>OY971432.1:17706922-19143844 GCA_963853865.1 Helleia helle | reverse complement strand
CATATTAAATTTCTTTGAAATATCCAAATTTGGAGGTTTTATAGTGGGATTTTGAAATTTTTTCTTTTTGAATCGTGTTCTAATAGGCGGGCCCTATATACACCTGCAATAAACAATAGTAATTTTATTAATTTTGGCTATATATTTGGTTTTTAAAGTAAATAATTAACAAATTTCATAGTTTTCATACTCTTTTTCTTACCTTTTGGTCCATTAGTGAACTTTTTTCCAAAATTTCTAGTTGATCATCATCAGCCCGCCTATCCGCTTCTATTGAAACGTCATAGGACTAGCTTTCGCTCCCGGAAGCGCCTGTAAACATAAGAAAATAGTTAGCGTTGATTCGAATCCGCTATATATCGAACATTTCACGTACGACATTGACCCACTGCACCTACGGGTGCTGTTTATTGTGTATCTCGGTCTCACCTATCGTTCCATATCAAAATTCGACAATAGTTACATACAAAATTTTATAAATTTCTAACAAATTTCTTTCAAAAAACCAGTCTTTTGCCCAAAACTTGCCCACTTAGTGGGCGAGCCATCCCACTTTTCTTCAGAATAGTATACCCGGCGCTCTCCCGCGTCGATTGACACGTCGCTCGTTCGGCTCAGCCGTTGGGAAGTGCTAAAAATTTTGAAAATCCATATTCGACTGTTATTTCTATAAGAACCGAGGTAACGTGGTGAATCTAAACACGCCATACAAATATATTAAATTTCTTTGAAATATCCAAATTTGGAGGTTTTATAGTGGGATTTTGAAATTTTTTCTTTTTGAATCGTGTTCTAATAGGCGGGCCCTATATACACCTGCAATAAACAATAGTAATTTTATTAATTTTGGCTATATATTTGGTTTTTAAAGTAAATAATTAACAAATTTCATAGTTTTCATACTCTTTTTCTTACCTTTTGGTCCATTAGTGAACTTTTTTCCAAAATTTCTAGTTGATCATCATCAGTCCGCCTATCCGCTTCTATTGAAACGTCATAGGACTAGCTTTCGCTCCCGGAAGCGCCTGTAAACATAAGAAAATAGTTAGCGTTGATTCGAATCCGCTATATATCGAACATTTCACGTACGACATTGACCCACTGCACCTACGGGTGCTGTTTATTGTGTATCTCGGTCTCACCTATCGTTCCATATCAAAATTCGACAATAGTTACATACAAAATTTTATAAATTTCTAACAAATTTCTTTCAAAAAACCAGTCTTTTGCCCAAAACTTGCCCACTTAGTGGGCGAGCCATCCCACTTTTCTTCAGAATAGTATACCCGGCGCTCTCCCGCGTCGATTGACACCTCGCTCGTTCGGCTCAGCCGTTGGGAAGTGCAAAATTTTGCCCTCCCACCCTCCCGTTTTACATCGCTAAGGCGGCTTTTGCACGATCACGAAAATTAAACATTACTAAATTCTGCAAAAATACCTTTTAGGGAACTAGAGGTACACAATTGAATTGCATATTTAGACGTAGGTAAATCTACCGAGCCATATATACTGTTTTATTGACTCTTTATACCAACTATTCATAGAATAAAGCTGCCAAAAGTGGACCAGGGTCCAGGGTTAGGATATTTTAACTAATAATACGGGCCATTTACACCCTATTTATAACTTTATTCGCATTCATTCATTATTAATATTTATTTATCGACAATTCGTAATTATTTATTCATCACATTATTAACTTGACTATATATTACTGGGTACTATACATACATACATTATAATATTATTTTGACTATAAATATAAGATCAAATTATTTTTACATTTTTATCGAATCTTTGTTGTTGATATTTGTTTAATTTATATCTTAGCTGCATTCTTATAAACACCCATCATCATGATGCGATCACCACAGCTCGATCAGACCCGTACCGTCCGGCGTATCAGCGGAGAGTTTGAGGCGAGGACCACCACTTCCCAGGAGAAGCCGAAGCCAGTTTCTAAACTAGCCGAGGCAAAAAATTGTCTCATCAAGGCCAAGCTCCACCTGGGAAGTGCGAGAAACTTAAAAACCGAAATAAAAAATGAAGTCCTCGCCCAATTAGATAGATTATACGCCCTCGTAAAGGAGATGTCGGGCGGTAAAAAAGGGGATGAGATAGTAAAAGAAAAGGAGAAGGAGGTAGTAATCTCACCCGAACACGGAGATATATTAAAGAAACTGGAACAAAATACAAAAATATTAAATGATAACAATGATAAATTACAAAGCATACATAAATTAATGGAGGAAACTAGAGCCAATAGCACAAATATATCATACGCGCAGGTGGCGGCGAGTGGAGTGGTGCCTAGGCCAAGAGGACCTGGGGCACTTCACTCGGTGATGGTCTCATCATCCGATGACCAACACACGGGTGATGAGATCATCACAAGAATCCGCGACGCAGTTAACGCGACTGACGGATGGATCAAGGTCGAGAAAGTGAAGAAGGTTAAAGAAAGAAGAGTAGTGGTAGGTTGCGGAAGTAGGGAAGAGAGAGAAAAGGTGAAGGAGCGGCTGAGAGGAAAGCCGGAACTGAAGGTAGAGGATGTGAGCAATAGGGACCCCCTGATTGTCCTCAAGGATGTATTTAATTACAACAAAGACGAAGATATAGAAAAGGCCTTACGGAATCAGAACAAGGCCGTCTTTGAGGACATTCAGGGGGAGGAGGGCAAGTTGAAAATACTGTATAGGAAGCGTTCACGGAACCCCCTACAGAGCCACATAGTAGTCAGAGTGTCCCCGCGAGTGTGGAAGAGATGCGTGGAAGAAGAAAGATTATACGTAGATTTGCAGCGCGTGAGGGTCGAAGACCAGACCCCACTGGTGCAGTGCTCCGGCTGTCTTATGTATGGGCATACGAGGAGGCTATGCACTGAGAAGGGTAAGGTATGTGCCCACTGTGGAGGTCCTCATATGAGGACCGACTGCCAACAGTGGGCAAACCGAGAGGCCCCGACCTGCTGCAATTGCAGTAAGGCGGGGATAAGCAGCACGGGGCACAGCGCCTTTAGCAATGAATGTGAGGTACGAAAGAAATGGGACGCTCTGGCTCGCTCTGTGGTTATGTATTGCTGAGGTTCGCCAAAGCAAAAGGGGGACCAGGTGTGCCGACCACGGTGATGTGACGGCGCGTTCAAGGCACTTGCCGAACCGAGTGGTGAACTGGTCAGTCGAGGCTAGGTTTGACTGCAGTGACATCTTGTTTGGCAACAGACAACACAGAACAACAGGCACAAACAAAACACAGATAACATGCACAAACACACACAAAGCAAACTGGGCGAACTTCTTGACAGAAGCTAGCCCGGTTATTGTTAAGCAGACAATCAACTCCACAAGGCACTAACACAATACACAGCACACAAATAATAAAGAGGATTGACATTAAACACGGAGGAGACAAAACCACACATATACACGGAAATCCAAACAAGGAACATACAGTATACTCACATGTCACTGTAGTCCGGGGAACCAGCTAAGATGTTAAACAGGAATCCATGAGGTGACGCAGGATACGGGACGCAGTGCCAGCTCGGGAGATCACGTGGGAAGCTACACCTGGAATGAAAGAGAAGAATGAAATGGTATGATGAATGTGGTGAAGGATGAATGAGATCGGCAGAGGAAAAAGGTACAGGGGAGTAGGTTCGGAATAGGGGAAGAGGAAGTGTGGGTGTGCTAGGAGACCATTTACATCCCCTAGCAAGAATCTGTTATGTATAGTATGTTATATTGTATTGGTTATTATACTGAATAAATCGTAATAGAAATACATTTATTAGTTATAGGAATTGACAAGGGGACCTTTTACATCCCAAAATTTTTGACTTAAGTATGATATGCTCTATTAATAAAAGATGTGTATGTTTACTAGTAAATAAAAACAGTATTGACAAGGGACCTGTACATCCCCAAATCATATAGTACAATTAAAAGCTGAAATGTCGATAAGTGTTTTATATTAGAAGTATGTATATGCATTATAATTGTTTCAACTGTAAGTGCAAAGATATTTTTGTGACTAGAATTTCGTAGATATTGTTGTAACTTTATAAAGATAGAAGATAGCATATAAATAAAAATAGAATTATAAGGACTCTGTCCTCTGGCAGAGGAAAAAGGCAGCAGTGGGTAACGCAAAACGTGCCCACCATTTAAATAATATATAAATATATAAATAACCTAACCTAACCTAACCTAACCTAACCTAACCTAACCTAACCTAACCTAACCTAACCTAACCTAACCCTAACCTAACCTAACCTAACCTAACCTAACCTAACCTAACCTAACCTAACCTAACCTAACCTAACCTAACCTAACCTAACCTAACCTAACCTAACCTAACCTAACCTAACCTAACCTAACCTAACCTAACCTAACCTAACCTAACCTAACCTAACCTAACCTAACCCAGTCGCGCGCCGCCCGCCACAGTGATCAGATCGTTTTTCGTGAGCTCCGCGAATTTTAAATGTGTTAAATAGGTTTTTATAGCGCTTAAAGGTTTTAAATAGTTTATTATTGTGTCTAAGCGCTAGCCTAACGTGGGCCACCAAAAAGTTTTAAGATCTGATCAAAACTACCCGAAATACAACCAAAAAGTGGGAAAAGTGACATTTAGAAAAATTAAAAGAGCGTGCGGCGTAAGATTTGAAGTGAGAGCAGTAGTGTTTTAAATTGTGATCCAGTGCCTTCCAGTGACCTCCACACCTTGGCTGAGTTTGGGATTTTTCCCGGTTAAACTCGCCAAGTTAGTACCTTGGAACACAAAATCGCCCGACAGCTGAACCAAGATCCCGTGTTGATCATCGTGTTCTCCAAGAGGAACCATACAGGCAGGCACCAAAAAAGTGAATTTTGGATCACCAGTAAGGGAGTGGCATCTATCCTAAAGTACACTTTTTTCTAAGCACTTCAGCCGGAAATCTAGATCGAGGGCCTATACTTTTTATAGTGCCCCCGGCTAGGTCCCACTCCAGGCTAAGTGCCCACCAAAACCTGGAATTTTGTAGTTACCCGTTTTCGAGAGATCACAAAATTATATACAGTCGACGTCGTCGCTTTAGTTACTGCGCAGTTGCGACGACGACATTTTATCACGCCACAGCCACTCCCTTGCATTAGTCATCGCACACCTGGGCGGAGTCGACGACGTGGAACTTTCCACACCCTGCTGACGTCACTCGAACATTCGAGATCTTTACACATTCTGACGTCACAGGCATCGTCACTTCGTCATCATCACCGCGGTGCTGCTGCTGCTGCTCTTCGTCTTCGCAGTCCTTAGAGTTCCCCCCCCTTTTTCTCATCCCCCTTCCCCCCCTCCCCAATTTACCCCCCCATTTTCGAACTTCCTTGATTCCCCCCCCCCCCCTTTACCCCTTATTTCCCCTCACCCCCCAAAAACCCCTCGAGCTGTAACTCCTCTCTCCGTTTTCGGAGAAATACGAGAGTGAGTTCCGTAGAACCGGAAGGACCACACCCACCCTTTGGCCCTGACAGCTCTCCCCAAAAAACTCTAAGGACTTAGTTAAGTTTAATTCTAAGATTTAATCGACCTGAGGCTATTTGATTAAAAAAATTTATCTTTGACGTAGGTACACCACTACTGTTTTTTGTTGACTAGGCTGTGCCTACAATTTTAACTTATCGACATTTATTGGTTTATTGACCAAATTGTATTATATTTTATTTGTTGACATATTATGTATTGACAATACTTGGTTTATTGACCAAGTATTCTATATCTTAGTGTTTTAAATATATTATAACCATAAGTTATATTACCCTCAGGTCAGATAATTATTAATAAATCCCTCTGACAAATAATATACTTTATACGACTATTGGGGTATTAATCTAAAATATCCCAAAAATTCTCTTTGTTTTATAGTATAGGCTTGCGTTAGATTAATAATTATTATAGCTACATTTACCCCATACTAATATTACCTTACTTACCCGTCACAATTCTAAACTGCACAAGAATGTTTGGACTACGAACCCCCCCAAATAAGGCCGAAGACAAAAAAGCCGGTACCTCAAAAGTCAGAAGAAGTATTGAGGTATTCGAAACCGGCAAGCCTGCATCCCCGTCCAAGGTTTCTCCACGGAATGCGGCGGTCTCGGCGACTGTGTCTGCAAAGCAGAGGCCGAAGGCGTTAAACAGTAAGCCAGGACCGGCTAGCTCTGCAAGCCCACCGCCGAGACCGACGTACCCCAACAGAGTGGCTGAGGCAAGGGCGTGCCTCAACAAGGCTAAGCTCCACCTCAGCAACTCGAGAAATCTTAAGACAGATATTAAAGAAGGGGTAGTTGCTGCTCTAGACCGATTATATCAGCTGGTCAAAGAATCAGAAGCTGAAAAGGGCCAAGCTGAGGTGAAAATCACAGCGGAAGAGGAGGGCCCTTTACACCCTCCTCCGAGCGTAGTCCCTCAGCTACATAACGATTTAATGAAAAAGCTGGACGAACATTCCACCCTTCTGAGAGCCTCTACCGAGAAACTTGAGGAATTGCGTGTCAACATCAACAGACACAACGAATCCCTGGAGATGGTCACGTATGCGAGTGTGGTGGCTGGTGGAAAAACCGGCAGGAATCCGGACCAAACCACCCTCCACTCCATAGTGGTCACCTCGAGGATGAGTATGAGACCGGTGAACAGGTTCTCGAGAGGGTTAGGAGTGTCGTCAAAGCAAAAGAAGGGGGCATCGAAATTGAAAGGGTGAGAAAGGCAAAAGACAGGAAGGTTATCGTGGGATGTAGAAGTAGGGAAGAGAGGCAGAAACTGAAGGATAGGTTGAAGCAGGCGGAGGAGCACCTCAGTGTGGCCGACATAAAAAACAAGGACCCATTAGTCATACTTAAAGATGTTATGGCTTATAACACTAATGAAGAGGTCTTAACCGCACTGAGGAAGCAGAATGTGGACATCTTTAAGGACCTACGTGGGGAGGATGATAGGGTAGAACTAAAATATAAAAAGAGAACCAGAAACCCCTTGACGAACCACGTGGTCCTGAAGGTGTCCCCACCTATTTGGACGAGGATACTCAGAGAAGGCACGGTAAGGATAGATCTGCAACGAGTTCGAGTTGCAGATCAGTCCCCCCTCGTCCAATGCTCCTTATGCCTCGGCTATGGGCACAGTAGGCGATTCTGCGTGGATACTACTGAAAGGTGTAGTCACTGCGCAGGACCGCACAAAAAGGCAGACTGTCCTGCTTGGTCTGCGGGCAAGTTGCCAGTTTGTTGCAACTGCACGCAGGCCAAGATGGAGCAGTTAGACCATAACGCCTTCGACACGGAGTGTCCGATTAGACGTAGATGGGATGCACTGGCCAGAAACACTACGGCGTATTGCTGAGGGCATGCACGCAGGATATGCAGCATATCCTCGCGAGATGGGGGACTGACACTAGCTGGAAACCGGAAACGGCAGCCACATCTGGCTGGAGTCTCTCTGAGAGACACTCTAGTCAGATTATTATTTGCATAATGAATATGGCACAGCAGAATCGGTCCTCCTTCCCTCAGCGATATCCATGATATCCTTTATATCATGCTGGCTTTTCACCCCATAAAAGCAGTTTCTGTCTATAGGCTGAGTTTTATGTCGGTGTTGCAAAGGAGTTGGGCGTAGGTCTGCACGAAGGTATAAAAAAGAGAAAGGCAATGTTAAGTTGTTATTATAATAATATCAGCTTTAACATATGCACAGTATTAAAAAGGAGCAAGCATGCGGACCTGCGCAAACCCTGTTCGGAGTTCAGTTTGATTTTGCAAATAATATCTACTTTTATAAAATATTGCAAACTGGACTCAGTGTTAATGTTTATGGCAACTTTAATAAATTGCACAACTAGGTACCCATGGTAAATGTTATCCTGTTATTGGTAAATGTACATAAGGTGTTATTAAATGTAAATCACAAAGCATTAATGTTAAAATGAAGAAATTGTAAAAAATTAGAAATTTAAATAAATGTAAAAAATTGGTAAACTGAATCGGGAACCAGGTTTTGTCGGAGGCTCCCTTGTGCTCCGACGCGTCACAGTGACGAGCTTCTAGACCACTTCGTATGCGGCGCGTCGAATCGTGGGGGACGTCTCCGATGGGCTTTGGTTGTCGAATATTAGTTTAAAAACAGAAAATATAGAATTTTGTATGTATAGAAAACGTGTATATAATTTCAACTTCACAATGTTTTAAATTAGAAATATAAATTATTCGCAAGCTTATAAATGTAATGTGTACTAAATAAATAAATATAAAAAATGTAAATAAATAACAAAAAGAGAAACAAAGTCTCTGATTCAGTCAGGGGATATTCGCGGGCCGGGCCAATTAAGCGCCCGGACAATAAAAAAAAAAAAAAAAAAAAAAAAAAAACCTAACCTAACCTAACCTAACCTAACCTAACCTAACCTAACCTAACCTAACCTAACCTAACCTAACCTAACCTAACCTAACCTAACCAGTTGTGTGGAGCCTACCGCACCGTCTCGCTGAATTCAGCGCTGGCGCTGACTGGGCTACTGCCTCTCGACATTCGCATACGCGAAGCCGCATCATTGTATGAGGCGAAGAGAGGAGTGCCCCAGCCAGTGCTGGGAGGCGGTGAGGTAGAAAGAAAAATGGCCTACAACTTGGCCGCACATCCTGCTGGACATATGGATATGAACTTCGTAAGTCTGGTGGACCAACAAGAAGTGGACTCCCACGTACACCATGCAGTACAATTTTACACCGACGGCAGCAAGATTGAGGGCAAGGTGGGCGCCGCATTGTCTGTAAGAAGCAATGAGGCCGAAACTAAAGCCATCAAACTTAAACTGCCGTCGTACTGCACGGTCTACCAGGCGGAACTTCTAGCCATATGTCAAGCAACACAAATGATATTACGGCAGGATGAAATGAGTTTCGCCATCATAAGCGACTCACGCTCTGCCCTCGAGACAGTTGTCAATTCCCACTCCATGCACCCCTTAGCTGTTGAAAGTAGAAGTAACATTTATAAGAGCAGACTCCAGAACAAGGAAGTGTCCCTGTTCTGGATCAAAGCACATACGGGACTTATAGGGAATGAACGCGCTGACCACCTAGCAAAAGAGGCCGCCCTCAAACTAAAGAGGAAACCCGACTACGACCAGTGTCCGGTTTCATACGTCAAGAGATGCATCCGAACGGAGTCCCTTGACGAGTGGAACCGGCGCTATCAGTCGGGTGCGACAGCGGCCGTTACACGTATGTTCTTCCCGGATGTAATAAAAGCCCATAAAATTGCTCGAGAAATCAAGCCAGCAGGCATAAGCACCCAAGTTCTTACGGGGCACGGTGGTTTTTCAGGTTATCTACACCGTTTTAAGTGTAAGGATACCCCATCGTGCATCTGTGAACCTGGAGTGGAAGAAACTGTTGCTCACATCCTTTTTGAATGTCCCGTGACAGCAGGAGTGCGTTTTGATACTGAGCAGGCTCTAGATTGTGTAATAAGTTTAACAAATGTTGAGAAATTAATCGCCGATAAGTATTTAAGAAAAGGATTTATTGAATACTGTATAAAGACTGCAAGCCAAGTGATAGCTAGGAACAGGCAGTGTTGAGTGTCTACTTTGCAAGTAAACACACGCAACACTGCTATTTTTGATTTTAAGAATGTGCTTGCAGTAAACTGTAAATTATTGCTATTGTTTTTAAAAAATTCAGTAAACCGCAAAAAAATATAAATTATTACTGTGTGAAAATGTAAATATATATATGTTAATATTAAATAGAGTCTGCCCATGTAGGTAGCTTGACATTATTTGTAAGTTTTAGCAGGCAAATGACACTGCTAGTAAAAAAGAATAATGAAGAAAATTATTTTATATAAATTGACATGTTTTTATTATTTTAAGAAATAAAATTCTCTGATTACGTCAGAGGCGACACGCGGGCCGGGCCAATTAAGCGCCCGGACAAAAAAAAAAAAAAAAAACACTAACCTAACCTAACCTAACCTAACCTAACCTAACCTAACCAATAGATAGCTGGAAAGACTTCTGTGGAAAACAGGATAAGGAAGGTGTATGGGAAGGCATATATAGAGTCATCAGTAAAACGACAAGACGGCAAGAAGATCTGCCACTCATGAAAGACGGGGTGTGCTTAGACCCCGCTGACTCTGCCAAAACCCTAGCGGAGACCTTCTATCCGGAAGACCTTGAAACTGACGATAACCCGAGCCATAGGCATATGCGAGCATTGGCAAACCGCGTAAACGATGGTGTCCATGATGAAGTACATGACCCACCGTTTACGATGGGTGAGCTTAAGGCCGCAGTGGGAAGTTTCAACCCGAAGAAGGCCCCCGGTGGGGACGGCCTTACCGCGGATATATGCAGCCGGGTGGTAGCTAAAGATCCTGAACTCCACCTGGCACTAATGAATAAATGTCTTGGGTTGGGCCACTTTCCAACCATATGGAAAGAAGCTACAGTCGTAGTCTTGCGGAAGCCTGGTAAGGACGATTATACTAGCCCTAAATCTTATAGGCCCATAGGTCTATTGCCGGTCATGGGTAAGGTTCTGGAGAAGATGATAGTCGGAAGGCTAAAATGGCACTTACTGCCGAAAATGAGCACCCGCCAGTACGGCTTTATGCCCCAAAAGAGCACCGAGGACGCCCTCTATGAACTGGTGCACCGCATACGAAGTGGTCTAGAAGACAAAAAGCTCGTCACTGTGGTGTCGCTGGACATAGAGGGGGCCTTCGACAACGCTTGGTGGCCGGCTATTAAAGTCAGACTGGTTGAAGAAGGGTGCCCTGTAAATCTGAGGCGAATCATGGACAGCTACCTGCAGGACCGGAAAGTCCGTGTCCGGTACGCTGGACATGAATACATCAAAAACACCCAAAAAGGGTGTGTGCAGGGGTCGATCGGCGGCCCAATTCTCTGGAACCTTCTCCTTGACCCGTTATTAAAGAACTTAGAAAATAGGGGCTATGACTGCCAGGCTTTCGCAGACGACGTTGTGGTGGTGTTTGTCGGGAGCACGGCGCTGGAGGTAGAAAGCCGTGCCAACGCGGCCCTCTCGCTGGTTCGGTCGTGGGGCGTCGGGAATAAGTTAACCTTTGCTCCGCATAAAACTAAAACGATGTTGCTTACAAGGAAACTTAAATTCGACGTCCCTCGGCTGACCATGGGAGGGGTGGAGATTGGTATGGAGAAGGAGATTAAGATATTGGGGCTCACTATAGACCACAAATTGACATTTAATAGCCATTCCTCGAACATCTGTAGGAAGGCTATTAACATTTACAAACAACTGTCAAGAGCCGCCAAAGTAAGTTGGGGACTCCATCCGGAGGTCGTACGTGTCATATACACGGCCACGGTGGAGCCTATAGTCTCTTATGCCGCCAGCGCCTGGGCCCCGGCAACTAATAAACTCGGAGTGCAGAAACAGCTAAATGCAGTCCAAAGGGGTTTCGCCCAAAAGTTGTGTGGAGCCTACCGCACCGTCTCGCTGAACTCAGCACTGGCGCTGACTGGGCTACTGCCTCTCGACATTCGCATACGCGAAGCCGCATCATTGTATGAGGCGAAGAGAGGAGTACCCCAGCCAGTGCTAGGAGGCGGTGAGGTGGAAAGAAAAACGGCCTACAGCTTGGCCCCGCATCCTGCTGGACATATGGACATGAACTTCATAAGTCTGGTGGACCAACAAGAAGTGGACACCCACGTACACCAAGCGGTACAATTTTACACCGACGGCAGCAAGATTGAGGGCAAGGTGGGCGCCGCATTGTCTGTAAGAAGCAATGAGGCCGAAACTAAAGCAATCAAACTTAAACTGCCGTCGTACTGCACAGTCTACCAGGCGGAACTTCTGGCCATATGTCAAGCAACACGGTTAATTTTACGGCAGGATGAAATGAGTTTCGCCATCATAAGCGACTCACGCTCTGCCCTCGAGACAGTTGTGAATTCTTACTCCATGCACCCCTTAGCTGTCGAAAGTAGAAGCAATATTTATAGAAGTAGACTCCAGAACAAGGAAGTGTCCCTGTTCTGGATCAAAGCACATGCGGGACTTATAGGGAATGAACGCGCTGACCACCTAGCGAAAGAGGCCGCCCTCAAACTAAAGAGGAAACCTGACTACGATCAGTGTCCGGTTTCATACGTCAAGAGGTGCATCCGAATGGAGTCCCTTGACGAATGGAACCGGCGCTATCAGTCAGGTGAGACAGCGGCCGTTACACGAAT
This sequence comes from Helleia helle, assembly GCA_963853865.1. Lineage (NCBI taxonomy): Eukaryota > Metazoa > Arthropoda > Insecta > Lepidoptera > Lycaenidae > Helleia > Helleia helle. The sequence goes on along the minus strand of OY971432.1, from coordinate 19,131,573 downwards.
GTTCTTCCCGGATGCGATTAAAGCCTTTAAAATTGCTAGGAAAATCAAACCAGCTGGTATAATCACCCAGGTTCTGACGGGGCACGGTGGTTTTTCAGGTTACCTGCACCGTTTTAAGTGTAAGGATACCCCATCGTGCATCTGCGAACCTGGAGTGGAAGAAATTGTTGCCCACATCCTTTTTGAATGTCCCGTGACAGCAGGAGTGCGTTTCGACACTGAGCAGGCTCTAGATTGCGAAATTAGTCAGCAAAATGTAGGAAGACTAATAGCTGATAGTAATTTAAGACATGGTTTTGTAAAATATTGTATAAAGACTGCAAGCCAAGTGATTGCAAGGAACAGGCAGTGTTGAGTGTCTACTTTGCAAGTAAACACCCTCAACACTGCAAGTTTGATTTTAAGAGTGTGCTTGCAGTCAAAAGAATGTAATTATAGACTGTTTTTAAAGTAATATTGTTTTATATAAAGAGCCTGTTTAATGTATTAATATGTATTAATAGCCTGACATTGTATGATATTTTAGCTGGCGAATAAAAACGGCCAGCAATCAGACCTCGTAATTATGTTTAAATTACGAAATTTTTTAAATATACAATCTAAATGTTTTATTATTGTAAGAAATAAATGAATAAAAGATATTATATCTCTGATTACGTCAGAGGCGACACGCGGGCCGGGCCAATTAAGCGCCCGGACAAAAAAAAAAAAAAAAAAAAAAAAAAAAAAAAAAACCTAACCTAACCTAACCTAACCTAACCTAACCTAACCTAACCTAACCTAACCTACACACTGTGCGGGAGGCTGTTGAAGGCGTTCGCGATGTCCAGGGACACCGCGACCACCACCTTCCCTCGGCGTTCCGCCTCACCCGTCACCGCCCTCAGGCGTTTGAGGGCGTCGATGGTCGACCGGCGCGCCCGGAACCCAAATTGGGACTCTGAGAGTCCCGGTCCCGGGCCCTCCTCCAGGTGCCGAACGAGCCGGGAAGCCACGACTCTCTCCAGAGCCTTCCCAGCCTCGTTCAGCAGCACCACCGGTCGCACCGACGCGGCCGAGTCCGGGGTCGCCCTGCCTTAGGAAGCAGGCAGAGCCGACCCTCCTTCCATGCCCTCGGGAACTGTCCGGACCGCAGGCAGCGATCGAACAGCTCCCGAAGGCTGTCGCCGAGGTGCTCGAGGGAAAGGGCCAGAACCTTCCCGTGCACCCCGTCTGGACCCGGCGCCCTCTTCTTACTCTGGAGGCGGGCCAGAACCGCCTCCATTTCAGCCTCCGGACGGGTGGCGGAACACCCTCCTCGTCCGACGTCTGCCGAGCCATCCTGGGGGGCGTGAAGCCCCCAGGTGTGTCGGGGAAGAGTTCCCCGACAATCCTCCTCAGTTGGCCCGGCTGGAGCGTCTCGGTGATAGGGGCCGACTGGGCGCGGAGCTTGTTCCGCGCCCATTTATACGGTCGGCCCCAGGGGTCCCTCTCGAGACCCTCAACGAGCTCCAGCCAGGCCTCCTCCTTGGCTCGGCAGATGGCCTGTTTTAGGGTCTTGACATTGTCAATGTAGACCCTGTACAGGCCGTCGTCCCGGTCGACATCCTGGGGGCGCCGCCGCCTGCTCCGGGCATATTGCCTCCTTGCCCGTTGGCAGGCGGCCCGAAGGTCGGCTAGTTCGGCCGACCACCAGTAGAGCGCCCGCCGCGGGGGCGGACGTTTCACGCGCGGCATGGCCGCTCTGCTGACCGCGGTGAACGCGTCGCAGAGTCGGTCAGCCGCTTCGTCCACCCCAAGCTCCGACAGCGGCGGGAGGCTCCACCGGCAGACTATAGCCGCCTCCTCTGCCAGTTCCCGGTCGAGCTTCGTGAGCGCCCAACGCGGAAACTGGCTTCGCCCCCTGGATGTCGACGACGACGACGCCGGACGGACGGGAGTCGGAGACACCTCGAACCTTATGTAACGGTGGTCCGAGAGAGTCTCCACTCCCGTCTCCACCCTCCACCCCTCCACTCTGCGTGCGATGGCCGGCGTGGCGAAAGTGACGTCCACCACGGAACCTCCCGACCAACGCACGCACGTCTGGACTGCCCCTCTATTGAGCAGGGACAGTCCGGCAGCTAGCGCCCACTCCTCCACCTCCCTCCCTTTCGTGTTCGTGACCGGATTGCCCCAAGCCGTGGACTTGGCGTTGAGATCCCCGGCCACGAACACCTGTAAGGGAGCTAGCTGCCCCACCAGCGGCCCCAGAACGTCGAGAAACCGTTCCAGGGCCGCCAAATCGCGGTTCGGAGAGAAGTATACCCCGACGAAGGCAACCTCTCCCCGAACCGCCGCCACGTACCCGCGGCCCCTCGCTATCACAGCAAGGGGGGGCCGGCTCCAGACCTCACCACGACCGCGACCGAACCGCCGGTGTCCCCCGCCCAATTTGGGCTGGGAGGCACCGCGTACGGCTCGGCGACGATCGCGACGTCAATTCCCCACTCCGCCATGGACTGCAGGAAAAGGTCCTGAGCCCCGGCGGAGTGGTTCACGTTCGCCTGGAGGACGCTGAGATGCCTGGACATTACTCGGCCATCTCAGCGTCTGCCGACACCACTTTATTCCCCTTCCTTTGCGAGGGAACACTCCGCGGGTGGATGGGGGCTTACACGCCATACCCCCCATCACGTGGCCTGCTGGTCTTCCTGCGTCGGCACAAACCGCACATCGTGCGGCGGCCGAGCAGCCAGCAGCTTTGTGGCCAGGTTGACCGCAGCGGTAGCAGAGGCTGCTACGGTCAACCTCGCACTGGCACACCCCGGCGACGTGCCCCATTCCCAGGCACCGGTAGCAGTGCCTGGGGCGCGCCTGTAGGAGGTGGACGCGCGCGCGGCACCAACCTACCGCCACGCTGCCACTCTCCAGCAGCTTTTTAGCCGCCGCCACCGGGATCTCCACGTGGGCTGTACCCAGGCTCATCTGTCCCGTGCGAATATTTCGCACGTGGACCTGTCCCGGGTTACAGCCCCCTTCCCGCGCCAACGCTGTTCCAAGGCGCTCCGCGTCGACTGCGTCGCTCAGACCCGAGATTCGAAGTTCTGCCTTCTTCTCAGGCCTGAGCACTTCTACTTCCTCCGCCAACGCCTCTTTTAGGCGGGCGGCGAGGGCATCGGCCTTCTCGCCACTGGGCACCTCTATGAGGCGCGCCCCAGTCGCCGACTGGCGGATTTTGAGTGGGCCGATGCCCAGCTCCTCCAATTTAATTCTTTGCTCGGCCTTCATGAAGGCCGAGCCGTACGTCTCCCCCCTTGCTACTGCCTCCGGCCGTAGTTTGACAATTACGGCCGAGGAGCGGGGGAGGGAGAGCTTGACCTTTTGCGGGTCCGCCTTCTTGACCGGCTTCGCGGAGGCCGTCGGTGTTTTTGCCGGCGGTGCCGCAGCCGCCGGCTTCTTCGCAGCCGATTTACGGCGCACGACCTCCGTCCAGGTCGCCGCCGTATCCTGGGCTTGGGCCCCCTCTTCAGCCCTTTTGGTCGCAGCCTCCTTCGTGGTGCTGGGACCGAACGCGGTCCATTCTACGTCCTTCTTCCCCTTTCCCTTGCCCTTGCCTTTTGCGACTTGAGACAGGGCGGGGAAGTCGACCGGATTCGGTCCAACCACCTTTTCTGCGGCAAGAACCTCCGCTGCCGGCTTCCTCCTCGCTGCAATGGCGGCCCTTGTGGCTACCGCCAGCTCCCTTTTGTCCCCCGCTAGTGGAGGACGACAGATAGGGGCAGCCGGCAGCTGCAGGGCTGCCAGACGCCCGTCTATAATATTGCCGGCCAATTCCGCCATTTCCTTTCGAAAATCGGCCGGCATTGTTACCTCTACGGCCTTCTTGCGCGCCTCTTCAAAATCGCGTCTATAGGCGCGCATCTCCTCTCGCATTAGCTCCAGCTCTCGTTGGAGTCGCCGGTTGTCCGCCCGTAGCCTCTTCGCCTCCTCAGTCTCGGTGCGGACGACCAAGGACTCCAGCACCTCTCTAATACAGCCGGCCGCCTTTTTTATTTTGGCGGCGTAGCCCCCCTTAGGTTGACTGACTTTCCAGTCAGTCCCAAGATCAGGTCCAGGTTGGACTCCGCCGCCACCATCAGCTCTTCGGCCCCCATACCCTCTTCAGGGTCTATGGGAGCCTTTAACGTCGCATCCATGCCCTCCTTCGCCTTTTTATAGGCCCTGTTCTCCAGGGCGAGCTCGAAGGCATCCTCCTTCTCTTGCTCCACCCTTTCTCTTAGAGACGCCCACACTCGAGATAGCGTGGGGGCTTTGCCCCGCTTCGCCACAGGCAGCCTTCTCCTTTCCACCTCCCCACCCATCTCAGACTCGGAGTCTGACCCCCCGGAGAAAAGGCGTTTCCTGCCTAACTCCTCCTCCGACATCGACGTCACCGCTATGTCCTCCAATACCTCTAAGCTTCCCATCGAACGGGCCCCACCCGTTTTTCCCCTATGTACACTAGTCCCCCCCCCCCGAAAACTATCCCCCCCGACATGTTCCCCGGAGATCACTCCAGAGAGCAAACAACTACACAAAACAACAATTGAAAAATGAATATATATACAATTTTAGTACACCCAGAGTTTTAACAAATAAAGATTAACACCAAAAAAGCTCAGCAGAAAAAATAAAAAGGACTTCCACTGAACGGACAAAAACAAAAACCTACCCCAACGATCACAAAACGCACAAAAACGAAAACTGAGGTTCCAACCAAAGAGGAGGGCCCTTTACACCCTCCTCTAAACGCAGTACCTCATGACCATGCAGAATTTATTAAAAAGCTCGACGAGCACTCCACCCTGTTGAGAGCTTCCACTGAGAAGCTAGAAGAACTGCGTGTTAACATCACCAGACACACTGAATCCTTGGGGGCGGCCACGTATGCGAGTGTGGTGGTTGGTGGAAAAAACGGGAGGAACCCGGACCAAACTACCCTCCACTCCGTCGTGGTTGCTTCGAGGGATGAGGATGAGACCAGTGAGCAGGTTCTCGAGAGGGTGAGGGGTGCCGTCAGGGCGAAGGAGGGTGGTATTGACATTGAAAGAGTGAGAAAAGCTAAAGACAGAAAGATTATCGTGGGCTGTAAGAATAGGGAAGAGAGGCAGAAACTGAAGGATAGGTTGAAGCAGGCCGAGGAGCACCTCAGTGTGGCCGATATACAGAACAAGGACCCACTAGTCATATTAAAAGACCTTATGGCTTATAACAAGAACGAAGAGGTCCTTTCCGCACTGAGGAAACAAAATGTGGAAATCTTCAGAGACTTGCGTGAGGAGGATGATAGGGTGGAACTTAAATATAAAAAGAGAACGAGGAACCCCTTGACGAACCACGTGGTCTTGAAGGTGTCACCACAAATCTGGACGAGGATGCTGAGGGAAGGCAATGTGAGGATAGATCTGCAACGAGTTCGAGTTGCAGATCAGTCCCCCCTCGTCCAGTGCTCCTTATGTCTTGGCTATGGGCACAGTAGGCGTTTCTGCGCACAGACTGCAGAAAGGTGCAGCCACTGCGCAGGACAGCACAAAAAGGCTGACTGTCCCGTTTGGTCTGCCGGCAAGGCACCTGTATGCTGTAATTGCACGCAGGCCAAGCTGGAACAGACAGACCATAACGCCTTTGACACTGAGTGCCCGGTAAGACGTAAGTGGGACGCACTGGCCAGAAGTACCACGGCGTATTGCTGAGGGCACGCATATAGTATATTGCATATACCCGCGAGATGGAGGGCAGATATTAGCTGAAAAACCGGAATGGCAGCCAAATCTGGCTGGAGTCTCCCTGAGAGAAACTCCAGTCAGATATTTATCCGCATATAAACGGTATAGCATAATCAGTCCTCCTACCCCCAGCAATATCCATGATATCCTGTATATCATGTTGGCAGTCCGTCCCAAATCGTTTCTGTCTACAATATCTGTATTGTTCTTGCCAGTGTGGAGGGAGAGTTGGGCGCAGATTTGCATGAAAAGTAGAAAGAGGAAGGCAATGTTGAGTAGTTATTTTTTATAATACCAACTACAACATTTGCATAGAATTTTAAAAGAATGTATACGCAAACTTGCGCTCAACCCTGTTTCCGAGTTCAATTTGGTTATTGCAATTGTTGCAAATAATAATAATTCGAACTCATTAAATATTGCAAATTGAACTCAGTATTAATGTTATAAAATGCAATGCAGATAAACTGCAATGGTTCCCACGGTAAATGTAATTCTGAAAGTTGGTAAATGATAGAAAAGTGAATTATTGTAAATTAAGTTATATAATATAGTTAATAAATATCAAAGTAAATAACAGAATGTAAGATGAAATGTTCAAAAATAGTACTTATAAATAGATAAATATAATATGTAAATAATTTGGAACTGTTACGAAAGAATTATAAAGCAATGTCGCAAGATTTATAAATGTAATTAAATAAATAAAAATTTTGTTTAAAGTGTCAAAAATTAATAAATAGGAAAACACAGTCTCTGATTAAGTCAGGGGACTTCGCGGGCCGGGCCAATTAAGCGCCCGGACAACAAAAAAAAAAAAAAAAAAAAAAAAAAACCTAACCTAACGTCTATTGACACCCCGCTTGTCGGGATCGGACGTTGGAAAGTGCAAAACTTTGCCCTCCCACCCTCCCGCTTACTACTACCGAGGTAGCTTTTATGCTCAAGCCTGAAAAATAAAAGTATAAAATTCGGCAGATTTCAATTAGTTTTTCTTTCTTTCGTTTAAGACAATTCAAAATATTAACCAAGCTTTTAACAGTTGGATAGAGACATCGCAGGAAATTTGAATAATAAGGGCCATTTACACCCTATTTTACTATCTGCCGATAACTGCTGCCGTTCAGGGCCCGAAAGACAAGGGGATTTTACACCCCACAGTGCCATTAGATAATCGAAAACAATTGACTATATTATTATACCGAATCGTTTATTAGGTTTGCAATTGATAGGGTTGTTTAAGAATAGTACATAACTATATACACTTCTACATTTTTAACTATACATTATATTTTATATTTAATTATTAATTTTAACTTTATAACTGGAAATTTATTTTTAATTCGAGCACTATGTTAAGGTCGCCACAGTTAGATAGGACACACACCGTCAGACGTATCAGTGGAGAGTTCGAGGCGAGGATGACCACTCCCCAGCAGGAGAAGCCGAAGCCAGTGTCAAAGCTGGCCGAGGCAAAAAATTGTCTAGTAAAGGCCAAACTCCACCTGGGGACTGCAAGGAATTTAAAAACTGAAATAAAAAATGAAGTCCTCGCCCAACTCGATAAACTATATGCTATAGCAAAGGAGATGGCGAAGGAGATGACGTCTGACAGCAAAAAAGGGTGTGAGATGACAAGAGAAAAAGAGAAGGAAAAAGATATAAAATTACCCATTCCCGATGAGCATATTATTATTATTAAGAAATTAGAAGAAAACACTAAAATATTAAAAGAAAATAGCAGTAAATTAGAAAACATACAAAAACTAATGGAAGAAACGAAAAACACCAGCGCAAATGAGTCATATGCTAAGGTAGCGGCGAGTGGAGTGGCGCCCAGGCAAAAAGGGCCGGGGGTACTTCACTCGGTGATGGTCACATCGCTCGATGACCAGCATACGGGCGATGAGATCATCACGAAAATACGCGAGTCTATGGATGCGAAACAGGGCTGGGTAAGGGTAGAAAGGGTTAGGAAGGTAAAAGATAGAAGGGTGGTGATCGGATGTGGAACGAGTGAGGAAAGGGAAAAAGTAAAGAGCCGGTTGAAAAAGAGTTCGGACTTAAGGGTGGAAGATATAAACTTTAATAAAGATGAGGACATCTTAAAAGCCCTGCGAAACCAAAATAGGGCCATCTTTGAGGATACTGAGGGGGAAGAGTAAAGAGTAAAGATCTTGTATAGAAGGAAAGCAAGGAACCCCCTGCAGAGCCACATTGTGGTCAGAGTGCCCCCCAGAGTGTGGAAGGGATGTATGGATGTAGGAAAACTCTATGTCGACTTGCAGAGAGTGAGGGTCGAAGACCAGACCCCACTGGTGCAGTGCTCCGGCTGCTTAATGTATGGTCACACGAGGAGATTTTGTTTGGAAAAAGAACAGGTATGTGCCCACTGTGGAGGTCCTCATATGAGGACCGATTGCCAAAAGTGGGCAAAGCGGGAGGCCCCAAACTGTTGCAATTGCAGCAGGGCGGGGATAAGCAGCACGGGGCACGGCGCCTTCAGCAGCGAATGCGAAGTGAGGAAGAAATGGGACGCTCTGGCTCGCTCTGTGGTTCAGTATTGCTGAGGTTCGCCAGGGCGAAAAGGGGGCCAGGTGTGCAGACCACAGTGATGCGTCGGCGCGTCCAAGGCACCTGCCGATCCAAGTGGAAAACTGGTCAGTCAAAGCTAGGTACGACTGCAATGGCATCTTGTTTGGCATCAGACTACACAAAACAACAGACACAGACAAAGACACAAATAACACGCACAAACATACACATAGCAAACTGGGCGAACTTCTTGATAGAAGCTAGCCCAGTTTTTGTTAAGCAGACAACTGACTCCACATGCACTAACACAATATATAGTACACAACAAATTACGAAGACGAACACAAAACACGGAGGAGTTAAAACAACACAGTAACACGAAAATCCAAACAAGGAACACAGTATACACACATGTCATTGCAGTCCAAGAAACCAGGCAAGATGAAAACCGGGAATCCACAAGGAGACGCAGGAAACGGGACACAGCGCCAGTCCGGAGTGATCACGTGGAAAGCACCACCTGAAATAAAAGAGAAAAATGAAATGGTATTATGAATGTGATGAAGTATGAATGAGAGGGATAGGAAGAGGATTAAGAAGAGTCGGGAAAGGAATAGGGAAGAAGAAAGGGTGTGTGAACTAGGGGACCATTTACATCCCCTAGCAAGAACATAATATTATGTATAATTATTTATAGTTATTATGATAAATATACTTATTAGATATATGACTGGGGGACTTTTACATCCCCTCAATATTATTATTAGCGTTAAAGACGATATTATTTAACAAATTAAAAAAAAAAAAAAAAAACATTTTACATCTCGCAATATAAATAAATTAAGTATAATATGACGTGATAATTGATTGTAAATCTTACATTATTCACTGGGGATATAACATGTCTCGAAGCCAAATTGTTTTTGAAAGTATTATGTAAGTTATTGTATATGAAGGTGACAATAGTATTCGACTTTTTATGGATAATATTATGTAGTGTATATTATAGGGGACCCTTTACATCCCCAATCGCAAATAAATATAAAATTGTTTTTAAATTGTGTTTTTTAAATTATGTATGGTGCATACTAATATAAGTAGAAGTGATAAAGATGGAAAATAAAAAAAAATATAAATAAAAAACAGCCTATTAAATGTAAGCAAATCTTAAAATATGTATTTAATAAAAATTATGTAAAATAGATTTAGATCAGTTGTAGGACGGAGGTACTACCTCATAAAATAGAAGAATGGTATGGCACAAAATTAAACATAAAAAAGATTAATAAGGGCCCATAGGAGAAATTTCCGCTAGGGGAAAAGGCAGCCGCAGGAGCGCAAGACGCTCCCGCAAACAAAAAAAAAAAAAAAAAAAAACCTAACCTAACCTAACCTAACCTAACCGTGTGTGAACTAGGGGACCATTTACATCCCCTAGCAAGAACATAATATTATGTATAATTATTTATAGTTATTATGATAAATATACTTATTAGATATATGACTGGGGGACTTTTACATCCCCTCAATATTATTATTAGCGTTAAAGACGATATTATTTAACAAATTAAAAAAAAAAAAAAACATTTTACATCTCGCAATATAAATAAATTAAGTATAATATGACGTGATAATTGATTGTAAATCTTACATTATTCACTGGGGATATAACATATTGTCTCGAAGCCAAATTGTTTTTGAAAGTATTATGTAAGTTATTGTATATGAAGGTGACAATAGTATTAGACTTTTTATGGATAATATTATGTAGTGTATTTTATAGGGGACCCTTTACATCCCCAATCGCAAATAAATATAAAATTGTTTTTAAATTGTGTTTTTTAAATTATGTATGGTGCATACTAATATAAGTAGAAGTGATAAAGATGTAAAATAAAAAAAAATAATAATAAAAAACAGCCTATTAAATGTAAGCAAATCTTAAAATATGTATTTAATAAAAATTATGTAAAATAGATTTAGATCAGTTGTAGGACGGAGGTACTACCTCATAGAATAGAAGAATGGTATGGCACAAAATTAAACATAAAGATTAATAAGGGCCCATAGGAGAAATTTCCGCTAGGGGAAAAGGCAGCAGCAGGAGCGCAAGACGCTCCCGCATAAAAAAAAAAAAAAAAAAAACCTAACCTAACCTAACCTAACCCCAGCGGTGTTCTCCTCGTCGTACTGGCCCGGCGCGGGAACTATTGTATGGTCCGCACCGGCGACGTTGTGCCTGAAGGCACTCTCCTCTGGAGGCAGGGGGTGGAGTCCCTTCCTCCTACTCCGCTTAAGGCACCCCGAACACTTAAGGGTGCCTTATAGCCTGGACCTGACGCGCGCACGGCGGATCCCCCGATCAGTCGCACACTGGATCTCTCACGGCAGAGCGACCTCCCGTCGCCGCCGCGTTCTCCTGCGGGAAGAAGGAGCAGTGCGCTCCCTCTCCCGCTCCGCCTCCTCCTTCTGCGACATCACGACCTCGCAGAAGGAGGAGACTGCCTCCCATGCGCTCTCACTGACGGTCATCGCGCGGATGACCGCAGGGAGCGACAGGTCAGCACCAACCTCCGCAATGAGGTCCGCCCTTTCTGACGCCCACGCAGGGCACTCCGCCAGGGTGTGGTCAGCAGTGTCCTCGTCACTGCTACAATGATGACACCCTGGCGAGTTCTCCGAGCCTGCCACCTTGCACAGATACTTCCCGAAGCATCCGTGCCCCGTCAGAATCTGCGCAAGGTGGAAGGTAATTGCGCCATGCCGTCCGTAAACCCACTGCTCCAGGACTGGACCGACGGCTGACACTGTGCGGTGTCCCGCACGCGGCTGCTCAAGCCGGTCTCGCCACTCTCTGAGGCACAGGGGCGCAGTTTGTTGCGAACCATCCTGTACGGCCTCCCCCACGGGTCTCGGTCCAGAGACTCCAGCATCTCCTCGTGGGCAGCCTCCTTGGCTTGACCTATGGCCGTCCTCAGTTCCCCGGCGGCGGCTCTGTAGATGTCATAGAGCCGCCCCTCTTCCGCCTCGTCACGGCGACTTCGCCTGCGACTCCGGGTGTACTGGCGTCTCGTGGCAACGCAGCTTCTGCGCAACTCGGCGAGTTCCTCCGACCACCAGTACACCCTCCTGCTTCGTGGGGGCCGCCGACCGATCCTCGGCATGGCCGCGTCACACCTGCGACATTGCGGCGACCATGCAGTCGGCTTCCTCGTCCACGTCGGTCGGGACCGGGCGATGGTCCATGCCCCAGGCCTGGACTATGGCTGCCTCGAGGAGGGCCTCCTTGTCCAGCCTCTTTGTTGCCCAACGTGGGCCACACTCTGCACCTGAGCCACGGCTTGGGGAGGGGGTGACGCCGCCGCATCGGAACCGAATGTATCGGTGGTCCGACAGCGTCTCGCACTCCAGCACCTCCCAGCCTTGCACGCGGCGAGCGAGAGCGGCATCGGCGAAAGTCACATCGACGATACTGCCGCCCTGCCGCCGCACGCAGGTGTTCCTTGACCCCACGTTTAGGACCTCTAGCCCAGTCTCGACCAACCACTCCTCTAATAATTCACCACGTGCGTCGGTCGCGGGGGAACCCCATGCCACTGACTTGGCGTTGAGGTCCCCGGCAACAATCACGTGGTCAAGGCGAACACGCTCCACGAGAGAGCCGACCCGAACGAGGAACCGTTCGAAGTCGGCGATGCTCCGGTTGGGGGAGAAGTATGCCCCAACCACCAGAACTCTTCCCACTTCGGCCGCGACGTATCCGCGCCCCCTTTCCACTGCGCCAAACGGTGGAGAGCCGTTCAGGCTGGCGACAGCCACCACGCCATCCACGTCGCCGACCCAATTTGGCGAGTTGGGGACGCGGTAAGGCTCGGCGACTACGGCCACCTGCACTGACCACTCTGCCAAAGCCTGAAAGAACAAGTCTTGGGCTCTGGCGCAGTGGTTAAGGTTCCCCTGTAGCACTTGGGTGATAGGGCGTGCCATCACTCCAAGGCCATGGGGACCTCCTCGGCCAGGACAGCGAAACTGTTCGCTGTCGGGCATATGGGTTGCGAGGGGGGACTAGGGCCCTCGGCAACCTTTCCTCCTCTTTTCCGCGCAGCCTGGCCACGGCGTGGGGCAACGCACGATTTGCTGCCCATTTTGTGGGTAGCAGGTCTTCCCTCCGTAGAGCAGACTGCACACGACGGTACCGCTACTGTGCATGCTCTTGCAATGTGCCCCTCAGCACCACAACGGAAGCACAAGCCGCTCCTGTCAACCTTCGAAGAGCATACCGCCGCCACGTGCCCCAGCTCTTGGCAGCGGAAGCAACGGAGGGGACAGGCGTCCAGCAGTTTGAACTGGGCGGACACCCAGCCCACAAGCAATCTGCCCTTTGCGACGATGGCTTTAGCCGCCTCAATAGGGCAGCTCACGATTGCCGCACCGAGCCCGGAGGGACTGCAGCCTATCGCCCCCGACCGCACTTGACCCGGCGGACAGCCCGTCTCTGCAACCGCCGCCACGATGTCTTCCTGAGTCACCGAGTCGTCCAGACCCGAGATGCGTGCGCTTACGCATCTCGTGGGTCTGGAGACCCGGACGATATCCTCTCCAACCACCTCCCTGATCTTCTGGGCCAGGGTGTCAGCCTTGTCTCCACTGGCCGCGCCGGGTAACACGAGAAGGCGGGCGCCCGTGACCGCCTTTCGGCAGCGGGGAGGCTCTATACCGAGATCAGGGAGGCAAATTTCAGCCCTCGCCTTCCCCAGAACATTGGCATATGTCATCCCCCTCTCCACCGCCGCCGGTTGCAGTTGTATCACCACAACTGCCGAGTTAGGCGTCCGGAGCTTTGGCGGACCCCTCTTAACTGGGGCTTTTGCCTTCTTTTTCTTTTGGGCGACCGTCGTCCACCCCTCGTCATCTCTGCCTTCCCGCGTGGTCTCCTTTAGCATGATAACTTTTGGCACCGTCTTATCTTTGGGCGCCTTCTTCTTTTTTACAGCCGATGGGCCCGGGTTCGCGGGCGGCATCAGGGTCGTCACTTCCTTAGGTGTCCTATTTTTAGGCGCCCTCTTCTTCGGGGCGGATGACGGCCCCGGGTTTGCGGTTGCCGTTTTTGTTGCCTCTTTCTCCGCCCGTTTATCTGCTGCGAGAGGCGGACGAAGCCGTGGCTCAGGCAGGAGCCTGGACTCCAGTCCCTCCAGCCGGGCGTTAAGGCGTGCGCTGGACTGCGCCACAGCTTCTCGCATCGCCCTTTGCACGACCTCCTCGATGCTCGCCGGTGGTGTTGCAGCCACGGCCGGCTGCTGGCGTAAGGAGGCGAGCTCACTCCGGAGCGTCGCCAGTTCCTGGCGTAGCTAGAAACGTAGCTAGTAGCGTAGAAACACCGCCGCGTTTCTTTTTAATGTGGACTCGCTGCTCTCCTCCTCCTCCTCCGACGAGGACAGCCGGGTCCTCTTCCCTTTTGGTTGAAGATGAGCTAAACGCGACGACCTTACGCTCTCAGCGGAGTCGCTCGCGCTCATCACCTCCACGTCTGAGAAAATTCTTGGGGAACCTCTCTCTTTCATCTTTCCCTCCTTCTCTCTCACCGAATCGCATGCAGTATCGAAGTCAATTGTGGTCGCCAGGTCGCAGTAGTCCGGGTTAACCGAACCGCTGAAGCTTTGAGTGGCCCCCTCCGTATTACACGGGGCCTCAGTCCGAAGACTGGCGGGATTCCCAGTACCCGCCCGGAGACTGTTTTCATTTGGCAAACTAATTTTGGTCAAAACTTTTCCCCATCTGGTGTCATCACCGTCAGGGATAGGGAGACAGAAGCATCCTGGGCAGAGCCCTATGCACCAGGATGGCGTACATTTATTCCTGACCGGGGGGTCCGCAGGTACCCCGGCTAGGGGTGCGCTAACGGCTGGTGACCCACCAACCATTCATCTCCTCGCCGCGCACCAAAACTTGAGATTGGGGTAATTTTTTAGAGTGGTTTTCTTCCACGTAGTCCCCATCCCGACGTGAGATAGCGACCACCACCCCCAGCACTATGTACCGGGGAGCGGCTTGGCCGACAGTGGACAGAACCAACTGCCGCCCGATTCGGATCCGATTAGTTCACCCGGGGTTCGCACCCCGAGCTTAAGCCCCACCGCCACGTCAAGGCCCGGATCCGGAAATGGTGGGGAACCTAACCTAACCTTTTTTTTTTTTTTTTTTTTTGGTAATGCAGCGGAAATTTGCAGACCAAACCATAACTAGGACCGGGGTGAGTTTTAAACCTAGCCGTGAGTGGGGTTCGCACTTGGAGATGCGTTACCCACTAAAACCGCTGCAAGTGCCCTCAGCCGCCTTTTATGAGAGTCCCGGATCATGCAGGCAACGCAGGACCCTCGGCGACAGGCTGGCCCCGGCGAAAAGGCCAGACTCCTCCTCTAAAGGGGGACTGCTCGGCTGTTCGTTTGATTCGATACTTTTAGCAGTCCCCGACGACGTCGTGTCTAACTGGACCCAGGTTAAAACCCCATCCTGGGCCCGACACGAGCACAGGGGCGTTACTGGAGGCGCATTAGGTAGCGCCTCCTACGCACCCCCGTTCGTCGCCCGCGGTGGGAGGCCTCGTCGGCGGCCTCCTCTCTCACCCGCTCATCGGCCTCCTTCTGGGACATTACTGCCTCGCAGAAGGAGACCATCGCCGTCCAGGACTCGTCGTCACCGAGCATCGCGGGGATGACACTCGGCAGAGACAAGTCCCCTCCGATAACTGATGTCAGATCATGACGCAGCGCCGCCCATCTCGGGCACACCTCGAGGGTGTGCTGGGCCGAGTCCACCGCCGCGCCACAATCGTGACACACAGTTACCGGCTCCCTTTGGGCCGTCCTGCACAGATACTCACCGAAGCACCCATGCCCGGTGAGCACCTGTGTTAGACGGAAGGTGAGGGGTTTGCGTTTACGACGCATCCACCGCTCAAGGACCGGGCGCAGGGCAACCGTTAAGCCTTTGCCATACGGCTGCCGCGCCAAGTCCTCCCCCCACCTTCGCATTAGTGCCTCCTGCCCTAGTCGGCGGACCCGTAGGATCCCGTCCGGCGTCATGTCCTCTCCGAGGGACCTCCTATCCGAGACATAGGAGTATACCTCGGCGAGAACTTCCGCCACGAGTTCCCACGGGGGGTCGCCGGCTAAGGCAGTAGCTGCAGCCCATGATATCGTACGATACCCCCGGACCGCTCTTACCGCGGTTACCCGCTGCGCCGAGCGCAGCTGGGCCCTACTCCGCGCGGTAAGGCGATCCGTCCAAATCGGAGCACCGTACGTCGCCATACTCCGGCAGACACCGGAGTATAGCTGCCTGCAGGCGGCGCTGGGTCCTCCGAGGTTCGGGAGGAGTCTGCCCAGCGCACTCGCCGCCTTCACGACCTTCGGACCCAATTGTTCGAAATGTGGGCCGAAGGTCCATCCACCGTCAAGGATGAGCCCCAGATATTTGATGTGAGGGCTCATCCTGACCCTCACCCCTCCGATCTGGAGGGCAGCCCCCGGTGGGGGTCCTTTCCTCCCGGTCCCGCGGAAGAGGAGGGCTTCGGTCTTGTCGACTCTGACCCGAAGCCCTAACCTCTAAATGCGGCCGATCACGAGGTCGAGCCCGACCTCGGCCAGCCGCGCCGCCTCCTTATAGTCTCGTCCCCGGGCGTAGACGAAGGTGTCATCAGCGTAACAGATGACACCCATCCCGGGGAGGAGACGACCTCGCAGGACCCAGTCGTACCCGATGTCCCACAGGATCGGACCAAGTACCGAACCCTGCGGGACACCGCAGCCGACTCGCCTCCACTCCACGGACCCACACCGGTTCTCGCAGGCTACCCTCCTGTCGGAGAGGTACGCCTCCAACAGCCTCCTGAGATAGGGAGGCACACCAAAGTAGTTCAGTGCCTCCCGTATCACACTGTGCGGGAGGCTGTTGAAGGCCACCACCTCCCCTCTGCGTTCCGCCTCACCCGTCACCGCCCTCAGGCGTTTGAGGGCGTCGATGGTCGACCGGCGCGCCCGGAACCCAAATTGGGACTCTGAGAGTCCCGGTCCCGGGCCCTCCTCCAGGTGCCGAACGAGCCGGGAAGCCACGACTCTCTCCAGAGCCTTCCCAGCCTCGTTCAGCAGCACCACCGGTCGCACCGACGCGGCCGAGACCGGGGGTCGCCCTGCCTTCGGAAGCAGGCAGAGCCGACCCTCCTTCCATGCCCTCGGGAACTGTCCGGACCGCAGGCAGCGATCGAACAGCTCCCGAAGGCTGTCGCCGAGGTGCTCGAGGGAAAGGGCCAGAACCTTCCCGTGCACCCCGTCTGGACCCGGCGCCCTCTTCTTACTCTGGAGGCGGACCAGAACCGCCTCCATTTCAGCCTCCGTGACGGGTGGCGGAACACCCTCCTCGTCCGACGTCTGCCGAGCCATCCTGGGGGGCGTGAAGCCCCCAGGTGTGTCGGGGAAGAGTTCCCCGACAATCCCCCTCAGTTGGCCCGGCTGGAGCGTCTCGGTGATAGGGGCCGACTGGGCGCGGAGCTTGTTTCGCGCGCGGCATGGCCGCTCTGCTGACCACGGTGAACGCGTCGCAGAGTCGGGCAGCCGCTTCGTCCACCCCAAGCTCCGACAGCGGCGGGAGGCTCCACCGGCAGACTATAGCCGCCTCCTCTGCCAGTTCCCGGTCGAGCTTCGTGAGCGCCCAACGCGGAAACTGGCTTCGCCCTCTGGATGTCGACGAGTGGTTCACGTTCGCCTGGAGGACGCTGAGATGCCTGGACATTACTCGGCCATCTCAGCGTCTGCCGACACCACTTTATTCCCCTTCCTTTGCGAGGGGAACACTCCGCGGGTGGATGGGGTCTTACACGCCATACCCCCCATCACGTGGCCTGCTGGTCTTCCTGCGTCGGCACAAACCGCACATCGTGCGGCGGCCGAGCAGCCAGCAGCTTTGTGCCCAGGTTGACCGCAGCGGTAGCAGAGGCTGCTACGGTCAACCTCGCACTGGCACACCCCGGCGACGTGCCCCATTCCCAGGCACCGGTAGCAGTGCCTGGGGCGCGCCTGTAGGAGGTGGACGCGCGCGCGGCACCATCCTACCGCGACGCTGCCACTCTCCAGCAGCTTTTTGGCCGCCGCCACCGGGATCTCCACGTGGGCTGTACCCAGGCTCATCTGTCCCGTGCGTATATTTCGCACGTGGACCTGTCCCGGGTTACAGCCCCCTTCCCGCGCCAAGGCCGTGCCGAGGCGCTCCGCGTCGACCGCGTCGCTCAGACCCGAGATTCGAAGCTCTGCCTTCTTCTCAGGCCTGAGCACTTCCACCTCCTCCGCCAAAGCCTCTTTTAGGCGGGCGGCGAGGGCATCGGCCTTCTCGCCACTGGGCACCTCTATGAGGCGCGCCCCGGTCGCCGACTGGCGGATTTTTAGCGGGCCGATGCCCAGCTCCTCCAGTTTGATTTTTTGCTCGGCCTTCATGAAAGCCGAGCCGTACGTCTCCCCCCTTGCTACTGCCTCCGGCCGTAGTTTGACAATTACGGCCGAGGAGCGGGGGAGGGAGAGCTTTACCTTTTGCGCCTCCGCCTTTTTGGCTGGCTGCGCTGAGGCCGTCGGTGTTTTCGCCGGCGGTGCCGCAGCTGCCGGTTTCTTCGCAGCCGGCTTACGGCGCACGACCTCAGTCCATGTCCCCTCTTCAGCCCTTATGGGCGCTGCCTCCTTCGAGGTGGTGGGACCGAACGCGGTCCATTCTACTCCCTTTTTCCCCTTTCCCTTGCCCTTGCCTTTTGCGGCTTGGGACAGGGCGGGGAAGTCGACCGGATCCGGTCCAACCACCTTTTCTGCGATATCGGCTGCTGTTGCCGGCTTCGTCCTCGCTGCAATGGCGGCCCTTGTGGCTACCGCCAGCTCCTTTTTGTCCCCCGCTAGTGGAGGACGACAGATAGGGGCAGCCGGCAGCTGCAGGGCCGCCAGACGCCCGTCTACAATATTGCCGGCCAATTCCGCCATTTCCTTTCGGAAATCAGCCGGCATTGTGAACTCTACGGCCTTCTTCCGCGCCTCTTCGAAATCGCGTCTGTACGCGCGCATCTCTTCTCTCATCAGCTCCAGCTCTCGTTGGAGTCGCTGATTGTCCGCCCGTAGCCTCTTTGCCTCTTCAGTCTCGGTGCGGACGACCAAAGACTCCAGCACCTCTCTAATGCAGCCGGCCGCCTTTTTGATTTTGGCGGCGTAGCCCCCCCTTAGGTTGACTGACTTTCCAGTCAGTCCCAAAATCAGGTCCAGGTTGGACTCCGCCGCCACCATCAGCTCTTCGGCCCCCATGCCCTCTTCAGGGTCTATTGGAGCCTCTATTGTCATCTCCGTACCCTCCTTGGACTTTTTAAATGCCCTCTTCTCCAGGGCGAGCTCAAAGGCATCCTCCTTTTCTCGTTCCACCTTTCTCGCAGAGTCGCCCGCGCTCGAGAAAGCGTGGGGGCTTTGCCACGCTTCGCCACAGGCAGCCTTCTGCTTTCCACCTCCCCACCCATTTCGGATCCGGAGTCTGACCCCCCGGAGAAGAGGCGCTTCCGGCCTAACTCCGCCTCCGACATCGACGTCAACGCTATGTCCTCCAGGACCTCCAAACTGCCCATCGAACGGGCCCCACCCGTTTTTCCCCTATTCACACTAGTCCCCCCCCCCGAAAACTATCC
Organism: Helleia helle; assembly: GCA_963853865.1. NCBI lineage: Eukaryota > Metazoa > Arthropoda > Insecta > Lepidoptera > Lycaenidae > Helleia > Helleia helle. The sequence goes on along the minus strand of OY971432.1, from coordinate 19,112,613 downwards.
CCCCCCGACATGTTCCCCGGCAATCACGCCAGAAAACAAATACAACAACAAATCACTACTACAAAATGAATATAATATACAAAATTTACACCACGAAGAGTTTTAGCAACTAAAAATTTACACCAAAAAAGCTCAGCAGAAAAAATAAATAAGACTTCCACAAAACGCACAAAAACGATAACCCCACCCGTATCAGCCGTCCAGGCACCACGACTCCGGGACTACGCAGTCAAAACCGTTGTCGGTATACTTGGACGACTTGATACTTTTTCCCATACAAATCGAAAACACCAAAATCCAAACCTAAAAGTGGGAATAACTTTGCAACCCGAAGGCGTACAAAAGAAATTCTTACACTTAAAGTTTTGCCTCCTCGAGAGCTTTCCAGCGACACCAATGACACTAATCCACCACACCTTAGCATACGCCTTAGTACCGGAAAACTAGTGTCAGAACCTAACCTAACCTAACCTAACCTAACCTAACCACTTCCTTACTACCCCCCCCTCCCCCTTTACCCCTTATTTCCCCTCACCCCCCAAAAACCCCTCGAGCTGTAACTCCTCTCTCCGTTTTCGGAGAAATACGAGAGTGAGTTCCGTTGAACTGGAAGGACCACGCCCACCCTTTGGCCCTGACAGCTCTCCCCAAAAAACTCTAAGGACTTAGATAAGTTTAGTTTTTAAGATTTTGAAGCGACCTGAGGAAATTGATTAAGATTTTAATAATTTAATTTTTGACGTAGGTATTACCATTGTTTATTGACTAGGGTATACCTACATATTTTAGATTTTTGACATATAATAGGTTTTAAAAAATTCTAGTCTTATTGACCAAATATTATTATTTTTAATTTTTTTTGACTTTACAATATTTGACGATACTTGGTTTATTGATCAAGTATTATTACATTTTATTTATACACTTAGTTTAAGATTTTAGCCCTCAGGTCATACTTAGATAAAAACGTTCCCCTGACAAACATTTATATAATACTGTGTGTGTGGTATTAAAGTGTAATATCACAGAACTTTTAGCTTCAAATAATTATTAGCTTGCGACCAAGTTAATCGTAATTGCTACATTTACCCCACATTAAATTATTCGCTAACTTACCCGCTCAAAATTTTAAACTATCAGAAAATGTTCGGACTACGTACCCCCCCAAAAAAGGCCGAAGAAACAAAAGCCGGTCCCTCAAAAGTCCGACGAAGCATAGAAGTTTTTGAAACCGGCAAGCCTGCGTCCCCGACCAAGGTTTCTCCACGGAATGCGGCGGTTTCGGCGACTGTGTCTGCAAAGCAGAAGCCAAGGGCTCTAAACAGTAAGCCACCATCGGCAAGCCGACGTACCCGAACCGGGTCGCTGAGGCGAGGGCGTGCCTTAACAAGGCAAAACTTCACCTCAGCAACTCGAGAAACCTAAAGACAGATATAAAGGAAGGGGTAATCGCGGCTTTAGACAGGCTGTACCAACTTGTCAAGGAGGTAGATGCCGATAAGGGCCAAACTGAGGTCAGAATCACAGCGAAAGAGGAGAGCCCTTTACATCCTCCTCCGAGCGTAGTCCCTCAGCTACACAATGATTTGATAAGGAAGCTAGACGAGCACTCCACCCTCCTGAGAGCTTCTACCGAGAAGCTAGAGGAATTGCGTGTCAACATCAACAGACACAACGAATCCCTGGAGGTGGCCACGTACGCGAGTGTGGTGGCTGGTGGAAAAACCGGCAAGAACCCGAATCAAACCACCCTCCACTCCGTAGTGGTCACCTCGAAGGATGAGGATGAGACCGGTGAGCAGGTTCTCGAGAGGGTTAGGGGCGCCGTCAGAGCGAAGGAAGGGGGTATCGAGATTGAAAGGGTTAGAAAAGCGAAAGACAGGAAGATTATCGTGGGCTGTAGAAGTAGGGAAGAGAGACAGAAACTGAAGGATAGGTTGAAACAGGCCGAGGAGCACCTCAGTGTGGCCGACATACAAAACAAAGACCCGTTAGTCATACTTAAAGATCTTATGGCTTACAACACTAATGAGGAGGTCTTAGCTGCACTGAGGAAGCAGAATGTGGAAATTTTCAGAGACTTGCGTGCGGAGGATGATAGGGTGGAACTTAAATATAAAAAGAGAACGAGGAACCCCTTGACGAACCACGTGGTCTTGAAGGTGTCACCACAAATCTGGACGAGGATGCTGAGGGAAGGCACTGTGAGGATAGATCTGCAGCGAGTTCGAGTTGCAGATCAGTCCCCCCTCGTCCAGTGCTCCTTGTGCCTCGGTTATGGGCACAGTAGGCGGTACTGCGCAGGGACTGCTGAAAGGTGTAGTCACTGCGCAGGGCAGCATAAAAAGGCAGACTGTCCGGATTGGATTGCGGGCAAGATACCAGTTTGTTGTAACTGCACGCAGGCCAAGCTGGAACAGACGGACCACAATGCCTTTGACGTGGAGTGTCCGGTGCGGCGAAAGTGGGACGTACTAGCCAGAAGCACCACAGCGTATTGCTGAGGGCACGCATGTAGTATATTGCATATACCCGCGAAATGGGGGACAGATATTAGCTATAAGCCTCAAACGGCAGCCACATCTGGCTGGAGTCTCTCTGCGAGAAACTCTAGTCAGATATTTATTTGCAGATGAATGGCATAGCATAATCAGTCTTCCTACCCTCGGTGATATCCATGATAAACCTTTATATCATGTTGGCGGTTCGTTCCATATCGTTTCTGTCTCAAATGTGTGTATCGGTAATTTTCGTGTAGCAAATGAGCTGGGCGTAAGTTTGCACGAAAAGTGTAAAAAGAGAATAGGCAATGTTGAGTAGCTATTTTTGAATAACAACTTCAACATTTGCAAGGAATTTTAAATGAGTGTACATGCAAACTTGCGCAGAGCCCACTTTAAGAGTTAATAAAATGTATAATAATAATATTATAAGATTAACTCATGCAATATGATATAATTAGTGTAATTAATTTTATAAAAGCACTGATAAGTGTAAATCTCGCCCATGATAAATGTAAGCCTGCCTATGGTAAATGATAGCAAGTGTATGATTGTATAGCGTGTTAAAACTGTCAATAGGAAATATTATTAGTAAAGTAGAAAAATTTAGTATGTTAAAATTTTGATAAATAAGAAATCATTAGAAATGTTAATAAAGAAATAAATAATGAAAATCGCAAGCTACTCAATGTATATAAATAAATAAAATTATAAATTGTAAAAAATTATTGAAGAGTAAACACAGACTCTGATTCAGTCAGGGGAATTCGCGGGCCGGGCCAATTAAGCGCCCGGACAAAGAAAAAAAAAAAAAAAAAAAAAAAAAAACCTAACCTAACCTAACCTAACTCAGTCGCGCGCCGCCCGCCATAGAGATCGGATCGTTTTTAGTGAGCTCCGCGAGTTTTAAAAGTGAAAATAGGGTTTTTATAGTGCTTGTGAGTTAAAAATAGTGTTAAAGTGTGTGCAAGCACTAGCCCAACGTGGGCCACTAAACAGTTCTAAAATCCGATCGGCGATACCCGAAAAACATCAAAAAAGGGATAAAACTGTTAATTTTAAAAACTAAAAGTGCGTGCGGCGTAAGATTTGAAGTGAGAGCAGCAGTATTTTAAATTGTGATCCTGTGCCATTCAGTGACCTCCACATCTTGGCTGAGTTTGGGATTTATCCCGGACAAACTCGCCAAGTTAGTACCTTGGAACACAAAATCGCTCGACAACAGAACCAGGACCCTGAGCCGTCCGGCTGTTCCTGGAAGCGGATTCGTGTTCTCCAAGAGGAACCTACCAACGAGGCACAAAGATCAAGAATTTTGGATCACAGGTAAGGGAGTGGCCATCATTTTAAAGTACATCTTTTTCCAGGTGCTCTAGCCGGGAATTTAGATCGAGGGCCTATATTTTTTATAGTGCCTCCGGCTAGGTCCCACTCTAGGCTGAGTGCCCCTCAACTTTCAGAATTTTTTAGTTACCCGTTTTAGAGCTAAAACTAAATTACATACTGTCGACGTCGTCGCTTAAACTACTGCGCAGCTGCGACGACGAATTTTATCACGCCACAAGCCACTCCCTTGCATTAGTCATCGCATATCTAGGCGGAGTCGACGACGTGGAACTTTCCACACCCTGCTGACGTCACTCGAACATTCGAGACCTTTACAACTCTGACGTCACAGGCATCGTCACTTCGTCATCATCATCGCGGTGCGGCTGCTGCTCTACGTCTTCGCAGTCCTTAGAGTTTCCCCCCCCTTTTTTCTCATCCCCCCTTTTTTGCCCCGCTCCCCAATTTACCCCCCCCATTTTTGAACTTCCTTACTTACCCCCCCCCTCCCCCTTTACCCCTTATTTCCCCTCACCCCCCAAAAACCCCTCGAGCTGTAACTCCTCTCTCCGTTTTCGGAGAAATACGAGAGTGAGTTCCGTAGAACCGGAAGGACCACGCCCATCCTTTGGCCCTGACAGCTCTCCCCAAAAAACTCTTAGGACTTAGTTAAGTTTAATTTTAAGATAGTTTTAAGTTATTTTAAGTTATTGACGTAGGCCTTTTGCTTACAATTTTAAGTGATCCTTTTTGGACGACTTAGTTTATAGAAATATTTTAAATTTTATACTTAGGACATAGCACTAGTTGCTTATTTTAAATTATATAATATTTTGAAAGTATTTTTTAAAAATATAACCCCCTATTGGGTTATTTAAAATCTTTACATTTTAAATTTTTAATTTTACATTTTATTTTAATTATTGACTCGTCCCTCTGACGACACAATGTTCGGTATTCGCACTCCCAACAAAAAATCCGACGAAACATTCACGGCGAAAAACAGCTCCCCGACTATGCCTGAAGCGGCGGGACCGTCCGATGCAAAGACCACGACCTCCAAAGTAAGGCGTAGCATCGAAGGCTTTGAGAACAGGCAAACAACTCCAAAGGACCCTTCACAAAAGGTGCCGCTCGCGAGGGCGGGCCTCCCGAAGCAGAAACCGAAGGAGGTACGTAGACCTACCACGGAGGCTTCGGGCAGCCCTCCACCGAAAGTGGAATACCCCACTAGGGTTGCTGAGGCAAGAGCATGCCTGAATAAGGCAAAGCTCCATCTCAGCAACTCTAGGAATCTCAAAACTGAGATAAAAGAAGGGGTCACCTCAGCCGTAGAACGTTTATACCAGCTGGTGAAGGAGTCCGAGTCACAAAAAGGTTTTAGCAAAGAGCGGGGTGGCAGGACAGAGGAGGAGATTATACAACCGCCCCTGATACTTCACCCCGCTCCACAAACTGATCTCAGCCAAAATCCCCTGATCCTAAAACTGGAGGAGCATTGTAGGCTCATCCAGGAAAATATGCAGAAAATGGAATCTCTAATAGCAACATAGAGACCCACCAAAAAACCCTCGAGGGGGTGACCAGAACGTACGCGAGTGTGGCGGCTGGTAACAGCAGAGGCAGGCCATTGGAGCAGCCCACGTTGCACTCAGTAGTGGTCACTTCTAAAGATGAAACTGAGACCGGGGAGCAAGTATTAAATAGGATCAGAAAAGCCGTCAACGCCAAAGAAGGTGGCGTTGAAATAGAAAAGATAAGAAAGGCTAAAGATAAAAAAGTTATAGTCGGGTGTAGAAATGAAAATGAAAGTCAGAAAGTAAAGGATAAGCTGCGCAAGTTTGAGAACGAGTTGTGCGTAGCAGATGTTAAAAATAAAGATCCTTTACTAATCTTAAAGGATGTGATGGTGTGTAACACCAACGAAGAAGTCTTAAATGCCTTACACAAACAAAACGAAAAGATATTCCAAGACCTCACAAAAGAAGAAGATCGATTCGAGATTATATTTAAAAAGAAAGCTCGAAATAAATTAATTCAGCATCTTATCTGTAGGGTCTCTCCAATAATATGGACCCGCATGATAGAAGCAGAGTTCGTCCGTGTGGACATTCAAAAGATCCGAGTGGCAGATCAATCACCACTCGTGCAGTGCTCGAATTGCCTGGGATATGGCCATACCAGACGGGTTTGTAAGGAGAAGTCCGAGGTATGCAGCCATTGCACTGGTCCTCATAAAAAAGCGGACTGCCCAGAATGGCACGCCGGTGACATCCCTAAGTGTAGTAACTGCACACAGGCCAGGATGGACCGAACTGAACACAATGCGTTCAGCCAGGACTGTCCAGTAAGGCGCAAATGGGATGCACTGGCTAGAGCAATGACATCCTATTGCTAAGGGCGTCCCAGGCAAAACAATGGCGAACAAACACCCACCCACCAGAGGATCATATTTGGTAGTGCAGGCCAACCTACAGCGTAAAGAGCTCGCTACAAACGAGCTCATACTGGAAGTCACTAATAGAAATATAGCCATAGCGTTGCTCCAGGAACCGTATGTGGGGGGATCAAAAGAATGAAGGACTACAGGGGAGTAAGAGTCTTCCAAAATACTAGCCCGGGAGACGGGACGGTCAAGGCGGCTATTGCCGTCTTTGACCAAGACCTAGAGATTATACAGTTCCCGTCTCTCACCACCAACAACATCGTGGTGGTGAAAGTTCGAACATTGGCATGGGAGATCACCCTGTGCTCCTTCTATTTTGAACCCGACCAACCCATAGAGCCGTATCTGGAGCAGACTAAAAAGATACACAAAGAGCTAGGCCCAAAAAGACTTATAATGGGCGGTGACTCCAACGCTAAAAGTACCTGGTGGGGAAGTGATTCCATTGACCATAGAGGCACGGACATGGCCGGAACTCTGGCAGAAATGAACTTGCAGGTGCTCAACGACGGGGATACTCCAACCTTCGACACAGTGAGGGGTGGAAGGAGAATAACCAGCCACGTAGACCTCACTGCGTGCACGGAGGATCTGCTCAACCTCGTGGAGGAGTGGAAGGTAGCGCCTGATCTCACGAGTTCGGACCACAATGGTATAGTCTTCAAAATTAATCTGCAGAAAATAAAAGGTATTTTAATCAATAGTACAACTAGAAAATACAACACAAAGAAGGCCAACTGGGACCAGTTTCATGAGAAACTGGCCCATTTTATGCTGGAAAACCAATTAAACAAAACAGAAATAGACCGAATAAGCAATAAAACAGAACTCGACGCACTTACAAAGAGTTTAATAGAGCAGATAATTCATACTAGTAATGGTACCATACCCATAAAGAAAAATATTCAAAAGCCAAACCTACCATGGTGGAACGAAAAACTCGATGGGATGAAGCGCTGCGTAGCCACGAGAAAGCGCAGAATCCGATGTGCTGCACCCGTTCGAAGGGCGAAGGTCGTTGAAGAGTATCTGCAAGCCAAGAATGAATACGAGCTTGAGGCAAAAAAGGCACAAATAGACAGCTGGAAAGATTTCTGTAGAAAACAGGATAAGGAAGGTGTATGGGAAGGCATATACAGAGTCATTAGCAAAACGACAAAACGGCAAGAAGATCTGCCACTCGTGAAAGACGGGGTGTGTTTAGACCCCGCTGACTCTGCCAAAATCCTAGCGGAGACCTTCTATCCGGAAGATCTTGAAACTGAAGATATCCCAAGCCATACGCATATGCGAGCATTGGCAAACCGCGTAAACGATGGTGTCCATGATGAAGTTCATGACCCACCGTTTACGATGGGCGAGCTAAAAGCCGCAGTGGGAAGTTTCAACCCGAAGAAGGCCCCCGGTGGGGACGGCCTTACCGCGGATATATGCAGCCGGGTGGTAGCTAAAGATCCTGAACTCCACCTGGCACTAATGAATAAATGTCTTGGGTTGGGCCACTTTCCAACCATATGGAAAGAAGCTACAGTCGTAGTCTTGCGGAAGCCTGGTAAGGACGATTATACTAGCCCTAAATCTTATAGGCCCATAGGTCTATTGCCGGTCATGGGTAAGGTTCTGGAGAAGATGATAGTCGGAAGGCTAAAATGGCACTTACTGCCGAAAATGAGCACCCGCCAGTACGGCTTTATGCCCCAAAAGAGCACCGAGGACGCCCTCTATGACCTGGTGCACCGCATACGAAGTGGTCTAGAAGACAAAAAGCTCGTCACTGTGGTGTCGCTGGACATAGAGGGGGCCTTCGACAACGCTTGGTGGCCGGCTATTAAAGTCAGACTGGTTGAAGAAGGGTGCCCTGTAAATCTGAGGCGAATCATGGACAGCTACCTGCAGGACCGGAAAGTCCGTGTCAGGTACGCTGGACATGAATACATCAAAAACACCCAAAAAGGGTGTGTGCAGGGTTCGATCGGCGGCCCCATTCTCTGGAACCTTCTCCTTGACCCGCTCTTAAAGAATTTAGAAGATAGAGGCTATGACTGCCAGGCCTTCGCAGACGACGTTGTGATGGTGTTTGTCGGGAGCACGGCGCTGGAGGTAGAAAGCCGTGCCAACGCGGCCCTCTCGCTGGTTCGGTCGTGGGGCGTCGAGAATAAGTTAACCTTTGCTCCGCATAAAACTAAAGCGATGTTGCTAACGAGGAAACTTAAATTCGACGTCCCGCGGCTGACCATGGGAGGGGTGGATATTGGCATGGAAAAGGAGATAAAGATATTGGGGCTCACTATAGACCATAAATTGACATTTAATAGCCATTCCTCGAACATCTGTAGGAAGGCTATTAACATTTACAAGCAACTGTCAAGAGCCGCCAAAGTAAGTTGGGGACTCCATCCGGAGGTTGTTCGTGTCATATACACGGCCACGGTGGAGCCCATTGTCTCCTATGCTGCCAGCGCCTGGGCCCCGGCAACTAATAAACTCGGAGTGCAAAAACAGCTCAATGCAGTCCAAAGGGGTTTCGCCCAAAAGTTGTGTGGAGCCTACCGCACCGTCTCGCTGAACGCAGCGCTGGCGCTGACTGGGCTACTGCCTCTCGACATTCGCATACGCGAAGCCGCATCATTGTATGAGGCGAAGAGAGGAGTACCCCAGCCAGTGCTAGGAGGCGGCGAGGTAGAAAGAAAAACGGCCTACAACTTGGCCCCGCATCCTGCTGGACATATGGATATGAACTTCGTAAGTCTGGTGGACCAACAAGAAGTGGACACCCACGTAAACCATGCAGTACAATTTTACACCGACGGCAGCAAGATTGAGGGCAAGGTGGGTGCCGCATTGTCTGTAAGAAGCAATGAGGCCGAAACTAAAGCCATCAAACTTAAACTGCCGTCGTACTGCACAGTCTACCAGGCGGAACTTCTGGCCATATGTCAAGCAACACGGTTAATTTTACGGCAGGATGAAATGAGTTTCGCCATCATAAGCGACTCACGCTCTGCCCTCGAGACAGTTGTGAATTCTTACTCCCTGCACCCCTTAGCTGTCGAAAGTAGAAGCAATATTTATAGAAGTAGACTCCAGAACAAGGAAGTGTCCCTGTTCTGGATCAAAGCACATGCGGGACTTATAGGGAATGAACGCGCTGACCACCTAGCGAAAGAGGCCGCCCTCAAACTAAAGAGGAAACCTGACTACGATCAGTGTCCGGTTTCGTACGTCAAGAGGTGCATCCGAATGGAGTCCCTTGACGAATGGAACCGGCGCTATCAGTCAGGTGAGACAGCGGCCGTTACACGAATGTTCTTCCCGGATGCGATTAAAGTCTATAAAATTGCTAGGAAAATCAAACCAGCTGGTATAATCACCCAGGTTCTGACGGGGCACGGTGGTTTTTCAGGTTACCTGCACCGTTTTAAGTGTAAGGATACCCCATCGTGCATCTGCGAACCTGGAGTGGAAGAAACTGTTGCCCACATCCTTTTTGAATGTCCCGTGACAGCAGGAGTGCGATTCGACACAGAGCAGGCTCTAGATTGTGAAATTAGCCAAGAATAATGTTGAAAGGCTGATTGTAGAAAATGATTTAAGAAAAGGTTTTATTGAATATTTTGTTAAGATTGCAAGCCAAGTTAGCAAGGAACAGGCAGTGTTGAGTGTCTACTTTGCAAGTATACGCCTTCAACACTGCAAGTTTGATTTTAAGAGTGTGCTTGCAATCGAAAGATTGTTGAAATTAATATTGTTTTATATAAGAGAGCCTGTTAAATGTATGTATAGCCTGACATTGTATGTATAATGATAATTTAGCTGGCAAATGATACGTCCAGCTATCAGACGTCGTAAAAATACATTTACGTAATATTATTTTACCATATACAAACATGTTTTTATACAATTGTGAATAAATAAATATTAGAAATAAATAATTCTCTGATTACGTCAGAGGCGACACGCGGGCCGGGCCATTAAGCGCCCGGACAAAAAAAAAAAAAAAAAAAAAAAAAAAACCTAACCTAACCTTTTTTTTTTTTTTTTTTTTTTTGGTAATGCAGCGGAAATTTGCAGACCAAACCATAACTAGGACCGGGGTGAGTTTTAAACCTAGCCGTGAGTGGGGTTCGCACTTGGAGATGCGTTACCCACTAAAACCGCTGCAAGTGCCCTCAGCCGCCTTTTATGAGAGTCCCGGATCATGCAGGCAACGCAGGACCCTCGGCGACAGGCTGGCCCCGGCGAAAAGGCCAGACTCCTCCTCTAAAGGGGGACTGCTCGGCTGTTCGTTTGTTTCGATACTTTTAGCAGTCCCCGACGACGTTGTGTCTAGCTGGACCCAGGTTAAAACCCCATCCTGGGCCCGACACGAGCACAGGGGTGTTACTGGAGGCGCATTAGGTAGCGCCTCCTACGCACCCCCGTTCGTCGCCCGCGGTGGGTGGCCTCGTCGGCGGCCTCCTCTCTCACCCGCTCATCGGCCTCCTTCTGGGACATTACAGCCTCGCAGAAGGAGACCATCGCCGTCCAGGACTCGTCGTCGCCGAGCATCGCGGCGATGACACTCGGCAGAGACAAGTCCCCTCCGATGACCGATGTCAGATCATGACGCAGCGCCGCCCATCTCGGGCACACCTCGAGGATGTGCTGGGCCGAGTCCACCGCCGCGCCACAATCGTGACACACAGTTACCGGCTCCCTTTGGGCCGTCCTGCACAGATACTCACCGAAGCACCCATGCCCGGTGAGCACCTGTGTTAGACGGAAGGTGAGGGGTTTGCGTTTACGACGCATCCACCGCTCAAGGACCGGGCGCAGGGCAACCGTTAAGCCTTTGCCATACGGCTGCCGCGCCAAGTCCTCCCCCCACCTTCGCATTAATGCCTCCTGCCCTAGTCGGCGGACCCGTAGGATCCCGTCCGGCGTCACGTCCTCTCCGAGGGACCTCCTATCCGAGACATAGGAGTATACCTCGGCGAGAACTTCCGCCACGAGTTCCCACGGGGGGTCGCCGGCTAAGGCAGTAGCTGCAGCCCATGATATCGTACGATACCCCCGAACCACTCTTACCGCGATCACCCGCTGCGCCGAGCGCAGCTGGGCCCTACTCCGCACGGTAAGGCGATCCGTCCAAATCGGAGCACCGTACGTCGCCATACTCCGGCAGACCCCGGAGTATAGCTGCCTGCAGGCGGCGCTGGGTCCTCCGAGGTTCGGGAGGAGTCTGCCCAGCGCACTCGCCGCCTTCACGACCTTCGGACCCAATTGTTTGAAATGTGGGCCGAAGGTCCATCCACCGTCGAGGATGAGCCCCAGATATTTGATGTGAGGGCTCATCCTGACCCTCACCCCTCCGATCTGGAGGGCAGCCCCCGGTGGGGGTCCTTTCCGCCCGGTCCCGCGGAAGAGGAGGGCTTCGGTCTTGTCGACTCTGACCCGAAGCCCTAACCTCTCAATGCGGCCGATCACGAGGTCGAGCCCGACCTCGGCCAGCCGCGCCGCCTCCTTATAGTCTCGTTCCCGGGCGTAGACAAAGGTGTCATCAGCGTAACAGATGACACCCATCCCGGGGAGGAGACGACCTCGCAGGACCCAGTCGTACCCGATGTCCCACAGGATCGGACCAAGTACCGAACCCTGCGGGACACCGCAGCCGACTCGCCACCACTCTACGGACCCACACCGGTTCTCGCAGGCTACCCTCCTGTCGGAGAGGTACGCCTCCAACAGTCTCCTGAGATAGGGAGGCACACCAAAGTAGTTCAGTGCCTCCCGTATCACACTGTGCGGGAGGCTGTTGAAGGCGTTCGCGATGTCCAGGGACACCGCGACCACCACCTCCCCTCTGCGTTCCGCCTCACCCGTCACCGCCCTCAGGCGTTTGAGGGCGTCGATGGTCGACCGGCGTGCCCGGAACCCAAATTGGGACTCTGAGAGTCCCGGTCCCGGGCCCTCCTCCAGGTGCCGAACGAGCCGGGAAGCCACGACTCTCTCCAGAGCCTTCCCAGCCTCGTTCAGCAGCACCACCGGTCGCACCGAAGCGGCCGAGTCCGGGGGTCGCCCTGCCTTCGGAAGCAGGCAGAGCCGACCCTCCTTCCATGCCCTCGGGAACTGTCCGGACCGCAGGCAGCGATCGAACAGCTCCCGAAGACTGTCGCCGAGGTGCTCGAGGGAAAGGGCCAGAACCTTCCCGTGCACCCCGTCTGGACCCGGCGCCCTCTTCTTACTCTGGAGGCGGGCCAGAACCGCCTCCATTTCAGCCTCCGTGACGGGTGGCGGAACACCCTCCTCGTCCGACGTCTGCCGAGCCATCCTGGGGGGCGTGAAGCCCCCAGGTGTGTCGGGGAAAAGTTCCCCGACAATCCTCCTCAGTTGGCCCGGCTGGAGTGTCTCGGTGATAGGGGCCGACTGGGCGCGGAGCTTGTTCCGCGCCCATTTGTACGGTCGGCCCCAGGGGTCCCTCTCGAGACCCTCAACGAGCTCCAGCCAGGCCGCCTCCTTGACCTTGTCAATATAGACCCTGTACAGGCCATCGTCCCTGTCGACATCCTGGGGGCGCCGCCGCCTGCTCCGGGTATACTGCCTCCTTGCCCGTTGGCAGGCGGCCCGAAGGTCGGCTAGTTCAGCCGACCACCAGTAGAGCGCCCGCCGCGGGGGCGGACGTTTCGTGCGCGGCATGGCCGCTCTGCTGACCGCGGTGAATGCGTCGCAGAGTCGGTCAGCCGCTTCGTCCACCCCAAGCTCCGACAGCGGCGGAAGGCTCCACCGGCAGATTATAGCCGCCTCCTCTGCCAGTTCCCGGTCGAGCTTCGTGAGCGCCCAACGCGGAAACTGGCTTCGCCCCCTAGATTTCGACGACGACGACGCCGGACGGACGGGAGTCGGAGACACCTCGAACCTTATGTAACGGTGGTCCGAGAGAGTCTCCACTCCCGTCTCCACCCTCCACCCCTCCACTCTGCGTGCGATGGCCGGCGTGGCGAAAGTGACGTCCACCACGGAACCTCCCGACCAACGCACGCACGTCTGGACTGCCCCTCTGTTGAGCAGGGACAGTCCGGCAGCTAGCGCCCACTCCTCCACCTCCCTCCCTTTCACGTTCGTGACCGGATTGCCCCAAGCCGTGGACTTGGCGTTGAGGTCCCCGGCCACGAACACCTGTAGGGGAGCTAGCTGCCCCACCAGCGGCCCCAGAACGTCGAGAAACCGTTCCAGGGCCGCCACATCGCGGTTCGGAGAGAAGTATACCCCGACGAAGGCAACCTCTCCCCGAACCGCCGCCACGTACCCGCGGCCCCTCGCTTTGACTGCGAGGGGGGGGCCGGCTCCAGGCCTCACCACGATCGCTACCGAGCCATCGGTGTCCCCTGCCCAGTGTGGGTTGGTAGGCACGGCGTATGGCTCGGCGACGATCGCGACGTCAACGCTCCACTCCGCCATGGACTGCAGGAAAAGGTCCTGTGCCCCGACGGAGTGGTTGACGTTCGCCTGGAGTACGCTGAGATGCCTGGACATTATTCGGCCATCTCAGCGTCTGCCGACACCACTTGATTCCCCTCTTTCGCTGGTTGGGAGGGGAACTTCCCGCGGGTTGATGGGGGCTTGCACGCCATGCCCCCCATCACGTGGCCCGCCGGCCGACCGGCGTCCGCGCACACTGCGCAATGTGCGGCGGCCGTGCACCCGGCGGCCTTATGGCCTGGTTGACCGCAACGGTAGCAGAGGTTGCTGCGGTCAACCTCGCACTGACACGTACCGGCGACGTGCCCCATTCCCAGGCACCGAAAGCAGTGCCTAGGGCGCGCCTGCAGGAGGTGGATGCGCGCGCGGCACCATCCCACCACAACACTGCCACTCTCCGTCAATTTTTTGGCCGCCGCCACTGGAATTTCAATATGGGCTGTACCCGCACCCATTTGCCCCGGGCGGATGTTCCGCACGTGGACTTGGCCCGGGTTACAGCCCCCCTCCTTTGCCACCGCGGTGATAAGGCGCTCCACGGTGACCGCGTCGCTCAGGCCCGAGATTCTTAGTTCGGCCTTCTTCTCGGGCCTGAGCACTTCCACCTCCTCCATGAGCACCTCCTTTAGACGAGCGGCGAGGACATTCGCTTTTTCGCCGCTCGTGGCACCAGGCACCTCAATGAGGCGTGCCCCGGTCGCCGATTGGCGTATCCGGAGCGGTCCGATGCCCAGCTCCGCCAGATCTATTTTTTGCTCGGCCTTCAATAAGGTCGAGCTATACGTCGCTCCCTTAGCGGCTGCCTCCGGCCGTAACTTTAAAATTACGGCCGTGGAGCGGGGGAGCGACAGTTTAGGCTTCGGAGCCTCCTTCTTCTGATTGGCCGGCGGCGCAGAAGCCACTGGTTTATTCGCCGGCGGCGCAGCAGCCGCCGGTTTTTTCCCTCCCGCCTTCTTGCGTACGACCTCCGTCCAGGTCTCCGACGCGAGCTCCTGCGGGGCCTTATTGCCCTTTTCCTCCCTTTGGGAGGCAGCCGCCTTTGAGGTGGAAGGACCGAAGGCGGTCCATGTATCTTCCTGGGCCTTCCCCTTTCCCTTTCCTTTGCCCTTGCCTTTCGACGCTCGGGCCAGGGCAGGGAACTCTTCGGGGTCAGGCCCCTCCATCACACTTGTGACGGCCGCAGCCGTTGTCCTCTCCTTTGGGGTCGCGCTGGTGACCTTCGTCTTATCTGCCGCTAATGGAGGACGGCAGGGAGGCGCAGCTGCTAGCTGCAGGGCAGCCAGACGGCCATCAACCACATTGATGACCATCTCGGCCACCTCCTTCATAAAATCGGCAGTCACATTTGCCGGAGGAATTACAGCCGCCTTCTTCCGGCTCTCCTCGAACTCGTGCCTATACGCACGTACTTCCTCCCGTACAAGCTCAATTTCGTGCTGAAGCCTGGTGTTGTCAGCCTTCAATCGGCGCGCCTCCTCTGACTCCGTGCGTACCGCCAATGCTTCCAGGACTGTCTTGACGGCCCCGGTCGCCCGCCTTATTTTGTTTGCATATCCACCTTTTAAGTTGGTGGATCTGCTCGCTATCCCGAGGATGTCGGTCAGGTTAGCCATCGCTGCACTAACTAACTCCGTTGCCCCCATTGCGTCGACATCCAGATCAAGGGGGCCGGGAGGAACCTCGACGGTCTTGGCCTCCGGTGCCGCCTTCATGTAGGCCCTTTTCTCAAGGGCCGCTACAAATTCGGCCTCTCGAGCCACCTCCACGCGCTCCCTAACCGCCTGGCGAGCACCAGCGAGCCGAGACTCCGACCCACGCGCTTTACCTCTTTTGGCGGCACTCTTGCGCCCTGCCTTGGCTTCTGCCACGTCCTCCGTGTCCGAGCAAGAAACCTCCGAGAACAATCTCTTGCTCCCGCAGACATCAGGCTCCGACATGGACTCAGTCCCTAGGAGCTCGTCCAGGGTGACCCCTGCACGAGCGACCGATTGGCGCGTCACACGCCCTACCACCGACGATGACTTACCAGACCTAACATCCTCCCTCCTACTCTCCTCCCCCGCGCTCCCACGATCATCCCCCCCACTACTAACACAACAAAACCACGACAACATACAACATCGGAACTCTAATCTAATACCTCCCCCCTGACTCCTACCGTCTCCCCCAGACATACTAACAAAAAGAAAACTATCGATATACTATTCTAAGCCAACTTGCCTTATTGTCAAGTCGAAATAAAACAATAAACACCCTAAAACTAGAAATGAAGAACACCTACACACATAAAATACGTACACACAAACAAATTATACAAAACTACCCTTCTCCCCTGCGAGTAGTCACCCAGGCACCACAACACCAGGACTGCACAGTCAAAACCGGTGCTGGTATACGTAGATGACGTACTCAAAATTTCCTTACGAATAAAAACAAATTAAAAAGCGAAATTTCTCTGCAACCCGAAAGCGTGCAGAGAAAATTCTTCCACCACAAGAAAGAACTCCGCGAGATTTTTACAAGCCCGACGTTTCGGATACTTTACAGCAACCATGGTCACGGGAGGACTGAGGTGTCATACGTCCTATCAACATATAGCTGATTTAAAACACCGTCGCTACACTAAGTCTGCCATCTGTGAACATAGTCTTGACAAAGCTCGCCATTATATCAGATTTGATAAACCACAAGTCCTCGCAAAAGAACACAGATTCCAACCAAGGATGATCCGTGAGGCTATTGAAATTAAAAAACATCCTAATTTCAATAGAGAAGATGGCTGGCTTCTACCACCTGCTTGGGATCCCATTATTAAAATTATCAAATCAAAATCCAAGCATAATATGTCACAGATTAAAGATACAGTTAGCACTTTCTGCGTAGATAGGACTGACCAAAATATTGATGTATCATAGGGTAGTTTCGAATAACTTTGTAATGATAGGACGTATGACACCTCAGTCTTCCCGTGACCATGGTTGCTGTAAAGTATCCGAAACGTCGGGCTTGTAAAAATCTTAATAAACCGCGATAAAATCCGTAAAAATTGTTTTATTATAATGAGTGAAATTCGCGTAAACATTAGAAAACAACTCCGCGAGAGCTATCCAACGCCACCTTGAACACTAATTTCACGAGACTTGGCATAGGCTTTGTACCCGAAAAATTGTGTCAACCTAACCTAACCTAACCTAACCTAACCTAACCTAACCTAACCGGCCTCCTATGGACCCCTGCACACACCTTCTCTTCGGGTGTTTTTGATGTGTTGTGCCTGTTTACGCCGGATCGCGGAGGGTATCTCCAACAGCCCCAACTGTGTTGAGGATTCTATGATTGCTTGAGAAGCATCAAATATTATAACAGTAAAAGTGTATAAAATTAGCAATTTAAATTAGTTTTACAAGAATACAGTAATGAAGAAATAAAAATATTGTAACGACTATAATTTCAGAACATAAATATGTATTAAGAATTTCATTTTATTGCAAGCCTATAAATGTAAATAATAAATATAATTTAAAAAATGCACATAAGTAACAAAATGATAACAAAGTCTCTGATTCTGTCAGGGGAATTCGCGGGCCGGGCCAATTAAGCGGCCGGACATTTAAAAAAAAAAAAAAAAAAAAAACCTAACCTAACCTAACCTAACCAACACTTATATTTCTGTGAAAAACCTAAATTTGGTGGTGTTGTTGTGGGAATTTGAAAATTTTTCTTTTTGAATCGTGTTCTAATAGGCGGGCCCTATATATACCTGTAACAAGCAATAAAAGTTTCATCAATTTTGGCTATTTTTTGACATTTTAAACACAAAATTAACAAAATCTTATAGTTTTTCATACATTTATTCGCATTTACCGGTTCCTTAGTGAACTTTTTGAAAATTTTCTGCTTTCATCATCATCGGTCCGTCTATCCGCTTCTTTGGACACTAAATTTGACTAAATTAGACTAGCTTTCGCTCCCGGAGGCACCTGTAAAATTGAAAAATTATTAGCGTTTGATTCGAATCCGCTATATACCGGACATAAAAGCCACACCTTTGACCCACTGCGCGTACGAGTGTTGATCATAGTCTACCTCGGTCTCGTCTGTCTTCCTATAATAAAAAATTACAATAGTTCCATATAAAAATTTCAACTTTCTTCACAGTATACTTGCTGCTCTCCCGCGTCTATTGACCTCTCGCTTGTCGGGATCGGATGTTGGGAAGTGCTAAAAATTTCGAAAATCCATATTCGGCAGTTTTTTATATATGAACCGAGGCTACATGGTGAATCTCAACACGCCATACAAAACACTTTTATTTCTCTGAAATACCTAAATTTGGTGGTGTTGTTGTGAGAATTTGAAATTTTTTTCTTTTTGTATCGTGTTCTAATAGGCGGACCCTATATAGACCTGTAATAAACAATAAAAGTTTCATCAATTTCGGCAAAGTTTTTGACATTTTAACACATAATTAATAAAATCTTATAGTTTTCATATATTTTTCTTACCTATTGGTCCTATAATTGACATATTCCAAATTTATATTCCAAATTAATCATCATCAGGTCGTCTGTCCGCTACTTTTAACATTCATCTAGACTAGCTTCTCACCCGGAAGCACCTGCAAACAAAAGAAAATAAGTTAGCGTAGATTCGAATCCGCTATAATCGGATATAAAACCTACAACGTTTGACCCACTGCACTTACGGGTGCTGTATATCGTGTACCTCGGTCTCATCTAACATTCCATAGCAAAATTCTTGAATAGTTCTATATAAAATTTTAACTTTTCATACAAATTTCTTTCAAAACACAGTCTTTTGCCCACCACTTGCCCACTTAGTGGGGAAGCCATCCCAACTTTCTTCACAGTATACCTGCTGCTCTCCCGCGTCTATTGACCTCTCGCTTGTCGGGATCGGACGTTGGGAAGTGCAAAAAATTTCGAAAATCCATATTCGGCAGTTTTTTATATATGAACCGAGGCTACATGGTGAATCTCAACACGCCATACAAAACACTTTTATTTCTCTGAAAAACCTTAATTTGGTGGTGTTGTTGTGGGAATTTGAAAATTTTTCTTTTTGTATCGTGTTCTAATAGGCGGGCCCTGTATATACCTGTAAATAACAGCTTAGATTATAGTTTGTTTTATATACATTAGCTCATAAGTCTAATCGTTATTTTTCTTGTTGTAATTCTTTTATTTTATACACAATTGTTAAAATTATATACATAAGCATTTGTAACCATAAATTTTATATGAATAAAGAAATGCACGCACACTCACGAACAGACATGCTCACTATACACGCCTGCCTCAAAATTTGCGATGAACGCCAGCGCGCTCGCACCTGATTGGTCGAGCGCTCGCAAAATCACACCGGCCCGCCTTCGCACAACGCTGATACGATTCTAATAAGAATCTCGCGCTAGGCGGGCCAAATCACTATTCTGCTTGACTCACTAGTATCACAAGGTGTCACTCTGCCCGTGACTCCTCCGACACTCTACTTTTCACTGCATTGTTTTAAATTTAAAAGTTGTTCTCATTTACCTAACCCAAGAATATACAGTCCACTGCTCCACGAAGACCAAAGGCGCATGCCCCGCTGAGCGCTGCCCCTTACAATTGGTCCTTCTTGGCCGAATCACTGTTTCAAGCAAGTGCATATCAAGAAAAGAAGCAAGTGCATCTCAAGAAAAGAAGCAAGTGCATCTCAAGAAAAGAAACAAGTGTGCGTCAAAGCAAGAAAGAAATACGAACGCGCGAGTGTTAGCAGTTGGTCTTGCCTAACCACTGTTAATTACTTGTTACAAATCGTCATTACGTACGTGGCCACCTAGCGGTGTTAAAGGCCATCACAGCGTACGGAGGCATAGTGAAGTGGCTGACGACTTCACGCACCTCCCCAGGTGTCATAGTCAGACCTCGCCGGTACGGTGCGGGCACGTTCTGGGGCCACAGGTTGGCACGCAACGACAAGGGTGGTTTTCCCGCCATTCTTTAATGCTCCCGTGAACACCTGCGCCCTATGCCGGGAGGTTCCTACCTTCCTATCCCGTACATTCCCATTCCTGGTCCGGCATCACCGCGGTAGTAGTCCGGCCAGGCAGATAGGCAAGATAGGCAAGTTAGGTAAAGACATTAAGAACAAGTGAAAGTGAAAGTGTTAATTTAAGATATTGTTAGGAGTAGGGTCCCCTCGTGCGCAATGGAAGACGTACGTGTATTACGTTCGGGCAAAACTACACCCTCCACCGACACCACGCCGACGTCAGGCCAAACCACGTCTACAGAATCGAATACGTGGAGTAAGGGCACCAGCGCCGAGAATACTAGCGGAAGCAGCAACACGCGCGATAATAACGAGCAGATAGTCAAGAACAGGGCAGAAGAGCTAGATAGTCAAGTAAGGAGTGCGCCGGGCACAGTTGTTAATATTCCCGTGGATAGGGCCAGTAGCCGATTATCTATGTTAAAAGCCGAGTTAGAGTTACATAATTCCGAATTAGCACGGGCTAGGGCGGCATCCGCGGCTGCATTGAATCGTTTAGAAATAGCCAGAATCGAACTGGAGAGCTCAAACGACGCGGAACAGCCACCCAGTAGAGAAGAGTCACGCGTTAAGGGTTGGATATCGGAACAGTGCGTAACTAAAAGACCGGTAATACTAGATAACGCCCAGATCCCGGGACAGGTGCCGCGACCACCCAACTCTGTTAGGGACGAGCCACGCGTTGGCAAAGACGTGTCGAGTAGTAGCAGCGACATGGCAATGCTGGCCAACGCGATTATGCAGGCGGTTAATTCCAATACATCGAAAGCTCCTAAATTCATCCACGAGCTACCCCACTTCGACGGGGCCATAACAGAATGGATGGCATTTAAATCAGTCTTCAACGATACAGTAGACACGTTTACCGACGTACAAAATGTAGCCAGATTAAGAAAAGCACTGCGAGGTGCAGCCCGCGAAACAGTTAGAGCTTTACTATTCACGTCGTCCGATCCATACGAAGTGATGGACACCTTAGAAAGGCGATACGGCCGACCGGAATTACTTATATTATCGGAATTAGATAACATTAAGCGAATGCCCCGTATGGGCGAAGACGGGCGCAACATCAGTAGTTTCGCGAGCAAAGTATCCAATACAATAGCGGCCATAAAATCACTAAATCAACCGCAATATTTGTACTCGCCCGAGTTAGTGAGTCGTATAGTAGAAAAACTTAGCACAATTTTAAAATATAAATGGTACGAATTTAGATCGGAACGCTCCGGAGCGCCCGAGTTAGAATTGTTGTCCCGTTTTCTTAATATCATGGCCGATCAGTGCGGCGCTATGTTCGCCTATGAAACAACACGTGATGAGAGAAAAAATCGAATGAAACCTCGCGTAGTAAACACAACCCGCGAACGGGAGCGTCCGCGCATGCGCCATCCACAAGAGGAGAGTGATAGCTCGTGTTATGAATCGGAGCCGGAGACCAAACCGTCACGTAAAACAGTCGCCACCATAAAAAAGCAAACTTCGAGACCGCAAAAACCCCGCCCGTCGCGACCTAGTGTAGAACCATCGGTAGACGCGAAAATAAAATGTAGTATATGTTCAGGAAATCACGGCGCCGCGGCGTGCGCGGACTTCACGAAACTATCGGTTAAAGAGAGATGGGAGACGGCCAAACGTGATAGATTATGTTTTAGGCGTCTAAGTAGCTCACATCCGCGAATGTTCAAATGCAAATACATACCGTGCGGAGTAAATGGGTGTGAAGCCTCACACCATAAAATGTTACACGGCAACGACGGCACATCAAGGCCAGCGCGCGGTAATGTCAGCTCCATAAATCATATACATGCGTCTAACACCTACTTAAAGATAGTACCGGTTGAGATTAGCGGCCCCATAGGTTCGACCACCACTTACGCCTTACTTGATGAAGGTTCAACCATGACGCTCGTTGAACAAGGCACGGCGGACAGCGTCATAGAGAGAGGGCACGGCCAGTTATTATCGTTGGAAGGAGTAGGGGGCAGTCGCATAGACGAAATAGAATCGTGCCGCATCACGTTATCGATCCGTGGTCTATGCAATAGAAATATAGAAACCATGAGTGCGAGTACCATAGGAAATTTAAACTTAGCGAAACAAAAAATAAGCAGGGACTTAGTGCGACAGTGCAGCCACCTAGCGGAGTTAGAGGACGAACTATGCTATGAGTTGGGTAAACCGACCATATTAATAGGCCAGGACAACTGGCACTTAATTACGTCTAGGCAGTTACGAATCGGCAACAGAACTCAACCAGTGGCATCGTTAACCAAATTAGGATGGGTACTGCACGGGCAGGACGCACGCCCACGTGGCACGGTCGCATTAATAAACCACGTGCGTCCCACGCCGACAGACGATCCCGCGTTAGATCTAATTAGGAATTTCTTTAGTATAGAATCGCTAGGCATAGAAGCGCGGCGGCCAACGTCAGACCCTGAACAGCGCGCCCTAGCGATTCTAAATAAAACTTGTAAGAAAATAGATCACAACAGGTTCGAAGCGGGTTTACTATGGCGAACCGACGATGAGATAATGCCTAATAACAAAAAACAAGCTCTCAGCCGTCTATACAGTTAAGAAAACAAGTTAGATAAAAATTTAATTCTAAAATCCGAATATAACAAGCAGGTAGGCAATTTAATAAAGGCAGGCTACGCAGAAAAAATTGACAACCCAGTTACGTCACCACGCAGCTGGTACTTGCCGCACTTTTCGGTAGTGCACCCCCAAAAGGGTAAGGTACGATTGGTGTTCGATGCAGCAGCCAAGTACGGGGGAAAGAGTCTGAACGATGCACTCCTGACTGGTCCTGACTTGTTACAATCTTTATTCGGAGTATTGATTAGGTTTCGGGAAGGTAGGATCGCAGTGGTAGCAGACATAAAGGAAATGTTCCTTCAAGTGAAAATCGCTCAGCAGGACCGTGATAGTCTACGATTTTTATGGAGGGGCGAGGATAGGGAGGGACCGCCACAAGAATACCGCATGACGTCATTAATATTCGGGGCGGCATCCTCTCCGTGTACCGCCATTTATGTGAAAAATAAAAACGCAGAACATCACGGCCAGCAGTATCCCGAGGTCGCGAAGGCCACAGTGCGTAACTTTTACATGGACGATTATTTAGGCGCGTTCGACACCGAGAGCGAGGCAAAGCGAGTGATAGATGCCATGTACAAAGTACATTTAGACGCATCCTTTGAGTTACGCGGATGGGCGTCGAACGTGCCCGGAGTGATAAGCGGCGTCACTGATACGCGCAGTAGCGATTCGACCACATTAGGTAAAAGCGATATAGAGCGAACATTAGGTCTCATATGGAACCACACACGCGATACATTAGGTTTCAACGTCAACCTTAGGAGTACGCCCGCGAGCGTCATAGATGGCAGCACTTTACCTACCAAGCGACAAGTAACCAGCGCGGTCATGTCTGTGTTTGACCCGCTAGGTTTGGTTTCACCGATTACGATGATAGGCAAGTGTCTTATTCAGGAGATATGGCGAAGCGGGATAGGTTGGGATGACCCCATCACAAAGGAAAATCACGTGACATGGTTATCATTTATTAAAAACTTAAAACTTTTGAAAAAACTAGAAATAGATAGATACGTACCTGCCACGCCCTCTGGCGAGGGGAGTTACATGTTTTTTGTGACGCGAGTGAAAAGGTATACTCGGCCGCGATATATCTAGTAAGTACAAGGTCGAACGGTACAAAGACATCGCGACTGGTAGCCGGCAAAGCCAAAGTAGCTCCGTTAAAACCCATCTCGATACCCCGCCTAGAGCTTCAAGCAGCAGTGTTAGGTAGTCGACTAGCCGAATCGGTCAAGCGCGAGTCGGATTATAAGATAACAAAATGTCATTACTGGTCAGATTCTAAAACGGTATTAACTTGGATAAAATCTGACCCGCGCACGTTCAAGTCATTCGTAGCTCATAGACTAGCCGAGATAGAAAACCTAACTACTCCAGCTAACTGGCGATGGGTACCCAGTGCAGATAACGTCGCGGACGACGCGACCAAGGGCATTCCTGTCGAATTTAACGCAGAGCATAGGTGGTTCACTGGACCCGATTTCATTAGGCATGACTCCGCATCATGGCCACGAGAGAAGCTCCCCGCGGCGCCGTCACCCCCATCAGGGGAAGAAAGAATCCTGAAACAAGTACATGTAACCATTAGGCATGACGTGAGTGATTACTTACCTCAATTAGAACGTTTCTCTAAATATACGCGATTAATACGTGTTGCTGCCACCGTTCTTCTCGCTGCCGAGGTATTTAAAGCCAAATTACTCAAAATAAACACAAGTACAGAGCTCGCACCAAACCACATGAGACTGGCCGAGCTATTACTAGTAAGACGAAGCCAATATAACTCGTTCGGCGAAGATATCACGACGATAGAGGCTGGGCGGCGACCGCCGAAGAAGTCCCCGTTCTACAAGCTCTCCGTGAAGATCGACCGCAACGGCATCCTGTGCTTAGATAGCAGAATAAGAGATAAGCATAACCTGCCAGTCTTACACGCAAAGGAAGGCTTCACTCAGCTGTTGGTGCATCATACGCACGCAACCTTCAACCACGGCAACCATCAGACCGTAATGAACGAGTTGAGACAACGATACCATATAATAGGACTGCGCGGTGTTATACGCTACATATGCAACAAATGCCAATGGTGTCGAACCTATAGGGGGATCCCCTCAAAAATCCCCTTAGGCGACTTACCTGCAGAAAGGCAGGCCCAGAACCAACCGCCCTTCACAGCAACAGCGGTAGACTACTTTGGGCCGATGCATGTAGTTGTCGGGCGAAGACGAGAAAAGAGGTGGGGCGCACTATACACCTGCCTCACCACACGAGCAGTGCATCTGGAGACGGTCACATCTCTCTCGGCCTCCTCCATGATCATGAGCCTGCGCAGAATGATAGCTCGCCGTGGCACGCCGACAGTAATATACAGCGACAACGGCACAAACTTCGTGGGCGCCGAGACTGAAATCGCCGAGGCCATAAAGAACAACGGTCACGAATTAAAAGCTTTCGCATCTGAGAAACTGATCACCTGGAAGAAAATACCACCCGGTGCCCCGAACATGGGAGGAGCTTGGGAGAGAATGGTTAGATCAGTAAAGTCAGCTTTGAAAGTCACGCTGAAAGAGAAATCCCCCCCCCGATGATATACTTCATACGCTGTTACTAGAAGCGGAACATATTGTTAACTCAAGGCCATTGACACCGGTGAATCCCAATCTAGATGAAGAAGCGTTAACCCCAAACCACTTTCTTATTGGACGCTCAAGTGGAATGTCACCGCTGGGTTTCTTCAAAGACACGCCACTGAACGCACACTCTTGGAAGGCTACACAAGCATTAGCTGACGCCTTCTGGACACGCTGGACAGCAGAATACAGACCTCTCTTGATGCCCCG
Organism: Helleia helle; assembly: GCA_963853865.1. Lineage (NCBI taxonomy): Eukaryota > Metazoa > Arthropoda > Insecta > Lepidoptera > Lycaenidae > Helleia > Helleia helle. The sequence continues at coordinate 19,087,381 of OY971432.1, read as the reverse complement.
GTCTGGCTCCACCTCCCAGCATGCGAACATAAAAGTCGGTGACATCGTAGTCATATGTGATGGCACAATGCCCAGAGGAGTGTGGCCTCGAGGCGAGGTGGTAAAAGTCTACCCAGGGCCCGACGGACGAGTTCGGGTGACCGAGATCAGAACAGCAGCAGGATTGCTTCGTCGTCCGGCCTCTCGTCTTATCGTAATTACAACTGCGAACTGAGTATATGGTGCTTGCGCACGAGGGGGAGATTGTAAATAACAGCTTAGATTATAGTTTGTTTTATATACATTAGCTCATAAGTCTAATCGTTATTTTTCTTGTTGTAATTCTTTTATTTTATACACAATTGTTAAAATTATATACATAAGCATTTGTAACCATAAATTTTATATGAATAAAGAAATGCACGCACACTCACGAACAGACATGCTCACTATACACGCCTGCCTCAAAATTTGCGATGAACGCCAGCGCGCTCGCACCTGATTGGTCGAGCGCTCGCAAAATCACACCGGCCCGCCTTCGCACAACGCTGATACGATTCTAATAAGAATCTCGCGCTCGGCGGGCCAAATCACTATTCTGCTTGACTCGCTAGTATCACAAGGTGTCACTCTGCCCGTGACTCCTCCGACACTCTACTTTTCACTGCATTGTTTTAAATTTAAAAGTTGTTCTCATTTACCTAACCCAAGAATATACAGTCCACTGCTCCACGAAGACCAAAGGCGCATGCCCCGCTGAGCGCTGCCCCTTACAATACCTGTAATAAACAATAAAAGTTTCATCAATTTCGGCAATTTTTTTGACATTTTTAACACATAATTAATAAAATCTTATAGTTTTCATATATTTTTATTACCTATTGGTCCCATAGTTGACATATTCCAAATTTTCCGTTTTAATCATCATCAGGTCGTCTGTCCGCTTCTTTTAGTATTCACCTCGACTAGCTTCTCACCCGGAAGCACCTGCAAACAAAAGAAAATAAGTTAGCGTAGATTCGAATCCGCTATAATCGGATATAAAACCTACAACGTTTGATCCACTGCACTTACGGGTGCTGTATATCGTGTACCTCGGTCTCATCTAACATTCCATAGCAAAATTCTTCAATAGTTCTATATAAAATTTTTAACTTTTCATACAAATTTCTTTCAAAAACACAGTCTTTTGCCCACCACTTGCCCACTTAGTGGGGAAGCCATCCCAACTTTCTTCACAGTATACCTGCTGCTCTCCCGCGTCTATTGACGCCTCGCTTGTCGGGATCGGACGTTGGGAAGTGCAAAAATTTGCCCTCCCTTCCTCCCTCCCGTTTTCTATTACCAAGGTGGATTTGTTCGATTCTGGAAACACCTCAAAGTTAATTCACATTCATTTTCTTGCATCAAAACGTATTCTTGAGCACCGAGATCTGACACGAAGGTCTCGTACAGCTGCCAGACAAGGTCCACGACAAGGGGCTCTCTACACCCCAGTGTTTTACTCTCACTACTGTATTTTCTAGGTTTATAATTATAGGGATTATTACTGGTATAGGGATACAGTTATTGTTGCGTTTATACATATTACAACTGTATATTTTGCCATATACAATATATACATTTTGAACTGCGATAGACGTGACAATTAATCATTGACAATTCATTTTTATTGAGAATTATTTATATAAATAAACTGATATTGAAATATTATTTTATTGGAAAACAATAATTATATTCGAAATGTTTGGGTTTCATACTCCGCCACAAAGCTCTAAGACTGCCACAAGAGCTGGGCCTTCACAGGTGAGGAGGAGCATCGAAGTATTCGAAACTACGAAACCTATGTCCCCGACTAAGATTTCTCCTAAAAAGGGGGGTGTAGCGACCACTACCACAAGGCAGAGACTTAAAGCATCAGCAAGCAAGCCGCCACCGTTATGCTCTGGGAGCCCGCCTCCGAAACCTACCTTCGCAAACCGAGTTGCTGAGGCAAGGGCCAGCTTGAATAAGGCTAAACTCCACCTCAGTAACTCGAGGAATTTAAAAACGGATATAAAGGAAGGTGTTAGCATAGCGCTAGATCGGCTTTACCAGCTAGTGAAGGAGTCGGAGGCGGAGAAGGAGGAACGGACTGCAGTAAGAGAGGAAGCCACTGTACAGCCACCACTCACAATCATAAAGCCCACCTTAAATCACGATGTCCTCGTGGAAAAACTCGATGAGCACACACATTTATTACACCAGACCGCAAAAAAATTAGAAGATATGCATGTCACGATGAAAAAACATCAAGAGTCGATGGAGGTAGCGACGTATGCGAGCGTAACGGCAGGCAGTAAGACCAAAAAGGAAGAGAAGAAGATCACATAGCATTCGGTCGTCGTCGCCTCAAAGAACGAAGAGGAAACCAGTGAGGAGGTGCTTGAGAGGTTCAGGAGGGTAGTTAAAGCAAAGGAAGGGGAGGTAGAAATAGAAAAAATAAGGAAGGTAAAAGACCGAAAAATTATCGTAGGCTGTAAGAGTGAAGAAGAAAGAGAGAAGATTAAGGAACGGTTGAAAATGGCTGAGGCGCATTTACACGTAGATGACATTAAAAACAAGGACCCTCTTATAATACTTTTTGACGTTATGAAGTACAATACAGATGAGGAAGTCCTTAGCGCGCTTAGAGTACAGAACCGACACATCTTTGAGGAGCTAGGGGAAGAAGAGGATAGAGTGGAAATAAAGTTCAAAAAGAGAGCGAGGAACCCTCTAACCCATCACATAGTGCTGAAAGTGTCCCCAAAGATATGGAAAAGGGCCACAAGGGAAGGCAGGATTAGGATTGATCTGCAACGGGTTAGAGTTGCGGATCAGTCCCCACTAGTGCAGTGCTTTGGATGCCTCGGATACGGACACAGTAAGCGGTTCTGCAATATAGGAAATCACGAACCTTGCAGCTATTGTGCGTCGCTGGAGCATAAAAAAGAGGACTGCCCCGATTGGCATGAAGGTATGAAGCCAAAATGTATTAATTGTTCAATGGCTCATAGGGAGGATAATGCCCATGAAGCTTTTAGTAAAGATTGTTCTGAAAGAAAAAAGTGGGATGCGCTGGCACGATCTACCACATCGTATTGCTGAGGTTGTTGTTGTTTTTAGTTTTTGGTGTAAGGTATGGATACACGGAAAATGGAGAGATTTGGGACATCTGATCTGGACTTCCATGAGGAAATCTTGGCCACATGACCCCAGATCAAAACAGCTGTGTCGTACCAAATCACGCTACAAAATCACGCTACCGAGTGGTGTTTGCGAAGAGTATCCTACCTCTACAAGAATCTGTTACATAGAAACGTACACGGAGTTGGGTGCCAAATTTCAAGAACAGAAGGCAAAGAAAAGGCTATGTTAAGTGTTTATTGTTTAATAAGTCATTGTAACATAAGCAAAGATGGATAAGAATGAACTTGAAAATTGATACCCAACTTAGTGTAAGGAATATATAATATAATACAATACAAAGAGAAGAAGGCACAGTTTCGCTCGACGCATAATAGTGCGTAGACGTATTTGCAGTGTGAATGATCGTCTTATCGCTGTGCAAGTCAGTGCATACCTATCTATCGCGTCGCATCGAAACAAGCGATCGGGTCGGCCGCAGCCACTCGATGTTTCTACAAATAATTTTGCACCTTATATACAATGGAGGAAGATTCAGTTCCGGATGACATTGAACAAGTGGAAATTAACTGTATACAAAGCGAAACTGAATCAAACCTTTTGGATGAACTAACACAACTCAATACTTATAATAATTTGACTGACAAAAATGCCGAAAAAATCCAGAAAAGACGAAGGGTCGAAATCGATGATGAGAAAAACGCGTGGACGGAAGTAATAAGTCGAAAAAAGAGACAACGGGAGTTAAGAGAAAGTGTTGAACTAATAATAACATCTAAGGAAATGTTTCCCAAACAATTTGCACTCGCAAAATTATTTAAGATTCAAAACATCTGTAATATAACAAAAATCAAGTATATTAATCCATTTAAAATAAGCGCGGAATTTGATAACGATGAGAGTGCTGAGATATTAATAAACTCTGATTATTTTTTGCAAATGGGTTGGAGGTTTCAACGGCCTTTTGAGGTTGGTTTATCATATGGAACAATTAGAGATATCGAATTAGATCTTTCTGAAGAGGAATTATTATCATCCATTACGTGCTCAACTGAAGTAATCAATGTGAAACGTTTACAGCGTAAGAATAAAGATGACGAAGGTTGGTCTAACTGCGAAAAAGTACGAGTGGCTTTCAAAGGATCATCATTACCAAGTTATATATATATTTTCGACATGAGGGTAAAAGTAGAACCGTACATCTTTCCCGTTACCCAATGCACCAAGTGTTGGAGATTTGGCCACACTCGCAGAATGTGTCCATCAACAAATTTTTACTGCCCAAAATGCTGTGGAAAACATGAGAAATGTGATATAACATCGTTTAAATGTATTAATTGCAGGAATAATCATGTCGCTTTTGACAAAAAATGTCCTATTTACTCCAAAGAAAAAAAAGTACGTGAGATTATGGCTGAATTCAATTGTTCCTACAGAAAAGCTTTGGACTTATATATTCCACCTTTTTCACAACCCAGTAATGATGAAGATAATCATCACAAGGAAGTTAACTCAAGAGTCATAAATAATGAAATAAATACTCCGACTCCATCTTATGCAAGTGTTGTAAGTAAAAATCATAGTGATGTGCCTAATCAATGTAAGGAGGTACACGGTGCCAATATGCCGCAACAAAAATCTTTAAGGAAGAAGGGTAAAGAAAGGAAACAAAAGTTTACATCAGAAGAAGACATCGTTATGGAAGAATTTATAAATATGCAATCACAACAAGATTCACCGGTTTTAGAAGAAAACGGTGTACAAAAAAATGCTGACTCCGAGTATGATAGTGTTGAAGATAGGCATGAATCTGACATAAAAGATTTATCCTTTAAATGTTTGGCGATAAAAATTAAAAATATACTTATGCAGGAACGCGAATCGTTTAGAATTAAAATACTTAATTCGATTAAAATATTAGTAGAATGGATCATATCTAGAGTTTTTGAAAATCCGCCGAGTCTGTCTTTTTTATTTAAATTATTTGATGGATAATAACATTAATAAAATTAATATTTTACAATGGAATTCTCAGAGCATCAAACCTAAATTAGCTGATTTTGAGCAAATTTTGTATTTAGATAAAATTCATATTGCGGCTATTTGTGAAACTTGGTTACAACCAGAGGTTGATATTTCAATTACAAACTACAATGTTTACAGAAAAGACAGACAAGACGGTTGGGGAGGTGTAGCGATATTTATCCACAATTCGTTAAAAGGTCAAGTGTGTCAAGTGCAATGTAATACTAATGGTATAGAAATTATAAATGTTGAAATTTTTAACTGTAACTATATTAAAAATGTTATCTGTATCTATTGTCCGCCGAATATTCATACTACCCAAAACGACTGGGATAATGTGTTCTCACAAGTGTCTTCGCGGGCCGTGATTCTGGGAGATTTCAATGGCCATCATACTAATTGGTCTACTAGAACTGATGCTCGAGGTATGCAAATTTTTGATTCTTTAGTAGACAATAATTTAATTACATTAAATAACGGTACCCCCACAAGATTAAAACTAGTTAACGGTGTATTGCAACGTTCGTCCCCTGATCTATCTTTGGTAACCTCGGATATTTTTTATAGATTCGATTGGCTGGTAACTAATGAGAATTTAGGGAGCGATCACCTTATGATAAAATTATCTAACCCTAATGATTCTTTTTATTCTTTTATTAAGAAACGCAACTTTAAACAAGCTGATTGGCCATCTTATGCGTCATGCGTAGAAAACCTACTTTCAGAAAATAATATATTTGGGCACCACGATTTACAACACAGTTACGATTGTTTTGTTGACATTCTTAGTAAAGCCGCTAACAGTCATATTCCATTTTATAAAATACCTACAGGTCCCACTAATAAATTCCAACCTAAGCCATATTGGAACTCCAGTCTATCGAAAGCAGTGGCGGGACGTAGGAGAGCTTTATCGCGTTTTAGACAAAACCCAACACCTATTAATTTAAATATATTTAGGGACAAAACTAAAATTGCTCAACAATTACTACGAAAAGCAAAAACAGAATCGTGGCGTAAATTTTGCTCTTCTATTGATGAATCTACAACAGTAAATAATATGTGGCATCGTTTGAAATGGTTAAAAGGGTGTAGAAGTAAAAAAAAATGCATAGGAAAAGACGTTGCAGAAAACCTTCTTAAGAATTTATGCCCGGATTACTGCTCCCCAGCATGCCCTCAATTTATGTCTCAAAATTCTCAGCTTGAATGTCAAATATCAAAATATGAACTTAAAAAATGTATAAAATCTAAGGATACAGCTCCAGGTTGTGACGACATTTCATTTTCTATGATAAAAAAATTACCAGATATTGGGATCGAAATTCTTTTAAAATTTTACAATACATTTTTAGCGACTGGATTTGTCCCTTATCAATGGCGTCAAGTGCGCATTACACCAATACCTAAAACCGGGCGGGACCCTTCTTCAATATCATCAATCAGGCCTATTTCTTTATTAACATGTATATGCAAAATATTTCACTCGGTTATAAATAACAGGGTTGAATGGTTCATGGAACACAATAACATATTTATGGAGGGGACAAAGGGTTTTAGAAAAGGAAGATCCACATTGGACAATTTGGCCAGTGTAATATCAGCCATACAATTAGGTTTTTCAAAACAATTATTTACTGTTGGATGTTTTATTGACTTAGAAAATGCATATAATAATATTGACTTTATTACTATTTTAAAATATATGGATCAGCTTAGTGTAGGATCAAAAATTTGTGTATATTTATGGAACTTTCTTAGTGAAAGAGTTTTATGTATTGAAGGCCCAGAATACAAAATTTTCAGAAATACGGCTCGTGGCTTAGCTCAGGGGGACCCTTTGTCCCCCCTCCTGTTTAATATCGGTACCATTCATATTTGTAAGGCTATCATAATTACTAGTTTTTCGCAATACGCAGACGACTTTATTTTTTATTATAGTTCGAATAACTTAGATGACGCTAGAACAAAATTGCAGTTGACACTGGACACGCTCAATAAATTATGTTTGGATTTAAACTTAGACATATCAGCTTCTAAAAGCAAAGTTTGTATTTTTTCTAAAAGACATCAAAATCGATTTATGAATTTTAATTTATGTGTAAACAATTGTACACTTGATGTGGTTGATTGTGTAAAATATTTAGGTGTGTGGTTGGACAGTTCGCTTAGGTGGGGAAGGCATATCAATGAAATTTCAACTAAAGTGCTAAAATTTCTTAATGTTTTTAAAATATTGACGGGGCCAGGATGGGGAGTACATCCTAAACATTTACGTAAGTTATATATTTCTTCCATTCGAAGTCGTATTGACTATGCTAGTTTTTTATATGACAATAGCCCTAAATCGTGTTTGATCAAATTAGACAGAATTCAAAATCAGGCAATGCGTATTATCGCTGGTTTCATTAGGACCACACCTATCCACGTGATGGAAAGTGAGCTATACCTCTTACCTTTGTATTTGCGTAGACAATATTTGGCTGGTAAGTTTTGGCTAAAAAATAAATCAATTAAAAACAATTTACTCAATAAAACTGTAACTGAACTCGCTAATTCATGTAGTAACCGATACTGGAATAATAAAAGAAAGCCATTATTAGCCTTGATTCATGACTATTATAAAGATAAAAATATTGACTCTCAAAAAAATTTAGGAATGTTTGCTTTAGATACATGGGTTACTAACATCGATATTACTAAAAATGTAAATGTTAGTATAGAGAATCTTATCAGAACTAAACATTGCTATTATCCGTTACATTTAAAAAATATATGTTATGAATTTATCGATAAAAAATATAGACTTTGTAAAAAAATTTTTACAGACGGATCTAAATATAATGATTGTGCTGGTGCTGCTTTTTATGATCTACACAATGGTATATGCGCGAAGTTCAAAATTAAATCCAAAATATCAATTATGGAGGTGGAACTTATAGCTATCGCTAAAGCACTGTCATATGCAATTTCCTTAGACACCAATAAGATAGTGATAATCACTGATTCTAAAAGTGCTTTACTTCATTTGGCTCGTTGCACCTCGAATTTTCGAGGCGCAACGATAGCCTATTCAATATTGAATTTAATTTTGAAATTCGGGCAACAAAATAAAACAGTAACTTTACAATGGGTCCCTTCCCACGTTGGCATATATGGAAATGAAAAAGTTGATAAATATGCTAAAGACGCATGTCTGGATGGAACCTGCATTGATTACCTACCTTCGTTTAGTTACTACATATACTCGCATAAATTATATTGTGAAGATTTATATAAAGAATATTTTAACGAACGATCGAAGGAAAGAGGTATATGGTATCGCACTGTCCAGCCACACCCCTTAAAATCACCGTGGATAAATGAATCTAAATTAAATAGAAGGGACGTCGTTAATATTATGAGACTTCGTTCCGGACACATTCCATGCAATAAATTCGCATTTCTTATGAAGAAAACTACTTCACCAAACTGTGAAACTTGTAATGTTGTTGAGGATGTATTCCATATATTGATGGAATGTGTGCGGAATAGGTCTATCAGGGATAAAATTATTAAAGAGTTAAACCAAGTAGGTGGTTGTAACAGTGTTCTAGCTTACCCGTTGTCTGAGGGAATTAGAACACTGTTACAACTTATCGATAATAATCGATTATAGTGGTAAACTGTACCATAGTGTTTAATTACCAGGGCGACTTATTCGCAAAGCGACAAAGCCCTTTTATATAAGAAAAAAAAAAAAAAAAAAAAAAAAGAGAAGAAGGACAACTTATCCAATAAAAACGACGAATATGTTAAATTTGAATATAATTATAAAATATGATATGACATTATTCAGTATCCACACTATTAACAATGACAGGGACACTTTACATCCCACAATATTATAGTATAAGCGCGTATTAAGACGTAAATGAAAATAGTAAATTATAACAATTGCATGGGGACATATACATCCCCAATATTTGAACTCTTTAAATAGATATGTATTTTTATAGATAGTAATACTAAATCCTGTATTAGATCATCATATATATATGTATATTATAATATGATATCAAAATTTAAGTTTAATGTAATAGTTGACTAGGGACTTTTTACATCCATAATATTGTGTAATAGTCGACTGGGAATATCATAATATTGTAACGATTGAAGGAAATATGTATTCTTTGAAAGAATTAGTATTGTATTAGTATGTGTTGTGTGTTTTGCGCAGTGTCTGACTGTATCTGAAAAAGACGAATTTTATAACCGCATAATTATAAGACAGTAATTATAAACCATAGACATAAAAATAAAATAAAATAAAATTATCATAAAGACTAAAATTAAACACGAGAGAAAAAAAGGGCCCTCCATCACCGGTGTAGGAGGGGAAAAGGCGGCATAAAAAAAAAAAAAAAAAAAAAAAACCTAACCTAACCTAACCATATTAAATTTCTTAGAAATTCCTTAATTTGGCGGTTTCGTTGTAGGTTTTTGTAAAGTATTTCTTTTGATTTGGGTTCTAATAGGCGGGCCCTATACGCCCCACTAATTTTCGATAAAAATTTCATCAATTTTGGCTATTTTTTGGACTTTGTAAAATTTTCAATTAAAACACTTTGTATTTTTCATATAATTTCATATAAATTTTCGAATTCTTCGGTCTCTCAGTGGACTTTTTCCAAATTTCTTGTTTTCATCATCGTCGGTCCGTCGCTGCGCATCTGTAGATACCCATCTCGACTAGCTTCTCACCCGGAAGCACCTGCAAATAAAAGAAATTAGTTAGCGATTTGATTCGAATCCGCTATACTGCAGACTTATACCTACACTATTGACTCACAGCGCCTAGGGGTGCTATATATCGTGTATCTCGGTCTCGTCGTTCATTTTTTATCAAAATTCGACAATAGTTTCATACTAAATTTTTAACTTTTCATACAGATATTGTAAAATTTCCCACATTTTTGACCAAAACTTGCCCACTATTGGGCGAGTCATCCCGCTTTTGATCCAGCAATATACCTGGCGCTCTCCCACGTCGTTTGACACCTCGCTCGTCGAGATCCGACAAAGGAAAGTGCCAAAAATTTCGAAATTTCATATTCAGCCGTTTTTTATATACGAACCGAGGCTACATGGTGAATCGAAACTCGCCATACAAACATATTAAATTTCTTAGAAATTCCTTAATTTGGCGGTTTCGTTGTAGGTTTTTGTAAAGTATTTCTTTTGATTTGGGTTCTAATAGGCGGGCCCTATACACCCCACTAATTTTCGATAAAAATTTCATCAATTTTGGCTATTTTTTGGACTTTGTAAAATTTTCAATTAAAACACATTGTATTTTTCATATAATTTCATATAAATTTTCGAATTCTTCGGTCTCTCAGTGGACTTTTTCCAAATTTCTTGTTTTCATCATCGTCGGTCCGTCGCTGCGCATCTGTAGATACCCATCTCGACTAGCTTCTCACCCGGAAGCACCTGCAAATAAAAGAAATTAGTTAGCGATTTGATTCGAATCCTCTATACTGCGGACTTATACCTACACTATTCGACTCACAGCGCCTAGGGGTGCTATATATCGTGTATCTCGGTCTCGTCGTTCATTCTATATCAAAATTCGACAATAGTTTCATACTAAATTTTTAACTTTTCATACAGATATTGTAAAATTTCCCACATTTTTGACCAAAACTTGCCCACTATTGGGCGAGTCATCCCGCTTTTGATCCAGCAATATACCTGGCGCTCTCCCGCGTCGTTTGACACCTCGCTCGTCGAGATCCGACAAAGGAAAGTGCCAAAAATTTCGAAATTTCATATTCGGCCGTTTTTTATATACGAACCGAGGCTACATGGTGAATCGAAACTCGCCATACAAACATATTAAATTTCTTAGAAATTCCTTAATTTGGCGGTTTCGTTGTAGGTTTTTGTAAAGTATTTCTTTTGATTTGGGTTCTAATAGGCGGGCCCTATACACCCCACTAATTTTCGATAAAAATTTCATCAATTTTGGCTATTTTTTGGACTTTGTAAAATTTTCAATTAAAACACTTTGTATTTTTCATATAATTTCATATAAATTTTCGAATTCTTCGGTCTCTCAGTGGACTTTTTCCAAATTTCTTGTTTTCATCATCGTCGGTCCGTCGCTGCGCATCTGTAGATACCCATCTCGACTAGCTTCTCACCCGGAAGCACCTGCAAATAAAAGAAATTAGTTAGCGATTTGATTCGAATCCGCTATACTGCAGACTTATACCTACACTATTGACTCACAGCGCCTAGGGGTGCTATATATCGTGTATCTCGGTCTCGTCGTTCATTCTATATCAAAATTCGACAATAGTTTCATACTAAATTTTTAACTTTTCATACAGATATTGTAAAATTTCCCACATTTTTGACCAAAACTTGCCCACTATTGGGCGAGTCATCCCGCTTTTGATCCAGCAATATACCTGGCGCTCTCCCGCGTCGTTTGACACCTCGCTCGTCGAGATCCGACAAAGGAAAGTGCCAAAAATTTCGAAATTTCATATTCGGCCGTTTTTTATATACGAACCGAGGCTACATCGTGAATCGAAACTCGCCATACAAACATATTAAATTTCTTAGAAATTCCTTAATTTGGCGGTTTCGTTGTAGGTTTTTGTAAAGTATTTCTTTCGATTTGGGTTCTAATAGGCGGGCCCTATACACCCCACTAATTTTCGATAAAAATTTCATCAATTTTGGCTATTTTTTGGACTTTGTAAAATTTTCAATTAAAACACTTTGTATTTTTCATATAATTTCATATAAATTTTCGAATTCTTCGGTCTCTCAGTGGACTTTTTCCAAATTTCTTGTTTTCATCATCGTCAGTCCGTCGCTGCGCATCTGTAGATACCCATCTCGACTAGCTTCTCACCCGGAAGCACCTGCAAATAAAAGAAATTAGTTAGCGATTTGATTCGAATCCGCTATACTGCAGACTTATACCTACACTATTGACTCACAGCGCCTAGGGGTGCTATATATCGTGTATCTCGGTCTCGTCGTTCATTTTTTATCAAAATTCGACAATAGTTTCATACTAAATTTTTAACTTTTCATACAGATATTGTAAAATTTCCCACATTTTTGACCAAAACTTGCCCACTATTGGGCGAGTCATCCCGCTTTTGATCCAGCAATATACCTGGCGCTCTCCCACGTCGTTTGACACCTCGCTCGTCGAGATCCGACAAAGGAAAGTGCCAAAAATTTCGAAATTTCATATTCAGCCGTTTTTTATATACGAACCGAGGCTACATGGTGAATCGAAACTCGCCATACAAACATATTAAATTTCTTAGAAATTCCTTAATTTGGCGGTTTCGTTGTAGGTTTTTGTAAAGTATTTCTTTTGATTTGGGTTCTAATAGGCGGGCCCTATACACCCCACTAATTTTCGATAAAAATTTCATCAATTTTGGCTATTTTTTGGACTTTGTAAAATTTTCAATTAAAACACATTGTATTTTTCATATAATTTCATATAAATTTTCGAATTCTTCGGTCTCTCAGTGGACTTTTTCCAAATTTCTTGTTTTCATCATCGTCGGTCCGTCGCTGCGCATCTGTAGATACCCATCTCGACTAGCTTCTCACCCGGAAGCACCTGCAAATAAAAGAAATTAGTTAGCGATTTGATTCGAATCCTCTATACTGCGGACTTATACCTACACTATTCGACTCACAGCGCCTAGGGGTGCTATATATCGTGTATCTCGGTCTCGTCGTTCATTATATATCAAAATTCGACAATAGTTTCATACTAAATTTTTAACTTTTCATACAGATATTGTAAAATTTCCCACATTTTTGACCAAAACTTGCCCACTATTGGGCGAGTCATCCCGCTTTTGATCCAGCAATATACCTGGCGCTCTCCCGCGTCGTTTGACACCTCGCTCGTCGAGATCCGACAAAGGAAAGTGCCAAAAATTTCGAAATTTCATATTCGTCCGTTTTTTATATACGAACCGAGGCTACATGGTGAATCGAAACTCGCCATACAAACATATTAAATTTCTTAGAAATTCCTTAATTTGGCGGTTTCGTTGTAGGTTTTTGTAAAGTATTTCTTTTGATTTGGGTTCTAATAGGCGGGCCCTATACACCCCACTAATTTTCGATAAAAATTTCATCAATTTTGGCTATTTTTTGGACTTTGTAAAATTTTCAATTAAAACACTTTGTATTTTTCATATAATTTCATATAAATTTTCGAATTCTTCGGTCTCTCAGTGGACTTTTTCCAAATTTCTTGTTTTCATCATCGTCGGTCCGTCGCTGCGCATCTGTAGATACCCATCTCGACTAGCTTCTCACCCGGAAGCACCTGCAAATAAAAGAAATTAGTTAGCGATTTGATTCGAATCCGCTATACTGCGGACTTATACCTACACTATTCGACTCACAGCGGCTAGGGGTGCTATATATCGTGTATCTCGGTCTCGTCGTTCATTCTATATCAAAATTCGACAATAGTTTCATACTAAATTTTTAACTTTTCATACAGATATTGTAAAATTTCCCACATTTTTGACCAAAACTTGCCCACTATTGGGCGAGTCATCCCGCTTTTGATCCAGCAATATACCTGGCGCTCTCCCGCGTCGTTTGACACCTCGCTCGTCGAGATCCGACAAAGGGATTTTCGCAAAATTTTGCAAAATTCGCCCACCCACCTATCCCGTTCTCGTTAAGTGAGGTGGATTTTGCTTGTTTTTGGTCGACCCAGAAAATTTAAAATTGTTAAATTTGAAATTTTGGTTTTGGATTCATATTCATATTCTTCAATAAAAACCAAAAACATATTGTTCTGGAGTACTGAGATCCGATTGGTTTATTGACCTAGTATAACTATAGTCTTAAGTTTTTAACTTAATATATATTATATAATATAAGACAATAGCTGTATTGAGCTAGGACTGTGATATTTTGACTGGTATTTTATTGAATAATATATCGTATTACGATCTGTGTTAGTTTTATAGTTTTAAAAGATTTAAATTGCACATTGACCAGAACTTCGTATTCGGAGCCTGGATTTAGATTAGTAACAAATTATTGTAATAACTGATTATTAGACCACACCTCTGACACACACATTTTTACATATACATAATATATCTATATTTATTTCATTATACAAGACAACAAGATGATCCGCTCCCCGCAGTTAAGGAGAAGTGTAGGTGAGATCGTAGCAGCGATTTCCACGCCACCAAGTGACACGACATCTGATCTCCTGGCGGAGGCGCGCAGGTGCCTCCAGAAGGCGAAGCAGCATCTGGCAGCCTCGCGGAACCTGAAGGCCGAGATTAAGGTAGGAGTGGTTGAAGCGGTAGACCGCCTTTACCAGTTGGTGAAGGAGTCTCTGAAGACTCCCAGACCAGCTGATAAAGGCGAGAGCGGTAAGAGTGTGAAACAGGTGATAGTAAGTAAGAAGAAGGATGAGAGGGAAGATGTGAGGGAAGTCCCTGGCCAGGACATATTAGACCTAGTTAAACAGAACAATACGCTACTTCTAGAGAATAAAGAAAGGATGGAGGGGTTGAGCGCGGCGCTGGAGACCGCGACCACTGCGGCCAAGCCAAGCTATGCGGCCGCTGCGTCGGCCGGAGTTGGTAAAAAACTCCCCGACGCAAGAGCCCTGCATTCGGTGGTGGTGGCCTCTTGCGACGATTTCGACACAGGAGAGCAGGTCATTGAGAAGATCCGGAGAACGGTTGAGGCCAAGGATGGATGGGTGAAGGTGAATAGGATGAGAAAGGTGAAGGATGCGAAGGTTGTAATTGGTTGTGCGAGTGAAAAAGAGAAGGATAGAGTGAAAGAGAGATTAAAGAAGAATGATAGCCTGAAAGTGGAGGATGCTAAGAACAAAAACCCCCTCCTGGTATTCAAGGACGTGTTCGAGTATAACACAGACAAGGAGATTAAGAAGGCTTTGGCCAATCAAAATAAGCACGTCTTTGATGGCCTAGGGGGGGAGGAACGCAAAGTTGAAATAATCTACCGGAAAAGAGCAAGAAATCCACTCCAACGTCACATTGTCGCCCGGGTGTATCCCAAAGTGTGGAGAAAATGGATAGATGAGGGGAGCGCTTATATTGATATGCAGAAGGTGAGGGTCGAAGACCAGACCCCCTTGGCTCAGTGCTCGCGCTGTCTAGGGTATGGGCATACGAGAAAGTATTGTAAGGATGTGAAGGACTGTGGCAGCCACTGCGCTGGTCCTCATCTGAGGACTGAATGCGATAAGTGGCAACAGAGAGCACCCCCCCAAGTGCTGCAACTGCAGCAAGGCGGGGTTAGACAACGTCGAGCACGGAGCCTTCTCGAACGAGTGTATAGTACGACAGAAATGGGACACCCTGGCGCGGATGTCAGTGGCGTATTTTTAGTAGCGGAGGTCAGCATATATAATATATTAGTAGGTGTCCCCGTGACTCTGTGCGCAGCCTGGAGCAGCCCAACGCTGGGGGCACCGTATCCGGCGAGACCGACGGGAATGGAGTTCGGCACGGCAGACCGAAAGCAGTATATAGATGACCCAGCATCGTGCGATCTGAGGTATTTATATTATGGACGAGGGCAACACTGGTGGTTGGGTCAATGTCGCGCCGAGGCCGAGGCCATACCACCGGCTTGCCAGCCGCACCACTGCACAGTTTGCCGGGCCGAGCTCCCGGCCCCGAGTCTTGCCGCATACGTTACTGCATACGGAAGCACGGAGACCATATACACCACACACCACACGCCACTAGTTGTGACTGGGCATGGCGGACCCGACTCATATCGGAAGCGATTCGGAAATGGGAAGGACCCGCCAGACCTAGATCAGAACGGCACAAACCAAACAGTTCCTCACCTGCCATCGTGTGCCCAATTTCTGCTAATGATATATACGATATCGAGCAGAGGTTGGACAAAGCGGTGGTAGATGAGAAACTGTGTGCCACGAAATAGACGGAGACGAGGCCACGCACTGATGATGAGGCGTCTGTGAGTGTTGTTCCGAATGTTTAAAAAATGTATGGAATAAAATTATTAATGCTATGAATGTCTTAATAGTATCAATATTATATTAAAGTGGTATAATTTGTGAAATATGTATGATGAAATATGGAAATGTAAAAGTGTGTGTGTAGTAAAAATAGCTTATTAATATGTATGAGTATAAAATATTATTATTATTTAATAGCGTAAAGCATATAAAACACACATATAAATACTAAATAAAGAATGTTGTAAATAAATAATGTTACTATATATATACTAATAATAGTTCCCTTAGACGAAGAGGCCTCAAAAAGGAAAGGTGTTCCCGTATTCAAGACACCGAGGAGAGACCCCATCGTAGTCACCACCAAGGGCACAGAAATCTGGTTGGATGACAGAATCTTGGACCAAGCCAGGATTCTGGCTGACAGCAATCCTCCAGACACGTGGGAGCTGCCCCGAACAAGATGGGTCAACGGGGTGCCAGGCTGCGGGAAGACCACCTGGATTATTGCCAACTTTAACAAGGAAACGGATGTCGTAGTGACGGCAACCATCGAGGCGAGAAAGGAATTAAGGGAGAAGATCACCAACCGCGCAGGAGCAGACGCAAGGAACAGGGTTCGCACACTGGCCTCAGTACTTGCCAATGGAACAAAAGGATTCGAGAGAGTCGAGTGCAAGCGATTAATCGTGGACGAAGCACTCATGAATCATTTCGGTTCCATAGTGATGATACTGAAGATCGTAAAAGCCAAGGAGCTGCTCCTTTTAGGCGATATCAACCAGCTGCCTTACATAGAGCGCGAAAATCTTTTCCCGGTCCATTTCCACCGCCCAACAGTAATAACATCTGTCACGGAAGAACTACTATGTACACACCGATGCCCACAAGACGTAGCATATGCCCTCAGAAACATCCACAAGGGCATATATTCCTCCAATAAAATAAGGCAATCACTCACCATAAGACCCTTACTGGAGGCAGACAACAACAAAAATCGCCCGAATACGCTTTTCTTAACATATACCCAAGAGGGAAAGCAAACCCTAAAAGACCAAGGGTTTGGAGAAGGCGAAGAGTCCCTAGTTTTGACCATCCACGAAGCACAGGGACTCCGCTACGAAACCGTGTACGTAGTAAGAAACGAGAAGAAAAAGATACGACTCCACGATAGCGCGTCTCACGCAGTGGTTGCTCTCTCGCGTCACAATAAAGAATTTGTATACTATACAGATGACAGAGATGACGCATTGGGCAAACTAATGAAACCTGCAATGGTCCCGGACAAAGCGCACGAAATCAAAGAATATAATCTCAAGATGGCCATCCGCAGCAGAGACCAGGCCGTCATCAATAAAATAACCAGGAGTTGAGGACAATGGGGCGCACCACACCAACTAGAGCAGCCCAAAAAAATAAAATGGAATATGTGTCAGTTAATTGATTTACCCTAACCCAACTATGAGCGCGGGGAGTGAATCACTAGGATCCACACCCCGCGACAAATATTATATTAGATATTATGAGCTCGGGGAGTCGATCCAAGGATCCACACCCCGAGACAGGGACTTAGGTAACAAACTAACGGTGACAAATAAGAGGAGCCTAGAACCACCTACTTAAGCGCGCGTGACCACCATCCACCGCGCAAACACTTTACCATCATCAAGTGTTAAGTATAGGGACGCCGCCCACTGAGTTTCTTGCCGGTTCTTCTCAGGATAGGGCTAGGGCTCGAACCGGTGGTAACATCACTCACTCCCTCCACCATCTCTATGGTTCCTCTTAGGCAAATAAAATCAAAATCATCATGATTAACAAAACTAACAAATTGCGGAGCAAACAAATTTACTAATCATCATCAATCATATCCTAATCTTCCAATGGTGCGGACCAATGGTCTGCAGAGAAATTCGTGGGCCGGGCCAATTAAGCGCCCGGACGAAAAAAAAAAAAAAAAAAAACCTAACCTAACCCAGTCGCGCAACCGAGTATAGAGTACCGCGTCAACCGCCGTCGCGAACGGATCGTTTTCAGTAGTGCTCCGCGCTCAAAAACTCGTTAAAATAGCAAAAGTGAAGATAGAGACTTGTGACTAGTACCGTTGGATTCGTCTCGCGACCCCCATCTGTGTGCGTTGGAGCGGACGATCTAGCTATCTTAGTTTTTGAATAAACTCGAAAATAGTGAAAAAGTGACTAAATTAAAATATAAAAGTGAATTTTGTGCGCGATTAAGATCGAGGACATATACTTTTTCAAGTGCTATTTTTCGCGCCTGCACAAGGACCACCAAGTGCAAGTGGAAATTTCCAGTTTTCAGGAAAACTGAGCAAATTACAGGGGAAAATCCACTTTTCTTTGTTTAAAAAACACCGTGACACAGTCGTCACACGTTCTTGAAAAGTACACCAAAAGAAGCGGAACCACCAATAACTAAAGGTATTTGAAAGAAAATTTTCAAAAAGGCAATCACTTTCGGAACAATCAACGATAAACCGTGTAAAAGTCATAATTAGTCACTTTAAACAAGACATAAAGCGAAAACAAAGCAAAAATTAAAAAAAGTGCTTCCTTACGATCGTGACAAATCACAAGAACTACAGATCCCCAAATTTTGATAAAGCTGGGACGAAAAACCCAGATTTCCGCGGTGAAAAACCAGAATCCGTGATAAAAAAATCTCGGCAACCACAAGCGATAGCTCGACACCAACAATACAGTGGACACTCCGTTACGTCACTACACATCCCAAAGAAGAAAAAAAAATTTTAGAACCTAAAGTGAGTGAGTGAGAGAGTATAAAAGGAAAAACTCTAAAAAGGCTATAGTACTCTACTGTGCTAAAGCGCGTGGATTTTGGCAACATCGTCGGTTAGGGTAAGCTAAACTACATACATAGCAATTTTCAGAAAAAAAATTCCACCTACCTTAACGACACCACAGCTCGAAAACATATTTCCATTTAAAAGGGAATACACACAAGATCTCTCAATCACAGTAGTCAATATCAACAGTACCAGGAAGTCCTAGCTTAGCTCTACAAAACACCTTTTACCGCGTCCAAATCGGACACCAAGAACAAGAGATACACGCCCGGGAACGAGCAAACGGGATTACTTACCGGTAACACATCCCACAGGACCTTCATCCAGCCCAATCGATAGGGAAGAGCTAGCTGAATCATCAGATACCTCGCATGCAAAGCTGCGACCTCTAGAACAGGAGATATCTCAACAAAGGACAAAGGCGGCCATTTTGTCCGCCATCTTGTAAAACTAAAACAGAGATAGCGGGTGAACAAAGAGCGCTAGAAAGGTGGGATTTGCGGTATTGGTGTTGTCAGGTGGCCCTACATCAGGCCTGCACCAATTTAGCAAAATAATAGGCCCATACCCATAAACACCAAAACCGATAAAAGCGATCAACCGCCTTTCACCTGAACTGCGTCCCACCAAAATCGGACTGTAAACACCCAAGTTACAGGGAAAATAAACATTAAGGAGGCCATCTTTAATCCAGACCACTTTCTTCAACACTAAATAACTCGCAAACTTTTGAAGCTAGTATACCCGAGTTTGGGCTCATTGAAATTGCCTTGGGGTGCCCTACAAAACCCGAGAGGTTCCATCCAAATCAGAGGAAGTCTTTCCTCGAAAATTTTCGAGGAAGAATAAAAAGCTAATAACACCAAAATACAATGGCAGACGGACCCTCAGGCAACCCCCCCAAGAGAACTGGGCGAGGAGAAGCAACCAAAGTACTCAAAAAACCCCTAACAGTCCAACAAACCGGTCTGTCAAGTCGGCCGTATCAATGAGGGAGAGAGTACTTACAAAGGCAGCCCTGCAGACAACGGACATTACTAAAAAACCACCTACCGAAAGCGAACATACATTTGGCACTCCAGCCTCGGAAATCTTAAATCTGGACCCTCTGCTCCGAGAGGAGGAACTACCACGCTTCATCATCGACTCCGACGATAGCATGTCCGTTGCTACTGACATCTCTGCCACTTCATACACCAGCAGGAAAAGCATCCTTCCCATACAAAGCAAGAAGGGAGCCGGTGTAGCGATGGACGAAGCCACCAGGCTAGCAAACGACACCCTGCAGAGAGGAAAGTCAGCCCTGGAAGAGGCAGGAAACATGAAGCGTGAGTGCAAAGCAACAACGCTGGAGTGCCTCCAAACAATGTATGAAACTATCTTAGCGCTATCAGACTCCCGGTCTAGAAATAAATACAACCTAGAAAAGGAAAGACACAGGAACGCCCAAGAACTAGTAAGAGTGGAAAGGGCCCACAACAAAGAAATACTAGCCCTAAAACAAAACCTCCAGCAACTCACAACTAATAATAATCAACTTATAGAGAACACTCTATCAGAGGCCAAAGAGATAAGGAAGTGGCTCAGCTTTGAAACACCTGACCCTTTCGAAGGAATAAAGGAATTGAAGCGAGATCTGAAGAACATCCAAGTAAAAATCTCCACAAAGGAGGAAAAAACCAACAAAGACGATTTCAGTATACCCAAGCCTTTGCGGACGACCTCCTCCTAATAGCAGCGGGGAACATAGGACCAGAGATCGAGGAGAAACTAAACACAACCCTTGGAAAAATCTCAGGATGGGGCAGAGCTAACAAATTAAAGTTCGCAGCCCACAAAACACAAGCCATCCTAATAACAAAGAAGCACAAATACGACAACCCAAAAATTGTAATGGACGGAACAATAATAGCTCTCAGAGAAAACATCAAGATCTTGGGACTCACAATCGACAGAAAACTCAACTTTCTACAACACCTGGACGAAACCACGAAAAGGGCCACAAACATATATAAGGCAGTGAGCAGAACAGCAAGGGCACAATGGGGGCTAAACTCCGAAATCACAATTACAATATACACCACAGTCATAGAACCAATTATTCTATACGGCTCGAACGTATGGGGCCAAGAGGCACACAAAAAACAAATAATCACCAGACTTAACAGGACAACGAGGATGTTCACCAGCCTCATAGCAAAGGCACATAGAACCACTTCCCTCACATCTGGAAGCCTCCTGTCAAGAATCTTGCCCCTAGACCTCAGAGCTAAAGAAAACAGGGAGCTTTACCTCATAAAAAGAGGTAAGCCAATGTCAGAACTACCGGACAGAACCCTGGAGACAAGAGTTAGCCCGTTTAGCCTTCCGCACCCGGCGTCAAGGCAGCCAAACAACTTCATCCACATCAACAGCCCGGAAGAAATGGAAAAAATCAACAAAGACAACCCATACTGCTTTACGGACGGAAGCAAGATAGAGGGGAAGGTTGGAGGGGCAGTCTCCTGCTGGGCGGAAGGCACTGAAATCTACAAGGCGAAATTCCTGCTACCTAATTACTGCAGCGTTTTCCAGGCGGAAATGGCAGCCATTTATAGAGCCACAAAATTAATAGCGGGGAAGCCAGCCCTGAAGAATGCGAAAATTATAAGCGATTCAAGATCAGCACTCCAAAACTTGGCAGACCCAAAAACATTAAATCCAATAGCCCAAAGTATCAGGGAAGAGATCAATAACATAAAAACTCGAGGAGGAAGCGTAGAATTATGCTGGGTTAAGGCTCACGTGGGCATCAAGGGGAACGAAAGGGCGGACGAGCTAGCCAAAGAAGCAGCCACAAAACTTAAAACAAAACCCGCCTATGACTCATTCCCGCTCTCACACGCCAAAAGAACACTGAGGGAGGGCACAGTAAGAGCATGGCAGGAGAGATACAACACCGCCACTACGGGATCAATCACCAAAATCTTCTTCCCGAACGTCAAAGACGCATATAGAACAATAGCGAAGATAAAAATGGACAATACCATAGCACAGTTACTAACCGGACATGGAGGATTCTCCACAAGAGAGGTCTGGCTCACACACCCCTGTGCGAGTGCAACGAGGAAGAGGACCAAACGTTGCTCCACATCCTGCTGGACTGTCCGATTTTCATGAACAGGAGACATAATTGTGCAAACCAAATAGACACAGAATTATCGGCAGAAAACCTCCCAGAAATAATGAAGGACGACACAAGCAGAAGAATCTTCACTGAATACGCAATCCAAGTGATAAAGATCGCAGGAGCAAGAAATGGATCAAAACAATAAGGAAGTCAATACAAACGCAAAAGGAACAGAAAATATAGCGAATGGAACATGAATACACGGAAGACGAAGCGGCGGCGGAGAAAAAAAAAAATAAAAAATAAAAAAAATATTGGCTCTCATTCATTTAACAATAACCTATTTCCCAATTATAAAGTATATATATAGAGCAAAAAAAAAAAAGAGATAAATTAATCCATTCGTAAGTAAATAATAGAAATATAAAAGCTTCAGTCACTGCGACATTGAGGGCAGTGAAATTCGCGGGCCGGGCCAAATAAGCGCCCGGACATAAAAAAAAAACCCAGTCGCGCGCCGCCTGCTGTGAAGTCCGTGTTGTTTTCCGTTAGCTCCGCGTTCGAAAAATCGGATAAAAGTGTTTTTTCGCACGGATTTCAGTGAGTGAGGTGTTAAAAGAAGCGGAGTGCGACCAGCGACACAGTGGTGAAAATCGCGTGCTTCGGAGACGCCTGTGAAGAAAGTTATCACCGAAAAACCGAAAAAACCACTTGGGAGAAACACAAAAGTGCGTGCGCCTCCTGATCTAGATCAGCGAGGTGCAATTTTTCAAGTGCTAAAACAAGGCCATAGATGCTGTCCATCCCCTGGCCAAACCCCAGATTTTTTCGGCGAAAACTGACCAAGCTACGCCTTTTTAAGTAAAAACCACGTGGCCACGAGGTCCCCCTTCTGGTGGAGTACGGAAGACGCGACACATACCCAGGGATAGCCCAAGAGACCCTCTCTCAGGGACCGTTTAGAGCTTCCTGAGATTTTGCTCCAGGACGGAGAACGACGGCCTGGAAGAATTAGTGCAAGGAAAATTGACTTTAAAATTAGAAAATTAAAAAAGTAGAT
Source organism: Helleia helle (assembly GCA_963853865.1). NCBI lineage: Eukaryota > Metazoa > Arthropoda > Insecta > Lepidoptera > Lycaenidae > Helleia > Helleia helle. The sequence goes on along the minus strand of OY971432.1, from coordinate 19,064,178 downwards.
CGATAACCCCCCCCCCCCCCCCTTTTTATTAGTGTAAAACATAGTTTGGACTTTCAAGATTTACCGTACCAAAAATTGGATTTTTATTGCAAGGGGTTATCGAAATAATTTTTTTTTTGTAAAACAAAGTGCAGTGTAAGACGACACGTGGTTCCCGAAGGAGTGCAGGGATCTGGATAAAACCGGTGCCCAGAGACTTTAAGAAGTGCCAGTAGTCCCTGGGAATTATTTTAAAATTTTCCTGACCATAGGACAGCAGCAGCAGTCAAAACCGCGTTTTTTTGCGGCTGTTGGTAATCCAACCCCAAAACCCCTGCTTGACTGGACCCGAACCCGGAGGGAAGAAAAATAATTGGAAGGTGCCGGGTGTTAGCAGGTAACAAATCGTAATAATTAAACAGAATAGTGAAAAGTTAGATAAACTACAAAAAACGATAGAGGAGGATAACAAGAATAAAATAAAAAATAAGACGAATGCCATGGCAGCCGCGAACGAGGAAAAGCCTAGGCAAAACAGACCGGGTGCCCTCCACTCAGTGATGATCTCATCGACCGACGACCAAAATACCGGCGATGAGGTCATCACTAAGATTCGCGACGCCATCGATGCGAAGGAGGGATGGGTGAAGGTAGATAGGATCCGCAAAATCAAAAATAGGAAGGTTATAGTTGGGTGTGCAAACGAAGTAGAGAAAGAGAAGGTAAAAGACAAGTTAAAGTGTAGGCCGGATTTGAATGTGGAGGAAGTGAGAAACAGGGACCCCTTGGTTATCCTCAAAGACGTATTCTCCTATAACACCGACGGAGACATCGAGAAGGCCTTGGTCAACCAAAACAAGGCTGTCTTTGAGGGCATCCCGGGGGAAGAAGTGAGACTGAAAGTTGTGCACAGGAAGAAAGCTAGGAACCCCCTACAGGGCCATGTCGTGGTCAGGGTGTCCCCCAAAGTATGGAAGAGGTGTGTGGACGAGGGTCGACTTTATATCGACCTTCAGCGCGTGAAAGTTGAGGACCAGAGTCCGATTATGCAGTGCTCCCGCTGCTTAGGGTATGGGCACACGGGGCGGTGGTGCAGAGAGGAGGCTGAGGTGTGTGGCCACTGCGGCGGTCCTCATAAGAGGACCGACTGCCAGCAGTGGTCAAAGGGAACGCCCCCGCAGTGCTGTAATTGCACAAAAGCGGGGTTAAGCAGTGTGGAGCACGACGTATTTAGCAGCGAATGTTTTGTGAGAAAGAAGTGGGACACCCTGGCCAGGTCGATGGTCATGTACTGCTGAGGGCGTGCTAGGCGAAAACCGGGACTTCCAGTACCGCTTTGCACAGTCCAATCTCCAAAGGAGTCAGCTGGCCACCACAGAGCTTCTGCTCGAAGCCACCAAGCGTAAGGTGAGCGTGGCGTTCCTTCAAGAGCCCTATGTGGGTGGGGCAAAAGGTATGAGGAGCTACCGGGGGGTGAGGATCTACCAGAACGCTGGTGAACGCGCTGACACCGTCAAAGCGGCAATAGCCGTCTTTGACGAGAACTTGGACGTCCAATACCATCCGGACTTGTCCACCGACAACATTGTCGTAATCAGCGTGCGAACCAGTGCCTGGGAGATCCATGTAGTGTCCTTATACTTTGAGCCAGACCGCCCTATAGGGCCCTACCTGGACCATCTTGTCGGTATAGGAAGGAGGTTGGGTACCGACAAAATGGTCTTGGGAGGCGACGTCAACGCAAAAAGCCCGTGGTGGGGTGGCCATGTTGAAGACCGGAGGGGAGCGGAAGTGTCAAGCGTGCTGGAGGGGTTGGGTATGGAAGTACTCAACGACGGAGGCGCCGCTACGTTCTGTAATGAGTCTTCGGGGCGGAGCCTTTTTAAAAAAATAAAAATCGATTTAAAGTTATGGACAACCGTCGGGTATGGAAGTTAGGTGAAGACTAACTAACTGGGATAAGGAACCAGGTGTGCTAGAAGAGCGAGGTGCCTATTAGGCAGTAAGGTGGATAGGTCAGCATTATGGTATACAGATGATATTCATAACACCTCCCCGCGGTAGACTAAACTTCGGGGATGGAAGTTCGAAGTTTAGGAGAAGACATCATATGTTTCTCCTGATGCTTGGAGATGGGATATGCTCTGGGGTTTGGCTAGATGTATGAGCCTTGACAGGGGGTATAGCATCAGGGTGCAGGGTCTGTTCTACTGGGGAAACTGTTGGAGCTGGTTGAGGAAATATAGGGAGGAAGTAGGAAAGACGGTTGTGCCCTTTAATGCAAATAAACAACTTAAATATACAGAACATGAGAATAGCACATAAAATTAAAACTAGCATAATCGAGTAGTGAGTCCCGTATTTAATTATTTTGTGTTGGTTAATTATTTTTTCCGTTTCAATTGCCATAGAATTTAATTTAGATTTTGTTTCTATAGTAAAACTGTCTAAGTCAATATTTTCTAGTTTTATACGGGGCTCATGACTCATTTCTTTGACAAATTTATTTAGGGTACAGCAGGAGTCATTTATTATATTAAAATCAGAGCGCAGTACAGTGACATTGATTCTTAGACTAAAAGGTTGCGGTTTTAATTTTGTGTTTTTACAGTGACCATAACAATTATTTGGGATGTTAACTATTCCTGTCCCGACAATATTTATTTCTATATCTTTTTGGTTATTACATTCTATATATAGTTTACTACTCTGTGACTGTACATATATCCAATTATTATTGCTTAGAGGTTTCCACAAGTCTATATATCCCTGAATAAAATTTGTTTGACATTGCTTTGGTAACGCACTTACAACACTAGACAACAGTTCGCTTTCGCAACTGGGGTTCGCACTGGTGGGGGACACAGTCATGATATCACATATAAACTCTCTGGGTGTTATTACTCTGCATTCTTTCAATGATTCGAGGTTACAATATTCTAATTTATCTCTGGATAACGCTATGTACTTATAACTAGGTATAATAAAAGTGAATGAATTAGGCTTATAAACATTGTGTGGGGTTGGTAGCGCTATGCTATGATATAAACTATATTCCTTAGAAGAGACTAAAGGTATCCTTAAAATAAACATTATCTTATTATTTAAACTATAACATATTACATTAGATATGTTTAATAACAAATGGATGTGGCTTAAATCTAAAGTAACAGGTAGCTTTAAGTCTACAGGTAAGTATCTATAATTATCTGCGAGTTCTCGGTACAATTGCGTGGGTGGCAGGACAGACGGGTGCAGTATGTTTTGACTACTGAACATTATCGCATTCATGACGTCCTCTAGTTGGAATGATAAGGCAAGTACAGAGGTTTCCAAACTGTTGAGAATCGAATTTATATTAGATTTTATTTTTAAGTCGTCATAGTCTTGTGTTATGTTTTTTAGTTTTGATGAGAGAGTTTCGATTCCATCATTAAGTCTATTTTCGTTCATTTTTAAAGTATGTAACGTATTATTAAATTTGGACAAAATAGAGGTTGTGACTAAAATATTTTCCTTGATTAGTGATCCTAACCCCTTTCCGTTTCTCTCTAAAGTTTTTATGGCTTCGTCATATTTGACGGCGTCATCCTCGTTCAGGGTTCCGAAAATGGTTTTAGATAGGGTTCCTACTACGCCTATCCATGCACTCCGTTTGAATTTATTAGTACTAATAAGGTGAGTGACGGATGAGTACGCGGATGCAATGTCTTTGTATCTAGTCGTCAATGGTTCTAGTGTATTATGACATTCTACCTCATTTGTTACTTGCCCAATCTGGTTACACAAGAAACGTAATGTGCCTAGTACTGAGTTGATATTTTGAATATGAGGCTCAATATGTGAAATGTCAAATGGAATTACTACGTCTAGGTAGCCTGTATTTATTCTGAGGTCGCCGATGGGATCAAAGTATATACCGGAGCTCATGTCGATTGGTTGAACATACTCTTGGTGACCTTGGGCCAGTACGCTGTAACGAAAGGAGGCGTTAATTACTAATTACTAGGAAACAGGAGCTGTATCATTATATTCCACGTGTTTGACCTCGTCGTAGTGGTGTTTCACGTGGCGTCTGTTTATTAGTAGGGATAAAGTATGGTTACCGTGTATTCTGACTATTTTGTATGGGTCTTTCCACAACGGTGATAGTGCTTTGCGCATCCTAAGATGATTTTTTAATAAAACATAATCGCCTACTTTATACTCGATGGGACGCGTTTTTGAGTCATAATACCCCTTAGAGGTTTCTTTCGATTTACGCATGAACTCTAAAGCCTTATCTCGCGCGTGTTTCATGCGGTGCTGTAATAATTTTACATAATCCGGATATGTGGCATTAGAGTTGTCGTTATATACTGAGTCTGGTATGTGGGGTTTATGCCCAAATAGTAGTTCGTATGGGGAGTAGTGTGTTGTCGAGTGCACGGCCGAATTATACGCGAGCATAGAAGTATAAACATATTGAGGCCAATTATCCTGATTTTCATTAACATATGATTTTAAATACTCTTTTAGAGTAGAGTGTGATCTTTCTAATGCGCCTTGAGTTTGCGGATGATAGGGTGACGACCATAGCTGCTTGACTTTGAGGAATTCACATGTTTTCTTAAATAATTCGGATGTAAAGTTTGTACCTTGGTCTGTCAGGATTTGTTTTGGGATTCCGAAAAGAGAGACAAAATGAAGTAGACAATCACTTGCTTCTGCTGCGGTGTTGCTACGGAGAGGGTAAGCTAGGGAAAACTTTGTAAGGTCATCTTGCATGGTAAGGATGTATTTGAGTTTCGCTAAGCCAGATTCAGGTAAGGGTCCGACAATATCGAGGGCTAACCTTTCAAATGGAGATGTAGAGGTAGATGTTATGACCATTGGTGCTCTATTGGTTTTGCGCAATGCCTTGTTAATTTGACATGATTGACATTTTTTGACATAGTTCTCTATATCGCTTCGCATATTTTTCCAACAGAATTTTTCTTTTACACGGCTTAGCATCCTGGCAACTCCTAAATGTCCTGCGATGGGAATGTCGTGGTTTTCTTTCAGAATTTTGGGTATTTCACTGAGAGAGGGATATATTATGTTGTTGTGGTATATGTGAATTTCTATGTTAGTGCCATCGAAAATGTAAGCTAGCATATTATAAATTTTTGCAAAGGAGTGTCTGTCAAAAGGATTCTTAAAGTCCGATACACCTATTTCGTTTACCGTAGGGTAGGACATAATAATTTGATCGCGGGTATACTTGAGACATTTGAATATATCTATGTAAGAGTAATCGTCGAAATGGTGTACTTTTGTAAATAAAAAGAGGTATGTTTTATTTTCAATGGTTAGAGGTAAAAAGGTATGTAAAGATCGCTCCATTTCTAAGAACTCTTTACGTTCGCCCGCTGGACAATTTGCGAGGGTGTCTTGTACATATGGCATGGACTCGTCCATATCAATTGAGGTAGGTATTAATATTAATTTTTTGTGTACTCTTTAACAGGTCCGCGTTGTGTTCTGTGATATGAGTGTCGTACAGTTTCTTAGGCGATCTAATAAATTTATTGTATGTTTCGTCGGTCAAAGGGGTTTTTTCTGGTGCTGGTGACGATGTTGTCAGATCACAATGCGTGGATATAGGATCTGGAGATGAGTTAGGCTCATGAGCGTTAGTTGAAGGTAGGGGGTTCTGTTCTGTTTCAGGTTGCGTAACACTTGGTATTGGATGAAGTTCTATGGAGCTAGAAGGAACTTGCAGATCGTCAGGCCGAATGGGCTCGATAGGAATAGGAGGGTTCAAGGGACTAAAGTCAAAGTCTCTTTCGTTCAGGGGACTGAAAGTCGTTCCTAATAGTTCGTCAAGGCTCTCTCGAGGGATTTCGGGAGGTGGTAATTCCAGGATTTCGTCGTCAGAGTCTATGTGTATATTGTCTATCGCGTTTGCATTTAAATTTTTTCTGTTTTCTGGAAGGATGGGATTTACAGGATATCTGGAAAGAGCATCTGCTGCGGAGTTTAACTTTCCCTTACGATAAACAATCTCATAGTCATATTCTTCTAGTTTAAGTCTCCATCTCTGTAATTTGCTGCTAGGGTCCTTATGGTTAAAAAGCCACTTAAGTGGTCGATGATCTGTGACAATTTGGAATTTCTGACCATACAAATAAGGTCTAAATGTTTTGCACCCAAACAAAATTGCTAACAACTCCTTCTCTGTGGTGCTGTAATTACTTTCACTTTTATTAAGAGTTCTTGAAGCGAATGCAATTGGTCTTTCTTGGCCGTAAGGACCTTGAGAGAGCACTGCCCCTAGAGCATAGTTGGACGCGTCAGTCGTTAAAGTGAAGGGTTTTGTAAAGTCGGGATAGACAAGGACAGGGGCTGATGTGAGTTTGTTTTTTAAAGTTTCGTAGGCTAGCTGGTGCTGATTTTCCCATGTAAATGTTTGGTCTTTCTTTAGAAGTGAAGTTAATGGTTTCGCGATTTTAGAGAAATCAGAAATAAACCGTCTGTAGTACGATACCAGACCTAAAAAGGATTTTATGTCCTTTGGCGTTTGTGGAACAGGGAATTGAACTACGGCCTTTACCTTTTCAGGATTGGGCTTGACACCTTCTGACGATATCACATGGCCAAGGTATGCGACTTCGCGCCTAAGGAATTCGCACTTGTCGGGCTGTAACTTGAGATTAAAGTCTCTCATTCTTTTGAAAATTGACGTTAGGTTTAGGATATGTGTGCGTATGTCGTGAGAATAGCAGATTACGTCATCGAGGTAGATAAAACAGCGCATACCTTGGAGGCCTGCTAGAGCCGTGTTCATGAGCCTTTGGAAGGTTGACGGAGCATTTTTTAGGCCAAAGGGCATTCTCAGGAATTGGAAATGTCCTTCAGGGACAGTGAAGGCGGTTTTGGGTTTGTCATTTTCATTAAGAAGGGTCTGATGAAAGCCAGACGCAAGATCAAGAGTAGAGAAATAGGTACTCTTACCGAGTTGGTCGAGTATCTCTGTTATTTGTGGGATAGGGTAAGTGTCACCGATGGTAATGTCGTTCAACTTCCTGTAGTCTATAACGACTCTCCATTTTTGTATGTTAGAGGCGTCTATTTTTTTCGGCACAATCCATATGGGTGAAGACCAAGGCGAGTTTGATGGTTCAATGATATTGTCCTTAAGCATTTTACTGATTTGTTTACGAACTTCCGCCTTGTGGACCTCTGGAAATCGGTAAGTTTTGGTATGAATGGGTATATCTGTTGTGGTTCTGATTTCGTGTTTTAATGCGTTGGTGTATGTGAGGGGTTCGTCTGGTAGATGAAAAATATCTGAGTAGTCAGAACATAATTGTAATAAAGCTTCTCTTTCTTCGCCATTGAGATGGGATATCCTTAGTTGCTTAAGCACTTCTTCGGTGCGTTTTGTGACGTTAGGATATGCAGTAATGTGGTTGATTATCTCGTGTTGGTGTTCATTGAAAGATGATGGTTCGACCGGGATTATTCTTAATTTAAGGTTTGATTTTATATTTGCTTCAGTGTCAGAAATGTTGATCACTGATAAATTAATTCTGTTATTTTCTTTCACACGTACTATGCAGTTAGCTATTAATAATGTCTCAGACAATTTTTGGTCCAAGATTAACCCTTCTTTTATTTCCGGGTTTAGGATGGAGCATTCAATTATTTGCTCGGTTCTAGGGGGAATTTGATAGGTAGGTTCGTGGAAGAATAATTTTAAAGACGTCTTTCCTATATCAAGCAAGCCTTTATCGTAATCAATTTTGCAGTTTAAGGCGTTCAGCATATCGGAGCCTATAATTCCATCGTAAGGTAGGTGAATTAAATCGATTACGTGAAATTTGTATTTCATATTATTTTTTCTAATTTTTAAATTTAATTGGAAATGGCCTTTTGTGTTAATTGGCGTTTCCGTCGAATCGATTCCCTTGAGTTGTATTGGTTCTTTAATGAGTTTCGGATATCTTTGTATGCATTTTTCTTTTATTAGGCTTACTGAGGAACCCGAATCAACAAGTAGAGACAATGGTATGTCGGATATGGAAGACTCTATAAGGACGTGAGGAAGGAGCATGATAGCTGGATTATTCGTAATTTCAAATATATTGGATTCAGTGTTTTGGAATACAGCGGGCATGTCATCATGTAGCGATGACTGCGGAGAGGATTCAGTGTATTCGGATACAGCGGGCACGTCATCATGTAGCGATGACTGCGAAGAGGATTCAGTGTCTTTGGATACAGCGGACACGTCGTCGTGACGTTGTGGAGTAAATTTGGATTTGGAAATAGAGCTTAGGGTGTCGGTTTCTACATTGCGAAGTCCCGTACGACACCGGGGCGAGACGGCTACTCGTTTTTTGTTACATTACCATCTACAGTATCGAACCCTTGAGTTGAATCGTTTGTATATTGGGAATCGTGAGTATCGAAGGTAAAGTTGACGGGCCGGGGTGTTCTTGGTAAGTTTTGTTCGACTCTAAAACGATTATTATTATATTGCCGCTTGCGGCATTGCTCGATGGTATGACCTGGCGCCTTACAGTACCTACATATCAGGGGAGAAGTGTTGTTGGCCGCACCGTTGTTACTAGGTCTGTTAGCGATGTATGACCTAGGTCGATCAGGGTTCGAGAAGAATTGTTGGCCTTGTTCGCCACGCGTGAATTGTACATTAGATCTCTGGAAGTTAGATTTTTCCTGACGCGAGTCGGATGAGTTCTGTTTAAATAAGTATTGCTGAATTTTCTCTTCCGAAATAGCTAAATTAATAGCTTCGTTAAGGGTTTTAGGTGCTTTGCACCTAACTACGTTGGATAATCGACCCACTAACCCCATTTGGAAGTGGTGTAGTGCTAATTCCTCCATGGCTGCGGTGCGTCCTATCATTTCTCTATTTTTATGGCCATGAGAGATCGATATTTCCGTTAGAAGTTGTGATAGGCACGTCTCTATCTTTAGAGCGTACTGGCTTACCGGTTCGTTGTTTTGCTGTTTGCATTCTTGCAAGTCGGTTAGTAAATGGGCATAATGCTTCCTTTCGCTAAATTGTGTTTTAAGGAATTCTTTCAATTGAGGCCAATTCGAAAATTCCTTAACAGAGCAGGCAGTTTGTGCCTTACCCTGTAATTGGCACAGTATATATTTAAATAAAATGTCTTTTTGTAACTCTGACGCTAGCTCATAGGCATTATTACAATTCACTAAAAAGGCGTTTAATGTTTCCCTAGTCCCATCGAATGGTTTTATAAACTTTAACAATGTTGATAAATCTAATTCTAGTTTACCGACGCTGAGTGTGGTTTTTTCCTAGCCCCCGACCTAGTTGTCGGTCCGGGGGGAATAAAAGTATCATCCTCTGTGTCTGTAATATTAATGTCGGGTTTCTCAGGTTTTGGACTCTGAGATCTGTTTTCAGCCATTATGATGTGTCTACAGAATAAATTAACAAAATAGTAATAATACAAAATTTGAGAACCAGAGACTAAGAATCACTTACTTGAATATTGACAGAGTAATAACAAAGCTTATCATTTCCTGGAATTTTCGCACGGCGGGTGAGACACGGGGTCGAGATGATCTTGTACTGGAGTCTGCTGATAAGAAGTTGAAGCTGTTTTCCTGATGGATGATGGTTGTTGCTCGCAGGCTATTGCCGGTCACGGCAATCAGGTTCGACGATAATGGGTGTTGACTGTTCTCAGAAGGGTTGGCTACAGCACGGAGCGCAGCAGTGGGCCTTTCGTGGGGTTAAACTCTCGATTTGGCACTTAGGTAGTAGAAAGCACTTATTATAGTACACACACAGTAGCACAGATAGTTCGATTTAATAATTTCGCGAACGGCACTTGTAAGACTTGTACAAACACTAGAGTTAGATAAAATATCGCGAAAATACTCGCGCGATAACGGAGACGGTACCGGGGATTTCTTTCTTTAAAATCCCTTTACGCTGCCACCAAATGTAATGAGTCTTCGGGCCGGAGCCTTTTTATAAAAATAAAAATCGATTTAAAGTTATGGACAACCGTCGGGTATGGAAGTTAGGTGAAGACTAACTAACTGGGATAAGGAACCAGGTGTGCTAGAAGAGCGAGGTGCCTATTAGGCAGCATTATGGTATACAGATGATATTCATAACAGTTCGAAGTAGTAAGAGGGGGGACCAGGTATGCCAGCTATGTCGATGTGACGGCCTGCGCCAGGAACCTGCTGAACCGAGTGGTCGACTGGTCAGTCGAGGTTGGGCTCACTAGTTCTGACCATAATGGCATCTTATTTGGGATCAGACAACACAAATCCACAGGCACAGACATAAAACGCACGACACGCATCTATAACACACGCAAAGCAAACTGGGGGAGTTTCGGTGAGAAACTAACCCAGTTAATGCGAGACAGACAATTAACTCCACAGAGCATTAACACAATACAGAGCACACAACAAGTAGATAAGGTGTTGGACAGTTACACGGAGGCGATCACACAGGCATGTAAACACTCAATCCCAAACAAGAAACACACAGAAAAACTCACCATGTCATGGTGGTCCGATGAGCTCGCCGAGATGAAAAGACAGGTGGCCGCGAAGAGAAGTAGAATCCGTAACGCAGCGCCAGTCCGTAGAGATCGCGTAGTGAAGCATTACCTGGAATTTTTTTTTTTTAAATTACGTATGAAAAAGCGGTGAAGGATGCAAAGGTGAATAGCTGGAAAGAATTTTGCCAAAGACAGGACAAGGAGGGAGTATGGGAGGGCATCTACAGAGTGATGGGCAGAGTCGCCGGTAGAGAGGAAGACCTTCCCCTCGTAAAAGAGGGGAAGGTCCTCGATGCCGGCGACTCAGCGAAATGGCTGGCCGAGACCTTCTACCCCTGGGACCTGGAAAGTGATGAAGGAGAGGAACACCGTCGGGTGCGGCGACTCGCAGAGTCTCTAGACTCGGAGCCGACGGGCCCGGGAGGTGAGCCGCCCTTCATCATAGAGGAGTTGAACAGAGCCGTAAGGTCGTTCAACCCAAGAAGGCCCCGGGTGTGGATGGATTCACGGCCGACATTTGTCATCGCGCTGTAGGTTGTGACGCCGCGTTTTTCCTAGCCCTGCTCAATCGCTGCCTCACCGTTGCCTACTTCCCCAAAATGTGGAAGCGCGCAACGGTGGTGGTTCTGCGGAAGCCGGGGAAGGAAAAATATTGAGACGGGTCATCAGCAGCTACTTGGATGAAAGAGAAGTGAATGTTAGGTATTCCGGCAAGGAGGTGAGGAGAGAAACCAGCAAGGGGTGGGTACAGGGGTCCATAGGTGGACCGATCCTGTGGAACCTCTTGCTGGATCCTCTGCTGTGGATGCTGGGGAAAGAAAATTTGCACATCCAAGCCTTTGCTGATGACGTGATCCTCGTATTCGATGGTGGGACGGCACTAGAGATCGAGGAACAAGCGAATGCCGTGCTCGCCCGTGTGCTGGAGTGGGGGGTCGAAAATAAGCTTCGGTTCGCACCGCACAAAACTTGTGCGATGCTGGTTACCCGTAAGCTTGTTTTCGACACTCCGCGTCTGCGCATGGGGGGGACCGACATTCGCATGTCCGATGAGATCAAAATGCTGGGTCTCACCATCGACAAGGGGCTCACTTTTAACCGGCACGTCGAGCGTCAGTGTGCCAAAGGAATCAGCATGTACAAAAAACTGGGGCTAGGGCCGCGAAAGTTGGGTGGGGCCTAAACCCTGAAGTAGTAGATATAATTTATAAAGCGGTAGTAGAGCCCACCATCTTGTATGCCGCGCCTGCGTGGGCGCAGGCATCTAGTAAACTAGGAATAAAAAAGAGACTGGCAACACTACAAAGAGGTTTTGCCCAAAAAAAGATTAGAGCCTATCGAACGGTCTCTCTGACCTCGGCACTGGCGTTGGCAGGAATGCTACCTCTTGACCTCAGGGTACGCGAAGTAGCGTCCCTGTATGAGGCCAAGAGAGGGCTAGCTCACTCAGTGCTAGGGGACATGGGAGATCGAGCGGATGTCTCCCGCCCTGGAAGCAGACCATCCGGCTTCCGAGACGGGGCTAGAGTTCGGGATGATAGACAGCGAGAGTAGTGAAGATGTTAGCCCATCATACGATATGCGCATCTTCACCGATGGGAGCAAGATCGATGGAAAAGTCGGAGCCGCGTTATCCATCTGGAATGGCGCGGTCGAGACTAAGACCGTCAAGCTTGCTCTCTCATCGTACTGCACCGTCTATCAGGCCGAACTCTTGGCCCTGTCTAAGGCGGTAGAGGAGGCGGCGAGGCTCGAAGCGCTTCGAGTGGGCGTCTTCAGTGATTCCAGATCCGCTCTCCAGGCCATAACACTGGACTCTCTCCACCCCCTAGCAGTGAAAACAAGACGCATTCTGAGGAAATGCACCAGAAATAATAATAAGGAAATAAAATTATTCTGGATTGCGGCACATAGGGGGTTCGAGGGAAATGAGAGGGCCGACCAGCTTGCCAAGGAGGCGGCTCTGGGATCCCGAGTACACCCGCACTACGATCTGTGCCCCGTCTCATACGTCAAGCGCTGCGTACGAGAAGCAACGATTGACGTGTGGGACGAGGAATACAGGAAAAGTGAGACGGGCAAACTAACCAAGATGTTCCTCCCTAACATAAAGATGGCATATAGAGTAGTCCGGAAAATAAACATTAATAAATACACAACGCAGCTGCTGACGGGGCATGGGGGCTTCTCCGACTACTTGGAGCGATTCAAGTGCAAGGAGGACCCCTCATGCCTCTGTCAGCGGGGCATGAGAGAGACGGTCCCCCACCTCATGTTCGAATGCCCGGTTTATGCGAGGAAGAGAATGGAGTTGGAGCAGGAACTGGGAGTCGAGCTGAGGATGGAGACCGTCCCAGTTATAATTAATAAAAATAACGAGAGGAAACTTCTTTTAACATACGGAGAGATGATAGTGAGGACTACGAACGAGAGGAACGCGACCAGAAACAAGGATGGTGGAGCTCAGTAGGTTAGGTTAGATTAGGAACATACGGGGGACCTTTACATCCCCCAAATATTAAATTTATTATTAGCACACATGACTCAAGGGCACTATACACCCTAAATAGTTTTAAGTATCTAAGTATATTAAAGAATTACTATTGTAAATCGAAATTGGTATTATGTAAATAATATTTTAAGAATTTTAAACTTAGGATAGATTTTAATTAATTGACTGAGGGCCTTCTACACCCCTAAATAATTTGACATTTATTGTATAATATATTATGATTGCACATATTTTATTGAAATTATTATTACCGATTTATTATATTGTATTTAGAAAATTAAAAGTAAAATTTAGAATAAGTTTTAACCAATTGACTGGGGGGCTTTTTACACCCCTCAACAACCTGACATAAATTGAAATTGTATTTATAGATTTAAATGAAAAGTAGGAACACAATGCACAATAACAAAAATATGTTTTTATATTAGATGTAAGCTTTATATTAGATGTAAGGGCTGGGGGACAATATACATCCCCCAAAAAAAAATTGTAATTAACTTAATAAAGTAAGCAACTACTAATATTGTAAAATGAAAGAAAAAAAAAGAAAAAAAAGGGGGGGGAAATTGTTTACTTATTACCCTATAGATATTATGAATGAACCACAGACATTAGATAGGGACAGAGGTATAATTACCAAAAACAAAATATATATATAATCATTAGAAAAATTAGGGCCCTCTAACACATGTGTAAGGGGGGAAAACGGCAGCAGCGGGGGCGCAAAGCGCTCCCGCCATAAAAAAAAAAAAAAAAAAAAAAAAAAAAAAAAAAACTAACCTAACCTAACCTAACCAACGAGAAGAAAAAGATACGACTCCATGATAGCGCGTCTCACGCAGTGGCTGCTCTCTCGCGTCACAATAAAGAATTTGTATACTATTCAGATGACAGCGATGACGCATTGGGCAAACTAATGAAACCTGCAATGGTCCCGGACAAAGAACACGGACAATAAAATAACCAGGAGTTGAGGACAATGGGGCGCACCACACCAACTAGAGCAGCCCAAAAAAATTAAATGAAATATGTGTCAGTTAATTGATTTACTCTAACCCTACTATGAGCGCGGGGAGTGAATCACTAGGATCCACACCCCGCGACAAATATTAGATTAGATATTATGAGCTCGGGGAGTCGATCCAAGGATCCACACCCCGAGACAGGGACTTAGGTAACAAACTAACGGTGACAAATAAGAGGAGCCTAGAACCACCTACTTAAGCGCGCGTGACCACCATCCACCGCGCAAACACTTTACCATCATCAAGTGTTAAGTATAGGGACGCCGCCCACTGAGTTTCTTGCCGGTTCTTCTCAGGATAGGGCTAGGGTTCGAACCGGTGGTAACATCACTCACTCCCTCCACCATCTCTATGGTTCCTCTTAGGCAAATAAAATCAAAATCATCATGATTAACAAAACTAACAAATTGCGGAGCAAACAAATTTACTAATCATCATCAATCATATCCTAATCTTCCAATGGTGCGGACCAATGGTCTGCAGAGAAATTCGCGGGCCGGGGCAATTAAGCGCCCGGACGAAAAAAAAAAAAAACATTATTATTGCTAAAAAGAATATTGACATTGTACGATATTTTTAACTGGCAAATGAAACGTCCAGAAATCAGACGTCGTAATATGTTTTTACGTTACGCTAAAATTATTTATACAATTAACCAGTTTTATTATTGTTTTTGAAATAAATATTAAAGAAATTATATCTCTGATAACGTCAGAGGCGACACGCGGGCCGGGCCAATTAAGCGCCCGGACAAAAAAAAAAAAAAAAAAAAAAACTAACCTAACCTAACCTAACCAACCAACAGATAGACCATGACTGGTCAAGTGATTGGTGAAAATAAATAGTAAACGGAGAAAAAAAGCTCTAAAATAAAGCCCCCATGAACATAGTTTAGTTATTCAAAAGTTGAAATAAATTTATTTTGAAAATATACACATAATAGTTTTTTTCTATAATAACTATTTTGTTAAGAGGTCGTTTTAGGAATGAATCATTGTGCATTTCATTCTAGCACACAATATTATGTTCGCGCACTATTCAGGTGTGAGGTGAGCCGTGAGATAGCATTCATTTAGTTGGTGTTCGCGCCGACGACTTGACAACCTTAAGACGTAATATTTTAATTGATTATTATTTTTGGAACGTAGTTCCTTATCGCGCGTTGCCAAAAGGGGGCTAGACGGAAAAAAATCAGACAAAAAGTTGACTCGACACTTTTTGCTATATTGTGTGTGTATAATACACACACACCACTTATGCGTGTGTGTGTTTACTGTTTATCATAAAAGTTTGAAACCTTATCTATTATAACATTTCAAATTTTGACTTTCGTTCCATCCGGTTGACCCTTGATACCTCTCTTTAGTTTTTTTTATTATCATATTTGGCATTCCCTCCATAAAATTAATTGTAAATTTTTATGTTTGGTCCCACCCACCATTTGGATGTAATTTAATGAACGTCCCGATGTGGTAGCGCAGAGATATCAAAAACGATGCCGCGTATGGAGGATGGTAGGACCCGTGTTGCGACCAGATAGAAGTAGGGGTTAGAAATAAGATGCTGTAGGGGTACCTTATTTTAAAGCCGAAATTTTTCTTTAGCTGACCCACGTTGCGATAGCGTATTTATACGGTAGAGAAGGACACTGGCTTGACTGGTGACTCCTGGCGAAGATGGCTGGACACGGGGATCTCCACCGGTATTCAATGCCGGTAATTCAGCCGTTGTGTTCTAGATTTAGATAGGTAGCCAAATATAGTATTTTAGCCGTGTTTAATTTTCGTGGATTAGCCTCGAGCACGGTATGGAAACTAGGAACAAGATTTATTTCGTAGTAAAAAGCGACATCTAGCCGTCGGATTTTTTACTAAATTCAGAGTGTGACTGTGTTAAAATATTAGAAAGGAATATTTGATAATTTGGTAAAATTATTTATTCAAATAATTAAATATACGTTAATTTTCATAATTAATAAATAATCCAACATTATTTTATTTATATTGTAACGTATTTAAGGTGCCGTTAATACCTTTAATCTTATTAATCATAATTCGTTTTATTTGTAATATGGTAGGATTTAGAATTTCTGATATAGTAATACTGTGGTAATACTTATTAGTGCAAAAATGCAAATGGCCGCTGTTGTTGCAATAATTTGAAGTTCTGGAATAAGTTTTGGAAGTTCGAACTCATGCGCATTTTGTTCTTGCAATTTTAAGGGCCCCTTATCCCAAATTGTTGTTTCTAGATCGAGGTGTTTTCATAGAAGTCGTCGTTTTAAAATAATAATAAAAAATAGGGTATAGATACATCTTTGATCTAGGGATTTTTTTGGATAAAAATACAATATTTAACATTTTACATGATCAAAAAAAATTCTAAAGTAACGTCGATTTTAAAAGCATTTTATTTTTATTTTTATTTATTCTTTATGTACATAAAAAAAAAAACAAATATTCCAACTTATATAACAGATACTTAAGATACATGGGTGTGCTTATCTCTACAAGAGATCTCTACCAGCAAACCATAAAGAGTTCGTGAAGAGAGTCGAAAGCGGGCACAGTACAAAAGTACACAGTACAGAAAAAAAAAGACCAAACAAAAAACAACTAAAATTAAAACATAAAGGCGCTGACAAATTAATTAATAACAAAATAAAGATAATAATACATACGTCTATTAACATAATAATATGAACTACTTATAATAAATACATACATATTACATATACACTCATATATATACATACCTGATATTAAATATATACAATAAAATATAAAATAATAATACTTACATATTATACCTACATATAATCAATCTATAAGGATGATAAGTAATGGCTCTTTAGTCTTGATTTGAATGTGGACACTGATTTACTTTGCTGTACATTATCGGGAAGGGCATTCCACAGCTGAGCCGCACAAACAGAAAACGAGTTCGCATAGAAGGTAGTGTTGTGGTAAGGGACTACTAGAGCTTTTTTAACGGTGCAAGATCTTACAGGCCTGTCGCTCGGGGGAGTATAATTAAAGCGTTCGAAGAGATAAGGCGGAGAATGAGTAGTAAGAATTTTGAACAGAAGCGTCAAAAATTGAAAATTCCGACGAAGACGGATAGGGAGCCATTGTAATTTAATACGAAATTCTGTTATGTGATCAAATTTGCGCAGACCATATATAAAACGTATGCACAAATTCTGGAGGCGTTCGAGTTTATTTAGAAGCTCCTCAGTAATATCCAAGTAACAGGCATCGGCATAATCTAAAAGAGGAAGTAGAAGAGATTGTGCTAGAAGTATTTTGGTAGTAATAGGGAGAAAATTCTGCAACCTCTTAAGCGCGTGCAAAGAGTGGTGCACACGCTTACAGACATTGTTAATATGCACGGACCAAGATAAATCTGAGTCCATAAATAAACCCAAATTTTTGGCACTAGAACTAAAATGTATTACATTATCCCCATATAAAATTCTGTCTAGAGTACCTACATCTATTTTGCTACGTTGTTGCCTACTGCCAATTAACAATGCCTGCGACTTTTTTGGATTTACAAGTACACCAAATGTGTTAGCCCATTCTTGGATCCTCATAAGGTCAAAATTTAGCTCCTTAATTGTATCAGCAATGTCTTGAGCGGTAGAGTGCCTATAAAGCTGTAGGTCATCTGCATAAAGATGATAGCTAGACGAGATTGTCTTAGTAAGCTCATTAATGAATACAGCTAAAAGTAAAGGCGACAATACTCCCCCCTGAGGTACACCAGTGTCAAGTTTACACCAGTTGGAACTGTACTCAGAAGTATAAATACGCTGTTTACGGCCTCTGAGGTACGACTCAAACCAAGACACAGCTGAATGAGACATACCAATCGATCTAAAAATGGCAAGTAAGACATCATAGTCTACCGAGTTGAATGCGCTGCTGAAATCTAACAAGATAACAATTGAAAGCTTTTTGTTGTCCATCGCCAGTCGTATATCATCTGTTACTTTGAGTAGTGCAGTGGTAGTACTGTGAAAAGGGCGAAATCCCGATTGGAAGGGGCTCATTATATTATTTTTGTATAGAAATAGAGAAAGTTGCTTAGATACCGCTTGTTCCAGAATTTTGGAAAGGATAGGTAAGATTGAAATAGGGCGATAATCTGAAAGAGAGTTTGGGTTAGCATTTTTAGGAAGAGGAATTACATGAGCCTGCTTCCACTCCAAAGGAAAAGTATTAGTAGAAATAGAGAAATTTTAAATATGGGCAATTATAGGAGACAGTAGATCAGCAACTGGTAATAACATGTCCTTGCTTACACCATCACAACCAAATGCTTTGGTGGATATAGATAAAAGTCCAGTGTATACCTGTTGCTCTGAGATGCCATTCAAAACAAAGGGTTCGTAAGAGGGAGGGCTTGATTGGGAAAGTAAGTCAAAGCATGTAGATTTATTATTATCAGACAATACGACTGGCGAAGTAGCAAAATGTTCATTGAGAGAGTCTATGTCTTTAAAATGAGCACAAGTGGTAGACGATTTGCCAATGCCAAATGAACTAAGAAATTTCCACGTCTGGGCAGTAGACATATTTTCTATAGAAGCGAAAATATACCGGCTCTTGGCATCCCTACATTGCCTGTTGCAGAGATTACGTAACTTCTTGTACGCTCTGATGCTATCTTCTGAAGGTGATCGCTTACATTTGTTCTTGGCTTTATCTCGTTTAGTCATTAAATTCTTAATCTCGGAAGTAAGCCAAGGAGCAGGCAAACGTTTCATACGAATTGGTTTAATTGGTGCATGTTTATCATATATATTATTTACTGCAGAAGAAAAAACATCAACTTTGGCATCAATAGATGTTGCATCATACAGCGGCTCCCAATTAATTGCAATAAAGTCCTTACGCAACTGCTGTTTATCTATCTTGGTAAGACTACGTTGCATGATAGTCCTTCCCCTTGATTTAGGTGTACGAAGATTATAGGAAATGTACAAAAGGTCATGGTAGGAAAAAGGGGCTGTGAGCTGACCGTAAGAGATCACTTTTTCGGGTTTGGATACAAAAATTAGATCTAAAAGTGAAGGTTTTGCATTAGGAGGAAAATGTGTTGCCGAGAGAGGTAATATGTGCATTTTAAGAGAAGAAATAAGCGTTTCTAATTTGCTAGATCTATGATCCTGCTTGATTAGGCACGTATTTTGAGTAGTATGAGACTTCGGGTAACTCAATTTTAATGAAACTTTTACGTTTAAATTGCTAAACGGAGATGACGTGGAAATGATTGGATGGATTTTTATTATGTCACTTCAAAAATTTTTGAAAAATAAAAAACGATAAAAATGGCTCTCGCGCATCGCACCACGTCGCGCCAGTACCCAGCCGGGCGTCATCGAAGTAGGACCTGTGCCGCTTTTACTCGTGACTACGTTGTTACCGCGCATTTCATATTATTACCTCTAAATAAATAAGACGACACAGTGTAAATAATGTAGCAACTTAATACTTACTAGCAATTGTTGTTCTTAGTTGTAATTAGTTTTTTAATACAAAACCTTTAATTAGAGTAAATAAATAGATACTTGAGTTTGTGTAGTACCTAGTTATTTAATTGAAATGGCGAATAAAAAAAGTAAAATAATGAAAAAGAATCTTAATACAGTTTTATCACAAACTAGCTGTTGCCCGCAGCTTCGCCCGCGTTATCTTAGATATACAGCCGTATACGGATTGATGATAATTATTTATCTATGGACGGGCGTAGGACTTTATTTTATAATATGTAGTGATTAATACCGTATTTTTGTGAATAGCTTTTACATTACCGCTTTATAATTGGCAATTTTTTAAAGTATTTACATGGATATAGGTAGTATGTTATATTTAACTAATGATATCGCGGACATTTCATTGCGATCATTTCCTAGCCCCCTACCCACAGGGCAGTGTCGTGAGGACTATGGCCTCGACCCTCTTCTCCGAGGAGACACGGGTCTAACATTAATCGATGATGTATGGGTCGATGAAAATGAACCTGGACCTAGCATACGACAACTAAATTTTGTTGAATTTTAAAACAATTTAAACAATTAATATAGTATAAAAGAATATGTTTGTCTACAATTTACAATTTTTTAATCTCCAAGCATTCTTAGAATTATTGATTTTTTTAATAGCTTAGGCCTTAGGGGGACAAACGAGCATTCGGAGCCTTAGATGACTACCGACTCCCATAAAAATAATAATATCTAAGGACGCTTTTTGCACCACGTCAATCTGGTCCCGTGGTAAGTTCTCGAAGAACTTGTGTTACGAGTACCAGACAATGGAAATATATTTAATATTTTATACTATACACATATTTAAGATTTTTTATTTATAATACACATATTTAATACACATCCATGAACCAGGAACACAGAAAACTTTTTGTTCCCTGGCGGGATTCGAACCCGCAATCTCCGGCTTGAACGCTAACGCGCTAACCATTGAGCCACAGAGGTTGTCCTCGTAAACATCCACACAAGAGATTATGCAGATGCATTACCCTCCTTTACCCCATCCCCTGCCATGGGACACCGGAAACTCACACACCGCAAGAAACGCGACAGCATAGGTATCCCTTGACGCCATTATCATGTGAACGAGAGGTACCCCTACGGTCGTGCCGCCCCAATTCGGCTGTAAGCAGCATGGCACTACCTTTTAGACCTATGTAGCTAATTCATCCTTCCTAATCCTTACTAATATTATAAATGTGAAAACGTGGATGTTTGTTACGCTTTCACGCGAAAACTACTTAACCGATCATCATGAAACTTTGTACACAAATTAGAAGTAACATAGGATACTTTTTATTAAAAAAAAAAACTAAAGAGAGGTGTCAAGGGACACCCGGATGGATCGAAGTTCCTTTCGATTAATTAGTGAAGAAATAAAACTATCTAATCCTGCGCAGACGAAGTCGCTGGCACAGCGAGTATTTCTATAAATCCAAAACTAGATAACTATAACAATAACAAGATTTTGTTATGCATAATTATATCATAGTCATAAGCTATTATTGTTCTCAAGTTAGTGAATAAGTTTTCTTTATTGAGAATAAAGTTTCTTTAAACCTAACCTATAATTATTAATTTTCACATCTAAGAATAATTCGAGCATAGTCAATCTAGTATCTACTGCTTATTCGTATACTGTGGCGTGCTTGCCGACCGTGGTAGGTCACCGGAGTTCATATAAAGACATCTCCCGCGCAACGCAAGTGCAAACCGATTCGGTGCGTTAAATACCTATAGTTTTGGGAGAAGGGGCCCTTAAGGTTCTGCTGGTAGTTATGCACGAGATGCACGCGCACAAGATGAATGCAGATGCGGCCTGTGATATTTTTGTGTAAGAAATTATCTCATAGGTCTATCGAACTAATTAGTTAACATTATAGAAAATAAAGCACGGTAGGTAAAGAGACAATTCTTTAAACAAAAAATATCACAGGTAACTACATAAAATAACATAATAATTAATAGAAATAATAAACCTTAGAATAATAATAATAATAAACGTATATTATATAGGCTAAAGCTAGGTATAGGTTTTTAGTTCCATATCCAACAACTAGATGGCGCCGCGTACGGCTTACATATATTTGATTCGAGTTTCCAGTCTATCTCTAGTTAAACAATAGTAGTCTTTGGCCTCGAGATGGCCGAGGGGCCATCGGCGGCGATGTCTCCCAGACTCACGTTGACAAGCTCGCTGTCAAAAACGCATCCCTGACCACATCCGATCCATCGTTCAAAAATCAACATCCGGTTCTACAGTTAAATGTCAAACTGACTTTATAATTAGTTAAGTTTTAATTTAGACATTTTTTTATTTTAGTTTAAAGATTAGATTAAATTATTAGATTTAGGATTATCACTATTACATAGTATAAAACAAAGTCGCTTTCTCTGTCCCTATGTCCCTTTGTATGCTTAAATCTTTAAAATTACGCAACGGATTTTGATGCGGTTTTTTTTATTAGATAGAGTGATTCAAGAGGAAGGTTTATATGTATAATAACATCCATTAAATAGTGGAGAAATACTGTTATTTTTGAGGTTTCTAATGTGATATCGTAAATAAACACATTTTTTACACTTACATTGCAAACGCTGGATAAACACTAACAGATAGATCAAAATTATGTACTACATTATTGTACATCTAAGAAAGATCTACAAAAAAGTCCGCGATGGCATATGTGTATCTCTTAAGGATAACATACTATATCCATTTTAATACTTAAAAAATGGGCAATTATAAAACGGTAGTTGGAAAGCTATTTACACAAATGTGGTATTAATCCTTATCATTTTAAATATGTTAGTTAGCTTGAGCATTCATCATGAAGTATGTTTTTCCCATTTACACCATGCAAAATCAAAATAATGCGACACCGTGATTTCGACAGAGCTGCGCGAGCCGGGCGATCCGTGATGCCGCGCCTCGCGCCCGAGCCGGGCCGATCCCCGGTTCCGAAAGTTAGGATAATAATTATTATTGCATCAATGTAATATGGTAGAATTGTGTAGCCTAAATATGCCTATTGAAAAGTCCGCGATGGCATAATATGTCTATATTATCTTAATTATAACATACTACCTACAGGATCTGTCGTAAATAATGGATAATCCGATAAGTGGAGGTAACCCCGATGTCAGGCTACAATAAAATCTAGTTTTTACGTCAGTTTTACCAACAGTGTAAAAATGATGCATACTTTTAGTTTTTTTCTAAATTTTTGCTCCTTTGATCATTCAATCGGTTGCCATTTCTTTAAAATTAGGTATTTTTTGTGTATTTTTTTTGGCATCGTACTAAATTTAATTACATTTATAGCCGTTGTTATCGTAAAATATTATTAAAACTAACATTTTAAGTAATTTTTTTCCGTTTTTTTGTAATTACTTGTAGTTTTGACCCTTGATTGTGAAAAAAAAGTATGGTGCTATAGCTGCCCATTATCTTAAAAACATGGCTAGTATGTGTAGATTCTAAAAAGGTATGATAGTGGGTACCTTAGCAAATAATATTAGCTCCAGGAGCAAAAAACTAAGCTAGGTCGGGATTTCAATTTCTCAAGTAATGTCATAATTTTCGTGATTCAAGCTATAACACACCAAGACATGATTTTATTCCATTAAGAATGCAATTTTAATCTAAATAGTATCTAATCATCTGTTAATTTGCATTCGTAAAAAATACATGCGACTATGTGTAACCAGTTACTACAAGTTTATTCCAAATTCAAAGGGATCTTCAGGTAAAAAAACAACAAAGACGGTTATACAAAGGCCTCCTTGCTTGTGAGAAGGACAGCGCATCAGCTTTGGTTTTTTATCCTTAAGGCGCGAATCTCTCCCAGACCTCCTCAGTGTGATTTTGATTATCGCATGCGTACGTTTGTTTTTTGTGTATTTACATTTAACCGTTTTTGCTTTCTTACTGGACTTTGATTTGCCTTCTGTTTTGAACTTGTTAACGTGTGACCCTGACAACTGTGCTCTATTAACGGACTTTGAGTTTGCTTTTGTTTATTTGTGGGAGTAATGCCTCAACAATACACTCCGGCCGAATATGCAAACATGCATTTCATTTACGGTGAATGCAACGGCAACGCTACTAGAGCAGCTGCAGTTTATCGTGAAAGATACCCTAATGCTCGGCATCCCGACTACAGAGTGTTCATTAGGGTGCACAATGCATTCTCAGAAGGAAGATTTCCTGGCAGCGGTATTGGCGGAGCCAGAGAAGGACGACCTCAACGACACAATCCAGCTCAAGTGTTGGAATTAGTGGAGGAAGACCCTGGTACGTCCATAAGTGCCATTTCGCGTCGTACTGGTATACCTAAAAAATCAGTGTACCGAATTTTAAAAAGGCACGAACTCTACCCTTATCATTACCAAAGGGTTCAAATATTATTGCCAAGGAACTCGGAATTAAGAGTTACATTTTGTCGTTCAATGCTACGAAAAATTAGAGAAAATCCAAATTTCTTTAACAAAATTTTATGGAGTGACGAGTCAACGTGCCGAAAAGATGGATTTTTGAATCTCCACAACTTACAAAGCTGGCAGCTACGAAACCGCAGACTGATACGCGCCGACAGATCGCAGTATCAATTTAAAATTAATTTATGGACTGGTATTATTGGTGGGCAAATCATAGGTCCTTATGAGTTGCCAGCGACAATGAACGCGGAAATCTACTAAAATTTTCTAGAAAGTACGTTACCCGGGTTACTGCAAGATGTGCCACTCGAGACTCGAAACATGATGTGGTTACAGAATGATGGATGTCCTGCGCATTACGCTGTTTCTGTTCGGAACCATTTAAACAATGAGTACCCCGGTCGGTGGATAGGGCGTTTGGGTTCAATTTTATGGCCACCACGATCGCCAGACCCATTGGACTTCTTTTACTGGGGTTGTATGAAAGATAAAGTATACAGCCGAGAAATAAATACAATAGAAGAGTTGCGAGCGCGTATTCAAGAAGCGGCTTGTAAAATTGAAGAAGCTGACCATGGACGCCGGATTAAAAGATCCTTCATTAGGAGATGTAGAGCGTGCATTGCTGCACGCGGAGGACATTTTGAACATTTAGTGTAATCGAAGCAATTAATGTTTTGACCAGAAATAACCTTGTTTTTTATTGTAATGCTTCTCTTACTAACAATAAATATCAATGTCCTTCCTTCTCACACGCAAGGAGGCCTTTGTATAACCATCTTTGTTGTTTTTTTTACCTGAAGATCCCTTTAAATTTGGAATAAACTTGTAGTAACTGGTTACACATAGTCGCATGTATTTTCTACGAATGCAAATTAACAGATGATTAGATACTATTTAGATTAAAATTGCATTCTTAATGGAATAAAATCATGTCTTGGTGTGTTATAGCTTAAATCACGAAAATTATGACATTACTTGAGAAATTGAAATCCCGACCTAGCTTAGTTCTTTTGCTCCTGGAGCTAATATTATTTGCTCAGGTACCCACTATCATACCTTTTTAGAATCTACTAGCCATGTTTTTAAGATAATGGGCAGCTATAGCACCATACTTTTTTTTTCACAATCAAGGGCCAAAACTACAAGTAATTACATAAAAAACGGAAAAAATTGCTTAAAATGTTAGTTTTAATAATATTTTACATACATATAACAACGGCTATAAATGTAATTAAATTTAATAAAACAAGTATTTACGATGCCAAAAAAATATACAAAAATAGCTAATTTTAAAGAAATGGCAACCGATTGAATGATCAAAGGAGCAAAAATTTAGAAAAAAACTAAAAGTATGCATCATTTTTACACTGTTGGTAAAACTGACGTAAAAACTAGATTTTATTGTAGCCTGACATCGGGGTTACCTCCATCTATCGGATTATCCATTATTTACGACAGATCCTGTATATCCATTTTAATACTTTAAAAATTAGCAATCTTAAAGCGATAATGTAAAAGCTATTTACAAAAATACGGTATTAATGACTTCATATTATAAAATAATGTCCTACGCCCGTCCATAGATAAATAATTATCATCAATCCGTGCACGGCTGTACATCTAAGTTAACGCGGGCGAAGCTGCGGGCAACAGCTAGTTAATTATAACAGGTAAATTGATTTTATTTAAGAGAGATATCTATTACAAAACAATTATCGGATTTCATCGCGACATCTATTGAGTAAATCAGAAATATGACGTCAATAGGTCGATAAACAGTCAATCATTAACGTCAGTCAAGGATAGATGGCGCTTATTTATTGGTAGTATTAAGTTTAAAACTTATTTATTATTATACTAGCTGTTGCCCGCAGCTTCGCCCGCGTTTACTTAGATTTACAGCCGTAGACGGATTGATGATGATTATTTTTATAGCCTAAGTTACTCCTTAGTACATCAGCCATCTGTTAGTGAAAGTCCCGTCAAAATCGGCCCAGCCGTTTCCAAGATTAGCCGGAACAAACAGTTTTACTATTTTTGTCTATCTGTCTGTCTGTCTAGACAGACAGATAGACAAAAATAGTAAAAAATGCTATTTTGTATATTTGTATTGTACCGTGTATACATCTATATGCATTTAATAAAAAGTGGTTATTTTAATGTTACAAAGTACAAACAGACACTCCAAATTTATTTATCTGTATAGATACATATATTTTATTATATATATATATATACGTATTCTTTTTTTATAATATCACGAATGATATTTATAAATCATTTTGTATAAATTACTAATATAAGGTAACAGTATTCATTAAAAATGCGTGTAATACAAAGGTACGATCCTCATAAGGATTCGCATCTTGTAATAGATAGCGTGATCTACATTTTATGTTAACGCCATCTATTGACACAACTAAATAACTTCTTGTAACACTTATACATCTCTTATATCTTACCTTGGGTCTCAAACTATCTCCATATCATCAAATCGGTTCAGTGGTTTAACAAATACACAGTCCCAGCGTTTTAGCTTCACAACTCCTGTTTCCGTGGGATTTTCAGGATAACAACTATTTAAAGTCCTACGTTAAGTTCCAAACTATCTCAATATCAAATTTCGATCAAATCGGTTCAGTGGTTTAACAAATACACAGTCCCGGAGTTTTAGCTGCACAACTCCCGTTCCCGTAGGATTTTCAGGATGACAATTATTTTAAGTCCTACGTTAAGTTCCAAAGTATCTTCATATAAAATTTCACCCATATCTGTTACGTGGTTTAGAAGATAGACAGTCCCAGGGTTTTACCCGCATAGTTCCCGTTCCCGTGGGATATTCAAGATAACAACTATTTTAGGTCCTACGTTAAGTTTCAAAGTATCTTCATATCAAACACCTAAATCTGTTCCGTGGTTTAAAAGATAGACAGTCCAGGGGTTTTACCCGCATAGGCCCCGTTCCCGTAGGATATCCGGGATTAAAACTATCCTATGTCCTTTCTCCGGTTTCAAACTATGTTTGTGCCAAATTTCATCCAAATCTGTTCAGTGGTTTAGGCGTGAAGAAGAAACAGACAGACAGACAGAGTTACTTTCGCATTTATAATATTAGTAAGGATTAGTAAGGATATAAATTCACTAAAGAATACGATAAATTATAATATGTAGTGTAACATAGATATCTAACTATGACAATTTATAATGCACCTCAAGTAAAAATTATATACATAATAACGAATACTACCAACTATCTATGAATATAATGTACAGACCTATCACAATTATTACAACGCAGTGACTTTTAATTTTAAATATCTTGTTGCCCTAAGAGTAAAACTATTTTATACTGTTTCTTAAAGCTTGATTTAGTTGTTAAATTACGTAGTGGTGGAGGCAAATTATTCCAACATTTCTTTGCAGCATATTTAAAGCTACCACGAAATGCGGCTGTTCTGTGTATGGGCAAGTTCAGGGCGTACTGAGATGACCTTGTGCGGTGTGTGGAGCTGACATCTCGACACTCTAGTTTCTCTTATTTAGTTATTTATTATTTATTTATTTTGTTTTCTAATGCTATTTTCCTATCATGTAATAAATCATTAATTAATGTTTTATTTCCTCTGGTAGAATTTATTCGCATTCTCCTTCTAACTGATACTTTGGAGAAAATCTTGTCACAGTATGTTCTGTCTCATTTCTTTTAGTACATTCGTGTGCAACAGTTGTCCAGGCTAATTTATTTTTTCTTTCATTTAAATTACACTAATGTTTGGTTCAATCTTTAGAAAATGGTGCATTTACCGCAGTAAAAATTAGGGGTATGTTCTTTTTATTTAAAAAACTTTTAAATTATTTTGAGTTTATGCCCGGATATTGATCCGATAAAACCTTACCAATTTTATTTCCTTGGGGAACTTATCGTATCAGCTTCATAAAATCATTGGAATTTTGTGATTTAGAAGTCAAAATGAACGCCTATCTGGTAAAGTATAAGTATGTTTTTGTAGAGCGAGAACCGCCAAACCACACCTATAATGTCTATTGAAACTATCTCAAATGGCATTATACCAAAATTCTATTTTGTTCTGGATTTGTTCCTTATGCATATTTCACAGTTTTGACAAATTTTTCTAATATTATTTGTTAAATTTCTCGCTGTATGAATGGTTTTATCTTATTTTCCATTTTTTGTATTCCTATGTGACAATAATAATAGTGTATTTTCTCAATAAGTGTTTTACTAAAATCTTCGGTGAGTATGATCTTCTCTTTTTTTCCATTTTTTTATAGTATATAGAATCCTCTAGTTTTAGTTTATTTTTATTTAGTTGTATATTATGTTCATTTTTTTCTTGATCGTCCTGTATGTCTTTTAATTTTATTAAGTTTACAATTTTTAAGTTTTCATTTAAATTGTCAGAACTATCACTAGGTTCTAATACGGGATTTCTACTTAAACATTCTGCTTCCAAATTGTACTTTCCTGGGGAATATTATATGACTTCAAAAGTGAACTGAGATAGATAGTATGTAAGATCACCTACTTCTTCATCCGTTCTAGCTTTTATATTCAATTTTTCAAGCGGTTTATGGTCGGTGAAAATTGTAAAACGTTTCCCCATGAGCCAGTACTGCCAGTACTTTACTGCTTCCTTTATCGCTAAACACTCTAAGTAAATAGCTTTTTTCCTTTTTTGTGATTCATTTAATTTTCTATAAAAATAAGCACAAGGTTTTTCTTCCCCATTCTGTTGCGGTTGCTTTAGAATTGCACCTAAGCCCTGCAGTATACTGGCGTCTGTATACAATATACCGGGTGTAATCGTTAAGTGTGCACAGGCGATTATTCCGTAACTATTACAGATATCAAAAAACTTTAAACTGATTTTGAAAGTACTTTACCTAATGAGTAAAATGACAATAATAACTTATTAAAAATAAAACGAGAAATATCCAAAAATTTTACATTAAACTTAAAATTAAACATTTAGTATGAGATTGTAGAAAGGTTTTACTTTCCTTATTTTGAGTGTAATAGTACCTACTCATTTTACCCTTATCATTTTATATGTATGATATGATATTGATGAATTTCAAGTAGATACACGTATAGATTTTTATATCTTACCACTTCAAATTAATAATAAACCTTGTTTTAATATCGTATTGATTTGAACTAACTGAAAAGCAACATACTAAATAAAACCAAGAAAAGAAAGATACTCTGTGGTGTTCGTTCTAAATTCAAATTCTTTATGGTGGGTTCTCATTCCCGCCAATTTATTGTGCTTTTTCAATTTGCTTAATAACTGGCTTATTAGCCAATAATAGTGCAACCCCTTGGCCTGCCAGATCCTCGGATCTCACGCCTTGTGATTTCTTCCTATGGGGATTTGTCAAAGACCACGTATACGCTGAGAGAGTTCACAGCCTAGAAGAGTTACAGAATCGTGTACGTCGTGCAATTGCTTTAATTACTCCGCAAATTTTAAGGAAAGTTCATTTAGAAACTGTAAATAGAGCTCGTCATTGTATTGCACAACGAGGACGTCACTTCGAACATCCGCTTTGAATACAAAATTTTGTACTTACTAAGAAATAAAATGTATGGGAGAGTTTAATGTATTTTTTTTGGATATTTCTCGTTTTATTTTTAATAAGGTATTATTGTAATTTTACTCATTAGGTAAAGTACTTTCGAAATCAGTATAAAGTTTTTTGATATTTGTAATAGTTACGGAATAATCGCCTGTGCACACTTAACGATTACACCCGGTATATTGGTAAGTCGGAGTCAAAGAACGCCAAAATTGGTTTTAAGCAAAGTAGTTTTTTAATTGTCTCAAAGGACTCCTGCCATTTCTCTGACCAAATAAATGGTTGTCCCTTTCTTAGTAAGTTATGTAACGGATCTAATATGATTGATATGTTAGGTACATATTTTCCATAAAAGTTTATTTTGCCTAGAAATTGTCGTACGTTTTTCTGTGTTTGCGGTACAGAAAAATCTCGTATAGCAATCAAATTATCTTTTAAGGGCGTAATTGTGTTGTTTTTTATTATATGACCCTATAACTTCACTGAGTCCTGAGCGAAGTTACGTTAAGTTTTGAGAATTTTAACCTGAAACCCTCTTCTGCTATATATAGCCTCCAGTAATAATAATAAATGTCTTATGTGTTCTGCGAAAGATTTAGAGAATAGTAATATGTAATCAATGTAATTCACAGTGAATTCTGACAGACTATGTTTTCTTATAATATTATTAGTATTCTTTCAAAAATTGCAGGCGAAGTCTTCAAACCGAATGGTAAAGTCCAGAGTCCATTGGAAGTGTCCTTCCTGAGTCACAAATGCTGCTTTTTTCCGGTCTTCAACTTTTAGAGGAATTGACCAAAAAGCTGAGTTTATATCGAGCGTTGAAAAGAATTTACAATTTCTTGTTTTTATCATCAAATCCTCAATGAAAAAGGTTGTGCCTGAGGAACAACAATTTTGTTTTATTCACGAAAATCTATGCATAGTCTTGTTCTTTTACCTTCTTCCTTTTTGTGTACGCCAATGTCACTGGAGCAGCAAAACGGCTATAGGACTCTTCTATCAAATTCTTTTCTAATAATTTTGATACTTGTTGCTCTATTTCCTTCCTATCTTCAATATTACACCTAATTACACCTATAAGGCCTCTTACTACAATATCTATCCGTCAGTAAATCAATGTGCGCTTCATACTCTTCGACAGTTCCTACATCATATTTGTCTTTAGCGAATAGTGAGTTGTACTTGGGAATTAATGTGTTAATTTCTGACTGTTGTTGACTGTTGTTGGTTTATAGTTGGTTGTAGTTGTAGTTATTTGATCTATAGATACCTCTTTTTATGTTAGTTGGATAGGCAAACTGGCAAACGTGCCACCTGATGGTAAGTGGTCGACGTCACCCATGAACATAAACTAATTTACCTGGAACGAGCCCATTTATGTGTTGCCTATCCTGAGACATAAGTAGTCAAGTCTCGGTTCCAGTAATTACACTGCCTGTCTTGCTCTTCTCTCCGAAACACAGCAAAGCTGTTTCTCGGGAGAAACAAGTAAGATGGTGGTACCCATGCAGCCGGGAGCGCGGCACAGTGCATCCCTCCCACCGGTAACAAGATGGTGGTACCCATGCAGCCGGGAGCGCGGCACAGCGCATCCCTCCCACCGGTAAAGTTTTCTACTGCAATATTCTCATTAAAATTTATCATGTATTCATTTTTGTTTGTATTTTCAGTATTATTACAGACTCTTAAGTACTTATCTTTTTAAATACATTTCGTGCTCCCCTTACGTTATTATTGAAACTAGAGTTTATTTTTTTATTTATTGGTTCTATAATAATAATAATAATAATTCATTTATTTCAGGTTAATCACCCATATAAGTACCATAAAGTTAATATACCTAGCAGAAAAGAGGAACAAAAAGCTGAGCGAGTTAGATGTCACTAGCAGCAACACCGTGTGATAAAAAGAGATGCGTGCTGCGACGTAAAAGAAACATTTTTGCAACTGTTTGACATTTCACGGCATAATCCGTCACGGTGACAATTTAAGCTTTGTGATTTTTGTGATATTACGTGAAATCGGTTTTTTTTCGGGTGAACACAAGTGTCTTCGAAGTTTCCCGGTGTTTTTATTGATAATATTCGTCTATTTGTTGTTGATTTGCGCTACTGATTCGTGTTGGTGTTGTTTATAACTGTTGTGCCGTGAATGTAAATATATTGTGTTTGTTCTATTAATATTAGGTAAGAATCATGGATGACCCGCACGATCCCGGGGGAGGACCACGTGCGCCCCACTCGCAAAACCTTTTTTCTCAGATGGATATTGATTCATCCAATCCCAGAAAACGACCACCACAGTCTGAGGAAAACATTCCCCCTAAAAAAACTATTACCAATCCTTCACAAACTTTGCCGTCGATTCAGTCTACGTACACACATCCCGATTTTGTTGAACATAAGACCCGTTACTCTGAAGATAACATTGCCCCTTTTCTAGTCCACGTTAGTAAGACGGTAGCAGATGTGTCTGCTGGTACCACCTTGAAACCCATCAAATTCGGACACTTTTTATTTAGAAACAACATAAAAAATGTAATCCAGGATGGTGTGAAAAGCATTGGCCGCAATAGGGTTTCAGTGGAATTTAAATCCGCTGCTGCGGCTAACGCTTTCCTAGAACACCCAGCACTTCAGCCGGTTAAATTTGAAGCGATCATCCCATCTTATAATGTTACACGAATGGGAATTGTGCGTGATATTCCAGTAGAATGGACTTTAGAGGAGCTGGTCCAATCGGTAGAAGTTCCTGCTGGCTGAGGTGCAGTCATTAAAGCACGTCGTTTGAATAGGAAGAAGATAGAAAACAATGTCCCTACCTGGATACCTACCCAATCCGTAGTCTTAACCTTCTCTGGTCAAAAGCTTCCAAATCGTATTTTCTGCTTTTTTACGTCACTCCCTGTTGAAGTATATGTCCTCCCCACTATCCAGTGCAACAAGTGCTACCGATTCGGCCATATTTCAACCCAGTGCCGATCTGCCCCTCGCTGCTTTATTTGCTCCCAACCACACGAAGGAATTACCTGCTCTAAGTCATCCCCACTATGTCTGTTCTGTTCCGGCCCCCACTCTGCCATTGACACATCCTGCCCAGAGCACAGTCGGCAAAAATCAATCAAATTAGTTATGTCACAGGAAAGCATTTCATATTCAGAAGCATCGGCTAGGTTCTCACAGGTGAGAAGATCATTTGCAGATACTGCCCGAATGACTCCATCATTTTCGTCCACGTATCCCCCAACAATTCACACTGACCCCTCTCAGCCACCCCATTCCAATTCTCAACCCTCTTCTTATAAGGAAAAAGTATTCGATGCGCGATGCGACATTCGGTCGCATCGCGCATCGAATACGGACGTGCCTTATAAAGTGCACCGTATAGTTTTTTAATTAATGTTTAGCGCGGCTATATGCCGCTGCCCGCTCGCGTCGCTATGAGTTCGCAACTCATAGCCAACGAACTGTTGGCGTTTATACAAAACGCCATAGACACCATGGATGAAGTTAGCATCTTACAAATATGTAAGTCTAACTTCAAAGAAGAGGAAATAATCAGCGGCAAGCGACTGCTCTACGAGGTGCTGGGAAAACTCGACCAGATGCCGTCTAGACGGAGGGACGGAACTGAGAAGAGCGTCCAGGACATCATCACCTTGTTAAAGGTGACCGACCCGCAGGCTAATTACGTATCTTGAAATTACAAGCAACAGGCAAAAATTGCACAATATCTGCTGTCAAAATCATATTTTGTATTACCTATTAGCAACGCGACAGCAACAAGCTCAAATAATCGACCGCAACGCCATCTGCAAAGCGACAGCGACCGAGGAACTAAAAATGCATTTTTTGGTATGTTTGGCTGACGGTTTGGTATTACGTAAACTATTTAGCAGCCCGCGACAGCAGATTGAAATGTCAAACAGCGATTTTTTAACAACAACTAAAGTAGTGTCTGCAAGCCTGTTGCTATTCGTCTGCTTACTATATAAACTGTTTAAAATACTTGGTTAGTGATCGAAAAAGACTGTTAGAGACATTTTAGGCGTAATATGATCTTATTGAACTTACCCTATTCGATTTTAAGTGGCAGTGTTATTGAAAAAGAAACTATAATTTTAAAACAATGGCTCGTGCACTTCTTTTGATGGTTGCATTAGAGGCTGAGGAGATAAGACAGGAGACCAGGAGCACAGCCTCACTGAGACGTCGACTACGTGAGGAAGCCAAAGCATTCAACTTGTCCGACTGGGAATTTCAATCTCTTAACAGACATTCAAAGGATTTTAACTTATGAAATTAAATTGATCTAAGTACTATATAAAAGTCAAGAGTTTTGCGACTTAACAGTAGGATTCCTGCCGGCAACACAACGGCGACAACAATATGAATTCAATCCAGTTCCAGTTCCAATCTGGAGTATATTGGTACTCTTGAACAAATCGAGTTTACGATTGATTTTGAAATTGGAAGCGATGACCGATGTGATGTGTATAATAAAATATAATAACAAAATAAAATTCAACAATATGATGTTCTATGTTTTTTTTTAATTAAAATATGTCTCCAATAATGAATTATTATCTTTTATAATGTACCTAGTTCCTTAAATTAAACCTAAACTTATTTTGTAAAGCATTAAACGGCAAATAAATTATACATTCTGGCATAATGTGTATTGCTGTTATAAAAAAATCTTACGTGCAATTTTGAATAGACATCAAATTTCAAAATAGCTCAAAACAAAGTAAACAAAAAAAATTAGAAATCATCTTCTTTCTTAATTTACCAGTAATGCTGGTGCCAAGGCTTTCCAAAATAACATCTCAAGTTCTGACAGACCACATACAAATTATTATTGTTATGTATTTTAGTGATTGGTCTTATTGAAAATGAGGTATTTTACTCATAAACATAGGCTTAATTTGTTTACAGAATACTGTGATTTATTTAAATATTGCTACCTTGGGTTAAAAGATAATAAAAGACTGATTGTTACTAAGTATTTTAGTACTTATTTTTATAATACCGTGATTGTAGGTAAGATTACCATATCAATCAATGACCAAAAATTTAATATACACATGGAAATAAAAACTGTGTTACATTTAAATATTAGAAGCTAAATATTGTGATTTATTTAAATATTGCTACCATAGGTTAAAAGAGAATAAAAGGGTTATTGTTAAGTATTTTAGTTACTTACTTATTTTTATAAATACTGTGATTGTAATATTGATTATATCAATCAATGACCAAAAATATAGAATATAGTTAAAAAAAAACAAATAATAGTTTAACAAGAGTTTAATGAAAACATTAAAAACACTTATAGCTATTATAGCAGCCTATTATAGCTCACGCACACTAACTCTGGAAGTTCCTGCCTACTTGTTTCCTGGGTGCTGTCTGTGCTACTAAGTAGGTGGTATGGTATCCTCACTGTCTTTTTGACTCAAGCTTGCTTCATTACAAATGTTGTGTAAAACACAACAAGCATTTATAATTCTAATAACTGTGTCCAGATGATAGAGAAGGACCCTGTGGCCTAGGAGACATTGCCACCTATACTTCAGAACACCCATAGTATGCTTTACTGTATAGTGTCCCACACAATTAAATTTGGTGTAGTGTTCTTCAGGTGAGCCAGCCGGAGCATCCAAATATGTTTCATCACAATAGTTCTTTGGGCATAGCCCGAGTCTCCTAAAACATAATAAATAATTATTGCATTATAATATTCATGTATGAAACAAATGCTCACTTTATTATGATTTTAACTTAGACTTAACAAGTGAATAAACAACTTCCCCAAAATTTAAAAAGGAAAGAACACATTCTAAGATTCCTTTATAATTTTTATGTTATTTGCCAATTTAAAGGTATTATGACTTCTTATACTGTGGTATTACTAAAAGAATATTATATCTATTAACATATATAATTAATTTGTTTAAATTGTATAATATATTATATCAATATAATACCTATATACAATTTAAAGGTATTTATAAAACAAAAGGCATTATTAAAACTAACTTATACAATTACAGAATCCAAGAGTCAACTTACATTTAAAACATTTCTTAAGTGAAATCCTTTTCTATTATAAAACCTCTCATTTTGGGCTGGACATATGAGAGCCATATGAGTACCAACAATAGCACTTACTATGTCATATGGAAGTTTTCATAAAATCTGAAATTAATGCAAATATTATTATGTAGCTCAATAAGTCAAATAGATTATTATAATTAGCACTTATTTTATTTATATTAATAGATAGGTATCACATAATATGAAGAACAATGTAGAACCAATCAATAATAAAATAATTTGAGATATATTTTTCAAGTATCCTACATATGCATTGAACTATTATTACTGTAGTAATTACAACTCACTGTACATAGGCCGTAAATAAAGAGAAAAGATGAACTATAGAAGAGGTTAGATTAATTATAGATATTTCTATTGACATACCTTATAACCCGCAGATACTAGATAGTAGATACAAATCCAAATCGCTATGAATAACTTCAAAGCTCCTTGCTGAGGCGATAATATCTCTTAAACTCCTCATCACATTAAATTTCACTGTAATTGTGCGCTATTGTAGCATATTTTCGATCCCAATCCTAAATTTCGATAGGATCGAGTGTCAAGAGTAGGCCGGCAGATCACAGAATAATATTAGCATAGTGTTTATATACTCTTTGAATATTAGTTATTACTTATTAGTTATTACATATGTATGTACCCCATATTTAGTATTTACATTAAAATTGATTAAAATTTAAAAGTATTTGAAGTGTGTTAAGTGTTTGACGTTTTGTAGTTCCATCCATTGCTACCTGGCTGCTGGTGGCGCTAGTAAAAGTGCATTAGCGGCTAGTGAGCAGATAGCAGACGATAAACTTAGATAATACGTTTCTTTTTGCAACCTCTCGACCGGTCGCTGTCGCTCTGCTGTTGCGTTGCTATCGCGTGGCTGTCGCGCTGCGGTTGCTTTGAAATACGTAATTAGGGTGCCGGACGACGTGCCGAGCTTCGTGGCGAAAGAGCTGCACAAGCTGCCCCCCGTCACGTTCGACCACGTTGATGTCACCAGGCTCCTTAAGGACATCATCTTCCTGAAGTCGAGCCTAACAGAAGTCCAGTCCAAGTTAGAGGTCTCAGACAGGACCATTCAAGATCTGCGTGCCGAGGTAGTGTCATTACGCAACGCTATGTCGGCAAGTAGGTCACCTGAAGAGGCCTCAAACGTGAACATGCGTCGCGGGGCGCAAAATGTCTCCGTCTGCAGTTTTACATCGGCGGATTCCGTTGCGTCACCGCATGCCATCAAGTGCGATGCCCCGGCGGTTGCTGAGCGTGTAACCGTGTCGACACCTCGACGCGTTTATGGTAACGCGGCTGCTAGCTGGGCCGCGGCTCGTCCACCAAGCTGCGCAGCACCAGCGCCCGCGCCCTCCTCGGCGCCCCCCCGCCCAGCTCCTGCACGTGCCGCGCGCGCCCCGTGCCCCGCCCCGCTGCCCGCAACTGCGCAGCAGGCGCCACGTCGGGATGAAGATGGTTTTGAGGTGGTGAAAAGGAAGAGGCGCCATCCCAGAACTGTCCAGAATCGCTGAGGCAAAGCCCCACTGGAGCCCAATCTGCTCGTGCGTGCCGCCAAGCCGAATACGCCGGTGTATATCTCCCGCCTTCATTACACCACAAAGGCGGAGAACATCGCGGAATACGTGCGCCGGAAGTTGAAGTACTGTCCGAGGGTGCAGGAGTTGGAGTTGCGCCGCAACGTCAACTTCAAGGCGTTTGTGGTGCGAATACCGACCTGCTATCTGCAGGAAGTTTTACAAGAAGACTTCTGGCCTCAGGATGTGGTGCTCCGTCGCTTCCGCGGAACAGTACCACCGGAACGCACGAAGACGTAGCGCTAGGAAGTTTACTAACATAATTTTAAGGTTTTATACTAACCCTTGTGTAATATAATATATGTATGTTAGCGTGTAAGGTATATATCTATGGGCCATATAGTGCCTGAGAATAAATGATTTATTATTATTATTATTATTATTATATTGTACACAATTTGAGTCTCGGCTATTTGCCGGATAAAAGATTCAAGCACGGGCTAATGCCAAGTAACCTGATTCTTTAGAAGTGTTATGATTGTGATGTGGTGAAAGATGAGGACGGGTTAAGGAATCGACGAACTATAGAGCAGGTGTCAATGACCGTGGATTTTTGCATTTGTATGTATGAATTTTTATGTAAATCTATTGTTTTCAAGGCAGAATGTAGAGTTTTGGGGATGACACCGGTTGAGGATATGATAACAGGTACTATTTTAACTGTATTTTGACGCCACATTTGCTTAATCTCGTCTGCGAGAGGAATGTATTTTTGCATTTTTTCATTATGCTTTTGTTTTAGGTTATTAGTGTTGGGGACGGCGATATCTATAAGGTATGTAGTCTTTTCAGATTTTATTGTGAGAGTTATGTCTGATCTATTACTGAGGATGGTTCGATCTGTGACAATGTCGCGGTCCCAGTAAAGTTTAACAGAGCTGTTTTCAAGGACATTGCAAGGTTTGTACTTATAATAGGGTGTATGTGTCTCTATAAGTTTGTGTTTCGTTGCTAGTAGTTGGTGTATTATTTTGGCTATACTGTCGTGCCGGTGTGTATATTCTTTGCTGGCTAAAGCGCTTCATCCTCCAGTGATATGGTCTATGGTTTCTGTTGTTTGGTGACATAATCTGCACTTGTCGGTTTCTATATTTTCTTTTAGTATATATTTAGAGTAATTTCGTGTTTTGATTATTAATTGATCTTGTATTGCTATGAGAAAGCCTTCCGTTTCACTGTATATATTCCCTCAATACAATCGACTTTATATATTTTTAAAACATGTATTAGCCAGGAATGGGGGACACTATCAAAAGCCTTTTGATAGTCAATGTATGAGTAGTATAAGTTTGTATGGTTTTGTTTAGCGTGATTATGTACCTCAGCGTCTATAATTAACTGTTCTTTGCAACCCTTAGATCCTTTAGCGCATCCTTTTTGTTCTTCCGGTATAATTGTGTTTTGTGTAATATGCGTATTAAGTTTTTGTGTTATTATGGATGTAAGCAATTTATATATGGTTGGAAGGCAAGTTATGGGACGGTATTTCGTTGGGTCAGTTGTATCATTTTTATCTTTAGGGTTTTAGGTATGTGATTCCCTGTGTCAGGTATGAAGGTATAGTGCGGGGATCATATATAAATGTGTTGAAAATTTCTGCGAAATATCGGTGCGTTGCTGTGAAGTATTTTATCCAGTAATTTTGTATTTTATCCGGTCCCGGGGCTTTCCAATTTAGTGTTTTCTTTATTGCAACGGTGACATCATCTTTGCTGATTATAATTTCAGGCATTGGGATAAAATTTTGACATTCCTGTATTTCAGAATCGAGCCAAGGAGATTGCATGTTATGTTGGACAGGTTTGGACCATAAATTTTCCCAGTAGCTTTTTACTTCATCTATATTAAGCGGTTGTATAATTTTGAAATTTTCATCAGTGAGGTTTTGATAAAATAATTTTTGATTACTATGAAATAGGGTGTTATCTTTTCTTGGCGAGTTGCTGATTTTAAGCCGCCGCAATCGTTTTGATTTGGCTTGTAGTTTTTGTTTAAAGTTATCTAGGAGGTCTAATAGCTGTGCGTTAGAGAGATTTTTCGGGTTAACTTTTTGCTGCTTTCTTAGAGAGAGGTTGCCTGCAAGATATTGAGTCAATTGTCCTATTTCCTTGCGTAAGTTCTTAATTTTGTTTTCAATTCTTTGTTGCCATTTTGGGTTGGTGTGATCCACTGTTTTATTTGTGCTTGTATTTTCAGGTGGGTTTTTTACTTTTTTGTTATGTAAAGTTGCAGCAGTTATGGCTGCACAATATATGGAAATGTGGATTTCTTCTAGGCCAGGGGAATCCTTTTCGGCTAAATGGTTTGCTATTAAATTATTAAGTATATTAATTGTTTTAATTATGTTGCGCGTTACATGAAGTTTTGGGATAATAGGTCTAAGAGTTGGGTCAGTACCAGCATACTTTATCAACATTTCTGTAAAGATGTATTAAATTTTCTGAGTTTCAGTGGAATCGGTATCAATAATTGTGTTGCTTTAATCTATTGTGATGGTTTGTTCAGGGGTATCTGGAATATTTGGCGAGTTGATTGGAAGATTTGTGGTTGTGATGGGAGTATGATATGGAATTATATCATTAGTAGAAGGATGGTTGTCTGTGTGCAGCATATTAGATGGTGTAATTTGTAAATCTTTATTATTATTATTATTATTATAAGAAGACTGTTACTATAGTTCGACGCCCTTATTCTGCTGCCCTAAGCCCAGGCTACGATAGAGAAGCCCACCGTCGTATTGTAGATACCCCAGCCTCTACCACCCCCCATGGATGCGCTCTGTTATCCCC
Source organism: Helleia helle (assembly GCA_963853865.1). Taxonomy (NCBI): domain Eukaryota; kingdom Metazoa; phylum Arthropoda; class Insecta; order Lepidoptera; family Lycaenidae; genus Helleia; species Helleia helle. The sequence continues at coordinate 19,024,035 of OY971432.1, read as the reverse complement.
CAACCCCCCTCAACAAGAAAATCTACTAGAACTTCTTTTGTCCACCCTCATCAACATCATTTCGAAAATGAATGATGTGGCCCTACCGAACAACGTCTATCAAAAACTGACTCAGCTGATTTCGATTTTCAACAATGTTCCCAACAATCCTACAGTGGAACTGCCGCAGCATTAGATTAAAAAAAGCTGAACTGATTTTTCTCATAAATAAGCATAACCCCTTGATTTTTGCTGTCCAGGAGTCACGCCTACTCCCGGGCTCCCGCTTCAGGGTACCTGGTTTTGCGTGCCTCGGGGATGATAAGAACAACGGAAAATGCGGTAGCTGCATTTTAGTATCGAAATCCATCCCATATTCCCAGATCACCCTCCCTCCACATGACAGTGACTGCTTCAATGTAGTGGCTGTTAGAGCCTTAGGTATATCCTTTTTATCTGTTTATATACCTGATCCTAACCTAACCTAACCTAACAAATCTATTCTCAATCATTGGTGCCCTCCCCCCTCCTGTTGCTGTATTGGGTGACTTTAACATCCACCACACTTCATGGGGTTGTTATTATAATGATTCCCTATCCTCCTCCTTCCTTGACCTAGTTGATGACTACAACCTCTGCATCCTCATTGACGGCTCCCCCACACGCAGAGTTCTTCCTGGACAGAACCCAAAATCCGCTGTAGACCTTTCTCTATGCACTCCAGCCACCTCCGCTCGCCTCACATGGTTTACGCTGTGCAATTCGACAATTTCCCCATCGTGATGTCCTTTCCTGACTCCTCTAATTATATACTCCCCCCTCGCAATCCTCGACTTAAATTTAATTTGTCTAAGGCTGACTGGACCCAGTTCTCTCAGTCTGTGGACGCTCTTTTGGCTAACCTTCCCTCAGTCTCCCATGAGAACACCCATTCTGCTTACTCCATCTTTAGGAATGCTTTACTTTCAGCAGCAGAGATAGCGATTCCTACTAAAAATTCTTCTAGGGGTAAAATCCCATCACTTCCCTGGTGGGACTCTGACTGTTCTGATTTATGTAAACAACGTAAAGAAGCCGAGAAGGAGTATGCGTTACACATGTCTCCAGCTAATTACATAAAATATAAAGAAGTAGCTGCAAGGACAGTCAGAACACTATCCGAACGAAAGAGACTAGGCTGGAATATGTTTTGTGAGTCTCTTTCTCCCAGTTCCCGCCCTTCCTTGGTCTGGAAGAATGTCAGGAGATTTCGCGGATCCGTATCTGTAGACCACAATTCTTCTTCCAACGACCCATCGATTTGGATCGATTCATTCTCATGTCGACTTGCTCCCCCTTATGTCCCCACCTTAGATGAATCCTCTTCCCTTCCCCCTCCGCTCACACCTACTCGTAATATTCTTGAGGCCCCTTTTTCTCTGGACGAACTCAATGCAATTTTGGAGTCTCTTAAGGACTCGTCGCCGGGAGTTGATGGAATACCTTATTCATTCATTATCAAATGTAGCTCTACGTCCAAATATTTTTAAACATATTAAATAATATTTATTCTTTAGGAACCCCTCCAGATGAATGGAAAACTCAAATAATCGTCCCTATCCTCAAACCAGCAAAGCCTAGTAACGAGTCAAGTAGCTACCGTCCCATCGCCCTATCATGTACCATGAGCAAAATTTTAGAACACCTTGTTAAAAATAGATTGGAGTGGTTGGTGGAGAGTAGAGGCATCCTCCCTGCAAGTCAATTTGGCTTTAGGAAGGGATTGAGCACCATGGATAATGTGGGTTGCCTAGCAACGGATATACGCATTGTTCTTTCTAAAGGAGAGTCCTTGGTTGGGGTTTTTCTTGACATTGCATCCGCATACGAAATGTCCTTCTTCCTGTACTCAGGCAAAAAATGCTCCAGCTGAGTATCCCAGAGAAGATGGTTAACTTCATATCTAATCTACTTTCTTCTAGAGCCATTTTAATTTCTTCCCAAAATTCTTTACTTCCTCCTAGACTTCTATGGAAGGGCCTCCCTCAGGGATCAGTTTTAAGCCCATTACTTTACAACTTTTATACCTACGACCTAGAACTTTCTGTTAATTCATTCTGCAACGTACTACAATATGCGGATGATTTGGCTCTATACGTCTCAGCCAAGGACTTAGGGGATTCCTCTGCTCGCCTCAACTCCTCTATTAACTATCTCCATGACTGGTTAGGTAATCATGGTCTATACCTTTCAGTTGAGAAGAGCAGTGTAGTGACATTCACTCGCATGCGATCTATTCCCGACGTCATTGTCTCATTTGATAGCAAAATATTCCCAGTGCGAGACTCAGTAAAATTTCTCGGGGTCGTTCTTGACTCGCGTATGACTGGTGTCCAACACATTAACCACATCATCAAAAAGTACGAAAAAAACATCCATATTCTTCGCTCTCTGTCAGGCGTATGGTGGGGATCACACCCCTACTTACAAAAGCTGTTATATAACGCCTTGATACGCAGCCATTTTGATTATGGCACCCACATGCTAGAACCTTGTAATAAGTCTGCCTTAACCTCATTGGACAGGGTCCAATCAAAGTGTCTGCGTATTATAATCGGAGCAATGAAGTCTTCCCCCATCAACGCCCTTCAGGTCGAATGTGCAGAGCCCCCCTTTCATCTGAGGAGACAGTACTTATCGGACAGATTCATTTACAAAAATTTTCAGCTTTCCAACCACCCCCTTATTTCAAAGTTACATACTCTTTCGGAACACATCTCTTTCAACAGTTACTGGAGCCATAAGTCCCACCCAGGCCTCTTCACCAGTTTTGTTAGGTTTTTCAGCCTCCCCTGTCCCGTCTATCAATGTAGGTTAAATCCTTTATTCCTCACACCTTATAATGCAATTCTATACTGCCCGGACATTGTTCTAAATATCGGAATAAACAAAGACGACCCTGGTGCAAACGTCAAATTAACCTCTGTCGTTAATATAGTAAGTGGAATGGCTGGCATACTATGTTCACTGACGCATCAAAAATAAAAGCTGACGGCTGTGTAGGCTTCGCTGTCTGGATACCGAAGTACAGCATCATTTTAAACTTTAAGTGTCCCCCTCAAGCCTCGGTTTTTACAGGAGAGGCGCTAGTTATCCTTGAAGCCTTGATGTATATAGAATCACATAAACTACACAAGACGGTGATATTTACTGACTCTAGAAGCTGGCTATCCTTGTAAACCAATTCAGATCCAAGTTAAAATTCCCTTTTGTTTTAAAAATCAAAGAAATTCTTTTTTGTTGTTACATGTCTGGCATAAAAGTCACCCTAGCTTGGATCCCGGGACATAGCGGTATAGTGGGTAATGAGGGTGCTGATCAGTGTGCTAAGGATGCCACGACAACAGGTAGTGATACTTGTTCCGTACCTGAACAAATAATTTGCTTAAACTAAAATAGATATATGAGTTATTTCGTATTTTCGTACATCTGCAAGGTAGCATAAATTGGACAATATCGTTTAAGTACATATTATTATTTTTTTTCCTTTGAACTGAGGGGTCGCTTTGCGATATACCGCCATCCGAATGCGATCGTGAATGCGCCCTCTAGTGTGCGCTTATAGCCAGTACAAACTCAACCACGGCCGCGCGCGCATACAAACCGGGAGGCCTCCCGTAACCCGTTTAACTCGATCGAGGATTAACATCATTCATCCTACGCTGGAGATCCGAATCAGTGTGTCCCTATGGTGGTGTTGGATACGAGGGTTGGAACAGTTCGCGTCACCTACAGAGTCTCCGGAGCAGACCACGTTGCCGAGGACAGCGGTGAGTAAAGCGGGCGACCCCGGCCCTATATTTAACATAAATTTTTGGTCCTTCGAGCCGGATCATTGTCCAGCTTGTGCTATCTTGTTTAATAGCAGTACTACGTACTCATTTTTCAATAAACGTATTTCATTTCGCATTTTATCTCGCCGCCATCTTTGCTACGCAAAATGCGGGACGAATTACAATTAGAAATATTGTGTGAACAAGATATTTTCGAAAGAGATTTGATCCTCGACGAGCTTAAACGTATTTTACAGCTTGCAACCACAAATGATCAACAATTTCGTTCGCGAGCTAGTGATTTAAGTTCACATCAAAGAAAATTCAATAAAATTCAATCTAAAATTGAAAAAACGCTCATAAAGCACAAGGTTTTTGATAAAGACGAGCATATTAAAATACGCAATGATTTTAACGACGTATATTATGCCATTGTTTCGTACATAAATAGTCATAAAAATGACGACCTGAATCGGCGTCGGTCACTTTATCAGGACGACATTTGTCATAAAAGAAATCTACCCGTCTTGCCGTTACCCGATTTTAGCGGTGATCCTACCGATTGGCAATCGTTTTTTGATTTATTTAGTTCATTAGTCCATCACAACAGAGCCTACACGGAGACGGAAAAATTAAGATACCTTCTACTTTCGGTTAAAAATGAACCATATAACTTGAGTCAAATCACTCCCTATAACAGGTGATAATTATACTATCGCGTTAAATATTTTAAAATATAGATATGAAAATAGGCGTATTGTCGCGTCTAAACATTTAGATCGTATACTCGACCTTGAAACATGTTCCGAGCGATCTTATCAAAGTGTACGAAATTTATTAAATGTCTACCAGGAAAACATTAGGGCGCTTGAGGTTATGGATTTTCCTATTGATCAGTGGAGTTTTATATTACTTAACTTATTACTGCGTAAAATACCCACAGGTTTGAGAAAGAATTATGAACGTTCATTGTCAAGACCGTCCGATATACCGGATGTTAATACTTTAATTGAATTTTTAGAACGCGAAATCTCAGCCGACGAAATCGCTATGGCTTCATATACACAGTCCATAAAAAACTATCCAGAAAATATTAATAATAAGCATCATAAGAAAAGTAGCGAGAAATTAAATGTACATCGTAATTCATTCACCGCACGCGTCGCGTCAGTCACAGAGCAAACTGGACCTTATAATACACGTGATAGGAATCGTTCTTGCTTGAAATGCACCGGTCAGCATTTAATTTCTAAATGTACCGAGTTTTTAAATCTCTCTCCGCAGGATAGGTACAACTTTATTCAAAACAAAAATATTTGTTACAATTGTTTAAACGTCGGACACGATGTAAGAAATTGTAAATCGAATTTTGTATGTCGTACATGTCAAAAAAGACATCATAGCCTTATTCATTTAATTTCACCGCAGTCTTTAACGATTGTAAACAGTACTACTGCTAGCGCTGTCTCGTTCCCTCCTACGGAGTATAGACAGGACGCTCGCATACATAATAATTACGCGACAAAAATGCATTCGTCGCATTCTACGGTGTTATTATCTACCGCTGTAATAGATTTATATATGGGAGATAATAAAATTTCATCCGTTCGGTGTATGGTTGATAGCGGGAGTCAGGCCTCGTTCATAAGCGAGACGTGCGTACAGCGTCTGGGTTTGCCGCGCACTGGCGTTCGAGTACCGGTACTTGGCATAGGTGATACGGAACCATTGGTACCTAAGGGTATGGTCACATGCTCGATTACGCCAAAGGATAAACATCATCCCGTTATTCCGGTTGACGCATTAATCTTGCCTAAGTTAATGTCAAAAATGCCTAGTGTGTCTTTGCCTTACTCTGAGTGGCCGCATTTAAGGGGCCTTACCTTGGCCGATCCTCATTTTCACACACCTCAACCGGTTGAGATGTTATTAGGAGCGGATATACTATCCCACATTTTATTAAATAACACTATTATGGATCCACCCGGTACACCGATTGCGATGAGTAGTGTCTTCGGTTATTTACTGTTAGGTAAGCTTACATTTAATGGAAACATTTCGACTCCACTCCAAGTTTGTTATAGCTCGTTTGACAACGACAACCTTCAAAGATTTTGGGAGCTGGAGTCAGTACCAGAGAAGCGGAGTTACACTCCCGATGACGAATTATGCGAATCCTTTTTTTCGAAGAACGCATAATCGAGACATCACAGGGCGATACGTGGTCGCTTTGCCTTTCAAGGTCAACGCCCCGCCCCTCGGCGACTCAAGACAAATTGCAGTTGCTCGTTTTCATAAGCTGGAATATAGGTTGGAACGTAACCCCCAGCTGAAGTTCGACTATCACGCTTGCCTTCAGGAGTACATTGACCTCAATCACATGGAGCTTGTTGATGATGAGTCTTCAGTTGGTGCCAACTACTATATCCCACACCATTGTGTGATTAAGCCTTCAAGCCAGACAACACGCACCCGAGTTGTTTTTGATGCCGGCTGTCGTACGACCAGCGGGTACTCATTGAATGACGTGCTGTTCTCAGGACCTAAACTTCACCTAGATATCGTTGATGTTCTTTTAAAATTTCGTGTGCATCGTGTTGCTTTCTGTTCAGACATAAAACAGATGTTTCGTAATATATTATTACGTGAAAGTGATAGAGATTTTCACCGTATTCTCTGGCGTCGATCACCAGAGGAACCTTTACGTGACTACAGGCTATGTACAGTCACATTCGGCGTCAACTGCTCTCCCTATCTCGCACTTCGTACCATCCGACAACTGGCTAACGATGAGGCCGAGCGTTTCAAACTGGCCGCGGCCGTTTTATTAAATAATGTCTTCGTCGATGACGTCATTACGGGCGCCGACGACTAAGCCCAGGCTCTTCTTCTTCAGCGGGAGTTGATTGCTATTTGCGCGACAGCTGGGTTCGAGCTGCGCAAGTGGCATAGCAACTCGCCCGCGATTCTCGCTGCAGTCCAGCCATCCGAGTTTCATGGTGGGCGGTGTGAGAATGTCCTTTTCGCAGAGATGGAGGGCGATACGGATAGTTTTATCACACGATATTCGTCGTTAAATAAACTTGTGTGTGTGACCGCTTTCATTTTTCGTTTTTACAACAAATGTAAAAATAAACATATTAAACAATCACTTCCAAATTACATCACGGTTCCTGAATATAACTTTTCACTTAATCGCCTTATACTTTTGACGCAACATTCAGTTTTTAATGAGGATATAAAAAATATTTCTAACAATAAATTAGTTTCGTCAAGCTTGCGCCGTCTTACGCCATTTCTGGATAGTGACGGATATTTACGCGTGGGAGGACGACTTCACAAGTCTCTTTTACCGTTTAATTCTAAACATCAATTGATTTTGCCTAAACGACATCCCTTGACGGATCTTATAATCGACGACGCTTACCTGACCCAGATACACGCGGGACCTCAGTTAGTACGATACTCGCTTCTACAGCGATATTGGATCTTATCGAGTCGTGATATCGTGCGTCAGCGAATACATCGATGCGTACGTTGCTTCCGGGCGCGCCCTGCGTGTATGCAACCGCGCATGGGACAGCTCCCTGAATCCAGGCTACGTCCAACTCGTGCCTTTAAAAAGACATCGGTGGATTTTGCGGGTCCTTTTTATGTTCGCGCTAACAAGGTTCGGAATGCTAAGGTAGTGAAGTGTTATGTCGCAGTTTTTGTATGTATGTCAGTTAAGGCCGTACATCTCGAACCGTAACCGTATCCGAGTTATCTACAGAAGCTTTTCTAGCCGCCTTGCGACGTTTCACGTCCCGGCGTGGCTATTGTACGGATATCTATTCAGATTGTGGAAGGAATTTTGTTGGTTGTAATAATTACTTAAAGGATTTATACGCGTTTTTACGTAGCGATCCAGTTCTAAATATTTTAAACAAAGAAACTTTAAGGCAGGGCCTTACGTGGCATTTCCAACCTCCTTATGCGAGCCATTTCGGCGGATTGTTTGAAGCCTCCGTAAAGAGCTTTAAACATCATCTTCACCGCGTGGTAGGTACGCGAATTCAGACGTACGACGAGATGCACACTCTTACGTGTCAGATAGAAGCCGTTTTAAATTCGCGACCTCTTTGCGTATTGAGTTCGGATGCTTCGGATCCTCTTCCCTTGACTCCGGCTCACTTCCTAATAGGGGAACCCCTAACTGCGGTGCCTGACGTCGCCTTGGTAGACGAAAATCCTAGTCGACTTACTCGTTGGAACTGGATTCAACAGTCGGTTCAACATTTTTGGAAACGATGGAGTAAGGAGTATCTTCACGAACTCCAACAAACTAATAAATGGTTTCAAGACCGCGGCTCCACTCTTCGTGAGGGCACTGTTGTTATGGTGCGTGATGAGAACCTACCACCCCTTCAATGGAAGCTCGCACGCATTCACGCGCTTCATCCCGGCTCCGACCAGGTTGTGCGAGTCGTAACATTAAAAATGGGCAATACGTTTTTCAAACGCCCTGTTGTCAAAATTTGTCCCCTTCCACTACAATAGTCAGATTGTATACAACCAATATTAATAGTTAAGTTTAGTTTTAATTAATATATAATTTTCTTTATAAGTTTTATTCTTCTTTTAAAAGACACTACGTGCTTTTAAGGTGGGCGGCATGTTCCGTACCTGAACAAATAATTTGCTTAAACTAAAATAGATATATGAGTTATTTCGTATTTTCGTACATCTGCAAGGTAGCATAAATTGGACAATATCGTTTAAGTACATATTATTATTTTTTTTCCTTTGAACTGAGGGGTCGCTTTGCGATATACCGCCATCCGAATGCGATCGTGAATGCGCCCTCTAGTGTGCGCTTATAGCCAGTACAAACTCAACCACGGCCGCGCGCGCATACAAACCGGGAGGCCTCCCGTAACCCGTTTAACTCGATCGAGGATTAACATCATTCATCCTACGCTGGAGATCCGAATCAGTGTGTCCCTATGGTGGTGTTGGATACGAGGGTTGGAACAGTTCGCGTCACCTACAGAGTCTCCGGAGCAGACCACGTTGCCGAGGACAGCGGTGAGTAAAGCGGGCGACCCCGGCCCTATATTTAACAATACTCATTACACAACCTATGCACAAGATCTAACGTCTCTCGCCAGGGCCAATCTCGTATCGTGCTGGAATGAAGCGTGGAATCTTTCGAAACGCACTAAAGGTAAATATTACGCGGATGTTCAAGATTCGTTGCTCGTTCGGCCTTGGTTTTGCTCGACGAGGGATCAGCAGAACACATTTTCTTTAACTGCCCTAGGAGACCGTCCCTTTACGAAGTGCTACCCGACACTATCCCCAGACCGACGAATTTCAAAGCCTTGTTGGGCCTTGTACATACACCTTTTGTAAATATTTAATGTGAATATGTTAACCAGAATAACATTAGACTATAAGTTGTTTGTCCTTACTAAACAAGAGCCCAAACCACACCTAAAGACATCTGGGCACAACCAAAACCACAGACCTTGTTCTACCTCTATGTTTTTTTTTTTTTTTATGTTACTTGGATAAGCAAACTGGCAAACGTGCCACCTGATGTTAAGTGGTCGACGTCGCCCATGAACATAAACTAGTTTACCTGGAACGAGCCCAGGCAACTCATCTATGTGTTGCCTATCCTGAGACATAAGATGTTAAGTCTCGGTGCCAGTAATTACACTGCCTGTCTTGCCCTTCTCTCCGAAACACAGCAAAGCTGTTTCACGGGATAAACAAGCAAGATGGTGGTACCCATGCAGCCGGGAGCGCGGCACAGCGCTTCCCTGCCACCGGCTACAAACTGGATTTTGGCGAAATCAAAAAGGACCGCCATTATAAAAGAAATTGTATTGTATTGTACGTGAAATCGTGCATATTTTTGAGAAACAGTGCTTCAGAAACATGGTGACTTGTTCAGTGATTGATTGCTGTACAACACCGAAATAACCCCGAAACTTGTTCATTTCACAGGTAAATTATTCCAAATCGACACCTCCAAACATAGTATTTATTTTTGCTAATACGCTTCGAATTGTAATTAGTAGATAATATGATAATTCTCTTCTATAAACATTTAGGTATCTATGTAAGAAACAAAGATGAATTTACGAATATTTTGTGTAAAAGAAATAATTTTCGTTTTATACTAGGGCTGTGTGAAGTTATCGATATTTCGTGTTCTGTGTCTATTTAACGCGGTAAACGAATATGTATTACCTACTGTTGTTAAAATACTTATATGAGGTAGAGATATGAATCACCTGGGAATGTGAACCTATTTAAGATACTTGACTGATCCATAGGTATCAGTTTTTGACTGTTATTATCATTAGTATAATATAATTTATGTATCTTTCAGATTTCCTACTAACTTAAATACTAGAAATGCATAGCTTAGATTAATTGATCGTCCAAACTGGAATATCACGAAAACTTATTCATGTGTGTGCAGTAAGCATTTTGAAGAAACATATTTACAGAAGCGAGGAGCGAAACGAATTTTGATGAAATCTGCTTTTCAAGCAATTAAATACAAGCTCTTTGTTTTTTTATTAGATTTTGAATAGAATGAGGATTTATAACATTCTTATTAGCCTTGTAATTTAGTATAATTATCTAATAGAACTCAGATTAGGTCGAATTTATACGAGTTATCTATAAAGAAAACGATAGTAGGTAAGAATTGTAAGTATATGAAAAATGTAAAATTTAATTATTATATTATCAATTTGAAACTTATGTCAAAAGAAAGGATTCAATTTGCCAATAATTTGAACACAAAAAGAATTGTGACGATAGCTTAAAACTATTATAAGTTCTTTTATTTATAGGATCTGTAATATATCCACTCCATGGTTCAGGCCTTGACGTGGCGGTGGGGCTCAGTAGCCTAGGGTGAGCCCAACACCTTGGTCGAAGCTAATTGAGCTGAGGGGGCTCTTTGTACCCCTCTGTAGAAGAGGGAACAAAAGAGCAGGGGGATGGGAACCTCACCCCATTGTACTGTCCCGACGTTGGGAGGGGTTGTTCTGTGGCGCTGATACAGCGCGAATAGTCTATTTTAGCTACTTTCATAGCATTATGTCTTATGGCATACTTTTATTGGGAAATGCGGCCGACATAAACAACATTTTTGTGCTGCAGAAGCGGGCTATTCGTGCAATTTACAAGTTGCCTCCCTATTCATCTTTGAGAGAAAAATTTAAAGAAATAGGAATTCTGACTGTCGCCTCTCAATACATCTTAGAAAATTTACTGTATGTCCGGAAAAACATAAATGAATTTTGTAAGAAAAGTGATATTCATAGTAGGAATACACGTAATAGACACAGGTTACATGCACCAATGATTACTTTCGAAAGTAAGCAATTCTTTTAAACTGTATACGCTTTTACAATAGGATCCCAGAAAACGTTCAAAAGCTCTCCATAAAAAAATTCAAAAAAGTTGTTAAAGAGCGTTTGTGTGGTAAAGCATATTATAAAGTAAAAGATTTCATGGAAGATACCACACCCTGGGAATAAGGCGTCCCTCCCGGGCATTTAGGATGAGATGTTAAAATTGTTATATAATATATATTATTTGAAAAGATTAGTTCCACTGAGTTTGTTTCGCCGGTTCTTCTCAGTGGGCTTACCTTGGAACCGGTGGTAGATTCAATTGACGTTCAAAAAGATACTGTATTAGTACTATTTTGTATAAAAAAAATTGATTTGATTTGATTTGGTGCGGGTCAACCCATTGCTGTGGAGGTGGCGTCGGTCCCTTGCGGGACTGACTAGCCGTCGAGGTGCCCTGTTTGTTAAGTAGATCCGGGGCACCTCACCAAAGGCGGCATTGGTGGTTTTAGTGGGTAGAGCTGCGTCCACTTACCAGCTGTCGGGCGCAGCGAGTCCCACATACCCGCGTGGGGAGACCCACTCCCCCATGGGATTCCTCAGAGCATTTCCCGGCGTTAAAGAAAAAAAAAAAAAGGATCTGTAATATTTTACTGTGCATATATGTAATTAATGTTTTATGTTATAAATGATGACATTAGGTTTATAAAAATGTATAAAATATAAGGGTTTAATAGAAAACATAATAAATAAACATTTTAGATCTCGGCTCACAGTAAAATTATAAGGAAAATACGCGATAATGCCAACCGTGTCGTATAAATGTCGAGCCAATTTTGGGCTTAATTGTCAGTCGCATATACCCATCGAAGAGGCCACACGAAGAGCAGTAAGAAGTGAAATAGTCAAGAGCCGAGAACTAGGAGTAAAGTGAAAGTGATATTTTGTTTTATTTAGTCTACATCTCCCGAGGTCCCACTATACTGTTTCATTTCGACTTACGTCTCCTCCTGGGGTCCTCTAGACAGTAGTACCATTTATTATACGCATTCAGGGGTGCGTGGTGGCGTACGTGACCAGCGCAAGGCAAAAGGGCGTACGTCAAACAAAAGTGGGAGATTGTCCCAGGCACGACAGTGCGGACACTGTACCTGTCCCTGCCGTCTGAAATAGATACACCACCTAAACTATCGAACACGTCGAACTAAGCCTAATGGTTCGTTCGCCGTGTTCGTGAGCGCGGTCAGCAGCCCTCACAAAACCTTTATAGTCACAATGGTACAAATTTTGTTGGTGCAGATAAATTATTACAAGACATGTTTAAAAATGCTTTTTTTTTCGGATGGATGCTAACGGCCCGAAGGCCCTAATGCTACATCGGATTAGTGTGAGCCCATTTGGCTCACTTTTGGTTTGTAAAAGTGGGGGGTTGCCCCCCGCCAACCGTGCAGTCTGCGACCACACGGCCTCCTGGCGTCGGGTTGGGTAAAAATGCAAAGTCACGATTTAATCAAAATATTGCTGATGCCCTTACACTAAAAAGGACAAATTGGCACTTCATTTGGAGGATTATGAGAAGCCGGAGTGCGTTCTGTAAAAACACATTTAAAGAAAGTTATTGGTGAGAGTATTACCTTTGTTGTAGTTGGCTCGCGTCCTTATGGACACAATGGGACTGAGTTACGTAATACGTAAGCACCGTCTGCACCGTAGGGAATAGGGATGCCTAAAAATACTTATTAGACTGTATAAATGTATGTATTATGTAGACTGTATAAATTCGATGCACATGGTACGTTCCATACGTAGTATTACTATATAAATTCGTTCCAATTTTAAATTCACACCGACCTACATACCTACTTATTAAGATATTTTTTATTTTTATTAGGTTAGGTTTGTGTTAAAAATGTATGTAAGTATAATGTTAGTTGTTCAACTGAATCAACAACATTAGATTTATTAGGGACCACATAATATCAGGATTGTGGCTTCTCTGGATACCACAATCACAAAACTGAGTGGTTGCCTTTTGAGGAATAGTGTCTGCATTGTTGTAACAATACAGACACTATTCCTCAAAAGGCGGAAAACGCACAACAGTGTACTGTTGTGCGTTTTCCGGCGCATATTTATGTCTACGTTGACAATTTTATATATTGTATGTATTTTGTATTTAACCTGTTCTTAATATTTCTGTATCTAATTAAAGTTTTTATATGTGCCATGTAAGTGTATATTAGATTAAGTATGTGTATTGTGTAACAGTGTATAAACTATAGATGCTTATTCCTTATAAATTTCTATTCTATTCTATTATTTGAAGAACTGTCCACAGTATTGGCTGAGGTTGAAACGTGTGTAAATTCACGTCCATTAGCTATTTTAAGTAACTTATATATATATATATATATATATATACATATATTATAACTTATATGTATACTTATATATTAGATAATTTGAATCTTACTGATAGGTGGCAAAAATTTAACTAAATAGTAAGACATTTTTGGACTCGATGGAGTTCCGAATATTTAACTACCCTTAACAATAGATACAAATAGGCAACCCATAAGGTTGAACCTAAAATTGGTGATATTGTAATTATGAAGGAGGACAATTTACCTCCGGCCAAATGGCTGTCAGGAAAAATTGTTAAAACTCACCCAGATTTAGACAATATTGTAAGAGTTGTAACTATTGATACACAAAAAGGGTACTTTAAATAGGCCTTGTATGTAATTAGCGAGTTATTAATTAACTATAAACTATATAATATACCTGTGTGGTTTGCTCACTTGTTATAATTTTACAATTTGTGATGTTGTTTTACATTGTTATTTGCTAAATTGTAAATAGCACGGTGGGCGGTATTTGAGTATTGTTAATTTTACCATTTTGATATTATTTTATAAGAGAGTTTTTTTTTTGTTATAGCTTCATATAGAACCGAGTTCTTGGTGGACGTAATGTCTAATATAGTTATTACTGTTATCTAATAGATATCGCTGTACCTTTGACTAACGTTTTCTACATTACGCTATAGGTAGCACATAATATGAATTATTTAAGTCGATTTAGCAACAATACCATTTGAGTTTCAAGAAATACAAGAAGAAGTGTTTATTATACAAGAGTTTAAATACAAGAAATACAATACAATGAAAGTAAAAAGTCTTTAATTTATGTTAGAACTATTTACCATAAACGAAATATTCACCATCCAATTTCAAATTACATTTAAAAAAAACTAAGTACGGCCCTGGCATTCGCGCTAGCGACACCTAGTGAAATATTATAGTAGAACTATCACAACGTCTGCCAATAAAATCAATTACTTGTTTTGGCTACTGGTCGCTAGATGGCTTGCTGCTATTTGAAGCCCCCCGTACCCCCGCGCAGTTGCGACACTACATTATATGAAGAAAGTTTCTTATGACACCTCCTCTTTGTTATTGCTCCGTGGGTATATCAGTTTAATCTACGAGCAGCTGACAAGCTCCCCGCCCCCGCCACCGAGCGGCCCTGCTGCGGCCGCCGGGTCTCACGCCGCCGCCGCACGCGCCGCCGTGCTTCGCCTAGCTCCGAGTGCAATGTCACCTCGTAGGCCAGCTCGTGCCGGTCGCTGTGCGCACGCACGTACGCCCCGTCCGCCAACACCCCCAGGCGCGGCGCGGCCGACACCAGCGAGCGCGCGCCCAGCTCACCCCAGGCGCCCGCCACGTGCGCCTCCGCCTCGGCCACCAGTGCACCACGCACGTGCAGATGGGCGGATGCATCAGGAGACCCCGAGGACGGCTGCACGTCCGCGTCCAGCGCGAGTGCCAGCGCCCCGCGCCGCTCCAGCTGCAGCACGCCGGCGCCCAGGAGCGGAAGTGTGGCGCGGACGCCCGGCAGGGGCCTCAGCGCGCGCATAACCGGCACCAGCCCTGCCCCCTCCGGCGACAGCAGCTCCGTCTGCAACGTGCGTCGGTCTCAGCGGCTGTCTACGGACGCAGCCCGGCTCCCGGCTTCCGGCCCCGATCCTTACCTGACTTCGTCGCCACAAGCACGTGCCGCCTACGGCGAGCGTCAGCCCGCCGCCTTCGAGCGCCGGCTCCTCGCCTCCTTTGGCGTCGGCGTGCGTGACCGGCTCGCCCGTCCATATCACGACCTGTCAATAGTCCGTGTGTAAATTTCTACGACGGCCTTGGCGATAAATCGACTCGAATGCCGCCGTGATTCCATTTTTTAAACGACTTTAAAAAAGGAGGAGGTTCTATGTTCGTGTGTTTTTTTTTTACTTTTTCAATTTCATATTTATGTTAATATTTATAATGTTGGGATACCCACGGAAAGCGTCTCATCAAAGAGATCCTCCGGGCCCACCATCGTCAGCGTCACCGCGCCGCGGCGCAGCTCCCCGCCCTGCATCAACAGCGCCGCCTGCAGCACGGCACTCCAGCCGGCGCCGCCACCCACGTCCAGCACGTGCAGCGCTGACGAGCCTGGCAGGGCGCGCGCGGGCCAGCTCGTCAGCCGCCGGGGTAACGCCGCCAGCAAGTCCCGCACGGCCGCGTTCTCTGCGGCCAGCGCGTGCAGGCGCCCCCACACGAGGCGGCGCAACTCCGCCGGCGCGTGCCGGTGCAGCGCGCCCAGCAGCGGTACGGCGGAGGCGGGTACGTGAACGTAGCGGCGCAGCACAAGGTCCGCGGCGGCGGCGCGCAGCTCCAGCGGGCCCGGGCCCAGCGCCACCCGCTCCAGCTGCCGCAGCCGCGTGGCGTTGAACAACGCAGGCGGCGGGACCCTGTCGAGGGCTTCGAGAGCCACGGCCGCAGCGGAGGCCGAGCCCCGCTCGGCGTGCTGCAGCAGAACGTCCACCGTGTCAGCGCGCCGCAGGTTCCCGAGCGCCCGCAGCCGCAATGCACGGCACTCGTCCTCCTGCACAGACGAGCGGTGAGGTGGGCGAACGGCGGAGCTGCGCAGGTTGCGGGGGCAGCACTCACCTGGCAGCGTGCCAGCCCCAGCAGCAGGCGGTTCATCGCGGCGTCCCCGGCGGCGGAAGGCAGACGCGACGCCCCGGCCGCCGCCGCCAGCAGCGCTCCCTCGACGACGTCCTGTCTCGGGCTAATCTCGGCGACCCTCAGCAACTCCGTCACTGCCAGCTCCTACGTACGATTATTCTAGAACTTTTATGATCATCGAATACGTCAATACGAGAAATGTGCCTGCCGATTTTACATCACCAGCTTTTTAGACCCGAGATTGTAATACTAAACTAAGCATGAATTAATTTTGACAGTATAATAAATATATTTTAATGTTTACATGCATTTGTAAGAGGTAGTGCCATGCTGCTTTGAGGCCGATTTGGGCCGGCACGGCGGGGGTGGTATCTCTCGCTCACATAACACCAGCGTTAAGTTACAGCTATGCTGTCGCGTTTCCTGCGGTTTGTGAGTTTCCGATGGCCCATTGGGGAGGAAGGGGAAAAAAGGAAACGCATGCGCATAATATCTGGTTGTTCGGATGTGTATGGGCGTCTATTATCGCCAAAACGCTTCGATTGCTCGTTTGACCTCCCAAATTACAAAAAAAGACATCCGAGAGCGGTTTCTAACATACAAATTCAGCCACCAGAGAAGATCGCCATGTATTCCAGTGTTCTTTCTTTAATTAATTGTGATCAACTGATTACCAAGTCTGATCACGATATGAAATATCGAAAGCCTAAGCCGAAAGCATCAGGTTTTTATTTATTTTTTTATGTTAGACAAACTGGCAAACGTGCCACCTGATGGTATGTGGTCGACGTCGCCCATGAACATAAACTAGTTTACCTGGAACGACCCCAGACAACTCATCTATGTGTTGCCTATCCTGAGACATAAGATGTTAAGTCTCGGTGCCAGTAATTACACTGCCTGTCTTGCCCTTCTGTCCGAAACACAGCGAAGCTGTTTCACGGGAGAAACAAGCAAGACGGTGGTACCCATGCAGCCGGGAGCGCGGCACAGCGCTTCCCTCCCACCGGTAAATCAGTATTTTATTTATTAAGTTTAAATATCTTACGCTTACAATGTTCCACACAATCAAGGTTTTATTGCAACGATTAGGTACTAGTACCTAAGTTTCAACTTTGTGAGGTTGCCGCTCACCTCGGGCGCGGTGGCCAGCGCGAACCCCTGCAAGTAGCGCAGCGCGGGTGCGGGCCGGGCCGGCTCCCTCAACCGCAACAGCCCGTCGACGGCCGCCAGCGCGCGCGCCGTGCCCGCCAGCCCCAGCGCGCCGCACAGCTCCGCCCTGCCGCAACACATTATACGTCACTTCACGTACACACATGAGTGTGGTGGAGTATGTAGAGCAAGAGCACTCACAGTCTCTCGGAGTCATCGGCGCGCGTCCGCAGCAGCGCGGCGAGCACAGGTGAGGTAGCGGCGCGCAGGGCGGGCAGCAGGCGCAGCAGGGCGGCGGCCGCACTCACGGTGCCGCCCTCACCTGGCCCCGTTCCGCCCAGCTCCTCCAACGTCTCCTCCAGCAACGCCTCCAACTCCGGGACGGTCTTCACGTATATTGCATGCCATGACAGAATACTATCAAAAACGTCATTCAAATTTTAATAAGCAGAGTACGACTCACCATTGTGGGGCGGTCATGCGGGCCCGGTTCGACCATAGCCAGCGGCATGGGCACCAGCGCCGGCGGCAGCTGCGCGAGCGCATCCCGCAGGCCAGCGACGAGGGAGGAAGACGCAGCGCGGGAGGCGGGTGCGCGCCGCAGCCGCATCCACGCGCGTGCCTTTAGGGCGCCCTCGTCCAGCACGCCGCCCATCTCGTGCAGCTCCTCGGCGTACACCTCGAGGGGCGCGCGCGCCTTGTCCAGCGAGTAGCGCGTCACGCGCCGAGACCGCACCTCCCGTCCCACCTCCTCCCCCCACGAGCACCGGTGCTGCACACGAGAGCATCAAATACCTCAGCGACAGTGCTACTGTTTCTTTTAAGGACTGCGCGTTCGTTATATTTGTTACCTTCACCACCACCAGACCTCCCAAAGGCAGTAACAGTAGAGACAATTCTAAAACTCATGTACCTTTACTTTCCTTAGGACGTGCTCGGACAATGTCTCGTAGTAGACCTCGCAAGTCCCCGATACATCCGTTTCATTACCAACATCATCTGAATAGTTAAACTGAAAAAACATTTCATCATATTTATATAAATATTTTATTACAAGTAAAATGTTCCTAATCATTTAATTACTTTACCGTACCTGGAACAGGCTGGTGAGAGATCTCTTGTAGTTAAGGACTTCATGGGGTTCTGAAGGATCCAAATAAACATCATTTATGAATCCATTTCTGCAGTGTGTGTAGAAGACGGTACTGGAGTAAGCGTCCCACATAGAAGCCAACCTCTGGTACTCAGCGTTCACATGAGTGCCTCTCCCTAGTAACTGTGGCGACTGCAGCTGTCAGTGAGATGAATTCATGTACCTATATTATTATATTTAATTTTGCAATATCACCTTTATCCCATCTTTTTTTTATCTAATTGTAAACAAGCCTCAAGAAATCACAATAAAACATAAAAAACACAACCATTGCACATACTGCAGTGTGCATATAAAAGGATGCAAGTTGAAAGTTTCTTTTTTTTATGTTAGTTGGATAGGCAAACTGGAAAACTTGCCACCTGATGGTAATTGGTCGACGTTGCCCATGAAAATAAACTAGTTTACCTGGAACAAACCCAGGCAACTCATCTATGTGTTGCCTATCCTGAGACATAAGATGTTAAGTCTCGGTGCCAGCAATTACACTGCCTGTCTTGCCCTTCTCTCTCGAAACACAGCAAAGCTGTTTCATGGGAGAAACAAACAAGATAGTGGTACCCATGCAGCCGGGAGCGCAGCACACCACTTCCCTCCCACCAATTACCGAAGCACCGGAGAATTTTTCCACTTAAATTACTGTGATGCTGTATCTGTAGCTACATCCGTAAGAACACAGCTCAGCTCTTCTTTTTGTATTGTTATGATCAAATGGCACTTGACTATTTGGTGCAAATAATAAACATGCTTCGATGATTAGCTTTAGTGTCATATAGACTGGATTATATTATTATACTGTATTGATACTAGTAATAACTTCTTATTTATATACAAAATAATAAGAAATACATAGGTCATAGTAAGTACTTATTAATGTTTAACAAAATAATTGAAATCTTTGCACCTTTCACTAATCTTAATATTTTTTTTATATCAAATAAATATGTACAATATTAACACATGAGTTTTATTAATACTTAAATTAACTATAATTACAGTCATAATTAATATTTCTTTATTTATATTGTTGTATCTCCATAGAACATATTGTATGGTATCTTCAAGCACTAGTCATTTCATAGACCAACAAATATTAAGGACTAGCTGTTGCCTGCAGCTTCGCCCGCCTTACTCAACTCCTATATGTCACAGCGTTATGTTATATAGCCTATAGCCTTCCTCGATAAATGGCCTGTCTAACACTGAAATAATTTTTTCAAATCGGTCCAGTAGTTCCTGAGATTAGCACGTTCAAACAAACAAACAAACTCTTCAGCTTTATAATATTAGTATAGATTAAAAAGTAACCTGATACTCGAGCAACTAGCAAGTTATCGCTTACTTCAAACTTCAAAAGATATTCAGTCGGGCCGTCTCGCCATACGGGGTACACGTCGAGTGTAGAGTCCAGTTTAAAGCTCACTTCTTTATCCCTTTTGTTTATATCGTTTAAAAGTACTGTAGACTCGACGGTGTATGAAGTGGGAGCATAAGAAAACTTAATTTTGCCATAATCTGATTCACTATCCGACGGCTGTATCCCGTTCAAGCATAAAGCCAAAATATAAAATGTTAACCACATTATTGAATTATTGAACATGTATATATTTACAGAAATATAACTCTGAACTATTCACTCATCAACACCGAATCTACCTAATAAATCTAATAATAGCTTTGCTCTGTGACCGAAACTTATTTAAACGTAATTTAAAATCACCCGGTTAAGTTAACTATAGTAAAGAACAGTGACAGGCGACAGCCGGTCGTCGTCACTAGCATCTGGACCAATGAGCTGCCGGCACCGCACCGCACGGGCGTCGGAGAGTGGTCGGTCAGTGCGCGCGCGGCGGGTCACGATACGCGACACCAATGAGACTAGAGTAACGACTACGACCGACGGGCCGACGACGTCCGACCGCCGACGTTTGTTATCAAGTTTCACGAGTTCACGTTATGTACCTACTGATATTAGACAGAATATTATAATGAATTTTGTTATCTCAATTTTCCAGAACCGTCCAACTTTTTTTTGAATAGTTTGCTGCTTCTTAGTTCTTGTAGATACAAGCAATCCTTACTAGTCCTTACTTCCCTACTTTATACTTTATTTTACTTTATAACCTTACTAATATTATAAATGCGAAAGTAACTCTGTCCGTCTGTCTGTCTGTCTCTTCTTCACGCTTAAACCACTGAACAGATTTGGATGAAATTTAGCACAAAGATAGTTTGAAACCCGAGAAAAAACATAGGATAGTTTTTATCCCGGATATCCCACGGGAATGGGATTTATGCTGGTAAAACCCCGAGACCGTCTATCTTCAGAAAAACGCAACAGATTTGGGTGAAATTTGATATGAAGATACTTTGAAACTTGAAATAGGACATAAAATAGTTTTTACCCTGAAAATACCACGGGAACGGGACTTTTGCGGGTAATACCCCAGGACTGACTATCTTCTAAACCACGGAATAGATTTAGGGGAAATTTGATATGAAGTTACTATGAAACTTAAGGTAGGATTTAAAACAGTTTTTATCCTGAAAATCCCACGGGAACGGGAGTTTAGCAGCTAAAACGCTGGGACTGTATATTTGTTAAACCACTGAACCGATTTGAGTGAAATTACTTCTTACATGCGGACGAAGTCGCGGGTAAAAGCTTTGAAATAATATACGGTACTAACATTTTAAAAAAAATGTCAGTCTGTTTGTTCCGGTTAATCTCTGAAACAGCTAAGCCGATTTTGACGAGGCTTTCACTGGCGGATAGCTGATGTCATAAGGCGTAACTTTGGCCATAAAATTAATCATCATCAATCCGAACGGCTGTAAATCTAAATTAACGCGGGCGAAGCAGCGGGCAACAGCTAGTGATATTATAATAATAGATCTTTACCTATGAAATTGCCGTTCTGGCCAATGGCCAATGGCCATTTCAAATTTCAAATCAAATTAAAAAACATACAGACGAATTGAGAACCTCCTTTTTTTTTAAGTCGGTTAAAAAGTAATATAATAATGTTTATTATAAGTTGTAAGCACATAAGTTAAAGAAACGCAGTTATTTTATTACTTTTTAGTTTAGTATTTTTGAAGTCGGTTTGAATTTTTTGTAAAATGATTTTATTTATTGATTAGTGTTACATTTTCATCGCATTTCAATCTTTTTCTGATGAAAAAGATTGAAATGCGATGATATATATATATATATATATGACTAATTTTTAACGTATCCATGATGATATCATAGATACGTTAAAAATTCGAGTAATTATGGAATATGAGTAGGTACCGCCGTGACAGCAACGCCGCACAAGCGGCACGCAACATCAACGACGTTTACGGAGCTAACACTACAAACCAACGCACCACCTGTTATTAGTTTGCTCGCTTCCGTTCTGGATATTTCGACCTGAAAAATGAACATCGCGGTCGTCCGAAGACTTTGGTCGACAATGACGAATTAAAGGCGATTGTAGAAGCTGATGATACACAAACTACGGCTGAATTAGCAGCAGGAAAAGGAAATATAACTTTGACTCGTAAAATGTACGCTACCATTTCGCAAACACTGCAAAATGCAAGTAAAATGACCAAGCGAGTTAATTTGGGTACGGGGATAAATAAAAACACGTTAACACGTATCCGACGCGCATTCAGACAGAAATGCAGAGATGAGCGGAATTGAAGAGCTAGATTCTGATTGTTTTTTTTTTCACGTAATGTCTGTAAATAAATTTAATTAATAGAAAACTTTTTTGCTCACCCTACCTAACTGGTTTGAATTGACAGTCATGACGTCACAGTATGGCGCTAAGTCCGTCCTATTCTCATTTGAAACGCATAGAACGTAAAACTAGTGAGTGACAATAGTGGGGGTGAAAAATACAATAGTTGTGGAAAGTGTAGACTGTAGACCAGTGTTTGCGCAGCAAACGTACAAGAATTGAGAAAGGCGGTAGTCCGATACGGAGACCTCTAATGCCGTCAACATCTACCCGCATACTTCAGTCTCGTGAACAAGACATTCGTAGATAATGTCGAAATATCGAGCTCTGCGAAATAAAAGTGAAGAACACGGTTAATATCCCGTTTTAAATAATTTTACTATTGTTTGTATTAGAAACTATTAAAATCTTCCATTATTTTTGTTATTAGTAAGTACTTACGATATTGCTATTTAAAACCTTTCATTTTGATACCCCACTCCATAGATAATAAATATACTACCCCACTCGATGGGTTTGGTGAAAAAAAACCTCACTAATCACTATTGTGAGGACGCCATATTTGGCTTCCGGAATCTATCATATATATATATATATGTATATATATGTATATATTCGGAATCGAGTCAATGTTAATTATTTAATTATTGAGTTTATTATAAAGTCTAGCAAAAATGAAGATGTTAATTAATTCAACTATACCTTTTTATAATGAAACAACTTTTATGGATTTTATCGCGGTTTATTAAGTTTTTTAAATGCCCGACGTTTCGAATACTTTACAGCAAACATGGTAACGGCCCACGGGGGGACTGGTCTATAAAACTAGATACTATATAACCTACTAATACAACCTACTAATATTTTCGACAAGTTAGTTAATGTTTGTAAGTTTGGATGTAGAAGATATTATTTGAAACTACACAACTGATTAAAAGTCTTCCATCGGTATAATACTAGGTACGTCTATAAAAATAATAATCGTCAAGTCTAGATACGGCTGATGAAATAAGTTAACACGGGCGAATGTTCCGGCAACACCTATAGCGATAGTAATAACTAATAAGTATTAAGTTGGTAAGAACTGGCGACTACCAGCTAGCGGATCCGCCAGCCGAGTTCTGACGCCGAATATAGTCATCGGAAGCGTCGAGAAACGACAAACGACACGATATCAACACGATATGAGATCACCGACCCGGCACATGGGCGGGTCAGTGGTCACACTTCGTATAGATTATAATAAATAACTTCCTAGTTCCTACAAACTATTTTAGCGTCAGTCCGCAAACCCCGCTGCGTCATCGTCGATGTACCGAAACATTTATGATTCAATATGACTCGGGTTATGCCGCATCTTCGCCCGCGTGAAGTCTGAAAAAGTAGCTTATGTACTTTCTTATGTACTAGAATGAGATAATTAACAAACAAGTAGTGCTCCGGAGACACGGTAATTTGACAGTTTGACCACAGTGTAAATACATAGGTATGGCTTTGGTTATACTGTAGTTTGACACTATGTTGATGTGACAATTCTTAACATGATCGTCATCACTATCCGCCTGTCTATTTATTGCTATATGTAACCCAATGAGCCTTAAGACGATCCAACCGCTTTATCGAACTTGAACTGCTTACAGAACGGAGATCGTCATTCTAGTTTAAAAAATATATAAATAGTTTATTTAATTGAAAGAGCCAAGAGATGCACATCATACACAGGATACAATTATTAGTGACTCTCACACTTATACACTACAAGGCAATGCCTGTGGGATTCAATAACACAAATAATGAAGAATGTTCAAATAAATAAAAAATATAGTGAAAATTTTATTACGATAAGTCTTGTAGTTTCCGAGATATTTAGGCCGTGTTCCGATTTAAACTGAGAGCACTGTACAGTGCTCTTACTGGGAGAAATTCGTTCCGTTATGACAGTATACTGTCGCAGTGCTCTAGGCAATATATGACGTCATGAACCGACGCCATTTTTGCACTGCGAGCACTGTACAGTGCTCTTACTGGGAGAAATTCGTTCCGTTTACACTGACAGTATACAGTTGCAGTATGACGTCATACATATTACATCGTCGCCATTTTTCTACTGTGAATACTGGTGGTTTCGAGGTACGGTGCATGCACGATGCGCTCAGTGATTGGCTAATTGGCTAACTGAAGTTGGCGCCTGACGGAGACAAATCAACTTTTTGTTTTTCTTGTGCTAATTTGTTTATTTGCCGACTTTCGGTGATTGACGAGAAAAAAGATTGGTTTTTTATAAAGTGGTTTACCGACGATAGATAAATCAAATAACAACGTCATAGCATAACGCAAGCGTACAATGAGCGTAACGAGATAATGAGTATTACGGATCATTTTCATGCATGCAGCATTAGACGCAGGCACGTCAAAAATATAGTTCGTTCGATGTTCATTTCATTATTATTAAAAGGAGACGGTCCAAAATTGTATGGGACGTTGGTCTACTTTTGTACATGTAATGAGATGAAGGAAAGAAAATATTGAAACAGTTTTGATTTGTTCATATCCATGAATTCATCTCAATTTCAGTGGATGAATAATTTAATGTTTCCCAAGATTTGCAACACTACGTGTATAAAAAAATGGCGTATGGCGTATATTCCTTGGAGTAATATGTCAAATGTAAGGAATTATGTCATTGTTCGATATGCATCTGTCATCATTTGATTTGTCATTTGTCAGAAATGACAGGAAATGACATTTAGTAAGTAATAATCATCCATGAAGTTAGAAAATAAGAGGAGATGCCCCTTTCTTTAAACTTACAGCTGTAAGTGAGTGCCTGATCCGCCATCTTGAGTGCCCTTTTCATAGTAGTATTCTCTATATAGTTTGTGGTTTTGCTCTCAAAACCCTAGCAATGGTAGCCATGTTAAGTGCCGATTTGAGTTGTAGGTTACACCTTTTTTTCGTAAGTATGCCCAGTCCTTCTACATATATTAAGTCTATGTAATCATCCGTCTGAAGGGCGCCATCTTCATTAAGAATTGCCAACAAGTTAAAAAACTTGAAATATATTTTTATTTTTTGCATGTAAATTAGTTTCTTATACTAATTTATTTTATTTTTAATTAAATCTATGTATTTTTCTCTATTTATGGTATACCGTACAAGACCAGACCAGAAATGGACCGTCTCCTTTGTATCTTTAATTGTAATTTTTATTTTAACAACTTTTGACTTTGTTCGCCGCTACTATTTGACATTATTTGTTAATTGTTATTCATTCTTTTAAAGCGAGAGAGCTACAGTCGCTGCGTATCATCATAGTAATTAAAACATCACTGCTGACTGATGTGGCAAGTTGCAATTTACCAAAACCTCGTAAGAATTTATAATCCGACACTTAAATTACGTTGAAGTACAACCGATAGCGCGATTTAATTCCGTTACAGTGACATCTATTGACACAAATAGAAACCTTTTCTAAGACACGCAATAATTAATTTTGTTTTTACTTCTTATCGGTTATACCTACTTATTAATGTTATGTTATGTGAAAATTAATATTATATTGAAAATGTATATATGTCAGACCTAAAAACTATTTCTTCAGTAGGAGTCCGAAAACGAACGGTTTGCGTTCACGTGATTATTGATTTCTGACCATATGAAAGAGACTTTTTTATAATTGGAAATAAAATCATTAACAAAGTAACTTGATAAATAATAATATTATTTTTTATGAAATTATCTGATATAAGAATTAAGATATCGTGGTCACCAACACTAGAATTTACTTAAAACCGGAATTTTTACAACGTAATAATATTAGGTAATTTTGAACCCCTTTTCAACTCTCGATATTTAGGTTCTGTTGCAAACGACGATAACGAAGAAGCAGGTATTCAAATGAACGTAAATAGTTTTGATATACCTACTTACTTATCGAAAGCTTTGTTAGCTTTCGATATGTAATTTAAATCGTGGTAAATATTCCGATTTCGATAGTTATAATAGGTATGAATAATTTTATCGAATAACAATGGATTCCTAACAGGAAATGACTTTTAAAACTCGCTATCAGTATTCAGTCATTAAGAAAACAGTTGTCTGTGCATAATATTCTGTTCTAGGGATAATATTTTGACCCACTGTATTACAAAAGATATGAGCTCTTCATCATCGTCATCAGAGTCATTATCGGAAGATTCCAATAAATTTTGGACTGCACCAGCAATTGCAGTTGCAATTATTGCGTGTTCCATTAGCTATTTTTCCAGTTAGATAATAAATACCTAATTATTTTTTTAAATAAGTTCATCACTTATTGACCTTACCTAATTTCAATCATTCGGTTATTAAGATATTATACATTAAATTGCTTGAAAAACAATATTTTCTTTAATACTAACAAGTATACATAATTTACTAACTTAATTATACAATAATATAATTTTATATATTTTCACGTAAAAACAACCCCACAAAATATATAGAGTATAAAATATTATATTGATATTCCGTTATAGACGGAAACCAGTATAGCTCACTATAAAGGAACGGCTTACAGGTCGATGTCATTTAGACCACACATAGAGTCAGTCACCAAAAAGGCCAAATTCGTCTTGAGCCGTTTATATTTCTTAATTAACAAAAACAGCAAAATGCCCCTTTATGTCATACTCTTGTGTCGCATTCGCGCATGTGCCACAAAGTCGACTTAATGCACTACAAATAGTCCAAAATAAATTTTTACGCATGGCAACCGGTTGCCCGTGGTACGTAAGAAACATCGACCTGCACAGGGACTTCAGATTAGAGTCCATTAGGGGCCACTTCAAAATGACGTCAGAACGTCACTTTGAAAAGGCACTCCTTCACCCAAACCCGCTCATCGTGAGCGCGGCAAACTATTCCCCAGATAGCTCAGTTCCAATTAGACATAGGTTACCTAAACATGTTTTAACAGATCCAGCTGACGAAATCTCTCAGCTACTAATGCGCAACGCAAAAGCGCGACGCGAACGTCACAGCATACACAGACACACACACGGTGCTAGGTACACCTCCACACCGCTTGGGCCTCGGGGTCGTAAGCGACATCGAACCCTACACATGGAAACCACATCGATCCGGATCGATCGCGGAAGCTTAGGTTCGAATCCGATACGAGTAGACACAAACCCAGACCGCGCAAACAGCGCTAGCACTACGCTACCGCTAGAGTGCTTGGGCACCGCGCATGACCCGCCTCTCTCTCCAGAGGGAGGGATGAGGGCCGGCCCTCATGATGATAGGTTAAATTCAACCGTAAAACATTCGTCGACCGTATCGGATTTGACTAGTCCAAATGATGCTCTCCCGAGCAGCGCGCGCGATGAACGGCGCCCCCTGCGGGGCGCGGAGGGGGGCGTCCCCCTTTCGAATATTTCTTAAGTGAGCCATCTACTCACTTACTGTACTGATTGAGCTTAAAGGCCATCAGGCCGAAAAGTCTAGCCCTTCCGAAAAAAAAAAAAAAAAAAAAAAAGGAACGGCTTCTCAGTATACTGCAATGACGAATCTTACAGTGGTCCAGTATTATATCGGAACGCGGCCTTAATTTCAAAATAAGTGCGCGATTCGGGATTCCACCATGCCGGCGGTCGATGCGATGACGTCTCATAGCAATTTCAAAAAAAGTATGGTTTTGTCTAGTCCCTCAACTTTGTTTATTTATATTTTTGTGATGAATGACTTCAAGCAGAATATATTAATTTAAGTATTTTTAAGTATATTTATAAATTGTCGTTTTGTAGTTATTAAATATAAAACTTATGAATATTTTAAAGTATCGAAGACCATCAAATTTACCTGTCCCTTTCCCAACTGGTGGCAGAAAATCTGGTTTATAAACAATTTGTTGGATGTGAGTGGTTTAGTAAATATAATTTGAATTCTTAAATGTTTAATTTATCACTTAAAAGTATCAATATTACACTTTTTTACATAGTTTCTGTTAAAAATAAATCCCGGAACTTTCCGTTTTGTTACCGCTTTTTTTTGCACAAATTCTTCTAACTATAGAATTGTAGATGGAGTAAAACTATAGTCTAGACTCTAGAGCAGTGGTTCTTAACCGGTGGTCCGCGGACCACTCGTGGTCCCTGGAGACATTCCAGGTGGTCCGCGAAGACATCTGTCGACGCTTCTGATTTTTAAAAACAAGCATCGTTTATCAAACAACCCTTCATTCATTCACATTACTTAGTAAATGCTAGTAATAGTTAGTCTGGCCATAAATATTGTTACAGCTAAAAATATCAAAATAAGTATTACATTTGAATTTAGAATCTGTCATTTTTATATTGTTCAATGAATCTCTTGCCCAAGCCGGCGAACCCGCAGGATCCTGTCCAACGTAAGGCTGTTGTATAGGGTTTTTATGGTATTTTAGGTATTAAGTAAAGGAAAGTGAAACAACGAGAACAGTTGACAAATTTATACTAAAGCCTGCGAGATTTATACCGCACGGAATTGACAATTTAACATTGATCCAAACAATTGCTAATGCAAAATATCAGGCACCAATACGCTTAAACATGCCCCCGGGCGTTGAAAGCATCTCTTTCAACAATATCATCTGCTTCAAGAAGAGGGCACATCTTGCTGAAGGATCTTCTGACGACCCCGGTGCAGGTCTTGACGTCGGCAACGCGACTGATGCCATCAGAACCTGGATACAGAGCAATTATTCGGCCCAATTTCCACTTTAAAGGTGGAAGGTTATCTTCCTTTAGAATAACCAAGGAATTAATTTTCAGCGGGTCTTTACGAGCGAACCATTTCACCCTCTGTTGAAGCTCTGAAACGTATTCTTTATGCCATCTTGCCCAAAAATGTTGGCGGAGTTTTTCAATTCGCTGAAACCGAGTTAAATGTGTGGAAGAATGGCTTGTTATGTCCTTTGATGGCAGTGATGTAAGAGGCCGTCCAATTAAAAAATGACCAGGAGTGAGTGGCGTCAAATCTTCTGGGCTTGTAGACAAAGGCGTCAGTGGTCTTGAGTTTAAAATGGCCTCAATTTGTGTTAACGTGGTGTACAATTCCTCAAACGTTAGATTACAACTTCCCAACACTCTCTTTAAGTGAAATTTGGTTGATTTCACACCAGCCTCCCACAATCCACCGAAATGAGGTGAATATGCCGGTATGAAGTGAAAATTTATACCATCATTGGCTGCGGTTTCCAACAAGTTTTTATTATTATCAATTAAAAACTGAGCAAGTTCATTATATGTACCAACAAATGAGGTGCCATTGTCTGAAAACAAATTGGTAGGCTTACCTCGGCGTGAAATAAACCTGCGTAAAGCTGACTGGAAGTTACCACTAGTCAAATCACTCACCAGCTCAAGGTGAATTGCTTTAGTGGAAAAACAAATAAATATAACTATATATACCTTTATGAGTCTACAGCCACGACCCTGGCGACTAGCAGACATAATGGGCCCGGCATAATCAACGCCTACATTTTGAAAAGGATAACCTGAGGTAACGCGTTCTTTTGGCAAGTTTCCCATCAAGGGGGTAGCTATTTGCCCTCTCAATCGATTGCATCGCACGCATTGGCGGTAACATGCCCTTGCTAAAGAACGACCACCTATTGGCCAGTAGGTCTCTCGGATGGAGGCTAACAACAGTTGCGGTCCCGCATGCATGAGTCTAATATGCTCAAAACGAAATATTAATTTAGTGAAATGATGTGTGGACTGTAATAGCATAGGATGTTTCTGAGCATAAGGGAAATTAGAGTGAGCTAATCGCCCTCCGACACGCATGATATTATTTTCATCTAGAAAAACATTGAATTTTATTAACTTGCTTTTTTTTGGTAATTCTTTTTTATTAAGTAGTAATTGATACTCTGGAAAGGATTGACTCTGAGATAACTTAACTAATGATTTTAGTGACATATCTAATTCTTCGCTTGTAATTAAACTGTTAACCCTTACCTTATTTTTGCATGCATGAATAAACTTTAAAACATAAGCAAATGATCGATTCAACCGTAATAAATTAGAAAAACGTTCAAAGTCAATTATGAATCTGTTTGAATCTACCGGTTTTAAGATTGAATGAAATGTGGCTTCCTGACGAGTTTCAGGTAGATCGTTGGTAACTCCAGCATTGGTTGGCCAGTCTGATTTATCGTTCTGTAAAAAAATCAGGACCTGACCACCAAAGTTCTAATGATTCCAACAAATTAATGTCAACACCACGAGATATTAAATCTGCTGGGTTATGATGAGTGGGAACATGCCTCCATGTATGAGCATTAGTTCTTTCTAGTATGTCAGCCACACGATTACGTACAAATGGTTGCAATCTGATCGGTAACATCTTTAACCACCCTAACACAATAGTAGAATCAGTCCAAAATGTGACAGAATTGAACTGGCAACGAAGTGAGCTAATGATTTTATTGTACAGCCGTGACCCGGTTCATGCTGCGCAAAGTTCAAGCCTAGGAATCGTGGTAGGCTTAATGGGAGCGACACGGCTTTTTGCCATCAATAATCGAGTTAAAATATCTCCCTTATCATTTAAACTTCGCACATATGCACACGCGCCGTATGCTCGCTCGGAAGCGTCCGTAAAAATATGGAGCTCAATAATTTTATATGAATCACAAATGACATGACGTGGAATTTTAATATTATTTAAGGTAGGTAATTTTTTAACTATATCCGCCCAAATCTTAATGATGTCTGAGGTTAATTCATCATCCCAAGAAAGTTTGCGCAACCACAAAGTTTGTAGTAAAATTTTCATTGTGATAACACACGGTCCTAGCAGACCTAAGGGGTCAAAAATTTGAGAAATCACAGAAAGAATAGCTCGTTTAGTATAACGCTGGGGAGCTGATGAACTTGTAGGAAAACAAAGACAATCTGAATCAATTTCCCAACCTAAACCTAATGTTTTATTAGGTCCGGTACTGCCTCTATTTAAATCAATAGGTGATTGAGTAGTTTCACCAACTATGTAATGACTGTTTGATTTCCATTTTCGTAATGGCATACAAGCAGAGGCAAGCTCTTTCGTAACCTGCTCACGTATATATAGTAACTCATCGATGCTGTCCCCTCCGGTAAGTAAATCATCGACATAAAAATCGTGTTTAATTATGTTACTTATTTTCTCATCCTTGCATTCAAGGCCGATTTGATGAAGACATCGAGTGGCAAGAAACGGTGCACTAGCTGTGCCGTATGTGACGGTGTTTAATTTATATATTTTTAAAGTATCGGTTGATACATTACGCCAAATAATCTGTTGTAGGTACCGACAATCAGGATGAACAGACACCTGTCTATACATTTTTTCTACGTCGGCGGTAAGAACATACTTATGTTGTCTAAAACGTAAGAGAATTGACAGTAGATCGTCTTGAACTATAGGGCCCACCATCTGAATATTATTCAGTGAGACTCCGGTAGTCGTAGGACTACTAGCGTTAAATACGGCCCTCAGTTTTGTAGTCGTACTACTTTCCTTCAAAATACCGTGATGCGGAATATAATAAGCGTTATCAGGAGAATCAGACATCTGTATTTCTGTCATATGACCTAATTGTTTATATTCAGTCATAAATTCCTGATACATTTGCTTAAGTAAAGGTTGTTTATCTAACTTACGCTCTAATGATAAAAAACAGCCTTTGGCTCTTTGAAATGAGTCACCCAATAAATGGTGAGGTTCCTTTATAGGAATTTTAACACAAAACCGTCCATTTTCAAACCTAATAGTATTTTTCTTAAAATGATCCTCACATGATTTCTCTTCTTGAGAATAATGAGATGACTGAAGGCCAACTTCTTCAAGCTGCCAAAACCGCATAAGCTGGTTTTGTGTGTCATCATCATCAGTGTGGGTACGGGAGTTAAACCGCGTGAAATTACATCTAATATCAGTAGGGGGTACCGACTTGAACGTTGAATTAATTGGTCCGGATACTAACCAACCTAACTTTGTTTCATAAAGTACTGGTTGACCCTTACCTAAACTTACTCTTTGCGATCCTAAAACATCCCAAAAGATGTCAGCACCTAATATTAAATCAATGTTTGAAGGACTGTAAAAACAAGGATCTGCTAAGGAAATATTAGACGGTAAACTTAAGTTAGAAATATTTATTTCATGAGACGGGACTTTATTTGTAATGGTTGGCAAGATTAAACATTGAATATTTGTTGAAAACTGTTCATTCAGAGATTGAGCTTTTACGTTACACACTTTATTTATCTCAGTTAACGAATTATTAATACCAAGTCTGTCTAGTATGGCACGAGCTATGTGTTTTCGTTGTTGAGAATCATACAACGTAATGAGTGCGGTGGATAAGAGGACTTCGTTATCACTTTGTGTGCTACCACTACTAGCCGGTGCAACGCTCGCTGACAGTGACACCTCCCCGTTCAGACAGCCTGGCACTGGCGGTGCCGGCGCACGCGTCGATGACCCATGATGACAATCTCCAGTCGATGTAGTTTCAGTTATCGTGTTCCTAGACTTGAACTCGGCGATGTGAATTAAAGTGTTGTGTTTGCGTTTACAAATCTTGCAACCCGGTTTCTTACATGAATTTGCGAAATGACCGCTTCGGAAACAGTTAAAACATATCTTAAACTTAGGTAATAATGCTAGTCTTTCTTCGTTACTTAATGCAAGAAACTGTGAACAATTACTTAAATAATGTTGGCCGTCACATTTCGGACACAACCTTTTTGATATTATATTATGACTTGTATTGTCTACACTTTGGACTGAGACCAGTGTTTTTGATTTTGAACTATGTTTGCTAGTCTGAGAAAAACTATGGCTAGTGATACGTGACATTTCTAGGGTTTCAATTAGGTCGGCGTGACCGCGGAGAAATGACATAAAAAACTCAAAAGTTAAAGACTGATCCTTACTTAGGCGTCCCTTACACTCTTCCCACTCACGATAAGTTTTTGAGTCTAATTTATGTGTGACAATATAGATGAGAAGAGTGTCCCAGTGTTTAGTAGGCTCGTCAAGTGTTTCTAATGCTCTTAAGTTCTTATTAATGTGATCGATTAGTCGTTTTAATGTTATGGAAGACTCCCGTGTAATCGGATCAATGTTGAATAACGCAGACACGTGATTGTGTATTAATACACTTTTATTATCAAACCGATCACATAATAGGTTCCATGCGACTTCATAATTAATAGCAGAAAACCCAACTGACTGTATTACGACTGCCGCTGGCCCTTCTAATGATGCACGTAAATAATGAAACTTGTTAATGTTATCTATGTCACTATTGTTATGAATGAGACTCATGAAGGTATCGTGAAATTCTAGCCAATTATCGTATGATCCACTGAACTTGGGTAACTGTATAGTGGGCAGCTTTACCGGTACATTGCTGGAATGTGAACCTTTATCA
This sequence comes from Helleia helle, assembly GCA_963853865.1. Classification (NCBI taxonomy): domain Eukaryota; kingdom Metazoa; phylum Arthropoda; class Insecta; order Lepidoptera; family Lycaenidae; genus Helleia; species Helleia helle. The sequence goes on along the minus strand of OY971432.1, from coordinate 18,990,392 downwards.
CTAACATTGTCTAGATTAATTAATTTTTCACAATCGCGTATCACGTCTTGAGCTCGTGCCAGCGTACGATAATAATAAGACTCAAACTTGTCGCGATCATTCAACAAGGAACTGGGATCGTCAGATTCACATTCCAACGCCAATTGCACTTCATCGTACTTGTCATATAACCGGTTTACCTTGCTCAATCGCAACTGCAACTCACTTACATCAGCTGATCGCATTATTGAAACATTTAATCCATCTAAATAGTTGGAAAACGCAGTCAATTGTCCCTTATAACTGGCTCGTTTTTTAAGTAGTTTAGATTCTTCTCTTTCTGTCATTGTGAGGGGCTGATGTAGTTAATCAACCTGAAATTTTACAATTAACAATCTGTAATACTTCTTATCAGTAACGAACAAAAACAATAATCGTGAATAATACCTAGTAATAAGTACAGTATCTAGCAAACTAGTTAAATTGATTTTTTTATTTTATTTTATATAAATTAATATCAACTGTAAATTAGTTAGTATATAGGTGTAGGTAGTAAGTTTATAATGTAATAATTGACTTTAATTTATAGATATTATTTAGTTAGTAAATATATTTGAATTATATCCTAGTTTTTGAGAAAAAATTAATATGTACCTACCTAACTATGAATTATATCTACCTTGTAAATATTTAATTATATCTAAACACCTTAATAATGTCCTTAAAAGGCTCAAATGTTATTATTCAACATCAATTATAAGTATTTAGTTATAAATAGCTAGGCGACAAAGCTTAATTATTAAATAATGACTTCTCACAATAATCTATTTATTTGACTAAGTTATACACTTAGAAAACGCCAAATAATATCCAAATCATTACTATAATTTAATCTTAATAACTAATTAAATGCTACTAACCTTTTTTATTAACAATTAATTTATTAAGTACTAACCTTGATTTCCGTTATATAATCACTTAATACCTAACAATACCTGTAGAGTGATGGGTCAAAAAAACATTTAATCCGAAAAACTATATAAAATGAGGCGATTTTGAGAAAAAAAAATAGCTTCGCCCTTGAAGATCTTTGAACGTCCTCTTTGTCCTTGACGCCAGCAATTAATTTCTTCTTATTTATTAGTTATTCCGTGATATTTCCGTCTCCTCTTCTAAATCCTTGATTAATCCTTGATTATATTCAAATCCGGCTCGTTCTTGGACCATGTATAGGGTTTTTATGGTATTTTAGGTATTAAGTAAAGGAAAGTGAAACAACGAGAACAGTTGACAAATTTATACTAAAGCCTGCGAGATTTATACCGCACGGAATTGACAATTTAACATTGATCCAAACAATTGCTAATGCAAAATATCAGGCACCAATACGCTTAAACAGCTGTCACCAAGAGACCTACTATCCAAGACATAGGAGTGCGTTTCGGCAAGAACCTCCGCCACGAGTCCCCACGGGAGGTCACCTGGCTAGGCTGACTGGCTCTGCGACGCGTTAACCGCGGTCTGCAGAGCGGCCATGCAGCCCACAAGACGTCCACCCCCGCGGCGTGCGCTCTACTGGTGGTCGGCCAAGATTGCCGGTCTCCGAGCCCCTGAAACGGTGCAAGGAGGCTGTACACCCGGAGTAGGCGGAGACGCCCCCAGAATGTCGACAGGGACGACAGGCTGCGCAGGGTCTACGTGGAGATCTTGCAGCAGGCCATTTGCCGAGCTAAGGAGGAGCCCTGGCTGGAGCTGGTGGAGGGTTTCAACGGAGACCCCTAAGGCTGACCGTATAAATAGGCGTGGACCGAGGTCCGCGCTCATTTATACAGTCGGCCTCAATCAACCAAATGGTCCAGTCGGACCAACTGGGGAGTTTCGTCGGGGAACTCTTCACCGACACACCCGTGGGCTAAACGCCCCCCAGGATAGCTCGGCAGACGCCGGACGAGGAGAGTGTTCCGCCACCTGTCACGGAAGCTGAAATGGAGGCGGTTCTATCCCGCCTCCAGGGTAAGAAGAGGGCGCCGGGTCCAGACGGGTTGCACGGGAGGGTCCTCGCGATCTCTCTCATGTACCTCGGCGATAGCCTTCGGGAGCTATTCGACCGCTGCCTGCGGTTCTGGAAGGAGGGTCGGCTCTGCCTGCTACCAAAAGTAGGGCGGACCCCGGACTCGGCTTCGGTGGTGCGACCGGTGGTGCTGCTGAGCGAAGCTGGAAAGACTTTGGAGAGAATAGTGGCCTCCCGGCTCACTCAGCACCTGGAGGAGGGCCCGGGACCAGGGACTCTCAGAGTCCCAATTTGGTTCCCGAGCACACCGGTCGACCGTCGACGCCCTTAAACGTCTTCGGGCGGTGACGGGTGAGGCGGAACACAGACGAGAGGTGGTGGTCGCGGTGTCCTTGGACATCGCGAACGCCTTCAACAGCCTCCCTCACAGTGTGATACGGGAGGCACTGAATTTCTTCGGAGTGCCCCCGTATCTAAGGAGGCTTTTGAAGGCGTACCTCTCCGAGAGAAGGGTAGCCTGCGAAAACCAGTGTGGGTCCGTAGAGTGGTGGCGAGTCGGGTGCGGTGTTTCAGGGATCGGTTCTTGGTCCGATCCTGTGGGACGTCGGCTACGACTGGGTCCTGCGAGGCCACCTCCTCCCCGGGATGGGTGTCATATGCTACACGGATGACACCCACGTATATGCCTGGGGACGATGCTATAAGGAGGCGGCGTGGCTAGCCGAGGTCGGGATCGACCTCGTGATCAGACGCATAGAGAGGTTAGGGCTTTGGATCAGGCCTGAGAAGACCGAAGTCCTTCTCTTCTGTGGGACTGGGCGCAAAGGGGCTGATCCTCCAGGTCGGAGGGGTGAGGGTCAGGATGAGCTTCCATATCAAATATCTGGCTCCTCCTTGACGGAGGGTGGACCTTCGGCGCACATTTCTCAATGTTGGGACCGAAGGTAGTGAAGGCGGCGAGTGCAATGGGCAGACTCCTCCCGAACTTCGGAGGACCCAGCGCCGCCTGCAGGCTGCTATTCTCCGGAGTCTGCCAGAGTATGGTGACGTATGGTGCACCCATCTGGGCGGGTCACCTTACCGCGAGGAATAGAGCCATCGCGGTAAGAGTGATCCGGGGCTACCGTACGGTATGGTGGGTGACAGCCACTACCCTGGCCGGTGACCCCCCGTGGTAGCTCGTGGCGGAGGTTCTTGCCGAGACGCACTCCTATGTCTCGGATAGGAGGTCACTCGGTGAGTGCCTTACGCTGGACGGGATCCTGCGGGTTCGCCGACTAGGGCAAGAGGTGTTAATGTGGAGGTGGGGGGAGGACCTGGTGTGGCAGCCGTATGGAAAAAACCTGATGGTTGCTCTGCATCCGGTCCTTGGGCGGTGGATGCGCCGTAAGCGCAAAACCCTTCCTTCTGAAACAGGTGCTCACCGGGCATGGTTGCTATGGCCCGCAGGGAGCCGTTGACAGTGTGTCACAATTGTGGCGCGGCAGTGGACTCGGCCCAGCACAACCTTGAGGTGTGCCTGAGATGGGCGGCACTGCGTCATGATCTGACATCGGTCAACGGAGGGGACTTGTCTCTCCCAAGTGTCATCACCACGATGCTCGGTGATGACGAACGAAGTAGCGCCATGCTGCTTTGCAGCTGAATGTGCCGGCGCGTTCGGGGAAGTACTTCGCTCTCACATAACATCGACGTCAAATGGCGGCTAATGTCGTCGTGTTTCGTTCGGTTTGTGAGAGATCCGGTGCCCCCCCCCCCCACACACATGACAGCACAGAATACTCAAAGACTACCCCAGGAGGGTACCGGTCGCGCAAGCACCGGAGAATCCCTCTCTAGGCCTCCGGGCTCAGGACAGGTACTTGAACCCGGAGACCTGGGCAGCCCCGCGTATTCTGGGGGGGGGCGAATCTGTGCTCAACACCAAAACTGCCCGGGGTAAACGGAGCCGTCGGCAGAAGTCCCTTACCACTATGACCGTCGATTTCTGTAACATTAGGGGACTTCATACCAATCTTGACGCCGTCCATGACCACCTCCAGACGGCGAAGCCTAGCTCTTTTTAACCGAGACTCAGATATCCTCTCCGGCTGATACTTCTTATCTCTCTTGTCCGGGGTACAAATTAGAACACTTTTTTGTACCGCGGGCTGGAGTTTGCGCGTACGTCAGAGAGGATGTCTGCTCTCGTCGCCTTGGCAGTCTTGAAGGTAGGGACCTCTCCATCCTCTGGTTGCGCGTTGACAGCGACGACCATCCCCGCGTCTATGCCTGCCTATATAGGTCCCATAGCGGTAATGACGAAACCGACCGACTTGTGGAGCACATTCAAATGGCTACAGATTCCGTGCTATAACAGATCCCATCCGCAGAGATCGTGATTCTTGGTGATTTCAACGCCCATCACACCGAGTGACTCGGCTCTCCGATACAACCTCGGTACAACCGATCATGCGGGAACATCTGTTTACGAGTTTGCCTCAGCATATGATCTGACACAATTGGTGGTATCACCAACTCGTATCCCTGATGTGGAAGATCATACGCCTTTCCTGTTGGACCTTCTGCTGACCTCTCACCCGGACAATTACGTGGTCTCCGTGGACGCTCCACTTGGCTCATCGGACCACTGTCTGATCCGGAGTTCTGTACCTGTCGCAAGCCCATCATGGCCTCGTTTTGCTGGCTGCCGCCGCGTTTGGCACTATAGGTCAGCTGATTGGGACGGGATGCGGTCCTTCTTTGCATCCTATCCATAGGGGCAAATTTGCTTCTCGCTGGATGATCCAGACATCGTTGCCGATTCTGTTGCCGATGTAGTGCCATGGAGCTTTTCATTCCAAGCTCTGCAGTGCCTATAGGCGGCAAATCCAAGCCCTGGTTTGGTGAAACCTGTAATATGGCTGCACGCCATAAACGGTTAAGCTACCGAGCCTGGGCCAAAGCATTGATGTCCCAGGATGAAAAGACCAGCGCATTGAAGAAGGAGTATAACTTTGCCTCCAGGTCCTTCAAAAGAGCTATTGCTTAGGCAAAAGCGGAGTACGTGAACAGAATTGGCGAGAGATTGGTTCGACTCCCTTCGGGGACTCGTGCATTCTGGTCTCTTGCCAAGGCTGTTCAAGGGAATTTTTGTAAGCCATCCCTACCATCTCTGCACATGAGGAATGACTCGTTGGCCCACACCGCGAAGGAGAAGGCCGATCTTCTAGGCACTCTTTTTGCTTCCAACTCGACTTTGGATGACCAGGGAAAAATACCACCGACGATCCCTCGGTGTGATAATTCAATGCCGGAAATAATTTTCCGACAGAGCTCCGTACGCAAAGCACTCTTTTCACTCGACATCCATAAGTCGAGTGGGCCTGACGGCATCCCTCCCTTAGTGCTACGAACTTGTGCTCCTGAGTTGACACCCGTCCTTACGCGTCTTTTCCGGCACTCTTACTCATTAGGCGTCGTCCCATGCTCGTGGAAGACAGCTTTGGTACACCCGATCCCTAAGAAAGGGGACCGCTCAGACCTGTCCAACTACAGACCAATAGCTATAACTACCTTGTTCTCAAAGATTATGGAATCCACAATCAACTGCCAGCTCCGGCGATATTTGGAGGATCACCAGCTGATTAGCGATCGCCTATATGGATTTCAACGGAATCGCTCAGCTGGTGATCTTCTAATATTCCTAACGCAACGATGGGCGGAGGCAATTGAGAGCAAGGGGGAGGCGCTGGCGGTTAGTTTGGACATAGCGAAGGCCTTTGATCGGGTGTGGCATAAAGCACTTCTTGCAAAGCTACCATCTTATGGGCTTCCCGAGAAATTATGTAGGTGGATCACCAGTTTTTTGACAGACAGGAGCATTAAGGTCGTTGTCGACGGTGCATGCTCGGACCTCAAGTCTGTAAATACTGGTGTTCCCCAAGGTTGTGTACTATCTCCAACCCTGTTTCTTCTGCATATCAATGATATGCTGAAACCCAGCGGCATTCATTGCTATGCGGATGACAGCACTGGAGATGCTTTATACACTGGCCGCCCTAATATTTCTCGGGAACAAGTCGATGAGTGTCGGAACAAACTTGTGTCTGAAATCGAGTCTCTGCTGGCCAAAGTCTCGGAATGGGGGCGACTTAACCTAGTCCAATTTAACCCCAACAAGACACAAGTTTGCGCGTTTACCGCTAAAAAATCACCCTTCGTCGTTCCTCTACAATTCGAAGGCACTTCCCTAACCGCCTCAGCCAGCATTGGGATACTTGGCGTCGATGTATCGAGAGATGTGCAGTTTCGTGGTCATTTGGAAGGAAAGGCTAAACTAGCCTCGAAGAAACTCGGCGTGCTCAATAGGGCGAAGCAGTATTTCATGACTTCACACCGCCTTCAATTATACAAGGCGCAGATCCGGCCTCACATGGAATACTGCTCTCACCTCTGGATCGCCACGATCTCCGTGGATAAGTTTTCTCCGGCACGTGGTTTTGCAGCACGAGGGAGTATTGTTGTGACATATTACATTTGACAGACGTCAGTTGTCACTTGACAGTTGTCATTTGACACTTGACAGCCGCCTTGGATACAAGAAATTGGCCAAGCGCGTAACATATACTAAGACTTTTGCCACTTGTCACTTTTTATTTTTATTTTACTGTATTATTTTCTTGTTTTATTTTATTTTATTTTTTTCTTTCTTATTTCTCTTATTTTAAGTTTTATTAGTGTATTTTATTAAGTAATAGGTTATTTTAATTTATTTTAATATTTTAGTTAGAGTAGTTAGAGTTAGCGTAGAATTAGAGTAGAATTAAATTAGGTATAGTCAGCAGTTCTCAGGATGACAGATTCTGACGAGGGGGGCCCGCCCCCTCTCGGCAGCGCCCCGCCCCCCTTCCGACCGCGAAATTCGCTCCTGCGAACGCCACCGACCCCGCGTATTTACCACACCAGTGGGAAGGAAGAGACAGACGACAATCAAGCCATCGCCAGCGCGACTGCAAGGAAAGTATATGAGTCTGTGATGGAGGCCCTAACGCCGCCGAAGGGTACACTCGCGACCACTCAAGCCAGCCCATCAAAACGTTTTCTTTCGCCAGAAGAGCTAGCGGCACAAAAAAAGCCGCGCAGAAGGCAGGCAAAGCAGTGTGCTGCAGTTAGGATGGACTACACTGCTGCCGGCGAGACTAACTCCGACGGTAGCATGGTGGACCCGGGTACGACGGGCATTGCTGACTTCCGGACGCCATGCTCGACGGACGAAGACGACGCAGCTACTTCCGGCAGTCTGGCCAAAAGCTCTCCGCGCGTTCTTCTGGCGGTAGCTAACAAGGCGGCGAGAAACATCGGCGATATAATTAAATCCCCGGTAGCGAAGTTAAATAAAGCCGACAGCGCTAGCGTCACTCGTGAGCTGTCGTACATATTGGAAGTGGTTTCACATCTGTCCATATCGCTGGTGGAATCTGAAAAGTCGGTGGATGTATCGAGGGCACGGGCCACAGTCCTGCAATCGTGCCTGGAGGAGGAAAAGACGAGGTCGGCTAACGTGGAACTTAAGGCTGAACACGACGCCGCCGCTATCGCCGCATCAGCATCAGCCCAGGCTACAACAACGAAGACAGGGTCATATGCCGACAAATTAAAGGCGCAATCCGGACCAGTGGTAGCGGTGTACCCTGCTGAGAAAGGCGCTACAATGAAAACAGCTGAAGACACGAAATGCATTCTGAAGACCTCCGTAGCTCCCGCCGCTCTAAATATCAAGGTGGACAAAGTCCGAAGGCTCGCTGGAGCTGGGGTTCTTGTCCAGACAAAGACGAGGGAGGATCTGGAAAGATTAAAATCGGCAATCCCACCGTCGCTAAGGGCATCCGAACCAAAAAGGCATCAGCCGTTAGTCGCTCTCAAAAACATAGAAGGGAAGGCAACAAACTTTGAAGAAATCTTGAAGGCAGTCCAAGAGCAAAATTTCAAAGACGACGAGAATTGGACCTTCGCAAAAATCAAGGAAAACTGTAGGTTGGCCTTCAAGAAAAATAGATATGGGGGCGACAGAACGACGGTAGTTATTGCCTGTGACCCAAAACTGCGGAGCGCCCTCTTGAAAAAAGAAAAATTGTACATAGGGTGGGAAGTCGTGCCAGTAGAGGACTACACGACAGCAATCTGTTGCCGACGGTGCCAGCTCTATGGCCATGGCGAGAACACTTGCAAGGCGGAAGCTCCAACGTGTGGCAACTGCGGCGAGACGGGGCACAAAGCAGACGATTGCAAGGCAACACAGACGAGGTGTGCCACGTGCTTCAAGTTTGGCCGTGCTAAGGAGGCAACCACCCACAGGACTGCCAGCGGAGAATGCCCCTCTCGTCGACATGCTGAGAAGAGGATGGTCGAGCGCACCGGTTATTAATGGCGCCGCCACACATCACCGTCGGACAGATTAATCTGGCGGGAGCTAGAACGGCCACCACCGAGCTACCTCTAGTCGCCGAGGAAATGGGGCTAGACGTCGTTCTGGTCCAGGAACATTATCCTAGCCCCAACATCATACAGTCCGAGAGCAACGCCAAGGCTGGAATATATCTACGAAGGAAGGATGTCGCATGAGCGGCACTTCGACACCTATCGAACCGGCACTGTATGGTGTGCCATTTACTAGTAGACACGGATGGTATATACCTAGTATCGTCCTATTTTCAATACGCTGACGATATTGATATACATCTCAAACATCTAGAGACGGTACTAGCGTGCCTGAGAGGAAAACGTATCATCATAGGGGTAGACTCGAATGCGCACTCTCCGATGTGGTACTGCGAGAGAAGGCAGTAAATCGGACGCGGACCAGACGTCACGCACCGCCGCGAATCGATGGAGGCGTTTATCCTGGCACATAGACTCCGTTTGGCGAATGTTGAAAACCAGCCGCTGACGTTCGCTGGGCCAACAGGCTCATCCAACATCGACCTCACTCTGACGAGAGGCACCCCGGTAACGGGGTGGAGAGTGCACGAAAACAAGATAGACAGCGACCATCGACTGATTACATTCGTGGTGGCCAAGAAGACGGGAAATGGGGTCGACTCGAGCGCAGGGTCGCCGGACAAGTCAATGAGGTTCCGGATCGTCGGGTGGATTGGGCGCACTTTGAGGGCCAGATCCGTCTCAGAGTTGGTACGACTATTAAGTGGAATCGTTCAGCAGCGCGAATAGGTGCTCAGTTCACTAAGTTGGTGAAGAGCACTGCGCTGCAGACACTGGGGTTGCAAAGGGAGGGTAGAAATGAGCGGGGGTATGAGTGGTGGACACCGGATCTTGACCGGATGCGCCGTGAAACCTACCGCCTGCGTAGGGCTTAGCAGACTGCTCGCAAATGCGAGAGTCCCGATGAGGAGGCTGCTAAGCAGAGATTCCACACACGTAGGCGTAGTTACAGGGTAGCAATGGAGGAGGCGCAACTCTTGCATTTTCAGACCATCGCCAATTCCGGAAACTTGGACCCTTGGGGACAAGCCTACCGAGCCGCGAGTGGGAGGATTCCTCCCCCCCATAACGTTATAAATGGCACAAAGTATGCCGAAGGTTATGCTGGGGGCGTCAAGGAAGCCATGACGAATTTACTGGAGGCACTGTGCCCAGATGACGACACGAGCCGTGATACCCCGTATCACCGTCAAGTGCGGGTCATGGCAGCTCTAACGCCGACAGGTGGAGATGCCTCTCCTCCGACCGTCGAGATTGTAGGGACGGTAACCAGGGAACTCCCCAACACCGCCCCGGGCATCAACGGGATAACCGCACGAATTAATAAACACGTTTGGGCAGCCGCGCCGGATGAAACAGCTGAAGTGTTTAGGCGATGTGTCCAGGAGGGCTCTTTTACTGGTGTGTGGAAGGACGGCAGGTTGGTTGCCCTACCGAAAGGAAACGGCAAGCCTCTTACCGACCCAAAAGCATACCGGCCCGTCACTCTGCTGCCGATCTTTGGTAAAATTTTAGAACGCCTTATGATCAGATGCGCACCGCAAATGACCAGGGGTCTATCGGACTGCCAGCACGGATTCACGCGAGGGCGGTCGACGGTCTCTGCGCTGAGGAGTATCTTCAGTGTGGCACGTGAGAGCTCTTCGAAGTATGTACAGGCGATATTTTTGGATATCTCAGGGGCCTTTGATAATGCCAGGTGGCCCATGATATTGCTGAAGTCGAAGCGGGGAGGTTGCCCACCAAACATCTACAGGATGCTGGTGGACTACTTCGTCGATCGAAGAGTAGGGATGTTCGTGGGCCACTCCGTAGTGTGGAAGGCGGCCACCATGGGCTGTCCGCAGGGATCGGTATTGGGTCCCACGCTCTGGAATGTGCTGATGGACGATTTGCTCAGGCTGCCGCTCCCCGGGGGGGTTAGTATCGTGGCATATGCTGACGATGTGACGATCTTGATCGAGTCCGGTGCCCGGGCGGGCCTGGAAGAAAAATCCAAGGCGGCACTGAAGTTCGTCGGTGAGTGGGGTGAGAGGAACCGGTTGGAGTTCTCCCCTGCTAAGTCATCCACGATGACAATCAGGGGTAAACTCCAGCGTCCACCCACCATCAGATTCGGGAGTAACTCGATCAGGAGCGTCACATCGACCACGGTACTGGGAGTGGTGGTGGACTCGAGCCTGTCCTTCGCGCAGCATGCGGTGGACATAGGGGAGAGGGCGGCAAATTGTTTCGGCAAGATGTCGAGAGTGTCGGCATGCTCATGGGGTATCAGATACAGAGCCCTTAAGGTTCTGTACAAGGGTACATTCGTGTCCACGGTGACGTATGCTGCTGCATGTTGGTATGAGCGTGCGTCCCTTCACGTTGTGCGGAGTGCGCTCCTGCGCACCCAGAGACCCGCTTTGATCCTTCTGACCAAGGCGTATCGCTCGACGAGTACTGACGGACTGGCGGTGTTGGCTGGTGTGCTGCCGGCCGACCTCGAGGTGATCAGGGCAGGCAGACTAGGCGCTCTGCGTGAGTCCGCGGTTACCAAGAAGGAGTTGAAGAGTGCCAAACTCAGAGAAGCTGAGTCCGCTCTCGCCGCATGGCAAGAGCGTTGGGACACGTCGATCCATGGGAGGGAGCTATATCGGTTTTTCCCGGAGGTGAAGGCTCGATTCAAGGCGACTTGGATCGAGCCGGATTATGAAACGTCCCAAATCTTGACCGGTCATGGGTGTTTTAAGGGGAGGCTTCACAGAATGAAATTGTCCGCTGTGGGGTCATGCTACTGCGGCGAAGCTTCAGTAGAAGACGTACACCACGCACTCTGAGAATGTCCTCTGTACAGGGATGAGCGTAGGGAATTGTTAGACAGCATCGAAGTACAAGAGGTGGGACCGATCTACTACGGCGATCTCGTGGCTTCTGCGGCGAACTTCAGTAGACTACGGGATTTCGCGCGACGATGGCACAAGAGAAGGAGCGACCTCGAAGAACGGAGGCGAAGAATGAAGCGGAAACCCAGAGAGGTAAAGAAGAAGAAGAAGAAGACCATCGAAGATAGCAGAGCGCACTATCGGCAGACACCGAAGGCGTATCTGTGCCGTCCGCCCCAGAAAGGGGAGAAGGACTTAAGGGACAAGTAGATAAAGAATTAAATAACTTGTAGGGAACGGCAGCGTGAGCACCTGAAGGGCAGAAGAAGAAAAACCCCAGACATTAGGGTGCGCACTCCCGTGATTCGGCCCGTATAACCGCGACAGGTTGAGAGGGCCATGGGTTGGTGGTGGGACTTGCTCTCACCTCTGGGCTGGAGCGCCCCAGTATCAGTTCCTCCCATTTGACCGAATTCAACGCCGGGCGGCTCGAATCGTCGACGACAATGGTATCTCCAATCGGCTTGATTCTTTGGCGCTGCGTAGAGATGTCGGATTGCTCTGCATCTTCTACCGCATCTACCACGGGGAGTGCTCTGAGGAATTGTTCGGACTAATACCTGCAGCAGAATTCCACCACCGGACATCGCGGAAAAACTCCAAATTTCACCCTCACCATCTCGATGTCCGGAAATCCACAACAACTCGATTTTTACGGCATTTCCTGACTCGCACGACTAATATATGGAATAAGCTGCCTTCTATGGTGTTTCCGAACCGATACGACTTAGGGACCTTCCAGAAAAGAGCATACTCATACCTGAAAGGCCGGCAACGCACCTGCTAATCCACTGGTGTAGCGGGTGTCTGTGGATGTCGCTCTTCACTTACCATCAGGTGAACCGACTATCCGTTTGCCCCCTCTTCTATAAAAAAAAAAAAAAAAATGACGAGTCCTGGAGGTCCCAGAAGTGTCCCAGGTTGAGAGGAGGCTGCCGACGAGGCCTCCCCCCGTGGCCGACGAAACGGGGGTGCGCAGGAGGCGCTACTTAATACACCTCCAGTAACGCCCCTGTGCTCGTGTCGGGTTCAGGGTGGGAACCTGGGCCCAGTATGACACGACGTCGTGGGAACTGCTTAGTACGCGACTACTTGCCGGGCAGTCCCCCTTTAAGAGGAGTAGTCTGACCTTCGTCGGGGCCAGCCTGTCGCTGTGGTGATCCTGTTGCCTACAGACCCGGGATCCTCAAAATGTGGCTGAAGGCGCTCGCAGTGGTTTTAGTTTACGAGTAGGGCACTCTCAGGTGCGACTCCTACATAGGGTCAGGATTTACCCGAGATCCTGGATACACATGCGTGAAAAGCATTTCCCGGCTATAACAAAAAAAGGCTAGGGCAGTGGCTGCCGCCCACTATACCGTACGGTACCCCCGAATCACCCGTACCGCGATGACCCGCTGCGCCAAGCGCAGCTGCTGAGCCTTATACCTCGAGGTAAGGTGACGCGCCCAAATGGATTAAACTAACACACTGTAATAATTTTATACAATTTTTTTTACAAAAAAAAAAATATTTTTTCTATGTAACAATATTTAGGGTCAGACTATACAGTATAATTTACCAATAAACCAACTGGGTGGTCCCCGGCAAGGCAAATATTAGGTAAAATGGTCCCTCATGGGCTTAAGGTTAAGAAACACTGCTCTAGAGAGACGTCAAATTTTGCTTTCATTCTCAAATTGACTTGTCACCAGCGCGAAAATCAATTGTTGAAGTGTTCCGTTTCAATTTCTTTGGTCAGGTATGTGACCAAGTATTAGTATTTAGTATTATAAATCACTTTTCTTTAATTATCGTTATTGTTGATACATTGAAAATGTGTAGGTAGTAGTATTCAATATTCAAAATTTTATTGTTCTAGGGATCATGAGTAATTTCTTAACAATTTATAACTACAAGAAGGTAGCATTATGTGACTTCCGACTTGTGACATTACGGTCACATATAACTAAATGGGAAGTCATAACAGGTCGGAAAGCAAAGCTTAGTTGAAATTGCTAATTCCAACCCAACGCCAGGTGGCCGTGTGGTCGCATACATAGGCTGCACTAAAAGTATCGGAAATGGAATATTTCCACTGTTCCTGTCATATTAAAATCTTTTTAATTTAAAACTCCTTGGTTTTAAAAATCGAATACCATTTATTTATTTAAAAAAAGATTCTCGGTCTTGTCACAAGGTCTTGTCAAACTTGATTAGTCGTTGAGAAAATGGAATTGACTCGAGAAAATTCTAGAGCGATGATTTATTATGACTTTCGAAGTGGTTTAACACAAAAACAGTGTGTTGACCGGATGATTTCTGTATTTGGTGATGAAGCCCCATCTAAAACCACAATTTATCGCTGGTTTGCTGAATTTCAACGTGGACGTGTCAAGCTCAGCGATGATCCCCGTCAAGGTCGTCCAAAAACTGCAGTCACCCAAGAAAACGTTGATGCTGTGCGTAAGCTGATCGAGGAAGATCGACATGTGACATACCGCGAAATTCAGCCAACTTTAGACATTGGCGTGAGTCAAATACAAATAATCTTGCATAAACAATTTGGTGTAAAAAAGTTGTTTTCCCGATGGATAACGTATTTGCTCTGTGAAGAGCAAAAAGCGGCTCGCGTTACTTGGTGCGTCAGAACTCTCGAAAGATTCCACGCAGGATCCTCAAATGCTGTATACAACATCGTATCAGGTGACGAATCCTGGATATACGCGTACGAACCCGAAACAAAAAACCAGTCACGAGTTTGGGTGTTCGAAAATGAGTTAAAGCCAACAAAAATTGTTCGTTCACGGAGTGTTGCAAAAAAAATTGTGTCGTTTGTCTCCAAAACCGGCCATGTTGCGACTATTCCTCTTGAGGGTCAAAGAACGGTTAATGCAGGATGGTATGCTAGCATTTGTTTGCCACAGGTCGTTTCTGAACTCCGTAAAGAGAGTTGCAACTGCCGCATCATCCTCCATCACGACAATGCGAGTTCTCACACCGCGCACAAAACAAAAGAGTTTTTAGAGCAATAAAACATAGAATTATTAGACCATCCGCCGTACAGCCCCGACCTAAGCCCTAATGATTTATATACTTTCCCTAAAATAAAGAATAAATTGCGTGGTCAGAGATTTTCATCGCCTTAAGAAGCTGTGGACGCCTACAAAACGGCCATTTTGGAGACCCCAACTTCCGAATGAAATGGTTGCTTCAATGATGGTTCCATTGTATGGAAAAATGTGTCAAATTTCGCGAAGAATACTTCGAAAAGCAATAAATACATTTTTAAATAGTAATGTTGTGTCACTTCCTTGATTCCCGAAATTTTCAGTGCCGCCCTCGTACTTCACGGTTGGCGGGGGGCAACCCCTTTTACTTTTACAAACCAAAAGTGAGCATTAGGGCTTTTGAGCCGTTAGCATATATCATTCCAAAAAAAAAACATTGCTAATTTTCACTGACCTAATGAATGTGGCGTAAGTTACATTTACAAATACAGTGTAAGCTCTTTATAACGAATTCTAAGGGACCGAGCATTTTTTTTCGCTATAAAGAGTTTTCGATATACGGATTACGGAGAGAAGAGAAAAAATAAACCAAATTTAACTAATTACAATAATTTCATGTACATATACCTAATAACTTTTTCGTTAACACATAACACTTTTCTTTTTTTTTACTGACCATCTTGACAGTTTCAAAGTCGGTTTACGACTGATATTACACGATAGGTGACGATGGTGCGTTTAGTAACTGAGACTAAAATTTCCTACAGACAATGTAATCTAAGAATAATGGCACACGTCTTATGGCAATTAACAATCACAAAAGCGAGACAGCTGTTTATGACCTCAGGTATATTTCTTAGACATTTAGGAACCTCTAAAGATTAGTTTAGTAAGCTCATTATAAAACAATTACACTATTAAATATCTTGTTGATGTCTAAATATGAAAATATTTCTTCCTAATAGAGAATGGCTGTTGCGTTGTATAGAGTGAATTAACGTATGGGTTTTGTGGTAAACCAACCAAATTGAACTAATTTCTACGTTAATTCGAGTTTTTCGTAATAACGAACGACGTTATAAAGAGTTTACCCTGTAATATTAAGACATTTAAACGTTAGGCAAGCTTTTCTTAAGTAAAAATAAGTACTATTTCATTTCAGTAGGTAGGGTAAGGTGGGGCACAGTGGTACACGGGGTACAGTGTTACACGGGGTACAGTGTTACACGGGGTACAGTGTTACACGGGGTACAGTGTTACACGGGGTACAGTGTTACTCGGGGTACAGTGATACAGGGGGTACAGTGTTACACGGGGTACAGTGTTACACGGGGTACAGTGTTACTCAGGGTACAGTGTTACACGGGGTACAGTGTTACACGGGGTACAGTGTTACACGGGGTACAGTGTTACTCGGGGTACAGTGTTATACGGGGTACAGTGTTACACGCGGTACAGTGTTACTCGGGGTACAGTGTTACACGGGGCACAGTGTTACACGGGGTACAGTGTTACTCGGGGTACAGTGTTACACGGGGTACAGTGTTACACGGGGTACAGTGTTACACGGGGTACAGTGTTACACGGGGTACAGTGTTACAATGCACATATCTTCGTCCCCGTCCTTTACTTTTATGATGTTTGTTAAATATAGGGCGGGGGTCGCCCGCTTCACTCACCGCTGTCCTCGGCAACGTGGTCTGCTCCGGAGACTCTGTAGGTGACGCGAACTGTTCCAACCCTCGTATCCAACACCACCATAGGGACACACTGATTCGGATCTCCAGCGTAGGATGAATGATGTTAATCCTCGATCGAGTTAAACGGGTTACGGGAGGCCTCCCGGTTTGTATGCGCGCGCGGCAGTGGTTGAGTTTGTACTGGCTGTAAGCGCACACTAGAGGGCGCATTCACGATCGCATTCGGATGGCGGTATATCGCAAAGCGACCCCTCAGTTCAAAGGAAAAATAATAATAATATGTACTTAAACGATATTGTCCAATTTATGCTACCTTGCAGATGTACGAAAATACGAAATAACTCATATATCTATTTTAGTTTAAGCAAATTATTTGTTCAGGTACGGAACATGCCGCCCACCTTAAAAGCACGTAGTGTCTTTTAAAAGAAGAATAAAACTTATAAAGAAAATCATATATTAATTAAAACTAAACTTAACTATTAATATTGGTTGTATACAATCTGACTATTGTAGTGGAAGAGGACAAATTTTGACAACAGGGCGTTTGAAAAACGTATTGCCCATTTTTAATGTTACGACTCGCACAACCTGGTCGGAGCCGGGATGAAGCGCGTGAATGCGTGCGAGCTTCCATTGAATGGGTGGTAGGTTCTCATCACGCACCATAACAACAGTGCCCTCACGAAGAGTGGAGCCGCGGTCTTGAAACCATTTATTAGTTTGTTGGAGTTCGTGAAGATACTCCTTACTCCATCGTTTCCAAAAATGTTGAACCGACTGTTGAATCCAGTTCCAACGAGTAAGTCGACTAGGATTTTCGTCTACCAAGGCGACGTCAGGCACCGCAGTTAGGGGTTCCCCCATTAGGAAGTGAGCCGGAGTCAAGGGAAGAGGATCCGAAGCATCCGAACTCAATACGCAAAGAGGTCGCGAATTTAAAACGGCTTCTATCTGACACGTAAGAGTGTGCATCTCGTCGTACGTCTGAATTCGCGTACCTACCACGCGGTGAAGATGATGTTTAAAGCTCTTTACGGAGGCTTCAAACAATCCGCCGAAATGGCTAGCATAAGGAGGTTGGAAATGCCACGTAAGGCCCTGCCTTAAAGTTTCTTTGTTTAAAATATTTAGAACTGGATCGCTACGTAAAAACGCGTATAAATCCTTTAAGTAATTATTACAACCAACAAAATTCCTTCCACAATCTGAATAGATATCCGTACAATAGCCACGCCGGGACGTGAAACGTCGCAAGGCGGCTAGAAAAGCTTCTGTAGATAACTCGGATACGAGTTCGAGATGTACGGCCTTAACTGACATACATACAAAAACTGCGACATAACACTTCACTACCTTAGCATTCCGAACCTTGTTAGCGCGAACATAAAAAGGGCCCGCAAAATCCACCGATGTCTTTTTAAAGGCACGAGTTGGACGTAGCCTGGATTCAGGGAGCTGTCCCATGCGCGGTTGCATACACGCAGGGCGCGCCCGGCGTGTACAGCAACGTACGCATCGATGTATTCGCTGACGCACGATATCACGACTCGATAAGATCCAATATCGCTGTAGAAGCGAGTAGCGTACTAACTGAGGTCCCGCATGTAACTGGGTCAGGTGAGCGTCGTCGATTATAAGATCCGTCAAGGGATGTCGTTTAGGCAAAATCAATTGATGTTTAGAATTAAACGGTAAAAGAGACTTGTGAAGTCGTCCTCCCACGCGTAAATATCCGTCACTATCCAGAAATGGCGTAAGACGGCGCAAGCTTAACGAAACTAATTTATTGTTAGAAATATTTTTTATATCCTCATTAAAAACTGAATGTTGCGTCAAAAGTATAAGGCGATTAAGTGAAAAGTTATATTCAGGAACCGTGATGTAATTTGGAAGTGATTGTTTAATATGTTTATTTTTACATTTGTTGTAAAAACGAAAAATGAAAGCGGTCACACACACAAGTTTATTTAACGACGAATATCGTGTGATAAAACTATCCGTATCGCCAAGGGGATACGTCACAGCTGTGTGGGAATACTTAGCAAGCCGTTCCTTTGTGTTACGCTTTTCTTCGCTGGTATTTAAAATCGGTTTTTGTATAGGCCAAGAGTCGGGATCTTGTTGGAGCCATGCGGGACCATGGTACCACAAGCCACTCCTAACCAATGCGGCCGGCAATAGGCCACGAGACGCTGCGTCTGCGGGGTTATCAGCAGACGGGACGTGGCGCCAACAGCTTGCGGGCACACGGGTCAAGATCTCACTGACGCGGTTAGACACAAAGGTCTTCCATTCATGTGGAGAAGAACGAAGCCAAGCCAATACGACCGAAGAGTCGGACCAAGCCTGAATTTGACCGGGACGGATCCTGTCTCCGTATATGTGGTTCACCCTCTCAATTAATTTAGATAACAAGAGTGCTGCCATCAGTTCAAGGCGAGGAATAGTAAGACACACACGCAACGGTGCGACACGAGTTTTTGCCATTATTAAATGTGTCTCACAATTACCACTCCTGCCTATGTGTCGTATATAAACGCATGCGGCATAACCGATTTGAGACGCATCCGCAAAACCATGTATTTGAATAGATTCTATGTCGTCAGTATTAAAAATATAACGAGGAAAAGAAATCGATGATAAGAGCGGTAGCTCCTTACTAAAATGCATCCATGAATTTAATATATCAATAGAGGCGGCTGCTCGTCCCAACCAATGTTCTCCAACCACATCAACTGAATTAAATGCTTAGCGAATAATGTTACTGGCGACAATAACCCGAGAGGGTCGTATATTTTTGCTATATCGGATAATATAGCACGCTTGGTACAATCGCGCGAAGTAACGTGAACCCTGAAGTTGAATGAGTCCGCTCGGGGGTCCCACTGTAATCCGAGAACATTGACACCCCTATCGCCCTCCATCTCTGCGAAAAGGACATTCTCACACCGCCCACCATGAAACTCTGATGGCTGGACTGCAGCGAGAATCGCGGGCGAGTTGCTATGCCACTTGCGCAGCTCGAACCCAGCTGTCGCGCAAATAGCAATCAACTCCCACTGAAGAAGAAGAGCCTGGGCTTCGTCGTCGGCGCCCGTAATGACGTCATCGACGAAGACATTATTTAATAAAACGGCCGCGGCCAGTTTGAAACGCTCGGCCTCATCGTTAGCCAGTTGTCGGATGGTACGAAGTGCGAGATAGGGAGAGCAGTTGACGCCGAATGTGACTGTACATAGCCTGTAGTCACGTAAAGGTTCCTCTGGTGATCGACGCCAGAGAATACGGTGAAAATCTCTATCACTTTCACGTAATAATATATTACGAAACATCTGTTTTATGTCTGAACAGAAAGCAACACGATGCACACGAAAATTTAAAAGAACATCAACGATATCTAGGTGAAGTTTAGGTCCTGAGAACAGCACGTCATTCAATGAGTACCCGCTGGTCGTACGACAGCCGGCATCAAAAACAACTCGGGTGCGTGTTGTCTGGCTTGAAGGCTTAATCACACAATGGTGTGGGATATAGTAGTTGGCACCAACTGAAGACTCATCATCAACAAGCTCCATGTGATTGAGGTCAATGTACTCCTGAAGGCAAGCGTGATAGTCGAACTTCAGCTGGGGGTTACGTTCCAACCTATATTCCAGCTTATGAAAACGAGCAACTGCAATTTGTCTCGAGTCGCCGAGGGGCGGGGCGTTGACCTTGAAAGGCAAAGCGACCACGTATCGCCCTGTGATATCTCGATTATGCGTTCTTCGAAAAAAGGATTCGCATAATTCGTCATCGGGAGTGTAACTCCGCTTCTCTGGTACTGACTCCAGCTCCCAAAATCTTTGAAGGTTGTCGTTGTCAAACGAGCTATAACAAACTTGGAGTGGAGTCGAAATGTTTCCATTAAATGTAAGCTTACCTAACAGTAAATAACCGAAGACACTACTCATCGCAATCGGTGTACCGGGTGGACCCATAATAGTGTTATTTAATAAAATGTGGGATAGTATATCCGCTCCTAATAACATCTCAACCGGTTGAGGTGTGTGAAAATGAGGATCGGCCAAGGTAAGGCCCTTTAAATGCGGCCACTCAGAGTAAGGCAAAGACACACTAGGCATTTTTGACATTAACTTAGGCAAGATTAATGCGTCAACCGGAATAACGGGATGATGTTTATCCTTTGGCGTAATCGAGCATGTGACCATACCCTTAGGTACCAATGGTTCCGTATCACCTATGCCAAGTACCGGTACTCGAACGCCAGTGCGCGGCAAACCCAGACGCTGTACGCACGTCTCGCTTATGAACGAGGCCTGACTCCCGCTATCAACCATACACCGAACGGATGAAATTTTATTATCTCCCATATATAAATCTATTACAGCGGTAGATAATAACACCGTAGAATGCGACGAATGCATTATGTATGCGAGCGTCCTGTCTATCCTCCGTAGGAGGGAACGAGACAGCGCTAGCAGTAGTACTGTTTACAATCGTTAAAGACTGCGGTGAAATTAAATGAATAAGGCTATGATGTCTTTTTTGACATGTACGACATACAAAATTCGATTTACAATTTCTTACATCGTGTCCGACGTTTAAACAATTGTAACAAATATTTTTGTTTTGAATAAAGTTGTACCTATCCTGCGGAGAGAGATTTAAAAACTCGGTACATTTAGAAATTAAATGCTGACCGGTGCATTTCAAGCAAGAACGATTCCTATCACGTGTATTATAAGGTCCAGTTTGCTCTGTGACTGACGCGACGCGTGCGGTGAATGAATTACGATGTACATTTAATTTCTCGCTACTTTTCTTATGATGCTTATTATTAATATTTTCTGGATAATTTTTTATGGACTGTGTATATGAAGCCATAGCGATTTCGTCGGCTGAGATTTCGCGTTCTAAAAATTCAATTTAAGTATTAACATCCGGTATATCGGACGGTCTTGACAATGAACGTTCATAATTCTTTCTCAAACCTGTGGGTATTTTACGCAGTAATAAGTTAAGTAATATAAAACTCCACTGATCAATAGGAAAATCCATAACCTCAAGCGCCCTAATGTTTTCCTGGTAGACATTTAATAAATTTCGTACACTTTGATAAGATCGCTCGGAACATGTTTCAAGGTCGAGTATACGATCCATATGTTTAGATGCGACGATACGCCTATTTTCATATCTATATTTTAAAATATTTAACGCGATAGTATAATTATCACCTGTTATAGGGAGTGATTTGATCAAGTTATATGGTTCATTTTTAACCGAAAGTAGAAGGTATCTTAATTTTTCCGTCTCCGTGTAGGCTCTGTTGTGATGGACTAATGAACTAAATAAATCAAAAAACGATTGCCAATCGGTAGGATCACCGCTAAAATCGGGTAACGGCAAGACGGGTAGATTTCTTTTATGACAAATGTCGTCCTGATAAAGTGACCGACGCCGATTCAGGTCGTCATTTTTATGACTATTTATGTACGAAACAATGGCATAATATACGTCGTTAAAATCATTGCGTATTTTAATATGCTCGTCTTTATCAAAAACCTTGTGCTTTATGAGCGTTTTTTCAATTTTAGATTGAATTTTATTGAATTTTCTTTGATGTGAACTTAAATCACTAGCTCGCGAACGAAATTGTTGATCATTTGTGGTTGCAAGCTGTAAAATACGTTTAAGCTCGTCGAGGATCAAATCCCTTTCGAAAATATCTTGTTCACACAATATTTCTAATTGTAATTCGTCCGGCATTTTGCGTAGCAAAGATGGCGGCGAGATAAAATGCGAAAAGAAATACGTTTATTGAAAAATGAGTACGTAGTACTGCTATTAAACAAGATAGCACAAGCTGGACAATGATCCTGGTTCGAAGGAACAAAAATTTATGTTAAATATAGGGCGGGGGTCGCCCGCTTCACTCACCGCTGTCCTCGGCAACGTGGTCTGCTCCGGAGACTCTGTAGGTGACGCGAACTGTTCCAACCCTCGTATCCAACACCACCATAGGGACACACTGATTCGGATCTCCAGCGTAGGATGAATGATGTTAATCCTCGATGGAGTTAAACGGGTTACGGGAGGCCTCCCGGTTTGTATGCGCGCGCGGCAGTGGTTGAGTTTGTACTGGCTATAAGCGCACACTAGAGGGCGCATTCACGATCGCATTCGGATGGCGGTATATCGCAAAGCGACCCCTCAGTTCAAAGGAAAAATAATAATAATATGTACTTAAACGATATTGTCCAATTTATGCTACCTTGCAGATGTACGAAAATACGAAATAACTCATATATCTATTTTAGTTTAAGCAAATTATTTGTTCAGGTACGGAACAATGTTGGTATACACGTTTGTCAAGCTCACAAGTACCCATCTTTAAATAACTATCCCCGCAGCAGTTTGTCCCGTGCTTAAAAAATTACAAACAAAAAAATGTTTTAATGCGATTAAACGAATAAAAAATAATTTCAAAGTTTTTAATTTCCTTCCGGACATATTGTATTTAGGTAAGTGATGGTAATTTTCCTTTATTTAATGTTTATTTAGCTACAAATTACTGTTAAGTAGTTTGTTGTAAACATAATCTAAAATTTTCATACGATTTTTTTTATTTGGTTTACCCCTCCGGGGCACTATGTTACGGCCCGCGGGGCACTGTGACACTGTAACATTCAGACCAATTAACATATTTTTGTACTATTTCAAGAGGAATTCGGAGTACGGTTTAGAAAACGGCATACCGATTTAACATTAATAAGAAAACCAGCACCTTGCAACAGTGAAACCGAAAAAAACCTATTTTGTAGTCGTTCAATTTTTTGAAAAACAACTAGTCAAACATAAAGTTAGAAAGATAGACCAAACGTCAGACAGATTACTATATATATATATATATAGTAATCTGTAGGGAACGTATATATATCTATATATATATATATATATATATATATATACGTTCCCAAGAAATTTAATATTTGTTAGAAGATAAAACACTTTTTCTTTTATTGTTAGTTTTTCAATTATTTTAATGTTGTAACATTGTGCCCCTTGCCCTGTAACAGAATACCCCAGATACAGGGCTGTGTGTTACAATACGACTTATTTAATTAAAGTGTTATTTAAATTAAGTAGTTGCTAATAATATTAATGTTTGAGTATATAATATAATTGTAATTAAAGACAGATTGTTAAAGTTTATTCCCATTTCCCATGCCAAAAACAAGCTGATTAAAATAATATTTTTGTCACTATAATCTACTTTTTTATTTTTTGTAACATTGTACCCCACCTTACCCTACAATTAAGGACACTAGTTCCATTTCTAATGAGTTAACACTTACTCGTAAAGTAAATTTATTTCACATCTTAACACCTTCACAAGACCTGGTGGAGAAACGCTAACAATGTTTTGAATGTCATTTAATGTCAACATTTGTTAAGTAACTTAGTTTAAGTAATAGTTGACTGTCTATTACTGAGACAGTTTTTGAATCGTGTGAGTACAGCCTTATGATTTTAAGACTTTAGACTTACATTTTGTTACCGACCCTTCAAATTGATGAAGTTAAATCTATGACACCGGTGGGAGGGAAGCACTGTGCCACGCTCCCGGCTGCATAGGTACCACCATCTTGTTTGTTTCTCCCGTGTAAGAACTTTGCTGTGTTTCGGAGAGAAGGGCAAGACACCGAGACTTAACAATTAACATCTTAATTCACGTTTGCCAGTTTGCCTATCCAACTAACTTAAAAAAAATGAAATCATATTAGCTATTAGCTTTTAAATCTGTGTGGCCACAATTATGCTTACAGTAAATTTTATGATATATGATTTTAAATCCTTGAAACAGAGGCTTGTTTCTTTGATTAATTAATTTTTTTTATTCAAAATAGTTGAATAAAAAAAAGATTTTGATTTTTAGATACCTGATCGAGCTATCTTTTTTTACGCCGGGAAATGATCTGAGGCATCCAGCTGGGGAGAGGGGTGACTCCCCAGGCGGGTATGTGGGACTCGCTGCGTCCGAAAGATGGTAAGGTGGATGCAGCTCTACCCACTAAAACCCGGCGAGTGCCACCAATGCCGCCTTTGGTGAAGTGCTCCGAATATATTGATCAAACAGGGCCCCTCGACGGCTAGTAAGTCCCTCAAGGTCCGACTCCACCTCCAGGGACGGGTCGTCCCGCACCTCAGAACAACCCCTCCCAACGTCGGGACAATGCAATGGGGTGAGGTTCCCATCCTCGCCCCTTAACCCTTCTTATAAGAGGGGTACAAAGAGTGAGCACCACCGCCACGACAAGGCTAGAACCATGCTGGGGATACCTGAGCTATCTACTACTACTACAGCGTACACGCTACACAGTTCAGTTGTCAGTACAGGGATTAGGGCCGTTAATGAAACGAGTATCGATTTATTACAATATCTTTATTAATGCGTTGTTTTGAGTCGTTTCTTAGCGATCAGGGAACGTCAGTATCATTACGTACCGTTCGATCAAAACGAGACCTTAGTGTAAGTTGGCCGCCGGCCGCGTGCCGCTCACTACTACACGGCCCACAGTCCACGCTCATAATGAACGATATAATATAATAAACCAACAATCGACCATCGCGTCTGCGCAGGGCCAGGAACACGCCGGGTGGAGGTCCCCGGGACGCGTCAGGTAAATCTTTGGCAGTCGGTCACTAACTAGAGTCTAGACTATAAATATCGGCTTTGGATATGTATCACATGGGCCGGCGGTCCGGCTGAGGTCAGCGAGCAGCACCCCTCCCGCCTCACGAGTAGATCGTCATCAGGATCACCTGCAACCGTCGAGCGTGTCTCAAATGTTAACCTTAAACGCTACGAAATAGGATCGGTATGTACAGGGAAGATAGGACCGAGCGCCATACCTCTTCGAGGGAGAGAGGGTTCGACTTCATCTTAGCGTCGAGACTGCGGTACCGTTCTGAAACACAAAAAGTTCGGTAGCAGGATCTTGTGACGGATCAAACGGACAGTCGGTTCATCTGGGGGAGGTGATCAGCGTCATCTATTAATAATAAAGGTATTATTAACTAGTCAGACCATAAATATTGTTAGGTACCTACAAACTTTTATATTTTCAACTTTTTTTTTTTTTTTTATTTGGATCACGTATATTATTTTAAAAACTTCATTCATAGACTTCATTCAATTTTGCGCCATTTCACATATTTTTTTCGTGTTCATTATTAAATTACAATATGGAATGGGGAGTTGAAAGAAAATAGTATTGCAGTGATCGCCTTGCACAAAGTGGGTATGGAGCCGTCGGTCATATTCCAGACACTTCACACACAGACTAGTTTAGATAATAGCTAAACTGTCGTCAAGAAAAAAAATGCGTGCGTACAGAGTACACATGTCAGAAGTGAAACTTATAATTTAGCACCGTTATTTAAGAAGCGTAACATATCCATGGTTAGCCACGAATGCTACTTAGTTGATACCGCTTGCTTTATATTTTTTAAGACAAACGTATATTTATCTAATTTATGACATATATTATTTATGTGTTTCTTCCAATTACAAAGGTGGTCTACTGGACACTAAGGTAATTGCATCATTGTAGGTAATACTTATTTCTTGGTTTACGGTTTTTCGTGTTTTGAAACGTATAATATTTGTTTGATTTATATTAATATTTAGATTATTGCATTCTAGCCATTCTACTGCCGTTTTTAAGGTGTTATTTCTGTTTCATCGTGATATTTACTTTTCCCTTTTATTAGTATTGTGGTATCGTCAGCAAAAAGAATACTTGGATGTGTTAAAGCATTCGGTAAATCGTTAATGTAGCACAAAAATAACAGTGGCCCTAAAATAGAGCCTTGTGGGACTGCAAGAGTGTTAAGTACAAACTGAGATCTATATTTATTAGTCTGCCGTTTGTACTATTCATTTCTACGCATTGCTGACGATTTGATAAATAACTCCTAATCCAATCATGTGCCACTCCTCTAATGCCTTGATTGTACAATTTATCGAGTTATATTTTATGAGATACATGATCAAATTTATTTCGTCATATTTAAAAATATTCCATTATGTCAAACATTATGTCACAGTTTTTATTAAAGAAAAACAAACATGTAAGTACTGTTGATTTATTTTTCCTAAAACCGAATTGTTCTTATTTAAGTATTTTGTAATGATTTAAAAAGTTGTAAGTAAATATTATGAACCATTACTTTATCGAAAAATTTTGAAAATCTTGGAATGAGCGTGATAGGTCTGTAATTTCTAAAAATCTCATATTACTAGTGTCCCCATTTTTAAAGATTGGCTTCACTAATTAATTAGTTATGTACGATATGTGTTATGAACCAATGTATCGAGCGGCGCCACGGCAGCGCGTGAGCGCCGCTCCTTAGGGTGCGCCCGCGCGCGGGGGTACCGCCAGTACCGCCAGTACCGTGAGTTCACCGCGAGAGCTCTCAACGGCGTGTCGCCCCCAGTCCAGCGCGAGCCGTGACGCTGCCCAGTCTATCGCGAACCGTATACCGGCACAGTCTAATTGTATTCGCTCGTTTGATGCCGCTATTGAAGTGACGAACGATAATTGCCACGTGATCCTTTGTTGGCCCATTTTGGGGCATAGTCACGTGGATTGATTGATTTGAGTGTAATGGACTAATATAAATATCGTGACTATTGTGAACACCTCAGTGCCTAAATCAAGTTAATGTGAAAGAATTATGAGCGATTTTGTGAAGCCCGCTGCGCATCGTGTTCAACCGAGGTTGTCTCAGATAAGTATATAGATCGATTAGCATTAATTATCCGATTGGCTAATTAGGGATTAGTGTTAATTAGATTTATATTTGAGGCATCGACACACCGGAGAAGACTCAAGACGTCGTTTAGGTAATTGTACAGTTTTATCTAGCTCCGTGCTCGATGGTGAAGCACGGGGCATTTTCATATGGCATATCATAACGTGAACAAAATTTTTGGTGCAGAGCGTGGTTAAAAAAATTTTTTGGTAGCATAGCGTGGCTAAATATTTTTTGGTAGCACAAAGCCTGGTTAAAACATATTGTTGAAGCAGAGCGGCTTATATACTGCCTATATTTTATTGTGTATATTGTGTTCATTATAAATATTCTAACATTAAGTTGAAGGCAAGGTATACGCTCGTTTCTTTGTTAAATTCATTGAGTAGGTATTTATATTATATGTGCGGTCAGACGCAAATTTGTCAAGTACGGTTAGGATAAAAAGTTTGTTTTTATTTTATTATCCATTTAAGATATTTGTTTATTGATTTATTGTTATAAGCCTTTATTATTGCTTGTACTTGTGTTTGAATTGATAACAGCTGTTGTGCTATTTGAAGGATAGCCTTATTATTATTATTGCTTGTACTTGTGTTTGAATTGATAACAGCTGTAGCGCTATTTGAGGGATAGTCTTATTATTATTGTTACTTTGTTTGGCGATTATTGTACGCTTGTCCTTTGAAGATGGCGCCCGCTGCGTTTACTATTGTTCGTGAATCCTATGCCGGGATTACGTCACAACTGAGATGGTTCAGTTCTGCGGCCGCCTTAACCCAAAGAGAGGATCGCATAGAATCATTATTGGATAGGCATGAGGGGTGCCCTATGCGACTTCAGGAGGTGGAGACGCTTTACAGGCGCTTCATTATAAATATTGATGAAGTGCCCCTTGAGTCGTTTCCGAAGGAACGACGGGACCAAGTCCACGAGGACTACGTCCAGATTATGGACCTGGCCAACGCCATCGCCCAGAGCGCGCGGGAGATTTAAGACTCGCGCGCCGGAGTACCGCCCCATAGGGCCCCCGTGAAGACTCCCGTGGGCCTTTTGACCAGGTTGCCGAACTTGGACCTCCCACGTTTTGATGGTCGATTAGACACGTGGATGGGGTTCATCGGCCTTTTCGAGAGCCACGTAGACTCGAGGGAAGATTTAGGCCCCTCCCAAAAGCTGGCCTATCTGCTCTCCGTGCTTGATGGTGAGGCACGGGGCCTTGTGCAGCACCTCCCAATATGTGACGGGAGTTATGGAGTCGCGCGGTCATTGCTCACCAAGCGCTATCATAATCAGCGCTGTTTGACGGATGCTCACATCGACCAGATTATGAACCTCCCGGTCGTAAGCAACGCCGCCTAGTTGAGGACCGAACTGCTTAACCCTCTTTTGATTGCCACTAACGCGTTCAACCGCTTGGACCTGCCGGTCGCCCAGTCGTCTTATTTTCTTGTACGTATTGTGCTGAAGCGGTTACCGGTGTCTTTGAGGGCACGTTTTGAGCAGGTGCATGCTAGGGATGAGGCATCTTCTCTCCCTACCTTTGATCAGCTCCTGGCGTTCCTCGAGGACGAGTGTCGCATGGGTGACGTTATGGTCGCCGATGCGCCGGTTGAGCCATCCGGGCCCACGCCCTCTAACCAACGACGCGCCGCCCAAATCTCGCCAAAGCGAAGAGCGAGTCCTCGCTTTGCTGTCGCGCAGGTAGCGCGACCGGACTGCCGTTTTTGGAAATCCCGGGGGCACCGAACGGCACAGTGCCCAGACTTCGCAGCGCTGCATGTGGCCTCTCGTAGGCGGATTGCACGGTCCCGAGGCTGGTGCTTCGCCTGCCTCGGGGACCACTACCAACGCGCGTGCCCCGACACGCGACCGTGTCCGATTTGTGGAGGGCAACATTTGAAATTGCTGTGCGCCAACGCGAATGGCCGCCGCGACCACGCAGGGTCGCCCTCGGGCGGGTATGTGAGTGGACGTCGAGTTGAGACTCGCAGTTTGAAGTCTGACTCACCCCCCTCACGCCGCGCAGATTGTGCTGCAGTCAGTCGCCGAAATGTTCCGGCGGGCAGCCCCACGGGCGGGTATGGAAGCGGTCCCCGGGTTCAATCCCGCACCTCTGTGTCCCGCTCCCCCTCATTGTCCCCACGTGACCATGCAAGGTCACCTCCAGTCGTGTACCACGACTACCGTGGATCACGTGCGTCGCCATTGCCGTCCCCCCCTCTGGCGGAACGTCCCCGTTTGTAGTCGCGCAACCCTCGGCATGGACGTCCTCGGCGCTACGAACCGCCGTCTATGGCTCGTAGCAGTCGTCACCGAGCGGAGGGGGAGTTCAAACCCCTCCCCCATTTTGACGTGCCGTCCCGGAACAGCGACAGTCGATCGTCGCCGCGTCAACATTAGGATGTTGGCGTCTGCCCCCGCTATGCACTACCCCCCTTTGAGACCGTCCTCTTACCCACGGCTTATGTCAGGGTCTGGGGACGGACGGGCCCCTCGGTTGTAGTACGAGCTATTTCGGACACAGGCTCACAAGGGTGCATAGCCTCGTCTTGGTTGGTGGGGCAGACTGGCCTAAATATAAAACAGTACTCTGATGTAATAAGGGGTGTTGGGAACGCCCCTGTGGCTACTGTTGAGGGCCGCGTTTGGTTTGAATTCTCCCCTACAAACTCTCCACACCCGACGTTGGGGTCGTCAGCTATTGTGATGGAGAACATTTTGGGCAGTCACCCGCAAGTACGGTTGTCTGCGGATGCGGTAAAATTGACCGCGGATTTAAACTTGACTGACTTTAAGTTTGACTTACCTGGCACGGTCGATTTACTGCTTGGTGCCGACGTTTTGGGAAAAATATTATTTGGGAGAAATCGAGTTTTGCAGCCAGTGGCCCTCCGGACCATATTTGGGTTTGCATTGATGGGGCCTGTATTGAAGACTCCCCCCCCTACCGAACTTGGAACGGCCTTAATGGTGGGCTCCGCCCTCTCTGACGCTGTGCAGAGATTTTGGGAAGTAGAGCAGCCACCACAAGCTCTCCGCTCTGATCCGGAACATGAGGAGTGTGAACAGTTCTACCAGACCCACACTACCTACCTCCGTTCTGGCCGGATCATGACAAGACTGCTATTTCACGCAGTACGGCCGCCTCTTGGTTTCTCGCGATTTATTGCTGAGAAGCGTTTGTTGGCGATGGAGCGCCGCATGAGCAGGGACCATTACTTAAAGAGTAGTATATTGACTTCATGCGGGAGTAT
This sequence comes from Helleia helle, assembly GCA_963853865.1. Classification (NCBI taxonomy): domain Eukaryota; kingdom Metazoa; phylum Arthropoda; class Insecta; order Lepidoptera; family Lycaenidae; genus Helleia; species Helleia helle. The sequence continues at coordinate 18,960,227 of OY971432.1, read as the reverse complement.
GAGAATTTGGGACACATGTCAGTGTCAAAATTTGTGTGTCTTTGTTTGCCTGTCCACCAAGGCGGTACATTTGGAACTCGCCTCAGCCCTCTCGACAGAGGCCTTTGTTGCGACGTTAGATAGTCACGTATACGATAGATAGTTTGTGTCACGACGAGGATTACCGTCCTTGATTCGTTCGGATTGCGGCACCAACTTCAAATGCACAAGTAATTATTTAAAAGAGATATGTGATTTTTTGTCGTCTAATGAGACTGAAATTGCGTCTAGACTAGTTAGTCGCCGAATAACTTGGAAGTTCAGTCCTGCATCATGTCCCCACTGGGGAGGTATATTTGAAAGCGTGGTAAAGGTTGCCAAGACACATTTGCGACGAGTAATTGGCGAGTCCGTATTGACATTTGAAGAGCTCGCAACTGTGTTTTGCAAAATTGAAGCAGTTTTGAATTCACGCCCGTTGTGCCCGATCTCTTCAGACCCTAATGACTTGGAAGCCCTTACGCCGGGCCATTTTTTGATTGGACAGCCACTCAACGCCCTGCCGGAATACCCCTTTGTTGATGTGAGACCCAATCGTCTCTCTCGGTTTGAATTGGTCCAACAACTCACTCAGAGCTTTTGGAAGCGTTGGAATTTGGAATATTTGCACATTCTCCAGCAGCGCGTTAAGTGGACTGATAAGACTGATCCACCTCATGTTGGCGACCTCGTTCTGGTTAAGGAAGGCCCCCTGCGCCACTGTGTTGGCGCAGGGGGCGCATTCTCAATCTAGTTTTTGGGACAGATGGTGTATCCCGGTTTGCTGAGGTTCAAGTGGACGGTTCGGTCTTGAAGAGAGCGGTATCAACCTTATCACGACTACCAGTTAATTAGCGGCCAGGTAGGCCTGGCCGAGGCGGGTAGATGTTATGAACCAATGTATCGAGCGGCGCCACGGCAGCGCGTGAGCGCCGCTCCTTAGGGTGCGCCCGCGCGCGGGGGTACCGCCAGTACCGTGAGTTCACCGCGAGAGCTCTCAACGGCGTGTCGCCCCCAGTCCAGCGCGAGCCGTGACGCTGCCCAGTCTATCGCGAACCGTATACCGGCACAGACTAATTGTATTCGCTCGTTTGATGCCGCTATTGAAGTGACGAACGATAATTGCCACGTGATCCTTTGTTGGCCCATTTTGGGGCATAGTCACGTGGATTGATTGATTTGAGTGTAATGGACTAATATAAATATCGTGACTATTGTGAACACCTTAGTGCCTAAATCAAGTTAATGTGAAAGAATTATGAGCCGCCATTTTGTGAAGCCCGCTGCGCATCGTGTTCAGATCGATTAGCATTAATTATCCGATTTGCCAATTAGGGATTAGTGTTAATTAGATTTATATTTGAGGCATCGACACACCGGAGAAGACTCAAGACGTCGTTTAGGTAATTGTACAGTTTTATGTAGCTCCGTAAAACGCGGACCTGTTCTACCCTATTTGAATTCCGGATAATTATAAATCGCTTCCACTGCATTTCCTGCTAAACCGGATACGGGAATGAACAATATGGAATTATTTTGTCGTAGACGAAGAAGCTTAATTATCGTTAAATATGAACTTAGTGTTATATTTCTGATTAGAATTTATTTATTTGTAGAAGCATGGTACATCAGAGATCGTCATTAAACAATTGTATAAAATACATCATGCTTCGCCAAACAATCAGCATGCAAATGTTTACAAAACTTTTTTATAACTAGGTAGTAGGTATTAAGAGTTATCTAATTTATTTTTCATTTTTTAGTTCATTTTACTAAACAATAATAAAAGCTTGTTTTTAAAAAAGGTTTTGTTTCTTTAACTTTATTTTTAACTCTTTATTATTAATAATTCGAGGCTTTTGTAATTCGTTTTTCTTCTCTCTTCCGTATGTATTCTATCGGTAGCTTGCCTATTATATTCGGTTTCTCTATGTTTAGCTAACGCTAAACTCATTTTTTCTAAGCGTTGTCGATTGTGGACATCGCTTTCATTAGCAATCTTCTCCTGTCGCGTCAATTTCGCCTTCTCTAAACGTTGTTTTCGTTGTCTAGTAATTTCTTTTTTGTTCATGTTTTTCTCACGAGCATAGGACAAAAGCGGTCCATCCCCCCAGAGGTCCATTGTAGAGGCATAAGGGCTTCAGTACAACAGGGTTCGCCCTGGTACCCTGATGCGCAACGTTACCGATATGAAATGTTTATACACCCTCATACCATTCAGCCCTCGCCACGTGCTCACCTCGACATTGGGTCATCCATCTAATCAATCAATCAGACATGATCCACATTAATAACAAACGGAACGAACTTTTTCCCAAATTTGTTGGAGTCGCATATTCACGCCAACCAAGATACTCGTCAAGACGAATTAAACGAGCCCAAAGCTCGATGGGGTTGCGTCGTTTAATTATGAAGTTTCTATGGCCACCTTCCAGCTCCATCATCAGACCTTGGTTACCATATAGTATCAAAGTACTCGTCAAGACGAATTAAACGAGCCCAGACTCGATGGGGTTGCGTCGTTTAATTACGGAGTTGTTATGGCCAACTTCCAGCTCCATCATCAGACCCTGGTTACCATAATATAGTATCAAAGTACTTGTCAAGACAATAAAATGAGCCCATATTCGATGGGGTTGCGTCGTTTAATTACGGAGTTCCTATGGCCACCTTCCAGCTGTATGTCATAATAATATTGCATTTTTATCCGATTTATACATGCATACAAAGTTTCAGCTCAATCAGAAACCGGGAAGTGGATCAAAATAATGAAAGTAAATAAAAGCTTGTAAAAACGTTGCACATCTTCGTGACTTAAAAAATTTACCCTCATGCGTGCAAAGAAGTTTTACTTCAAAAAGTTGCTTACAGTTTAAGTGTTAGTACTTTTGTTTGCAGTAAGTTGTAAGCAATATTTTTACGAAAATTTAAACCGAGTTAAGGAACCCTAACGATAGGAATACGCTGACGGACCAAACCGATGGAAGCTTCCCAGGCGACGATTTCCCCGTAATAACTTTGTAATGCCCATTGTTCTAAATTCTGACCATTTTAATTGTAACATAATTTCAACTCACTTTTTATTCTCACTTCGAGTAAATCAGTCCTTAGTTATAAGATCAGTATTGTATTATTAATAAATAATTAATAATTAATCGCTTTTTTTTCAAACTCCTAACTGCCGCAAACGTAATTGGCGCATTCGGTAGGATTCTCGCGGGCCGGTTCGCGATCGCTTTAAAGTAATTACTCGATAATTATTATCACGCCGCGTGCCGCCCGGGTGGCTATCGAGCACCGTTCGAGAATCCAGAATCTACGGACCTGTGGCAGCCGGGAGTAGAATCCAGCCTTCGATTCAACTGAAGAGAGACCAGATAATGCAGTTTATGTGAGTACATAAGAATTATTCTCGTGTTGCTCCTTTCTAGACCTAAGCCTATTCATAAGTTACCAAAATTTTCCATCCTAAAATATCTAGGATCCGAGAGCCTCAATCTAGGCAGGCCAATAGTAGCTTTAAAAAAATTAAAAAATTAATAGTAATTTAGTTATTAATATGTCACATGATCCGGACACTATATTTAAGGCCCTCCGCCTCGTCCCGGAGTTTGACGGGAACCCAAATATTTTAACAAGGTTCATACAAATCTGTGATCATTTAGCGATCCAATACCTAAGTGATCAACCAGGTAGCGAATTTTCGAACATATGCTTATTGAATGGTATTCTAAATAAAATAACAGGCACAGCAGCCAGTAAAATTAATTCAAATGGAATACCTGACAGCTGGCTAGGCATTAAAACACTTTTAATTAATAACTTTTCCGACCAAAGGGATGAGACCGCCCTATACAGTGATCTCTCCTTAGCCACACAGGGCAATAGAAGTCCTCAAGAGTTCTATGACCATTGTCAAAATTTGTTCAGCACGCTAATGACCTACGTTACACTGCATGAGACACTATCGACAACTATAGAAGCAAAGCGCGATTTATATAAAAAGGTTACAACGCAAGCCTATGTTCGAGGTCTTAAGGAACCATTAGGATCCCGCATCCGCTGTATGCGACCACCAACTATAGAGAAAGCTCTTGAATATGTACAAGAGCTTAACACTATATACATGCATAGCCGTTACGAGGTTTCAAAATCCAATAAAACCGTAACCGCTATACCCAAAGCTACTCACCACACATTTATACCACGCACATTTTCACCAAGTATGCCTATACAAAATAATTGGCCGAGCACTGGCAATCCTGTAGGACAGAGACCATTTAGAACTAACCCACAACCATTTAAATTTAATAATGAACACCTACACCCTAGACAACCCACACACACACAAAGAATGTTCGGTGCACCACCTCCGAACTACAACCCCAACAGTCATATGTTTAGGTTACCTCCTCGAAATAGCATTACACAAAGGCCGAATCAAGGTAATGGCTATCCTAGACCAATGAGTGGCGTGAGCCACTTCGTATCTCGACCATTGCCACCAACACAACATACACTTACAGGACACAATTGGTAAAGATACGGCAACCCACCCCCAACAAATTATTTTAAATCAAGAGAAGTAAATTTTAATAACTGCGAAGACGATTACGACTCATACGATTATTACATAGACTTTGACCCTTATTATAACAATGACGAAAACACGGTATACCCGTATGACTATGAGACTATTATCAAAATTGTACCGATAACCCTACTACGTTACGAGCGGAAAATAACGAGAGTACACCCGATGAAAATGAACAGGATTTTCAGAAAATTTGCAAGTCAGACACCTTAAAATAGAAATTAACTTACACACACAACGTCACCTTCCATATATTCAAATATCATCGCCACCATTAAAATTATTAATTGACACGGGAGCCAACCAATCCTTTTTAAGCCCAGTAGTTGTAGAAAAATATCTTAATAATTTTCCTTTAAACTATGATCCTTTCGAAGTATGTAATGTTCACGCCAAAACTAGAAATAACTATTCGATAACCATACCAAGCTTTAATGAATTTAATGACTCGCGTAATATAAAATTCTACGTATATAAATTTCATGACTTTTTCGACGGACTTATAGGAACTGATTTATTAGACAAATGGGAATCAGTGATAAGACTATAAAAATAAAATCCTCATTACAAAAACCGCTACAAACCCCATATGCGTACATGATTCCCGTAATGCAAATTTATACGAAGACATAATTCCAGCAGGTCAATCAAAATTGTTAAAAATTCCAATTAATATGCACGATGGTGAAGCATACATAAATGAACAAAAAATTTCGAATTGCATAATAAGTGAATGCCTTACGACAGTCAAAAGTTGCAGAGGTATTGTAGAAGTTAAAAATCCTAGTAAGAACGACGTAATTTTTTCAATGAACCAAGCCGTCTCTGCTGAAATTAACAATACGGATTTCAGTTACACTGAAAAATCACAACGTGTAAAAGACGTTCTGACGCGACTTCGTACAGAGCATCTTAACGTTGAGGAACGTCAAAACTTAGAACAATTATGTAGCCAGTACGCTGACGTGTTATATCTAGAAGACGAGCCTCTTACATTTACTAATAAAATAAAACACTCAATTAAAACCACCGATGAAATCCCTATTCACACAAAAAGCTATAGATATCCATGGCGAATAGTAGTTGATTTTCGCAAATTAAATGAAAAAACAATAGACGACAAATATCCGATCCCTAACATTAATGACGTATTAGATAAATTAGGAAAATGTCAGTATTTTACAACGTTAGATTTAGCAAGCGGAATTTATCAGGTACAGACAAATCCCCGGGATATACATAAAACGGCATTTAACGTAGAACATGGACATTATGAATTTCTTCGTATGCCCATGGGATTAAAAAATTCTCCAGCGACCTTTCAGCGAGTAATGGACGATGTGCTGAAAGGCCTACAAAACTCTATTTGTCTAGTTTATATGGATGACATAATTGTCTATAGTACATCCCTACAAGAGCATATAGTAAATTTACAAAAAGTTTTTCAGAGACTCCGAGAATCCAACTTTAAAATCCAGATGAATAAGTCGGAATTCTTAAAACATGAAGCAGCTTTTCTAGGCCATATTATAAGCGCAGATTGAGTGAAACCTAACCCCGAAAAAACAGCCGCAATAAAAAAGTATCCCATACCAAAAACACCAAAAGAAATAAAACAATTTTTAGGCTTAATTGGGTATTATCGTAAATTCATTCCAGATTTTGCAAAACTCACTAAACCGCTTACACAATGTCTAAAAAAGGGTAGGAAAATTATTTTAAAGGATGAATATATGTGAAGCTTCGAAAAATGTAAAACAGTTCTAATGAATGACCCGATACTTCAATATCCTGATTTCAATAAGGAATTTACCCTGACAACCGACGCATCTAACGTAGCTGTAGGCGCGATTTTATCACAAGGCCCCATAGGATCAGATAGACCAATTTGTTATGCTTCCAGAACTCTTACCGACAGTGAACAAAACTATAGTACCATAGAAAAAGAGCTATTGGCCATAGTTTGGGCGACAAAATACTTCAGGCCCTACTTATTCGGTAGGAAGTTTAAGATAGTTACAGACCATAAACCATTGCAGTGAATGATGAATTTAAAAGAACCTAATTCACGACTTACAAGATGGCGTCTACGTTTAAGCGAATATGACTATATACAAAAAGGCAAGAACAATACTAACGCGGACGCTCTCTCTAGAATAGAAATACATGCAGAAGAAAGAAAATCATTAATGGAAGAAATTGATGAATTAAATTCACTCTTAGGCAATCCATCCGATACCATACGCAGACCATCAAATTCCTCAACGATATCTGTTCCCGAAAAATCAAACTCTTCAACAATAACCGCCTCTCATCAGTTTAACTCTTCTACACTAACAGCACACAGTAGTCACGAAAACCCTATTCTAGAAATACCAATTACTGAGGAACCATTAAATAAATTTCATAGACAAGTAATTTTTACCATCGTTGACGGCATAAAAAGAAAACCAGCAGTATCAAAGCCCTTTGAAACACACACTCGAATCAACATCCAGTTAAATAGAGTTAATTTGGAAAAATATTTAATTAACGCCATAAAGGAATACATTAGTCCTAAAATTAAGACAGCTATTTTAGTTAATCCAATTTCAGACATGTACACCATAATTCCAATCTTACAAAATGAATTTAAATCATCTTCAATGAATTTAGTATTAGCAAAAACTGAAATAGAGAACGTTAAAGAATACCTTCGACAGCAGGAAATTATTCGTCATTATCATGAGGGTAAGACAAATCACCGAGGAATCAATGAAACCTATTTATCATTATCAAGAACTTACTTTTGGCCTAAAATGAAGGATCAAATAACTAAATTTATCACAGAATGCACTATATGCGGGCAAGCCAAATACGATCGAAATCCAGTTAGACCTCAATTTAGCATTGTACCTCCAGCGACGAAACCGTTTGAAATTATTCACATAGACCTACTGACAATACAAAGTATTAAATACGTGACTTTCATAGACGTTTTTACCAAATACGGACAAGCTTATTACTTGCGTGACGGAACAGCCGTCAGTGTATTACAAGCCCTTTTACAATATTGTACCCATCCTGGTGTCCCTATGACTATTATTACTGATAACGGAACAGAATTTGCCAGCCATTTATTTAATGAATTTACTAGACTTCACAAAATTAACCACCATAAAACTTTAGCCCATTCTCCTAATGGCAACGGAAATATTGAAAGATTTCATTCGACTCTCCTTGAACATCTACGACTTTTAAAATTACAACATAAAGACGAACCCATTGTCAACCTTATGCCTTACGCTTTAATAGCCTACAATAGTTCTATACATAGTTTCACGAGATGTAGACCTTTTGACTTATTAAACGGACATTTTGACCCACGAGACTGTCTCGACATTGACTTCACTCAACAAATGTTACAGCAATACTCACAGACACATAAAGAACAGATGAAAAAAGTATATGACATGATTAACCGATCATCCCTTAGTGACCGAACGACCCTTATTGAGAACAGAAATAAAACACGCGAACCTGAAATAGAATATATACACGATCAGCAGATCTTTGTAAAAAACCCGTTAGCTGAAAGACAAAAAACAGCCCCAAGGTATACACAAGATACTGTCCTTGCAAATTTGCCTATACACATCTACACTAAAAAGAAACGTGGCCCTATAGCAAAGTCGCGACTAAAGCGAATCCCTAAAGCAGCGAATTTGTTACAGGACCCTGGTGCTCATTAAGGAAATTAAATCAGGAAATTAAATTTGAGAATCTTGATGATGGACCCGGAATACTTCCCTACAAACTTGGACCGATGAAAATAGCGACACATTACCACACATTCATACAATACATAAAACTGGACGACATAGAAGATAAAGCGCATGGCCTACAAAATCATTTACACAACTATCAAAATCAATTACCTAACGATACATATTCAGTATATGAAATTCAGATTAATTACTTGCTTAACAAATTAAACGAGATATTATATCAAATTAAATCCTTAGAGCCCAGTAGATCTAAAAGAGGAATCATTGATGGACTCGGAACAATTATAAAAAGTATTACAGGAAACTTAGATTACACAGATGCATTAAGGTATAACGACGCCATAAAATTATTAGAAAGTAATCAGGAAAAAATAACAAATGAAATGAATAATCAATTAAGCATAAGCAAGGAATGTGTTCGATACTTTTATAATGTACAGAATAGGATGCACAAAAACTTGTATTTAGTCTCAATAAAGCTGTTGTGAAGACACTACGTGTTATCAATATTCACCCGCTTCATCGCACAAGATTGAACCATAACGCATCAAACATATGGTCGATAATCGAGCCGGATGGACCGGTGAAGCGGCAAGCGACTCGGGCGTTCGAATACAATAGGCCTATGCAAAAAAACTTGTTTACGGCAAATAGGTGCAGTTATTGTGCATACGATTATATTATGAAGAATATTATATTAATGAATAAGTGCTAAACATTGTGGTGGACAATAATTAAGGTTATTAGTGCAATTCACGGCGCAAAACATAAACTTTTAAGTTGATTATAGACGATTTAACTATTATAATTGAACTATAGTTATTTCTTAGTAGTTAAAATAGAACTTATTAAGTGTGTGATATAAAAGAACATTGGAACAATATTTCTGTTTAAAAATTATAATTTTCATACGTTTTTGCCGGAAAACAAAACAAGTAACCTTTTATAATATTATACCTATTTAATTGAACAGTGAGCCTTAGTTACATTTTCGGGTTGTTAAATAAACGTCAAGTTATTTAATTTAAAAAATGTCTCCACCTACTCCACAACAATCTCAATACTTGGCTACATTAGAAGACATAGCCAACATGATACAAAAGGCGCAAATTAATATGAAGAAGTGCCCTAAACAACGGTTAACAGAAGGTTACATAAAAGGAAGATTGAAAACAGTTGAGGATTATTGGAATATGTTTAGACAAACACACAATGAACTTTTGAAGTGTACCCCACAAGAGCATCGCGGAATTTTGCCATATTTTCTTAATGAACAATACTATACATGTGAGGAATTGTTTCTCTGTTTACAAGGAGATTTGACGGATCAGCTTCTAAGTTTTGAATCGAGGAGAACGACCGAAATAAATAATATGTCAGCGTCGTCACTAAACGGGCAAGCTTCGTTCGCTAAGCTACCGAGAATACAATTACCTACATTTTCGGGAAGATATGAAGATTGGCCTACGTATCAAGATTTATTCATGGCACTTGTTCACAATACTAATATAAGCAATGTCCAAAAGCTACATTATTTAAAAACGAGTGTATCGGGAGAAGCGGAGAGATTATTAAGGCATATGCCAATTACGGATGACAATTATACGCCAGCCTGGGAATTACTATCAAAGCGGTTTGGTAATAAAAGAGTTATTGTAAATTCGTTAATAAAAAGATTATTCAGCCAAAAGAAATTAACTACTCAATCGGCTAATCAAATAAAGTCATTACTCGACACCACAACAGAATGTATAAATAGCTTTAATAATATGAAGGTTTGCACTGATTCCTGGGATCCCATACTAATATATCTCGTTGGACAAAGATTAGACGCCGAGTCACTTAAGGATTGGGAGGAGAGTGTTTATAAGGAGAATAAGGATGATCTACCTACATGGAATGATTTAAAGCGTTTTCTTGAATCAAAATTTCGAACACTTGAATTAGTTAATCCAACAATAACTTATACTACTCGAGAAAAGCCTCACGAGCAAAAAACTTTTCATATCAACTCGAAGGTAGACCAAAATAATCATGGTAAAATAAATACACAGCCTTCCTGTAGTTATTGCAAAGGAGAACATTATATTTTTAATTATAAGGATTTTACAAATCAATCGGTGGAAGAAATACATAATTTTGTTCGAAATGAAAACTTATGCTTTAATTGCTTAGTTCCTAATCATCTTGTATTCAACTGTAGACGCAAGACTTCATGCAAGGTATGTGGGAAAAAACATCACTCCTTATTGCACAGAGACACAAAACAAAAATCGGAAGAAGTTCGAGACTCAGAGAGAACAAAACAAACAGTACAAACTAAAGACACAAGGGTAACTGTGATACACATTTTAGGAAATAAACAACCTGATCAGATGGTATTACTAGCAACAGCACTGGTAGACGTCAGCACGAGTGAAGGACAAACACACGTCTTCCGGGCGCTCATTGATCAGGGCTCCGAGGCATCGTTCGTCACTGCGAGAGTAGTGGAGTTACTGGGTTTGCACAAATTCAGAATCAGCGGCGTTGTTTCCGGAGTAGGTGACAACCAAACAAGTATTAGTCATACAACACAGTTACAAATAATTTCTAGATGTGAACAATTTTCATTAAAGGTAAATGCTTTTATTTTAAAATCATTAACTAGTATGCTACCCACCAAAAATATAAATCTTAATTATCATAATTGGTCTCAACTTGGTAATATTAAGCTAGCTGATCCAACTTTTGCCTCATCTGGTAGGATAGACATTTTACTGGGTGCTGACGTATTTGGTGAAATAATAGACGTAGGGTTGATAAAGGGGCCAGGTGAAGTAGTTGCACAATGTACACGGTTGGGTTGGATTTTATCAGGCCGATTAGGTGATATAAATAAACAACATGTAAAGAGTTTGCATGTATTAAGACAAGTCGAGGAAGACAATAATCTTTTAAAGAGATTTTGGGAAGTAGAAACAGATTTATACAAAAAAAGAAAGATTTTAACAAAGGAAGAGGAACGATGTGAAGAGAATTACAAGAATACAACGAAGAGAGACGATACTGGAAACTACATAGTACACTTACCTTTAAAACAAAGCATCGAAGACACGGTAAAACTATGTGGAAACACGAAAGATCAAGCGGTACATAGATTTAAGCAATTAGAAAGAAAGTTTCAGAAACACCCGAAGTTGAAAGAAGAATATAAGAAAGTAATACATGAGTACATGGAATTAGGACACATGAAAAAATCTGAAACAACAGATGACACAAACGCTCTATATCTCGCTCATCATGCTGTAATACGAGAAGAGAAAGACACAACTAAGGTTCGTGTGGTGTTTGATGCTTCGGCGAAAGGGTCTGGAGGTTTTTCTTTAAATGATACCATGATGGTGGGACCCGTGCTGCAACCGGACCTGCGAAGTTTAATTACAACGTGGCGAACACACAAAGTTTGCGTGATAAGTGATATCGAGAAAATGTATAGAATGATTAAACTAACAGATGAGCACACTAAATTACAACGAATACTATGGCGAGATAATCCTGATGAGGAACTGGAAAGTTATAATTTAACAACTGTTACCTTCGGCACGGCAGCAGCTCCTTACCTCGCTGTAAGAACATTAAATCAAGTAGCTGATGACGAAGCAGAAGAATATCCAGTGACTGTACCTGAAATAAAAAGGTCATTTTACGTTGATGATTACATGTCAGGAAGTGATAATATAGAAAAAACTAAGAAGCTATGCAAGGATATTAAAACTGTACTAAAAAGGGGAGGATTTAAAATGCAAAAATGGTCTAGTAATTCTGAAGAGTTATTACAGTTTATACAAGAGGATAAAAATATTAAAGATACATTTGAAATTAAATTAGATAAAATTATAAAGAGAAATAGTAAGATGGTTCCACACAAGCGCTGGCACTAAGGAAATTCAAATTCATGGCTTCGCAGATGCTTCAATGACGTCTTACGCTGCAGTCACTTACCTTAGAGTCGTTGACGAAGAAGATAACGTCCACATCACATTGATTGCATCACGTACAAGAGTAGCTCCTTTAAAACAGCTCACTATACCAAAACTTGAGCTGTGTGCAGCGGCATTACTATCTGAGCTTATAGAAGAAATATCTGGTTTGCTTAAGATTCCCATTGAACAAATTTATGCTTACACAGATTCGTTGGTAGTTTTATCATGGCTTCAGTCGCAACCACATCGTTGGCGCACGTTTGTTGGCAATAGAGTGGCTGACATATTAAGAGTTTTAGATAATAGTAGATGGAACCACATTAAGTCAGAGGAAAATCCTGCGGACATTGCCACAAGAGGTGTTAAGGCTAGTGATCTAAAGGATACTAAGTTGTGGTGGAAGGGGCCAGAGTGGCTAAATCACAGATATATAGAACGGACAAAGGTTAAAATTCCTGGAACTGATTTAGAAAAGAAATTTTTTAATATACACTTACTTGATGAAGAAACACCGATATGGGAGAGATTTTCTAGTATATCTAAAATGAAGAGAGTCTTGTCATATTGCAGAAGATTTTTAAAGGCACAGAATAAAACAAACATTGCGAAACACTTAACGATAGATGAAATGGAAATTATTTTAGAGATTTGTATTAAATATTATCAAAGGAAAGCATATGAACAAGAGATAAAAGACATTAATAAAGATGGAAGGGTAAAGAAAAAAAGTTCCCTTGTAACACTTTCTCCTTTCTTGGATAAGAACGAGATGATAAGAGTCGGGGGACGACTGCAAAATGCAAACATTGCTGAGTCATCAAGACATCCTATTATAATACCGCCAAGGGTTCATATTGCCAAACTATTAGTCAAGGAGGTGCACATTAAGACTCTCCACGGTGGTATTCAGTCGATGATGGCATATATTCGATGCAAGTACTGGATTATTAACTTAAAAAATGAAGTTAAAAAATGTATAAGAACATGTAAAGTTTGTATAATCGACAAAGCTAAAATCTCAACGCAGAAAATGGGACAGCTTCCTTACGTAAGGGTTAATGAACATCGGGCCTTTCTAAACACGGGCGTTGACTATGCTGGCCCTGTATACATCCGAACATCTAAGGGTCGTGGCCACCATGCAACAAAGGCATATATCTGTTTGTTCGTTTGCATGGCGACTCGCGCTATCCATTTAGAAGCTGTAACTGATCTCACAGCACAAGCTTTCATTGCATCGTTTCGCAGATTTGTTGCTAGAAGAGGACCTTGTCTACACTTATGGAGTGACAACGGTACCAACTTTGTCGGTGCCGCTAAGGAGCTTAATATACTTTTTAAAAAGGGCAAAGATAACATCACAGAGGAGATTGCCGAATTGTTGGCCAATGATGGAACGAGGTGGCACTTTATCCCTCCGAGAATGCCGAATTATGGCGGTTTGTGGGAGGCAGGTGTACAATCAGTTAAGAGGCACCTTGTACGAGTAAACAAATCTACAAGGTTGACCTATGAAGAGATGGCTACACTGTTGGCGCAGATAGAAGCGTGCTTAAATTCACGACCATTATGTCAACTTGACGATACCGTAGAAACATTAAACCCACTTACACCAGGACACTTTCTCATAGGAGAACCCTTGATCGCTGTGCCTGATGTAAATTATGAATTGAGAAACATTAACCTACTCAGCAGATGGCAGATGATACAGAAGATGACACAAGACTTTTGGCGACGATGGCGGTTAGAATACTTAAACACTATGCAACAACGTTATAAATGGCAAACTGACATACCGTCGCCGAATATAGGAGACATTGTTATCATCAAACAAGAGGATTTGCCACCAACCAAATGGTTATTAGGACGTGTAAAAGATGTGCATCCAGGTTCAGATAATTTGGTTCGCGTTGTATCCGTCCAGTGTAAAGGCAATAATATTTTGAAGAGACCTTTATCTAAACTTATAATTCTTCCCAAAGAAATCAAAGACTAAACTTAACTAAAGAATTAATACTAACCTAATTTAATAATTTAAAATCTAAAGTATCTAAAAGCATATACCTTATCTATTACTCAAGGTTGACTGTTTACGCGAATGTCAGTCATTGCAATAAAACTTATAATCAATTAATGTATTTTCGTAACTATAATTTTATAATGTATACTTAATAATAATATTAAATTATGTAGGTATGTAATGTAGTTCTTGTAATGTTATTCATTGGAGATATCTAAATACAGTCCACTTGTTGATTCTTGATAACATAATGATTAAATCGTTGTATACGCTTTGGTGGGCGGAATGTTCGATACTTTTATAATGTACAGAATAGGATGCACAAAAACTTGTATTTAGTCTCAATAAAGCTGTTGTGAAGACACTACGTGTTATCAATATTCACCCGCTTCATCGCACAAGATTGAACCATAACGCATCAAACAGAATGGATCACTAAATATAATAGCGTTTTAACTCAACTTGTAGAAAATCAAAGTAAAATTAATAGCACCTTAATGTTAATACTTTCTGATAATATGAATAATGATATGACTTTGATTAAATATGCCAAATTTGCCCAACTTTTAGTTATACTAAGTGAAAACATAGACGATTTAAGGAATGAATTAGTAAGAATAGAAAATAGTTTAGCTTTTATACATGCATCAAGCATGCACCATTCTATGATTAGTATAGATGTATTAAGTACAATGATAGATAAGCTTAAGACTATCTACGGAAAAGACAGTATTTTAAATTTAGAATTAAGAGAATATTATAATATAATCAAACCAGCTTGTACTGTGTGTACAAATATATGATATGAGTGCCAGTCGATATATGTGAGGGAAGTTTAATGTGTAAAACAAACCCAATGAAAATCGTCCTAATACTGCTTTATTATCAAATGTTACAAATATATATACAAACTGCATCAATACAAACATATAATTGTGTGTGTAAAATAATGCTTGTAAGCCACCTAAATTGGCAAGATGCTGACTTTTATTTTCTACTGTACGGTAACCCGTACACAGCTTCCTTTTATGTTAATAAGCAAATAGTTTTTATATTCCAATTTCCTATTATTTCTAGAAATAACTTTTTATTATATAGATAAGCGGTAGTACCCAATAGGAAATCACAGGCTCTCATCCCATCCTCTCCTTTCATTGCAACTAACGAGAATTCATTCGTGTACATAGAGACCGAATGCCCGAGACATAGCAGCTGGTATCTCTGCGAAATGGAACTTAATCATCAGATTCGTACAAATTCAGATTGTGTCCACGAGCTAATTACTAACCAGATTTTGAAGGAATCTTGTCACTTGACTACAATCAATCTGCTACGACAGTCAATGGAGAAGCTGGACGATATGCACTATATTATATCGTTCCCCCAGCATCAGAAGATACAGATATCGTGCAGCAAACAGGAATTTACTTCATTAAAAGGCAGCTACCTCATAACTATCCCCCTAGGATGCCGAATCATATCCGAGGAATTTACCCTAATCAATGACAACAATGAAGTAAAAGGACAACCCTTAAAATTGATGAAGATATCTGATGAAGTTGCTAACCTAGATACAACTATTAATATCTCATCTATAAATATCCAAGGACTCCATAGACTTAAGGATAAAATTATGGTACAATCACCGATACATATTGAACACAGAAAAGATACTACAGTATATCATACAACTATACCAGTATACTTAATATTATTCAGTGCAGGTGCACTCATTATCTTCATACACAGTAAAAAGTATCTAGAAAAAAGAAGGAAAACTACTACAAAGAAGGATCCTGAAGGGAATTTTGAAAATAGAGACAGCACAGATAATGATAAGAATGCAAGTGTGCCGGCAACTTTTTCGCTCAATATACTCAAATAGTTGCCTCTCTAGGGGTGGAGGAGTTAAGGAACCCTAACGATAGGAATACGCTGACGGACCAAACCGATGGAAGCTTCCCAGGCGACGATTTCCCCGTAATAACTTTGTAATGCCCATTGTTCTAAATTCTGACCATTTTAATTGTAACATAATTTCAACTCACTTTTTATTCTCACTTCGAGTAAATCAGTCCTTAGTTATAAGATCATTATTGTATTATTAATAAATAATTAATAATTAATCGGTTTTTTTTCAAACTCCTAACTGCCGCAAACGTAATTACCGACACAACAAAATTTAAAACAAACATACAAACAGAGGTACAACTTGTATAAATAATATCATTCTTGAATTTTTTTGTATCCGTTTTTGTCATCAACTAATATCTCAAATACAGTTTATAAAAATGGACAATTATTATAAAGCGGTAATTGGAAAGCTATTTACACAAATAAATAGGGTATGAAGGTATGAATGCGTTAGTTGGCTTGAATATTGTTTTTTCTCTTTAATTTCAAATTAACAGCTTTTCCCTAAATATATAATATTAAATGAAAGTATAGGTAATATTATATTATATGGTACTTGAAAAAAAAAATTTTTTGTCTGTGTGTCTGTCCGTTCCGGCTAATCTTTGAAACGGCTAGGCCGACTTTGACGGAATTTTCACTGTCAGATAGCTGATGTTATAATGTGCCTTCTACGGTCTAGACTCTAGACTCTAGGACGACAACGAAGATTATGGAAACTGTTTACTTGAATTAATTCTCTCGCAGGTTATATCCCTATTATATCCTATTGAGTATGAATTTTAATTTAATGTTTGCCTATTATTGGTGTCGCATGTTCGGCTCGTTCCAGGTAAACTAGTTTATGTTCATGGGCGACGTCGACCACTTACCATGAGGTGGTACGTTTGCCAGTTTGCCTATCCAACTAACATAAAAAAAACGATATTGAAGAAGTTACACATAACATAAAAAGTTAGTGACAGTAGTAGTAGTAGTAGTAGTAGTAGTAGTTAGTAGTAGTAGTAGTAGTTAGTAGTGAGGAGGTGGGACGGACCGTGCGCCAGGTGCAGCCGCGCCAGCGCCACGGCGGCGTCGAGCGGCGCCAGCTCCGACCCACGCGCGTGCCGAAGCACCACGCACTCCAGCACCTTGTTGGAGGCGCTGACGCCACATGCCCACAGCAGCGCGCGCAGCCCGTACGCGCTCAGCCGGCCACAGCCCGCCCGCGCGGCACGCGTTAAAGCTCCCCGCCAGAAGGCCAGCAGTGCCAGCAGCGGCGGCAGCTCCCGCAGCGGCATGCGCCCGCTCACGGCCGGGTCGCGCAGCGCCACGAGCGCGCGGCATAACTCACGCGACGGCGGCGCCGGCAGCAGCGCACGCCAGCCCCGCCGCAGGAGCGCGCGCAGTCCCGCCGCGTCCACCTGCAACACGCGAGAGGTCAGCCCGCCCCCGCACCACCTCAGACCATCACCCCCCCCCCCGTCCCCCCGCCCTGCCCATTTACCTCCTCGGTGCGCTCCGTGCGCCGCAGCTTCTCGATAGCTTTCCGCATCCGCTCCTGAAAACGAGCGCACCTTGGGTAGTAGACTGACTCTCAAGTCCCAACATCAAATAAAAAAAAAAGTTTTGTGCGTGTAGGTAATCTTTACGCGCGATTGAAGTAAAACTTTATAAAAATCTCAGTTACCCTCTAGTTACAGCTGAAGAAGTTTTACTTAAAAAAACTGAATAAAGTTAAATCATTATCAGGTTCTTATAATCTGCTGATTACAGACAAACTGACAATAAAATAGTCCCACGTGGACAACAGGCCTAATAATAATATAATGTAACAGATAATACTTAATGTCTCGTAAGTCCTTACTAGTAGAAAATGATAAATGATATCTTTGGGGTAGATTTTTAAAATGTTCGCATAAGGGTAGATAGAACGTAAATGTAGACCTCTGGGCACTCACCGGCACCGGGAAACCCTCGTCCCGGACCTCGGCGGCGACGTCCCGCACGATCGCGTTGTCGTCGTTCACTTCCCTGCGGACGGACAGCGCGTTAATAATGTCGGGAGTGTCGTCGGGTTGGCGATCGGTGACGGGCCTCACCAGACGTCGGTCAGGTCGTCGGTGAGGATGCGCAGCAGAAAGGCGCCCTCGACGTGCGGCCGGCTCACGTACGGCACCACTAGGTACTGGCCCGGCGGCAGGGTGAAGAACGTGACCACCTCGCGCGCGCGGGACTCGTGCGTCACGTCGAGCGCGCGTAGGTCCCGCAGCGTGTCAGCGGCGAGCGCAGCGCGGCGAGGGGCGGCCGGGGGCAGCTCGTACACGACCAGCCCCACCGCGCGCAACCGCGAACGCGCGCCTGGCAGGTACCGCTGTGTCAGCGACACCACCGCGTGCACCGCGCCCCCAGCCGGCACCTGCACGCGGAACTGCGGGTTGGCGTGCGCCGTGGGGCAGCGCGGGGGACCGCCCGCCGAGTGGCCGCGACGCCAGCGCCGCCGCGCCAGCACGGCCCGCCATGGGCGTCGCGCGCGCAGGGCCGGCTCGCGCAGCCAGTCGTCCGGTCCCACGTGCACCAGCTCCAGGCGCGCGAACGAGCGCACGAACTCGCCAAACGGCATCCTACGACGACAGACACCCGTAGCTTGACAGATCAATTTTGTATTGCATGAAAACTTAAAAGATATCGAGAGGCACCCAGAAAATTAAAATATGAGAGCAGGCTTTCGAGTCGATTCTCATATATAGTGCAGTATTCGTCGGTGACCATACCAAAAGCTCCCGGACTCCCGGTCACGGGGGCCACCGGGCGAGGCGGGCGCACGCAGTCGCACCAGCGCGCCATCACCGTCGGCGGCGGGCGGCTCACGCGCATGCGCCAGGCCGGTAACGCAGTAGGCGTGCCCCGGCACGGGCGCTCCGTCTCCCGGTCGCTTGACGCCCGAGCAGAACTTGTCGGGGCGCGCAGTGGCCACCAGCAGCGTAGCGCGGGGCAGCGCGGCGTGCAGCACGCGCAGCAGCATGGCGCGCGGCTGGCGCAGAGGGGCGAAGCTCTGCAGTACGCCGCCCGACAGTGCCTGCAGTGCACGCGCTAGCCCGCTGCCGTCGCCGCCGCGCAGCGCCGCGTACGACCCGTGCAGCCTGAGGATTCGTCGAATCACCATCATCATCAGGCCCTAATCCGTCCACTGCTGAACAACGGCCTCAAGGAGCGTCAACCTGGTAAGGGGCCGTTGAATACTCGCTAATAAAACAGAATTTAATACACTGTTACTCCATGAAATACCCCATGAGTTTCTAAAGCCAAGGGGGTAAACCCGCGGCAAAAGGTTTTAGTTTATCATAGGACAGCAAGGATGTTGCTAATTAAAAAAAGAAAATAACAATAGACGAGAGATTCATACTTAGCGTAGGCCTTCTCGAGCAACGGCAGCGTGTAGTCATCGCGCGCGGTGGAGTGGCAAAGCGCGCGGCCGGCGCGGGTGGGCAGGCGGTCGTCTACCGCCACCTCCACCCACTCGCCGAACACCCAGAAGCGGAACCTGCGGCGGGGTGGGGTGAGTCTCCGAAGGTAAGCGATGGCAGGGTCCAGAAGAAGAGCGCGGTACCTGAATCGGCCGGTGTAGGCGGCGCGGAAGCTGTGTGGAGGAACCGCGCGCGCCAGCAGCCGCGGGGTGAGTGCCAGCGCCGCCGCCGCCGCCGCCAGTGTCCCGTCGCCCGCCTCCGCGCGCCACCTGCGTACCCGCCGGCCATCAGTCGCTACCCCACTCCCCCCACACAAGCCTTGACCCCGGCGCACTCACCTGTCCGCCGCCCGCTCGTCGACTTCCGGCTCCGGCAGCTGGTCGGTTGACGTTTCTAACTCGTCGTCTCCGAGGAAACGGGGCCTCTGACATAGTTCCTAGAATATAATATTGAGTGTGAGAGAATGGAGACAGAGAGAGGAAGAAATAAATAAAAATGAATGTGTGATAGAAGTTCGTGATTTGGGTATAGCCATGGATTAATAAATTGTAGGTACATGCTGTCGATTGTCGTACCACTATGGTAGTACACCTTGATATGCTTACTACATGATATTAACATCAGAGTTCTGTTGATATTTATTGATATTTGCTAAGTGATACTGATTAATGATAATATGAGAACGCGCAATGAATGCTGATAGCGAACTTACTAAACGGTAAAATAATTATGTATAACTAGCGGCCCGGTACGTGCTTCGCTACGTATAAAGTGCACAAACTATATAGAGAATACTACGAAAAAGTGAAATAAAAAAAATGGGAACATCAAATTATTTTATTCAAACAAAAAAATATATTATTAATTGCTAGCTATTTTAAAACTTAATGTTGTAAGTACTGTCAAAAGTTTCAATATAACCCCAACTGAAAAAGTTTCAATTTGACAGCAAAATCTCCATTAACAAAATGATCCGCCAATTATTGAATTAAATAAAAGCATTTTACAAAAAATTAAAACCGACTTCAAAAATACTAAACTAAAAAGTAATAAAATAACAGTTTCTTTAATGTTTGTGCTTACAACATATTATAATCAACTTAATTTTCTACTAATGTACAAACTTTGCGTTTACCACGTCATTATAGTTACTTTTGGAGTCGGTGTCAGCCAAGGTAGGTAGGTAGGTAATGTACAGCAACAAATACGATACCGACTCCAAAAGTAACTATAATGACGTGGTAAACGCAAAGTTTGTACATTAGTAGAAAATTAAGTTGATTATAATATGTTGTAAGCACAAACATTAAATTTTTAGTGATTCCGAAATTCGTCGTCTTGGCGTTCATTGAAGGAGGCATGTTCAGCAGTGAATGGATAAAGAATGATGATGATGACGATGATGGTGATGGTGATGATGATTACGATGACCGCGACATACTATGGTGTGCTACCAAAGCATCCTATACAATTATTACATCGACACGTAATAAAATGATCATATCATCAAGATAAACAAAACCAACCAAATAGACATTATTGGGAATAACTAAAAAACGGCTTGTCAGATCTTAATAAAATTAATATGGGACCAAATTGGAAACTACAGCTTTCAAACAAAAAAATAACCATCGAAATCCATTCACAAACGGCGGAGATATCGTGTCACATACATAAAAAAAAAAAAAAAAAAAAAAAAACATACAGACGAATTGAGAACCTTCTTTTTTTTTTGAAGTCGGTTAAAAAATATGGTAAATGAAGAACCGCTCGACCGATTTTGTGCAAACTTCACATAAACCATCTACTAAATAGTCCGAACTAAGCCTAAACATTTGGTTAGGATTGGTGAGACCGTTCTTGAGTTATAAAATTACAACGAAAAGTGGCATTCATTTTTATATATAAAGATAATATGATCTCCGTGCGGTGGCCGGTCCGTGTTGGATGCGTCGTCGTCGTGGTCGTCTTGGCGTTCATTGAGGAAGGCCTATGTTCAGCAGTGGACGGACAGAGGCTGATGATGATAATGATGATGTTCGAGGCGTTGCTGACGCCGCACAATGTACGGTCAGATACATATACATTTAAAAAAAAGGTATGATAGATACTACCTATAAACGTCTAGCAGCTAGCTGCTTACTACATAGATATCGTGAATTATTGATGTTAGTTGGATAGGCAAACTGGCAGACGTGGCACCTGATGGTAAGTGGTCGACGTCGCCCATGAACACAAACTAGTTTACCTGGAACGAGCCCAGGCAACTCATCTATGTGTTTATTTTTTAACGCCGGGAAATGCTCTGAGGCATCCCGCGGGGGAGTGGGTCTCCCCGCGCGGGTATGTGGGACTCGCTGCGACCGAAAGCTGGTAAATGGACGCAGCCCTACCCAGTAAAACCCGGCGAGTGCCACCAATGCCACCTTTGTGAGGTGCTCCGGATCTAATAAGCAAACGGCACCTCGACGGCTAGTCAGTCCCCCATGGGACCGACGTCACCTCCACAGAGGGGTTGTCACAGTACAATGGGGGTGAGGTTCCCGTCCTTTCCCCTTGCCCCCTGCTCTTTTGTCCTCTCTTCTTATAAGACGGATACAAAGAGCAGCACCCTCGGTTCAAGTGGCTTTGCCCAAAGTGCTGGGTTCACCATAGCTATTGAGCTCCGCCTCCACGACAAGGCTTGAACCATGATAGGGAACTCATCTATGTGTTGCCTATCCTAAGACATTGGACATATTAAGTCTCGGTGCCAGTAATTACACTACCTGTGATCTTGCACTTCTTTCCGAAATACAAGCAAAGCTGTTTGACAGGAGAAACAATCAGGATTGTGGTAAAGACTTACACTCATAAATCTATACTAATATTATAAAGCTGAAGAGTTTGTTTGTTTGTTTGTTTGAACGCGCTAATCTCAGGAACTATCCGATTTGAAAAATTCTTTTAGTTTTAGATAGCCCATTTATCGAGGAAGGCTATAGGCTATATAACATCACGCTATGACTAATAGGAGTTAAGTTAATTAAATGAACGCGGGCGAAGCTGCGCCCAACAGCTAGTAAATCATAAAATGCTAAAAAAATGTATGGAAAGAACGAGATCCGCCAAAAAGGGCATACAAAGGTTAAAATAATAGGTCCCGTCACTTAAGCGGGCATTAGGTATAAACATAGCTACAGAATTCTATACAAGCAGAGAATTCTATACAAGCCTCTATAACTCTATACCATACTCAATGGAAAACACAAAACGATACCCACCAAAAACACACAGCTTGTTCCTAAATCAAATTAAAAATTTAAAACCGGATAAGAGCCCTGGACCAGACAATTCAAATAATGAATGAATGAATCAGAAATTATTTTTAACCGACTTCAAAAAAGGAGGAGGTTCTTAATTCGTCTGTATGTTTTTTATGTATGTGACACGATTACTCCGCGGTTTGTGAATGGAATTCGATGGTTATTATTTTGTTTGAAAGCTGGTGTTTCCAATTTGGTCCAATTAATTTGATTAAGATCTGACAAGCCGTTTTTTAGTTATTCCCAAAAATGCTAAATTTGGTTGATTTAGTTTACCTCGATGATGTGCTCATTTTATTACTTGTTGATGTAACAATTGTATAGGATGCTTTGGTAGCACACCATAGTATGTCGCGGTCACCGTAATCATCATCATCATCATCTTTATCCGTCCACTGCTATTCACAGACGTCCTTCAATGAACACCAAGACGCCCAATCCCTTGCACAACACAGACCGACCACAGCTCGGAGAGTCTTCCCTCCTGGTTAGAGGCCGCCTAACATTTCGTCTACCTAAACGTGGCCTCATCATATCCATTTTAATTTGGTGATGTTCTGATGAAGATCTTGGGTAATATCTTATAACGGAATTCTTTATTACATGACAGCAATTTCGGCATGATTGGTATCATATTGTACTTACCTACCTATATTTTTCTTATTAGTTTAAACTCTTTCTTTGTTCGTCTCATTAAAACGGCTCTGTCTAATATTAGCAACGCGTTTAAGTTCTGCCCATATTTCAGACAAATAAAATCAGTTATTGAATTTCAGAATCACAAAAAATTAAGAAATAAAACATTTATAAAAAAATTAAAACCGACTTTAAAAAATACTAAACTAAAAAGTAATAAAATAACTGTGTTTCTTTAATTTTTGTGCTTACAACTTATAATCAACTTAATCTTCTACTAATGTACAAACTTTGCGTTTACCACGTCATTATAGTTACTTTTGGAGTCGGTGTCAGCCTAGGTAGGTACGGTACAGCAACAAATACGACTTACCAAGTTTCAACAGTATAAATTCTTATAGTTTCGAAAAAAAGTGGCTGTGATATACGGACAGACAGACAGACATGACGAATCTATAAGGGTTTCGTTTTTTGCCATTTGGCCACGGAACCCTAAAAAGGTGATGCTAAAGACAGGAAATGACAGTCTTATGTCTTGCCTATGTAAACTCTTCGCATCCTGTTTACTACACAGAATATCCTCACAAATAGACTCCAACCCATGGAACAAGCAGGATCTCGAGGTGGATATAGCACATCATATTCATACCATAGACCATGTCATCGAAAAGTAAATAACTATGTCGAATACAAAAGATCGCTCTACCTAGCCTTTATTTATTATAAGAAAGCTTTCGACTCTATCGGACTCTATTGGAGTCGGTGTCAGCCAAGGTAGGTAGGGAGGTAGGTACATCAACGAATACGACACCGGCTTCAAAAGTAACAATAATGACGTGGTAAATGCAAAGATTGTATATTAGTAGAAGAACAAGTTGATTATAAATTGTAGGCACAAAAATTAAGGAAATTATTTTACTACTTTTTATTTTTTTTTTAAATTTTGAAGTCGGTTTTAATTTTTGTTTAAATTTTTTTATTTCTTAATTTTTTGTGATTGCAAAATTCGATAACTGATTTTATTTGTCTGAAATATGGGTAGAACTATTAAACGCGTTGCTCAGATTAGATAGCGCTGTATTAATGAGATGAACGGAGAAAGGGTTTAAACCATTACATACATTTATATGCACACATTTTATATACATGTAATTGAAAAGCAGATTTGCTGCTATTCATTAAATAATTCCGTTATATATATATATATATAGGTATAGATCAGCACCATCACCAATATATAGGTATAGAATGGATATTATGACGACCTTGAAATTACTATGATGCGCTTCCAAGGCACAGTTGTTTTTTGTTCATTTAACAACGACAAGTAAAATTAAATTAATTAAACAAAGTTACATGATTTTGGCATATTATTTAGTCGTATGAACTAAGCCCAATAAAAGCTGTAAATCGTCGAGGATTCCCCTTGACTGTGTAAGGTCTCCATCATCACACGTGTAATGGTGCTTATAACCCATATGGGTGCAAAGTTTTCATCAATTTAAATTAATTAAGTCCAAACACAAGGTAGCTACTGTAAACTGTTGAGGAGTTCCCTTAACTGTCATTTGTCTTCATCATCAGACCCTTAATGACAGTCACAACCCATCTAGGTGTAAAGTTCTCATCATTACAAATTAATCAAGCCCAAACACAAGGTTACTGATGTAAATCGTTGAGGAGTTTCCTCGCCTGTCTTTTGGCTCCAGCATCAAATCGACTCTAGACCTTCATTAAATTGTAGTCCTTCAAATCTTTATAAAAAAAATACCAAACGCACTAGTCGCCCCTACAATTTTCGAAAGTTCCCCTCGATTTCTCTGGGATGCCATCATCAGATCCTGGTTTATGTATGTATGGAAGTATAACCCTTTAAAACAAAAAAAGTTTTTTTTCAAATCGGTCTAGCCAGCTTCGAGTAATCAGGTAACATACATAAAAAAAAAGATTCCGACGAATTGATAACCTCCACTTTTTTGAAGTCGGTTAAAAAATTCGCTCGTCCTGATTTCAAATTACAATCACTAGCACATTACAAACACAAAATTAACAAAACCCATACTTTGACGCTAGCTTGTTTCAATACGATTTTAACGACATAAGTTTTATATACAGCTCCCATATAAAACTGTAAAGATGTGGTCATTTCAAGTACACGCATCGATATCGCGAGAGACCACCCACAGGTACCGCCACTATACGAGGGCGGCACTGAAAATTTCGGGAATCAAGGAAGTGACACAACATTACTATTTAAAAATGTATTTATTGCTTTTCGAAGTATTCTTCGCGAAATTTGACACATTTTTCCATACGATGGAACCATCATTGAAGCAACCATTCCATTCGGAAGTTGGGGTCTCCAAAATGGTCGTTTTGTAGGCGTCCACAGCTTCTTCAGGTGATGAAAATCTCTGACCACGCAATTTATTCTTTATTTTAGGGAAAGTATAGAAATCATTAGGGCTTAGGTCGGGTATGTTTTCTTGCTCTAAAAACTCTTTTGTTCTGTGCGCGGTGTGAGAACTCGCATTGTCGTGATAGAGGATGATGCGGCGGTTGCAGTTCTCTTTACGGAGTTCAGAAACGACCTGTGGCATACAAATGCTAGCATACCATTCTGCATTAACCGTTCTTTGTCCCTCAAGAGGAATAGTCGCAACATAGCCGGTTTTGGAGACAAACGTGGCCACCATTTTTTTTGCAACACTCCGTGAACGAACAATTTTTGTTGGCCTTAACTCATTTTCGAACATCCAAACTCGTGACTGGTTTTATGTTTCGGGTTCCTACGCGTATATCCAGGATTCGTCACCTGATACGATGTTGTATACAGCATTTGAGGATCCTGCGTGGAATCTTTCGAGAGTTCTGACGCACCAAGTAACGCGAGCCGCTTTTTGCTCTTCACAGAGCAAATATTCCATCCATCGGGAAAACAACTTTTTTACACCAAATTGTTTATGCAAGATTATTTGTATTTGACTCACGCCAATGTCTAAAGTTGGCTGAATTTCGCGGTATGTCACATGTCGATCTTCCTCGATCAGCTTACGCACAGCATCAATGTTTTCTTGGGTGACTGCAGTTTTTGGACGACCTTGACGGGGATCATCGCTAAGCTTGACACGTCCACGTTGAAATTCAGCAAACCAGCGATAAATTGTGGTTTTGGACACGGGGCTTCATCACCAAATGCAGAAATCATCCGGTCAACACACTGTTTTTGTATTAAACCACTTCGAAAGTCATAATAAATCATCGCTCTAGAATTTTCTCGAGTCAATTCCATTTTCTCAACGACTAAACAAGTTTGACAAGACCGAGAATCTTTTATTAAATATATACAAATAAATAGTATTCGATTTTTAAAACCAAGGAGTTTTTAATTAAAAAGATTTTAATATGACAGGAACAGTGGAAATATTCCATTCTTAGTATTTACTTACCCGATACTTTTAGTGCAGCCTATGTATTATCTAAACTGAGTACGTTTTTTTTTTTTTGATTGTATGTGACACGATCACTCCGCCGTTTGTGAACGGATTTTGATGGTTATTTTATTTTATTTTTTTTATAGAAGAGGGGGCAAACAGATAGTCGGTTCACCTGATGGTAAGTGAAGAGCGACATCCACAGACACCCGCTTTCAATTTGGTCCCATATAAATTTTATTAAGATCTGACAACCTGTCTTTTAGTAATTCCCAATAATACCTATTTGGTTGATTTCTTTTACCTCGACGATATGCTGATATGCTCATTTTATTACTTGTCGATGTAGCAATTGTATAGGATGCCTTGGTAGCACACCATAGTATGTCGCGGTCATCGTAATCATCATCATCATCATCGTCGTCGTCCTTTATCCGTCCACTGCTGAACATAGGCCTCCTTCAATGAACGCCAAGACGACGAATTTCGGAATCACTAAAAATTAAGAAATAAAATCATGTTACAAAAAATTTAAACCGACTTCAAAAATACCAAACTAAAAAGTAATAAAATAACTGTTTCTTTGATTGTTGTGCTTATAACTTATAATCAACTTAATCTTCTAATGTACAAACCACAAACTTTGCGATTACCACGTCATTATAGTTACTTTTGGAGTCGGTGTCGTATTTGTTGCTGTACCCTACCTACCTTTCTTTTTTTTTTCTTTTACGCCGGGAAATGCTCTGAGGCATCCCGCCTGGGGAGTGGGTCTCCCCAGGTAGGTATGTGGGACTCGCTGCGCCCGAAAGATGGTAAATGGACGCAGCTCTACCCACTAAAACCCGGCGAGTACCACCAGTGCCGTCTTGGTGAGGTGCCCCGGATCTGTTAAGCTGACAGGGCACCTCGATGGCTAGTCAGTCTCGCAAGGGACCGACGCCACCTCCACAGAGGGGTTGTCCCGCACCACAGAACAACCCTCCCAACGTCGGGACAGTATAATGGGGTGAGGTTCCCATCCTCACCCCTTGCCCCCTGCTCTTTTGTCCCCCCTTCTTATAAGAAGGAGTACAAAGAGCAGCACCCTCGGTTCAAGTGGCTTTGCCCAAGGTGCTGGGTTCACCATAGGCTACTGAGCCCGCACTCCACGACAAGGCTTGAACCATGGTGGTGGTACCCTACCTACCTACCTTGGCTGACACCGACTCCAAAAGTAACTATAATGACGTGGTAAACGCAAAGTTTGTACATTAGTAGAAGATTAAGTTGACTAAATTGTAAGCACAACAATCAAAGAAACAGTTATTTTATTACTTTTTAGTTTGGTATTTTT
This sequence comes from Helleia helle, assembly GCA_963853865.1. Classification (NCBI taxonomy): domain Eukaryota; kingdom Metazoa; phylum Arthropoda; class Insecta; order Lepidoptera; family Lycaenidae; genus Helleia; species Helleia helle. The sequence continues at coordinate 18,931,792 of OY971432.1, read as the reverse complement.
GAAGTCGGTTTTAATTTTCATGATACAATATGGGTTAGTTGGTTGGGTAAATGTGTGTGTGTGTGTGTGTGTTTGTTCGTGAGTGACAGAGAAAGAAAAGCGAGAGGAGCGTGTGTGTGTGTTTTAAGTACGTGTCAAATTTAACTTTGACTATTACCAACAAAATCGTGCAACCGGTCCTAATTAATGTGAATGGAAAAAACCTAAGTCATCTACGCTTTGCGGATGACATCATCCTGTTATCTGAAAGTCCATATATTGTGCTCAACATAATTGTTCAATACTTTTATGATGTACAGAATTGGATGCACAAAAACTTGTATTTAGTCTCAATAAAGCTGTTCTGAAGACACTACGTGTTATCAATTATATTCACCCGCTTTATCGAACAATATTTAACCATAACGCATCAAACAATTAACGAACATCAAACCGCTAGTGTTCATGTATGCCTGGAAATTAACTTAGAAAAAATCAAAGTCATGACTAAGAGTGAAATGACGCCAACCACTCGAGTACGTAGAAAGTTACATCTACCTCGGGAAACAAATCACATTTAGGAAACACCGAAACATAGGAAATAAACAGAAGAGTAGCTATAACATATAGAATAAGTACTGGGCACAAAAGGAGATTCAGAAGTCACAACTACCAATAAAAAAATAGAAAATAAAATGAGAAGGACAATTATAGACAATACAACTTTACCATGTTAAACCTACGGCTGCCAAACGTGGATCTTTAATCACAAGGCGTAACATAAAAAATTTTAAACAAAAATTAAAACCGACTTCAAAATTAAAAAAAAACTAAAAAGTAATAAAATAATTTCCGTAATCTTTGTGCCTACAATTTATAATCAACTTGTTCTTCTACTAATATACAATCTTTGCATTTACCACGTCATTATTGTTACTTTTGGAGTCGGTGTCAGCCAAGGTAAGTAAGGAGGTAGGTACATCAACGAATACGACACCGGCTTCAAAAGTAACAATAATGACGTGGTAAATGCAAAGATTGTATATTAGTAGAAGAACAAGTTGATTATAAATTGTAGGCACAAAGTAGCTACTGTAAACTGTTGAGGAGTTCCCTTAATTATCATTTGTCTTCATCATCAGACCCTTAATGACAGTCACAACACATCTAAGTGTAAAGTTCTGATCATTACAAATTAATCAAGCCCAAACACAAGGTTACTGATGTAAATCGTTGAGGAGTTCCCTCGATTGTCTTTCGGCTCCAGCATCAGATCGACTCCAGACCTTCATTAAATTGTAGTCCTTCAAAACACTTTATAAAAAAAATATCAAACGCACTAGTCGCCCCTATGATTTTCGAAAGTTCCCCTCGATTTCTCTTTTTTCAAATCGGTCTAGCCATCTTCGAGTAATCAGGTAACATAAAAAAAAAAGAAAAAAAAATAGATTCCGACGAATTGATAACCTCCTCCTTTTTGAAGTCGGTTACACACCACTCAGAGTGTTTAAATATGAAACGGAGAAGTTCTAACTCTGAAACACAGAAATTCGAAAATGCGCCACAGAACAACCCCCCCCCCCCCCAACATCGGGACAGGGCCATGTGTGTGTGCAGTGAGGTTCCCATCCTCGCCCCTTGTCCCCCTTTTTCTTTTGTCCTCTCTTCTTATAAGAAGGGTACAAAGAGCAGCACCCTCGGTTCAAGTGGCTTTGCCCAAAGTGCTGGGTTCACCATAGGCTACTGAGCTCCGCCTCCACGACAAGGCTTGAACCATGGTGGGGTTGCCTTAAATGACCTCAGCTATCCCCACACTATGTTTGCATTGCAACTGCAGTGTATGTGTGTGCCCTCCCCTCAGGAGAGGCATCGGAGGTAGTGCGAGCGCACACAATGTGCGGCGGCCCGGTTCGCACGGCCCGATGCGGCGCACTGTGTCACCGGCGTCTCCCGTCGCAGCGCCACACTTCTGGTAGCAGGCGCTAAATGAGTTCCCCCTGCCGCTGGTCGAGCTAGCTCCGCGATGTATGACGTACATTGTGCACGCAACAATAACGAGCACGATGTACTTTTACAAACGCGGACAATACCGGCTATTAAATGCAGTCATATACCTATAGTATACAATATGTATAACAATAATTAATAATATATATTTTTTATTATTATTATTTTATAGAAGAGGTGGCAAACGGACAGTCGGTTCACCTGATGGTAAGTGAAAAGCGACATCCACAGACACCCGCTATACCAGGAGATCAGCAGGTGCGTTGCCGGCCTTTTAGATGTGCGTATGCTCTTTTCTTGAAGGTCCCTAAGTCGTATCGGTTCGGAAACACCATAGGTGGCAGCTGATTCCATATATTTGTGGTGCGAGGCAGGAGCTGATATTGGGGCGCTCCAGCCCAGAGGTGAGACCAGTATGCCATGTGAGGCCGGATCTGCGCCTTGTATAATTGAAGGCGATGTGAAGGCATGAAATACTGCTTCGCCCTATTGAGCACGCCAAGTTTCTTAGAGGCTAGTTTAGCATTTCCTTCCAAATGACCACGAAACTGCACATCTCTCGATATGTCGACGCCAAGTATCCAAATGCTGGCAGCGGCAGTTAGGGGAGTGCCTTCAAATCGTAGAGGAACGACGAAGGGTGATTTTTTGGCGGTAAACGCGCAAACTTGTGTCTTGTTGGGGTTAAATTGGACCAGGTTAAGTCGTCCCCATTCCGAGACTTTGGCCAATAGAGACTCGATTTCAGACACAAGTTTGTTCCGACACTCATCGACTTGTTCCCGAGAAATATTAGGGCGGCCAGTGTATAAGACATCTCCAGTGCTGTCATCCGCATAACAACGAATGCCGCTGGTTTGCAGAATATCATTGATATGCAGAAGAAACAGGGTTGGAGATAGTACACAGCCTTGGGGAACACCAGCATTAACAGACTTGAGGTCCGAGCATGCACCGACAACGACCTTGATGCTCCTGTCTGCCGAAAAACTGGTGATTCACTTACATAATTTCTCGGGAAGCCCATATGATGGTAGCTTCGCTATTATATTATATATTGTCGCCAGTGACGGCTAGGAGCAGAATAACAAACTTTTATCGTCAAATCTTTATATATAAAAGGCAAAGGTGATTGACTGATGTATCAACGCACAAGACAAACGCAGAAAATGGAAGAATTGCTAGAAAATTAAAATTTCGCACACGCATTCCTCTTACGACGTAGGCGTCCACTAAGGAAAGATTTTTCAAAATTTAACCCCCAAGGGGGTGAAATAGGGGATAAAAGTTTCCCCACCATGTGATTCAGGCCTTGCGTGGCGGTGGGGCTCAGTAGCCTAGGGTGAGCCCAGCACCTTGGGCGAAGCCAATTGAGCCGAGGGGGCTCTTTGTACCCCTCTTATAAGAAGAGGGGACAAAAAAGCAGGGGGCAAGGGGTGAGGATGGCAACCTCACCCCATTGTACTGTCCCGACGTTGGAAGGGGTTGTTCTGTGGTGCGGGACAACCCCTCTGTGGAGGTAGCGTCGGTCCCTTGCGAGACTGACTAGCCGTCGGGGTGCCCTGTTAGCTTAACAGATCCGGGGCACCTCACCAAGGCGACACTGGTGGCACCCGCCGGGTTTTAGTGGGTAGAGTTGCGTCCATTTACCATCTTTCGGGCGCAGTGAGTCCCACATACCCACCTGGGGAGACCCACTTTCCAGGCGGGATGCCTCAGAGCATTTCCCGGCGTAAAAGAAAAAAAAGGGGGGATCAAAGTTTGTATGAAACTTTTTATTCCTTGGACATATTTGTATGAAATTTCGTAGTAATTAAGTATGGCAAAAATAATGAGTTTTGCAATTCATCATTTTCTACAATTCAACTCCTAAGAGGGTGAAATAGGCGATGAAAGGTTTAAATAAACGTAGAGGCCAAGCCCGATTTACTACTCGGCTCGATTTACTACTAACTTGATTTCTCGCACCCCTATTCCTCATAATATGAAGAAGCAACAACTTTAATATGCGTTAAAATTATTCGAATACCTAAGTGGAATAAGTACCGGGAAGGTAACGGCGCGCGCGCACCCATAGGCCGCACGTGCGCCGAATTCGGTCGCACTTGTCAACTCGATAAACTTACGTGATGATATTTCCCCGCCAATCGCCAGTAATTGGTTGGGCTCGTGGTCGGTGAGGGTGTGGCTCTCTGATCCACTTCTCACGGCACCAGCCTCATGCGGCGCGCCGTCCGCCCGACTATCACCACGGACCACCAGTCTGACATGACCCCGGGGTAACAGAGTCCATTAGGTTATGAGACAGAGGTCGAGGGTAAGATTATATACTACTATTATATCTTAGAGACTTCAGTATTGGTGGGAGTCTATACGTGCGTGCGTGTGTATGTGTGTGTGTGTGTGTGTGTGTGTGTGTGTGTGTGTGTGTGTGTGCGACGGTACCGTTGCGGACGATCTACTTTCAGCAGTACCTATTTACTCAGCTGTGCTCGTTCACACATGACACAGCATAGTACTGCAATATGTACACTTATATGAATGCTTAACAAGATGATAATAACAACAGAACCAGGGCGTACGGGTCACTCGCGTACTAATATCTCTCCAATGTGTCAGGACTCAGGCGACACGAGCACCAGCCGCCGGTACTCACGGGGGGTCTGCGCCAGACGACGCGCGCGGCCAGGCGCCGGTCGCCCAGGCTCGCGGCTGAGGGGGGGAACTCGGGGTCCTCCCACAGGCCGGCGCCACCTCGCGTGTCGGAGCCCCCGGCACACCAACTGTAAGAGACAGACGGACACTGGAGTCATGTCACTCATGGCATGATAACAAAAAAGTTCTAATGCCGACGCCGAGTACTCGACGTGGTACCGAGGCCAAGATCTGTACGAAATGAGAAACAGCAAGTCCACGCCATCAGGTTGTGGCCGGCCCCGTGGCCAGGCCACGAGATGCCAGTCTTACGCGGTCCTGGCAGCCTAGGTTAGGAAATACAATTTAGCTTGCTTTAATTACATCATCATCATCAGCCTCTATCCGTCCACTGCTGAACATAGGCCTCCCTCGATGAACGCCAAGACGGCCGATCCCTCGCCACTCGCATCCAACACGGACCGGTTATCTCACTAAGATCGTCTTTCTACCTGGTTAATGGTCGACCAACACTTCGTCTACTTAAACAAAGTGTTGATAGTAAATTGTATCACAAGTCAGGTTTAATGATCTTCAAACTTGGACATTATAAAGAGAACCTGTTGTAGATCTTTGACAGTACAATCCCTTGTACCCGTGGCCATTCTTACTCATATGTCTACTTATGTATACCATGTAAATGTAATAATATGTTTAAGGAAGAGCGGAGGCTCCTGATACAGGTATTCGTTTACTTAAAAGGAGGCTCCTGCCACTGTTATATTACATTGTATACTGATTATGAAATAAAGATTATTATTATTATATCAGACTACGTCTGATACTGCTGCTCATGTTGCCACTGACCTGGTGAGAGCGGAGCCCTGGTCGTCCAGCCCCGCGCCGCCCACGCCATCTATACAATGAACAGTGTTAGTTAGCGGCAGCTATCAATGTTTCCACCGTACTGGTTACAATTCCAAAATATCCATACCTAATATTATGTGAAAAAGTTAGAGTTGTAATTTGTGCGAACGAATATATTGATTCAATTATCATTTATTTAGTTAGCTAGTTTCTAAGAATAACAGGCGAGACATCGAGATGGCTTCGACGTAGATCACAAATGATCTGACTGGCTGGCGAAGGAGCATAACTGTTATTTAAATAATTAATAGTTTCAGAATTGCTTATCTAATACAAGTGCGAAAGTTGTTTGTGTTTCATCTCGATTCTCGAATGTGTCTTGCGGCCTCGCGGACCACGGTACATCGCGGTACATCGCGGTACATCGCGGTACATCGGGTACATCGTGGTACATCGCGGAACATCGGGAACATCGCGGTACATCGGGAACGTCGCGGTACATCGGGTACATCGGGAACATCGCGGTACATCGCAGTACATCGCGGTACATCGCGGTACATCGGGAACATCGCGGTACATCGGGAACATCGCGGTACATCGGGTACATCGCGGTACATCGCGGTACATCGGGTACATCGGGAACATCGGGGTACATCGCAGTACATCGCGGTACATCGCGGTACATCGGGAACATCGCGGTACATCGGGAACATCGCGGTACATCGGGAACATCGCGGTACATCGGGTACATCGCGGTACATCGCGGTAGGTTCAATGTGTGTTTTGTGATTGTTGTGAGTTACGACTCGTAATTGTAGGCAGCGTTTAAAACTCTTTAAATGCACTTAAATGTTAATTTTGTATAAAAGCCCTAATTTATCTCACCTATTTGAAAAAAAATGCGGGCATTTAATTACAAAATATCTGAATTTAGTGTCCTTCTAAAAATAGTCTAGGTAAAGAAAATGCATAGTTGAAAACATCGTGGTACAGGTACAGGAGCGCTCTAACTACATCTGTATATAGATGAGGCCACGAGACTCGAACCCTTCTAAATTTTTGTGTGTTTGAAGATCCTTATGGGGCCCCGTCCTGACTCCTGTCATCTAAGAGACTGGGCTTGTAATTTCCTCCCTGTCGATCACGGGGCCGGCGCGGCGGTCGGAAGCAAGGTCTTCGCCACCTACAGCGGAATCAAAATAATTCATATTCGCTTGGACCTTCGTGTTGTAACCGACACTAAAATAACTGAAAATGTAAGTGAGCAACGTAACGTAGAACGTGGTACCGCCAGTAATCTGTACTCCACTACTCAGTACTACTCAGTAGTCAGTAGTACTCACCAGTACTCGGTAGTCAGTAGTGAGGCCCGCTACCCGCTACTCGCTAGTCGCTACTCGGCCGCTCACTTTCACTCTCGCCGCTCGCGAGCACGTCGCGGCCGGCTGAGCGCCTCTCATTAACCCACAACGGCGCATCCCGTTACTTGTTTACCTCCGCGCAACAATCCGAGTCACAGGCGCATCCATATATCACCATTCACCATTGCAGTCGAGTATTGTATGTGTGGAGTAAGGAGGTCCCCAGAACAACAAAGTGGGTACGACACCAATGCTCGGCACTCGCCAGAGTCGCCACTCACCCTTTTCTTATAACAATTACACATCGGAGGTGTATCATAATATGTAAAACGAAAATATTAAAACGAAAGGCGCTTTTTATTATTATTATTAATAGCTTTAGCACCAGCGCATCGGTCAACTATGGCTCAAAACCCTTCCTCACGTGATTTCGAGGAGGAGACCCGTGCCCAGCTGTTGGACATAATAAGGGTTGAATAGATTTAGTTTAGTAGGAGCAGGTTCGTTTTAAAAAGTTCCGTCGGCAGTAATGACTGTGCCGGGCTGTTGTAACCCCTGCCGATGCAGGCCGGCCGGCAACAGGTCCACAGTCCACACTCAATTGTGATAGTTAACTAGTACGTACTAGCACGCCGCACGACCGTAAGGACACTTGCAAGGCCGCCGGTTGCGTCAGCGCCGCTACACAACCTGGCTGTAACTGGCGGCAACAGTAGTACTGTGGTTTTTGTGTACGAAGGGCGTGGGATGTTCGAGGAGTTGCTGCCTGGGTGTCCGAACTCTTTCGGTGGCCGGTGCACGTGTCCTTGTTAATGATTTATACCGTCGTAAATAATACAGAAGTCGGGCGAGACACTCACAATGCCCATGCAGCTTGGGGGGCGCGGGTGCGGCGGGGGCGGCGGCGGGGAGACCGCGCGTGCGCACGAACTTCTTCATGGCGACGAAACCAGCACCGCCACCTGCCGACAACCACGTAAAGATGAAACTGAGCTCCTTACACTGAAAGGATGATGCCGAGGGCGACATCAGAACGGGGAGCTGAGGGCTCTCCCGAGTCCCGGTGATCAGGAGCGAGAATACCAGCTCTGTGTCCGTCGTGCAATGTTTTTCGGCGGAAGAGGCCAACGGGATGGTGGTACCCGAGCAGTACCCGAGCAGTACCCGAGCAGTACCCGAGCAGTACCCGAGCAGTACCCGAGCAGTACCCGAGCAGTACCCGATCAGTACCCGAGCAGTACCCGAGCAGTACCCGAGCAGTACCCGATCAGTACCCGAGCAGTACCCGAGCAGTACGTCGCATACGGCTCATCTTCTTAGTTAGCTAGGACAGGTCCTCTTTAACACGTATTACTTCGATGCTTTTGTAAATGTAGTGTCGTGTATATTGACTATCTAATATCAAAGACCGTGTAACAAATACCTGGTCTACGTCACTCGTCGCGACGAGCGTGCGAAATCCGATCACAATGGGTCAAGTGTCACGTACGTTACGTCGCGCCCGCGACTAGGTCACACCTCGCCCCGACCGCCACCGACCACCGCCGACCACCATCGACCGCCGCCCACCACCAGCGACGAGCACGCGCGCCAGCCGCCAGGCGGTTACGGAACACCTCGAGTGTTTCCCTGGTGTTACGTGCGGAGTGTTACGTGTGGAGGCTATGCTAATGTGGTCACGCTCACCGACCGCAGCGTCTCGCCACGGAACAGTAAAGGCAGCGGCAGCAGGTCCAGGGAACGCGGCGACCGACACCGTTACCGCCCGATACTGTCTCGAGCGTCGCACGCACCTTCCCTCGCGCCGACTGCGCACACACTGACAACTTGGTAAATGTTCTCGCTTGGCAGTTCCAAGCGAGAACTGACAAGTGACAACTGTGAACTGAGTACTGACAACTGCGGAGCGGCCGGGCCGGGCGGTCCGCTCACCGCATCCCGCGACACTCGACGTTGCAATAGGTACTTACTTATGTAAATAACTACTTATTGACCAGTGCCGAAGGCTTTTAAAATGGCAAAAAGTGAAAAAAACTTATAGTAGAAAGAAATCCATTGGAAAATGAAGAGAATATTATAACAGAAATGAAAGGAAAAATAATTTATGAGCGATCTGACAGCGGGAAAGTGGAAGGGGGGAGGGGGCTAGGGTAAAAAGTTTATCTCGATTTCCGGCAAAACTACAAGTAAGTACCACGAAAAAAGGGAAAAAGTTGAATAGCAAAGTTGTAGGTAATAAAAAGATCTACAACTTTCGTATTCATAGTTTTTTCACAGAACCTCAAAATATGTGTGAAAAAATCAATTAACCAAGTTTTGGTTTTTTTTTTATCTTTTACAAACAAAATTCTTTGCTCACGATATTTAGTGAAAACGTACCTTTTTATGTCCCAAACACACTGTAATATTTTTATTTAAAATATTTATTTTCTTACCTTATTTTGATTTAATATCGAAAAAGCAGCAGTTATTTTCACTTGTAAATTCTCCCGTCAAAATATATGCGTTTTTAAAAAAGGTGTGCTTTCTGTTGGTGGAAATCTCTACTTTCTAATGGTGTAAAAAAATATACTTACATTACTATGGTAAATTTTCTATAAAAATGCAAAAACATGAGATACACGAACGAAACACGATACGAGAGAGAATAAGGTGCAGACCGCCCTAGCTCCTACGAAATTATATGCGTAGATGCCTATTTCTTGCTATTTTAAGGTAAGTTATGTACCTGAGTGACCTACGGAAAATTGCAGTGCATCAAAAGGTATTTCATAGAGAAGTGGGGAAGGGGCTAAGAGGGTCTGGGCTTTACTCTCTCTCGTATCGCACTCGTGTTTTTGCATTTTCCAATAAAGTAGGTACCATAGTAATGTATATTATACACCATCAGAATGTAGAGATTTCAACGAACAAGAATTGTAGCATACAATTTAAAAAAAACAGATATTTTGACGGAAGAATTTTCGATTGAAAGCGAGACTGCTTTTTCGATGTTAAGTCGAAATAAGGTGAAAAAATAAATATTTTGAATTAAGAAAATTAGAGTGTGTTTAGGAAATAAAAAGGTAAGTTTACACCAAATTGAGTGTCTAAATACACAATTCCTCGCGAGTCGCGTAACCAATAACCATACGGTCGCCAACCATAAGAAGTACTTATTTTATTACATAATTTGGATGAGAATCGAGTACTGAATAGTCCCACTGCAGTGACGAAAATGGCTCACCAGTCAGCCTGTATTAATAAAACCTGCGTCTTAATAAAAAAACTAAATAAAAACATACACACGTAAAATATAATAATATGTATATTTAGATACAAATAAACATCAAACACACAAAATTGGGCTTAATAGAAACGCAAATGATATTCATCATCATCATCATCATCAGCCTCTATCGGTCCACTGCTGAACATAGGCCTTTTTTACCTGAGGCATCCCGCGTGGGAGTGGGTCTCCTCAGGCCGGTATGTGGGACACGCTGCGCCCGAACGCTGGTAAGATGGATGCAGCTCTACCCACCAAAACCCGGCGAGAATCAGCAATGCCGCTTTTGGAGGGGTGTCCCGGATCTAATGAGCAAACAAGGCTAGTCAGTCCCTCAAGGGACCGACGCCACCTCCACAGAAGGGTTGTCCCGCACCGCAGAATAACCCCTCCCAACGTCGGAACAGTACAATGGGGTGAGGTTCTCATCCTCGCCCCTTGTCCCCATGCTCTTTTGTCCTCTCTCCTTATAAAGGTTTGCACTTGCGTTGCGCGGGAGATGTCTTTATATGAACTCCGGTGACCTACCACGGCCGGCAAGCACGCCACAGTATACGAATAAGCAGTAGATTGACTATGCTCGAATTATTCTTAGATGTGATAATTAATAATTATGCATAAAAAAATCTTGTTGTTGTTATAGTTATCTAGTTTTGGATTTATAGAAATACTAGCTGGTGCCAGCGACTTCGTCTGCGCAGGATAAGATAATTTTATTTCTTTACTTATATTAATCGAAAGGAACTTCGATCCATCCGGGTGTCCCTTGACACCTCTCTTTAGTTTTTTTTTAATAAAAAGTATCCTATGTTACTTCTAATACCTCCAAGAATATGTGTACAAAGTTTCATGATGATCGGTTAAGTAGTTTTCGCGTGAAAGCGTAACAAACATCCACGCTTTCACATTTATAATATTAGTAAGGATTAGGTAGGATGAATTAGGTCTAAAAGGTAGTGCCATGCTGCTTGCAGCCGAATTGGGCCGGCACGACCGTAGGGGTACCTCTCGTTCACATGATAATGGCGTCAAGTGACACCTATGCTGTCGCGTTTCTTGCGGTGTGTGAGTTTCCGGTGTCCCATGGCAGGGAATGGGGTAAAGGAGGGTAATGCATCTGCATAATCTCTTGTGTGGATGTTTACGAGGACGACCTCTGTGGCTCAATGGTTAGCACGTTAGCGTTCAAGCCGGAGGTTGCGGGTTCAAATCCCGCCAGGGAACAAAAAGTTTTCTGTGTTCCTGGTTCTTGGATGTGTATTAAATATGTGTATTATAAATAAAAAATATTAAATATGTGTATAGTATAAAATATTAAACATATTTCCATTGTCTGGTGCTCGTAACACAAGTTCTTCGAGAACTTACCACGGGACCAAATTGACGTGGTGCAAAAAGCGTCTTTAGATATTATTATTATTATGGGAGTCGGTTGTCATCTAAGGCTCCGAATGCTCGTTTGTCCCCCTAAGGCCTAAGCTATAAAAAAAAACAATAATTCTAAGAATACTTGTAGGAGATTAAAAAATTGTAGACAAACATATTCTTTTATACTATATTAATTGTTTTAATTGTTTTAAAATTCAACAAAATTTAGTTGGTGTATGCTAGGTCCAGGTTCATTTTCATCGACCCATACATCATCGATTAATGTTAGACACGGGTCTCCTCTGAGAAGAGGGTCGAGGCCATAGTCCTCACGACACTGCCCTGTGGGTAGGGGGCTAGGAAATGATTGCAAATCAGAAATATTTTGTGATGAAGGTTCCTCATTTTCTTTATTGTCGGACAATTTGAATTCTTCAAGTGTTAACAATTTCTGGCAGAAGACATCACTACATAGTATAAACTATAAAGCAAAGTCGCTTCCCGCGTCTGACGGTATGTATGCTTACATCTTTAAAACTACACAATGGATTTTGATGCGGTTTTTTTAATAGATAGAATGATTCAAGAGGAAGGTAATAGGTACATGCATAATATAGTAGATAAACACTGATAATTTTAGAAGTTTCTGATGTGATGTCATAAATAAACACATTTTTTGCACTTACATTGCAAACGCTGGATGAACCCTAATAAATAGATCAAAATAATGTACTACATTATTGTACACCTTAGCCGGCCCGGTTCCGAATTAATTATTATTGTATCAATGTATGGTAGAATTGTGTATCCTAAATATGCATACTGAAAAGTCCGCGATGGCATAATATGTCTACATTAGTTAAATATAACATACTACTTACCTATATCCATTTTAATACTTTAATAAATTGCCAATTATAAAGCGGTAATGTAAAAGCTATTCACAAAAATACGGTATTAATCACTACATATTATAAAATAAAGTCCTACGCCCGTCCATAGATAAATAATTATCATCAATCCGTATACGGCTGTATATCTAAGTTAACGCGGGCGAAGCTGCGGGCAACAGCTAGTTTGTGATAAAACTGTAAATATTAAGATTCTTTTTCCTTATTTTACTTTTTTTATTCGACATTTTGACGACCTCTGTGGCTCAGTGGTAAGCGCGTTGGCGCTCAAGCCGGAGGTTGCGGGTTCGAATCCCGCCAGGGAACAAAAATATTTTCTGTGTTCCTCGGTCATGGATGTGTTTAAATATGTGTATTATATAATAAAAATCTTAAATATATGTATAGTATAAAAGTATTAAATATATTTCCGTTGTCTGGTACCCGTAACACAAGTTCTTCGAGAACTTACCACGGGACCAGATTGACATGGTGTGAAAGCGTCCATAGATATTATTATTATTATTAAAACAATATAATTTTTAAAACTCCTTTTTTACGGACGTTGTCGAGGTTTACATATTATGGTAGGTACTTTTATTTTATTAGACTGTGTGATATTCCCGTAAACATAAGAAACCAATATAAATGACTTGTTTATATACTTATTACTTAAAACATGTAGTTACTTTCTTTAAATAATGTACTTCTTTATAATAGTAATATTGAGTGTTTATTACAAAACATGTTGTTATTGCTTGGAACTATAGGTTTATAAATCTTGTACATTATAAATTTATTGTTTGATCCTTTGCTATGTATGCTCACATAACACCGGCGTCAAGTGACAGATATGCTGTCGCGTTTCGTGCGGTTTGTGAGTTTCCGGCGGTCCATTGGGGGGATAGGGAAAAGGAGGGCGGCGCATCTGCCTAGCCTTGGTTGTGCGGATATGTATGGGTTGCAACTGCTCGTTTGCATTCTGGTGATTTAAAAAAAAAACATGTGTAGCTTTTATAAATAAATATAAAAAATTAAGGTTATAATTAAATATCAAACCACAATTAAATTTAGCGTGGGTTATAACTGAGCACTTATCAATGTTGATATTAAGTTGGTTAGATGCATAGTAATTGCAATTTGATCTAGTTCATCAATCAATACGAAACTAGATTAAATTGCAATCTTTAACCTATTCATCTATTCATCTTCATCTTCATCTTCATCTAGTCATCTATTCCCGAGATAAATTGAATGGAATCATCAGCGTAATTTTATTTTATTTTATAATATTTAGTAACTACCTAAATACAAGTTAATGTTATAATGTATGCTGTTAAACTTTCATAAAATATACCTACCTAATGGTTAAGTGACAAAAAAGCTATCACATAATGTTTTTGTTAATTTTGGAACACTAGTATGGAAGAGATCTACATCGAATTCCTGGCTCACGGTGATAAAAGAACAACTCGCTCTCAAGTCTCACAATGTAGGAGTTCTGCCTGTATGTGCTCTTGGCGTCAAGTGTATCCAGTAAGTTGAATTTACGGAAAAACGCAGAAGGCGCAGCCCGAATTTGCTCAACAAATCAGGGGTATCAGATGCTCCATTAAAGATTGAGAATAAGTAAGTCAGATCTGCAATCCTTCTGCGTTCAACTAATGGTAGGAAATGAAAGTTTCGACATCGCGAACTATACGTAGGAAAATAACAATTTGATCGCCATTGAATATGTTTCAAAACTTCTTTTGAACTCTTTCTAAGGTCTATGTATGTTTTATAAGTCGGATTCCAAATTTGAGACTCGTATTCAAGATGGCTCCGAACAAAAGAACAATACAAAATCTTAATTGTCTTCAAATGCTTAAACTCTGAAGAAATTCTGAAAATGAAACCTAGTGCTTTCGTGGCTTTACTGACGATATAGTCAATGTGCAAATCAAAAATAAACAGTCTTAGAGTCAAAAATAACGCCTAAGTCCCTAATCATGTTTACTGTGGGAGTGTGGGGTGGGAGGGAAGCGCTGTGCCGCGCTCCCGGCTGCATGGGTACCACCATCTTGCTTGTTTCTCTCGTGAAACAGCTTTGCTGTGTTTCGGAGGGAAGGGCAAGACAGGCAGTGTAATTACTGGCACCGAGACTTAACATCTTATATCTCAGGATAGGCAACACATAAATGAGTTGTCTGGGCTCGTTCCAGGTAAACTAGTTTATGTTTATGGGCGACGTCGACCACTTACGATCAGGTGGCACGTTTGCCAGTTTGTCTATCCAACTAACATTAAAAAAAAAAAAAAAACTGGTAAGACGAGTACCACATACCTACTTGATAAGGGAAATGACTTTGTTTCCTGGTAAATGAACACGTATAGCACTTTGAAACGTTAAGATCGAGCTTATTTTTTGAGCAGTAATCTTGGAAGCTATGTAAGTCTTTCTGCCTTTGCAGAAAGACTTACATAGCTTCCAAGATAAGCATCTTTGACTGTACTTATTTGCTTCATGATCTTAACGTCGTCGGCATATAAAAGGATTTTGGAGTACTGAATACAACTAGAGACGTCATTTATAAATACACACATCAAAAAAGTCTAAGCAACACATACAAATTTCAATTTTACAATGTGTTTTCGCATTAAATCCTTTGTGTTTTCTTATTTATATTAATTTTTAATGCTTTTTTGATATTAAAACTCAATTGTTTTTTTTTAATAATCTTAATTGACAATAATTACGAGTAAGTACTGTATGTACGTAGTACAAAGTAAGGTGCCTAATCAACTAAACTTAAACTAAAATTGCATAAATTAATACAAAGTGTGGCCTCCTCTGTTATTGAGAACCTGCTGGCACCGATTATTTATAGAATCGCTGAGACTGTTAATGTTATCCTGCGGCAACTGTTCCCAATGAAATTTTAGTAAGTCCATCAGTTGTTGGGTTGTTGTCACTCCATCCAAGTCCTTTAAAACGCGTCTCTGGAGCATGTCCCATGCATGCTCGATGGGGTTGAGATCTGGCGATTGTGCAGGCCAAGGCAATACCAGGATGTTTTCCCTTGCCAAGTACAAGAACGCGCATTGTCATGCATCAACGTGAAATCGGAGCCAAGCGTTTGTCCGAATGGATGAACATAAGGCCTTAGAACATCATGTTCATGTTACCATTTACAAAAACGAGCTCAGTTCGTCTGTTCTTCATAATACCCGCCCATACCATAACTGTTGAGCCGTTGTATGGATGCACTTCCTGAACACACCTCAGTCTTTCAATATTCCAGGACGACGGTACACTCTTACCCTTCTAGTATCAGGCTTGAACCCAAATCGAGACTCATCGCAAAATAAAATTTTATCCCATTGTTCCCGGGTCCATGTAATGTGTTCCCTACACCATTCATTTCGACGAGCGCGATTCCCGTGACGTATCGGTGGGCACCTAATTGGCCGTCGTGCTCGTAGGCCATACTCATGCAGTCGATTTCGCACAGTTTGGCAGCTAACAACAACACCACTTGAATTTTGTAGCCTTAAACCTATCTCTCGGGCGGTTACCATCGGCTGGCGTCTTGCAGTCAGCTGTATGTATCGATCTTGCCGTGTGGTTGTACACCTTTCTCGACCTGGGTGCTGCTCAGCAGGATCTCCCGTGTTAGTGTAACGCTGATGAAGACGGCAAATAACGCTTCTGTTGACACCAAAATACCGAGATACCTGAGATTGACTTCTTCCCGCTTGCAACATCCCTACAGCTCTTTGCATTTCGTCTGCGTTCAAATGACGTCGCTCCATGACGTAAAAAATGTCTCAAAATCCAAATTTGTTCAAAACTTTTTTCAAATTATTGTTTAAATCATAAAATTTACACATAATACTAAATTTTAATGAGCAAAGAAAACGCTATAAAATTCCGACAAATGCATTCACTTTTGAATTTGTGAAAAAAAAAAAACAATTAATGATACTCGATTTTTTTACAACCAGCCAGTATGTCCTCTAGATTAAAAAAGTTTACATAGGTATTACCTACTTGGTAAGAAATTATTTAATAATTGATTAATAATTTGAAATTGTATGTGTTGCTTAGACTTTTTTGATGTGTTTATATTGAATAGGAAAGGCCCCAATAAAGATCCTTGAGGAACTCCGGAGTTTATTCCCATGGCTCTAGACGTGTATCCATTTAGTACCACCGTCTGACACCTACCCTCAATATATCACTTGAACCACCGGAATAGATTGCCCCTAATTCCAGCTAAAGATAGCTTGCGCATTAAGATGACGTGGTCTAAACGATCGAAACATTTACTGTAATCAGTATAAACTACATCGACCTGCGTTCTTTGCGCCATACAGTCTGACAAAAAATCACTATATATAATGAGATTCGAGGTGGTGGATCTGCCCTTTATGCCATGCTGATGTTCGAGGGTTCCTGCAGATATTCGTTTCAGTTCTTAAAATGTAGTCCTGATACAAGTCCCTTTCCAAGCTTTTAGCTCCTTGTCGTAATGTAACGTATGATTGATGATAATAATAACAAAGTAAAAACAAATAGATTAGAATTATCATTTCATCAATATCACTTATATAGAAAGTGAAAGAATACCTGTAGAAATGAAAAGTCCCTCCACCAACCCATGGCCCTATCAACCTGTCGCTGTTATACGGGTCCAATCTCGGGAGTGCGCACCCTAATGTCTGGGGTTTGTTCTCTGCCCTTCAGGTGCGCACGCTTCCGTTCCCTACAAGTTATTTAATCTCTTTCTACTTGACCCTTAATCCTTCTCCCCTTTCTGGGGCGGACGGCACAGATACGCCTTCGGTGTCTGCCGATAGTGCGCTCTGCTATCTTCGATGGTCTTCTTCACCTCTCTGGGTTTTCGCTTCTTTCTTCGCCTCCGTTCTTCTCGAGGTCGCTCCTTCTCTTGTGCCATCGTCGCCCGAAATCCCGTAGTTTACCGAAGTTCGCCGAAGAAGCCACGAAATCGCCGTAGTAGATCGGTCCCACCTCTTGTACTTCGATGCCGTCTAACAGTTCCCTACGCTCATCCCTGTACAGAGGACATTCCTAGAGTGCGTGGTGTACGTCTTCCACTGCAGTTTCGCCGCAGTAGCATGACCCCACAGCGGACAATTTCATTCTGTGAAGCCTCCCCCTAAAACACCCATGACCGGTCAAGATTTAGGACATTTCATAATCCGGCCCGATCCAAGTCGCCTTGAATCGAGCCTTCACCTCCGGGAAAAACCGATATAGCTCCCTCCCATGGATCGACGTGTCCCAACGCTCCTGCCATGCGGCGAGAGCGGACTCAGCTTCTCTGATTTTGGCACTCTGCAACTCCTCCTTGGTAACCGCGGACTCGCGCAGAGCGCCTAGTCTGCCCGCCCTGATCACCTCGAGGTCGGCCGGCAGCCGTACATCAGTACACCAGCCAACACCGCCAGTCGTACATCAGTACACCATCCAACACCGCCAGTCGTACATCAGTACACCACACCAGCCAACACCGCCAGTCGTACATCAGTACACCATCCAACACCGCCAGTCGTACATCAGTACACCACACCAGCCAACACCGCCAGTCGTACATCAGTACACCATCCAACACCGCCAGTCGTACATCAGTACACCAGCCAACACCGCCAGTCGTACATCAGTACACCAGCCAACACCGCCAGTCGTACATCAGTACACCAGCCAACACCGCCAGTCCGTCAGTGCTCGTCGAGCGATACGCCTTGGTCAGAAGGATCAAGGCGGGTCTCTGGGAAGCGCACTCCGCACAACGTGAAGGGACGCACGCTCATACCAACATGCAGCAGCATACGTCACCGTGGACACGAATGTACCCTTGTACAGAACCTTGTAGAAATGAAAAGACAAACTAACAAGAAAAATATTTATTGATCATTATATATACACACGGGCCCGCTGCGGCGACCGCGGAGTCGCCGGCCGCCGCTGCTGGGCGGTGACGTCTACGGCGGCTACTTCCAAAACGGGAATGTTCACAGGCGAAAAGCTAAAACCATTCGGAGCGTCGGGCATGGGCGCGGGGTAATCTAATTCCTACGGCGACAGATTCCTGACTCATGTCCTCCGAGATTCGAGCGCTCCTCCCCCGGCGGCCGGCCCGGCTCAGTCGGCGCGAGACTCGGAGTCGGAGTCGGCGTCCGAGCGGTCCGAGTAGTCGTCGTCGTCGCGCTCGTCGGCCTCCTGCGGCGCGGGAGGGGCGAGCGGAGCGGGGCCGGCGCGCGCGGCGTGGGCGGGGTGCGGCGCGAGCGCGGCGCACGGCGGCGCGTCGATGGTGCCGCAGCTGGCGGCCAGCGCGCGCGGCAGGCGGGGCAGGCGCGGCGCGGCGCAGGCCAGGCGGCGGCGCGGCACGGTGCCCCCGCGCGCGCACAGCCGTTCGTTAAACTCCACGGTCTGCGAGGCGCGGCGGTGGCGGCGGCACGCGTACCACCAGTAACCGCCCGCGCCCCCCGCGCCGCCCGCGGCCTCGTACACGTCGTCGGGCTCGGGCGCGAGGCGGCGCCAGCACGCGCGGGCGTTGGCATAACGCACGTGCTCGCGGTCACAGCGCTCGCGAGGCGGCGCGCGCGCCGCGGGTCAGGCGGCCAGCTCCACCACGGCCACGCCGGCATACGAGCGGCCGACGGCCATGGGCGCGGCCAGCACGGACCACTGATCGGTGCTGGGGTCGAACACCTCGACGGTGGTGAGGTTGGCGGCGCCGTCGTCCCCGCCCACCACGTACAGGCGGTCGAGGTGCGCGGCCACGCCGGCGTTGCGGCGCGCGTGTGCCATGGGTGCGGCGGGGGCCCAGCCGGCGCCGGGTCGGTAGCGCTCGACGCTGCGGCGTACGGCGGGCCCGTCGTGGCCACCCACGGCGTACAGCGCGCCGCCCGCCACGCCCACGCCGGCACCGGAGCGACGGGCCGCCATCTCTGCGACGGGCTCCCAGGCGTCGGCGGCGGGGTCGTAGCGCTCGACGGTGTGCAGGCACTGGCGCGAGGCTCCGTCGTAGCCGCCCACGGCGTACAGCTTGCCCTCCAGCACGCCCACGCCCACGGACGAGCGGCGCGTGCTCATGGACGCGATGGGCCGCCACACGCCCTCGCGCGTGTCCATGGCCTCCGCCGAGCTCAGCCCCGTGGCGCCGTCGAACCTGCGACCGTGTAAAATCTCCATATATGTACGTGTTTAGCGTTGGATTAACTTTGCGTCCCAAGTATTAATAATGACATCGTAGCGTGTAATGGTTTGTTATGTCTTCCGAGTCCTGCTACTTGTATTTTAATTAAAAACAATGATATTTATTTATTTATTTTGGGAGGAACAACAGCTGAAAAAATACAATATATAAGTTGATATAAAACAGAAAGCTACCAATAGTTTCCCACTGGTAGTAACAAAATAAGGAGATATAAACAAAAAATCAAACACCTACATATTAGTTGTAGTAACTAGAACACGTATATATAATTATAAAACTATACAATTAAGACTTATCAAAGAAGGAATTACTGATTAAGTTTCTTGCAGCCGCACAGCTATTAAATTTACTAATATTCATTAAATTTACTACCCGCTCGCCAGATAAATGAGTTTTGCATATAGTTTGTGGTAACAAGTGGTGTGTGTATTAACGATTTATTACGAAAATATTTAGTAGGTACTCCTAAGGAGATTTTGGCTAAAAGATCAGGACAATCTATTGAGTTATTCGTAATTTTTAAAAGGTATATTAAGTCACTAATTTCACGTCTTAGTTCAAGTGGGATAATATGGATATGGATATTCCAGCAATATTTAACTATTCACTAAGTTGCGATCTACAGCTGATGCGAGAGTTGATCTATTTTGTATTTTATTTTGTTGTGTATTTGACGTTTTTCCACGACTGTTGCTTGTGTTCAACACGCATTGCCATTGATCAGGGCATTACTCCGACGTGCTGCCTATAGCACATCCAGTACGAAACATCGAGTGAAGTGCGGACAACTCACCCGCCCACGGCATAGATAACGTGCCCGATGACGGCCACGCCCAGCGTGGAGCGGCGCGCCAGCAGCGGCGGGCCCGGCGACCACGCGTCCGCGCCCACGTCGTACACGTCCACCGAGCGCACCCGCAGCGTGCCGTTGAACCCACCCACCGCGTACAGCCGCCCGCCCACCGCCGCCACGCCAGCCCGACAGCGCCGCGTGGGCAGCGCCGCCGCCGGCCGCCATCGCGCGCCCGCCAGCTCCCACGCCTCCACGTCGCGGATGGCCTTGGGCGCCTGTCCGCCCACCGCCAACAACGCGCGCGGTGGTCGGGGCGGACGACGCGGGCGCGCGCGCGGGCACGCAGCGGCGGCGGCGGCGCGGCGTTCGGGCCGCAGCAGGTGGAAAGAGAGCGCCTCGATGACCAGGTCCTTGACGCGCAGCGGTGCGGAGGCGAGCGGCTCGGCGGCGGCGCGCGCCACCAGCGCGTCCTGCGGCAGCAGCGGCAGGCGCACGTGCTCCATCAGCAAGCCCAGCCGCTCGCGCCGCGCGGCCGGCTCGTGCTGCATCCAGCGCACCACCGCATCCAGCACCGCCTCCTCGTTGGGCACCGTGATGCGGTCGCTGTCGAGCAGGCGCGCCAGCGTGTCGCAGTCGAGCGCCAGGAACTCTTCGGTGTCCAGCACCTCGGTGAAGTGTCTCTCGACGAAGGCGGCTGCGACGGCGGCCAAGTCGGCGCAAGCGTGCAGCTCGGCGAAGGCGCGAATGCCGAGCGCGTTATCGGGCCCCAGCGCCGCGGCCAGGAAAGCGCAAGCAGCCGCGCGCGCCCCGCTCACCTGCAGCAGCGATGCGCCCGACAAGATGCCCTGCGGGCCGAAGGTTTTTATTGGTACATAAATTATAGCATATTATAGGGGTGTAGTGTAATATGTAGGGGTGTAGTGTAATATGTTTAACAGAGTGGAGGAATCAACTTCATTGTGCAATATTTTAGTGTAATAGTTTAGTGTAATATGTAGGGGTGTAGTGTGATGTTTTTTTAATTTATTTTTTATGTTAGTTGGATAGGCAAACTGGCAAACGTTCCACCTGATGGTAAGTGGTCGACGTTGCCCATAAACATAAACCAGTTTACCTGGAACGAGCCCAGGCAACTCATCTATGTGTTGCCTATCCTGAGACATAAGATGTTAAGTCTCGGTGCCAGTAATTATACTTCCTGTCTTGCCCTTCTCTCCGAAACACAGCAAAGCTGGTTCACGGGAGAAACAAGCAAACATGTAGGGGTGTAGTTTAATAGGTAGGGGTGTAGTTTAATAGGTAGGGGTGTAGTATAATATGTAGGAGTGTAGTGTAATAGGTAGGGGTGTAGTATAATATGTAGGAGTGTAGTGTAATAGGTAGGGGTGTAGTTTAATAGGTAGGGGTGTAGTATAATATGTAGGAGTGTAGTGTAATAGGTAGGGGTGTAGTATAATATGTAGGAGTGTAGTGTAATATGTAGGAGTGATATTGTCAGGATCTATGGTCCAACTTCCAACCACCGGGGACCGACCCGATAACGTGTAAACTGAACGTACACCACATTTCACACGTAA
The DNA here is from genome assembly GCA_963853865.1 of Helleia helle. NCBI lineage: Eukaryota > Metazoa > Arthropoda > Insecta > Lepidoptera > Lycaenidae > Helleia > Helleia helle. The sequence continues at coordinate 18,909,822 of OY971432.1, read as the reverse complement.
CATCATTCACAATATATTTTTTCTTTGTTTTTATATTGGACCGAGACAGACTCGAAAGCAATGTATCTGGATCACTTTAAAAAACCTATAAATCTCGGAAACTAAAAATGCGAGCTTATGAAATAAATTTTGTTTAATAGACAATTAAATACTCCTTCAAACACACATCTCTTTTCAGGCTTACCTTCTATGAAGTATTTGTGTGAATGACGATCATAGTGTAGTAGAAATATTTTTTTAAAAAACTCTTATCTTATGTTGGGATAATTGGTTGCCTCGATATTATATGGTGTAGAGACTTTATAACACTCACCTGAACGTTGTCCTCGGTGATGACGAGCGACTCGGGGTCGTACACGTACTCCACGATGGCCCGCAGCGCCTGCGGCTCCACCCCCCGGATGGTGACGGCGGGCCGGTCGCGCTCCTCGAACTGCGTGAACATGGCGCGGAAGTACGGCGAGCTTGCAGCCAGCACGGCGCGATGCGCGCTCACTCCCTCGTCCGGGCTCAACTCGCCACTCGCCTCGCCGCTCGCCTGCGCCTGCGCACACGCGTCGGTCAGGGACAGGGAGTGTGCGTGGGGGCGGCGCGGGGCGGATGTGCGGGCCCACCTGCAGACGCACGTCGCACAGCGCCGCGTCTTGGCGTAGGCGGGCGAGCGCAGCCAGCAGCTGCTGCGCGTGCTGCGCCGCAGCGGCGGGCTCGCCTGCATCGCGCCGCTGCGACGACTCGTCCAGGGACGACTGGGACGCGCACCGCTCCATCATACTGTACACCGCGACCCAATATCAGTTATTCTATCATATTTCTATTCCACTTACAATTGAATAACAAGTTAATGCACTTTTTTAATGTGACATTCAGCATTATACTACATCATTTCTCAGGCCCCCATCAACTAACTCTGCCATATTGTACCACTGAGTTCAGTTGTTCTCACAAACAATGTGAGATGGACCTGTCAATGTGTCATGCATAGTACTCAGGTATATCTAACAGATGTTATTGTGGAAATCTGTATATTAGATAATACATATATGTATATTATTTACATGCACTGCCATACAATACCTATATCTGCCTCTATCTCCATCGCCCTCGGCCGCACTGTTGTGCTCTGCGGCAGCACTGAAAGTTTTCAAGTGTTAACAGTCTAGTCCAGTGACAATACTGATAATATTGGAGAGAGAAGTAGAGCATTGATAACATTTAAGGTTATTAATTAATTAACTTTGTTATGTTATTTGTGCTAGCTTTTTACTACATATTATGCTCTAGTTTTCTCTCCAGGTTACAAGAGGTAAAAAAAATATTTGGTCTGTTTGTATTCATTGTTTACCAGCATTATTTAAAGTGTATACATTCATCTTCTTTGTCTGTAAAATATACATCAAGTGAATAATGTACCTCATTGACATAATACCAAATGAACTTCAGTTCTGCGCTCAAGTGCCCAAACCAAAACAGATCAAAAACGAAAAAAGAATTCTAACTGGTTATACAACGCCGAACTGCATCGTAAAAACTTGTAAAAATTATGTAGAATTTTTTTTTTAATTTTTTTAACCCAAGTATTTATAACCATTTATAAATATTTGATTTATAGTTTTCAATTATAATTTTACTTGAAAACATTACATTTCTTATGCTTTTGAATTATAATATCAATAAACACAGAAGTAATGGATAAATTGTTTATTTTATGATATGAATTTGTGATGTTGGGGTACAGGGCAAAATTTAGTTTGTCACTTATGTGTCAATGGCGTTCAAAAGGTTAATTACATCACAATGACATTGATTAACACAAGTAGGTACTTTATGTACCTATAATGTAAAAGTATTAAATATGTTTCAGTTATCTGATAACCATAACACAAGTTCTCGAGAACTTACCACGGAAGTAGACTGACGTAGTGTAAAAGCGTCCATAGATATTATTATTTTTAAATGGAAAGCTAGATACATAAGGTTACAAAGGTTTGACGACCTCTGAGGCTTAATGGTTAGCGAGTTGGTGCTCAAACCAGAGTTAGCGGGATCAAATCACGCCAGGGAATGTTTAAAGTGTTATAATTGCATGTTTGGAGAGTAGAACAAATATGAGGTTTGATGTAAGAAAAATAACTTTGAATTGGCAGTCTTGGTGTAAATTTCAAGGAGAACAAATCAGATCAAGATACAAGATTATTTAATTGAAAACTGCACTGATTTTTCAGAAGGAATTTTTTTTAAATATTTAAAAAACTGCAACTGGAAGTTTTGAGAAAAACTTTATAGAAATTCTATTGTGGTTTATTGAGATTTTTAAGATTTTCACATGCCATTTTTCAGATACTCTACAGCAACCATAATCTACCCATTTAAAAATACGCAATAAAATCTTTACAAAAATCTTTTTTTTAATTTGTTTATTTTATAATAGAATTAAAGTAGCATAAATGGGAATTCCTTCAATATTAAACAAAAAACAATTTCTTTTTTACTATTAAGCTTCGTTAGAGTACACTTTATATTCAATAAAAACTGAGCAACAACACTTACTTGGCCCTATCTCGGTCTGCTTCAGCATGGTTTACGTCCATCATAAGTTTTAAAAATACGACCATCTCTTTACCTTTCACTAAGTTCAAAACATTTCAAATAATTGTAAATATTTATGTAATTTACTCAGTTTTAGTGACATGATGGAAGCTTATCATTTATTGTTTATAAGTCAATACACTTTATTTACAGATTATAAGTTGCATTGTAAATAAATAATTATTATGAGAAGTGGTTTCTCTAGGTTTAATAATTCATTAAATACAATTTAATTAAGCTTTAAATATGTGAGACATAACTTTGACAGTATTGTAAATTGTAATTTGTAGTTTGACTTTGAAGTTTGACATATTTATTTTGCTGCAATCCCAACAAAGATTGCATGCCTGAAATCGTATGAAATTATGTTTGTCTATGTATAATGTACGTCTTGGCTTACAGCTTGGCAAAAAAGAGGGCGCCACTTTCACTTAGGTCTCATCATAATATAGAAAATCAGTAAGATAATATAATCAAACTCGTACAGCTTGGCAAAAAACAGTATGGAAAAAATTAGGGCGGCACTTTGACTTAGGTGTCATTATAATATGGAAAATCAGTAAGATAATTTAATCAAATCGTTAAAATTAAATGTGAAACACTAAGTTTTACTCAAAATCTAGTATTTGTCGGCCCAGTATTGTCAACATCATAGGTTTCCATTTAGTAAAATATTTAGTTCCACCTGTCACCACGTCATGCTCTTTTTTGCCAAGCTGTAAAAATAAATGTGAATCACTAAACTTTACTCAAAATCTAGTATTTATCGGCCAAGTATTGTCAACATCATAGGTTTCCATTTAGTAAAATATTTAGTTCCACTTGTCATCGCGTCATACTCTTTTTTGCCAAGCTGTAGCTGTAAGTACAGATAATTTTTAAATTAAAATAAATAAATATATAAAGCTTAAAAGTTATGCTTTTTTCAAATAATAATAAAGTTTTTTTTTTTTTTTTCGGAGGGATCTATGCTAATGGCCCGAAGGCCTTAATGCTTCATCAATCATCAATCACTTTTGATTTATAAATTGGGGGGTTGCCCCCCGCCTACCGTGCAGTCTGCGACCACACGGCCTCCTGGCGTCGGTTGTGTAATAATAATGTATGTGTTGGGACGTGGTTGGGACAACTTTCACACGGCCGTCGGCCATCTGATCCCAAACTAGGCAGAGCCTGTATTATGATTTGTGACAACTAGACATGAGACATCAGACAACTGATATATACTTTTATAAATAAAGTGAAGGTATACCATAAAGCTAATATACCTAGCGGGTGTGTACTTATGTTATAAGGAGAGTGAAATTCACGTAAAGATTATAAGTAAAACAATCAGTAATCATATAATATTTAATTTTTTAAGCTAACACAGGTATTAAAACAGGTGTCAGTAGAAGACATTTCTTTTGCCGGGGTCCGAGTCTTGAGGCCAACGGCTTTTTAACGTCGCCTTATTGTGTCGGTTGATACCTGAAACAACAGTGAACATTTGATTATCTTTAAAAACAAGCTATTACTTATATTTGGTTTTTTTTTTTCGGAGGGATCAATGCTAATGGCCCGAAGGCCCTAATGCTTCATCGGATTAGAGTGAGCCCATTCGGCTCACTTTTGATTTATAAAGTGGGGGGTTGCCCCCCGCCTACCGTGCAGTCTGCGACCACACGGCCTCCTGGCGTCGGTTGTGTATCAGTGGCGGGACTGTACCGCGTCACCGTCGGGTGGAACTCTTATATTTGGATATCTCACCCTGCTCGTTCATACTATAAAACAATACATTTATGAAACTCATACGGCAAAACAACCAACTCGCAACGTTCCCAGACATTTACAATAATAATTCCAAAGTTTGTAATTATACAACCCAACGGTCAAAACATCTGCACACAATCATGCTTTCACAAATTCCTTAAATCCTATGATTTACGATCGCCGAACCCTTAACGTCATAAAAATAAAGAGATACAAACACTTAGTTTAATTTAGATAAATTGACCCAGAGTTAAAATGAAACAATTTTTACGGATTTCATCTCGGTTTATTAAGATTTTTACAAGCCCGACGTTTCGGATACTTTACAGCGACCATGGTCACGGGAGGACTCCCATGGTTGCTGTAAAGTATCCGAAACGTCGGGCTTGTAAAAATCATAATAAATTGTGTCATTATAATGAGTGAAATTCGCGTGAACCAGAGTTAATTCTTAGTGTTTCATTATAATAACCATCAGTCTCTATCCCTCCTCTTCTGAACATAACCCTCCTTCTATGAACCTCATGACGACCGATCCCTTGCCACTCGGATCCAACACGGACGGACGGATCGCCTTTGGAGTTGCCTGGGCTAGTTCCAGGTAAACTAATTTATGTTGATATGGGCGACGTCTACCACTTACCATCAGGTGGCAATAGTAGTAGAGAAACATAAACCATGTTTCTCTAAATATTATATATTCTATAATGACTAATAAATATATTACTGTATACACCTAGTTGCTGGATTTATTTACTTATTAGGCATATTTTAACTGTGTTTTCATGACCTATTATTAAGATAAGTTTATTTTTGAAGGGCGAAAATATAAGTGTCATAGAAATACTCTATCTGTTACCAAGGAACAGCGAACAGACTTGATGTATTTCTTAATATACTTTAACGTGAGAGAAGCGCAAACACGGGCAGAAGCTAGTGGTCAATATTTTTTATTGCCTAATAATGTAGTCATTACAATAAAATCGTGGGTTAATTGAAGTTAAAACTTATTTGTGAACATTTTTCTGTTGAAAGATTGCTGTAAAAGCGATTTTTTACTCCCTATGTATCTTTTGAAAGTCTACTTACGCTATATTGAGTTGCAGTAATCCGTATACTCCTAAATGGATCGCTTCCACAATGGCAGCATCTTGTTCAGCGGTCTGCGGTGGTCGCGCGCCGGTGGAGCTGCCGGGGACGGGCCGTAAGTCTCCTCCAGTCTCCTCATTGCGTCGCAACCAAAAGTTTATTGTTTTCCCCTTAAACACAAAACAAACAAATTATATTAATACTTTAACATTCGCGGCAGAAACATTTTTCCATAATAATATTTATTTATTTTTATTAATGACACAAATGTAAGAGCAATGACATATTATCCTATAATATAATATCCTCCGTATTATATTATTATACTCTTTGATAATATCATTGTGTAAGAGGCCTACATAACAATGATATTACAATATTTGATGAACAATAATATTTTACTTTTAATTAGATAGTTTTCGTTGTAATTTAAATGTATAAATATCTTATTTAAAGTCTCACTCACCGATATTCTCGTTCTTCTACTGATCTCAGAAATGGTGTGCAATGTGCATGGTGTGTCCACATTCTCTGAACACCACTATCAGCTGTCGCTGTTGTGACAATGGTGGCGTCATAGCTCATAAACAATTTACACGCGTTGCAATAATTATTCAACTAAAAAGTTGAATGAACTACTACTAAAAACATGAACTTTTGAAATTTAATACTTAATAAATGACACGCGTGCATCTTAGTTCAACAATATTTTTCAACTGAGCGACAGCTGACGGACAAATGTTTGAACAAAATACAAAAGTCTAAACAATAAAACACGATTGAATAGTGAATACACAGGGTAATAAATCTAAAAATAGAAAGTGTAAGCGAATTGTGTTCTGTGATTGGCCGAGACGTCGCAAAGCTCTGATGCTCCGTCCTTAGCGCACAAATTTGGGTTTTTGTATTACTATAGATAAAGTTATGTAGGCTGTTACACTCACGGAGCTGTCGTGTGTACGAAGCTTTGTACATGTCCTAAAAAATATAAAGTGTAAAGTATCCGTTAACGCCGCGCTTATCGCATATCATGGGTATGTAGGGTCTAACATCAGATATGGTCTCACGATCTGGGGAAACTCTGTTGATGTGTCAAAGGTATTCAAAATCCAAAAAAAATGTATTAGATGCATAGGTGGTGCCCATTTTCTTGAAAGCTGTAGACCGCTCTTCAAAAATCTTAAAATCTTACCACTCCCATGCTTATATATTTATGAGATAAGCATTTTTGTAATTAAAAATATAGACATATATTATGAATTGAAATCAAAGGTTACACGGCACAATGTATGTAGAAATAAATATGTCCTTAAAATACCCTATAGGCGGCTTCAGTTGTGTAGCAAAAATGCTTTTTGTATGTCAATAACAATATATAATAAACTCACGGACTATTTTAAGGACTATGTATTGAAAAAGTTTAAGCGACAACTTTATTTATGGCTCTTAGATAAAATGTATTACGACATAAAGGAATTTTTAGACGACAAGTTGTAAATCTCAATTATTATTATTAATTTATGTTTTGTTAATGTATTTAGCTTTTCGTAAATGTATTTATGTGAATGTGAATTTCGAGTGACATTTTATTTTTTATTTATTATTTTTAACTTATATAACTATTCGTAGTACCTATATAACACTGTGTAGTTCTATATAACTTCCATAAAAATTGACACAAGCCAACAGTATGACATGAATAAAATAAACAATATGGAATAATAATTAATTAATAATTATTTTAGAATGTGTTTTGTAATATTATCATATGATCTATCAATTTGCACGCTGTACGGCAGAATACGCGATCATCTTATTAAAGCTATATAATATCAACCTATGTACCGTATTTTTATGCAAATAAATAAATTTGAATTTAAAATATCCTTTTAGCAAAACAGTTATTATAGAAAAACTATTAAGTGTATCTTTTCAAAATAAATTTATTTCAACTTTTGAATAACTAAACTATGTCTGTATGGGCTTTATTTTTGAGCTTTCGTGCTCCGTATACTAATTATTTTCGCCTAAGATTTTCGCCCAAATCAGTGTTGTAATACAAAAGTTTAGAAGCTTGTATTTTTTAAGTGTATATTTTTTTACGATTTTGGGTACATACAGACATAGACAATGAGGAGATCAATTTATATTATCCTTAGTTTTTCATGGTAAACGTCAAACATTGTAGTAATTACTGTTCCACGTTTGTATGGAAAGACGAGTGACTTGTGTAACCTTAATATAGCAAACCGAACAAAAAATTTGAAAATAATTTCGTTACAAGAATTGCATTTTGATCTATTTTTGTATTCATTGTTAAAAATATTTCATCACAATATAATTTTAAGTTAAAATCACTTAAAATCATATTGTATTGAAGTTATTTTCAAATTTTTTGTTCGGTTTGATATTAAAGCGTGTTTTTAAGGTTTTTCTTAACTATAATTAATTTTTTACTTTTTAGTACTTATCGATTTTTTTACTAATTTAAGCTACTCAACTTATGGCAATCATTTTAGAATGAGTGAGAGACTAAAAACCACACAAGTGATGTAGGTAACTTTCGTGCCTTACGCATTCCTTGCATGTGCTATCCTGATTATCCTGATAATTATCCGGGTATTGGAACAAACTTATTAAATTATTGTAATGTCATCGGTCTTTGAAGTGTGCGAAATTTTAATTTAATGACGTCTTCAAGTGGGACAAAATCAAGTCCAAAAGAGTCGGTTACAAACAGACATTACAAACAAACATACAGGTGAAGTCGTAATAAAGCGTGTAAAAAGAAAATATGACAAAGGCAGTTTTCAAATTGTAATCGTTTCAGATTTTTGACGACTTCGAATTATTGATATTGCATCATACGATAGTGATACGGTTGACGAATAGATTATGACTAACGAACCCCAGGTAATTCAACGTGACCACTTTTTCATCACACGATCTACCAAAAATGTTGCTAAAATCTACCAGAATCCACCAAGCCCTGTGGGTAATAATTCTACTCATTTCACTCAGACGTCTGTCTGACTTTCGAGGCATATTATCCAGCTAGAGATGTATCACTTTCTCCATCATAACTGGCAAGTGGCAACTGATCAAAAATATTTGAAGACTTTGAAGTATTCTTCTTTTCTTCAAAGAATTTTTCATCAAGAGAAATTCAAACATTAGCGCTTATAACATTACTTATCAAATTTGATAAAAAATTGCGAATATAATTTTATTACATATATCAATCAATTTAAAAAATCGGTTGTCTGTAAAGTCGGTTTACTGCCGATAGTTGAATGTGACAACGTCATAAGAAAATGGAACGCCTCAGAGCGAGGTAACGCCGCATGCGTCATGTTTTTTCGTTCGTGCAGCCGCCTCCATCGAATTATAAGACGTTGTCACGGCTCGGACGCGAGGCGCGGCATCACGGAGCGCCCGGCCCGCGCGGCTCTGTCGAAATCACGGTGTCGCATTATTTTGATTTTGCTATATGATATATCTCCTAAGATATGCATTTAATTTGCATGGTGTAAACGGGAAAAACATACTTCATGAAATGCTCAAGCTAACTAACATATTTAAAATGATAAGGATTAATACCACACTTGTGTAAATAGCTTTCCAATTACCGCTTTATAATTGCCCATTTTTTAAGTATTAATATGGATATAGTATGTTATCCTTAAGAGATACACATACGCCATCGCGAACTTTTTTGTAGATCTTAAAATAATGAGTACATTATTTTGATCTATCGGTTAGGGTTCATCCAGCGTTTGCATTGTAAGTGCAAAAAATAGCAGCGTTTTACCTCACAATAAAACGCTTATTAAACTACTTACCTTATTCAAACCACCTGTTTGAATAAGGTAAGTATATATATATGTTTGTTACCTGAACAAAGCAAGGAAAAGGACTAGAAGTGCACTTAGAGTCGCCTTGAACAGGGACGACGACGAAAGCTGGAGGAAATACAGAGAAGAACGCAACAATTTTAAGTACCAGAGCCGCAAAGAAAACAGAAACAGGTGGAGTACATACTGCGAAAGCGTTACAAAACAACCAGAAGCGGCCAGGCTGGTAAAAACGCTAGCAAAAGACAAAACCTGTAAATTAGGAAGCCTAAGGAAAGGTGACACCCTAGTAGTGGAACCCAAAGAAATACTTGCAGAAATGATGGCCACACACTTCCCGGATAGCACAAGCTATTCAGAAGAAGACATGGTTGTCACATCCGGTGAGAATCTAGCAGAAGCGAAAGCGGAAGCGGAACTGATTATCACCGAAGAAGCATTAACATGGAGCATTTCATCATTCCTACCGTATAAAGCGGCGGGACCCGATGGCGTCTTTCCCAAGATGCTACAAGTTGCCCTTAGGTATATCAAAGATGACCTACTCACCATATACCGGAGTAGTTTAGCAACAAACTACATCCCCAGTAGCTGGAGAAGAGTCAAAGCCGTCTTCATACCTAAGCCAGGGAAGGTTACATATCACGAGGCGAAATCCTTCAGATGTATAAGCCTTTCTTCGTTTGTATTGAAGACACTCGAGAAGATACTAGATAGACACATGAGAGCAGGGATAGAAAAGAGTTCAATGCCGCTATACGCCAACCAACACGCCTACATGGAAGGGAAATCCATTGATACGGCATTACACAACGCGGCAATAAGAATTGAAAGAGCTATAGAGAACAAAGAATATGCCCTTGGCTGCTTCTTCGATGTAGAGGGAGCCTTTGACAAGGCCACCCCTCAATCCATTGTGGAAGCACTTAACAGAGAGGGGATATCTGGACAGATAACGGGATGGATAACTAATATGTTAAAACATCGCTCGATACAAGCTGACTTAGCGGGAACAACATGCACCATTCGCGCAAGAAGAGGATTTCCGCAAGGAGGATGCCTGTCTCCGCTCCTATGGTGCATTCTCATAGACGAATTAGTATCAAAGATAAACGCCATGCACATTTACATACAGGCGTACTCAGACGATGGTCTAATTCTGGTCACAGGTAAAGTACTGAGCGTGACCAGAGACATCATGAAGCGAGGAATCGACACAGCGCTACGATGGTGCAGGGATAAAGGGATAAACCTTAACCCAGCAAAAACCAAGCTAGTGTTATTCACAAACAAGAGGAAGATTGATAGCATGATTCCATTGAGAATCGATAACGAAAATCTAGAGGTAGTCAATGAAATAAAATATCTGGGAGTAATCCTGGATAGAAATCTGAACTACAAAGCCCACGTTAAAGAGATCTGCACAAAATCCAAATGTGCCCTTGTGCAATGCAGGAGAGCGGTAGGTAGAACCTGGGGCATGAAACCAAATGTGGTTCATTGGATCTACAAGGCCATAGTACTACCAAGAATTCTACATGGAGCCTTAGTGTGGTGGCACAAGGCACAATTAGGAACGAACAGGAAAGAATTCACAAAAGTACAGAGACTAGCCAGCATCATGATATCGAGCGCCATGAAAACAACACCAACGGCGGCTCTAGAGATGATACTCGGCCTCAACCCAGTTGATCTCGCGATCAAGAGGAAAGCGACTGAACAATGGTTCAAGCTTAAGAGCAACAAATTATGGAAGGGAGGGCACTATGACAAAGGTCACGCCGAAATAGCAAAACAGTACGAAGAAAATCTATCCATGATTTTATCAAACAATGATTTGATAAAGGAGAGAATCTTCGACAAGAAATACAGGATAAGCATAGGCTCGAGAGATAATTGGAACATTAACATCGACCACCCAAAAACAACGATGGTCGGCTACACAGATGGATCCAGGAAGGAATCGACAAAGTTATCAGGGGCTGGCGTATATATTAGCCATCCAACTGAAATGAAAGCATCGTTTAATCTAGGCAGATTCTCCAGCGTATTCCAAGCGGAGATATTCGCAATACGAGAATGCGCCAACATGATTAAACAAAATATCACTAGCGCACAGAGGATTGAGAAGGCAGTCATATACAGTGACAGTCAAGCGGCATTGAAGGCCCTCAGTAAGAGGGAGACTACCTCAGCACTGGTCAAAGAATGCAAAAACACCCTGCAAGATCTAGCAGACCAGACTGAGTTAGAAGTTGCCTGGGTACCTGGACATGAGGGAAATGCGGGCAATGAAGAAGCAGACAGACTGGCGAGAGAAGGTGCCGATGAGACGTTCATAGGCCCTGAGCCGAGACTGCCAATAGCACACAGGATAAAAAAAAAAGTTATAACCCTGAGAATAAACAAAGAAACAAACCAGAGATGGAATGACACGAAGAGCTGTAGACAGTCGAAATTCTTCATCTCGACGCTTGACAGCAAGAAGACTAAAGAGTTGCTCAAACTCAATAGGAGCAACATTAGAACAGTTGTGGGAATATTGACGGGACACTGCCCACTCAACAGACACCTGTCAATAATGAAGCTAACAGAGAACCCTCTATGTCCTAAGTGCAAAGAGAAAGAAGAGACCAGTCTGCACTTCATAACGGAATGCCCAGCATATGCATACGCAAGATGGGAGCTGTTTGGAGCGGACGAGCTGAAGAAGGAAGATTTAGCATATCTAACCATAAGGCAGCTAAGTAGTTTTTGTAGATCAACACGTAGGTTTGAGGGGGTGACACCAGAGGGGCAAATGATAACCCGTCCCCGCATCTAATCCCAGAGGCGAGCCCGGGGAATTGGGTGAAATGGTCCCGTTAATGAGGACTGATCACCCATCTGGCCTTGCTGGTGTCCCCACCCCTTAAATAATAATAATAATAATAATAATACCTTATTCAAAGCTTACTATTGAGATAGGCACATCCGTTTCCCGTCTACTTTTAATGATTTTACCGCCTTGTGTCGTCACATCCGGTTGAAATTAGATTCTCCCGCCATTACCAGGTGCTTTTGGGGCGAAAATTTTTCGCCATCTTCAATCATTGCGTCGAAAATCACCAGGCAGCAATAAAAAGTTAAGCTTTGAATAAGGTAAGTAGTTTAATAAGCGTTTTATTGTGAGGTAAAACGCTGCTATTAAACCACATGACCGTTATTCAAAGCTTACTATTGAGACGTGTTTATTAACTTTTGACAATTAGAATTCGGTAATAGTCTCCAGCCTGACTGTCTATAAGAACTGCAATCTGTTTTTGACCCGAACTTAGGCCATAAAACTATACAACTATTTACAGTTAGATAATGATTGGAATCTACACATCGTAATGTGAGGTCGTGTATGCGCCTTCCTGAGCACAATAATAGTAACAACGCAGTATGTCTAGCCATTTGAAAGAGATTATCGAAATCGATCGACATGTTATTTAAAAATACTAATAATTCATTTACATCCCATACTGGAGGTTTTGTTATTTTTTGTTTTTTAAGTGAAATAGTTTTTAATATGTGTTTAATCAGGACGTGTGAACTTAACTGGCTTGAAAAACTGGCATTACTTAATGTTGCAACCACAGATTTATGTAAAAGTATAGTGTTGTAAGAAAAATTGTGCTTTAGATAAAGGTCGGCTAAAAATCTTTCCAAAGTCGATGCACTACATCCTACTTCGCTAATATTTTAATTTCCACACCATTTTTTTCAACGATTCCATGCCACCTCATACGTTTTAAGAGTAGATGGACGCCAAGATGATTTTAATAAATTAAGCTGTTCTGCATTCCAAAATCTTACCTCCTCAGTCCACATTTCCAAACTTCCTGGCGAATTTGGTCGACTTTCGGAGGCGGCTCTCCCGTGGAGATTGAGAGAACGATTGAGGTTCCGCAACTCGAACGGGGGTGCCAGCGCCCCATATTTTACGTCGGCTCGCCAATAAACCTTCTCCCACCTCGGGACTACCAGGAGGTAGACTCCGGACGACCGATTCAGATGAGTTAGGACCTTGGGAATTAGAAAGGGTGGTGGAAAGACCCACGCTAGGGTGAAGTGCCATGGAATGCTGAAAGAATCGTGTATCATTGCCTGGTGATCGGCTAGATCCAATGTTGCATAATTCGACACTACGTGAGCTCGGGCTGACGCAAAGAGGTCTACTACTGGTGTCCCCCATTTTTGAAATACTTTTTCTACGCAACTGGGCCTTAGATGCCACTCGGGTGGTTGCCGATGTCGCGAAAGATAATCGGCATGATTGTTCAGCCTGCCAGGGATGTAATGAATTCGAAAATGAATGCCGTATCTGTCTACTATTTGTAAGACCTGAAAAGTCAAATCGTTCAGTGGGGATGACCGAGTTCCTCCTTCGTTTCGTAGATAAGCTACGACAGTTTTGCTGTCGCACTGTATCAGTATGGAGCTGTTGCGTAGTTCTGCAGCTTTGGCTTGAAAGACTCTTAGGATAGCCAGCATTTCCTTCCGATTGCAGTGAAGGTTCTGTTCGGACACTAGCCACGACCCTGTTAATGACTGGTTGTCGAGTTGGGCACCCCAAGCTATGTCTGAAGCATCGGTGGTTAGGAAGTGCTTCGCTGGGGGGATGCAAAATTGTACTGGCATGACAATTCTCTATCCACCAAATAATTTCGTTCTTTACATTTGCAGGTAACCAATACCGTATTTTTGGATCTTCTGTAAGAGAATTCAGAAAATTCAAAAGAAAACGGTGATTTAACCTGCCGCGAGGAACTGCAAAGCTGGCAAAATTTAGGAGTCCCACCATACTTTGTACCTGTTTGAAGGTAACATACCTTTTCTCCAAGATCATAGTTAGACTCTGAATGATCTTGTTGCACTTGTCTTTTGGCAGTGCTATCCTGTTTTCCCAAGGAAACCACTGAATTCCCAAGAACACCAAGCTCTTTTGAGGAACTAGTGTGGACTTCTCGAAATTGATTTGCCATCCGAGATGTGTTAAGAGAGCTATCAGCATGTTTACGTGATTGCGCAGGGTGGATTGGTTTTGATGCGCCAATAGATAATCGTCCAAGTATACGACAATCCTTACACCTTGATTGCGGAGTACTTGAGCTATCCAATTGGATATTGTAGCAAATGCTTTTGGAGCTGTGCTCAGTCCAAAAGGAAGACATGTCATTTGCAGCAACTCGTTTTTGTAAATGACCCGCAGAAAGCGTCTGTGACATTTCGCAACCGAAAGATGGAAATATGCCTGTGAAATGTCTATTTTGCATAGCCAGTCGTACTCCTGTAGAAAGTCCGGTATTCGGTGCATGTTTATTAATCGAAACTTGTCTGGCTGGATGTACCGATTGAGGTTTTTCAGATTGAAAATGGGCCTCATCGTTCCATCGCTTTTTGGCACCAAAAATATCGTAGAAACGAAACTTGGAGAGATTTTTGCTCTCTCTAGGATACCTTGAGATTTCATTTTTTGTATTATACAATTCATCTCTCTCGATTCGCTGGTATTGGCAAATCGTTTCTGCAAGGTTGGTAAGGCAAGGAGGTTTCTTTACAAAGGGTACCCGATACCCCTGAATCATCTCTAAAACTACATTTGGTGCGCCGATCGCTTGCCACCTGTGTAGAAATTTTCGTAGCTGACCGGCCTGGAAATGTCTCGAGTCATTGTCTCGATCTTTTAGAATTCCCTCTACTGGCAGAGGGAGAATAATGCCTCTTACGGCCACCTCGCTGGGCACCATAGGGTCTTGGACCGGGTTTTGTGCCTCTGCCACGAAAGGAATCGTTATGACCTTTTGTATGCTTAAAGACATTATAGTGATATGGCTCCTGTTGATTGAGCTCTCCCGAAGAGCCAGGATTATGTGAACCACTCCCCGAGAGTGGACAACAATGATGCCTACGACCTGCAGGCATATCATACGATCTATGGTTTCCACGAGACGGAATCCTATAAGAACCTGGTCCCCCCGAAGGACGGTTCGATTGCTTACTAGTTCCAGGTTGTGAAGAGCGAGCAAACCCTGTATGATTATTAGGCCAAAATGCTTTGCGGACACCACCAGCTTTTTCTAGCGCACTAGTAAAAGCGTCAGTATAAAATAAATGACTACAAGAGGGTGGAATCTTGTTCAAGGTCGATTTCATTAAAGGATCGCGAACATGAGCAAGAATGGCATCACGACGCATTTCAATACTTTCAGACCTATGACCACATGCTAACTGTAATAAGTCACTAGAAACTTTATGGAATTCACCTTTAACAAATAACTCCTCAAGCTTAGTACTTAATACTTCAGAATTAAAGCCGTTTGAATCGGCCCAAGTAATCAAATCACGCAAATTATTTTGGATAATCTCACATTGTTTTAATACACAGAAGGTTAATGCTGCGTATGATTTATCGGAATGAGACATATGACGATTTGAATCATACGCCTTCACCTCCTCGTTTATTTCCAGTTCGCAGTAACCTGACATGTGGTTGTATAATTTCTGCGTGTCCGCATAGCGGACTTCGTTCCAACTTCCTTTAATTTGGTTTCAATGTTAAAAGTGAATTCCGAAGAAGCATGCTCATCTAATGTGTCACTATAAAGATCACGGCTGATTTCAGAAGTTAAAGAAGTATTATCATAGTCACAGTTATCATTTTCACTGGACTTGTTATTATAAGACACATATTTTCGTAACTCACCTATTTCTTTTGTAAATTTTTCAAGTTGTAGGTCGGTATTCCGACGGTGCTTACTTTTATTGCGACGTCCGCGGCTGCGGTGTGAACGTTTACGCTTTCCTGACGATGAACTCGATGACGAACTCGAACTATCATCGCTAGAACTACTTGTTTGCCTTCGCGTCACAGTTTTTTGCTTAGCGCTATTACTCTGGTTCAAATAGTCACTAGGGCCACTGAAAATGATATAGGTTAACTTAAACATCACACTAAATAACGTATTTGATACTAAAGTATCAGCTTTGCACTTAAAATTTAAAAAAGAACATAAATTATTACGAACGAAAACTCCGTTAAAAATAAGATAATAAAAAGGAAAAACTTACGCATCCATGATGAAACACTTAATAAAATACTTATTTAAAACTTTTATGCTCACTATGAGACCATGAACCTATTTGCGATTGTTCAACAAAATGGCGGATTTTGTTATATTATAACACCTTATGGACGCGTGTTCACTCGACGAGAATCGAAACGCCAATGATTGAAGATGGCGAAAAATTTTCGCCCCAAAAGCACCTGGTAATGACGGGAGAATCAAATTTCAACCGCATGTGACGACACAAGGCGGTAAAATCATTAAAAGTAGACGGGAAACGGATGTGCCTATCTCAATAGTAAGCTTTGAATAACGGTCATGTGGTTTAATGTGTTTATTTACGACATCACATTAGAAAACTCTAAAATTATCCGAGTTTATCTACTATATTATGCATGTATTATACACATAAACCTTCCTCTTGAATCATTCTATCTATTAAAAATATATAAATAAAATATATAAATAAATAATAGAATGTGTAGTTTTAAAGATCTAAGCATACATTACAGACAGATGCGGGTAGCGACTTTGCTTTATACTATGTAGTGATAAAAATATCTTCTGAGAAAAAGACTTTAAATTGTGATTTATTTTTGTTGGTTTTCTAAAAACTTTTAAGCCTGTTAGTTCGGTCTTTGAGGCGTTGGATCCAGGAGAGTGGGATTGACACATCAGTGTTTAGTGCCCGCAGTACGAGTCACGCAGCTACTCCTGCTGCGAACCGACTTGTTGTCAATATACACCAACACGCTATAAGATGGTAGGTCGGCTTCTATTTCCAATAATGTATATAGATAGATTTCATAAGTGTTGTTACATATGTTACATGATACATCTCTCATCATGATCTACACTGTGTTTTGACCTGTGTAATTAGCTATGTTTTTGTTCTCTAAACATCTGCATTCTGCAAGTAATCTCGAAGGGCCAATCACGCACGTTTAATAGAGAATCCAACGAACTAACCTGTAATTGAAGTTTTTACTTTTTAACGCGAGTTTTAATTGATATTTTGGTTTGGTCTATAAACCGTCGATGTGTTACGTGCGAGTGACTCACAGAACACGCTACACTCTGTCGCATCGACGATCATGATAATTAATATAAACGCTGGTACCAAATAGACTTTATTTACTTAAAATATAATCTCACTCGTAGAATACACATTAACAACAGATTATCCTAGACGTGGAGGGAGGGGGGGGGGGGCAGGTCATCAGCTATGTGGTAGGATGGTGTGATCGTCCAGAGCGGGCTTGCGGTCGTCGTCGCTGTCGTAGGTGGTGGTGGAGTGCGACAGATTGAGGGCGGCGGGGGGAGCCGGGGTGTGCGCCGCCGCCGCCTCCTCCTCGTCCAGCAGCTCGTGCAGTAGGCCGAAGCACCGGCGCTTAAACTGCCGCTGCCCGCGCGCCGACAGTTCCTGGTAGTCGGCGTGGATGCCGCGGAAGAACTGGAAGTAGGAGGAGCTCTCATCGGGCGCGAAGGCGGCCGAGCTGCAACTGTCGTCGGTGGTGACAGAGGGGGGCGCGCGCTCCAGACCCGGCTCCGCCTTAAGAGAGCCCAGTGCGAACCACGGGTTGTGCAGAAAGGGCTTCACGTCGGGCTCCGGGGGGGACGCGTCGCTGAGGTCCATCTCCAGGAACGACGGCGCGTATGACGAGTACGGCGACGGCCTCCTGCAACAACCGCAAGGTCATTCTTCATTATTCTGCGGTCGACGTCGCGCGGTGTCCGCGAACGAGTGCCGAGCCCGGCTGGCTCGCCCCGCGTCGGTTTCTCGGGGGCTCAACGGGGCTCGGCACTGATTCGAACTGCCTTTCTTTTTGCTACAAAAATTCTGTTCATCAAACAAGCCAGCAGCCCGCCGCTAGAACCGCGTCCCACTCACAGTGGCCAAACGCAAGCCTATTAATCATTTAAAAAAAAAAAAAAACGGTTGCCACCCGTTGATACGTATAAGGTAATTAAACTCTAAAATTCAAAACATAATATCACATTAGTATTTATTTTGTGATAATATCTTGTAAAAAAACCAAGTCACGCCACTCAATTCTACTACCGTTAAAATTTACGAGATCCATATTTTTGTTCAGTCCCCACTTAAAGGACCTTCTATCTTAAGTTACAACTTAATTAGCTAACCAAACAACATCTTACGGTGACCATATCAATACTATAAAATGGGTTGTCTGTAAAGTCGGTTTACTGACGATAGTTGAACGTGACAACGTCATAAGAACGTGGAACGCCTCAGAGCGAGGTAACGCCGCATGCGACATGTTTTTGACGTGACAACGTCTTATAATTCGATGGAGCCGGCTGCACGAACGAAAAAACATGACGTATGCGATGACGTATGCGGCATTACCTCGCTCTGAGGCGTTCCATTTTCTTATGACGTTGTCACGTTCAACTATCGTCAGTAAACCGACTTTACAGACAACCGATTTTTTCGTTCGTGCAGCCGGCTCCATCGAATTTTAAGACGTTGTCATGTCAAAAAAGTAGAGTTGAATCTCATGGTTGATGATGCCCATTTAGTGTTCCAAGTAGATTGTGCTTGAACTTCAATTTGATCTGATGAAGTACGTGCTAAAGTTTGACGTTTTTGGTCGGTAAATTGTCGTTGAGTATCAATATGGACGGTGTTTAACCTTTGCCCTGAATGAGATGACGATGTAGTTGTCGCTTCTTGAGAACCACTGGCAATAGCCGAGTTAGCAGCTTGGCGTAATCTGTTGTTTCGATCTCTTACATTACGTGCTTCTCTTGCAGCTGCTGCCTGTGCAGGAGTTTTGGATGCAGCAATCCGCTGTCTGTACTCACGTTGTATTTGTGCCCTTGTTTTTGGAGCAGAAGTTATTGGTTCTGCAAATGGCATCGCAGAGGTAGATGCAACAGCTTCTTGTTTGCTTTGGACATTGTTCGACTCTTCCCCTGAACGAGATGAAGATGTAGTTGTCGCTTCAAGAGAACCACTGGCAATAGCCAAGTTAGCAGCTTGGCGTAATCTGTTTTTGCGTTGTCTTTCGTTTTTTGATTTTCTCGCAGCAGCCGCCTGAGCAGGAGTTCTAGATACTGCGATACGCCGTCTGTACTCACGTTGTTTTTGTGCTTTCGATTTTGAAGCAGCGATTATTGGCTGCGCGAATAACGTTGCTAAAGTAGATGCTACAGCATTTTGAACCTCCATGGGTTCACTCATCAAAGGTAGTGGCTCATTCGTGAAATCCTCTGGTTCGTCAGGTTGTTTTTCCATGGTGCGATTGTAAGCGGTTCTGCAAAATGAATCGTCGTTCGAAACAATTTAGATTTTTTTTTCATAAAATTCTTCGTTCAGAAAATCATTTTATATTTAAAAAATACTTGAATAAAATTTATTGTTTAAAGGAGACTGGCGGCTTGGCTAAAGGAGAACAGAAAAGAAACGTATACGAAAAAAAAGTAGATTTTTTTCTCTTAACTATTTTTTATAGTAATATTTTCAGAGAACTTGTCTGAGTTGAGAAAAAACATTTTTTATATTGCACTCGTAATGTGATAATCGATACTTGCAAATTATTTTACTTTCATCAGATGATTCATAATTAACCTTCTTTGTGCCTTTAATAATATTGATTTTTCTAGCACTTCCATCGCAACATGTGATATAGGTATAATGTAAAACACGCTGTGTGTAAAACACGCTAAAATTGTATTTTATTGTATCGATTTGTATTATTACTTTTAATCGATTATGCACATATTACTTTAATTAGTTTTTTTACGATGGCAACACAACTTGAGAGCAGGCTGTCATACTCACGGGGTACAAACTACCTAACATTGACAAGTAGACTTCCCGCAGGAATGGCGGCTGAGAGCAAAATTGAAGCGCCTCTATGAAATATTTATGGAACTAAATTCAATTAGTATATTTAAGTATATTATGTCAAAAATTGCCGCCATATTTTAGTCTTAGTATTACGTCGTATTACAAAATTACAATAATGTTATATAGCACCTTGAGCGAAGCTAATTGAGCAGAGGGGGCTCTTTGTACCCCTCTTATAAGAAGAAGGGACATAAGAGCAAGGGGCGAGGATGGAAACCTCACCCCATTGTACTGTCCTGAGGTTGGGAGGGGTTGTTCTGTGGTGCGGGACAACCACTCTGTGGAGGTGGCGACGGTCACTTGCGGGACCGACTAGCCGTCGAAGTGCCCTGTTAGCTTAACAAATCCGGGGGAACCTCACCAAGGCGGCACTGGTGGCACTCCCGGGTTTTAGTGGGTAGAGCTGCGTCCACGTACCATCTTTCGGGCGCAGCGAGTCCCACATACCCGCCGGTGTAGACCCACTCCACAGGCGGGATGCCTCAGAGCGTTTCCCGGCGTTAAAGAAAAAAAAGGGCCAGTTATTTCTATATGTAGATATGTTTTGAATATTCTTTTTTCTGTTTCAGATGGTTGGCAGTTACAAAAAAAAGATCAATAGGCTAGTAGGACGATGATAGTATAAAGAAGATAAAGAAACATGAAAAATTGGGAAGAAACTAGTTTGTGAAAATTAATTTATTTCATTAAAAATAAATAATAAGTTCCTAAAAAATAAAGGTTTTTTTTGCCCCGATTCTCTATCCTAAATTAATATAAAATAATCAATATTAAAGAGCAATTTCGGAAAAAAAAATAACAGGCAGCATGGCCTCTGGTCTTAGCCTGTTCCAAAAGAAGAAGAAGGAACGATAAATAATAGAGGTGTTCGTTATATTAGATAATCTAACGAGCAGCGTCAATCGATATAACCAAACGTAATATATCGTCAACGAGTAGCGTCAAACGATATAACCAAACGAAAAATATAATCTAACGAGCAGCGTTAAACGATATAACCAAACGAAAAATATAATCTAACGAGCAGCGGTATAACGAACCGATATAACGCTGACCGCTATAAGTTATAACGGTTCGTTTGGTTATAAAATATATTTGATAAATAATCAGTACGCTCAGGGCGTTTGTTCCTGTATGACGTTCATCACTTTCGCGAGTTTGCTTACGTAATACGTAGTGTTTTAAATATATTGTATTAATTTTGGTTTAGTATTATGTAATTATAGTTAGTTTTGTGTTGTGTAGTATGTTTATTGAGTATTTAAAATTGTTTTGTTAATAATTAATAAAGAATAAAAAAATATCTTAATTTATTATTTATTTATATAATATATTTATAACGTAAAAAATAATAGGCGTTTTAAAAGTAGCGTATCGTTATAACGTACTTTAAATTTATAGCCGTTGAGAACACCTCTATTAAATAAACTTCAAACTCTATTTTGCCTGTCAGCGGAATGTCTGCGATCGTTGTTGGTGAGTGGTGCGCCTGAATACGTAGTATTCTATATAGTTTGTGGTCATACTCAATCCTGTCGACCGCCATATTTTGCCAATCAATTCGATCAATTTTGAATTTACGTTCTCGTGCTTTTTCTCGCGTCGGCGTTATGTAGATCTTTCACTGTTGTATCCTCAGATGAAGTAAAAAAAGGTAGATAGCGCACTTGGAACAAGAAAGTGAAGCCACTTATTTAAGTATGTGTGAGTGAATGAAGGGTTGCCATTTTTTAAAATATCCCTTAAAATTGTATATTAATAAAAATAGGTAATAAGTGAATGCGACAGTGAATATTTTTATAAAATACAATAATATTACGAATATGTAGGAGGCGTGTAGGATCACTTTATAAACTGTCTCAATAGATATCTTATTGACACAATTGTATTATTTATTTATTTATTCCCATGAATGTAGTAAATACATAGGTAATATAAAATAAAAAAAACAAGTTCTATACATTCTACCATAACATGGTGTGTGAAAATAAAACTTTACATAAATAAACAATTAATATAAATTAACAGGAAAAAATAGTTACAATTAAATAAACTTGATAAATACAACATGTCCTTAAAATCATTGTCAGAGAATAACAGTTTCGAAATAATTTATTATAATAGTAATTAGAAAGTCACATTTTATCAATACACAATTTAAATTAAATACATAATATGTCGTTTTCCATTAAAAAAAAACATTTAAATTATAAAAACATTTCTCTGCAAGCCACACTGTTACATTTTTTTTAAATTTATTAAATGGTAAATCTTTGAATTTATAAATAATTAAATACATAGTCCTGCTGTGGGTACGTGAGTCCCAAAAAAAATACAACATAGGTTATACGAGGTCATTTCGATTCAGTCATATAGCGATCAAATAATAAAATAATAATTATGTCACCTCTGTACTTAATTATTTTGCTATGGCTTTGCCTGCAATTGACTTACCCACTATTGGGCTATTAGAAATACTAACTTCTGGCAACACTCTTCCGGTACGTCATTTCGGGGCAATAATATTATTTATGTTGATTAACCTCAAAATAGTGTTAAAATATCTTAAAAGAATATAGTCTTGTGTTTATTTATGTGTGAAACGATATTTCTTTAGACTCTTTGGTCACTTTTGTATTGTTTTTACTCCATTTAATTACACAGAACGGTATTTTTTTGGCAAACTTAATGCACGACGACTCGTAAGATACTAACAAAAATGAGCTTAGTTTTGGTGTATCTGTGTGCGTGAGGGCGTGTATTTACATGAAGGAGCTTAGTTTTGTGGCTTCAGTATTAGCAAAGGCCGTGCGTCATCTACCTTTTTTTACTTCATCTGAGGTTGTATCGTTTATTTTTTACCTCGGCTTTGTATTTTGGACTGCGTATCTTGCATAAACGTTGACCTGGCGAATAACCTTGGTGTTTATATATATGTTAAAATAATAAAAAATGGCGAATGACTTTGAAATACATTTTGGATTGTGACTATAATGGAACGAATACGTTGTGCTAACTGCACCTTAACTACTCAACGATTGAGGGGGCATGTATTGACGTCTGACGAGTTTAGATAATCAAGAAATACCGTCGTTAATAAGGCAGTGGCATCCTAATCGCTAGGTAAGCTTTTTGATAATACTTTATTGGGTACCTACATGAATGTTGCTTAAACCAAACTGACGTTAAAGGCCTGTCTGTCAATACTTTCAATTTTCATGGTGTGAAAGCATGTATACTATTTTAGTTTCTAATATTTTGATGGTTTGATTGTAAATATTTTAACTTGCTACTTTCTATATTTATTCTTTTTACAGATTCTCAATACAGATCATATATGTCATGTTAGAGATCTATTAATAATGCCCTATCATCTACATGTTTGTGTTAATTGAGGTTGATCTCTTATGAAAGCCCGCTCGCATAGACTACAAAGAAGTTCAGAGCGATATATGTATACAATGATAACATTGTATAATGCAGAGTGGATTTTTCCTAATCAGGTAATTATTTTATTTATTAATTTATTTATTCATAAACTTAAAATACTTTAACTAAGTACACTTAAGTAACTAAAATAGGAAGGAAATACAAAGAGCTTAGCTCTAAATTCTGACTGATAACAATTAAATAAGATAATATTTATTGGTCTCAAACATATACACAGTTTGATATACATATCACTAATACAGAAACATTTGAACATTATAGTATAATAATAATATCTAGTTAAAATGGTACTTACTAAAAGTCAAGTAAAAAAAAAAATTACCAATAGTGACTTGACTTTGACTCTAGACAGTCAAAAAATAGAGATGGTTACAGAGGCAGAGATTAGGTTTACTTTTTGAGTCATCTACGATTTGAGAAACATGTTCAGGGCTTAGTAACAAAAGTATACGGACCTTGTTTACTAGCCAGAACGCAACGTCTCATTCAAAGAGTACAGAATGCATGCTGTCGCTACTGCTTTAATGTACCTCAACTCACCCACATTACACCATTTTTAAATGAAGCATCAATGTTAAAAATGGAAGCTAGAAGAGAGCACCTCGGACTATTCGTCCAGTCTTATCCAAGCAAAAGCATAGGGGAGCAGCTTTTAGAGGCAGTTTCAGATACCAAGCTACTAAATGTTGGAATAATACATCACCACCAATTCGTAATACTAAAAGTAAGTTATAACATATAAAATTACATAAATACAAAAAATATCTCTATAAAGGACAGGTGCAAGTGTAATCTATTATCATCAATATTATTTAATTTAACAAATTTTAAAGTAGATATGTTATTGTTGATCCGTCATGTTTATTTGTTATTGTATATTATGCCTGTAAAAACATTTTGTCTGAAAAGCCATTTCATATAATATTCTATAGCCCTATCTATATTGATAGGGCTATATTATTAGGCTATATTGATAGGGGTATTCCCCTATTTACCTCTTTTACCTATTATTGTATTATATTGACACTTTATTATTTATGATACATACTTTAATTATATACACTATGTCTGGTCACAAACCTAGCACTGTGCTCTCTCATTGTAGCAGGTAGTAACTGAAAATCAGTCGATCTTTCTTCGGAAGTTACATACCTTTTTGTGATACTGCAGCACACATACACTGTATTTAAGTGTGATATTACTAATGCTGTTATCATATTTTATCTGTTTTTATTTTTACTCTTTTTATTGTGTATGTGAAATGTGGAATTGTGAATAGTTTTTATCTATCTTATCTATGTATCTATCTATGGACGCTTTCCACATCAATCTGGTCCCGTGGTAAGTTCACGAAGAACTTGTGTTACGGGTGCCAGACAACGGAAATATATTTAATACTTTTATACTATACATATATTTAACATTTTTATTATATACCCACCCATGACCCATGAACACAGAAATCTTTTTTTTGTTCCCTGGCGGTATTCGAACCTGCAACCTCCGGCTTGAGCGCCAACGCGCTCAAGCTATAGAGGCCGTCTAAGTATGCTTGTAAGGTTAATAGTTTTTGGTACCAGCAAACCTCAAAAGTATAGAAATGCACTCATATAATACTAACTGATAAATAATCTTTGAGTAGATAATATATAGATTTTTTTTATTTCAGGTACAACCAGGAAAGCACATTTGCCATCCTTGTTGGATGCGAGCTGATCAACACCAATATTCTGCTTGTCAACATCACAAGCATTAATAAATAAGTTCCATTGTTTGATAACAGATAGAGAGTTATTCACAGGAATATGCAAGTAAATAATCTATTCGGAGACGTTGTTTTGGAAAATAATTTAAATAGAAGGCAAACTCAATTTAATGGCATAGATGCCAATAACAATAACCTCCAAGACTTTCCTCGCCTCTCTTTATCAGAAATGTCACTAATATATTTAGGCAGAAATCAAATAAAGCAAGCTCGATTTTATTATGAGCATGTCAGGTTTAATAATTGCTATACTATTGAAGTGTGCCGTGAGGTTGATGACAACATGCTGTCAGGACTTGTCAATGACAATGAATGGTTATTAAGAGGACGGATACAAAGTAGACATGTGAGCTGAGAAATATATTTTGTGTATATTTTAATAAACAATAACTTGCCTGGCAGAGAAGCAATTTCCCTTTTGCAATTGTATGGTCTGAAAGCGAACAGTAGGTTGTTGTGTGCATTTTATGTTTATTATTTGGTACTTAAATCTAACCTCCGGAACAATTTCTGGTTTAAATATTATTATGTTACGATAGTGAATAAATAAAATATTAAATGAAAAAGTCGTTTCTATTTAATTCCGCCCTGATATAAACTAAAAATACAGCAAACAAGCTGATATCTTTTCCATCACCTTTATAATTAGGTATAATACAATTAATTAGTCTCGTGAATAAGACATTGGTAGATAATGTCGAAACATCGAGCTCCGCGAAATAAAAATTAAAAAAATGGCAAATATTCCGTTTTAAATGCATACAATTATTATTTATTTAGAGAAATAGCTCAGTTGCATATTTGCATGAACTGTGTCAAATCTGATTTACCCTGGACCGAACGACGACGAAAGTAATATGAAGGTCTTTTATAATTTTTACTTTATCTTAGTGAAATAACGTCATAGTTAAACATTGAACTTTATAAATACAAAATTATACTACTGTTATAGCATAGTCATTACCAGTGGGGGATTTACAATAGGTGCAGTCGGGGCTAGTGCCCAGGGCGCCAAGTTTTCTAGGGCGGCAAAATTTAGAAACTGATTTTTGTTCCAGTCTTATCAAGATTGTTCAATATAATTAGTTAATTCTTTGAATAAATATTTTTTTATTAAATAGATAATTAAAGAAATCCATTTTTACATAATATAAAGGACCTTTAGACTGAGTTTCCAAACGTGGGTTTACGATATTACCTGCAACAAACTGTAGTGCCAGAACGATCGTTTTCATGTTTGAAAAGAGTTAAAAACTTCTTACGAATCTACAATGAGTGCAAATAGGCTCAATAGCTTAGATATTCTAATTTTTTTTTCGGTATGATCTATGCTAACGGCCCAAAGGTCCTAATGCTACATCGGATTAGTGTGAGCCGATTTGGCTCAATTTTGGTTTGTAAAAGTGGGGGGGTTGCCCCCCGCCAACCGTAAAATCTGCGACCACACGGCCTCCTGGCGACGGGTTGGTAGATATTCTATGCATCAAATCAGACGTACTGACAACATTTAGATTGAGACCATTTTTTTTTATGTTTTCGCAATATACAATAGGCAGTAAATAATATGCACAGATATTATAATAATGTATAATAAATTAGTTATTTCATTTTTGAAAAATAAGGTAATAAACTATAAGTTTAAGTGAAACTGCAGTATTGGGGCGGCATTTTTATCGGTGCCCAGGGGCGGCATTATGTTTAAGTCTGGCCCTGGTCATTACAACTCACAGTAGTTAAGGTATAATTACGAAGTTTTCGTGCATTACATAACCGTCAATGCAAGTTATTGTATTATAATTTATAACTTTTTCAGACAAGTTTTTGGAAAAAATGAAAACCATACATGGTTTTCTAAATAATAATGCTATCAGACTTCATTGAAATTATCCGTGTGGGTGATCAGGCCGAACGTTCCTAGGAAACCCGCCAGTCTCCTTTCTACTCGACTTAAAATTTAATTTTTGATTTTATTATTTTATAATAATACATTTTGTATTGACATTATTTCTTTCAGCATGTAAACTGTATAAAAGTTGTTATTCAATTAGTTACTAATTTATTTTTGCAAATTTAATTGTAATTTGTTGTAAAAAAGTAATAATTTTGAATCATTTATTATAAGAAAACCGATTTTTTTAAATCATAGCTACGCTCGATAATTATTTCGATCGAATACATAGTAAAGCCATTGACATTTTACTCATCGTGAAATAGTTCTGTTAACTGTTATAGTTTTGTCAATTATAGCATAACCTACAATCGCTGCACTAGCGGACCGATGCTATTTATTTTAATGATGAAAGCACGAATATTCGACAATATATCACTGAACATATTATATTCATATCGAAAGAATCATTACCTTTATCGCCGCAATTATCGTGACACCAGTCACCACATTCACTTTTCATTGCACTTCTTTGACGAAAACATGTTCTAAAATCTAAATGTTTATTGCAGTTTATTGTATTATGCTTAGGTCTCGCTTAGGTACATAATATCATAATGTAATTGTATGTATCGTGTATGTTTATTATTTATATAGCAGGCAGCAGCCACAGCAGCTGTCTTTTTTTTTAATTTATTAAGAGCTGGATACAAGTCCTTTGCTCTAAACAATGTTAACTAATACACAATATACATTAATTACACTAAAATTATTAAGAGTTTTTATAACAGTTTATAAAGATATTGTCTCTTTCACTTAAAACTTTTTCCACACATGCGCAGATACACTTAAATAATGGTTTAAAGAATATAGGATTTGCTTTCGTGAATCACAGACTGAATTATTGTACCATGGCATGGTATTTAAACTTTTTTTGTATATTTGCATACCATTGTCCTTTTGACTGCTTTGTTAAATTCCAATATTCTTCCCATAGATTTTTTATTTGTGTTTTTATGATTGGATAGAAATCTGAGAAAGGCGTTTTAATTACAGCCTGGCAAAAAAGAGTATGACGTGGTGACAAGTGGGACTAAATATTTTACTAAATGGAAACCTATGATAACGACAACACTTGGCCTACAAACTCCTACAAATACTATATTTTGAGTAAAGTTTAATGTTTCACATTTATTATTGACAATTTGATTAAATTCTCTTACTGTTTTCCCATATTATAATGAGACGTAAGTCAAAGTGGCGCCCCCATTATTTCCATACTCTTTTTTGCCAAGCTGTACGGTATTTTTCTTTATTAAACTATCGAAGTTGCATTCATAAAAAGGCCATAGACTATTCGTTGATAGGTGCACCGTGCAATACAGTACAGCTTGGCAAAAAAGAGCGTGGAAAAATTAGGGCGCCACTTTGACTTCGGTCTCATTATAATATGGGAAAACAGTAAGAGAACTTAGTCAAATCGTTGATAATAAATGTGAATTATTAAACTTTATAGTATTTGTCGGCCAAGTATTGTCAACACCATAGGTTTCCATTTAGTAAAATATTTAGTTCCAATTGTCATCACGTCATACTCTTTTTTGCCAAGCTGTAAATAGTAATTGACATATTTTGTCATTTGTGGTAGCATATTTGAATTAATTGATTGAGCAGTTATTATTGATGGTTCAAACAAATTAGATAATTCCTCCGTTAGCTTAAGTTTTTGAACAGGAAAGGAAGCTTTGAAAGGAAGAGCTAACATCTTAACGCAAAGGAGACGGTCCGAAATTGTATGGGACGTTGGCCTACTTTTGTACAGGTAATGAGATGAAGGTGAGAAAATATTCAAACAGTTTTGATTTGTCCATATCCATGAATTCAACTCAATTTCAGCGGTAGAATAATGGGGATCTTGACAGTATTCATATAAAAATAGAATTTTGATGTTAATTGGTAGTTTATATGATAGAATTCTGAAAAAATACAATATTTTCCCTTATTTTTATATGATTAAATTAATATTTTATAAATAAAATGTAACAAAATTTAAAATAGGTCACGTGATAATAAACGGAAATTACGTCACCAGTTCCTATTTAGCGGAAGCGGAAGAATGTTGACGTACATACACCATTTTCTATACGCAGTACATATTGTAAAAACTATTTTTCAGGCGTTTTGACAGTGTACACACACATAGGCACTGTACAACACTTATGAAACTTAGAAGCCATTTTTTATTAATGTCAACTAGAATCATTTTATCACTTTTACGATGTTTAACAACATATGACGTCACGTGACAAATGTTAGCGTTTTGGAACGAAATTTAAAATGCATTATAAAATGTAAGATTTTATAGGCATTAGACGTATTTAAGCAAAAGTTGATAACATTTAGGCCTTCATTAGATATTTATAAATGATTTAAAAACATTTCTCAAAAATGTCAACATCCCTATTTAATGTTTCCAAGATTTGCAACACTACGTGTATAAAACAATGGCGTATGGCGTATAATCTTTGGCGTTATCTGTCAAATGTAAGGAATTATGTCATTGTTCGATAGGCATCTGTCAGTTGTCACTACATCTGTCATCATTTGGTTTGTCATTTGTCAGAGATGAGTAAGTAATAATCATCCTTCTGAAGGGCGCCTTATTGAATATTCATTAGGAATTGCCAACAAGTTAAAAAACTTGAAATACATACCTATATTTTTATTTTTTCCATGTAAATTAGTTTCATAAACTAATTTATTTTATTTTTAATGAAATCTATGTATTTTTTATCTATTTATGGTATACTGTACAAGACCAGACCAGAAATGGAGGGTGTCCTTTCTCAGCTAACATTAGACGTTATAAAATAAGCGGAGAACCGAGAAATACATGTCTCAATTTCCAAAAAGTTTATGGGAGTAGATTTCATGGCTCCTGTTATAATCCGCAAGGCTTTATTCTGTATAATATCTAGCTTTTTTAAAATAATAAGTTTTTAAATTTTATATAGTGAGAGCATAGCATACTTAAAATTTTAGGGTCAGCACCCCAAAATACACCTGCTAAACATCTTATCAAATGTATACTTTTATAAGCTCTTACAAATACAATTTTACTTGAGTGTCTAAACTACTTTTACCAAATAACATAACTGAACTTTTACTAGAATTAATGTTAAGTTTACGTTTACATTTATAATAATTGCACAATTGCTCCAAACTTAAGTTTAAATTACTATAAACTATATCTACATTTTGATCTATAGAATACTAGCTGTTGCCCGCAGCTTCGCCCGCGTTAACTTTTAAAATTTGAGGGGTTATCACTTAGGGGTAATAAAAAATAGATAGTAGCCGATTCTCAGACCTACTGAATAAGCATATAAAATTTGGTAAAAATCGGTAAAGCCGTTTCGGAGGAGTACGGTAACTAACATTGTGACATGGAAATTTTATATATTAGATAATATTACTAAATCATCTGCATATTGTAGAATATTTACTTAATCCTTTATTTGAGATGTATATACTTGAATTATAAAGAATTGGTGATAATAATAATAATTATTATATTATTATGTTTTACATAAATAGTGTGGTGAAAATAGTAATTATATATTATCCATTTTAATAATTTTCCAGGTAAACCTAACTCACTCAATACATGAATTAACTGAAATAAATTAACATTATCATATGCTCCCTCAACATTAAGAAATACTGATATTGCATTAGAGTGAGACATAAGTGAATTTTTAATGTCGGCCAAAAATGAAACAAACCCCTCAACTGCCTTTTTACTTTTTCCTTTTCTAAAACCCAATTGAAAATCAGGCAGTAATGAATTAACCTCTGTATAATAATCCAGTCTCACTTTGATCATATGTTCAAAAATTTTTCCTTAGATACAAGATGTAGGGGAAATAGGACGGTAAGAGTTGGGATTTTCTATGGGTTTATCTTTTTTTTAAATTGGAAGTATGCATTGTGTTTTCCAAGATTCAGGAATAATTTGTTTAGACCATAACATATTATAAATATTTAAAAGTACTGATCGTGCTGTTTTATTTAATTTTTTAATCATAAGGTATGGGAAGTCATCCAGACCAGGAGTTGAATCTTTTCTTGATATTAATGCATTGTGAAATTTGTTCCTACTAAAGTCTTTGAGAAGAAAATCACCTGCTTTACCTAAATTATTTAGATTAAATAGAGTTCTAAATGAGGACTCTTGTTCCATTTCACTCTGAGAGAACTTTTCACAAAACTCTTGTAGAAAACTATCATTTTTATTATTGCACCTTGTATTTATTCTTTTATATTTTTTAATAAAATTCCATATATGATGTATTAGATATTGATGTATATCGGTTAAATGATGTACGTAGCGTATTAGTAGTAGTTTTTTAAATACTCTATTGGTTTAAAAGATATAGATGTTCATCGCACTTGCCCCGTAGAGGCACTTGCCCCTACTGACCTCTTTACTTTTTAATGTAATGAAAAATTAAATTGCATTTGGGGTGATGTAAATAACCTCACTAGGTGGCGCTGCAGTAATATCACCAGGTGGCGCTGCTGTAATATCACCAGGTGGCGCTGCAGTAATATCCGGTCTGATCCAAATTTGATGCAGCATTTAGTACAGGGTTTGCTTCGATTAGTGAAGGATCTAGATAAATACATTTATTAAGGTTGAACAAGTAGACGCGCGACGGCGCGAACTCCAACTAAATGATTGCTATCTCACCTGACATGATCTACAGACGTAGATAATGACGAGATTAATTTATAATATTGTCCTTAGTTTTTGATGGTTAACGACAAAGATTGTAGTAATTAATGTTCTGCATTTGTATGGAAAGATGAGCGACTTGTGTACTTTTAAAAATATTTTATCTCCTATCCTAGGAAATGCTCCGAGGCATCCCGCGGGGAGTGGGTCTCCCCACGCGGGAATGTGGGACTCGCTGCGCCCGACAGCTGGTAGATGGACGCAGCTCTACCCACTAAAACCCGGCGAGTGCCACCAATGCCGCCTTTGGTGAGGTGCCCCGGATCTAGAAAACAAACAGGGCACCTCGACGGCTAGTCAGTCCCGCAAGGGACCGACGCCACTTCCACAGAGGGGTTGTCCCGCACCACAGAACAACCCCTCCCAACGTCGGGACAGTACAATAGGGTGAGGTTCCCATCCTCACACCTTGCCCCCTGCTCTTCTGTCCCCTCTTTTTATAAGAGGGGTATAAAGAGCCCCCTCGGCCCAATTAGCTTCGCCCAAGGTGCACCGCTCACCCTAGGTTACTGAGCCCCACCGCCACGACAAGGCCTGAACCATGGTGGGGCATTTTAACTAGATAGGTAGAATACAAGAACAAGATGTTGACCGTCGCTTCATCATGGATTTTTTCAAAATGTATAATTTTGCTTTTTATATTATCCATTTCCCTTTATAACGGCTTATCTGACTTCTATACAAATCAAATCAAATTATTATATTTTTTTGTTCAAAATAGTACAAACAGAGTATCTTTTTGAACGTCAATTGAATCTACCACCGGTTCCAAAGCAAGCCCACTGAGAAGAACCGGCGAAACAAACTCAGTGGAACTAATCTTTTCAAATATTTTATTAACAAATTTCGCATGTTGTTATGCTGAAATGCCTGGAAGAAACGCCCTATTCCCAAGGTGTGGTATCTTCTATAAAATCTTTTACTTTATCACATCCTTTACCACACAAACGCTCTTTAATAACTTTTTTGAATCTTTTATTTTGGGAGGTTTTGAACATTTTCTGGGATCCTATTGTAAAAGCGTATACCTACTTTAGCTAGCTATTAAAAATAATTGCTTACTTTTGTGAGTCTAATCACTGGTACATCTAGCCTGTGTCTATTACGTATATCCCTACTATGGATGTCACTTTTTTTCAGAATTCACTAGGGCAGCGCTTCTACACGATAAATAATTCATTTAAATGAAATTTAATAATTTTTCATTAAATGTACCCAGGAGCGATTATAGAATGTCAGTAGAACCTACCGCCGGGCCCAAAGTGAACACACTAAGATTTATGTTACTTGGAACTTGGACAGGCAAACGCCTAGTGGTCGACGCCGCCCACTCCCCACTCCCCACTCCCCAGATACGATACTAGCCCAGACAACTCGGTCGTCGCCCGTCCTAAGACGTAAGGTGATGTCTCGGGGCCAGTAAGAGCGCTAAGAGCGCTGCCTTTCCCGCCCTACCTAAAATAGCTTTAACGGTAGAAGTGAGCTGAATGGCGCGACGCAGTAAGTGCAGGAGGGCGCGGCAGGAGGGGACAGGGACAGCACTCACATGTCGGTGGCCATGTGCTCGCGCAGGAAGTCCAGCTCGTCGGCCAGGTACCAGCGGGAGACCATGCGGCCCTTGCTGGTGCAGGCGCCGTGCAGCTCGTTGCGCAGGTGGCGCGAGTACGAGTTGCGGATGTGCGACCACTTGCGCCTCACGTCCGCCACTGCAACACCGTACCGCCACCTCCATGTACCATCACCACACCCGCAGTCCACCACTTGTGTAATACGAAAAATGTCGCATTCGTTTCCCGGGGATTCGAACCCGTGACCTCACGGAGCACGAGCGGTATGGGTACATTTCGCGCGCCAGCCGCCGCGTTCCAAAGACTCGTTGTAGATATTAGAACTAACATGTAGATGAGAACATCTCATTTTCGATTCAATGTGATATTTGACTTTTGAGTGCTACGCGTGTGTACGGCGGTGGTGTTCATAGATAGAGGCCTATTTCCAGTAGTGGATGAATATGGGTCGATGATGATGATGATGATGATGAATGGGGTGTAGTATAGTTACCGCTCCAGCCCATCTCCTTGGCGACGTCGTCCCAGAGGCACTTGACCTGCGTGTAGTAGCTGGCCACGGGCATGTTGTTGCGCGCGTACAGCAGCCGCCGCGCGCGCACCAGCTGGATCAGCCGCCGGTCGTCCGCCTGGCTCGAGTCCACCAGACTGCCCACCTCCCCGCGCGCCCCGCCACCCGCCGCCTCCTCGCTCTTCACCAGCTGCGGCATCACCACCCGCTGACGCTTCTCCTTGGCCATGCCTCGCGGTGTGGAACCTGCGACCCTCTCGACATGCAGAATCTCCCGCGCCAGCACGAGAGGTATAGTATGCTCAGGCGAGCGGATACCGTACCCGACCGTTATGTCGAACGCGTCACCCCCGAACGGCGGCG
Source organism: Helleia helle (assembly GCA_963853865.1). Taxonomy (NCBI): domain Eukaryota; kingdom Metazoa; phylum Arthropoda; class Insecta; order Lepidoptera; family Lycaenidae; genus Helleia; species Helleia helle. Next base: position 18,875,230 of record OY971432.1, on the reverse strand, counting down.
GCATGCAGACACGGGGACGCGCACGGCGGCAGACAGACACGAGGAAACGAGCGCGCAAACTCGGTCGTCCCGCTCGCACCCGAGGGCGGCGCACGCGAGCGAGCGGGACGGACGCGGAGACACGCAACCAAGCAAGCGCGCAGTCGCCCGCCGCCGCCCCGCGCCCTTCACCGCAACGGGCCGGCCGGGCACGAGCGGTGGCGAGAGGCGGGGGGGTGGCCACTTTTACACGCGCGGCGGCCGGCGGCCGGTATCGATTGGGTCGGACCGGCGAGTTTTTCTCCGCTGACTCTATCGCCCACCCGTCGCCCGGCCGCGGCACAACCTCGAACCTGCTCATAGGCGCGCGCGGTGGCCGCCGTACACGAGCCGAGGACGGGCCTCGGCCCTCGACCGTCACGTACATGAATAGTGTTCATGATATTGTCGTGCCGCTGACCGGTGTTGTCGCGGAGCGCCGGCCGCGGGTTGTAATACATAATATTACATACACCGACTTGGCGATGGATGATTGGATCCCTCGGGTACAATTTAGATTTAGATGACGTTATTTTAAACTGCATTACAATTTACATCGCTCTGCATAATAAACCGTGTAATTGATCACATGTTTATTTTCCTATCAATTTTAAATGTCTCGGTTTAATATTAAAATAGTGTCTATTTTAATCCAGTCAATTCAGATATCCCCATTATAAATGGAATCTAAAACTCCTCATCGATCCGACACCTGGAAATATAACTTACCTATTCCTATTCGGTGTCAAAGGTTACAAAAAAGGAATTTTCGTGATTTTCAGCAAAACCTTTCATATGAGTCACCGTTCTTGATACTTAAAGCGCTTCAAAATGTTGAAGAGTTGTAATTTGTAATCGTCATAATACTTATGGGCTATGCAGAAGGCACACGTTTCCCTACATGACTCCGGCCTTGTCGTGGTGGTGGGGCTCAGTAGCCTAGGGTGAGCCTAGCACCTTGGGCGAAGCTAATTGAGCCGAGGGGGTTCTTTGTATCCCTCTTATGAGAAGAGGGGATAAAAGAGCAGGGGGCAAGGGGCGAGGACGGGAACCTCACCCCATTGAGGGACTGACTGGCCGTCGAGGTGCCCTGTTTGCTCAACAGATCAGGGGCACCTCACCAAAGGCGGCATTGGTGTCACTCGCCGTGTTTTAGTGTGTAGAGCTGCGTCCACTTACCAGCTTTCGAGCGCAGCGAGTGCCTTGGAATGCCTCAGAGCATTTCCCGGCGTTAAAGAAAAAAAAGGATGTACAAGTTTCCACGCCACATTTGAAGTAGCGTACGTCCAGGGGCGAAGCTACCGCCGTAACTGCTGTATCAATTATACGGGGCCCCCGGACTACGGGGGCCCCGGACGTGCATAAGCAAAAATTAATAAAAACAATAGTGACACTATTGTCCATTGAGGGGACCGCTCAGACCCGTCCGACTACAGACCAATAGCCAGAACTTACTTATTCTCAAATATTATGGAATCCATAATTAACTTTATTATTAAAAAAATATATAATTAATGATATTTGGAGGAGCACCAGCTGATTAGCGATCTCCAATATGGCTTTAAACGGAATCGTTCAGCTGGTGATCTTCTAATATACCTAACGCAACGATGGGCGGAGGCATTTGAGAGCAAGGGGGAGGCGCTGGCGGTTAGTTTGGACATAGCGAAGGCCTTTGATCGGGTGTGGCATAAAGCACTTCTTGCAAAGCTACCATCTTATGAGCTTCCCGAGAAATTATGTAAGTGAATCACCAGTTTTTTGGCAGACAGGAGCATTAAGGTCGTTGTCGACGGTGCATGCTCGGATCTCAAGTCTGTTAATGCTGGTGTTCCGCAAGGCTGTGTACTATCTCCAACCCTGTTTCTTCTGCATATCAATGATATGCTTTTTTTTTTTTTTTTTTTTCGGAAGGGCTAGACTTTTCGGCCTGATGGCCTTTAAGCTCAATCGGTACAGTAAGTGAGCAGATGGCTCACTTAAGAAATATTCGAACGGGGGACGCCCCCCTCCGCGCCCCGCACGGGGCGCGGTTCATCGCGCGCGCTGCTCGGGAGAGCATCATTTGGACTAGTCAAATCCGATACGGTCGACGAATGTTTTACGGTTGAATTTAACCTATCATCATGAGGGCCGGCCCTCATCCCTCCCTCTGGAGAGAGAGGCGGGTCATGCGCGGTGCCCAAGCAATCTAGCGGTAGCGTAGTGCTAGCGCTGTTTGCGCGGTCTGGGTTTGTGTCTACTCGTATCGGATTCGAACCTAAGCTTCCGCGATCGATCCGGATCGATGTGGTTTCCATGTGTAGGGTTCGACGTCGCTTACGACCCCGAGGCCCAAGCGGTGTGCAGGTGTACCTAGCACCGTGTGTGTGTCTGTATATGCTGTGACGTTCGCGTCGCGCTTTTGCGTCGCGCATTAGTAGCTGAGAGATTTCGTCAGCTGGATCTGTTAAAACATGCTTAGGTAACCTATGTCTAATTGGAACTGAGCTATCTGGGGAATAGTTTGCCGCGCTCACGATGAGCGGGTTTGGGTGAAGGAGTGCCTTTTCAAAGTGACGTTCTGACGTCATTTTGAAGTGGCCCCTAATGGACTCTAATCTGAAGTCCCTGTGCAGGTCGATGTTTCTTACGTACCACGGGCAACCGGTTGCCATGCGTAAAAAATTATTTTGGACTATTTGTAGTGCAAATTTGTAGTGTAAGTCGACTTTGTGGCACATGCGCGAATGCGACACAAGAGTATGACATAATGGGTCGGATACAACCAAGGTAGGTCAGCAACAAATACGACACCGACTCCAAAAGTAACTATAATGACGTGGTAAACGCAAAGTTTGTACATTAGTAGAAGATTAAGATGATTATATGTCTCCAAAAGTAACTATAATGACGTGGTAAACGCAAAGTTTGTACATTAGTAGAAGATTAAGTTGATTATATGTTGTAAACTTTTTAGTTTAGTATTTTTGAAGTCGGTTTTAATTTTTTGTAAAATGCTTTGATTTCTTAATTTTTACTGATTCCGTAATTCGTCGTCTTGGCGTTCATTGAAGGAGGCATGTTCAGCAATGAATGGATAAAGGATGATGATGATGATGATTACGATGACCGCGACATACTATGGTGTGCTACCAAAGCATCCTATATAATTGTTACATCGACACGTAATAAAATGATCATATTATCATCAAGCTAAACAAAACCAACCCTCCTCTTTTTTTTGAAGTCGGTTAAAAAACTAAAGAAAGGTGTCAAGGGACACCCGGATGGAACGAATTGAAGGAATTGTAATAAAAAACAAAAAAAAGTACATACACACACACACATAAGTGTGTGTGTGAGAGAGAGAGAAAGACAGTAGGTACGTGGAATGTGTTATAATGAAAACTACTTACATATTATCTAATTTTTCAAACATGTTGTATAATTCTTAAATCATTTATGTAAATCTGCCAATAGATGGCGTGGTACATTTATATGTAATTATTAAACGTTTCCGTGAATTTACCAATAGATGGCGTTGTTTAGCAATTATGCAATTAGCATCGCGCTATTGGTGACAAGATGTTATTCGAGAAGGTTTCAAAGTTTTATAATAAACATACACGCACATAAGTGTGCGTGTGTTTATACATACATCCTATAGCAAAAAGTGTCGTGCCAAGTTTTCGTCTTATTTTTTTTCCGTACAGCCCCCTTTCGCAACGCGCGATTAGGAACTACGTTCCAATAATTTTTAATAGAAGAATTAAGTGGGTTAACAAAATAAATAAATGATATTACTTATTGTAAAAAAGCGTGGTGCTTGTAACTTAGTTTTTATACTAACTTCACTTTTTAGAAATAGATACCGATGAAATATATTTTTAACAATGAATATCGAGCACCTCACGCTTTTTTACAATAAGTAAGTAATATCATTTATTTATTTTGTTAACCCATTTAATTCTTCTATTAAAAATTATTTTCAAATTTTTAGTTCGGTTTGCTATTAAAGCGTGTTTTTTAGTTTTTTTTATCTATAATTTTTTTAGGAGAGGGGGCAAATGGACAGTCGTTTCACCTGATGGTAAGTGATATGTGATTTCCATAGACACAGCTGCGACATCATTAGCAGGTGCGTTGCTAGTGTTCTCTTGTTTGAAGGTCCCTCAGTCGTATCGGTTCGCAAGTACTGTAGATGGCAGCTGGGTCCATATAGTGGTCGTGCGAGGTAGAAAATGTAAAAATCTAGTTGGTTAAGATTTCCGGACGTTGAGGTGGTGAGGGTGAATTTTGGCATTTCGACGCGATGTCCGGTGGTGGAATTCTACTGCTTAGCTGACATCCATGACCCGGTAACACAGAAAACTTTTTTGTTCCCAGGCGGGATTCGAACCCGCAACCTCCGGCTTGAGCGCTAACGCTACGCTAATTGAGCTACAGAGGTCGTCATAGCCCACAGCTAACTTACCGTTTTGCTGAAAATCATGGAAACAAAGTTTTAGTGACATTTGACCTCGATTAAATATTTTTCAGGTGTCGGGGTCGACGAGGATGACTTTTTACATTTCATTTATAATGGTGTTTTTTTTATTCCATAAGCAGTCGGAGCCTTATGGCGCCTAGCCTACCGATGCCCAATACACATCCGCACAACCAAAAGCTATGCAAATGCGTTGCCCTCCTTTCCCCCCCCCCCCCCCCCCCCCAATGGGCCACCGGAACCAGTAGCATTCTTTAAATTATTATCAACATCGGAACTATTTATTATTATCCAAAAGACAACACGGTGTGATCAAATATTTTCAAATAAGTTCCATTCGTGACACATGCACACACACACTATCTGTGGTGTATTTGTATATTAGTTCTCATAAAATAGTTGAACAGCATATTATTAGGACCACATGGGACCGTCCATATTTTTTTTAAACAGCACAAGTAAAGGGAAAATTCCGAAAATTAAAAAAGTTGAAAATTAAGGTAAATTTTGGTACTTTTTATTTAACGAAGGCAAACGAGCAGTCGAAGCCTTTTGGCGACTACCGACGCCCAAACACATCCTCACAACCAGAGATTATGCAGATGCGTTGCCCTCCTTTCCCCTATTCTCCTAAGGGGCCATCCATAAATTACGTAACACGAATTTCATGATATTTGGACCCCTCCCCCGTCCTTGTCACAGATGGTCACATTTATAAGACCCCCCCCTAGTGTGACGTCATATATTTTGCTATTTTTACATAAATAAATTAATAAATCAAAACAGCTGTTCCGAAATCAGTTTTATTTTGGTTTCAATAGTTTTTTAATTTCGTTTTTTTTATTAGTTCACAGTACCTAGTCTTATGTGTCGTCATAAAATCTGGGAGCCCTCCCACCCCCTTGTCACAAGTCACACTTCGTCGAACCCCTCTCCCTCCCCCTTAACGTGTGACGTAATTTATGGGCGGCCCCTAATCACTCATGGACCACCGGAAACTTACAAGCCGCACGAAACGCGACAGCAATACAGCATAGCTGACAGCTATGCTGTATTGCTGTCGCTTTACGCAGGAAATATGTGAGTTTACTCACAAGTTTTCACGAAAATCTAAACCCTCTCCGCCTTATTACAAAAAACTGATCTAGTACCGGGATTAAACCAAGACTAAAAAGTCCATGTTTGTTACGGTATTAACGTTAGTCCATGGACTAAAATTCATTCTTATTACAAATCGAGGACCAACCAAGGTCTAGCTAGTACCAAAGATCGTCCCTGGTTTAAATGTATCCACAGATTATTGAGCAACATATCATTCATTTTGTTCGTTCAATATTTGATTAGTTCGGTACACCGTTCCTTTTTATGCAAAGGTCGCTTATTTTGATAATAAAATTTATTCTGTTATATAAAATATCTGAAATCTTTACTACATTGTAGTTTGAGGTAGTGTGATTTAAATTCTTGTTTATTACACACAAATATTGTTATATTTCGCTGTTAAGTTGTTTATATAGCTAGCGTATAAGGGAATGAAATACAATTATTTTTATTTTTATTTTCATTTAAAGGCATTAGCTACGAGGCTATTAGCCATACAAAATACAATTATTCGGTCTGTAATACGAAGAAATGGCGGGAAACCCCAAGGAGCGCGACTTCGCCCCTCTAGCCCCCATCAATCAACTATCATTCCCCATTCCATCCACACAAGGCAGTCCACCACAATATTCGCCAAACAATCACATTATATATTACACAGATTAAGTTTTTAAAACAAACACTATAGAAAACCGCCAGAACAGCCCTACTAAGAAAACCACTCCAGAACGGTACTCCATAAGATTCGCCAACCAATCACAATATATAAAGATCAAGTTTTTAAAACAAACACTATAGAAAACCACTCTGAATGGACAAAACACAAAATAACAATTAATTAACGGGAAACCAAAAAAACACAACCGCACGTCTCGAGGCTTCCCGCCATTCATGTCATTTATTCAAAATGAAATACAAAGCGCGCGTAGTTCTAATGTCATCGAAATGTTTATTGTTTAGTTATTGCAATGTAAGTCGAGTTACCAATAGTTACAATACAGCCATTATTGTTCTTTGATTCTAAATAGACGGTACATTGTTCATAAGAATAGTATAATATTTTTTGTTGTGAATTTGTGTGCCACGAACATTACTTATGCTGTAAAATGAATCAACAAAAGAAAAAAGGGATGATAAATTGGAGTTCTCAAGAAAAGGTGTATTTATTTAATCCAAACATACATGAAAAATATCAGAGTTAATTAGAATTATTACATATAATATAAAATAGGTATATATATTAATGACAAAATACAATACAACAAAATTACAGAAATAGAATGTTAAATAATTATATAAGGATGTCAGAGTAATTATTTTAAATGTTAGTCCAATTCAACAATGTTGTCTACATCGAATTCTTTTAATTACCTTTCAATACAATTAATACGAAAAAACACAAATTCAACGCATAAGACATCTGATAATTTGACGGTTTGAGGTTAGTACCGAAGTTAAACTAGGGGTCACGGTGGTCTAACTTTAGTACCATAGATAGTCCTGGTACTAGCGTTAAACTAGTTTTTGTAATAACATTTTTAGTCCATGGTTTAAAGCTGGTATTAAACTCGGTACTATATTTAGTCTTCGTTTTGGAATAAGGCGGCATATCTTCTTACTGTACTTAGGACAGGTTGACGGAGCCGGGAGCCGGGAGCCGAGGGTAATGAACGTCAACTAGTCCCAACCACAGAAATATATCGAGATAGAAGTAAAGAGTGTATGTACCTCGCCTGGCAAAAAGACGACTCGACGACTCCATTGTTCGTCGCGAACTTTAGTATACTCCCGACCGCGGTCAGCATGCGACGTAAGATTTTAAAAACAAAATGACTCGTTGTTCAATAATTAATTGTTCAAACACTACCAGTAAAATTGGAGCTGTTAATGGAGGTATTTCCTTTAACCAGTAAGTACTATTTGTCCTAAAAAATCTGTTATTAATTTAAAAAACCATTTATTTTACTATTTTCATCAAAACAGTAGCGGGCGATTGTGTCTAACGCTAGTTTTCCATTGCAGCTTTCAATTGACGAGCCAGACTTGGCGGGCGTTCAAAACCAGCGATGTAAAATATGCTATTAAAACTGTCATGTCACTTTTTCATTTTTGTCATTTTTTCTGTCAGAAGTGCTGTACCTACACTGCGATTTTCTTACTCGATTAAAATCTATTTTGAAAGCAGAGGAAATGATAATTTCATTTTATATTATTATGTAGCTATAATGTAATGTATGTAAAATGTAAAATAAATATAATAAACTTTTATTTTTAGCATTTTTTAATACAAAACAAATATTATTGAGAAACTGGTTATGTATTGTTTTCTAACTGGTTATGGCTACTTCTATATTTATTACAAGTATATTTCAGTTTTCCGAATGATCCTTATATAAAAAAAGTGTGTGTGTACTTATGTATACGCGTTAGAAGTAATACTCCTTTAAGAAAAATATATAGTACAATTTCATTGTACTATAACCTTTTTGCTTATTGTGTAGTTAAAATCTATATCTTCTTTTGACGTCTATACTGTCATTATGTGAATATTTTTATATAAAATAATGTTGACTATAGCTAACTTCAGGGTGTCGGTTTTTCGTGACTCATCATTTTTCCCTAACGCGCTAAAAGAAGTATAACTCCAAAAATAAATGGATTGTGTTTTTTAATAAACCAGTTAATTTTTCTACAATCCACCAGTGATTATTTGTAGGCCTATTCATTCTCCAATTATTGATTTATGTGATATAGTTTTAGATTCCGTATTTTTGGATTCATTACTTAAATAAAAAAGTGGCCACCGTTTGCCGTTTAGATGATTAAGCTAAAAATAAGCAAAATGAATGACTATGTGACAAAGACCAAAAGTTGAATCAGAAGGACTACAACTATTATCACTGATGACTTTAAAGAAATTGATTGGAATTTAAAGAAATTGGTTTATTAGAAATTACAATCCCTCTAATACGTGCGCCAGTGGACGGTCGGTGCCCTATCTATATTATCTGATCAAATCAACATTTTAATTATCAATAATTATAAAACAAGCATTTAAATGATTACACGTTATAATATAGTCTATAATATACATATATTACTACTAATCAATGTATAAAAATATAGTTTATCGTCCATAGCACGCTATCATTAAATAGTTTATTTGAACAGTATTACTCATAAAATCGGTGCCATGTTATAATCGATCTGTGAATCGATACTTTTGAATTGTTTTCGCGCGGCTTATGTGTTTCACATCACTAAATTACACTCGTGACGTCATCGTACCTACGCAAAATGTTACACGCTCGGTCCCCATACAAATTACGGAACTCTTTACTTCTATCTTGATATAGTTCTGTGGTCCCAACATTCTTATGGACTCGCACTTAGCCGCTTTAGGTGCATTTATTGATACATTCTACGTGATACAGGTGGCGGTCGTACCACCGCGGCACCGCGCCGGCGGCCAATGTATCGATAAAAAATATTATATTATTATCAAATGTACACAAATTAAATCACAAAATATACACCGGCCGCGTCCCGCCAGGGGCCGGTCGCAGCAACGCCGCGCGCCGGGGGACGCCGGCTCCACACATAATATCGCACGCTTAATATTACAGTGACCGAATTCAAAAAAACACATTTTTGGCAAATCATAAAAAACTATTTTCAATTTAGACTTGCGCTGTTGAATTTGCTATAAATATGACACTATCTTAATTGTACAGTTCAAGTTTAGTTTTTGTAATAGAATAAGAATCAAAGATTTAGGCGAAGTTTTAATTTTTGTTTTATATTATTTATTTTGAATACCAAACTCTTTCAAAATTTGCATTGTAGTTTTAAGTCTTGTTTATACTAAATAATGGAGAATTTGTCAAAAAGTATATAGACCTAGTTTATTTTAAGTCATTCTAATAGTAAAACCATATACTACTTGACTGTACATCTTAGGTTTAAGTCAATTTACTACTAAAAATGTTAGCAATGTTTTTGAGTTCGGTCTGTTTTAATGATATAAAGTCATTATAATACTAAAAACATATACAACTGGACTGTACATTTTAGGTTCAAGTCAATTTATTACTAAAAATAAAACGATAATTTTGGGTTCAGTCTTTTTAATAAAAAGTAAAATTAATATCAAAGTACAAAATTTGGGTTAAATCTCGAAAAAATTAGGGCAAAATATTCTCATCATAATTTAATGTGTTTAAGTATTTAAGAAAGAATTATGTATAACTAACATACCTCGTCATTATTTATCAACAATAATTAATAAAAACTATAAGTTTATTCTATAAATTTTAGGTAATTATAAAAAATCAGTCTTCTTAGTTGTTTTAATGCAGATAATATGAAAACATCAAACCTTGAAAATTCTATAGTTTCCACAAAAATATTTCATAAGCCTTTAGTAACCTATGGATAGTCTTTATGGTAACTAAAATTTTATGAAAGTAACTAGTATAAAAAATAAAATTAATACAACAAAAATAGATCTAAATACTTAAAAAATTATCAATCAGTCTTATGTATTAGTGATTATTTATATGTATCGAAATAATATAAAATTAGAAAAAATGTCTACTAAAGGCAGGCGTAAGAGAGGTTACAAAACTCGTATCTATCTTAACCATACATAATTAGTTATTAAAAAGGACATAAAAACAAGATTTTGAATTCGTTACTCATTGCCTAATATTATTATAGTATAGAATCATAAAAATCAGAGTAATAATTAGGTATTAATTTTTTTGCAATTAACTCGCGTAAATCTTTTTTTTTATTCTCGCTCAGCACTTGTTTGCCTGTATATGCCTTTGCTAGTGTTAATTGCTCTAAAGGCAACATTTTAGTCCGTCTATTCCGAATACATACTTCAAAGAAATCCTGCTGATTGTATGACTCTTTAATAAAAAAAGAAAATGGATAATTCTTTTTTTACTTTAATAATTTTTATGTCACTCCATACAACATTTTTTCCATCTTTGGTTTTATTAAAATTATACCCCCAACCTTCTTGTAATTTTTTTAAATCATAAAAGTCATTAAAAGTACACTCATTAACTACAAATTTGCAACCTGATTTTCGTGAATTTTTTATTATCGATATGTATTGATGTGGAGAATATATTGGTCCTGATTTTAAATTCTTTTTAATTTCCTTTTCTATTAGGCTATGTATATTGTCAGCCTCGTTTTGTGTATGGCCTTTAATTAAATATCTATGGGTAATTGACTTTATATTTAAATATGTAACTGCGTAAAGATATGCCGTAACGATGAATTTGTTCTTATTTTGGCCTCCACAATTATCCGAATACAATATAAGATCAATACATTCGTCGGTAGTAACTCTGGATTCACTACAAAGTTTTTCAAAATAATTTAATAGGCATGATCCTATTTCATTGGCACCTCTTTTTGCGTCCGTTTCGTTCCAAAAATAACACTCCACCTTGTTGTATGAATTATGAATTTTGTCTTTTACTTTCTTGTTTAATGAAGCAATAGTAAAATTATAGCTATTAAGTTTACTTTTGTAATAAAAAGCAGAGGTATCCCCTTTAGGTGTTTGGAGAACTGCTTGAAGATCAAATAAAATTACTTTGTTATTGTTGTCAATTTTACATCGATCATTAAATTTTTCTTGTCGGCTAAGGGCCTTTTCCTCCAAATGCCGGTCATATTTTTCTTGAATGGCAAGTTTTTCTTCAGCCGATGAATTTTGAAACTGCAAACATAGGTCGCATTGATCTTTTCGTGGACGAAAGAATGAAATATTAAAATTTGTAGTAAAAACTTTATAAAACGTGCAATATTTTCCAGCAGGCTTATTTTTTTGTTTTTGTATGTCTTCAAAATCTTTAAAGAGGTCAACTATCGTTTTACCACCATCTATAAATTCACGCGTCGATGTTTGGCGTGTGTAATGCGAGTCTGTTCTTGGAATAGAATTGATAAATTCTTTGATGTCAGAAATTAATACTTCGTCAGATACATGGCTACTAGTCATTCCTCTAAAATCAGCCTTCAAAATCCCATGCTCATCAGTTTTACTTTTTATTGTACGAATCATACGATCAGATATACTTAATGTATTAAGAAAAAAGGTTTTACAAACTCTAATTGAATTACCATCAACTATAAAATGAAAAGCTTTGTTGCAATTTCTTGGAGCCAAAGCATTAGTATATTTATATCTGGGTATAACATTGGTTAAGCATGACAAAATGAAATATCGTTGATTATGAATATCTCCAATTTCCCAATATGTATCAAAAATACGCTGTCTTTGAACAAAATTAATTTTACTAGAACATCGCAATTTGCACTTATCGTTACATGGTGGTTTAAGTTGACGAGCTTCAATTATTGCATTTTTGCTATTAATATACCTTTTTCCCGAATTTCTTAACTTTTTAGCTTTGATCTGTTTCCAATTTTCCGGTTGTCTAGTGCGCTTTCTACCTTTCGTCATAGAAACAGCTGCAACAGTTGTCGTAACTGCTGCTGAAATTAATTCCTGTCCTTGTTGAAGTGATCTTGATGGCTCAGGTGTTCTATTTTCTTTGTTAGTAGCATTATGTTCTTCCACAGATTCATCACTAGAGCTATCAGATGACGAAGAACTTGAGCTCGAGGTAGAAGAACTACTACTACTAGAACTGGAACGATGAATAGGTGGAAATAGTAAATTATTAACTCTTTTATCTTCTTGTATTTTAAAAGTAGGATCACCATCACTTAAGTCTGTGTCACTTTCTTCGGGATTAATGGGTGAAATGCGATAATTTAGAGGTGTTCTTTTGCAGCTTTCAGCATCTTTTGGTTCATTTTCCACATCATGGACTATCTGTTAGTAAACACGAAAAACATACATAAGTTTAGGATATAAAACAAATAAATATAATAATGTAATTACCCCCTACATAAAAAGTAATAATTTTCAGGTAACCACAAATTCAATTATTACAATACCTGGTCGGCTAGTTTTGGGGGACTACCATTTTCTGCAGTATCTTTAAAATACTCTGCTAAATTCAAATATTGTCGATTTTCTGGTTTATTTCTAACATCACGTAACATCTGTAAGTAATAAAATAAATAGAAAATATAATATGGTGTTAACATACAAAGTTATTTTTAAGTACATAATATAAAAGTTACCTGGACATTAATACTTTCAGTTGAAATAATTTTGCTAGGTTGTTCAAATAATGCAGTATTTGCCTGCAAACAAACCTGATTATAGTTGAGTAAAAAAACCGCAGATAAAGTACCTTCAATTAAATGATTACATACCTGGTCGTTTTCTTCATAAGGAGGATTAATATTATCTTCATTCTGAACCAAATCAAGAATTTTTCTTGATCGCAAAGAAGACATTCTAAAATAAAATGAAAATAAGTCCAAAAGCAAAAGAGTTATTTTTGTCTACTATTTAGTTTTAATGAGACTAATTCCTGAACACAAACCCATCATAAATTTTGACCTCAAAAATATGCATTATTTTTAATGAAGCATAGACCCAATACTAAATGTGACTATGAACATGTTAGCAGTATTAGTATTAAACAGACTAAACATTAAACTATGACATGTGTACAAATAATATTGACAATATTTTTACTATTAAACTGACTTAAATACTAATATGATTACGAGTCTTTACTGTTATTTAGTTTTAAATAGACTTAAAACTGAATACACCGCTTAAATGCAACAAATTTTTAGAATTAAAAAGCATTATCGCGTAAAGAGTCAAAACATTACAAAAAATATACATACAACTTACCTTACATTTCACTATAAAATGGCCTTATATACTAAAAGGTCCCTTTTTAAATAAAAGGAGCAACTGTTTCGTTTGTAACGGTCGAATGAACACTGAATGAGACTGTGTCATATAAACCAACGTCATCAAAAGCGGGAATGTGAAAGAGACCAAAAATTTGTTAAAGCAGAGCAACACTACTTTTTGACGAGCTTCTTAGCGTCGTTCATAGATGGTGTTGTTATAGTCATGCCAGTGTATCTAACACATTTTACGTAAATTTTGAGTTAAGTCACTGTAATACTAAGCGTGCGATATGTAGTATGTTAACATTACAACAAATATTTGGATATATGTATTTGGATTTTGGCGAAAGTGGACAAATCGTTGGCTTATTATATACCTACTATATCATTTCATTAGTGCGACAATTACCCTCTGCCGACCCCTGCAGACCGCGGGGGGTGGGGTCAGTGGGGGTAGGTACCACACGGGCGAGGAGTATCGGGGACGTCGTACGGGCACGTGTCTCGGGCACTAGGAGCAGGCGGCTGCGGGCGGGGCGGGCGAGGCGCCGTCCACGGCGGCCGCGTAGTGCGCGTAGCTGGCGTAATAGCGGTACAGCCAGGGGTAGAGCGCGGCTCAGGAGGGCTGGCGCTCGTCCGAGCTGGAGCTGGACGCGGCGCGGGCCCACAGGCTGGCCAACCCCTGCTGCTCCGCTACCAACGCCTCCTCTGCCGCCTGCACGGCGTCGAACAGCGTGCGCTTAATGGCGATCTGCGCAGGGTACGGCAGGCGTTTGGTGGACTGGCACATGCTGTCGAAAAATATGTCGAGAGGATCGGGCGCGTCCGCCGCGTCCGGGTAGGCGCGCTTGAGGCGGGGCGCGCGCTCGGGCCGGCGGCGCGCGGCGGCGGGAACGGGAGCAGGAGCGGGCGCGGACCCGTCCGACTCCCAGTCGTCGGAGGAGCGCGCGTCCCCGTTGGCGGAAGCGGCGCCTCCGTCGGCGGGCGGCGGGGGCTCGAACACCTTCTTGCGCACGCTCATGTGCGGCTGCAGGAACTGCATGGGTGCCATGTACTTCCATACGTAACTCTTTCTGGCGGCGACGGACGGGTTGGCCGACTCCTTGCTCAACGTCTCGTTCTGTCTCTTGAGCGCGTCGCGGTAGCTGTCCCGTAGCTTCTTCCATTTTAGTTTCACTTCTTTCACTGGAAACAATCGAATGTAATATTACGAGCCCGAAATACACCTATATTTCGAGAGAGTGATTAGGCCCACACGCTCATCAAGCAGTAAACGAACAAACACATTTGTCAAGCACGTTTTATTTGTATGATATTTTCATCAAACACGAACATGGGTCATGGGCCATGGCGTCAGCGGTCGCCGGTCAGTCTCACAGCGGTTGTCGACGCGACGTAATGCTAGCCTATGTTTTATCCGCGACGGTACTTACGGAGACGGTATGTGACATGTGTGATTGGGGCGAGAGATGTGTGTGCAAGCCAATGTTGCCATTTCCTCCAGTCCGGTGATGGGATGGATTTGATTGGTGCATGTTATTAGATACGTTGCCAACTCACAAGGGGCTGCACACTGCAGTAAACATTTGTTTGTAAAATCAATTTTGCCATAATTTATCTCCAGTCCTTACCCAGCTCTCTTTTATTTTTGTCCATAATATATTGTTTGGACTTTAATTTCCATAATTGTGGTACATTACATATACATCTTAATAACGAAATTAATTGCAGTATTATTTACTTATGTTTTTTGTCTTTTGTTTGCGGCGATTGTGTGTTTGAACTCTCTGTTTCCAAACGCTGCGGCCACACCAGCGCGGCACGTCATTGGACCAACATGACCATGACAAACAAACGTAACATTTGACGAGCAATTAGATGGGATTTTCACTTTACAGGGTGCGATTATTTTATATAGCCTAAGTTACTTCTTATCACATCAGATATCGACCAGTGGAAGTCCCATCCGAATCGGCCCAGCCGTTTCAGAGATTAGCCGGAACAAACAGACATACAGTCTACAGACCGACGGACAAACTAAAAAATATTACAAACTGACACTCCAATTTTATTTATCTGTATAGATTTATATTGAAAGTAACCCGGTAGATAGCAGCAGCCAGCAGCCTTAGAATAATAATAATTACACTATTAGCAGCGTTTATTTTTAATCTTTTTTTATTTATACGTGAGAGAAAATAAAATTATATTTTCTTGATTTATATTGGTAACGGACGGTCACACACGTTTATGAACTTTAAAGGATAACTATTTTTTTTTTTATTAATCGACTCCAACAAAAAGGAGGAGGTTCTTAATTCGATCGGTATTTTTTTAATTTATTTATTTTGTGGATACAACAAGGAACATAATATTATCACATTGTTAAAAGCTAAAATTATACTATGTATCAAGTTGATTATAATTATCTAAATGCTGCCTTAATTATAAGTGTAATACAGCTTGCTTCTTTTATAACTACTAAAAATAAAAATAAAATACAATTTAAACAAAAACTTAATCAATATGTACGTACACCGTCATTTCTCCGTCAATTGTGGACCTACTTTTAACCGACTTCAAATAAAAAGGGGGTTCTCAATTCGTATGTATGTTTTTTCTTTTTTTTTGTATGTATATGACACGATTACTTTTTGCATGGATTTCAATGGTTATTTTTTGTTTGAAAGCTGGTGTTTCCAATTTGGTTCCATATTAATTTTATTAAGATCTGACAAGCCGTTTTTTAGTTATTCCCAATAATGCCTATTTGGTTGGTTTTGTTTATCTTGATGATATGATCATTTTATTACGTGTCGATGTAACAATTGTTTATGATGCTTTGGTAGCACACCATAGTATGTCGCGGTCATCGTAATCATCATCACCATCACCATCATCGTCATCATCATCATTCTTTATCCATCCACTGCTGAACATGCCTCCTTCAATGAACGCCAAGACGACGAATTTCGGAATCACTAAAAATTAATAAATAAAAACATTTTACAAAAAATTAAAACCGACTTAAAAAATACTAAACAAAGTTATAAAATAACAGTTTCTTTAATTTTTGTGCTTACAACTTATAATCAACTTAATAATATTCTACTAATGTACAAACTTTCCGTTTACCACGTCATTATAGTTACTTTTGGAGTCGGTGTCCTATTTGTTGCTGTACATTACCTACCTACCTTTTTTTTTTACACGCTTTTTATTAGCTTCACCTGTATGTTTGTATGTTTGTATGTTTGTTTGTAACCGACTTCTTTGGACGCTATTTTGACCCACTTCTAACGACCAGATTTCGTTCAAACTTTGTAGATTTATCGAGGACCGATGACAATACAATAATTTGATAAAATTATTCCAATATCCTGATCAGGATAATCAGGATAGCACATGCTAGGAAGGCGTAAGGCGCGCAAGTTACCTACATCACATGTGTTGTTTTTAGTCTCTCACTCATTTCTATAGTGATTGCCATTAGTTGAGTACTTTAAATTAATAAAATCTTTAATTAAAAAAAATAAAAAGTAAAAAATAAATTATAGTTTAAAAAAAAACTAAAAAACACGCTTTAATAGCAAACCGAACTATAAATTTGAAAATAATTTTTAATAGAAGAATTAAATGGGTTAACATAATAAATAAATGATATTACTTATTGTAAAAAAGTGTGGTGCTTGTAACTAAGTTTTTATACTAACTTCACTTTTAAAAAATAGATACCGATGAAATATTTTTAACAAGAATATCGAGCACCTCGCGCTTTTTTACAATAAGTAATATCATTTATTTATTATGTTAACCCATTTAATTCTTCTATTAAAAATTATTTTCAAATTTATAGTTCGGTTTGCTATTAAAGCGTGTTTTTTAGTTTTTTTTTAAACTATAATTTATTTCTTTTACGCCGGGAAATGCTCTGAGGCATCCCGCGGGGGAGTGGGTCTCCCCACGCGGGTATGTGGGACTCGCTGCGCCCGACAGCTGGTAAATGGACGCAGCTCTACCCACTAAACCCGGCGAGTGCCACCAATGCCGCCTTTGGTGAGGTGCCCCGGATCTAGAAAACAAACAGGGCACCTCGACGGCTAGTCAGTCCCGCAAGGGACCGACGCCACCTCCACAGAGGGGTTGTCCCGCACCACAGAACAACCCCTCCCAACGTCGGGATAGTACAATGGGGTGAGGTTCCCATCCTCAGCCCTTGCCCCCTGCTCTTCTGTCCCCTCTACTTATAAGAGGGGTACAAAGAGCCCCCTCGGCCCAATTAGCTTCGCCCAAGGTGCACCGCTCACCCTAGGTTACTGAGCCCCACCGCCACGACAAGGCCAGAACCATGGTGGGGATTACCTACCTACCTACCTTGGCTGACACCGACTCCAAAAGTAACTATAATGACGTGGTAAACGCAAAGTTTGTACAGCTTGGCAAAAAAGAGTATGACGTGGTGACAGGTGGAACTAAATATTTTACTATATGGAAACCTATGATGTTGACAATACTTGGCCGACAAATACTAGATTTTGAGTAAAGCTTAGTGTTTCACATTTATTTTTAACGATTTGATTAAATTATCTTGCTGATTTTCCATATTATGATGAGACCTAAGTGCAAGTGGCGCCCTCATTTTTTCCATACTCTTTTTTGCCAAGCTGTACATTAGTAGAATATTAAGTTGATTATAAGTTGTAAGCACAAAAATTAAAGAAACTGTTATTTTATTACTTTTTAGTTTAGTATTTTTGAAGTCGGTTATAATTTTTTGTAAAATGTTTTTTCAAAATTCTTTTTTGTTTGAAAGGGTATACTAGCCAAATGGTCCTTTGATAAGGAAACCAGGGTCTGATGATGGCATCCCAGAGAAATCGAAGGGAACTTCGAAAATCGTAGGGGCGACTAGTGCGCTTAATATTTTTTTTAACTAAGCATACGAAATACGGCCAGTATTTTGTGAGCTTACAAATTATAGTGTATATTTATATACACATATATCGTGTGTATATTTAATAAAACACGATAATTCAATATTTTTTTTTTTTTTTTTTATTGAATTATCGTGTGAATATATGAGTGAAGTTTACGAGTGGATAGGTATTTCGATTCTAATTTTTAACAGACTAAGATTCATTTCAGCTTTAGCCCGCATTAACTTATATCACAAAATAAATACTAATTTTTTCTGCTTATATTTACTCCTTAGTCCTTATATAACATCAGTCATTAGCATTCTGCTAGTGAAAGTCCTATCAAAATTGGCTCAGCCGTTTCAGAGATAAGCCGAAACAAGCAGAGTTAACAGACAGACTAAAATTGTAAAAAATATATTTTGGTATAATATGTACCGTGTATACAATATACATCCAGTTATATAAAATGCGGTTTGTTTTAATATTACAAACATACACTCCAATTTTATTTATCTGTAAGTATAGAATATATTATATTATATCATATTATATATACCTAGTACTTAATTAATTTAAATAAATAAAAAAAACTTATTTCCATATTTCTTTTAGTGACTTTTGAATATCATATTATAGGTACTAGCTGGTGCCCCCAGCGTCGCCTTCTACAACCGGAACCGGATTGATGAGGACTATTTTTATATATGTCCTTTTCCAAGGTATATAATATAAGCCATCAACATTTCAAATTTGAGCCGTTTATCCATGCAAGATAAACAAACGTCCAAACATTACATTATTATTTATTAGCAAGATATTATTATGGCAAGCACACGCAGAACTGGTTCCACACCCAACCGGGGGACCAGCTCTGCGCGAGTGAATTGTCGGGGTCGAAGTTTGAACGTTACGACTTACGAGTGTGGCTGCGAGCGAGCGGCGCGCGTGCGTGCTCCGCCCGGCGCGGCGCGGCCGTGAGAGGGGGGTACGCGTGCGGCACGGGCCGACAGTCGAGCGCTCACCTGATGACAGGCCCGTCTCCTTCATGACCTCAGCCCAGGCGGCATCCTTGAGTTCCTGGTCGCGGTACTCGATGGCGGTGGTGTTCCACAGGCATGGGTACTTGCGCACGGTGTCGATGATGAGCTCCATGGCGGGCGGCTGGCGGCTGGCGGCGGCGTGGCGCAGCTGCGGCTGACGCGAGCGGACTGAGCGGGCGCGGGCCGGCCGGGCCAGCGCCGCCGCGCCGGTCGCCGGGCCCGCTCGCCGCCGCACCGCCCCGCTCGCACCCCGCTCGACCGCTCGCCGCCCGCACGCCGCCGCACACCCGCCGCTCACCCGCCGCGCCCGGCACAGGCGCGCGCCGCATGCCCCGGGCCCCCGGCGCCGGGCTTGGATTATATAATAATTAATATGAGACGGTCGGGGAGACGTTCATGTTCATGTTGATGTCTTCTATCATCAGCAACAGTAGGCCCTTGGATAAAAATATGTATCATAATGAAAACGATAAAAAATAAAAACGTATCACTTTCATTACACATACTTATGTAGGTATAGAGCCGGGTCTGGGTCTGGGTCTGGGTGTGGGTCTAGGTGTGGGTCTGGGTCTGGGTCTAAGTCTGGGTCTGGGTCTGGGGTGTACTACGCGATTACGATATATGGGATAGCCGTCTTATTATACGCCATTTTGTAATTAATAATTATTAATTAACGGGCGGAGGCCTCGTCGGCGGCCTCCTCTCTCACCCGCTCGTCGGCCTCCTTCTGTGACATTACTGCCTCGCAGAAGGACTCGTCGTCGCGAGCATCGCGGTGATTGACACTCGGCAGAGACAAGTCCCCTCCGATGACTGATGTCAGATCATGACGCAGCGCCGCCTATCTCGGGCACACCTCGAGGGTGTGCTGGGCCGAGTCCACCGCCGCGCCACAATCGTGACAGACTGTCAACGGCTCCCTACGGGCCATCTGGCACAGGTACTCACCAAAGCAACCATGCCCGGTGAGCACCTGTGTCAGACGGAAGGTGAGGGGTTTGCGCTTACGGCGCATCCACCGCTCAAGGACCGGACGCAGAGCAACCGTTAGGCTTTTGCCGTACGGCTGTCGCGCCAGGTCCTTCCTTCGCATTAACGCCTCTTGCCCTAGTCGGCGAACCCGTAGGATCCCGTCCAGAGTAAGGCTCTCACCAAGAGACCTCCTATCCGAGTTCCCACGGGGGGTCACCGGCTAGGGCAGTGGCTGCCGCCCACGATACTGTACGGTACCCCCGGATCACTCTTACCGCGCTACTCTTACCTACTCTTACCTACTCTTACCTACTCTCACTTCCCTCACTTATCTTAGGTCTTACCGCAGTTCGAGCTTTTACAGTACATAACATATAAATTCAAAAGATTTTATTCTTCTTTAGGACATAGCCTTTCGGAATAATTTTATATAATATAATACACATCCATGACCCAGGAACACAGAAAGCTTTTTGTTCCCAGGCGGGATTCGAACCCACTACCTTGGCTACCTTGGCTTGAGCGCCAACGCGCTTACCATTGAGCCACAGAGGTCGTCAGGAGTAATGAGTTCATATTATATGACTTTGTTTATATTGTGATACGTTAATTAATTGTTGTTTTGCTATTTCCGATTATCTAAAAAAACGCACCTACTCAAGAAATAGTTTCTAGGTGCCGTATTTATTCAATAATAATGATTAATTATCAATAGTGGAAGCTGTTGAACTTCTGAACGCTGTTCACGTGATCAAACCTATGACAGCACAATACCTATAAACCACCCGTGTTCACAGTAGAACAATGGTGACCATTTCTGACGTCATATATCTCCCAAGGATACTGCGACTGTATACTGTCAGTCCATCATCATCAGCCTCTATCCGTCCACTGCTGAACATAGGCCTCCCTCAATGAACGCCAAGACGACCGACCCCTCGCCACTCGCATCCAACACTGCACGGAGATCGTCTTCCCATCTGGTTAATGACCGCCCAACACTTCGTCTACCTAAACGTGGCCTCCACTCTAGAACCTTATTGCCCCATCTGCCGCCCGTTCTCCTGAGTGTGACCAGCCCACTGTCACTTCAACGAGCTTATTCTTTACGTGATATCGGTAACTTAATTTTACTGTCAGTCCATAACGGAACGAATTTCTCACAGAAGCATGAACATTGAACAGTGCTCGCCATTCAAATATCTGTGGTGCTCGCAGTGTATACCAGTACAGTTTGTAATGGTTGTTGTCGTAGGCCGGTTCAATTGTGGTTTAAATCTAATGCTAACTACTACCAGAGTACTAACAAGTTCGCTGAGGCAATAAGAGATGGCGCTGCACATACATTTAATAAATCTGTAATTATAATAATATCAACCCTTATACATATTATGTCCCAGTGCTGGGCACGGGTCCCCACCTCGAAATCAGGCGAGGATGTTGTTGGGCCATGTTCACCGATGGGCTGGTGAGTTGGTAAACTTCAAACACCTTCAAGACTTTTAACATACTTTTAATCTCATTAGGCATGTAGGTTTCCTCACGATGTTTCCTTCACCGATGAGCAAGGGCAAAATGATAGCAATACCTATGAATTTTGAAAAGGTATAAGTAATAGTAAATATACGCTGCGTTGCGGACGGGTACCCTAGCCGGCAAAAAACGTAACGTTAAACAATAAAGATAAGATTTTTATTATATCTTTCAATAATTACACCATCTGGTGGTCAAAAGTGGTAAACGCATGGAGGCTATACACTATAATATTATATAGGTGAATATGTTATTTTTTGTTTTTTTTTTTAATAATAAGGAACTTCGTTCCTATCTGGTGTCCCACGACACCACACGGTTTTTTTTAATTTTCAAAAAGAAAATGCTCTAAGTATGTATCTTTTGCTTTATGTTTTTCAAACGATATGATCATAGTGTGGCGGGCGGCGGGCGGCCGAAGGGCTGCCCTCCTCGTTAAGGCGGGCCTTTCCCGATAAACGGTATTTTGAAATCTGTTTTATTTAGAAACTAAGCCGATTTAAGTTGTGTAAAAAATATATGTTATTTAACACTCCTTCATCATAATATTTCGGTCATTCGATACACGATTACTTATATTTTGCTGCATTAAAAAAAATTGCAAAGATAGGTCAAAATGGAGATGAAAAACCCATTTTATTTGAGTAATATCAGGTTCTGTACAATAAAACTTATACCATAATAAACCTTGTAGAAAATGTCGTCGTTGTCGGTCGTCATAAATTATTTTTTTATAAATCCCTCCCTTCAATTAAATAAATATGTGGTTTCACTCGCTGCCAAAGCGCTCGACGCGGTTTCGAGCTCCATACTAAATTTAGTTTTCGGACAGCCCCGCCTTAACTGAATTATTATAATGACGTGGACAATCAAGCTAGCTATTTAAAGTGTATTTATTATCTATGAGTCAAACAAGGGGTGGTTCTCTCCTCGAGTAGACATGACGTTTGAGAGAATATAGGCGAGGAGCTTCCTAGATGTACTCGAG
Organism: Helleia helle; assembly: GCA_963853865.1. NCBI lineage: Eukaryota > Metazoa > Arthropoda > Insecta > Lepidoptera > Lycaenidae > Helleia > Helleia helle. Next base: position 18,852,379 of record OY971432.1, on the reverse strand, counting down.
ACAAACAACTACAATGTTGATATCATCATAGTAGAATATAGGTGAATGACTAATACGAATACGGTAAAGTAGTACAAATAACTCATACGAATACTCTTACTTATAATTAATTGGTTATCAATAAAATACGTTGTTACTGTAACAAGTTCCCTATAAATCTGAGATTATAATAATGAATGTCGTTCTCTCAGTTTTCTCCCCGCCACGTCACGTCCCGCAGCTCGGTGCGACGGTAGTGACGGTACCATTGTCGGTACACAATTATTATTAACAGTCGTCAATCGTCAGTGTAATTAGTAACACCTCCGTCGCGGACATAGCTCGGTGCAGCTCGTTTACGGTACAATATTATGTGTTAGTAAAAAACTTTAATCTCCAATACAAAGGGGCCCGATCGAGGGGACGAAGCAAATTGAAACGAGTCTGACGCTAAGGGGTGTTACAAGACACGAGTGTTACGACCCGGATTTGTTAGCGCGCCCTGAACCACTGAGGTGACGGCCGCCGAAGTAGAAATATGCTAATATTGGTCGTACTACACGAATGCTCTACAGAAAAGTAGAAATATGCTAATATTGGTCGTACTACGCGAATGCTCTACAGAAAAGTAGAAATATGCTAATATTGGTCGTACTACACGAATGCTCTACAGAGAAGTAGAAATATGCTAATATTGGTCGTACTACGCGAATGCTCTACAGAGAAGTAGAAATATGCTAATATTGGTCGTACTACGCGAATGCTCTACAGAGAAGTAGAAATATGCTAATATTGGTCGTACTATGCGAATGCTCTACAGAGAAGTAGAAATATGCTAATATTGGTCGTACTACACGAATGCTCTACAGAAAAGTAGAAATATGCTAATATTGGTTGTACTACACGAACGGTCTACACTCTACAGAGTATCAGAAGAATGTTTTTTTATTATTTATTGTATCGTATGAAATTTAGAAATTATTGCGAAGTACATAGATAATTAGTTTTATTAGCTTCATTGGCATGGAATAAAGATAATAATTATTAACAGTGTGACGCTGAGGCGGGTGATAGAGCAGATATTCCTTTTTTTATATCGCAGGGAAATCCTTTACGGATGTGGCCAAGATCTTCGGGTAGATCCTGACCCTATAAGGGACTCGCACCTGGGAATGCTCTAGTACCCTAAACTAAAACCACTGCGATCGCATTCAGCCGCTTTTTGAGGGTCACGAATCTGCAGGCAACAGGATCACCTCAGCACCAGGCTGGCTCTAGCAAAGGCCAAACCACTTTTCGTAAGGGGGGACTGCCCGTCCACCACTAAGCAGTCCCCACAACGTCGTGCCATAGACACGGGCCCAGGTTGCCAATGCCCGACACGAGCACAGAGGACAGATATTCCTGCCCAATATTTTATGTCCTAGTCAAGTTGGCAAATAGTCTCGCCTGAAAGACGTCAGGAAAAGGAATGCCTGTGGTCATACTGTGGTCATACCGTGGTTATTTGTCGGCACCTCTACCATCCACCGCACATTGTCTAAGTAGTGTAGCACCGAGCGTCCTCGAGTATTACGAACATATTGTTCAGGTACCTGTACTATGTTGTTCGGTTCCGGCTCCAAGCCCCGCGCTCGCCACATGCCCGTGCGTCATCTCAGCCAGTATTGGTGTCACCAGCGTCACCAGCGTCATCGGTGTCCCCGGCTACTGACGAGCTACACGGAAGCGCACTCCGACCGCGTCGTCAGACATGAGCCGATATCAGTACAGGAGACACGAAAAGTTAACTTATAGGTTACCATAACGTGTCTCCCAGTAATTAATATTTATTTATTTGCGAATGTTGAGAGGTTAAAAGAGGTCTCGTCCAAGTCTGGGGAGATCACCTAATAATACATGTTCCACATGTTCCACATTCATTTTGAAGTCTGAGGTCACGCATTGCCGCACGCGAGTCACTGCCCGGAGTTGCCTCTTACGAAGCGGCGCCGGCGACGAGCAGGCCCCGCACCTGGGCCCCGAAATATCGCGGGACCATAATCCCAGCTCACGGTACAAAGGGCCCCTGGCCCGAACATCCGCGGCGCGCGCTGGTGTGTTGGCAGTGGTAACCGGTCGGGAGCGCCGGGCCCGGCCGACTCAATTATCATCAAATGACAAATATGAAAGACAAATTGTACCGACGTGTTCAAAGCGCGCGTCATGCCCTGTTCACGTGTAACGTCACGCGGGCGGCCACCACCACCGTCTCCCACGTCTGGACCCTCGCTGTGACTGCTGCCATGCTGGTAATTAACGACGTGTTAGATATTTGTCCAATGTCCTCTGTACTGGAGCCTCTGTCGACGAACTTCCATTCGTGAGAATTGTAACCTTTCAATTCCAACAGCACCTGGGAATGATTGTTTGCTGCACCTGTTTTTCCCCGCCTCTTTACACGGATCATCGGACGCTTGAAACCTTACCGTTCCCCTCGGCCTTTCATTTCAATCAGTAATCACCCAAATTATTCTATTTAGATCACAGCCAGCAGGAACGTTTGAGGGGGACAGTTCTATAAGCGTCCCGGCCGGATAATCAAAATTCTATATAATTATGACTATTTCACTCCGACGACACAACTTTATAATGACACAAAAATAATGAATATATCACAACTTTACATATACAATACATGCATTTTAATCAAAAAGATTAAATCAGGTTCCATACAATCAGAAATAAAATTTTATGAAAGATCGCATATTTCGAATTTAAGAAATAAATATAAACTTCATGTTGATCATGTAAGAACTAATTATGGTAAAAAAACAATTCTGTTTGAAGGAGTACAGCTGTTTAATAAACTACCAGATGAAATAAAACAATGTGATAGTTTAAAAATATTTAAAACCTAACTTAAAATCATATTATATCTTCAATAAAGTAACTAAGAAAGCCTACTATATCCAACGGCCCAGATGTTAAAACTGTTTTGCAAATGTATAAAATATTGTATCTCATTTTAAGTGAATTGTAAATTCTTATGAGAAATAAAATTTCTTAAACCTTAGATCACAGCCAGCAGGAACGTTTGAGGGGGACAGTTCTATAAGCGTCCCGGCCCGGCGCTGGCGACCGTGTTGGCGGTGCGCCCTGCCGTCTGCGGCGCGACCTGTGTGTCGGGCGATTGCATCACCCAACACTTGGCCGTCCAGCGTCAGACTGACGTGTGAGTTCCAAGGTTCCGAGTCCGGATCGGTGCAGACTCGGAGCCGCCAGGAGCCCGGCACAACTAATTCCTGGCTTTATATTGACACGAGTTTATTTTTAGTTTATAATTTATATGTATATAATGAGTGCGTCGGGCCCCGGGCGAATGGTTGTGTCAAACGAACATGTTCTAATTAATACAACAACAACTTATGGATGACTGAAGAGCAAAATTGGCCAACGGGAGAATATACGTGACTTCAACACGAACGAGTCTCATGACTGCAGGGAGTCCCTGAGAGTCATATTATGCTCGAAAGGTCTCACGTCTCACGGATGGAAGTTACACAGGCTACTTGTTTTATTTGAACCGGTGAAGATTTGCTTCAATTTGGATTATTTTTTTATATAAAAGAAGGGGCAAACGGACAGTCGGTTTACCCGATGTTAAGTGAAAAGCGACATCCACAGACACCCGCTACACCAGAGGATCAGCAGGTGCGTTGGCGGCCTTTTAGATATGAGTATGCTCTTTTCTTGAAGGTCCCTAAGTCGTATCGGTTCGGAAACACCATAGGTGGCAGCTGATTCCATATATTTATGGTGCCAGGCAGGAAATGCCGTAAAAATCGAGATGTTGTGGATCCAGACATCAAGATGGTGTGGGTGAAATTTGGAATTCTTACGCGATGTCTGGTGGTGGAATTCTGCCACCTGCGGTTAACCCGAACAATTCCTTCAGAACACTCCCCGTGGTAGATGTGGTAGAAGATGCAGAGCGATCCGACATCTCTATGCAGCGCCAAAAAATCAAGCCGATTGGAGATAACATTGTTTTTAACGATTCAAGCCGCCCGGCATAGAACGCGGTCAAATGGAAGGAGCTGATATTGGGGCGCTCCAGCCCAGAGGTGAGAGCAGTATTCCACGTGAGGCCGGATCTACGCCTTGTATAATTGAAGGCGGTGTGAAGGCATGAAATACTGCTTCGCCCTACTGAGCACGCCGAGTTTCTTAGAGGCTAGTTTAGCCTTTCCTTCCAAATGAACTGCACATCTCTCGATATGTCGACGCCAAGTATCCCAATGTTGGCTGCGGCGGTTAGGGGAAGGGGGTCAAATCGTAGAGGAACGACGAAGGGTCATTTTTTTGCGGTAATTACTTACTATTATTACGTACTTTCTCCAGCGACGATATAAGATATTGTATCTCTGTCTTGTACCGATGGCAGTACTCAGGAGCACATCTGGGGCTACTGGCCGATTACGGTGATGTCTAGGTTTATTCGGTGTTGTTAGGTGTCTTCGGCTAGTTCTCCGGGTGATCTGAAACAGTGTATTAACGAAATGTCTTAAGCCGGACGCACGAAGAGTCTATGCACGTGGTTACGCTTTGCAAGAATATGATTGTCTCCACTGCAACCCACGGAGTACGGACACGCTAAATAGTAAATATCAATTAACGGCATTGTTTTAGGCGTGGTTTTCTAATGTTTGCGCAAATTTCACTCATTATAATGAAACAATTTTTACGGATTTTATCGCGGTTTATTAAGATTTTTACAAGCCCGACGTTTCGGATACTTTACAGCAACCATGGTCACGGGAGGACTGAGGTGACAGATGTCCTAATGTTACAAAGTTATTCGAATTACTCTATGATACATCATTATTTTGTTAAGTCCTCTCTACGCAGAAAGTGCTAACTGTATCTTTAATCTGTGGCATATTATGCTTGGTTTTTGATTTAATTATTTTAATAATGGGATCCCAAGCAGGTGGTAAGAGCCAGCCATCTTCTCTATTGACATTTGGATGTTTTTTAATTTCAATAGCCTCACGGATCATCCTTGGTTGGAATCAGTGTTCTTTTGCGAGTATCTGTGGTCTATCAAATCTGATATAATGGCGAGCTTTGTCTAGACTATGTTCACAGATTGCAGACTTAGTGTAGCGACGGTGTTTTAAGTCAGCTATATGTTCTTTAACGCGAGTTTTAATTGATCTTTTGGTTTGGCCTTTAAAAGAGAGGCCACAATCACAATCAAGCTTGTATACTCCTGCATCTTGTAAGGGTATATGACACTTGACAGATGGTAAGAATTGACCTATCTGCTTAGGCGGCTTGAAATAAGTTTTAATAGAAGCTCGCTTTAGGATGAAGCCAATCTTGTCAGTGACGCCTTTCAGAAATAGTAGCACATCAGGTACTCGCTCGACGGTGGCTGGTTTCACACGTTCACTGTGACGGAGACGCGGTACCCGAAGCTTGTTGTCACGCAGTACTTGCTTGACATATTGAAGTTCGGTCTCCAGGTGCTGCTCATCACAGATCCCTTGTGCTCTCTGTAACAAAGATTTACCCACGGTAGCTAACTGTGTTGGATGGTGGTGTGATTCGCCGTTTAAATACCTATCCGTATGGGTATGTTTCCTATACACTGTGTGGCTTAAGGTGTTATTGGGATTACGGATAACTAATACATCTAAGACAATCCATCCTCTAATTCCATCACAATGGAATTAGAGGCAAATAATTCTTTAGCTTTCTTAGATGTATTAGTAAAGTATCCGAAACGTCGGGCTTGTAAAAATCTTAATAAACCGCGATAAAATCCGTAAAAATTGTTTCATAATAAGGCGTGGTTTGATTAAATATGCGCTTACATAGTTCAACGCGGTGTAAGGCTTGTTCCACAAAGTGTATCCTCATCGCTGCGCATACCGTGCAGTGTGCACGAGCACGCGGCGCATTATAGGCTATAGTTGTGTGAATACATATTTTGTTTCCATGCTGCTAAAATGTCTTTATGTAAATACGTAGATCAAAGTAGCTCTGCGGCTGGCGGCTGTCGCGGGCGGCTGGTTAACTTGACGTAAATGTATTTGAAACGTGTAAAAATATCGTGCGAGCGTGGGGGGACGAGCAGTGGGACGTGCGGGGAGGTGGGGTGAGGTGTACGTGCGTGGCAGACAGTGCGGCGCGCGCGCACAGTCAAGGCCGTCCCACCGGCCCCGCCCCGCTATTATTATTATATTTCTGTAACATTTCTCTGTCAAAAGCAAAGTTCGCGGAATTTCTTTTGATGTTATAATAAATAACATATTAATATCTTAAACATCCGTCGAGGCGACCGCAACCGCACCGCGTTACGGAGGGCGGCTGGGCCCTCTGCCGTTTCGTCGAAACAAGCAAATAATGCTTTTTAAATGACCGCAAACCTCACTGTGTTAATATGTATCGTTGGCCTTTTTTTTTTTTTTTTTTTCCTTTAACGCCGGGAAATGCTCTGAGGCATCCGCGGGTATGTGGGACTCGCTGCGCCCGACAGCTGGTAAATGGACGCAGCTCTACCCACTAAAACCCGGCGAGCGCCACCAATGCCGCCTTTGGTGAGGTGCCCCGGATCTAGAAAACAAACAACAAACAGGGCACCTCGACGGCTAGTCAGTCTGTCAAGGGACCGACGCCACCTCCACAGAGGGGTTGTCTCGCACCACAGAACAACCCCTCCCAACGTCGGGACAGTACAATGGGGTGAGGTTCCCATCCTCACCCTTGCCCCCTACTCTTCTGTCCCCTCTTCTTATAAGAGGGGTACAAAGAGCCCTCTCGGCCCAATTAGCTTCACCCAAGGTGCACCGCTCACCTTAGGTTACTGAGCCCCACCGCCACGACAAGGCCTGAACCATAATGGGGATCGCTGGCCTCTCGTAATGGGCTCCCGTCTGGGTCACCATCCTGCTTATTTGTTCTAAGAAACAGCTTTGCTGTGTTTCGGAGAGAAGGGCAAGACAGGCAGTGTAATTACTGGCACCGAGACTTAACATCTTATGTCTCAGGAGTCAGGACTCAATATCTCAACACACGAAGAAGTTGCCTGGGGCAGACTCAAGGGGACTAGTTCGTGTTGGTGGGTGACGCTGACCACCCACCGTCTGTTGGCCCGTGTGTGGCCCCTGTGACCGTCTGCCTGACGGTGAGCGCTACCACATCCATCCGTCAACTGAATCTAAACCATCTCTCATATTATATTTGAGCCGTAACCGCTTATTATTTTCACATTTCGCGAGAACGCGCCAGTCGAAGGCGAGGGAATTCATTTTTGTACAAAATATTTTACACGGCAACATTCAATTTGGGCGGGCAGCACCGTGCGGTGGGCGGAGCGGGGGGACAGGGAGAGGGGAGGCTGTTATGTGTACTGGTAATTCAAATTTCGGCTCCTGCTTCTCATCTCCATCAGGACTCGCATTTTATCAGTACACTCCCTGCCATATAACAATTGTCCTTATTTTTCTATGTCATCAATCCGTGTTGTATTTTTGGCCTACGGACCGATTAGTGATACTTCTGAGAGACTGATGCGGTATCGGCTATAGTATAGAGCATGGACGCTATTTAACAGGGCTGTCTCTTGTCATCCTCACTCCGTATTTGAGTATAGCTCAATTCAGTCTTGTACATATCTAGTATGTTCTAGACTTTAGACTCGAGAGCATCGGTCTACACTCTACAGTCTAGACATCGACGCGCTCCGGGGTGGGAGGAAGTTAGTGTACTGTACGTGATATCGTATAACTACAGTTAGTTTGTAGGCAGTAGTAGTAAACAGTTGGTTGCGTGACGTATAGTTTCAAGATGCTGTTGAGTCGACTCATTCTTTCTTCATTCTGGCATCATTTTATACAAATCACAAAATTGTACAGACAAGGAAGTCTCTTAATATATGAGTTACGCCGGGCACCGCCCCCAAGGACTTGTTATTGGTCTTGTTCATATGACACTAAACCTTAAGGTCGAACAAGTCGACGAGCGACGGCGCGAACTCCAACTAAATTAATGCTACCTCACCTGACATAGTGCGCGAACATGACGTGTGCTAGAATGAAATGCACACCGATTCATTCCGAAAATGTCCTTTCAGCAAAACAGTTATTATAAAAAAATTACTAAGTGTATCTTATTAAAATAAATTTATTTCAACTTTTGAATAACTAAACTATGTCTGTAAGGGCTTTATTTTTGAGCTTTCGTGCTCCCTATACTATTTATTTTCACCCAAAATTGGGCTCAAATCAGTGTCGAAATACGAAAATTTAGAAGTTTTTATTTATTAAATATATAATTATTTTACGATTTTTGGTACATACAGACATAGGTAATGACGAGATCAATTTATATTATACTTACTTTTCGTGGTCAACGTCAAACATTGTAGTAATTACTGTTCTGCGTTTGTATGGAAAGATGAGCGACTTGTGTAACCTTAATCAATCTCTTCCTCCTCACATGGCCCGTGTTACGCTACACGTCACGGTCGCCCTATTTTTTTTTTCGCAGGGAAATCCTTATGGATGCAGCCAGGATTTTTGGGTAGATCCTGACCCAATGTGGGACTCGCACCTGGGAGTGCCCACCCTAACTAAAACCATTGCGAGCGCCTTCAGCCGGTCCCGGATATGCAGGCAACAAACAGGATCACCTCAGCGACAGGCTGGCCCCGGCCAAGACCAGACTACTCCTCGTAATGGGGGACTGCCCGGCCGCTACTAAGCAGTCCCGACGACGTCGTGCCATACAGACCCAGGTTCCCATCCTGAGCCCGACACGAACACAGGGGCGTTACTGGAGGTGCATTAAATAGCGCCTCCTACGCACCCCCATTCGTCGCCCGCGGGAGGAGGCCTCGTCAGCGGCCTCCTCTCTCACCCGCTCGTCGGCCTCCTTCTGGGACATTACTGTCTCGCAGAAGGAGACCATCGCCGTCCAGGACTCATCGTCACCGAGCATCGCGGTGATGACGCTCGGCAGAGACAAGTCCCCTGTCTTGTCCCTTACCTTATACTATTTCTTGTTGTTATTGTTATTCTCTCGTCACGATTTCTTTCATTATCTACGTCTCAAGATACGAGGTACGGGAGTAACATTCTGATTGATCAAATGGTATTCACAAAACGACATGAAAAGCGATTGTGAGTCGCTTGGAACGCGAAGTTAATTACATTGATATTGCCTTGTGAAATGAAGTGACGGACGATGACTGCGAGTGACAGAAGGTCGGGGGCGGAGACATGCGCGCGCGATACGTAACAAGTAGTTTTATTAAAATTAAAATGAAGAGACGGGAGCGGGCGTGCGAGCGTCCATTGTGCTGACGGCTGAGTAAGATTGGCTAGGATGCGTTCAAGACGCTTGCTGTGTGACTGTGTATTAGTCGTAGTATAATCCAAGGAAGACAAAAGCGAGTGTAGGGACTCTATATTATAAAAAGGAAAGTTTGTTAGTTTGTTTGCATTGAATAGGCTCCGAAACTACTAGACCAATTTTAAAAATTCTTTCATCTATATATATACATATATTATACCTATACATATACCATACCTTATACATACATACATATATATATATATATATATATATATATATATATGTGTGTATAAGGTCACAATATCAGCGAGTACCAAAGGGCGGACCATTAGTCACTAATAAAAACCCGGGATTTCAATACACCGTTTCATAAAATTTATCAACTTTTACAAATTGCTATATATTTCGCTAGTAATTATCCTGGTAAAACGAAGCGGAAGGGATCCTATAATCTCATTTCACGCTACAGGCGAGTGATTGGCCTGTGATGTTTGGAGGCTGGAGCGTCAGGAGTGGACCGAATGAGTTGCGCATGCGTCTGGAACGTGTTGTTTGACAGCAAGACTAGTAGAATAGAATTCGCCTAGCACAAAATTTTCGTTTTAATTTTTTTTATAAAGCTTAGAGTCACTTACTGACCATTAAATGACTAATTTCTAACAGATACTGTTAGAGCTTCCAGACATCATTATAATTGTGGAAAATCAAATTTCGCATTAATAACTTTTGCCCTGAACTATATAGTTTGCGAGATAGCGGCCAAATATTTTTTTTAAGATAAAGCCTAAAGTTCCCCCTGAATCTGCCAGCATTTTATGGTTTTATGCTCAGTACGTGACCCTAAACCTTATATAAAAAAGACTGGCAGTTATAGGGACTGCCGAGAGAAGTGAAATCTTATAACTTAGATGATTATGAAATTTAAAATTTTAGTACTAACATGTTATAACTTCATAAATACGTCGCTAGTTCAATTTTTTTGTACACCCAAAAAGTGCTCAATGCGTCTAAAGAAGTTTTCACTTCAAAAAGAATTTAATCGAAAAAATTCTGCGGGGTTGTCCAAAAAAACAACTATTTTTACTGTACTAAACAGTCATCTTAAAAATTGTTTAACGTTCCTAATGTCGGCAATAACTCGCTACGAAGATGGCAGCCGCGCTCTTGTTGCATCGCAATTTTGTTTCAGAATTAATATTCCCCGACACATTCATAATCGGTAAGGGCTCGGACACGCTGACGCGAAGGTGACACATTAAAATTTTTATATAAACATTTTATCCATGTTACATTGCGATTGATTACTAGCTTTTCGGTAAATTTAAAATATTGAACATGGTGTATAGCGGTAGGCTGTAAGTACAGCCCCACCATGGTTCAGGCCTTGTCGTGGCGTTGGGGCTCAGTAACCTAGGGTGAGCGGTGCACCTTAGGCGAAGCTAATTGGGCCGAGGGGACTCTGTACCCCTCTTATAAGAGGGGACAAAAGAGCAGGGGGCAAGGGGTGAGGATGGGAACCTCACCCCATTGTACTGTCCCGACGTTGGAAGGGGTTGTTCTGTGGTGCGGGACAACCCCTCTGTGGAGGTGGCGTCGGTCCCTTGCGGGACTGACTAACCATCGGGGTGCCCTGTTTGTTTTCTAGATCCGGGGCACCTCACCAAAAGCGGCATTGGTGGCACTCGCCGGGTTTTAGTGGGTAGAGCTGCGTCTATTTACCAGCTGTCGGGCGCAGCGAGTCCCACATACCCGCGTGGGGAGACCCACTCCCCCGCGGGATGCTTCAGAGCATTTCCCGGCGTTAAAGAAAAAAGGCTGTAAGTACAGGACGTAATATGAATATAGACCAGTGTCCTTGAAACGCTCAATCAATGTCAAAGCAATACGCGGCATGTTGAGTCCTCGAGCGATAATTAATAAATATCGATATTTTTGATGATTTACGCATGCAACGTCACTACCAAAGCTGCTGCTGTTTGTCTGTCCCTCTGTCTGTTTGTTCCGGCAAATTTCTGAAACGGCTAGACTGATTTTCACGGGACTTTCACTGGCAGATAGCTACATACTATACGGAGTAACGTAATCAATTTGGATACGACTGTAAATAAATGCGGGCGAAGCTGCGGGTGACAGTATGTATTTAAAGTTAATAAAAACGCGGGTAGTTGCCCGTACCCGCTGCCGCGCCCGCCCCCGCGTGCCTCAGTGCCCGACTCACCACAAAGTTTTCAAATAAAACTCCATCATCATTTATCGTGAAAATAAAATTGCATTTCTCGACGGTGCGAAAACATAGATAAATTAATTTTTAACGTTATTTACGGCACTGTTAGCGGCTGACCAGCCTCCCCGCGTCCCCCTCCCCGTACCGCACCCCCAACGGCCAGTTCGTGTCCCCGGTTGTTGTGATACACGGATATTCATCTGCGCCGCGTCGGGCTCGGCCGAGCGGTGAGAGGCGAAGAGCTCGCTGCGACTGACACGACTGTACACGAGGGCCTCTCGGAGTCCCTCTGTGAGGAGCTTACGACCCCGACGTTTGTCGATTGGAAGCGAGCGACTAGTTACCACTGGATACATATATTTTTTATGTTAGTTGGATAGGCAAACTGGCAAACGTGCCACCTGATGGTAAGTGGTCGACGTCGCCCATGAACATAAACCAGTTTACCTGGAACGAGCCTAGGCAAGTCATTTATGTGTTGCCTATCCTGAGACAAAAGATGTTAAGTCTCAGTGCCAGTAATTACACTGCCTGTCTTGCCCTTCTCTCCGAAACACAGCAAAGCTGATTGACTTAATTGGGAGAAACAAGCAAGATGGTGGTACCTCTCACCAGTATCGTTGACAGATAATATACCTAACTTGCATACATTTGTCCGGGCGCGGTTACACCACTTTACCTATGATGTTAAGTACGGGTGTCTCCGGTAGCAGCTAGGCTCTCGTGGTACCAGTCGGCCAGGGCTTGCTGCCGGTTACCGAGTTGTGGTCAACATGGAGCACCTCGAGCACGCGAGCAGCAGCGGCGGTCCCTACGAGTCGATATACCCGATAGCAGCTAATGTTGCCTTAGACGGGTAAGATGTGTATTTGGTGAGTGGACACGTCAACGTAATGTAGATGGCCTGTTCGATCCAAGACTATCTACCCGGCCAGTCAGATCGTGTTGATGACCACTGAGCCACAGAGGTCGTCGAATCAAGTTTTGTCAATAAACTCGAGGCCGATCTCGTCGCTATATACCATAGGTACACGCCGGTCTGGTATTGTGTCAATAGTCAATACCGATACGGTGGGGCGTGACGTTGTCAGCCTTTTCTCACAAATATCATACAAAGAAATATATGGAAAAGGAAAAACCTTTTTTCGCACAAAGATATTTTATATTTCCCAAAACGTGGCGTACCCGTGGTCGTACCTTTCGTCAAATAATAAAAGGCCGATATCAACCAGCGATCTCCTGGAGCGGGCGGGGGATGTTCTGATTGGCTGACGCGCATCGCCGCTCCGCCAGCAGTCAACAGTGTGGCGATAACAGTGGCCGAAACGGAATATTAGATGCAGTAATTGTCCGTACCTAGTTTGTACTTTGTACACGAGCACACGTGGCTTGTGCCGGCACACGAAGGGTGCACCAGGTGGGGGGTTCTCGAATGTAGTGCGGAACATCTGATGCTATCCAACTAATCTATCACCAAGAGGCAAGACGCTGCTGCCCAGGTCCCTCTCTGAGGACGGATCTCAGCCCACCAGAGTTATTTGTTTTTTAGCCACAGGGTCGTAACTCGTAACACTACTTCGTTTGAATGGGTAACGGAACTTGGAAGTAGGTATTGCTAGGGACATTCTATCAAGAACTTATTGATTGTTAGGGTTCCGTACCCAAAGCGTAAAACGGGAACCCTATTACTAAACCAGCACGTCACCAGGCTGTATCTCAGCTAGTTGGATAGTTGAAATTTTTACAGATGATGAATCTGAAATGATGTTGAACCTGAATGACCTACCTATGTTCTGTTGTCGCTAACAACAAATACTAAAAACAGAATAAAATCAATATTTAAAGGGGGCTCTCATACAACAAACGTGATTTATTCTCGATATTAATAACGGCAATATTAAGTTGTATAGGTATTAACTTTGAAAATAAATAATTTTTAAATATTTATGAGCTCCCACACAAAAATCATATATGGTAAGAGCGACACTAGCGACACATTGCAATAATATTAAATTAGAGCAACCGAAACCGAGCTAACGATCAATAATAGTTCAATCATTGCGTCCTAGATGGCGCTTTCTTTTCAGTAAATTATGATCAATAGCCGCTTAACAAAACAAACGTTATATTTTTTGTGTCTAAATGATAAATAATAATTTAATGTATTATAATGGTATGCGCGTGTCCGACTCGCACTTGGCCGGTTATTTATAATACAAAAACAAAATTATTATACCTATTTAAATAATATAGCACCTGTGAGGCGTACGTTTTTACCTTTATTTCGTCACGTCGAAGCTACCCTACGATATATTCGGTCCACAAAGAAGCGATACGTAATAAAGGGACAAAGGCAGTTTGTCGGCGCCCAACGAAAGTTGTTGGCCCGCGGGAGGTCCGGAGCCGGAGCGGGATAATTAATTAGAGGCGAAGATTCGCGTCCTCTCGAGCGACATATTGGATAATGCGGATATCTCCAGCTTATTCACGTAATACACATTCTGTTAATTAGCGGAGCGCCGGCAGGCGGAGCGGCGCGCCGGGTTCCGTATGCGGCCACGATACGGTTCAACTTGCCTAGATTCAGCTGCACGGTAACATTGGAAGTTCCATGGATTATTAGCGCAGGGTGTTCGAAAGTCGTCTTAGTGTTGCGGCAGTAGATCTGAAAGTCGGGTGCAGGTCTTAGAGGTCGTCCTGACTCCCGGCCGACGGCAGTCGATACGGCGCGCGCAGGGCGCGGACCGGTCGGGCGCGCCGTCGGGCGAGCGGTCGGGTGAGCGGGCGGGCAAGCGGTGGCGGCCGTGCCCATAGCAACAGTCAGCTGTTTTCACCCCCTCTGAATGAAGGGCGCTCGTTATTTTTACTTGTGCATATACCATTCAAGGTTCCTTCGCTGTTGCATCAATGAAATATGTCGGTCCGGGCGGGTTCCGTAGAGACGAGGCGGAGATCCTTTGTGGGAGGCTCGATATCTGTTGCCATGCGAATTTTACATTTCATCTCAGTTTCTGTTGCCGACGATCCGTCAACCGATATAATGTACAAAACAACATTTGTGGAGGAATTCAAATATTCGTTCGAAACCAAATATCTCTCTTCATTCCGAACAGTACTGTACGAGTATAATGTTATAACACGCCTACAGTAACGAAATTTAATGAAGTTTCATATTTATGAGCTTTCCACATGAAGAACTAGCTGTGCGCCACAGTTCTGCCCGCGTACTTCCTATTCCTGTATAAGCTTGTATTCTCATGTCTATGCATGTTATTGTAAGGTTTCATTAAAAACCATTCTGTAGTGTTTGCGTGTAAGAGTAACAAACATCCATGCATTACTAAGATCAATAAAATTAGTATCAATAGATTTGACAAGCTAATAATAATACCGTATTGGAACGAGATAACAACATACGAAAAACTCTAAGAGTGACAGAGACATAGACACTTTCTTTTGTCTTTGTCAGAATATCACACATTTTTTTGTTGGGCACAACAATGATGTGCCCAACAAAAAATTATCGACTAAATTTGAATGCCATACAATCATTCTCACTCGCGAACAGTTTGTCAAATATGTCCGCCATTTTGTACTACTTTTTACTTTTAATTTGGTCGGTTTATAAAAATATGGTGATACCAATTTTTTTATAGGCAGATTACCCAAGAATGTGGTATTAAATAAAAAGGGTGACTGGAATCTTCGAAATAAACACAAAAAAAACAAATATGTTTATTGCACTCCTAAAAGGCTAAGTACTATAGATCGAGGACGTTTATAGACTTCTTTTTTATTATTTATGTTTTTAGCGGTTTGTTATTAGTCATTACATATTTTCGATAGTCCGGAAAAATGCAGCTGTCTAAAATTACAATAAATGTTTGCGTAGGGCTAATGCTTATAGTTTTCTATCAACATTTTCCAGTTTTTTTATTATTTTAAATACACTTGTTTCAAGAAAATAAGTAGACTTGTTATTGTGAATGTGGTATCCCTGTAAAATATGCCTGTCCCTTTCGGGTATACGCGAATGTCAAATCCATATGATACTTGTTCCTAGATGCATTAAGGTAAGGGCAACAGCTAGTAACAAATAATAGGTCTTTACCTATGAAATTGCCGTTCTGCAATACTGGCCATTTCAAATCAAAATAATTTTTGTTTGGCTAAGAATTCTAATTTCAAATTAATTTTATTTTAAAAACATGGAATTCTTTTTCCAAAAGTAGTCATTTGTTTATTGATTAGTGTTACATTCTCATCGCATTTCAATCTTTTTCGTCATCATGGATACGTTAAAAATTCGAGTAATTATGGAATATGAGTACCGTCGTGGCAGCAACGCGGCACAAGCCACAGGCAACAATCAACATCAACGACGTTTACGGAGCTAACACTACAAACCAACGCACCACCGTCCACCTGTTATTGGTTTGCTCGCTTCCGTTCTGGATTTTTTTTTTGGTCAACAATGACGAATTAAAGCTGGTTGTGGAAGCTGATGATACACAATCTACGGCTGAATTAGCAACAGCTTTCGACGTTAGCGTCAAAACAATATTGGTCAAATTGGCAAGGTAAAAAAGCTTGACAAATGGGTGCCCCACGAACTCAATGATCGCCAGCGCGAAGTACGCGTCGAGACGTGCCTTGCACTGCTCAACAGACAAATGAAGGAATTTTGAACCGCATTGTTACCTGCGATGAAATATGGATTCTGTTTGATAACCGCAAGCGCTCAGCAAGTTGGTTGGATCCATGTTCAGCACCTAAACAATGCCCTTACCTAGAAAAGTGATTGTCGCTGTTTGGTGGTCTAGCGCCGGTGTGATTCATCACAGCTTCTTGTCAAACGGGGTGAGCATTACTGCAGATGTGTACTGTGAAAAACTGAACACAATGATAGAGAAGCTGGCACATCTCCAACCAGCATTGGTCAATCGCTCGTATAATACCCGAGAGGCAGTACAAAATGCCTCCCGTCCAGCTGATTTCTTTAAGAAGGGCATCAATAAACTGCCACTGTGTTGGCAAAGATGCATTGATTGCATGGGTGATTACTTCGATTAATACAAATAAAAAATACATGAAAAAAAAACGTTTAAATTTTTTCATACAAAACGACAATTTCATAGGTAAAGACTAAAGACCTAACTAAGAATGTTTTATATTTTATTTCAAAATGATCCTCACATCGGTATTGTATTAGTTCCTAACATTCAGCTATCATAGGAATCAAGAGATTCGCCGGTAACCGACAATGGTAATAATACATAGGCTGCACTTAAAGTATCGGGAACGTAATATTTCCACTGTTCCTGTCATATTACAATCTTTTTAATTGAAAACTCCTCGGTTTTAAAAATCAAATACCATGTATTTATTTAAAAAAAGATTCTCGGTCTTGTCACAAGGTCTGGTCAAACTTGTTTAGTCGTTGAGAAAATGGAATTGACTCGAGAAAATTCTAGAGCGATGATTTATTATGATTTTCGAAGTGGTTTAACACAAAAACAGTGTGTTGACCGGATGATTTCTGCATTTGGTGATGAAGCCCCATCCAAAACCACAATTTATCGCTGGTTTGCATGTATTTCAACGTTGACGTGTCAAGCTCAGTGATGATTCCCGTCAAGGTTGTCCAAAAACTGCAGTCACCCAAGAAATCGTTGATGCTGTGCGTAAGCTGATTGAGGAAGACATGTGACATACCGCGAAATTCAGACAACTTTAGACATTGGCATGAGTCAAATACAAATAATCTTGCATGAACAATTAGGTTTAAAAAAGTTGTTTTCCCGATGGATACCGCATTTGCTCTGTGAAGAGCAAAAAGCGGCTCGCGTTACTTGGTGCGTCAGAACTCTCGAAAGATTCCACGCAGGATCCTCAAATGCTGTATACAACATCGTATCAGGTGACGTATCCTGGATATACGCGTACGAACCCTAAACAAAAAACCAGTCACGAGTTTGGGTGTTCGAAAATGAGTTAAAGCCAACAAAAATTGTTCGTTCACGGAGTGTTGCAAAAAAAAATGGTGGCCACGTTTGTCTCCAAAACCGGCCATGTTGCGACTATTCCTCTTGAGGAACAAAGAACGGTTAATGCAGAATGGTATGCTAGCATTTGTTTGCCACAGGTCGTTTCTGAACTCCGTAAAGAGAACTGCAACCGCCGCATCATCCTCCATCACGACAATGCGAGTTCTCACACCGCGCAAACAAAAGAGTTTTTAGAGCAAGAAAACATAGAATTATTAGACCATCCGCCGTACAGTCCCGACCTAAGCCCTAATGATTTCTATACTTTCCCTAAAATAAAGAATAAATTCAGGTCAGAGATTTTCATCGCCTGAAGAAGCTGTGGACCCCACTGTCCCCCCCCGCTGTGGATTTTGGAGACCCCAACTTTCGAATGGAATGGTTGCTTCAATTATTGTTTCCATCGTATGGAAAAATGTGTCAAATTTCGCGGAGAATACTTCGAAAAGCAATAAATACATTTTTAAATAGTAATGTTGTGTCACTTCCTTGATTCCCGAAATTTTCTGTGCCGCCCTCGTATAATGAATCATTTGTAAGCTCATGGTCCACCGCGGTCCGCGACCGGCCAGCCCACCCGAGATGTCTCTATATAATATTTACTTATGTAATAAGACGGTGTTCCTGCTGTTGTTATTGTTAACTTCGCGCGAGTGAAACTAGGCGGCTCATGATAGTCCATAAGGTCTGACGTCACCCGGAACATTCTGGTCGCTCGGGGGACGTGGGGCGTGAGGTGTCGGCGGGCGGCTCCTGTCGGTCCGTGGTCCTTTCTGTTCCTGACCAGCAATCGGTGTGCACGTAAAATTGTTAATTGTAGGGCGTGAGTCCTTGATGGATTAGTCCTTTTCTAATATTTACAATAGTACATGTAACCTGTGTCTATTACGTGTATTCCTACTATGAATATCACTTTTCTTACAAAATTAATTTATGTTTTTCCGGACATACAGTAAATTTTCTAAGATGTATTGAGAGGTGACAGTCAGAATTCCTATTTCTTTAAATTTTTCTCTCAAAGATGAATAGGGAGGCAACTTGTAAATTGCACGAATAGCCCGCTTCTGCAGCACAAAAATGTTGTTTATGTCGGCCGCATTTCCCCATAATAGTATGCCATAAGACATAATGCTATGAAAGTAGCTAAAATATACTATTCGCGCTGTATCTACATCAGTAAACTGTCTTATTTTTCTCACTGCATATGCTGCGGAACTGAGTCTATTCGCCAATTTAGCTATGCGGGGACCCCACTGCAGCTTAAGATCTAGAGTTATTCCTAGGAAAACTGTGGAGTCCACCAATTCCATGTTTTCACTGTCTAAGAGTACATTTGTTTGCAGTTGCTTAACATTTGGCAAGGAATTTTTTTATGCATTTAGTTTTTTTACTATTTAAAAGCAAGTTATTAACGCTAAACCAATGTACCATTCTCGAAAGTGTGTTGTTTACCTCGTCATAATTAGTTTCTTGTCGTTTGATTTAAAAAATAAGTGAAGTATCATCAGCAAACAACACTACCTCTTGACTATCTTTAACTAGGTAAGGTAAATCGTTTACATAAACTAGAAAAAGAAATGGACCTAGAATGGACCCCTGTGGGATCCCCATCTCTATTTTAGTCCCGGATGATCTTTTACCATTTATCTCGACCTTTTGAGTCCTGTTTTTAAGATAGGAATTCAAAAGATCCAGTGCCGTACCGTCTATCCCATAGCGGCGTAATTTCCTGATCAAGGTCTCATGCTGTACACAATCAAACGCCTTGGATAAGTCACACAAAACTCCCAAAGCATCACGTGACTCCTCCCAGGCCTCATAAATGTGATCAATTAAGTTAACGCCAGCGTCTGTTGTGGAGAGACCCTTTCTAAATCCGAATTGTTTTTTGTGCAGTAACATATTAGTTTCAAAGTAATATTGTAACTGATTTAACATAATTTTTTCAAAAATTTTACTAAATGAGGGGAGTATTGATATTGGTCGAAAATTTGTAACATCTGATGTACTGCCAGATTTAAAAAGAGGCAAGACTCGACTATGTTTCATTAAGTCAGGAAAAACGCCACTATCAATACATTTATTAAAATTTGTTGCTAGATGGGGTGCAATTACATCAACTATGAGCTTAGTGACTTTTACAGATATTCCCCATAAATCTGGAGTATGTTTATTGTTTAATAAGTTAAATGCATTTAAAATATCTTTGGGTCCTATCTCTTTAAATTTAAAGTTAGCTTCACATTGTTTGACATTGGTTTTAAGCAATGATTCGGCAATTGCAGGACATGAGATTAAATTTTTTGTAGTCGAAATCGGGATGTCAGAAAAGTATTTTTAAAATACTGTCGCAACTTCCTCGTCAGGCTTAATTATTCTATTTTCAATATTTAAATTAAATTCAGAGCTACGACTACCGACTCTCCCAGTTTCATCCTTTATTATGTTCCAAGTAGTTTTTATTTCATTTTTTGCGTTTTTAATTTTTTCCTTAATATAAAGCGATTAAGCCGCGATACAAACTTGTTTGAATGTTTTTGAATATATTTTGACATACTGCTTAAATGATTGATTTTGATTGTATGTGCGTTCTTGGTAAAGGTCATATAATTTGCGTCTACTATTGTGGATTCCTGCTGTTGCCCAATCATTAAAGCCCTTTTTATTTGTGGAACTGACTGTTTTAGAAGTAAAAATGGCTTTAAAATGTTTATTAATTAATTTAAACAATTCATCAAAAGCGAAATCTGGACTTTTGTTATCTTTCAAATATGTAATATTGGCCATTATACTACTCCTAAATTTCTCAATACGTCTTACATTCACAGGAACAAACACATTATTTTTGTTACAATTTTTACTATTAGAACTTATAAGGAATTCAGCTAATTGACCACAGTGATCAGAATTCAACTTGTTGATAATTTCTTTGTGGACAGGAGTTAAATTACTAAAAATATTATCAATACATGTAGCTGTAGAACTACAAATTCTTGTTGGTTCTGAAAATAGATTAGTCAGATTATATGATTTTAACAATGATGTGAATCGTAACTGTGGTGGAATTATTTTCTAGTAAATTAATATTAAAGTCAAAAAATATTATACTCTTCTTAAATGGGAATATGTGATCAATGCTGAGTACGACCACCATGTAGGAGACGTTGGAGTTGCCTGTTGGTTGACAGGTTTTAATACCCTCAATAGTTTCACCAAGGGAACTGATGTTACAAGGTCAAGGACTGATGTCGACCGTGCTCCCGAGGGACTACCGCGTCCTTCAGCGCCGCTACCGCTCTCCAACACGATTCCGATTATAATACTTCACTACATAGTATAAAGCAAAATCGCTTCCCGCGTCTGTCTGTATGTATGTATGCTTAGATCTTTAAAACTACAAAACGGATTTTGATGTGGTTTTTTTTAAATAGATAAAGTGATATATATATATATAATAACATGCTTAATATATTAGAGAACCACTGATAATTTCAAGATTTCTAATGTGAAGTCGAAAATAAATACATTTTTTTGCGCTCACATCGCAAACGCTGGCTGAACCCTATCGCATAGATCAAAATAATGTACTACATTATTGTACAACTTAAAAAGGTCTACAAAAAGTCCGCAATGGCATATGACTGAGATAGTCAGTTAAGGATAACATACTATATCCATTTTAATATTTAAAAAATTGGCAATTATAAAGCGGTAATTGGAAAGGTATATTACTATTATAATATAGGTATATTATATATACACAAATGCGGTATTAATTCCCTATCATTTTAAATGCGTTAGTTAGCTTGAGAATTTCATGAAGATTATTTTTTCCCTTTACACCATGGTTTTTTTTTTTTTATATTAGTTCGATAGGCAAACTGGCAAACGTGCCACCAGATGGTAAGTGGTCGACGTCGCCCATGAACATAAACTGAGACATAAGATGTTAAGTCTCGGTGCCAGTAATTACACTGCCTGTCTTGCCCTTCTCTCCGAAACACAGCAAAGCTGTTTCACGGGAGAAACAAGCAAGAATACCTTAGGAGATATAGCAAAATCAAAATAATGCGTCGCCGTGATTCGACCGAGCCGCGCGGGCGCTCCACATGACGCCGCGCCTCGCGTCCGAGCCGGACGGAGTTTCCGTCAGACAATGTATGGTATAATTGTATATCCTAAGTATCCCTAATACGGATGTATATATAAGATAACGCGGGCGAAGCTGCGGGCAACATCTAGTATATTATAATAGTAACTGTACCACATCATCTCACGTTTTTTGGTTTTATCATATTAGCAAACAGGTACTTTTACAAGATAATATCAATATGTACAAGTGATATATTTACATGTACCTCGCATAAGGAAACCAAGGATTAGTAGGTCCTCATAATTTGGACACGCTGCCAATTACGTATCGTATCGTCGACGAACACGACGGGCCGCGTGACGAGCTGCTGAGATCCAAATTAAACGAAAATGTCCTGGAAATTGGGAACAATGGAAACAATAAGGAAAAACGTCGCAGGTGACGGGGGAAGCGGGGAGCGGAGACGAATGGAGCGGGGTTATCCAGTTAATTAAAATACATATTTCCCTTGTATTGTCACCCGCCTGTACTGTTCTGATACTATAGTGTAGAGGTCATACAGGAATTAATAATCAACCGTTATGAATATAACAGTAACGCTGTTTACTGAATTTTAAGATGACCTTGATCACCTATATCTTATCACATGAGATCATTTGTGATGATGTCGATACCGAGTGCCGGTGGGGTATCCATTGCTGTCGCCATCATGCACACACAGACAGAACCAAGAACGATCGATAAGCAACAGCTGACGAGCGGAACTTGACCATGCTGAGTATAGCCGAAGTGAGATTCAACTTGAATTGAATGTAGTCGGCCCTTATCTAAGCTGCTGGCAGTAGGTAGTTAGGTCCTAGGTAGTATATGACATACGTAGTAAGCTGTGTTACAAGTGTATGTG
Source organism: Helleia helle (assembly GCA_963853865.1). Taxonomy (NCBI): domain Eukaryota; kingdom Metazoa; phylum Arthropoda; class Insecta; order Lepidoptera; family Lycaenidae; genus Helleia; species Helleia helle. The sequence continues at coordinate 18,829,787 of OY971432.1, read as the reverse complement.
GGTGATGTAACGAGGACCGGAGATCGGATCGATCCGCCAACCGGAGACCGGGAGAAAGCGTGAGCGGGTAGGGTGCCCATCAAGTACTCATTCTGAATGTTCTCGGGCTACAATTCTCAATAATATTGCATATTATTGTAGTACAGCATATTACGTGCAGGATCGACGGCTGGCTGCTGGCTCTTTCCCAAAACGTTTCATGACTGTAGCGAGCTGAGACTTGCAGTGCAGTGACGTCTGAATAATATGCTTTTTATTTTTTAATAAAAAATTGTACAACTGACTATATTATTATATTCCATCGTCGTGTTCCATTTTCTACTAACGCTTGGGCTATCTAATGATTACCCTGAACTAACTCGTGCACATGAGTAACGGAATGAAAGAGAAAGGACACCATGCCACTCGTGTTGCTGTTCCAACAGCTGACCCGCTCGGAGGAGCTCGAGTGGTAGTGGTGCAGTAGTACCCCGCGACGTCACCGGCGCGGGTTGCGGCGGGGGCGATCGGGCGCAGGGGGGATCGTATCGATTGTATCCCATTGTTATCTCACCACTTTATTTATCACCCCCACATTACTGACGATGTGAACATTAAAAAAACCGTAAGTCAACCTTGAATAGTAAATAGGGTTGTGTGAAATGGGGATGAAGCGGCCGAGGGACCGCTGTGATAACAAAGGAATTGATAACGATAGATTTACGAACGAGAGGGAAGGACTTAACTGCAAGAAATCGGGAATATTTTTGTCATAATGGTTATTAATGCTTACGCGAATGAAAAAAACTTTATAAACCGCGATAAAGTCAGTTTTTGTCAGTGTTAATTTTCAAAGCTTGATACGCATAGGGGACATAATAATAGTGTAAAAAAGATGTAGTCTGACCTCACACCTCTGAGATGTTGTCATCTTATGTCTCCTATTTAAAACGTGTGACTTCTAGTGCGCCTGATGTCATGCAACGCAGCAACAAAAGTAAACCCAAGTTGGATCAATGCCTGTCTACCAAAGTGGAGGGTGGTGATCGGTGGTGACGGACGACGGTAGTCGTCGGTGGTGGTAGTGGTGGTGAATAGTGACGGTGGCTGGCGGGAGTGTCCGCGGGCGGGCGTGGCCTGGTCACCCCGGTATTGATCGGCGCTAACCTTGGCAGTGAGCGAGGACGTCTATTTATAGCGCGGGCGAGGGTGGTGCAGGAAGGGCGGGTGCGGGGCAGGGTAGCACCCCCCCCCCCCGTCCCGAGCACCCTGCGGACGCCCGGTAACGGGGTGAGGCGCGCCCCGGGGTATACATTATGCAGGAATTACTCGGGGATTGTTTTAAAATGGTTATTTCTGGGCGGCGTGATTGTGGCCCGGAGTGATCGTTGCTGGATTAAAGTTTACACTAACTACACCTGGTACACGCCAATACTGAAGACAAGTTCATTATATTATTTATATTAGCGGGACCTTCTATCTTCTATCTGAATTAAATGCTATTATGTAAATTAGTAAAAAAAAAAACTAAAAAACACGCTTTTTAATATGACGTCTACTAGTCTATATTCTATAACATTGCGGTATTGTTAGTATTTCTGTGAGATAATATCTGTCGTTTTATACTTCGGGTGATTAGGAAACGCAATAAAACCAACTTATGGAGTTGCTCTGAAAATATTGAAAATATTGAAATTGAACCTCATTTAAAGTTTATTGGCAGCTTGTCCCCTTTTCCCTTTTACTTTTAAAATGACACCATATTAGAACACGTTATATCATTATATAGACTGATTCAAATTACATAAAAGATCTAATCGTACATCAGCCTCTCCCACCATCACACGGTGATGACGACCTTGTCACCGTGTCACGTGTAGTGTTCGTGGTTCTGTCAAACACATCGATAATTCTAAACCTAAAGAAAAACTTTACACTAAAATTGCTATCTCTACTTGGATCTATGACCTTGGACTATAAAATATTAGTTTCGGAGATCAGCGCGTTCAAACAAATGGACACTCATTGTTCAGGTTCATTTTACCTAGACGTCCTCTGTGGCTCAATCGGCGCGTTGGCGTCCAAGCCGGAGGTAGCGGGTACTAATCCCGCCAGGGAACAAAACGTTTTCTGTGTTCCTGGGTCATGGATTATATTATATCATAAAAATCTTAAATATATGTATAGTACAAAAGTATTAAATATATTTCAGTTGTCTGCTACCCGTAACACAAGTTCTTCGAGAACTAACCACGGGACCAGATTGACGTGGTGTAAAGCGCCCATAGATATTAGTACAACTATTATACTGGTACAGACGGCACATGACAGATCACTTACAATAAAGAGAGATATTTTAGAAAGATAATATTATATTAGGGTCACATTAAATTGTTCTGTAGACTATATATCTATGAAAAACTTGTCGTTTTGGAGAGTTATGGATTAATAATTAGTGCTTAGTTGCTAGTATCAATATTCAGCACAGACTACCGTGCAGCCACCTCCACAATAGTCTTAATTCATAATTGTTTTAATAATCTGTTTTCTTCTACTTGTTCACCTGTTAGATTATTTGTATTGTTGTTAAACTTATAATATTATATAATTACTAGCTGTTGCCCGCAGCTTCGCCCGCGAATTTGAGAGATTGACAACCCTAATCACTTTAAGGGTATGAAAAATAGATAGTAGCCGATTGTCAGACTTACTGAATACGCATTTAAAATTTGGTAAAAATCGGTAAAGCCGTTTCGGAGGAGTACGGTAACTAACATTGTGACATGGAAATTTTATATATTAGAAGATGATAATCACATGTAGGTATTGAAATGTTATGGCCTTATGCAAAAGATCTACGACCAGCGCTGACAGCATGTTATGTCACCAAATGCCGAGAATGAGATGGGTTTACGGCACTTTTTGCAATATCTAAGATATTATGTGAATTATAATGCAATACCGACTCAGCTTGGGGGACCCAGCAGACCACGAACTGGCTCGAATGGCACAATTACGGATACCAGAACGAAAGTGTGTCTGTGTGAGTGTTACGGCAGAGTGTAGGCGATCAGAAGAGAAGTGGTTGTGATGAGGACAGCCCGCACACAAGAGGTGTCATGTGTCGGGGCAGCGGTGAGCGGACGGGCCGCAACTATCTGCATACACGGTGCCGGCGGAGCGCCTGTTGCTGGGCGCCCGCCGATCGATGCCACCTGATGCGGGGTGTACTGGCGGCGCTGGGGTGCGGGGACGGGGGGAGGGGAGGGGGGGGCAGGAGCGTGGCACGGGGGGGGGAGGAGGGCATCGCGATCATTTCTTTTTCATTTTCCCTTTACAGTTTACGCTCTGTTTCATAACGTATCAATTTTTAAATGAGCTCCCAAATTAGATAGTTCAACGACTTTTTATAAAACACGCTTACAGAAGGGGAAGGTTTTAGTATGTAGATGATATACTGGTGATGAAGTGTCATTATCATCGACTCGTAGCTCTCTGCGAATTACATATGATTGTTAAGTGTTAACGGTTTCGATAACTTTGGTAATGACGCCAATGTGAGTCAATGCGAAACTCGGCTCATATTGATATCTACCCACAAATAACCCCTAAAGACTAAAACCTAGCTCAGGCCTTTGCCCTTTGCCTTCCGCCTGGCAACAAGACCGGCGTCGAGTGTCGGGGCTCCGGTCGAATTAGCCGTGCCATTAGAGTGAGTGCCTCCGCCTGCCGCGCCGAGAGGGCCCAGGTACGTAGGGTGCGTGGCGAAGCACCCTCTCGACGCCCATTGTTCTAGAGCGCCGCTGGTTCTAGACCGAAATATGTCGCTAATTTTTGGTAAATGCTTCGCATCTGTCACGTACGCCACGTCCTTACCTACAATGTGCAGCTGTATTATAACTACAAGTGCATTTTATGTTCACAAATTAACTTTCAACAACAAATTCTTTGCTCGTATGGTGAGTATCATTTCACGTAGATGAGACAGCAAGTCCTAACAACTACTTCAGGATATCCGTATATATAGGCCACAATATGATGAACCCCACAAATTTGATTGTTTTAGCAACTGACCTTATGTGAGACGAGTACAAATTCCGACAAGGAAGAGTGCGCGCGTCACAATAATTTTACAAAACGAATTCCATTTCCGCGCCCAAACTGAACAATTATTGGATTGATAAAGCAGGTTTCCGGCGTGGGACTGGAAACGCGCCTCATCATCGGCAGCCCGCCGCCCGTCACTCCGAGGACAACGATAAAGAGCATCCTCCGGATATTTCGTTTGAGAGGCTCTTAGATTGGATCGGCCGCGGGACACGGGATCGAAGTTTTGTCACATTCGAGTCCTTGCGAGTGGGAGTAAGAAGGGTCCCAGTAATATTGCTGTAGCGACGCCGTCGCGCGGAGTGGCTGGGGGAACGTGAAACGTCAAAAGAAAATGGAACGCCTCAGAGCGAGGTAACGCCGCATGCGTCATGTTTTTTCGTTCTTGCAGCCGGCTCCATTGAATTATAAGACGTTGTCACGTCAAAAATCTGTATTTTTAAAGAGACGTAGATCTCCATTGGACCAGCGCCTTGGTTCCATACCCAGTACACAATACAGTTTTCATCTCACGTTTGATATCGTCGTATGTACATTCAATTAATAAAGTAATTTATGCATGATAAGTGTTTATCGCGGTGTTACCGAGCACGAGCGGTAGTAGGCGGTCCCAGGCACCGGCGGCGCGGGCCGACACCCCTCTTGTACCACCGCCACCACCAGGTGCGGCCCACCAGCGGCCACAGGCGCGCTCCTGTGCTGCACCCATGAAGACGCTCCTCTTATTGTGTTGTGAGTCATTTATAACAATTACGTATATAATAATAATAATAGGTATCAATCCCTTAAGGTTACACAAGTCGCTCTTCTTTCCATACAAACGCAGAACAGTAATTACTACAATGTTTGACGTTGACCATGAAAAACGAAGTATAATATAAATTGATCTCGTCGTTACCTATGTGTGTATGTACCCAAAATCGTAAAATAATTATACATTAAAAAAATACAAGCTTCTAAACCGAGTAAAGTATACCGAGCACGAAAGCTCAAAAATAAAGCCCGTATAGTTTAGTTATTCAAAAGACAAAATAAATTTATTTTAAAAAGATACACTTATTAGTTTTTCTATAATAACTGTTTTGCTAAAAGGAAATTTTCGGAATGAATCATTGTGCATTTCATTCTAGCACACATGTTCGCGCACTATGCCAGGTGAGATAGCAATCATTTTGTTAGAGTTCGCGCCATCGACTAGTTCAACCTTAATGTCCCTCTGCTGGGCACGGGTCTTTTCCTCGAAATCAGGCGAGGAGGGTTTTGGGCCATAGTTCACCGATGCACTGGCCCAATGCGGGTTGGTGAACTTCACACACCTTCAAAGACTTAATTTCATCAGGCATGCAGGTTTCCTTACGGTGTTTCCTTCACCGGTGAGGAAGCGATGGTCTCATGTTCAGATGCACGTAGTAATTAAGAAAAACCCATTTCTAGGCATCACAGGGGGATCAGGATCGAACCCGGACCTCTCGTCTTTCACTCAAGAAGCCGAGCCCATACCCACTAGTGACTAGGCCATCGTCGCTCACGTCACATGATCAATTACTTATAAATATTTATGAGACGTATAAGACTTGCAAACCCGAAGTAAGTTATAGGTCTGGTCGCTCTGTGAAGGCTCATGTGAAGGCAACGACGCATGCACATGATCCAAACTATCACACGACGAGACTTGGGCTCGCTCGGGTGACGGGTCTGACAGCTGGTGAACTACTCGCAGCCGCGGCGCTGGTGCGGGGCCTCGACCTCGACCTCCTGGTGCAGTACCGGCCCCCGGGGAACGTGTCGGATGAGCGGCTGCTGGTGGACCCTGCCACCTTTGTCCGCGAGCGCGGGCGGGGGGCTCGCCGGCAGCTCGAGGCTGAGGCCCTGTACCCACAGGAGCGAACGCTCAACCTGAAGATTCTGGACCTGATGAGGCAGGTGGTGTACGCCACGCAGGACCGCATGCGGGCGCTGCGGCCGGTGGTGGAGAAGTACCGGGACGACCCCGCCTTCAGGATGAACTTTATACTTAACAGGTAAGTCCGGCAGACTCCAGTCGAAGGCCCATCCATCTGGAGAGACCCCGTGGTCCCAGACCGAGGTCTCGAGCTGTGGTGTCGTAGCAGCGGCTCTACCTCTTCCTGTCTGTCATCCCGTGCACTATGCGAGGTGTACTCACTCAGGAGTTTGACGACAGTTTGACTGAGTTTCATCTCCAACCATCAAATTATAAAACAAAATAGCCCTTCAAAATTCACCCTTTCCTATCACCCTAATAAACGTTGTCTTGTATGATGGCGGGCCACTCGTATCAAGTCGATTATTATTAATGTTACGACAGGTATAATGGTATGTTCTTATGGCGCTACTCGGCGGATGATGATCAGCCACCTGTCTGTCCACCTGTCTGTCCACCAGTCTGACCGCTCACGTCTGTCCGTCGTCAGGCTGAAGCAGTACCTGATCGACATGCGTCGCATCTACACGCTGGCGGTGCACCGCGGGCGGGGCGCGCTACTTGCCCACCACCTGCGCCTGTACCAGCACTGCACCAGGAAGCACGTGGACATCCTGTACATCGTCGACCACGTCATCGACCTGCACCAGGCGTTCGTCAGGGAGTACATGACTCCAAATTAATAAACACCATGCCTCAACACTGTCGTCTTTGGTTGTAATACCTTTTTTTGCCAAGGAATTTTGTAAGAATTATATTTTATAACGACTTATTGTGAGCCATGCAGAAGTACTTCAGATGTTAAGGATGACGGGCGACAGACGAACTGACGAGGTCGAGGAGGTAGGAGGTAGCCCGGAGTTTGTCAAAACTGCTGTAAAATATTGTCTTTCGGCACGTGAGTAGGCTCCACAAGAGCTTATTACCATCCTATCCCGATCCTTTATCGTATTGTACCGTGTCTTGTCCGTACAATACCGACACGTGGAGATGTCAAGCTCGTTACGGCAGTTGCCTCACAAATAATGTATTTCTCGCGTTTATTCCATACATATTTATTTGCCAAGTAATTTTGGCATCGGTTCTGTGACAACGAACGGAGCGAGATAATTAAAACGATTGCCATCGATTCTTAGAATTTGTTAAATTCAAGACGTGTGGAACTAATTAGGCAGGTGACGTCGTGCTAGCTGCTAGCTGGTCGAGTGCCAGGCGCGAGCCGCCCTGGGACTAGACTCGCCCCCGACTCGCCTCTCATTCGCCCGCGCTTGACTCGACAACTACACGTCGTGGCACCGGCCACCGATTACTTAGACATATTCAATCCCGTGTCCCCGAGGCGGGGACGGAGTGCGGGTTCGACTCCCGGTCCGCCGTAACGCAATAGTTGTGATATGAAGCACGTCACTCGGCCAGTTCGCTAATTCATTTGGCATGCGCCGCCGATTAGGAATATTCTTGATATATTTCTGTGTGTGTGGGGGGGGGGGGGGAGGCTGATATATTATGTCGCTTATTGTGTTAGGAGGTATCAGCTAGATGTCGGGCGAACAGTAGAGACCAACATCATATTATACATTGGTTTATAATTACATACATACATACAGACTGAGATTAAAGATAATTGATGAAGAATGAAATTAAGTTATGAAAGAAAGAATCATATACATTTCTAAAGTAGGTATTCGAATATTGGGTGATCTATGTTTTATTAAACGCTTACAAAAAATATCTTAATTCATTAACCCACAGGTTACATTACTAACTACACGAGTATCATATCTGTACGTGAGTAAACAAGATGAGTAAATGTCTTGTGTAAAGTGTCGTCGTCGTCGAGTGTAAAATATTCAATAACGTGATATAATCGCTGCAAAAAACGTTTCTAAAAACAAATCATACTTAAAATGTCGTTAAGGGGCAATCACATCGGTTTATCGTGGAGAGGATTACGGCACGGGGGGTGTGCGGGGCGGGGCTGCGAGGGGAGGGGCTGAGCGCGCCCGGAAACGGCCGATGATTCACGAGCAGCGGGCGGCGGGCTCCGGCGATATCCGCAATCCGGATATAGGCAATAAACTATCTCCAGATTATATTTATATGTTTGTATTTATCGTATCGATTTGCGTTACAATAGAATATGCATTGTCCAGTCTCCCAGGGAGGAGGTGGGCTGGTGTCGCCCCGGGACCCGGGTCAATTCGTCAGTGATGCTGTGCTCGGACCAGCTGATACGAAGTTTACATCAACTTTACCAGTCAATGATGCTGCAGTCTCTTCTATCATCTATCAGCTATACGCAGTCACATCACATTAAAATAATTATGTGTAAATTACATTATAGTTACTAATTTCCAGTAAGTGCTCGAAGTACGTTAATCTCTAGAGACAGAGAATTAATATCAAACATCAAACTAACGGACTTTGACAGGCTCACTTAGTTCAGCAGTTGTGACTTGTGGGCCCTTTAACTTTCAAGGGTTTGAGTAGGGCCGACGTGGGCGGTGGGCCCCGCCGCAGCCTGTCGGGATGTCGGCGAGGGATCACCCGCCGGAGCGAGTTCGAGGTTCGAGGGATGGTAATGGGAGAGGTAATGGTGACCACCTGTAAGTTCTCTTGATTATTTCTTTAATTATTAAGTATTAATGAGTGTTTTTAACAATCAAGTTAATCTCTTCTTATCTATATCCTGTTATTTGTTTTACATTTACTAGAGTCAGGTCATGGTGTAAAAACACCAAAGAATGCAATAATTGAAGAAATTTCGTAAACTGGTAAACATGTTACTACGGGTCACATGTTTACCAGTTTACGTTATATTATGTTTACCATTAAATCGAAGTTCCCTTTTTTTTCTCATCCCGTGGGGCAGTGAGTCTCCCCAGGCGGGTATGTGGGACTCGCTGCGTCCGAAAGCTGGTAAGTGCCACCAATACCGCATTTGGTGAGGTGCCCCGGACCGGTGGGAGGGAAGCGCTGTGCCGCGCTCTTACGTTATATTATGTTTACCATTAAATCGAAGTTCCCTTTTTTTCTCATCCCGTGGGGCAGTGATTCTCCCCAGGCGGGTATGTGGGACTCACTGCGTCCGAAAGCTGGTAAGAGCCACCAATACCGCATTTAATGAGGTGCCCCGGACCAGTGGGAGGGAAGCGCTGTGCCGCGCTCCCGGCTGCATGGGTACCACCATGTTGCTTGTTTCTCCCGTGAAACAGCTTTGCTGTGTTTCGGAGAGAAGGGCAAGACAGGCAGTGTAATTACTGGCACCGAGACTTAACATCTTATGTCTCAGGATAGGCAACACATAGATGAGTTGCCTTTTTTTTTTCTCTTGAAAGCCGGGAAATGCTCTGAGACATCCCGCGGGAGAGTGGGTCTCCCCACGCGGGTATGTGGGACTCGCTGCGCCCGACTGCTGGTAAATGGACGCAGCTCTACCCACTAAAACCCGGCGAGTGCCACCAATGCCGCCTTTGGTGAAGTGCCCCGGATCTAGAAAACAAACAGGGCACCTCGACGGCTAGTCAGTCCCGCAAGGGACCGACGCCACCTCCATAGAGGGGTTGTCCTGCACCACGGAACAACCCCTACCAACGTCGGGACAGTACATTGGGGTGAGGTTCCCATCCTCACACCTTGCCCCCTGCTCTTCTGTCCCCTCTTCTTATAAGAGGGGTACAAAGAGCCCCTTCGGTCCAATTAGCTTCGTTCAAGGTGCACCGCCCACGACAAGGCCTGAACCATGGTAAGGACATAGATGAGTTGCCTGGGCTCGTTCCAGGTAAACTAGTTTATGTTCATGAGCGACGTCGACCACTTACCATCAGGTGGCACGTTTGCTAGTTTGCCTATTCAACTAACATTAAAAAAAAAACTAATGAGCAAACAGGGCACCTCGATGGCTAGTCAGCCAGGGGACCGACGCCACCTCCACAGAGGGGTTGTCCCACACCACAGAACAACACCTCCCAACGTCGGGACAGTACAATGGGGTGAGGTTCCCGTCCTCGCCCCTTGCCCCCTGCTCTTTTGTCCCCTCTAAGAGGAGTACAAAGAGCCCCCTCGGCTCAATCAGGTTCGCCCTAGGTGCTGGGCACACCTTAGGCTACTGAGCCCCTCAGCCCATCGTAACGTCAGTAAAAAGTAATTGGTGGGCCATGGCTGTGGCGTGGTCTTCCGTCTGGGGTGGCCGGGGTGTGCGGGGGAGGGGTCCCGTGACGGAGGCCGCGCCGCCGGACCGCACGGGAGAGACCTCGAGGTCAACTGCCCGCAGCGGCCTTTGTCCCGCTCGTGTGTCCCAAAACATTTACATACAGGAGTTACGTGAAGGAGCGTGCTCAGACGTGCACGGTGTATATTAAATGTACTAGTTCTTATAAACGTTTAATTACAATTAATTATATTAATTATATTAATACTAGATACAAAAGTTTTGTCAAATCCGCAGAGGTATAACATGTCCCCACCTTTTCTCTGCTCGCTGCTCCCCGCCGCTAGCAGCCCTTGTAGTCGGGCAGCTTGGTGTCTGCCACCTCTGCGTCCGCCTGCCCCTCCACCCGTAGCAGCACGTCCAGCACCTGCCGCTTGATACTGTTTTGATGCTTTTTGGGCAGGCGGCGGGTGCTCTGGCAGACGCTGGCGAAGAACAGGTCGAGCGAGTCGCAGTCGCCGGCGGGGGGCTCCCAGGCGGACCCCTCCTCACCCCCCTCCCCATCCGGCTCAGACGGCACCTCCGTCGCGTCTAGCTTTATGTCCTCGCGCGGCTGTCGCTGGTTCCTGGATATGATACCATAATATGAGCAAGCTTAAGCTACCAATATATACAATAGATACTATTTCATACAGTAGAGAAACCCTCGAGGCGGTTAGAGCTGACGCCGTTACCTGCGTATGGTCATGTAGGGCAGCACGAAAGCCATTCTGTTCTGGAAGCGCCACTTCTTGCAGGGCACTCCGGCCTTGGTTGTGGCACCCTTGCGGCTCTTCTTCAACGACTGGCGCAGCGAGTCCCGCAGGATCTTCCACTCGCGCTTCAGCACCTCGCCTGCGACGTATTACACACTGTTACCGTTCACAACATACCACGATAGAGAAAATACAGAATGAGAGGGAGTATCCAGAGATTCAAATCTTGATCTATACAAAGTCAGTTTACACGGTATAGTTGAATACTAAGCTAGCAGTAAGTAGTACTGGCGCCAGAGAGATGGTGGACAGAAAAAAATATGTAATAATGTTGTCGAAACGGCGTATGTCGGTGACTGTGGTCAGCGCCTGACCGGTAACAACAGGCAATAACTTCATGTAGCCACTGATATTTGATTATCCATGTAAATGATTATTGATTATAAAAACATAATACATGATAATCATTGCCACAGTTAATAATCCGACAGTGCGCGGTTTAATATTTAGTTACGAAGAAAATAACAGGATGACTTCAGAATAACCGAAATATCCTAAAATCTTCAAAGCATTGGTTCATCGTCCGAATATTATGTTACGAATGATCTACCTATGAGTTATGACAAGTGATTGTTGGTGGTGGCTGGTGCGAACAGACAGACTAAACAGTGCGGTCCGGTAGAGGCATGCACGCTGTTGCTATGGGCCGGGGAATTGGCGCCGCTCCAGCAATCAGTAACTACATTAGCGCTTACTTTTTGTGAACGCTCCAGCTGGCGTCAACCGCCCGCCGGCTGGTGTTACTGCGGGAGAGCTTGTCACCACCGACTGACAGACAGACATTATTTTTTGTATCAACGAAGTTATTATATGGGGAATACATCTAAATGTATTTGCCAAAGAGTACACAATACTAAAAAAATGACATAGAAATACTTAATCTAGACCCTGAAGGCTGAACTGGTAAGCTGGTACCGAAATCCGAACCCAAGGTTTGTTACGGCATAGACATTTGACCATTGGACCTAGCTCATGAAATATTTTCCTTATTCAGATAATAGTCTACCGCCATGTTTGAATGTGGCTGAAATTTGTACATCTGGACCGGCTGTCACACTGCAAAAGATGTCAGGTCAACACGAATCGAATCGAAAATCGAATGTAAATTAGGATTTGTGAAGCTATATCCAAAAAGCGCCTGTCCGTATATAATAGAATCGGTTATCGGCAGCGCGGCGGTGTGCCCGCGGCGGAGTGTGCAGGGTGCGCAGCTGACGCAGCGGTACTTACAGTTGCCGCCGACGCGGTCAGCGATCTCGGCCCAGCAACGGTCACGAACGTCGATGTCGCGATGGTTCTCGTGCCGCGTGTCGTACAGCACCGGGTATCGCTTCACCTCGTCGATCAGCCGCTCGCGGTACTCGCGCGACGCCATATCACATGCCGGCAGGTAACGCGGGCGCGGGTGCGAGTGACACGGGCGACGGCGAGCGAAGCGCGGGCGATACTGTGGACTGTGCGAGCGAGCAATCGCATCGCACCGCGCTCGGTGTACGCCGTGGTTTACTGTAGAGTACCGCGCCGCGCAGATGCGACGAATAGGCATAAAATAATTACAAAAAAATGCATGCACTTTACTATAAGAAATATTTGTTTATTAAATTGTGTTCGTATTGTATTAAATACATAATGCACCCTAACAAGAATACTGTATTCTATGACTAATGTTTCTTGGTATACTTACTTTAAATTAATCTCAATTCTCAAATAATAATTACAGCATTTCGGGGCAGTTTTAAATATGCCGCAACGAAATGCAGGAACAATCTCCCACCACCGCTTCGGGACATTTGTATGGACAGCAGAGTTTTAAACGCCATTATAAAGAATATTTGTTGATGGAACAAAAACAACAGCAATCAATCAATCAATCAATCAAATTTTTTTATTCAAAATAGTACTAATACAGTATCTTTTTGAACGTCAATTGAATCTACCACCGGTTCCAAGGTAAGCCCACTGAGAAGAACCGGCGAAACAAACTCAGTGGAACTAATCTTTTCAAATAATATATATTAATAACAATTTTAACATCTTATCTTGAAATGCCCGGGAGGAACGCCTTATTCCCAGGGTGTGGTATCTTCCATGAAATCTTTTACTTTATAATATGCTTTACCACACAAACGTTCTTTAACAACTTTTTTGAATTTTTTTATGGAGAGCTTTTGAACGTTTTCTGGGATCCTATTGTAAAAGCGTATACAGTTGCCTTTAAAAGAATTGCTTACTTTCGAAAGTCTAATCATTGGTGCATGTAACCTGTGTCTATTACGTGTATTCCTACTATGAATATCACTTTTCTTACAAAATTCATTTATGTTTTTACGGACATACAGTAAATTTTCTAAGATGTATTGAGAGGTGACAGTCAGAATTCCTATTTCTTTAAATTTTTCTCTCAAAGATGAATAGGGAGGCAACTTGTAAATTGCACGAATAGCCCGCTTCTGCAGCACAAAAATGTTGTTTATGTCGGCTGCATTTCCCCATAAAAGTATGCCATAAGACATAATGCTATGAAAGTAGCTAAAATATACTATTCGCGCTGTATCTACATCAGTAAACTGTCTTATTTTTCTCACTGCATATGCTGCTGAACTGAGTCTATTCGCCAATTTAGCTATGTGGGGACCCCACTGCAGCTTAAGATCTAGAGTTATTCCTAGGAAAACTGTGGAGTCCACCAATTCCAAGTTTTCACTGTCTAAGAGTACATTTGTTTGCAGTTGCTTAACATTTGGCAAGGAAAATTTTATGCATTTAGTTTTTTTACTATTTAAATGCAAGTTATTAACGCTAAACCAATGTACCATTCTCAAAAGTGTGTTGTTTACCTCGTCATAATTAGTTTCTTGTCGTTATGTTATTGTCTATTATGTTCGTCATGCAGCTATAAATTATAATCAAAACTAATGAATGTGTGTATGTGTGCGCGCAACGTTGCGCGAGAAACTTGTGTGTGTGCGCGTGCAGGTGCTTGTGTGTATGTGTTTGTCTATCTGAATTTCTTATTATTATTATTGTTTTTTTTTCTGTATGCTGGACACCCTCAGCAACGTCCGTTTCAAGCCAAAATTCTTCTATTGGTTCATGTTATCAAGTTATTCTAAATTTTTTTTTATTTCTTTTATATTTTAAAATATCATAATATGTTCGTAGGTACCCTATATAAATTTTAATGTCGCAAGATGTACTAAAATATCAACTGAGTATTATAATAGCATGTATTACGTTAATTCTTATTTCTTATCATTTTTTATCAATCCATTCCGCTACCGCCAAAATAAATAAAGAATAATTATTAATGGTGGTCCTGAAAATCGGTGTTGGGATTAGAATATGTACTCGTAAATACCATCCTAACAGAAGCCGTATTAAAATTAAAATGAAGAGAAAAGAAATGATAACTAATGACGGTGACGTTATCGTAATAAAACTGCGGTATAATGTTGTGCTATCGTCGTCCGTGTCATTAATATCTTATAGCATGTGTGGTGGTGGACTGCGATACGTAACAAGTAGTTTTATTAAAATTAAAATGAAGAGAAAAGAAATGATAACTAATGACGGTGACGTTATCGTGGGACGTGCCGCTGCCTAAAACTTGCTTAAAATAAAATAAATTTTATTTTATTTTAAGTGTCTAAGATCCAAGTTTAGTTATTGTTTTTTTTTATTATTATTTGTCTAGGTGTATTTTTTTTGGGTTATTATTAGTAAGTATTTTTGTATCCTGTGTTTGTTTTTACTATATTGTTTGACGGTTACCTATGCTTAATTATATGTAGTGCAGCCCGTAACAAGTAGTTTTATTAAAATTAAAATGAAGAGAAGAAAAGAAATGATAACTAATGACGGTGACGTTATCGTAATGACTGCGTGACGTGCTATCGTCGTCCGTGTAATAAAACTGCGGTAATTCTTAATTACGTATCATATTACAATATATAAAAATGAAACATAATACGTTATCGTAATAAAACTGCGGTATAATGTTGTGCTATCGTCGTCCGTGTCATTAATATCTTATAGCATGTGTGGTGGTGGACTGCGATACGTAACAAGTAGTTTTATTAAAATTAAAATGAAGAGAAAAGAAATGATAACTAATGACGGTGACGTTATCGTAATAAAACTGCGGTATAATGTTGTGCTATCGTCGTCCGTGTCATTATCTTATAGCGTGGTGGACTGCGATACGTAACAAGTAGTTTTATTAAAATTTGAAGAGAAAAGAAATGATAACTAATGACGGTGACGTTATCGTAATCGTCCGTGTGCTATCGTCGTCCGTGTCATTAATATCTTATAGCATGTGTGGTGGTGGACTGCGATACGTAACAAGTACGTGGGTCTCCCCACGCGGGTATGTGGGACTCGCTGCGCCCAAAAGCTGGTAAGTGGACGCAGCTCTACCCACTCAAAACCCGGCGACTGCCACCAATGCCGCCTTTGGTGAGGTGCCCCGGATCTAATAAGCAAACAGGGCACCTCGACGGCTTGTCAGTCCCCCAAGGAACCGACGCCACCTCCACAGAGGGGTTGTCCCGCACCACAGAACAACCCCTCCCAACGCCGGGACAGTACAATGGGGTGAGGTTCCCGTCCTCGCCCCTTGCCCACTGTTCTTTTGTCCCCTCTTCTTATAAGAGGGGTACAAAGAGCCCCCTCGGCTCAATTGGCTTCGCCCAAGGTGCTGGGCACACCTTAGGCTACTGAGCCCATATACCCGCCTGGGGTGACCCACTCCCCAGCGGGATGCCTCAGAGCATTTCCCGGCGTCAAAGAAAGAAAAAAAAGAAAAAAGATCCTAGACATTTCTCTAGAACGTGATATTTTTGATATCGAAAGTCGAAACTACATTGTTTGAGTACCTAATTAAAACTAAATGGATACTTCGATTAATTTAAATTAAACTTTGTTCACAATTCTTTATAAATTAAATAAAATCATTTATTTCGGGATTAACATAATATAATTAAAATACCCATTTTACCCATTTATCTTTATACTCACAAATTACAATTACAATATATAAATATGAAATAGAATCAATAAAACAGCCAATCCGTTTCAGATGCAGCGGCCGCCTTTTAAAATGCATATCGCAAATCGGGACGATGATGATATCGCTAATTATGATGGTAGGTATATATTTGATACGGTTCGATTCGAACCCACTTCCCGCAGTAGTAAATTAGTAATACGAGTGAGTGAACGGTAACGGGGAGTACGAAACAAACCGCCTAGTAACTGCACGCATCTCCCCCGCGCCCTCCGCCTCACCCGCGGTCCATGTGCGCTGCCAGGGCTGGCACTTGGCAGACGCGCCGGCACTCCACACATCACTCGGAGTAAATAAATTAAATAATCTTTGTAAGGAATGCACCCATTTTGAGCATGGCAAGTAAAGTATTTTTGTATTTTTTCTACTTTTATATGCAGCACAAAATGATTTTTTTTTCTTACCCTCTGAGTGCTTACCATAATTTTATTAAATAGGAGCAGCTCATAGCAGCTTATATAATTAATATGCTGTACAAAAATAATTACAGCCGTCCAGAATGACATAAATTGCTGATTGATTTTGAAATGTTTGCTGGCCATGAGTTGCTGATCAATTAGCTATTTCTGCTCACAGATTATATTTTTCTGCTCACAAAAATACGAAGTAGCTGTTACACGCAGCTTCACCTATTAGTTAATTAGGCGAGGTGTGCTAAAACGTTACCGGACCAATAAGCCTACTCGATTGGTAACCAAACGTGGTTACTACCGCGACTGACAGAACAGAAAGAAGAATATTTTGGTTTACGCCGGGAAATGCTCTGAGGCATCCCGCGAGGGACGGGGACACCCCAGGCGGGCATGTGGGACTGTCTCGCCCGAAAGATGGTATGAGATGGACGTAGCTCTACCCACTGAAACCGGGCGACTGCCACCAATGCCGCCTGTGGTGAGGTGCCCCGGATCTGTTGAGCGCCAGGGCACCTCGACGGCTGGTCAGTCCCTCAATGGACCGACGCCACCTCCACAGAGGGTTTATCCCGCATCACAGAACATCACTCCCAACGTCGGGACAGTGCAATGGAGTGAGGTTTCCATCTTCGCCCCTTGTCCCCCTGCTCTTTTGTCCCATCTCATAAGAGGGGTACAAAGAGCAGCTCTCTCGGTTAAATTGGCTTCGCCCAAGGTGCTGGATTTACATTAGGCTACTGAGCCCCACCACCACAACAAGGCTTGAACCATGGTGGGGAAGTGAACAATAGCTGCCTCGTTCTAATGTTTACATGGATACCTCGGATAAACATCTTATAATAATAATAATAATATATGGACGCTTTCACACCACGTAAATCTGGTCCCGTGGTAAGTTCTCGAAGAACTTGTGTTACGGGTACCAGACAACGGAAATATATTTAATACTTTTATATTTATACTATACATATATTTAAGATTTTTATTATGTAATACACATATTTAATACACATCCATGACCCAGAAACACAGAAAATATTTTTGTTCCTTGGCGGGATTCGAACCCGCAACCTCCGGCTTGAGCGCCAACGCGCTTACCACTGAGCCACAGAGGTCGTCATTTTGACGGTAGAGTTTTAAAGCCAAAAGTTTAAAGGTTGTAATCACAATGTGTGGTGTGCTAACCGCTAAAGTTTTCTAGTGCAGTGGCAAGTTCCCGCAGAGACGGACCTTTTACTAATTTCTCCTTGTCAGGTTCATTGTGAGGCGGGACTGTAGGGGGCGAGGAGTCCACTGTCCAGCGGCAGTACCCGGCGCAGGGAGCCCGGGCCAGCCCTGTGCATCTGCAGCGTGAGAACACATGTGCATCGCGTTTCGCGTGCACTGAACCCGTGACCCAAAAAAACACTCCTATGTGCCGTCCCACTCGTACGCGCGCCTCCGTCGCTACCCGTCCCGCTCGCGCACCATGAATACTCTCCGAGTGGGGGGAACATCTGATAACCATCAGCGTGTTCTAACATAGTAAATATAAATGTTCGTCCGTGATGAGATCATCAGCGGCGCGGACGGCGGAGGACGGAGGTCGATGTCGGTACGATCGATTGGTGATCGGGATATTCGTCTTATAAACACAATAGCAAGGCCCTGGACTTACGAGGGCTGTTGAAGACTAATTGTCTCTTCTAAGGCCATTGTGATGACCGAACACATTAGGACCTTGTCCTCATCAGGTATCATCACAACCCCGGTATAACAGATCGACACCGCAGCTCCTCGGCCGGTGGGCCCGTTATCAGGTATCACCACAACCCCGGTATAACAGATCGACACCGCAGCTCCTCGGCCGGTGGGCCCGTTATGCTGATGAGATCCTGTACCGGACCGAGGTACTGACTCATTCACGGATTGTATTCACTAGTTATCAAATCCTTTTCAAACGATCTCAACAAATATATATATGACCCACACACAACCAACAAAACACCGACCCCAAACTTATACTTAAATAAAAATCCCATAAACTATAAAGGCTTTAGAAATATAAAAGACCACATTAATATCACAATATAAGTAACAATTACGTGCCTGGAAAAAATTAGGAAGCCGAGAAATCAATATCAGCGCGCAAAAAACTGAGATGGATCGCACGGGGCAAAAAACGACCCCGCGCCGGGTCGAGACTGGACCCTACTCCAACGACATGGAGTTTACATTGGCCTGCCCGGGCCGGGCTACCTGCCTTGAATATTATTTGGAGATCCCCGGCCGCGGCACAAAACCGGTGATTGAATGCGAGTGATGGATGGTGAACTGGAGGGGGGTGAGCAAACTATGTTACGATGGTCGGAGCCCACTTACGAGTGGGGTGTGACCCAATCTCACACCCCACTACAATTCAACATCGAATTTATTATTATTTACAACTTTGAGAAATATTGACACCATTAATATAACAGGCTGCGTAATAGGCGGCTGCTGTAAATGATCAAATCAGTTTTTTTAAGTAATAAAATAATCGCGTTTCTTTAATTTTTGTCTACAACTAATAATCATCTTGTACTTCTACTAATGCACAATTTTTGCGTTTACCACGTCATTGTTGTTACTTTTGGAGTCAGTGATGTTCTCAAATGTTATAGAACAAGGGTTTCTTTATTAAACAGTATTGCAGCCACTTTTTGCTTCACCGTACTGTATTGTACGGTATTACACCGACCCTCATAGAGTACCCAATATGTGAACCAGTCCGGGATACGAATACACAGGTAGTCGGCGCAGAACCCGTTTGTCTACCTGTATCCTGTCTCAGAACCTCAGCTTTTTTTGCAGTCGTGTGTCGAGGGATTATGCGGATGATAACAGGTGGCGGTTCTTTTTTTTCGGCAGGTCTTTGTACTCGGTCTCGTATTCGGAGCCGTCTTTGTGTTTCATATGCGTGACCATCGATAAGCTCCCCTTAAGGGTCCTAAACAAAAGGTACACCATATGACATATCACAATACCCACAATATCGTGAAGTAAGGTCATGAACGAGTCACCACTCACCAGCGGTTGTACAACACCGCCGCGGTTGTACAACACCGCCGCGGTTATACAACACCACCAGCGGTTATACAACACCGCGCCCGCTGCCAACTCTTGTTTGGACCATCTCGGCGGACGTCAACCGAGCGGCGAGCGCTCATTATATATTATGTACGCGGTGTGTATTGACCATTGTGTAGGGCGATGGTAGCGTTATCTAATCACTAATTGTAATCACGCGTCACGACAGACACACAGACGGCCCGCAGTCTTTCTACAAGTATTGCATCATTAACGTACTCAGTTACTCTTTTAGTCTCCGTGGGCCTTGAGGAACTGAAGTTCTGATAAGAGAGACAAGCGCTCGGATACCTTTTAGACCTGTCGAAGAGGAAGTGTCGATTTTTGATCGAAACTTAGCTTAAGGTGCTTGAGGAGGTCGGTGTGATTACAGGCGATGACCTTGTACGTATAATAAATAACACTCGATACACTTAGACATATCGACGTATAATTTACTCATAAATCCTTACTTAATAATATTATAAATGGGAAAGTAACTCTGTCTGTCTGTCTGTCTGTCTGTCTTTTCTTCACGCCTAAACCACTGAACTGATTTGGATGAAATTTGGCACAAAGATAGTATGGAACCCGAGAAAGGACATAGGATAGTTTTTATCCCGGATATCCCACGGGAACGGGATTTATGCGAGTAAAACCCTGGGACTGTCTATCTTCAGAACTACCGAACAGATTTGGGTGAAATCTGATATCAAGATACTTTGGACATTAACGTAGGACTTAAAATAGTTTTTATCCTGAAAATCTCACGGGAGCAGGATCTATTCGGTTATAACCCCAGGACTGACTATCTTCTATACTACGTAACAGATTTGGGTGAGATTTGATATGAAGATACTTTGGACATTAACGTAGGACTTAAAATAGTTTTTATCCTGAACATCTCACGGGAGCAGGATCTATTCGGGTATTAAAATAGTTGTTATCCTGAAAATCCTACGGGAACGGGAACTATGCGGGTAAAACCCTAATACTTTCTATCTTCTAAACCACGGAACAGATTTGGGTGAAATTTGATATAAAGATACTATGGAACTTAACGTAGGGTATAAAATAGTTGCTATCCTGAAAATCCCACGGGAACGGTAAACTATAGGGGTAAAACCCCGGGACGGACTATCTTCTAAACCACGGAACAGATTTGAGTGAAATTTGATATGATGATACTTTGAAACTTAACGTAGGACTTTATAATATATTAGTGCCATCTATTTATAAATTCGTGAAATAAAATAATTGTTATCCTGAAAATCCCACGGGAACGGGAACTATGAATGCGGGTAAAACCTCAGGACTGTCTATCTTCTAAACCGCGCAACAGATTTGGGTGAAATCTGATATGAAGATACTTTGGACATTAACGTAGGACTTAAAATAGTTTTTATCCTGAAAATCTCACGGGAGCAGGATCTATTCGGTTATAACCCCAGGACTGACTATCTTCTATACCACGTAACAGATTTGGGTGAGATTTGATATGAAGATACTTTGGACATTAACGTAGGACTTAAAATAGTTTTTATCCTGAAAATCTCACGGGAGCAGGATCTATTCGGGTATAACCCCAGGACTGATTATCTTCTATACCACGTAACAGATTTGGGTGAGACTTGATATGAAGATACTTTGGACATTAACGTAGGACTTAAAATAGTTTTTATCCTGAAAATCTCACGGGAGCAGGATCTATTCGGGTATAACCCCAGAACTGACTATCTTCTATACCACGTAACAGATTTGGGTGAGACTTGATATGAAGATACTTTGGACATTAACGTAGGACTTAAAATAGTTGTTATTCTGAAAATCTTACGGGAACGGGAGTTGTGCACCTAAAACGCCGGGTCTATGTATTTGGTAAACCACTGAACCGATTTGAGTGAAATTTTATATGGAGATAGTTTGAGACCCAAGGCATAAGATGTATAAGTGTAACAAGAAGTTTTCTAGACGTTTCAATAGATGGCGTTAACACAAAATGTAGATCACGCTATCTTTATATAGCACGCGTTTTTAATGAGTACTGTCTCCGTATATAAATAATTTATACAAAATAATTTATAAATAGAATTCATGATATTATAAAAAAGGAATACTTATAATATATAATAATAAAATATATGAATAACAAATATAATATTTCTTTTTCGTAGTTTTTTTTGCTGGTGTACTAATACTAATTTAAAATTAGGTACTAATTTGAATTGAAATATTGATCATAGGGAAGTTTCGAATAACTTTGTAACGTTAGGACGTCTGACACCTCAATCCTCCCATGACCATGGTTGCTGTAAAGTATATTAAACGTCGGGCATGTAAAAATCTTAATAAACGGCGATAAAATCCGTAAAAGTTATTTAAATATAATAAAAATGTAATTCTAAATTAAATAAATATATTTTATAAAAACTTACTATCGGGCCTTACAGTAGAAGTTAATAGTATTCTTTAAATTATAATAGTTTGTAAATTGCAACCATATTATTTGAAAAATAAGATTTAAAAAAATACTTCTTACATGCGGACGAAGTCGCGGATAAAAGCTATGAAATAATATACGGTACTTACATTAAAAAAATCAATTTTGTCTGTCTATTTGTTCCGGTTAATCTCTGAAACGGCTAAGCCGATTTTGACGAGGCTTTCAGAGGCATATAGCTGATGTTATAATTTTAACTTTGGCCATAAAATTAATCATCATCAATCCGAACGGCTGTAAATCTAAATTAACGCGGGCGAAGCTGCGGGCAACAGCTAGTAATAAATATTTTGCTAGGAGTAACCCTACTGTTTATCGTGAGGTAATAACGATTGCACACAGGTACCTTTTTACCTCCTGGGGAACTTAAAACTCCCGCCTGGGGAGTGGGTCTCCCCAGGTGGGTATGTGGGACTCGCTGCGCCCGAAAGATGGTAAATGAACGCAGCTCTACCCACTAAAACCCGGCGAGTGCCACCAATGCCGCCTTTGTGAGGTGTCCCGGATCTGTTAAGCTAACAGGGCACCTCGACGGCTAGTCAGTCCGGCAAGGGACCGACGCCACCTCCACAGAGGGGTTGTCCTGCACCACAGAACCACCCCTCCTAACGTCGGGACAGTACAATGGGGTGCGGTTCCCATCCTCGCCCCTTGCCCCCTGCTCTTTTGTCCCCTCTTCTTATAAGAGTGGTACAAAGAGCCCCCTCGGCTCAATTAGCTTCGCCCAAGGTGCTGGGCTCACCCTAGGCTACTGAGCCCCACCGCCACGTCAAGGCCTGAACCATGGTGGGGTGCACTCAGGTACCTATTACAATTTACATTGCAGAATTTATTTAATTATAAAGCTGAAGAGTTTGTTTGTTTGTTTGAACGCGCTAATCTCAGGAACTACTGGTCGGATTTGAAAAATTATTTCAGTGTTAGATAGCCCATTTATCGAGGAAGGCTATATAACATCACGCTGTGACTTATAGGAGTTGAGTAACGCAGGCGAAGCTGCAGGCAACAGCTAGTTATATTATATGTGTTGCAATTCGAGTTGTGATCTAGTGTCTCAGGGCAGTAGGTACTAGGTACGGAGCAGTATGGAGCAGCACAGAGTACGGAGCAGTATGGAGCAGCACAGAGTACGGAGCAGTATGGAGCAGTATTCGCAGCAGTGAGCTCATCGCCATTATCGCTTTTACATTCTCTACACTAATTAATTGCTCATTTTAAAATGGCTGCCCTGTGCCGAGTCGTTTGAAGGGCGGTTTGACCTCGACCGTGATTGTGCGCGCCGTCCCACTCGCGCGCGGTATGAGCGAGCGGGACGGCTTGCATAGCGGGCGTCTCTGTCGCTCTCGTGGCGAGCGTCGGCCGTCCCGCTCGCACGTGCGCTGCAGACAGGTTGTCGCCACACGGCCGCCGGCCGGCGGCGCGCGGCGCGCGGCCTGCAGCCAGCGGGCCCGCCTGTGTCACCAGCGAGTACTGGAGCTGGTCTATGTGCTACTGGTGAGCTAGACATGGTATTAGAGTACAGGAGTCGAGGGTGTCAGCGGACATCACGTGACCTTGAGCCGCACACCGGCTAGCAACATAATATCGTGAGCATGGACTAATTTAAATATGAACAGCTTGCCCTTACGTCCACTGGCGCGGGGCCAGTGCCGCTGGCGAAAATTCTTGCCAAATAAACTAGGTGTTCTTTTCGTGATGTACTGGTAATGCGGGATCACTATTATAATATCTAGGCTACCTATCTGTTTCTCCCTAATTCTTGTTTTAAGACTTGCCTTGTTTGCTAGCCAGAGACAGGGTGGGAGAAACCTAGTGAATAAATACATTGAATCTAAGTAGACTTGTAAGTTGACAAGTTCCTCTCGCAGGCCTCCCTAGTTCGCTCGGGCTGTAGATGATGCGGTGGTTCGTCAGATGTAATAATTAAAGACGATCGCACAATAAATACATTGAATCTAAGTAGACTAGTAAGTTGACAAGTTCCTCTCGCAGGCCTCCCTAGTTCGCTCGGGCTGTAGATGATGCGGTGGTTCGTCAGATGTAATAATTAAAGACGATCGCACATAAATCGTTATGTTAAAGCCGCTTTCGTAAAATTTCTTAAATATAAAAGAATTAAAATATTAAAATGTAATAATGTCGGAGTGGAGGTGCGTGCCAGGACAAAAAATGTACACAAAAACACTTGAAAGGCTGGCACAGAACCGCGCGACAGAAATACGACCGACGTCATCGACTGACTCGCTGTCAGACCGGAGTCAGCATCAATCAGAGCGACGTCCTCCGGAGATTATACTTACATGACGTAGTGAGCCTTTAATACGATCCGTCCTGGTCCTGGTACACACGGCCGCACATCGAAACTAACGCGGGAGAAGCTGCGTGCAACAGCTAGTCTCCGAGGTACTACGAACTACGCTAGTACATGTAGTATAGTACATGTATTAAATGTATATTCATGTGAATGATGTCATACCACTCGTAAGAAGTTCCTCCATCCAGGAGCATGAATATATTACAGAAGTACATGTACACATTAAATGCCCGGTAATGTGTGTGTACTGTGTGTGTACGGTGTGTGTACTGTAAGTGTACTGTGTGTGTGTACTGTGTGTGTACTGTGTGTGTACGGTGTGTGTACTGTGTGTACTGTGTGTGTAATGTGTGTATACGGTGTATGTACTGTGTGTACTGTGTGTACTGTGTGTGTACTGTGTGTGTAATGTGTGTATACGGTGTGTGTACGGTGTGTGTACTGTGTGTGTACGGTGTGTGTACGGTATGTGTACTGTGTGTGTACTGTGTGTGTACGGTGTGTGTACTGTGTGTGTACGGTATGTGTACTGTGTGTGTAATGTGTGTATACGGTGTGTGTACGGTGTGTGTACGGTGTGTGTACTGTGTGTGTACTGTGTGTGTACGGTGTTTGTACGGTGTTTGTACTGTGTGTGTACGGTATGTGTAATGTGTGTGTACGGTGTGTGCACTATGTGTGTACTGTGTGTGTACTGTGTGTGTACTGTGTGTGTACGGTATGTGTACTGTGTGTGTACGGTGTGTGTACTATGTGTGTACTGTGTGTGTACTGTGTGTATACGGTGTGTGCACTGTGTGTGTGTACTGTGTGTGTAATGTGTGTGTACGGTGTGTGTACTGTGTGTGTACGGTATGTGTACTGTGTGTGTAATGTGTGTGTAATGTGTGTGTACGGTGTGTTTACGGTGTGTTTATGGTGTGTATTCATCGGTTATTAATTATTATATTTTTACAAATCGTTAGATTGTGAAACGTCGTCGCTTCAGTCGGCCGCCCGATAACTTATAACTGGCAGTTCTTGTTGGCTTGAATTAAAAAAAGTATAGACTGTTTCAGTCTTGTCGGTTGAATGATAAATATAATAAGGAGCAAAATAAACTATATTTTGGTCAATTGAGAACATGCAGTAGTGTACAGTAGGTACCGGCCACCGGGGTCCGGGAGTCTAATCAATTTGTTTAACATGTTGTCACCGATATGTCGTCGGCCCTGACTCCCGGCGACGTGTCACGCTGTAACTCAGACCCGCTGTCACGCTGTCACTCGCGGAACATCAGTGTCACGCTACTGCGGGAAAACGTAAAAAACTGCTCGGTTTTGATGATGTCACATTACCTTTTCTTTCCATGTTATCATTATTTTGGCCGGAGAACGTTAAGATAATATAAGCGGGCTGTGTTGAGGATATCGACACCGAGTGTGATCGAATCAAGGTTGAGATATCGTGTGTAGAATTATAATGTAGTGTAGGAAACGATATAAACTTTTTTAGAAGCCACAATTTGTGATAAAGAGTATTATTAGTAAAATTAAAACTATCCGTCCGCCGTCTTTCTGTCAGTCTATCTGTCACAGGGTTGTACCTATATAATACTACAGGGCGGGACTATAATATGTGTTATCTTAACCTACCGGCTATAATACTGAATATATAATACTAATTTAAGAAAGTAAAAAAAATGTATTTACTTCATTTTTAACCGACCTCAAAAAGGAGGAGGTTATATTTTTTGCTAAGCAAGTACCTACCTAGATATATATTTGCTAGATCAGTGTTTTTCAATATTTCTAAATAAGCGACCCCTTTACAGGTTCTGTTTTTACAGGTTAAATTTCTGGCGACTCTTTGGACCATACTAACTCAAAAAGTTAGAATTATTGAAATATGTACTATATTAAATATCATATATTAATGCAGAACCTTGCCTTCCCCACCATGGTTCAAGCCTTGACGTGGCGGAGGGGCTCAGTAGCCTAGGGTGAGCCCATCACCTTGGGCGAAGCCAATTGAGCCGAGGGGGCTCTTTGTACCTCTCTTATAAGAAGAGAGGACAAAAGAGCAGGGGGCAAGGGGCGAGGATGGGAACCTCACCCATTGTACTGTCCCTACGTTGGGAGGGGTTGTTCTGTGGTGCGGGACAACCCCTCTGTGGAGGTGGCGTCGGTCCCTTGCGGGACTGACTAGCCGTCGAGGTGCCCTGTTTGTTTACTAGATCCGGGGCACCTAAGGCGGCATTGGTGGACCAGTAGTTCCTGAGATTAGCACGATCAAACAAACAAACAAACTCTTCAGCTTTATAATATTAGTATAGATATATTAAGCGACAAATTAAACTCGAGTGTAACATACAATTACCGCCGCACCGACGCTCATGCACCGGTGCCACCCCCGCCCTCCGCCCCGCCCGCGTACCCTGCGCGGGCGGGGTGGAGGGAGGGGGTGGTGGCCCTTGACAACAGCGCCGCTTGGAGATAACAATAAAGGTGATACAACGTCAATGACGGACACACGACTCAACTGTATGTACTAAGATTCACTTGGTGCTCTGAACTGAGATTTGAATCCTCATGAATGAGTTGCTTTACGTTGACCACTTTTCATCTGGTAGCTCGTCCACCCGGTGATGATGACGACGGACGATGATGACAGGTTCTCGTATTTGGTAGCTAGCACACTACTCAGTAGGTACACAAAACTGCTCAGGACGCCGCGCCGGTCGGCAACAGCGACTAGGAACTGAAGTAACTCGGCCTCGCGCCGTCTGCAGTAGACCTTGGGCGGCGCGGGTAAATGTTACCGCCTCGTAGCTGCTCTGTTGCCCGACAATATACTCAACTAGCTGTTGCCTGCAGCTTCACCCGCGTTTCTCAACTCTTATAAGTTACAGCGTGATGTTATATAGCCTATAGCCTTCCTCGATAAATAGGCTATCTAACACTGAAATAATTTTTCAAATCGGAGATTAGCGCGTTCAAACAAACAAACAAACTCTTCAGCTTTATAATATTAGTATAGATAACACACTAGTTATTGAGTATATGCTCTGCATAATAGATTCAACAGGTAGTTCGCATATCGCGACTGGCAGCAAGCGACAACCCACCGTAGCCGTTAACGATCATAGTCGGGTTCAGAGTCAACTATACACTTGCCCGTATTTTCGAAACATAGCAATGCTGTTTGTGGTTGAAAAAGAGAACGTTAGTATGAACGCATCATCCTCGAACCAATTGCAGCCGTACCGCTGTAGTGGTGGTAGCGGATGGTGACACTAGGAGCAACGCGGCACCAGGCACAGCCAAACAGATCCCTCGACCCTCGTTACACCAGCACGAGCATGCTCTTCTACTACCATTTAGTAGCAGCCCTTCTGCTGCGAAACAAAAGATACTGCTCTGGAAGGGTTCTAGTTAAAGTGTAGATTCATGTTTTGATCAAATTTGTATACCAGTTCTACTGCAGCTGGAGTAGCTGGAGGTGGGTCAGAAGTGTCCTTTTTTTTTCCTCTTTAACGCCGGGAAATGCTCTGAGGCATCCCGCGGGGGAGTGGGTCTCCCCACGCGGGTATGTGGGATTCGCTACGCCGAAAAGCTGGTAAGTGGACGCAGCTTTACCCACTAAAACCCCCCGAGTGCCACCAATGCCGCCTTTGGTGAGGTGCCCCGGATCTGTTAAGCAAACAGGGCACCTCGACGGCTAGTCAGTCCCAACGTCGGGACAGTACAATGGGGTGAGGTTCCTGTCCTCGCTTGCCCCCTCTTCTTATAAGAGGGATACAAAGAGCCCCCTCGGCTCAATTCGCTTCGCCCAAGGTGCAGCGACTCACCCTAGGCTACTGAGCCTCACCGCCACGACAAGGCCTGAACCACGGTGGGGGGCCAGCTAAGTGTCCTGGTTCAACAGTGAAACGTTGATTGAATGAAGTAGCAAATGTTTATTTTACAAAAACCAGTTTGGAGTTACTACTTATTACACTGTAGCACATACACGAGAGGTGTTACCTTGGAGTCAGCGGCCACGGGAGCGTGACGCAGCACCAGACACTAATGCTCGACCGGTGTTTCCTTGTTGTAGGTGAGTGGTCATACTACATGTAGTTGTACTCTCGTTACGCTAACAACTCTTGACGACACAATGGCGGGCCGTGTAACTAACACCACAGGATATAACAGGAGCGTGCCGCGTGACCAGCTCCGACCGCACCCACGGGCCGAGATGGGCGCGCGATAGGAGGCTCTTTAGGGCAAGCTGTTGCAGAGGACAGCGAGCGCGACGCGGCGAGAGCGTGGAGCTGGCAGCGGACGGGATGGAGCGGGGGCAGCATACGGAGAGTGAGCGGGAACGGCAGCGAACAGTGAACGGATAGGATAACGGGAGCAGCAAAGAGTGTTTGGAGAACGAGTGGAGAACGGGTATTAGGGGAAGGGCGGGCAATGAGTGGAGGGTAGGGAGCGTGTAGAGAGAGCATTCGACACCGAGATCAAATACGAGATAGGCAACGCGTGTAAACCCGGGTTTGGCGGGTGAAGTTTATGAGTAGACATTGTCTAGTGTCTACTTAAAAAAAAAAAAGAAAATCGCGCTTTGCAACCGCGTATCTGTATGTCGGACCTTAGCAATGACTTTTAAGAACTAAATGTAAAAGTAATTTTCTTAATACCGGCGGTGGGGCTCCGCGATGGCATTTACTCGACCGCCGCCGCTCGCCGGTGACCGTGTGGGAGCACTGGGTGAGGCCGTGACCCTCGGTCAGGGAGAGTACAGGTGACAGGCCAGTCGCCTCAGGCTCTGCAGACCCCCACTGTCAAACGTCGTCCACAGAGTTACATTTGCATCGGGTGCTCTACAGGGTACTGCGGGGTTTTATATGATGCCATGAGGAGTTCCTCAATATTTGACTGATGCTGATGGGCAAACAGTCAGTCAGTCACCTGTTGGTAAGTGATCAACCAGAGACACCAATACCGTGGTCGTATCTGAGGAGTGTATGTGTAGCATCAACCCGGAGGTGCCGGAAGTCCTCCTGTCCAACTAAGATCTAGGCATTGTGTCTATCGTCCTTGTTGGCGGTAACAATGAGTGTCTCCAACCACAGGCTTCGTGTTGGTCTGGTAACAGAAGCTGAGAGGTCGTTGTAGGAAACTATCGTGTATTTCCTCTCTCAAAAGGTTGGTATGGAATTTGTGTGTCAATGTTCACACTGTAATTAATACCTGTAATACCATCAGTTTAATATATTGGGAACAATGTAAATGTAGTAAATAATAATAATAATATCTGTGGACGCTTTTACACCACGTCAATCTGGTCCCGTGGTAAGTTCTCGAAGAACTTGTGTTACGGGTACCAGATAACAGAAATATATTTAATACTTTTATACTATGACCTAGGAACGCAGAAAGCTTTTTTTTTTGTTTCCTGGCGGGATTCGAACCCGCTACCTACGGCTTGAGCGCCGACGCGCTAACCATTGAGCCACAGAGGTGGCTTAATGGTTTTGGCTCGTCTCGTGTATTAAATGCATTAAAAGTTTTTATAAATTGTGTTCGATCATCCTTCCTGATCCCTCCCGAGACCAATCATTTGGTCGTCGTGTGTTATATTTGGTCGTCGTGTGTTATATTTGGTCGTCGTGTGTTATATTTGGTGAAACATAATATGAAGTTAAAGTTTATTGCCGAACTGTCGGAGTAAATACCGTGAGGATGACTCGTCACGCGACCAGGGCGGCAGCGAGTCAAAACTAACGAGTAATGAACAGGAGGTAGTGCGGGCGTAGGCGGGGCGGAGAGTGCGCGGGGGCGGGCGGGCGGCTGCTGCAGGGCGGCGCCCGGCTGGGCCCACAGTGCGCCGGGAGCGCGCCGCCCGGCATGGTGAACACGAGCTGCGCCGTGGCCCGCTGCGGCTCCACCTCGCACCGCAACAAGGGCCTCAAGTTCCACCAGTTCCCGCGGGACGACAGGTCAGTGGCCGCCGGTCCTCCTCCCCTCCCTCCCCCTATCACTGTCCCACCACGGCTGATAACCTAGCGTTAGATGTTACAATTACGTTACACAACATGTTCAAAACAACTGAAGGTCGCTTCCTAATTGTAACTTATATCTCTGATAATTTTATACATAATTAGAATAATAAACTAAATGATTGAAAGCTAACGTTATGATTGTTATAGTATGTTACTGACTATCTGAACGTTTAACTGAACTTTCAATTTTACAACAATAATTGACAAACGCGGTAGAAGCACGATACCATCAGTATAATATACTATATAGTAATAATGATCAGCCCCGCGGCCAGCTGCCGTTGATAATATTACTTAATACTAAGATGTTTAAAGACAAACTGACTTTTGAGAGTTGAGACCGCCATCCCCCCCCCCCCAGTACCCCACCACACTGCGACTCCTGCCCAACCTTTAGTAAGTACTAATTCCTTTAGCAAGAGGTAGTGCCGTGTTGCTATGCAGCCGACTTGGACCGGCACGACCGGGGTGGTACCTCTCGCTCACATAACACCGACGTCAAGAGACAGCTAAGTTGTCACGTTTCATGCGGCTTGTGAATTCTGGTGGCCCAATGGGGAGGATAGGGCAAAGGAGGGCAACGCACCTGCATAACTTTGGTTGTGCAGATATCTATGGGCGTCGATAGTCACCATAAGGCTTCGACTGCTCGGTTGCCTCCTTGTGACATAAAAAAGACACAACAGGTAGCAGATTATGCACTGGAATATGCTCAAAAGTATAATTAGGTCGTCTGGTGGGATCGAGGTGGTGCGAGGGAGGGGGGTGAGGGGGTATCGGCTAATTAATATGCGGCAACACTTCCGCGTCCTTTTGTGGAGCGATCTGCCGCGTGTTCATTATAATTGGTATAATTAGGCTGACAGGCACAAACCCCGCGCGGGCAGGTTATCGGACCATCAGCTAGTAGAGCAGGTTGAGTCATGACCAGTAATTGACGCAGCAGCACGACGGTGAACCGAGTGGGGGACGTTACATCGGACCAGACGTCTCTGTTGTTAAGTCATTCGTTGTGTTATCACCATTATTAGTCTTCTTCTCAGTGGGCTTACCTTGGAACCGGTGGT
This sequence comes from Helleia helle, assembly GCA_963853865.1. Taxonomy (NCBI): domain Eukaryota; kingdom Metazoa; phylum Arthropoda; class Insecta; order Lepidoptera; family Lycaenidae; genus Helleia; species Helleia helle. The sequence continues at coordinate 18,798,317 of OY971432.1, read as the reverse complement.
AGATTCAATTGACGTTCAAAAAGATACTGTATTAGTACTATTTTGAATAAAAAAAATGATTTTGATTTTGATTAAGTCTTATAGGTTTCGTTACATCCTTCGGCATGTACAAAGTATTTCTTCAGTAGCTGATTTTGGTGTATTTCACCCCATATCATTTTCTCCAATTTATGTTATTTAGCTAATTTAGTTTCCATACTTTGGGCCCCTGTAGCCCCCGGGGGCGGGGCCCTGTATCATTGATACGGCTGATACCTACTTGTAACTGTAACGCTTGCATGATTTCTAAGACAATGACCGTTCCATAACAGATGCCACCTGTGGATCCAGGCGTGCAAGCGGCCCGACCTGCTGGAGAAGGACGCGGAGCAGCTGAAGCACGTGCACGTGTGCGGCCTACACTTCGAGCGGCGCATGTACGGCCGACTCCTGCTGAGGAAATCCGCGGTGCCCACGCTGCGCCTGCCGCTCGTGCCCACGGCGCACGCCTGCACGCAGACCGCCGCCCCCGCCCCGCCCGCCGCGCTGCACATCACCGCCAGCCAGGGCGTGCAGACGGACCGCACCCCCCCACCGAGGACCGGGGAGTCCGACCTGGGAGCTACGTTGGTGAACTTCCTGGAGCTGTGCGACGTGTTCCTGCCCTACCACCTCAGCGTCGTGGTCAAGAGCCACATCGCCGTCCCGCCGAAGGACTACTAGGATTTCCTACCCGAACGTTTTCCGAAGTCATCTATCGGGCCCGGTTTTGACCCGCATTACGGGCATGTTATTCCACCCCGGGTGTCGCTCCCCCTACTTCACAGTTAATGTTGTAATATTTATTAAGACTGTTTAAGAAACGTTTAAGTATTCCTTAATATGTTCTAAATTTTGATTTAGAATTTCGTTATCTACTTCATATTAAATGTAAAATTCACATAGTTTAAGGAAAATAACAAAGTTATTAAGTTAAATCTATTTTGGAATTTGAATAAAGTTATTTTGTTAAACCGTTTTAGTTTTATTATGGTACAATACCAAGGTAATTATCAAGAGCGACATATCGCTCGGGTGGGAGGTTGTCGTCGGGTGGAGGCTGTGTGGGACGCTCCTTCCAGACCCTTCTAGACCCAGTTAACAAGTCCAACAACGTTCTTGAATGGACCACACATGGAACACACCAAACATTACGAATGTAGGTACGTACACCCAACGTTTGTGAGTCCGTTTACAGTAATATGTAAATAACATATTACTGTAAATTTGTTTGTGAATTTCCGTTGGCCCATTGGGAAAAGGAGGGAAACGCATCTGCATAACTTTTGGTTGTGCGGATGTGTATGGTCGTCGGTAGTCACCATAAGGCTCCGACTGCTCGGTTGCCTCCTTATAACATAAAAAACCTATTATTATCTTATCTGTGCTAGTTCTGCCCGAGTGATCCGCTGGCCGCGGGACCTCCAGGTCTGTCGGCCGTTATCTGGCTGCAGCCAGCGAGGCTGTGTGAGAAATACTCAAGGCTCATAAATGTTATCTGACCAAACAATACAAATTTGGTATTAATTGTCTTATAGTAGTAACTAATTACTGCAGAGTACCGGTACTACCAGTGTATCAAGTCTAATGACAATAAGACGACGACCTCCGTGGCTCAATGGTTAGACCATTGGCGCACAAGCCTCAGGTAGCGGGTTCGAATCCCGCCAACATCTACATTCAAATCCCGGGAACAAAAAGTTTGTGTGTTCCTGGGTCATGGATGTGTATTAAATATATGTATTATATGTATAATATTTTTTTAAACATAATATATATAGTATAAAAGCACCGTTAAAAGTATTAAATAATATTTGTTTTGTCTGGTACCCGAAACACAAGTTCTTTGAGAACTTACCACAGGACCAGATTGACGTGGTGTAAAAATTGTCCATAGATACTAAAAATAAAAAAAAATAAAAAAAATAACATTACGCTGTCTTTACTTATGGCTCGGTTCTCGACCTGACATTATACATATTAGAAATAAGCAGGTGATAATCGTGGTACTTTCTCTTTTTTAGTGTCTACAAGTACCTAACTAAAAATGAAAAAAAAAACCTTAATATGTAATTACAAACATATGATATCATTTGTAAGACGTTCTATGAACTTCCTCCACGCGACTCTAGTCTTTATCACCAGTGCACGAGACATCACATCAGCTTGCTGTATGTTTTGATACTAAGTAAATTTAGTAACGTAAGATTACTTGAACAAACACACTGAGTAGTGACTATGCCCCCCCCCTCTGTACCCTCCCCCCAACCGGTCGCCGGGCCGTATCGCGTGGTGGTAGGGTCGAAAGTGGCGCGCCCTCACGGAGGCGATGGAGTCTGTTGGAGCAACCACGGCAAGCTGACGTCACTTGGCGGTCGGCGCACTACCGGCGGGCGTGAACACCACCACTCACCACCACCGTCACCGTAGCACCCAGCACTCGTCCGCCTGTGACGGTGTCTTTGTCTGTAGAATGTTCGACATTCTACAGACAGAATGTTCTAGAATGTTCGACAAAGGCGGGACCCTTTTTTTTTTCTTTAACGCCGGGAAATGCATTGAGGCATCCCGCGATTGAGTGGGTCTCCCCACGCGGGTATATGGGAGTCGCTGCGCCCGAAAGCCGGCGAGTGCTACGAATGCCGTCTTTGGTGAGGTGCCCCGGATCTAATGAGCAAACAGGACACCTCGATGGCTAGTCAGTCCTCCAAGGGACCGATGCCACCTCCACAGAGAGGTTGTCCTCTCCCAAGGTCGGGATAGCACAATAGAGTGAGGTTCCCATCCTCACCCCTTGTCTCGTAAGAGGGGTACAAAGAGCAGCCCCCTCGGCTCAATTTACTTCGCCCAAGGTGCTGGGCTCACCCTAGGCTACTGAGCCTCACCGCCACGTCAAGGCCTGAACCATGGGGATCGGCGGGACCCTGTCCGGCCCATAGCCACTGCTGTACTTATTCAAGCTGAACTGTCTCTGTATGACCGGCACCGACTCTACTTCAACTGTTTGATTTATTGTTGATATATTCAGTTTCATACCACCGAGGTTCGAGCATATAACCGGATAGTAGTAGTGTGAGCCATAACATTCCGAAACTGGACAGTGATTTGTCACTGACGTAATAGCAATTCGACCAATCAGTTATCTGTATGTAGGCAACCTATCCATACATCCCATCGGCAAATCATTCATCAGTCGCAGCACAAATTGGGCGGAATTTGTTTTCATAAAAAACATACAAAATACAAACATCCGAATTGAGAACCTCCTCCTTTTATGAAGTCGGTTAACAACTGACATAACATTACCGCTCTATTGCGGTGACATGCTCGATGTATAAACCAACCTAAATAGCCGTAAAAGTCAGAACCTCTGGACCAAGTGCGACATTTTAATATTGGAAATTATCAAATTACAGTACCTTTTTGATACTATTTGAGACCTAAATTAAATTATTTAGTACCTCGATAAAAAGTGAAAAAAAAAAATGAAAAGAAAGTGGCCAGACATTCTGACGTCAGCTTGTCTGGACCACATTTGTTTTGCATAGTTAGCGACAATATAACTTATTTATTTCTTTGTACATATTTAATACCCTTTTAATACCTCAACATAATTTTTTTATTCTTTTTATTGGCGGTCCCTGAAAAAAGTTACGGATGAAAGAAATTTTGCTCCCTTTAAATTTATTTTATTATGGTACTTAAATTTGCAGCATATAATGTAAGTTGTTTTGATTAAGAAATAATACACTTTATTATAAAGAATGTTTTTTGAATAAAAATGAATTAAAAAAATATAAAAAATATATTATTTTAAGCTATTTTCATTACTAAAATTATTTAAAACGGCTCCGCGAACTAAAAATGAAAAACACGGTAAAAAACCCGTTCTAAATAATTTTAGTAATAAAAATAATATTATTTATGATTGACAATTATTATTCTTTTTTAGGGTTTCGTAACCAAATGGCAAAAAACGTAACCCTTATAGATTCGTCATGTCTGTCTGCCTGCCACTTTTTTCCGAAACTATAAGATCTATACTGTTGAGGCTTGTTAACTAGATGTATTCTAGTTTTTTTATATTTTGTACTATTGTTAATGGTGGTCCTGAAAATCGGTGTTGGGGTTAGAATATGTACTTGTACATACCATAATCCTAACTGAAGCCGAGGATTTACCTTTTTGTGAGACGCGCCGCTGCCCAAAACTTGCTCTTTCTTTTAATGTTTTTTTTTTCTAGTTTTAACTGATTTTATTTTTGGGTTGTTATTATTAGTAGGTATTTTTGTAAGATGTGTTTTTTTAATGAATTGTTTGACTTGTTTACCGATGTTTATATCACATAATATTATGATAGAAATGTTTATGTGTAGCGCGGCATGTTTCACAAATAAAGTTATTATTATTATTATTCTGTGAACCGCATTAAGATTTCAAATTCAAATTCATTTTATTTCCGATGCATGTTACAGTTTTTAGATGTTTGACAGTTGACTTGGTTTGGCCGCATGCATTGCCATTTCATAGCGTGGAAAATTTTATAACTTATATACCTACTTTAAATTGTAATTACATATTATTAGCAATTTTGAAAATTAAATGTCAAGATGATTTACAATTATTTTCAACAAATTGATTATATATTATAATGTTAGATGAGTAATTGATATTGTGCCTAATGTCATAAATAACTAAAAAGTTATAGATTCACGAAATACTATTAATTTACAAATCGTTAACATGCCGAGTACTTGTAACGTTAAAAAACTCATTAATAGAATAAATATAGTTTTCTAACGGCCATTCTGCAGTCAGTCTTTTAAAGTTTCTTGTTGTTGTTTCTTTAAGGTTTTCGGGAAGATTGTTATAAATTTTGATGGCCATACAAAATGGACTGTTGTTGAAATAATATGCTAATCTACATTTCGGAAATATTAGTCTGTTTTTTAATCTTTTGGTCTCTTCTTTTTTTGGGAAAATATGAGCGTTTGACCTGACGAACATGCAAAGTTCCAATATGTACATAGACGGTAATGGCAGTATTTTAGTTTTTTATATAAAGGTCTACATGAATCCCTGTATTTAGCTCCGCAAATAGTTCTTATGCGGGCCTTTTGTGCTATAAAAACGCGATCAGATTCTACTGAGTTGCCCCAGAGTAGAAGACCATATCGTATGACGGAGCCTATATGTCACCATATGTGTAACTATGATATGTCGTTAAAGTTGCTTGCAATGAGACAGTATTGTTAATCCTCCGTAAAACATATATAAATTTGTTAATTATATTACAAACATTTTCAAAATTAAATTTACAATTTAAATTAATATCCAATAAAAATCCAAGAAATGTAAATTTATAAAAATAAACCAATATAATATCAGATGAATCCATTTTTTTTTCTTCCGATTCTGATTCTGATGATCTATAAACCTTACAGTTCCTGGCAGAATATTGAAAATACTTTTGGAATTCGCTAATACGAATATTTTCATCGTCTGAGCCTGATGTAGAAGAATTAATCACTGGTCTTCGTAGTGGAATCTGTCCTAATCCAGACGTGCTGGGAATCGGAGAATGGAATAGTGAAGCTCTATGACATATATTCATGCATATGTCTGTTTCTGTTGGTTGATCTACAATATCTTCAGTATCAGATACGGAAGAGGAACTGTAATCAAACAATTTCCTACAAGCGTAAGTTGAGGATTGTGACTGTAGCTGCAAAGTAGATGGAAGTAGTGGATTTTCAGACAAAGGCTGACGCAGAGGCTGTAATATTCTTGGTTCAGGGCTACAATCAGATACATCAGCTAATAATGACGGCAACATTCTAAACCCTTCACAATCCGTATCAGAGTCATTATTGTGATGAACCCTTGAATCTTATTGTTTTTTTTCTACGTATGTGTAAAAATCTTAATGCGGTTCACAGAATACATCTACTTACCAAGTCTCAACAGTATAGATCTTATAGTTTCAGAAAAAAGTGGCAGGCAGACAGATATGACGAATCTATAAGGGTTACGTTTTTTCCATTTGGTTACGGAACCCTAAAAAAGAATAATAATTGTCAATCATAAATAATATTATTTTTATTACTAAAATTATTTAGAACGGGTTTTAAACCGTGTAATTTTAAATTTTTTTTTAATTTAAATTTCGCGGAGCCGTTTTAAATAATTTTAGTAATGAAAATAACTTAAAATAATATATTTTTTTAATTTTGTTAATTTTTTTATTCATTTTTATTAAAAAAACATTCTTTATAATAAAGTGTATTATTTCATAATCAAAACAACTTACATTATATGCTGCAAATTTAAGTACCATAATAAAATAAATTTAAAGGGAGCAAAATTTCTTTCATCCGTAACTTTTTTCAGGGACCGCCAATAAAAAGAATAAAAAAATTATGTTGAGGTATTAAAAGGGTATTAAATATGTACAAAGAAATAAATAAGTTATATTGTCGCTAACTATGCAAAACAAATGTGGTCCAGACAAGCTGACGTCAGAATGTCTGGCCACTTTCTTCTCATTTTTTTTTCACTTTTTATCGAGGTACTAAATAATTTAATTTAGGTATCAAATAGTATCAAAAAGGTACTGTAATTTGATAATTTCCAATATTAAAATATCGCACTTGGTCCAGAGGTTCTGACTTTTACAAATAGCCACTTGCTTAATTGGCGTCTGTTTCTTTGTTCTTAATATGTTTAGAAGTTCAGAGGAATTGTGTTACATCACTGATAATAATAAATAATAATATAATAGTTGTTACATAGATTAAGTTTACTGAGTTCCCAGGTCGTCCTCCGTTCCAGTATGTACTGCGGTAACAAAACGTCACGCTGCTGCAGAGCCCGTGTAACTCCACAAAGGTGAGCAGCTATGTCAGTATCGAACGAGTAAATAACAAAAATACTGATAACTCGTGATAGCACGGTGGATCTGCAAATATTACCACACCAAACATTTGCAAAATATTTATAGTTTCCATTAAAATAAGTATATAAGTGATATATTTAGAGGCGGTGCTGCGTCTCTGTCGCACGCGGGCGGTGCGAGCTGGACGGGTGTACGAGTTACTTAGCGGAGTGTATCGGTACGGCGGGCGCATCTAAAGAGAGCCTCTACTGCCTCAGAACACTATAGACCGTATGTCGTAGGACGTAGGTCCCACTGTCGAGTAGAGTGTCGTGTCGCTGAGGACGTGTGAAGGGGTGTGCGAACAAAACAGGCGAGCTATAAAACATAACTGGCGCACTTTACATCAGCGGGCCCACAGCAAATAGACCCTTCGGGGCTACAACGCCACAACGCCCTCACCGCCTCACACGACTACCAGCCTTATGGCTTCGTAGTACAGAATAGTTTCATACGTGATGGTAAAGGAGTTGTGACGCATATGAGCGCGGTAAGGCAACAAGATGTTAGATTAAAAGCGTAAACAAGTTGATACGAACACGTGTACCGACACACAGATACACACGGGCGTGTAGAGTAGGACAGGCGGGAAGAGTAGGACAGGCGGGTAGAGTAGGAGAGGCGGGTAGGGTAGGTGGGTAGAGTAGGACATGCGGGTAGGGTAGGACAGGCGGGTAGAGTAGGGCAGGCAGGTCATGCGGGTGGGGTACGATAGGCGAGTAGAGTAGGGCATATGGGGTAGAGTAGGGCACGCAGAGCGATGCTTATCACTCCCAAGACATTTATTGGAAGATACATGTGTATACCGTGGAAGTGGTGATGGCTGGGGGGGAGTGGTGTGCAGCTGGGGGAGACCTGGAGGTTAACATTAAATGTGATACATTTGCGGTTGTAATTAATTTAGCACTAATCAGTAAATTAGATTAGCTAAACCTAAAATCTTTACTAAGTATATAAGGTCAGCTTGTGACCTTGCCTTTCAGATTTCGCCGAAAGTGACGTCTGACGACTTCTTCCGTTTCTCACACTCATTTCCTTCATCACATAACTAGCTGTTGCACGCAGCTTCGCCCGCGTTCACTTAATTAACTTAACTACTATTAGTCATAGCGTGATGTTATATAGCCTATAGCCTTCCTTGATAAATGGGCTATCTAATACTGAAAGAATTTTTCAAATCGGACCAGTAGTTCCTGAGATTAGCCCATTTGAACAAACAAACTCTTTAGCTTTACATAATATATTAGTATAGATTTAAATAGTATAGATTTAAATAAGTATTTAAAGCTGTGGCGATAAGTGTTATTTGAAAATGACATTTGAAACTCCCACTTCATCTTCAGATCACAATGTCGTCTCTATCGTGTGATGCCGCGTCACGCGTGACGCGTCACTCATCACACAAGATGTCTTTCCGTTTCCCCTATGGTTAACACATTAAGCCTGTAATAAACACTTAACTAAATCAGCCGACATAATGTCCGGTACCGAAGCCTGCCCCGCTGAGCACCCGCAGCGCCCGCAGCACCGCCGTGGTCTAATGAGGGACATCCACTTTGTTTTACGACCTCGTACATTCGACACATTATGATACACTTTACTACACTTGAAGCATTTTATATCTAGCCACTACGATGATATAAATAAAGCCATTTCACAAACAGCTCTAAAAATATATCAATAACATATACTATACTATATAGCACTATTTTATTAGACAGTAATGTTTTATTAATCCTTGTTTGTTGTTACACCATCAATAATCAAGTGACTCCACTTTAGTCACCTACCAGCTATTCGTATTTCGTATTTATATCCAATAAAGTGGTCGTAAACGTCAAAACTTTTCGATTGTCAAGAGTTAATGAGCATTTTACAACACGACATGACATGATCATGAAATTATTCATATTTATGTCGTAGAGGCGAGTGGCAAGGGATCGGTCGTCTTGGCGTTCATTGACGGAGGCCTGTGTTCGGCAGTGGACGGATAGAGGATGACAATGATGATGGCGTGGGGGAAGACCTGTTCAGTTGACACCACACCCACGTGTAAGTAATATCAGAAGATGCTACCGCGATTCACGTCTTATGATCTCAATTTCGTTCTTATGTATGATTACATTTACTTGTGTATAAACCAATTATCTATTAACTACGTACGCAATACTGTGTAATGGTCGAGGTAGCAGTTGTGACAATATAACAACAAAATGGCGATACAATGGTCGTAATACATGGTCAATGATATGTTTGGCTCACAAAGTGCCCCGCGTGAGCTCCAGTCGGGGTCCCATCGCCGGGGCTCCAGGGCTCACTCGCAGATACACTGGCGCCCACGGGGGCACCGACTCAATGCAATAAAGGTTTACGACGCTGCCTCCTCCCCCTCCTCCCCCTCCCGTATCCAAATCAAGTGTACTTTATTAAAAACCAAATAGACTCGTAAAAACTTTACGATTTTTTCATTATCATAGTAAATACAGCCCCACATATAAAAGCGGTGGAAGGTTTAATGGCAGTATTTTTTCACGTCTACGTTAAACAATCATTTCACTGCTCGTCTTCAAATGAAGCGACAAGCAGACACAGTTAGGGGCGACTCTAGATCTAGAGAGTAACAAAGTGACAAGTACTTTGGGATCATTTTAATGAATGTCGCTGATGTAAGTAGTGAATGACTGCGATGGAGACCATCACCGCTTTGATTATTTATTCCGAAATAACAAATTGACTGAAAACTAATCTGTGATGGTTACTTATTAGTTAAATTTTTAACATTGTAACAAAAGGTATATTTTTAAGGCAAAATGAATCAAATGAAAAGATCTACCTAAATAGACAACATAAAAGACATGTTAATGTATATGAATGAAGAGTACTGAAACTAAGTCCAGGTATATTTATAAGTCATCCCCACCATGGTTCAGGCCTTGACGTGGCGGTGGGGCTCAGAAGCCTAGGGTGAGCCCAGCACCTTGGGCGAAGCTAATTGAGCCGAGGTGGCTCTTTGTACCCTTCTTATAAGAAGAGGGGACAAAAGAGCAGGGGGCAAGGGGCGAGGGCGGGAACCTCACCCCATTGTACTGTCCCGACGTTGGGAGGGGTTGTTCTGTGGTGCGGGACAGCCTCACTGTGGAGGTGGCGTCGGTCCCTTGGGGGACTGACTAGCCGTCGAGGTGCCCTGTTTGTTTATTAGATTCGGGGCACCTCATCAATGGCGGCATTGGTGGCACTCGCCGGGTTTTAGTGGGTAGAGCTGCGTCCATCTTACCACCTTTCGGACGCAGCGAGTCGCACATACCAGCCTGGGGTGATCACCGCTAAAGTCACGGTCGCGGTTCAGTTGTGTGCTAGCGGGGAGCTCCCCTCATTGTACGTGGGTCCGACGTCCGTACTCCACAGGCGATTGGCTCCACTGGATACGCAGCCCGTCTCTGTGAATACATAAACTCAGAAGCTGCTGAAACATCCCCGGAGCTAATATGCAAACGGGTCGCGGGTGTAGGACGCACGTAGTCTGAGTAACGCTTGTGCGTCCCTCGCCCGCCTCCCCCGCCCCCACTGCCGCCCCGCGCGTCCTGCCTGGAACTCCTTTGTGTAGGGCTTCTTAGAAATTATCCGAATCGGTTATAGTACACAGTGTAGTACCAATGAGTATGGGAATGCTAATAATATCCCACTGGGACTTCCGGCCAACATCCCTTAGTTGAGTGGGATTTATGGTTCTATTGACTTTTATCACTACCAGCCCCTTGTCAGTTGTGGGACACAATTACTGGAAATGACCCAATTTCATACTCTCAAACTTTTTATACGTAAGTACGTTTTTTTTTTGGATGGATCTATGCTAACGGCCCGAAGGCGCTAATGCTACATCGGATTAGCGTGAGCCCATTCGGCTCACTTTTGGTTTATAAAAGTGGGGGATGGCCCCCCGCCAACCGTGCAGTCTGCGACCACACAGCCTCCTGGCGTCGGGTTGGGCGTAAGTACTTGTAATTTGTATAAAGTATTAAAAGTAAGGTGTGTCGTGTCATGCACGCGCACACACACACAAACACACGCACACACACACACGCACACGTATAGTAGACATAATATATACTATACTTATATGATGTATCCAATACTATACATTCATCGATAAACAAAAGCACTTATAAAGTCATAAAAACTATAGAAATTGTTGGGAGTTGGTATGTCATGAGGAGGAGACGGCTCTGGTTCACGAAGTTAAGGCAGTACAAAAATATCTCGTGACAATAATAATTATAAGTGAAATCACTTTAGTATAATTTGTGGCGGTCGACCGCAACCATAGATTTAGAATTTTTTCTACGCAAAAAACGCGTGGGAGCGAGAAATTCAAATCAAGTCCAATCCACTCGAGAGAAAAAGAGACAGGAAAGCACCGATATGTCATGTTTTTGCGAGTAAATAAGAGGCCATAGCGGCCCGCAGGCTAATTACGTATCTTGAAATTACAAGCAACAGGCAAAAATTGCACAATATCTGCTGTCAAAATCATATTTTGTATTACCTATTAGCAACGCGACAGCAACAAGCTCAAATAATCGACCGCAACGCCATCTGCAAAGCGACAGCGACCGAGGAACTAAAAATGCATTTTTTGGTATGTTTGGCTGACGGTTTGGTATTACGTAAACTATTTAGCAGCCCGCGACAGCAGATTGAAATGTCAAACAGCGATTTTTTAACAACAACTAAAGTAGTGTCTGCAAGCCTGTTGCTATTCGTCTGCTTACTATATAAACTGTTTAAAATACTTGGTTAGTGATCGAAAAAGACTGTTAGAGACATTTTAGGCGTAATATTATCTTGTGTGACTATTATTGAACTTACCCTATTCGATTTTAAGTGGCAGTGTTATTGAAAAAGAAACTATAATAAAGAAACTATAATTTTAAAACAATGGCTCGTGCACTTCTTTTGATGGTTGCATTAGAGGCTGAGGAGATAAGACAGGAGACCAGGAGCACAGCCTCACTGAGACGTCGACTACGTGAGGAAGCCAAAGCATTCAACTTGTCCGACTGGGAATTTCAATCTCTTAACAGACATTCAAAGGATTTTAACTTATGAAATTAAATTGATCTAAGTACTATATAAAAGTCAAGAGTTTTGCGACTTAACAGTAGGATTCCTGCCGGCCTACTCTTGACTGCAATTCCAATCTCACAACAATATGAATTCAATCCGAATATATTGGTACTCTTGAACAAATCGAGTTTACGATTGATTTTGAAATTGGAAGCGATGACCGATGTGATGTGTATAATAAAATATAATACCAAAATAAAATTCAACACAATATGATGTTCTATGTTTTTTTTTAATTAAAATATGTCTCCAATAATGAATTATTATCTTTTATAATGTACCTAGTTCCTTAAATTAAACCTAAACTTATTTTGTAAAGCATTAAACGGCAAATAAATTATACATTCTGGCATAATGTGTATTGCTGTTATAAAAAAATCTTACGTGCAATTTTGAATAGACATCAAATTTCAAAATAGCTCAAAACAAAGTAAACAAAAAAATTAGAAATCATCTTCTTTCTTAATTTACCAGTAATGTTGGTGCCAAGGCTTTCCAAAATAACACCTCAAGTTCTGACAGACCACATACAAATTATTATTGTTATGTATTTTAGTGATTGGTCTTATTGAAAATGAGGTATTTTACTCATAAACAGAGGCTTAATTTGTTTACAGAATACTGTGATTTATTTAAATATTGCTACCTTGGGTTAAAAGATAATAAAAGACTGATTATTTTAGTACTTATTTTTATAATACCGTGATTGTAGGTAAGATTACCATATCAATCAATGACCAAAAATTTAATATACACATGGAAATAAAAACTGTGTTACATTTAAATATTAGAAGCTAAATATTGTGATTTATTTAAATATTGCTACCATAGGTTAAAAGAGAATAAAACAGACATTCAAAGGATTTTAACTTATGAAATTAAATTGATCTAAGTACTATATAAAAGTCAAGAGTTTTGCGACTTAACAGTAGGATTCCTGCCGGCCTACTCTTGACTGCAATTCCAATCTCACAACAATATGAATTCAATCCGAATATATTGGTACTCTTGAACAAATCGAGTTTACGATTGATTTTGAAATTGGAAGGGATGACCGATGTGATGTGTATAATAAAATATAATACCAAAATAAAATTCAACACAATATGATGTTCTATGTTTTTTTTTAATTAAAATATGTCTCCAATAATGAATTATTATCTTTTATAATGTACCTAGTTCCTTAAATTAAACCTAAACTTATTTTGTAAAGCATTAAACGGCAAATAAATTATACATTCTGGCATAATGTGTATTGCTGTTATAAAAAAATCTTACGTGCAATTTTGAATAGACATCAAATTTCAAAATAGCTCAAAACAAAGTAAACAAAAAAATTAGAAATCATCTTCTTTCTTAATTTACCAGTAATGTTGGTGCCAAGGCTTTCCAAAATAACACCTCAAGTTCTGACAGACCACATACAAATTATTATTGTTATGTATTTTAGTGATTGGTCTTATTGAAAATGAGGTATTTTACTCATAAACAGAGGCTTAATTTGTTTACAGAATACTGTGATTTATTTAAATATTGCTACCTTGGGTTAAAAGATAATAAAAGACTGATTATTTTAGTACTTATTTTTATAATACCGTGATTGTAGGTAAGATTACCATATCAATCAATGACCAAAAATTTAATATACACATGGAAATAAAAACTGTGTTACATTTAAATATTAGAAGCTAAATATTGTGATTTATTTAAATATTGCTACCATAGGTTAAAAGAGAATAAAAGGGTTATTGTTAAGTATTTTAGTTACTTACTTATTTTTATAAATACTGTGATTGTAATATTGATTATATCAATCAATGACCAAAAATATAGAATATAGTTAAAAAAAACAAATAATAGTTTAACAAGAGTTTAATGAAAACATTAAAAACACTTATAGCTATTATAGCAGCCTATTATAGCTCACGCACACTAACTCTGGAAGTTCCTGTCTACTTGTTTCCTGGGTGCTGTCTGTGCTACTAAGTAGGTGGTATGGTATCCTCACTGTCTTTTTGACTCAAGCTTGCTTCATTACAAATGTTGTGTAAAACACAACAAGCATTTATAATTCTAATAACTGTGTCCAGATGATAGAGAAGGACCCTGTGGCCTAGGAGACATTGCCACCTATACTTCAGAACACCCATAGTATGCTTTACTGTATAGTGTCCCACACAATTAAATTTGGTGTAGTGTTCTTCAGGTGAACCAGCCGGAGCATCCAAATATGTTTCATCACAATAGTTCTTTGGGCATAGCCCGAGTCTCCTAAAACATAATAAATAATTATTGCATTATAATATTCATGTATGAAACAAATGCTCACTTTATTATGATTTTAACTTAGACTTAACAAGTGAATAAACAACTTCCCCAAAATTTAAAAAGGAAAGAACACATTCTAAGATTCCTTTATAATTTTTATGTTATTTGCCAATTTAAAGGTATTATGACTTCTTATACTGTGGTATTACTAAAAGAATATTATATCTATTAACATATATAATTAATTTGTTTAAATTGTAAAATATATTATATCAATATAATACCTATATACAATTTAAAGGTATTTATAAAACAAAAGGCATTATTAAAACTAACTTATACAATTACAGAATCCAAGAGTCAACTTACATTTAAAACATTTCTTAAGTGAAATCCTTTTCTATTACAAAACCTCTCATTTTGGGCTGGACATATGAGAGCCATATGAGTACCAACAATAGCACTTACTATGTCATATGGAAGTTTTCATAAAATCTGAAATTAATGCAAATATTATTATGTAGCTCAATAAGTCAAATAGATTATTATAATTAGCACTTATTTTATTTATATTAATAGATAGGTATCACATAATATGAAGAACAATGTAGAACCAATCAATAATAAAATAATTTGAGATATATTTTTCAAGTATCCTACATATGCATTGAACTATTATTACTGTAGTAATTACAACTCACTGTACATAGGCCGTAAATAAAGAGAAAAGATGAACTATAGAAGAGGTTAGATTAATTATAGATATTTCTATTGACATACCTTATAACCCGCAGATACTAGATAGTAGATACAAATCCAAATCGCTATGAATAACTTCAAAGCTCCTTGCTGAGGCGATAATATCTCTTAAACTCCTCATCACATTAAATTTCACTGTAATTGTGCGCTATTGTAGCATATTTTCGATCCCAATCCTAAATTTCGATAGGATCGAGTGTCAAGAGTAGGCCGGCAGATCACAGAATAATATTAGCATAGTGTTTATATACTCTTTGAATATTAGTTATTACTTATTAGTTATTACATATGTATGTACCCCATATTTAGTATTTACATTAAAATTGATTAAAATTTAAAAGTATTTGAAGTGTGTTAAGTGTTTGACGTTTTGTAGTTCCACCCATTGCTACCTGGCTGCTGGTGGCGCTAGTAAAAGTGCATTAGCGGCTAGTGAGCAGATAGCAGACGATAAACTTAGATAATACGTTTCTTTTTGCAACCTCTCGACCGGTCGCTGTCGCTCTGCTGTTGCGTTGCTATCGCGTGGCTGTCGCGCTGCGGTTGCTTTGAAATACGTAATTAGGGTGCCGGTCTGTTTTACGTCGAGCTGTATTTTGTGATTTTTACTATTATTCATGCAATAAATATTGTAAATATTAAATGTGCAACTATGGTGTCATGTCCTGTGAGTGAATGTGACGTTACAAGACGTAATAACCCTCATAATAGCCCAAAAATTATAATATATAATAGTATCCACTACTCTCCCACATGTACACTTATATACAATTGTTTGTCACGTGCCCGAGCCGTCACTGTGTATCTTGTACATCCTAAATCTATGGCCGCAACAGCCCACAACATGAGATGGTGACCGGATGTGGTCAGGTAAAGCCAGATAGGTCGTTAGTGTACATCGTAAGACCTATACTCGAGTGCAATCCTTACAACATATTGCAGTGCCATACAGAAAGTTATGTCATAAGACGTGGCACTCCCGATGCTATCGATCGGCGGAACGTATAGTACGTATAGTACGTATAGTACGTATAGTACGTATAGTACGTATAGTACGTATAGTACGTATAGTACGTATAGTACGTATAGTGCGTATAGTACGTATAGTGCGTATAGTACGTATAGTGCGTATAGTACGTATAGTGCGTATAGTACGTATAGTGCGTATAGTACGTATAGTGCGTATAGTACGTATAGTGCGTATAGTACGTATAGTGCGTATAGTACGTATAGTGCGTATAGTACGTATAGTACGTATAGTACGTATAGTACGTATAGTACGTATAGTACGTATAGTACTTATAGTACGTATAGTACGTATAGTACGTATAGTACGTATAGTACGTATAGTACGTATAGTACGTATAGTACGTATAGTACGTATAGTACGTATAGTACGTATAGTGCGTATAGTACGTATAGTGCGTATAGTACGTATAGTGCGTATTGTACGTATAGTGCGTATAGTACGTATAGTGCGTATAGTACGTATAGTGCGTATAGTACGTATAGTGCGTATAGTACGTATAGTGCGTATAGTACGTATAGTGCGTATAGTACGTATAGTACGTATAGTACGTATAGTACGTATAGTACGTATAGTACGTATAGTACGTATAGTACGTATAGTACGTATAGTACGTATAGTACTTATAGTACGTATAGTACGTATAGTACGTATAGTACGTATAGTACGTATAGTACGTATAGTACTTATAGTACGTATAGTACGTATAGTACGTATAGTACGTATAGTATGGTTGGGAGTAATCCGCGAAGTGCGGTGTAAGGTGTAAGGTGTAAGGTGTAAGGTGTAAGGTGTAAGTATATGGTAAATGGAGGTGACTCCGACATAATCGGATAACCCGGGCCAGGCGTGTGGCTGTAACACAGTACCGTACGGCGCGGTACAGCCGACCACGCGGGCCGCCCCCTACACCACGCGGGCTGCACGCGACTGTGACCCTTCTCACCGGCACCCAGGGCGGGAAGTCGCGTGGCGGGTGGCGGCGGCGGCGTGCTGTCGATGCAGACGGGGTGACGCCCGCTCACTGTTGCTAACTCCACATCATAAAGGCCAACCTAGTGTTTGTATCGACTCGTCTATTATATTACGAGCGTTTAATATATCAATTACTATAATACATAGCAAACAAAACCCTCTGATTAATTAACACACAATTATAATAAAACCAGGGAAGGAATTATCTGTATACTCAGTTCAATATCGAAACTGATGTTTGATGCTAAAGGAGACTCGTGTCATTAATAAACGGGCAACTTTGTCCAAAACCTATGGAAGGTCTTTGTTTGAGCCTCTTTTAGTAGAGTAGGTGAACTGAGGTGACACAGGACGTTGGTCTGGCTATGGTAGAACGGGGCACGGTAGGAATCAGCGCTGGAGCTATTTGAGTAGCACAGTCCATTCGACCTTAGTGTGGGGGGGGGGGGGGGATAGGGAAAAGAAGGGCAACGCATCTGATTAACTTCTGGTTGTGCGGATGTCTATGGGCTTCGGTGGTCACCATAAGGCTCCGAATGCTCGGTAGCCTCCTTATGACATAAAAAGAAGGCTATGTAACGATCCCCTCAGTAAGACCTACATAGTCACACCCAAAACAGTTCCCTAACCTTTCGTATGTACCCAGATCTAGGACTATAAAGCGGCCCATCTCAGTTGGCTCGGGTCCAACTCGACATTTCCCGCTAATTCCGCGATATAAACAGAGCTGCAGCCGAATCGATATTTCGTAATGGAGCTGCTAGTTACAAACCAATCGATCAGTCCAGTCCAAATAGACTCGTCCAGTCCAGGAGCGATTCCCCGAAGCTCTCCCCGGGCGGGGAGCAGGGGGAGGGTCTCATATCTCGGCGATCGTGTTTTTGTGCCTTTGTTTGTTAATACATTCACGCGAGGATGACTTCACCCGCTCGTCCGGACAAAAACCTCGCCTCATCAAATTGTATCTTGTTCTTCGATCAACTGTTTTAATTTGCTCGGGTTACCGGGGGCCGGGGTCGGAGTTGTGTTTCGCGTGTTAGCGTCAGGGGCCAGGGCACTGCTGTATTAGATTCATCAGATCTCGTCTATGGAATTTTCCATTTCTGGTTGGAACGTTGGAATGACCAGTTTAAAATATAAAGTAATGCTTTTTGAAGGTTGAATATTATATCCCAATTCTTTATAATAAGTATGTGATAAGCAATTTTTTTTCCCCTAATATTAAGTGCGACATCATTGCATTTTCTGAAGGCCGGTTAGGTTACATATGGGGGGCGCTGGTGGATATTGGTCCATGTCATTGGACCATTGGACATTGGAGGAATTCAGCACTGGGCGGCTCAATGTAATTAGTAAAGCAAACGCATCTATAGGTGTGTCACTTGTCGGGACGTGCGTCTCTTATGATTATAGACAATTAAATAGGGCCAAGGGCATGTTAATGTCAACATACATAACTGTACACGGGGTCGAACTGCATGTGGTCACCAGTTCAGACACGTTCAGGTCCAGGCAGGGGCAGCTAGCGGCTCGCTGTAGTTAGTAGTTGTGTATGTATCTATCTGTATGAAGAACGAGTGTAGCTACTTGACAGAATTATAAATAGAGCTAGAGTATAATTCAAAAGCCTGGCTCTTGATGTGATGTCGCTTCATCATCAGCGTGACGATACGTAAGTAGATAGAAGCGGGCAATTATGTCGTTGACGACGAAGCTCGTGCCAATTACAGTCGCTGGAGGTACCGGCGTAACCTTGGGCGCTCCGACGACGAGCTGAACAATAGACCGGCGGTCCTCCGCAGGTCATCAGCCCCCGCCCGTAATGAGACCCTCCCGGCTCTATTATGCGGCCTGTCAATCACAATGAATGCTTTACGTCATCCGGCGGCCTTGGAGCCGTGTCAAGTTCGCGGGGTCGTCGCCCGGGCCTGACCCCCCGCCTCCCGGCCCACACGGCCCCGCAACCCCGGGCCATGACGCCGTGTTCGGTGCGGCAGGAGAGCCTACACGACGAACGTCCGTGTGTCGCTGGTGTTGCTATGGGAGGACCCGAGCGAGCATTACATCATGCCGGGCGTCGCGGGGCGGTGGGGGGAAGTGTGTGGGGAGGGGCGGTCGGCCAGTAACTTTCCGCTGCTTTCTTAAGTGATGCGCATCGTATGAGTTATTGTAGTTTTTTCTGGCGACAGCTATTGGCATTAGATATCTATGGAAGCCATCTAAGTATCTCCGTGCTGAGGAGATTTCATCTTGCATTAAATGAAGAATTACCCTGAGGCCTTAGTCTTTTTTTCTTTTTTTTTAAATGATTAATTGGCTTGCGTTTGGCCACTGTCTCACCTGATGGAAAGTGATGGCATGGCCGACGATGGAGCACGCTTGCCTAGAAGGTACCTATTCACTCTTGCTTTGAATTTCCCTAAGTTGTAGGTATCCGGAAACACAGATGCTGGTAACGAATTCCATAATTTAGCAGTACGTATGATAAATGTGGAATCGAATCTTTTGGTACGTACTGGTGGAATATCAACCATGTAACGGTGTCGGGTCTCGGAGCGTCTGGTTGTCCGCTGATAGAAAGGTGACGGTGGGATGTGGTGGTGAAAGAGAGAAGAATTCTGGTACACTACATAATGTTGCAGAAACACAGCGGTCCGTGTGAAGCAGTGGAACTAGCGAGTTTTGAGTTTGTCGAGTGTCCCCGTCTCAATATCGCCAAGAAAGGGAGGAGGTCTGGAATCAGCAGGATAAGAGTCTGGTAACAAGTGACAAAAGTGAAGAGGGCTCGCAGACGAGGATCGTGCACGTGCGGAGGGCGGAGGGCGCAGGGCGGAGGGCGCAGGGCGGAGTGCCGGTCCTCCAGTCGAGGGCCCTTTGTCTCGGTGCATTTCTCGGCGGCTCAGGTTTAACCTTTAATATTCACAAATGACTTTGTACCGAGTATGCGGGTCTCGTCTGAGACTGCGCCGTAGTGCCCGCGCTCTTCAAATGTACATGTAAACTGTTGAAAAAGGTAATACGACTCCATGTTGAGGTCGTCACCACCATCGACCATCGGTGATCTGTGCATCACCAGTATGCTATGATAGTACTTCATTCTGTTATAATATATGTATATATCGAGCATATAACCCGAATAGAGCGGTAGTGTAATGTGTTTTGTATGACAACAAATTCCGCCAAATTTGTACTGAACGCTGTACCGGTTCTGCGCTTTGATTGGCCGACTGATGGCCATTAATGGATGATTGGCCGATGGGATGTACATGCAGATCACTGGTTGGTTGAATTGCTATTACGTCAGTGAAAAATCACTGAATAGTTTTTGGAATTTTAGGGCTCACATTACTCTATCCGGTTAAATGCGCGATGTTATGTGGTAATGCAATTGCACCGTCGGACACCCATACGTCTTGTTGAATTTTATTATCTACTCGAGATTATTGACTAACAGCATGATACAATATGATGACTCCGTCTTTGTCTGGTGCCAACCTAAAGTAGGAGGAAATGTAAAATTAACAGCAGTCCAATCTAAAGTAAAGTCTGGTGTCCGAGTTAGGCTGCCCGGCTGTATCACTTGCTCTACCTTGACGGGCAGTAATGGTCAAATTACATCTCGTTACGACGTATTATTACACCATTACACATAATTGTCGGACCGCTCGTTTACATGATGTTTACTTGTTAGTTGTTAGCTAACGCCGTCCTCAGATTATAATTTAAATAATAAACCTAATGTTTCGTAACAAACCGGTCCCCGAGACTTAATTCTGGTGACAAAAAAATCACCAAACATGAACGATGCCAGGCCGTAATGGACTCTACGTTCGTGTCGGAGGGTGCAGTTTGCTGGGCTCGTGCGGCGTGGCCGGCGCTGCACTCGATCAATTGATTATTTTGAGATATCCGCGCCACTCCCGGACAAGTGCCGTGAGCTCCCCGCACGCGCAGCAGTGACGCCCCGCCGGACGATACTCGACCCTCCTGCCCACAGACACGACTCCGTGTGTGCTAGCCAAGAGACGCATTTTTTACCTTTTTCTGTAACCCCCCAAGTGATTCGCGAAGCTGTGCCACTGGAGACAGGGTCCACTTTGGTCGGTCGTGGTAACGTGACAGCTAATTCCAGCGTCATAAGCAAATCGCTCCGTGTCGAGGTGTCGTGACTCAACCTCTCCTCCCACCCCTCCCCCTTTCCCGAGCTCCGATCGAAACCAATTAAAACAAAACCTAACGCATTCTAATCGACTCACCGTTGTGTGTCTTTGTGTTTCTTTCATATTTCATTATTATGTTCGCTATAATTGAACTTACGACTTTGTTCTACGGTAAGTATCTGGACACACTATAGCTTGGCTCTTAGACTTTAAATAACTAATAAATTATTTCTTGACGGTGTCACTCACTTGGATTTTTTTATAATATGTTAGTTGGATAGGCAAACTGGCAAACGTGCCACCTGATGGTAAGTGTTCGACGTCGCCCATGAAGTAATCAATCAAAATCAAAACTTCTTTTTGAACGTCGATTGAATCTACCACCGGTTCCAAGGTGAGCCCACTGTGAAGAACCGGCGAAACAAACTCAGTGTAACTAGTCTTTTCAAATAATATGTATTATATAACACTTTTAACATCTTATCCTGAAATGCCCGGGAGGAACGCCTTATTCCCAGGGTGTGGTATCTTCCATGAAATCTTTTACTTTATAATATCCTTTACCACACAAACGCTCTTTAACAACTTTTTTGTTTTTTTTTATGGAACTTTTTTCAACTTTTTTGTTTTTTTTTTAATGAACATAAACTAGTATACCTGGAACGAGCCCAGGCAACTCATTTATGTGTTGCCTATCCTGAGACATAAGATGTCAAGTCTCGGTGCCAGTAACTACACTGCCTGTCTTGCCCTTCTCTCCGAAACACAGCAAAGCTGTTTCACGGGAGAAACACGGGATGATCGGATTAAAGAAAAATCTCAGATTCTGTACATTATTTTTTCTTGTTTTAAGGTTTTGATACAAGTGTATGTTTCTACCTCTGTATCCATATCACGTATATATGTGTACGTTTTTTTAAAACAATTGCTTTAGATGGGCACACGGTTGAAGAGCCTACAGGTCGGAGTTCCAGACATTTTCTTGTCTGTCAAAAAACGGTAATAACTTATGAAAAAGTATAGTATTACTTGTATGGTAAAATACTATGTGCGGTAGTGTAACTATGACGTGACCCAACACTGAGGTGATGTCAGGCGTCATGTAGTGTCAGCGTGACCGGTCTGGGCGGGTGGAAGCGGCACTGGAGTGTCACTTTTATTATCACTCCATACACGTGACTCCACTGCATCACCACACAACTACCAGTTCAGTATCTAAATGCACTCACAAATCGTGACACTGTTGTAACTATTGAGTACCTAGTTATTGAAGCCGGTAGCGAACTGAAGTGTTGTCCGCGTGCAGACAGCTCGTGTCACGTTATGGGCGTGTGTATGTATTTATACATTTTTGTTTTTTGCCCGTAATTCTTCATCATCACTTGGACACTATCAATTCATTTTAAATAATAGTCCTTGATTGTACATTAGTAGGTTTTTTAAAGATATGTTTATAGGAAAGAAACGAGCACCCGGTGTGCTAACGAGAATAAACTAGGAATTATAATAATATTAGGTGCGTTTGAGTTGAAACTTTATATTCTCGCGTAAAAAAAAATTGTTTTCAATCATTCTTCTTTAATATTTATTTTTGTCTTATTTTTGTTTGTGCAATCAAAAATGTTTTCTCTATGTATATCTTTATGTCGCTGTGTGTCTCCTGGTTGTGTCGAATAAATGTTCTTTCTTTCTTTCTTTCTTTCTATAGGTAAAATAACTAGTTGACAATCGAAAATATATCCAAAATCCAGATACATAGAAATGTACCTTTGAACAGTTTGTCGTAATCGTCGAATGTGTCATTATGCGTGTATTAAATACAATGTGACATGTGGGTGAAGGCTCCGGATATACCGCGTGTACGAATTGTAGCGCTGGAGTCGAGCTGGTGATGATGACGTGACGTACGTGTACCTCGCAGTAACTTGTAACGTGACTCACGTCTAGCACAAAAGACAGGTGAGTGTATGTTGAGTAGCACCAGGGGTCAGGCGAGCATTGGGCCAGGGACGAGGGCGCGGGTCTGCGGGCTGTGACTCATATTTACAGCGTGCAGGGGGGGGGGTTGGTTGGTAGAACTGGGCGTTTCTTAGGTTCGGATCGGATCGGATCGGATCGGATGGTAGAACCTCCGACTAGTTGCAATGGCGATTGCGAATTGAGTTTGTATTTCTAAATGCCTCGAGCACCGATACCGTGTACTACACAGCGGCCTATTGGGAAAATATGTCACACCCTACCTGTGTTAGCTCGCTATTGTGTTCACTTGATTTTTATTATGTTTTCTTCTATAATATCAAAACGACCAGCGGCCTACTGTGCAGTCCGCGTGAGGTGAGTTGGTATAAGTAAGGCTCGTCTAATAGTTTAAACCTTTACTAATATTTGGTCACGTTTACATTTTTATATGCATGGAGTAAATTAAAAGTTGATTGGATAGGTAACAAATTTATTGGCGTTCTCGTCCATGTTTTTGTTTTTGTGTATCTAATCGTTGGATAAAAGTTATAATTCCAACGTGATTGTGTATTAGCGGGCCCTTCCCGACCGAGGCCGACCCGCGGGAGCACCACCATCATCATGAAGACCACGCCGGACCCTTGCACCGTCACATCCACCGCCTCACCATCTCCGCCTCTTGAGATAATTGGGAATGGTCTTTTATGACTTATAAGACTCCACTTCTCGATACTCTCGCGGTTGAGCTCTTGTTTTGTTGTTTGTTGTTGTTGTTGTTGTTGACGTCATTAGCGTCAGGCCGATTTACTGATCAAAGGAGGAGGAGTATATATGTTTTATTATATATAATGATTAATTCTACTGATATAACGGGATGTTTTAAGATTCTAATGTTCGTAGACAAACTATCACAAGAGCCACGTGATGCTTAAAGGTCCACCTCACCCAAGCAGTTCCGCAGCAGCAGCCATAATTAAAGTTTCATGGTTTTCGGATTTTGCTGCAGAAATGTATAGGTAAGTCTTATGGAAATTTTGGATGATCATCGTAATTGTTTTCTACGCGAATTTCACTCATTATAATGAATTTTTGGTCACGGGAGGACTCCCCGTGGTCCTCCTATGGCTGCTGTAGAGTATCCGAGACGTCGGTCTTGTAAAATTTTTAATAAAACGCGATAAAATCCATAAAATGGTTTCATCATTTTTAGTTTCATATAATGATCATTATAATTTCCAACTCGAGTGCGTGCCCCAGACCCCAGTGGTCCCCACCATGGTTCTGGCCTTGTCGTGGCGGTGGGGCTCAGTAGCCTAGGGTGAGTCGGCACCTTGGGTGAAGCTAATTGAGCCGAGGGGGCTCTTTGTACCCCTCTTATAAGAAGAGGGGACAAAAAAGCAGGGGACAAGGGGCGAGGATGGGAACCTCACCCCATTGTACTGTCCCGACGTTGGGGGGGGGTTGTTCTGTGGTGCGGGACAACCCTTCTATGAAGGTGGCGTCGGTCCCTTGTGGGACTGACTAGCCGTCGAGGTGCCCTGTTAGCTTAACAGATCCGGGGCACCTCACCAAGGCGGCACTGGTGGCACTCGCCGGGTTTTAGTGGGTAGAGCTGCGTCCACTTACCATCTTTCGGGCGCAGCGAGTCCCACATAGCCGCCTGGGAAGACCCACTTCCCAGGCGGGATGCCTCAGAGCATTTCCCGGCGTTAAAGAAAAAAAAAAGACCCCAGTGGTGGATTTGAATGTCAGAGCATCAGCAAGGAGGTTCAGTCCTCGCGGAAGCTCAGCCGGTGACGCGGCCCGGAAGTGGAGGTAATTGGGTGGCATTGTGGAGCGGAAATAGGGCCATCAACATCGACGTAAATTAGTATTTTTATGTGTTGGCGTGCGCTAGCTGCTCCCTGCTCGCGTGCCGTCCAACATCACCTCGCTTTTATGTTTCCTTTAACATTTATTTGTCAATGTCTTAAAAGACCACGCCCAAGCTAAACTTCTATTCGTTTCTCTTGTAATTATTGAGACGTTTCCACCCACTGAGGGAGACGACAATGCATGTCAAATCTGACGATCTCCTGCTATCAGATAGCAGCATATCACTCTGAGATCTTATTACAGACGAGAATACAACGGACTATTGAGTCCAAGAATACCAAATGGAGGATCCATCATCACACATGGGTATAGTCGAGCACCTTCTAGGAAGTTTCTGAAGCTGCTCCGAAGATCATGATATCAAAAATCTCCGTGAATCTAAAAAAACGAGATGTCTGTAAATACACTGTTATCATTTTTGTTCATTTTGTTGTACATTCACACTACGTTGCAACAATATCGTTCAAAATACGGCTCGGCGACGCCTTCGTCGGTGGAAGGGAGCGGTGTTGCCGTAACAAGCAAACATACATGGACACCGACTCACACCTCGATGTAATACAGAGCCCTCACCGTAACTTTGAGCACGGACTGATGTCCGGACGTGAGTCCCAGTTGCGAGAAGAGGAAGGCTGATGCTTGTGAAATATGACAGTAAAAGGCACAAGAATGAGTTTTATTAAAAAAATACACAGTTGTCCAATATTACTAAATCCTCAAAGATTTAATAAGATCCAGCTACGATGGGGCATTCCCGGTGTACAATGAATGTCTCGCAACGTCGTCTGGACGTCGGTGGACATTCCTCACAGTTTTCAGCTGATTAAATTGCGTCGACATTTGACATTTAGGCATCTCTGAACCTGACGGGTAATCATAAATTCCGTACTAGCTATTTTACATAAATAGCCTGTAACTCCTGTAAGTTCTTGGGTCTACTCGATGGTGATTCTGCCGTCTGTTGTGTCCAAAGCATGGGAGGGTTCTGTGTGCATAGGTACTATCCTAATTTAGTAAGAGGTAGTGCCACAGTGTAGTGCCATGCTTGCTACCGAATTGGGCCGGCGCGACCAGGGTGGTACCTCTCGCTCACATTATACCGCCGTAAAGTGACAGCTCTGCTGTCGTGTGGTTTGTGAGTTTCCGGTGGTCCATTAAGGAGGCAACGCATCTGCATAATCTCTAGTTGTGTCTCATAATTTCTTCATGCTTATCATACACATCCGTGTACCAGGCTGGATAAAGTCCGCAATAAATACGTGCGAAGTAGCCTGGGAGTCCCAGATATCGCCGGGGAGCTGCAAGAGAACAGGTTGAGGTATGGACATGTCAGGAGGAGACCATCCGAGTACGTTGGTAACTGTTAAATATATAATTTTATTTAACATTAAATATTATAGTTATTTAAGTCTGACAAAGGGCGTCACTTGTAAGAATTGTCTTTTCTATTAATCTATGTAAAAAATCTATTTATGATCTATGGTTACTTACTCACTTACTGGCAACTGGCAAGTATAATTAAACGTGATTGTTTTGAGAAAATCTCAATTTCATTTATTTAAATATAATATCCCATTTAAAAGTAAAATTGAATAGTAACCAAATGCTCGAAGTCTACGTCAAGGATAGAGCGAAGTGGAGGAGTATGATAAGGAAGGCTGACCCCACCACTGAGAGGGAGAGAGTGCGGATGTGTGTGGGCGCCGATAGTCGCCAAAAGGCTTCGACTGCTCGTTTGTACTCCCGTGCTATAAAATAAATCTTGTTTATAAGTTTGGTGAACCTTTCTTGTGTCTAGGGATAACATTACAGGACAGGTGTGTGACTGGTAATGTCGGTGATGCATGACTCGCCCGGCCCGGACACAGGGAGCGCGA
Organism: Helleia helle; assembly: GCA_963853865.1. Taxonomy (NCBI): domain Eukaryota; kingdom Metazoa; phylum Arthropoda; class Insecta; order Lepidoptera; family Lycaenidae; genus Helleia; species Helleia helle. Next base: position 18,771,341 of record OY971432.1, on the reverse strand, counting down.
GCTGAACCCGTTCATGTAATAGGCGACGTTGACCACTTATCACCGAGTGGCTCACTGTCTCGAGCGTGACTAATTGAAGGTGTGGTTTAATGTGACGTATTTATTTTACTCCAACTCCCCATGAGTCTGTCGGTCGGGAAAATGTTCCCCGCCTTCACTTCGGCTCATTTCACATTGTCAATATTAGTTGGCAGACGACCAACATAACGAAAACCATTTAAAGGATCCCGAAGTAATATAATTGATGATCTTCGTGCTAATGTGTCTCAAGTGAACATTGTGGACCGCACAGGTCGCGGGTTCGGCTCTCGTCCCACATCCACCTCCCACCACTCATCACCATAACGAAGATTAATGTTATTGGCAACGTGATGGTGGTCGTTTAGGAGCAGACAATGAATGTATCGGCGATCGATCATCCGCGTCGTTAGCGGCCTGGTGGTTCCTGACGAGCCAGGACTGCCACGATTGCCAGAGTTGCCAGGATACTGCCAGGACTGTCTGTAGTGAAAAGAAGTCTATAGAATATTACATGGGCATTGGGAGCTAACGTCAGCGAAGAACAGCAACACAATGTAAGGGCTGGTGTAACTAGTTATCACTAGAGACGTGAGGCGACTCGCCATAGTCAAGCTCGTGGTAAATACTGTGGATGCTTGGTCTACTGATATAGGTACAGTCGTTCATGATCAGACCTTGATGTCCTTTGTCTTTTTAGAACACTTTAGGTCGACTGATCGTCTGCTGCCCGCCGTACGTGAGAGATGCGGTAGAATTGTCTGCGGCGCTCACCAGATGAATGATAAGAGGGAGCAATTAGTGGCGCGGGATCGTGATAGGGGCGAGGGGGAGGGGGTACGGAGAGGACCGGTCCTCGCGGCGCTACCGGTCGGACCGCTAGCTTAAGGGTAAGACGCGAGACGGCTTCCTCAGAATAGATATGGATTATACAATAACACATTCAAGTCTTCGATTGCTTATGAATCAAATTTAATCTATACTAATAATATAATATTATAAAGCTGAAGAGTTTGTTTGTTTGTTTGAACGCGCTAATCTCAGGAACTACTGGTCCGATTTGAAAAAATCTTTCAGTGTTAGGTAGCACATTTATCGGGGAAGGCTATATAACATCACGCTGTGACTTATAGGAGTTGAGTTAAAGCGGGCGAAGCTGCAGGTAACAGCTAGTCACGAATAAATTGAAACTAGATCAGTTGCAAGGATAGGAGATGGACAGTATACAAAATTTTCGGAGTAGGCGCGCATCCATATAATGATATCGATCACATGTTCATGATACCTCGGTCGGTTGTGGTTATTATATTGGTGTTACTACTTGGTCGTCAAAGGCTCGTTTATACGAGGAGAACTTGTCATTCTTATATTTAGATGAGACTTGGAGATTGGTAGCTGATCAGCCGCGTCGATAATGCAGCTACCACCGACCACGATCATCACGCCCGCGATCATGAATATTCCGGCGTCGTAGCGGAGACAGATCGGACTTGATAAGACGTAGATCCAACCTTATCAGCATTTACAGGAATATACACCATATACCGTATATAATATAGCACTAAATGCGTTGTTAATTTCTCCGTACATGAGTTCATTTTAAATGTATCATTAAAGTCTATTTCAAATCTTTAATTATATATTTTGCTACTATTAACTCAAATAGGAGCTATAATATCTACTCACCTTCAGACCAGACGTACGTCCTGCTCCCCACCATGGTTCAGGCCTTGTCGTGGCGGTGGGGCTCAGTAACCTAGGGTGAGCGGTGCACCTTGGGCGAAGCTAATTGGGCCGAGGGGGCTCTTTGTACCCCTCTTATAAGAAGAGGTGACAGAAGAGCAGGGGGCAAGGGGTGAGGATGGGAACCTCACCCCATTGTGCTGTCCCGACGTTGGGAGGGGTTGTTCTGTGGTGCGGGACAACCCCTCTGTGGAGGTGGCGTCGGTCCCTTGCGGGACTGACTAGCCGTCGAGGTGCCCTGTTTGTTTTCTAGATCCGGGGCACCTCACCAAAGGCGGCATTGGTGGCACTCGCCGAGTTTTAGTGGGTAGAGCTGCGTCCATTTACCAGCAGTCGGGCGCAGCGAGTCCCACATACCCGCCTGGGGAGACCCACTCCCCCGCGGGATGCCTCAGAGCATTTCCCGGCGTTAAAGAAAAAAAAAAAAACGTACGTCCCGCTACCTATCGTATCAAAAACTATCCTCTCTCTCAAATCGGACCAAACTGCAGTCGTGTTGTCTGTGTTGATAAATAAACAGTTTGGCACGATTTTTATATACAAAGATTTAACGTACATTATATTTAATATCACTACACATCGTACGTACTAGACACACGAGCAGACCCTCCTCCCCTTAACGACCGCTGCAGGCGCTAGCCTGTATCCAGCTTCCTGTCCTCTCAGCTAGTGCTCTAGTGGAACCAGTTACATTGGTGCAAGAGCTGGTGAGGCTTCATTCGATGTGTTCAGGGTTAATCAAAATTATTTTCAAATCTTTTTTATATTGTATCTTACTGAATGGCAGAAAAGCTGGTCTAGTTATAAAAGCCATTTCTGATCTCATCTTAAATATTATGAAAGTGACTTGGTATGTTTGTTACGCCTGAGACTGCCCTATCAAATGCCTTTTGGATGACATGTCGCGGGGTGTGGCCAGTGAAGCTGTTGCTTTTGCCTGTCGATATGTTCACAGTTGGCCCAGCCCTCGAGTGACGTCAGCTGCATGAGGCCCGCAGGTTAAGCAATATAATACACCATTTTTATTTAGTTTTTATATAAAAACAGGATAGTGGATGACCCTGTATCGAAAGAGTTAGAAAGAGAAGAGGAGTGACTGTAACAGCTTCTTTTTGTCCTAGCCTGATGGTTTTCGCTGATCACCAACAGGCTGCTGTGGTGAAATACCTTCAGTAGGAGCCTCTGGACATGACCCAAACCCGACCATGACACAGATTAACAAACCGTGTATATCGCGCAAGTTGACATAACTCATTTTAAATTAAGTCGTAAAGAAATCAAAAACGGCCTCGAATACGATAGGTTTGCTTTGTTTATTGACTTCTCAACACAAAATAAAGTAATTACCAACTTCTGTACAATTTGAGAAACATAAAAGTAACTCAAAGAGAGAATAACAAAATAAAAAGTAAATGTTTAAGAATATAAATGATATTTTGTTTATATGATTGTTTTGTTTGAAAAAACAAAACCCTCCCGAGTCCCGAGCCCCGAATACCGGGTCGGAGTTAAAGAAACAAAAACGTAGTGATTGACGATCGTTGCCTCAACCCCCCCTCGGTCGTGTCGTGACTCGCGGGTGAGAATCTTCCGAACGTGGAAAAAGTGAATATAAAAACAAAAATTGAAACGACTTCAAAAAGTAAAAAATAAACTAAAAAGTAATAAAATAATTGCGTTTCCTTAATTTTTGTGGCTAGAACTTATAATCAACTTGTTGTTTTATAGACCTAAGATAGAATATTTTTTAAAGCTAAGTTAAATAGACCGTACAGCACCAAAACCGTCGTCAGTCACCTCCCTACCTGTCTTCGTTGACACCGACTCCAAAAGTAACAACAATGACATGGTAAACGCAAAGATTGTAATTAGTAAAATAACAAGTTGATTATAAGTTCTAGGCACAAAAATTAAGGAAAGGCATTTATTTTATTACTTTTTAGTTTATTTTTACTTTTTGAAGTCGTTTAAATTTTTGTTTAAAATTTTTTTATTTCTTAATTTTTAGTGATTCCGAAATTCGATGACCGATTTTATTTGTCTGATATATGGATGTAACTGTTAAACTGTTAAACGTATTTCCACTGTCTATACTCCTGTCTATACTCCATCATCAGACCTTTAATGAGACTTATAACCCATATGTGTGCAAGGTACTCGTCAATATAAATGAATTAAGTCCAAACACAAGGTAGCTACTGTAAACCGCTGAGAAGTTCCTTTAACTGTCCTTCGTCTTCATCATCAGACCCCTAATGATAGTCACAATTTATCTAGGTGTAAAGTTCTCATCAATACAAATTAATCGAGCTCAAACACAAGGTTACTGCTGTAAATCGTTGAAGAGTTCCCTCGACTGTCTTTCAGCTCCATCATCAGATCAACTCTAGACCTTCATGAAATTGTAGTGCTTTAAAATACTTAATTAAAAAAATATTAAACGCACTAGTTACTGCGACGATTTTCGAAAGTTCCCCTCGATTTCTCTAGGATGCCATCTTCAGATCCTGGTTTCCTTACCTCATGGGACCACCTCGGAAGTGCACTCTTTTGAATAAAAAAAGAATTTTGAAAATCGGTCCACAATTAACGGCGAAATCGGTGAACATACATAAATATATATATATATATATATATATATTACACACGAACATAATATTATAACCTCCTCCTTTTCGAAGTCGTTTAAAAATACAGATGACTACACGAGTTAGTTAAAACCTGCTTGTTAATTGGTATCAAATGTCATGTCCACAGAGCCACAATATCTCATGTGAATGCGTTACAGTTGTGTGTCCCGTATTGTGGGTCCAGGCCGGAGATATGTCGCGGAGGGTGCGACATCGGTAGACGAAAGAGAGGTTTACACAGCTTTTGGTCACTTTGAAGAAATTTTTGAAAGTTTTAGCACGGAAGCGCGTATTTCTGAAAATTTATTAGATGCAAATGTATTTTGACATACAAACTTTGATATGTCCCACATACTGGCACGGTTCTCCTCCTCGAAATGTCCCACATACTGGCACGGTTTTCCTCCTCGAAATGTCCCACATACTGGCACGGTTCTCCTCTTCGAAATCAGGCTATCAGAAGACACACCTTGTCTCAATTATACCTTTTTTAATTTAATGAACCATGGAATGACTCGTGGTTCTGGCGAAACTACATATTACGGCGGAAACAGAGACTCGAGTTTAAGTTTAATTTGTATTTTGACAATTAAATTACAAAGAGGTAGGAATAAGGTCGTTGTGAAATTAAAATGTTACATAAATTGTCATTTACACTTCCTCTGTCTGACCGTACTTCCACTGAGTAATGTTCGCCGATATCTTTACCATATCTCTACATTATATGTAATATGTATAAGACATTACAATGTGTGCGGAATATTGGCAAAGTAAATAAAGTAGAGAAATAAACATTGTAAAGTAAATTTAAAATTAGTACAACAAACATTAGTGTGTATGTGTGAGTGTTGTGTCCTACGTTTTAATTTATGTAAATATTGTACAGACATGTAAAGCTATATTGTTTTCTAATTGATATTGATGTATTATGGGGTAGTTTCGAATAACTTTGTAATATTAGGACATCTGACACCTCAATCCTTTTTTTTTTTCTTTTGCGCCGATAATGCTCTTAGGTATCCCACGAGGGAGTGGGTCTCCCCAGGCGGGTATGTGGGACTCGCTGCGCCCGAAAGGTGGTAAGGTGGAGGACGCAGCTCTACCCACTAAATCCTGGCGAGTGCCACCAATGCCGCCTTTGGTGAGGTGCCTTGGATCTATTAAGCAAACAGGGAACCTCAACGGCTAGTCAGCCCCTCAAGGAAAGGGGGTTTTCCCGTACCACAGAACAACCCATCCCAACATCGGGACAGTAGGTACAATGGGATGAGGTTCTCATACTCGCCCCTTGTCTCCCTGTTCTTTTGAGGGGTACAAAGAGCAGCTCCCTCGGCTCAATTTGCTTAGCCCAAGGTGCCGGGTGCACCTTAAGCTACTGAGCCTCACCGCCACGACAAGGCTTGAAGCTTGGTGGGGACACCTCAGTCCTCCCGTGACCATGGTTGCTGTAAAGTATCCCAAACGTCGGGCTTGTAAAAATCTCAATAAACCGCGATAAAATCCGTAAAAATTGTTTCATTATAAAAGCTTAATGTACTTCATTTTTGTTCAAAATATTTTAACTATTTTCATAACTACTTAGTGTCTACTATTTCAGAGAGTGTAGTAGAGTGTAGTATTCAGCAGCCTTTCACCCGCTCATCACTTGACGTGGAGAAGGCAGCCGCCGGCCACTCCCGAGGGGGCTCTGCCAACTTAACTAGTTTAACTCGTGCCTCTCGACGGAGGCGTGAGGAGGGGGAGGGGTCCGAGCGGGTCAGGTTTTGTATGTACAACCCTTGGCCACTCGTAGCAGTCCCAGGAACCGGTCCGGGAAGGGCGAGGTCCGGGTGAGGATCAAAGTTCGAAACAACGCTCACGACAAGTTGCTGATGGTACAATTTTATATTAACTATTTTCCAATACAACTATTCCACTCTCCTACAAGGATGTTGACGAATGACGATGATTGTGAGACTGAGCTGTCGTCATTAAGACAAAGCAGTATCTCCGGCCACTGGCGATACCTGCTCATCATCATGATTCCATCACTGACACCATCTAGCACTCGATATCAATCTTAGCAGATTTTTTTTATATCATAGGAGGGCAAACAAGCAGTCGCTACTTTATAGACTGTCGACGCCCATACACGTCCGCACAACCAGAGATTATGCAGATGCGTTGCTCTCCTTTTCCCTATCCCCTAAATGGGCCACCGGAAACTCACAAACCGCACGAAACGAGACAGCATAGCTGACACTTGACGCCGGTGTTATGTGAGCGAGAGGTACCACCCCGGTCGTGCCGGTCCAAGTCGGCTACATAGCAACACGGCACTACCTCTTACTGAATCCGACGGACCAATAAATCCAATGTAAGTACCTACTCGATTGTTCTAACATCAAATAAAATAATCAAGTTTGCGAGGTCCCCTGGTCACCTGTACCACCTTATTATGGACTATTACTAGGTGTCAAGTTACAGTGGTGACCGCAGACAATCGACTGCTGCCGTCGGATCAGCTCGGGAGACACGCCACTCACCGGCTCACACCACTCACCTGGCGTCACCGTCGCCCGTCCGTCGATGGAAAAGTTGCCGTAACATAATAATAGCCCATCTAGATGTTTGTGTGACGTTAGGAGCTATATGTCAAACAGCATTTGTCAAATACATCTCTCGAATGACATTAGCGTTGTTCTAGTAGAGCCAATCCGACCGCTATCGTCTGTGGACTGGAAACCGTTCAGACTTTAAAAACCAAGTTCTAGTTCTCAGTGTTATTGCACACGCTTTCCTTTTTGTCCTTATATTCTTTCAAAGGCTACGGTGTTTGATAAACAGAGCAGAATTGAACATCAAAGAATACGTTTACTATGAATCTACTTTGATTTAAAACGATCTAGTTGGGATCATATTAAAATATGGTTCTTTAACATTCCTCTCCTTCTCTCAACAGTACTCGCCATGGCAGATCTATCAATTTTCGACACCCCAACCTCTATTCTCCGGTCCACTCTCGTCTCTGTCTACCAAAACCTACAGTCAGGTACAGTACAGGTATACATCCCACGTAACACCTTAGGTAGGGCCGCTGGGGACGGTGGGCCGACCGCATCCGGCCCAGCCCCGTGCGAATCATCGAGTGCGGTCACTCGTATCCTGCTGTTTGGTCCGTGTTCCTGGAAACTCGCTCATCACTACACACCTGATGACAATGTAATCGTCATCGTCATCATTGGCCTCTCTGACGAACGTTAGGACGTCAGATATCCGCGCTATTTTATGTCGGCGATATTACCACTTGAAGTTACGTTAGTAAGTTAGATTCCAAAAGATTTTGCTTGCTCTCTAGTCTCTAGGTTATAGCAGTAACCTATTCCCGTCGTTAACATGTAAGACCATTAACATTTGCTAACCCATCAGATTTAACCCGACTTTACGAGCTCCTACAGTTGTGCAATCTTTTGGTGTTGTTCCATAGTATTTACATTTTCGCGAACAAATCACACTTTCAAAAACATTCACTCCCCGTGCGGGGTCCCGACACGTGTAGGTACACAAATACATACATACATACATTCATACATGCGCAAGTGTTACGGGGTCCTGTTGCATAAGGCCGTGGCGGAGGCTTACGTTACGTTACGTAATGTTTACATTGGCCTTTGTCTGTCACCATAGGCTGCTGCCGAGCGACGACTCTTCAGGCAACGAACTTTGCTTGTGGTCTTTATGTCAAAATACACTTGTGGGTAGGCTACCCTTAATTTTGGAGTAGACCTTTATTGGGGATACATCTTATAAAATGCATTGTTTGAGTTCTCAACGCACTTTGATTTTTTGCCCCTAATGTCCCTGTCGTCGCGCGCTGCCACAGGCCAATATTCGGTTTTCGTAAATCAATATTTTAGAAATATATTTTCAAGGTGCTTGAACTAGTGGCGATCATAATATCGTCACAGACAAGTGTTCAAATCGACCAAGGCGGAGTGTCCAGGAGCAGGAGGAACCGCTGTTGACGGACTGGTCACATGGTCTCAGACCGAGGCGCAGTACGATAACTAATTTGTTGATTTTAATGACATACCACATGTCATTAAAATCAACAAATTAGTGGCTGCATCCACTTATTTTTGTTGAACACAAATAGACCCTGCATATTTTGACAAAAGTACTCAATTTCTTTATGAGCCACATGAGGAAAAAGAATGCAGTATGTGGAATGACATAAATTAAATAAATAGTTTAGTAGTTAGCTCCTAGCAATTAGCTCGTTATTGTAAATTTCTCTGTAAAGCCTTCCCAAGTCTCGGGGTACATATAATCTCACCCTTCTCTGCTCGCGCCCAGTGGAATAATCTTTAAAGGATGTCATATTTATGTGTGTATTTGTGTAGACGGGCGGTCACGTGGCGGTCAGCTCACGGCTGGATATAAAATGTCGTAACAGCGCGCATACATACATACATTTACATACATTCAGCACGCTCGGATTATACTCCATGTTATAATACTTCATGGTACCGACAGATCCTAGGTCACACGTGAATCCTGAGTCAGGAGGAACTTCCATTACAAGTAGGCCTGTCATCATGATCGACAGCCTGGTCCCGTCCAGGACCCCGGCTTACCTCAACGACCCCACCACCCCGCTGCACGGAGATCACATTATGCAGTCACTTTTTACCCGAGTACGGTTTTTTAATTTGGCTATAGCCAAACTAAAAAAAACTGAAATATTTTAAGTTTTATAGGGAAACACTGTTTAACACTAATTATTTAATATATAGTTGACACTTGACATCTTAATTACCTTAATACCTTCTCATTTTACCTTTATCTAATACCAATTACGATTCTACAGTATAACAGAGTATAACAGAATATGAATATAATAACGATATAGTATAATACCTATAATAACTATTTTAATGTGACTGTAGCCTCTACGGCAGTCGAGAGCCGAGTGTCTTCAGTGTCTTCTTAAAAGTCCCTTCCAAGACTTTTTTGAAGATTCAGGTGGGGTGATGGCGCGCGGACGTGGCGTCACAGCCACTAGCGGAAACTGAGTGCGACAACATCCGGCTATCCTGCTCACGCGTTCGTCCCGAAGGCGTCCTGGTATCATAGTGGAATCTGAAAACATCGAACACGTTACAGTTTGCTCATAAACATCAGCTTCCCACATTATACATATTGTGAAGTGACAAACAACAAGCCTGTGGTTTGAACCAGCTAGTGTTATCCACCACCAACTAGTCTTGTATCACCACACGTTACAAAGAATTACAACAGCTTTCACAGCGGATGCCTGTTGCAGCTTAAAGACAACAACAGCTTACACAACGGATGCCTCTTGCAACTAAATAACGACAACAGCTTTCACAGCGGATACCTGGTGTAGCTTATCAAACTACACCAGCTTTCACAACGGATACCTGTTGCGGCTTAAATCGACACTTCACAATAAGACAATGTTTTCAGTTTCAACTATGACACCAAAAATATATTATAAATAAATAATACCATGACTTTGTCACATATGTTTTGGCACCCAAACTGGCACCCAAATTGGCATTTTCTAAAGTCTATCCTTTTTACATACTTACAAATGGACAACATCCGCCGTTATTCAGTAAAGTGTAGCCAAGGTCTCCTGTTTTCTACACATGTTGTACGTATAATTTTGAAGACGTTCGGCACCTCTCATGTCTGTCACTTGGTATCGATCATGGCCTAAATTTGAAAATTGTTACCTGGATTTGTTGTTGACGTTATTTTAAGAACAACCAAATCGTCTACCGCATATTTGTGCGCATCTTTCCATTTCGAGTCGCAGGAGGCTTTCTGACGTATGGCATCCTGCTTAATATTTTCATCAACAATTTTGCGCAATTCGGTGACGTCAATAGAGTGATCCGTATTATTATCATCATCAGTAATCATATCGTTGTTCGACTGAATTTGATACCCAAAAAGAAAAATAAAACCTCACTCGGAACCGTAGATGTGGTTTTGTTTATACTGCTATTTATTCCTTTTTAGATGTTAGTTATATGCTGATCCCATTTATTATAGTCTGTATCTGCGGCCAGGCTTCGTAGTGCCTCTTAAGATTGTTGGGTTGTAACGTTAGACTTGCCCGTTCGAGCACGGTACGGCAGTCGCTATTATATGAGCCCTGATATTTCTATTTTTACAATAATCTGTCTAACATACCATATACATTGTTTGGGTACAAACCAACGGCGACCGAACTCATTTCGCCAATATACTTTATTTACCTAACAGTTCGTATTCATTAAATATATTTTGTTTATTGACTCGGCCTGACCTGACTCCAAAATATCTTTAACATTACAAATTTCGGGACTTTGCAGCTGAACCGAGAACAACCAATCACCCCCGTTATTGTACAGATGGTTTTACTGTCTACGATCTTGTTTAAATCACACATAGGGTTTCTGCTTATCGCGTCAACGTTGCATTTGTGAACTGGCTTTGTGAACTATCTCATAAGTCAAAATCCTGTGTGTAAAGTACCCTACAATAACTTAGATACTTATACGTGGGATAATTTCTTATTTACTTAAAGCATATAGAACAGCTTTGCAGTCAAGTTGTAATTTAAAAATTAGTGCCCAACAAATAATGTCGAAATTTTTGTAATCAAAAAATTCTAGTACAAAAGAATACTGGTCCGTTACATACACCAAAAGGCATTCCCAAATATTCTCAGTGTCCGTAGTTTGGTACAAAAGCTGTTTCATGGACATCTTATTCTTTTAATGCTATTCTGATGATAAGAACTTTTTGAATAGAGTGAAGTATAAAGTCTACATCCCTGCCATCTATCAATAAGGTATTCAATTACAAGAATCGGATATTTTTCTTTAAGTGAATCTTATTGAACTGTCTATAATCGATACAATTGTTTAGACCCGGATGATTTATCAACTGATAGGACCGGGCTTGCATATGAAGAATTACTGCGTTGAACGATCCAATTTTTTTAAAAGTCATGTTATTTCGCGGGCGATCGGTCTTTCTAACTCACATTCTGTATGGGTGTTGCTAAACTGGTTCGTTTGAAGTTAATTGTATTTCTAATTCGACACGAGATGTTTTTCCCAGGTTGGATAAATCTTTAATGTTGGTTGAAACATTGAGGGTATTTCGATAAAATTTTATCAATAATCTGTTTATGTTCATGTTCTTTATTATTTAATGTATTTATATTACATACATTCAACCGGTCGAAATGTTAAAGTATCACTAAAGCGTATGTATGTATATATGTATGTATGTATACATGATACTAGGACCCTCCGTGAAATTTCTTCCGATAATAATGTCACAGTCAGACTGTGCATTAATAATGTGTTGTGTTATAACTCGTTCCACCGAATCTACCTTTACTGTGACTGCCACAGCATAAGTTACTCGTGAAGATAACTCGGATATAAAACCTACTAAATTAATCGGATTATTTAAGATAAAAGATTGCAGTCCAAGTTGGTTCACACGTGCGCTTGTGATCAATGAGCAATCACTACCCATATCAAAAAAATGCCCTACATTTATGATTATTTAATAAGATTCCTTTATAAAATTTGTGTTTATTTATTGGATCAGATATTATTCTAACCTCAACATCCTTCTCGGCTTTCGTTTTTGATTTCACTCTACACACAACATCTAAATGACCAATTTTATTACATGAAGTACATTTGAAAGTATTTTTAACTGAGCATTGGTTTTTTTTGGCCTACCTCCCGCAACGAAAACGCGACACAGCGTTACATGTTATACTAGAACTAGATTCAGTTTTTGTCAGATTTATTTTATGTGCTTGGATGATTAACATAATATATCTATTATATATAGATCGAGAAGAATGTCTAGCCGGAAACAAATTATTTTGAGAGCTCTTATTTTCAGCAGACGTATAAAATTTAGTATGTAAAAAAAGACGCCAGGTTATCACAACATCGAAAACTACCAGCTTTGGCAGCAACGGTTATATTAGTATCGCCAATCGATCCTACGATAATGGATATTATATTATCTTGTTCCCGAAATTCTAATCTTAACAGATCTATTTTCGACTTTTGTAAAAAAAAAATCGTATAAAATAAGACTAGGTGTGGGTTTAGCGTATATCAATTATTTTAAAGATCTAAACATATTGCGTCGTACTTGAAAGGTATACTAGAAAAGGTTTGCCGCCATTCTAACCATTTCGATTTGTTACGTAGTTTTTGCAAAAATTTTTGATCATAATATTGTCTGCCCAGCTGAATATGCGACCATTAGCTTCTACAACAATAATCCACATAACGGATTATCTGTGAGCGGGACGAATTCGGGTACTACAGATGATAATACAACATAATAACTCACACTTGGTGATTTCACGGTGACGATGCTTCTTTCTCTTACGGCGGTCATGAGAACTGCTACTCCTCGTGTCGTTCCCAGAGCTCGATCTTGATCTGCGTTTACGGCCGCAGCATATATTGTGGGTGTGATACGGTAAACACTTCTGATATAGGGAAACACTGTTTAACACTAATTATTTAATATATAGTTGACACTTGACATCTTAATTACCTTAATACCTTCTCATTTTACCTTTATCTAATACCAATTACGATTCTACAGTATAACAGAGTATAACAGAATATGAATATAATAACGATATAGTATAATACCTATAATAACTATTTTAATGTGACTGTAGCCTCTACGGCAGTCGAGAGCCGAGTGTCTTCAGTGTCTTCTTAAAAGTCCCTTCCAAGACTTTTTTGAAGATTCAGGTGGGGTGATGGCGCGCGGACGTGGCGTCACAGCCACTAGCGGAAACTGAGTGCGACAACAGTTTCAGTCAATTCTGATCCAGACATATTTATATTTTATCCTTCGCTCAAGTTATCTGAACACTTGTCAACTGCCGAAGGTCGTGTTGGTCTGGAGACGGGAGAGGTGTTAACTGTAGTACCACACGAACAATGTGGCACCAATGATATTAACGTTCGAGAACGCGCAATTCGCAAACAAACGCACGCAGGAGTAAACAGCTCCTTAAATGATTATACCGAGCACATAATAATATCATTAATATTGTTACAAGAGAAAATGTTCACTAATCGCTAGCGCGAATCTATACGAGTATGTATGTTACGTATTTATAACCTTCTTTCTCGTACAGTCAAATTAAATCTACAATGGCGTGTAAAAAGAATATCTGTATAACAAATTCTTTATACGCTCGAAAATTCGCACGCATTTTGTGGAGGACTTTTTTTTTCTAGCCTATACTGTCCCACTGCTGGGCAAAGGCCTCGTGTTTTGGAGGATATTACTATTGTTAAGAAAGTGGCCAATAATATACCATTAGGACACGTGGATTGGTCAGATACAGGGAATAAGGTGGCAGGACGCAGTATAGATGTGAACGTTAGTAAAGACGGTACTGTTATTTACACGGTGGATGGAGGCCGGGTGATGATGATGCTGCAGAGGCGTTGTAAGTAATTACTAATCACATGTACACTGATATCATAAGGGTGAACAGTTTGTTTAAACCATTCTTGTATTTGTTAGACATATCAACATCATATAATACTTATTTTAGAGAAATTGAGGAAAGTTGTCAGGTAAACCCGCGGGAACAGCTAGTATATATACCAGGTTTTGGGGAGCTGATGAAGCGCCTCGGGCTCCGAGCCGGGCCTAGCAACTGATGTACCTCCGCTGTTACCACATAACCTTACACGCGCGCACGGGACTCTCGTCTCTATGTTTAACACATACGGGAGATGTTCGCGTGTATGCTATAACGTGTGTGTGTGTGCGCGTGGGTGTACAACTGTACACAAGCGAGGTAGCGACTCTAAGGTCAGAAAGAGAAGCGTAAGTCGGTAGCCGCGCCAGGGCTGGGACTTGCCGACTGGTTTTATTGTAGTTTTTGTAAGTTTTATTTTTTGTGTCAGATCTGATAAGTGATAACTGATACCTGACAGATGACGATCGTTACGAGCTGTGTTATTGACGAGCATCATCATTTAACCGGATAGAGTAACGTGAGCCATAAATGTCCGAAACTGGTCAGTGATTTATCACTGACGTAATATCATTCAACTTCAATTCAACTTCAGTGATCTGTGTATATGTTCCATCGGCCAATCATCTATCAATGGCCATCAGAGCGCAGAACCGTCACAGCGTCGCAGCACAAATTTGTCGGAATATGTTTTCACACAAAATACATAACATTAGTGCGCTCTATTCCGCTTATATGATGACGAGCAATATACACGCGAGGTACTGGATTGTACTTTGACGTGGAAATAATGATAACCACAAAGTGCTGATCGGACCACATTGGTAGAAGATGTCACTACTGCCCCACCATGGTTCAGGACTTGACGTGGCGGTGGGGCTCAGTAGCCTAGGGTGAGCCCAGCACCTTGGGCGAAGCCAATTGAGCCAAGGGGGCTCTATGTACCCCTCTTATAAGAAGAGGGGACAAAAGAGCAGGGCGCAAGGGGTGAGGATGGGAACCTCACCCCATTGTACTATCCCGACGTAGGGAGGGGTTGTTCTGTGTTGCGGGACAACCCTTCTGTGGAGGTGGCGTCGGTCCCTTGTGGGGCTGACTAGCCGTCGAGGTGCCCTGTTAGCTTAACAGATCCGGGGTACCTCACGAAGGCGGCACTGGTAGCACTCGCCGGGTTTTAGTGGGTAAAGCTGCGTCTATTTACCATCTTTCGGGCGCAGCGAGTCCCACATACCCACCTGGGGAGACCCACTTCCCAGGCGGGATGCCTCAGAGCATTTCCCGGCGTAAAAGAAAAAAAAAAGAACAAAAAAGGTTGTTATCATATTTAGCCAAGACTATATACGTGTATATAACCCCAGGAAGCGCATCTCTAAGTAGTATTTAAAATTCATTACGTCCTTAATAAAACGAGTTTGGTAAGAGATAAATAAGAAAAAGTGTCCCGGTCGGGCCGCGGACAAGCCTCCGGCCCGACCGGTTCAGGCCTGCGGAGCCTCTCGCTCGCCACCGACCCATCTCATCAACATGACACACGCAACACCCACCCTTATACTTAGGTAATAGAGCACAATTCTCTAAACCTCCATTGAGAACTTACTACTTATGTGAGTACGCTCCACAATAAACAACCATCTCTCTCCATCTCGCTGATGGCAGGTAAGCGTGTCTCTCCCCACGAGCTGTCAGAACAAGTTTTCACAGCCATCAGAACATGAAATTGTAATTTACAGAAGACTCATTTTTCAATACGTCAAGCGATACGTTTTGACTTTTGGGTCCATATACAGTATTATAAAGGCATAGCCGATACACAGGTACGTCCGGGCGCAGGGCTCTTCTTCATCTATGAGGCGGGTTACTGCTCCTGTACCACCATCCTGCTTCTTTCTCCCGTCAAACACCTTTGCTGTGTTTCAGAGCGAACAGGACAGTGTCATTACTGGCATAGAGACTTACCGTAACTTCGTCTCAGGACAACATATGAATGAGTTGTCTCGGCTATTTCAAGTTGAGCTTGTTCGTTGTCAGGAGCGTCTGCCCGTTGGTACTGGGACAGTAACACACCCGGCCACCCCGCACCCCGCACCCCGCACCCACGCTGCACGAACCACATACAGACATACACCCACACGAGTTGTAAAGACATTACGAACATGTTTTTTCTACGACTTGTTAATGAAACTTTAAACTCGTACATTAAGTTTTTTATTGGTCTGGTATATTTTCGCTTCACATACAGAAACATACAGAATTTCAAAATGAGTGTCATCATCATCAGCCTCTATCCGTCCACTGCTGAACATTGGTCTCCTCTCAATGAGAGCCAAAGTAAGTGATATTTATTTAGTTGAAAGCTTTATGACATAAATAAAGCGGGTAAAGGAAGCTACTAAAACGATTAGCCGCGTATGTGTAATACTTGCCGAAATAAGACACAAACTAACTCGTAACTAACTAAAGGTTAAGTTATAAAAGGACATACAAACAAATGAAATGGTAGAGGTGTGGGCCAGTCACAAAAATATTACTCGACAGATATGAGATCTGTAAAGAATACAGGTTTAGTTTAATATAGTGGGCTCGTGAGTCGATGATACGAGTAATTATAAAATGTAATAACCATGGTATTGTACCGCGGCGGTCGGCGGTCGGCGGTCGGCGGTCGGCGGTCGGAGCCATCTCCGGCGGGCACCTCGACGTGTGGTGTGTGGTGGACGGTGGTACAGTGGTAACTGGTAGACAATAGCTGCGCCAGTGCCGCCACTCACTTCCGCCGCGGTAATTGATAAAGCGGAGAATTAACTTTATTGGACGAAACAGTTTTACAACACTAGTAGATTGTAAATTATTAAATACTTTATGTGGCTCCCGACCACCATTACTTTAAGTTATTGGCTAGATGATTTAATTGCTTTTATGATGGTTTATGGTATCATTTAGTCGATCGTCGACTGTCAACATTCCACACTTGGATCCCCTTTAGTCCCAGGTACTTAGATAATAATAAGGTATTAAGTAATACAGAGGTCTCGTCTTTATATTTTTTTATGTCACAAGGAGACAACCGAGCAGTCGGAGCCTTATGATGACTACCGACGCCCATAGACAACAGAAAAAGTTATGCAGATGCCTTGCCCTCCCTTTCCCTATCGGCCAATGGGCCACTGGAAACTTAGAAATCGCACGAAACACGACAGCATAGCTGTCACTTGACGCCGGTGTAATTTAAAGTAGAAAATTAAGGGGGGGTTATTATATATTTACATACCGATATATCCAACGATGTTTTATCAAAACCCGATATATCCCGTTAGTTTGGACAATAACCGATATATCCATTTTTACTGAGACCAGACGCGCTAACCATTGAGCCACAGAGTGGCGTTCAAGCCGGAGGTTGCGGGTTCGAAGCCCGCCAGGGAACAAAAAAGTCTTCTGTGTTCCTGGGTCATGGATGTGTATTAAATATGTGTATTATATAATAAAAATCTTAAATATATGTATAGTATAAAAGTATTAAATATATTTCCGTTGTCTGGTACCCGTAACACAAGTTCTTCGAGAACTTACCACGGGACCAGATTGACGTGGTGTAAAAGCGTCCATAGATATTATATTATTATTATTTTAACTCAACAGGTACCACGGTCAAAAATTCAGAATTTAGATTCCCAATCAGTGAAGCTAAAACCAATTAGGTAATTGTTAGATTTCGTTTAACTCCAAATTAGAAAACCATGAACTGGGTCATATTATTTTTACGTTTTTCCACAAAAAAAAACACAACTGCGATTTATCGGTTTTTGTTCCGACACTCCTCAGTTGGCAGAGACTAATTGATCGAAATTATCTTCAAAAATCCGACTACAATTCTAAATGCTAGCTCACACAGTCGAACCCGCAGGGAATCGCTAGTGCCCCTATTGTTATTCCCAAATAATATGAACAACTATAGAAGATCCGACCCGAAGGACCACTAATGGACGTGCGGCAAAAACTCTCCCGAATGTTTTCGATGTTATCTCCGTATGCGTTCGCGGATGTGTTTATGGTCAATATATACCATAAAGTGTCTGGCTCAGACTAAGGAGACAGCCCGGGAAGATTCAATGCTAATGTTTGATTGTCGGCTAATGTCGCTGAGTGTCGGTCAGTGTCAGCTAATTTTGGCCAGTGTCGGCGATTGTCGGTGATAGTATGTCGCCTGATTCTCTACAATACAGTAATAATTATGTAATGTTTGAAGTAATACAATTTACATTCATCATCATCATCATCAGCCTCTATCCGTCCACTGCTGAACATAGGCCTCCCTCAATGAACGCCAAGACGGCCGATCCCTTGCTACTCGCATCCAACATGGACCGGCCACCGCACGGAGATCGTCTTCCCACCTGGTCAATGGCCGACCAACACTTCGTCTACCTAAACGTGGCCTCCACTCTAGAACCTTATTGCCCCATCTGCCGCCCGTTCTCCTGAGTGTGTGACCAGCCCACTGCCATTTCAACGAGCTTATTCTTATTTTTTGCGTGATATCGGTAACCTTAGTTCTCTGGCGGATGTCTTCGTTTCGGATCCTATCTGCCAAAGAAACACCTAGCATGGCACGCTCCATAGCACGTTGAGCTACGGCAAACTTACGGACCAGTCGTAAATTTAGAGGCCACGCTTCAGCCCCGTAGGTCATCACGGGGAGAACGCATTGGTCGAAGACTTTCGTCTTCAAACTCTGCGGTATAGACGACGTGAGAATATGGCTAAGCTTCCTGAATTTTACATAAAGCTTTCTGAAATTTACATTATGACGTGTTGATTAATAAATATATCTCAAACAACTTTCCTGTGTAATCTGTAATTTATTACAATTGTTTTATTTTTACCTACACTGTTGGTGCGTAGTTCTTCCGAGATAAAATTTTCTGCGCTAGGAACTGGCTACTACCAAATACATTTATAAAATTTTCTAATAAATGACTTACAAATTAAATTATGTAACTAAAGGAACGAATAATATTTTTAGTCACGCGTTAGTCCCTCCGTTCCGTAGTGAGAGCGGGTCAGTTTTGGGCCGGCAGGCGACCGGTTGTGGACCGTTGGGCCGGTGGGCCGTTGGACCGGTGGGCCGGCGGGCCGGTGGGTCGGTGGGCCGTGTGGGACGCAGGCCGACACCCGTCTTCACTTTTTCTGCTCGTCAACTTTTTTCTCCGCGAGCAGTTTTTTCCTCGCTAGTCGTGTACACGTAATCGTCGTAATAGTTTGAATGTTTTTTGTTTGCACACCCACCGTATAATTATTGTTATTACTGCGATGACTGTACGTTGGAGTGTTAAGCCTCTGATTGCCATCAAACAAGAGCAATATGGATGTGATTGTAATATAAAACCCTATAATATATTTGTAATATAATAAATTTTACATTTGATGGACAATCACTTATTAACTTTAAGTCTTGAAAAAAGTTTCACATCTCTGTGAAATGCAATGATTTAGATCTTTGGTAAAATGCCCTTAGTGATTAATTGCTTCTATACGTTCTTTTATATTGATAATTGTGTCATATGATTGATGTTTATTGAACAGTCAACCTTCTGTCTCTTGAATCTTCCTGATTCCACAACAATATCATAATTAATCTATACTAATATTATAAAGCTGAAGAGTTTGTTTGTTTGTTTGAACGCGCTAATCTCAGGAACTACTGGTCCGATTTGAAAAATTATTTCAGTGTTAGACAGCTTCTTTATCGAGTAAGGCTATATAACATCACGCTGTGATGTCAGTGTCACTAACAGTAATTAAGTTGAGTAAGTCAACGCGGGCGAAGCTGCGGGCAACAGCTAGTATAGTATAAATGCCTACCGAGTACCGTAACAGATTTGCTTAATAGTTGTGTTGCGTTGATATGGCCGTTAGTTTATGTGCAAACCTGCAAATGATTTATTACTGGTAATTTCTTACTTTCTTAGTAGTAAAGGCACGAGTCTCCTCCTCGAAATCAGGCGAGGAGCCATAGTTCACCGATGCGCTGGCCCAATGCGGATTGGTGAACTTCTTACACTCTAATTTAATCAGGCATGCAAGGTTTCTCGCAATGTTTCCTTCACTGGTGAGCAAGCGATGGTCTCATATTCAGGCGAACGTAGAAGTTAAGAAAAACCCATTTTAAGGCAGGGGTCAGGAGCGAACCCGGACCTCTCGGCTCCCACTACATACATAAAATCTTAATATAATTCCAAATTATTTTTACTATTTTCGTAACTAATAATGGTCTTTTCGGTAAATTTTACTTATACTGTAGTATAGTATTGTCTACTATTTCCAGAGAGTGTAGCAGTCAGCAGCCTTTCACCCGCTCATCACTTGACGTGGAGAAGTGGGCAGCCGCCGGCCACTCCCGAGGGGGCTCTGCCGACTTAACTAGTTGAACTCGTGCCTCTTTACGTTTACATTTAACATTAAATATTAATTATACTGACAGAACCACAATCACGTGTTAAGAACAAACATCACAACTTAAAAATGTGATGAAGTTGAAACGTTAAGTTTAATTTGTTATTTTTGTAATGAAATACCAATGTAATATGGTAATATTGCTTTCAATGTTACGCGGTTTATTAATATTTTTACGTTCCCTACGTAAGGGACATTTTAAACTTTAAAACAATGTCACCACAGAACGTCACAGACGTACTAACCAAAATAATGTATTTGGATTTTGGAACGACAGAAATTTGTTTGAATGTTTATTTTATTGCTGATCATGAACCTGTTGCAGATTGAATTTAGCTTCTGTAGCAACACCTTAAAACGTCAATTTGTTTAATTTCAGTGGTAACACCATAAGGCGTCAATTTGTTTAATTTCTGTAGTAACACCATAAGACGTCAATTTGTTTAGCTATTGTAGTAACAACATAAGACGTCAATTGTTTAGCTTCTGTACAAAAGCTAAACAAATTGACTTCATAAGGTGTTAATACAAAAGCTAAACAAATTGACGTCTTATGGTGTAGTAACACCATAAGACGTCAATTTGTTTAGCTTCTGTAGTAACACCATAAGACGTCAATTTGTTTACCTTTTGTAGTAACACCATAAGTCGTCAATTTGTTTAGCTTTTGTAGTAACACCATAAGAAGTCAATTTGCTTAGCGTTTGTAGTAACACCTTATGAAGTCAATTTGTTTAGCTTTTGTAGTAACACCATAAGACGTCAATTTGTTAACCTTTTGTATTAACACCATAAGTCGTCAATTTGTTTAGCTTTTGTAGTAACACCATAAGAAGTCAATTTGTTTAGCTTTTGTGATAACACCATAAGACGTCAATTGTTTAGCTTCTGTAGTAACACCATAAGAAGTCAATATGTTTAGCTTTTGTGATAACACCATAAGACGTCAATTGTTTAGCTTCTGTAGTAACACCATAAGACGTCAATTTGTTTAGCTTCTGTAGTAACACCATAAGACGTCAATTTGTTTACCTTTTGTAGTAACACCATAAGTCGTCAATTTGTTTAGCTTTTGTAGTAACACCATAAGAAGTCAATTTGCTTAGCTTTTGTAGTAACACCATAAGAAATCAATTTTTTAACTTCTGTAGTAACACCATAAGAAGTAAATTTGTTTAATTTCTGTAGTAACACCATAAGGCGTCAATTTGTTTAGTTTCTGTAGAAACACCATAAGACGTCAATTTGTTTAGCTTCTGTAGTAACACCATAAGACGTCAATTTGTTTAATTTCTGTAGTAACACCATAAGACGTCAATTTGTTAACTTCTGTAGTAACACCATGAGACGTCAATTGTTTAGCTTCTGAAGTAACACCATAAGACGTCAATTTGTTTAACTTCTGTAGTAACACCATAAGACGTCAATTTGGTTAGCTTCTGTAGTAACACCATAAGACATCAATTTGTTTAGCTTCTGTAGTAACACCATAAGTCGTCTATTTGTTTAGCTTTTGTAGTAACACCATAAGTCGTTAATTTGTTTAACTTTTGTAGTAGCACCATAAGACGTCAATTGTTTAGCTTGTCTACTAATTACTAACTAGTCAAGGGACGACTTAGATAAACAAAAGACTTAATATGAAAATTATAAATAAAAACACTATTAGTTACGATAGTATATTTACAAAAGATTAACAATTATTGCTTAAATAAAACATATTAAATTCATAAGTATTTCAATTAATACCCAGATACGTGTAATGATCCAATCGATATTATAATTCTATGACTCTATGATAGTTTCTTAAATGCGATAACAACTGACATCACAAGAAATTGTTTATATTGGTACGAATTGATTACATAATAATATGAGTCGGCGAAAAAAAATATATCTTGTCCGTACATTCGGCTCGAACCGTAGGTATATTTCGGTCGCGCAGTTTTTATGGTGTCGGGCGCGGGGTGCCCGTTCGACTCCCGGGCGAATCAGCTGGAGACGTCCTATTATTGAACATATGTTCGGTCGTGGTAGCCCGGGTCTATTTTTTTTTTTTTTTTTATAGAAGAGGGGGCAAACGGACATTTACGTCGCTGCAGTATTGTCAGATGACACACGGAACTGCGGATGACCGGGGCGTGGCACGACAATGTAACGCTGTCGTAAAGTTACGGAATACTGTTGTTAGCGGCCAATAGAGTGCCAGGAGATCGGGTTGAGTGACCGTTTAGGAAAAGATTTTAAAGTCGAATGGGTTCAATTCTGGACTTGGTGCCGTTCAAACTACTTGGTACGAAATATTGAAATGCTTAGTTAACAGTGTCAACGTGGATTCCAATTTGGAATTGTTTCCAAAAATGAATTGAACAAAAAATCAATTAACGATAAATAATACGGTCTTTACCACAAAATTCTAAATAATTATTTAGATTTCTGTGGTCTTTACCTATATTATAATATTACAATTTGAACATAACTTATATCCAAACTTGAAGACAACCCGCCAACAGCTGGGTCGGTCACCTAGGACAGCCTGTCTCCAGTCTCCGGTGCACACGCGTCTCTCTCCGACGGCGTCGGCGGCAGCTCGGCCGGCCTGCTCTTCATAACCGACTGGAATACGACGTTCTGTATCATGTTCATCACCGCCTCCCGCTCCTTGAAATCATCGATCCTCCTTACCTTGGAGGCTATCATCAGACCGAAGTGATCGAACTCATCGTAGTGCGTCTGCCCCGACACTAGCGAGTCACTGCGCTCCGTCTTACAAGGTCCCGGGAGTGAAACAAACTGCGGGCATCTAGGGGACTCCTCGTAGTGGTCGCTGGGGGAGCCAGGAGGCTCCTCGTAGTCTTCGCTGCGAGAGCGTTTGAGGGTCCGGGTGGTCGCAATCACCGGCAGGGAGGGGGACGAGTGACTGCCATCGCCGTCCGGGGTGCACACCTGAAACGAGACACCGATTTTTTTATTTAAAATACTACAAATAAAGTATTTTTTCGAACGTCAGTTGAATCTACCACCGGTTCCAAGGCAAGCCCACGCAAGGCAAAGGTATCTTCCATGAAATCTTACTTTATAATAATATCCTTTACCACACAAACGCTCGTTAGTTACTGTTTTGAAATTTTTAATGTATCCGTTAGCTTTTAAACATTTTCTGAGATCCTATGGGAAAAAAACGTGTACAGTTGCCTTTAAAAGAATTGCTTACTTTTGCGAGTATAATTGAGACGGGAGACTTATTTTAAACAATACTCTAGTTGGAGACGGTTTTAATGTTTTCGGGAGTCTCAGTTCAGCAAACCCAACAGAAACGTTCAAATATATAATATACGTTGTTGTTTGTGTAACATGATACCATCAAATGAGCTCCCTGAACGTCAGCCGACGGTTCCGAGGCGCGCCCTGAGCAGGACAAGCGAACAAACGCGGTTGTTGTTGATGTCCCGGTTCTCACCTGACCCTGGGGCTGCCCGTACATCCAGGTCAGCACCCGGCCCTCTTGCAGCTGCTGGGCCGTCGCCATCTCCGTTATTTCCTCCGGCTCACTCTTCACCCTGTCCAACCGAACATGACTTTCATCCGTCGCTGTTTCGGTCCGAGTACAATTTTGAAGTCCAATCAGTGTATCTTGAGTTTCTTTGGCATCTCTCTGAAGCCCCTCTTGAACTGTCCTCTGTAAGTCCGGCAAATTCAATGATGGGAGTGAATTCTTTTTTAAAATCTTGCGATTTGGTGTAGGTAGTATGTCCTGCTTTTTGAAATGATTTTCACAAACTCGGTAACTCGTGCTGTTATTAGACTTGTTTGATAAATCATCTCGACACATCAGCTGAAGCCATTCAGAAAGTCTGGAATAAGAATATGTAACATTAACAAACCGTTGAATTGCATGTTAGTTAGAACAGGAGAAAATAAACAGAACACAGGCATTTTCAGGTTCTATTAAATAGAACGCACAAAATTCTGGTAGGGTTGTCACAGGAGGCATTAAACAAACAAAACGATTATTTATTTTCTAGTAATATAATATGTAAATATAGATATCTGTCTTTGTTACAAATTAATTATTCTAATTATTTTGTGCTTTTAAAGCTTATCATCATCATCATCAGCCTCTATTCGTCCACTTCTGAACATAGATAGGCCTTATAAAATACAAAAATATGTTTATAATATATATATATATATATATATACTTTTTTCAATGATTTGTTATTGCTTTTAATAAGTAGTAAATTCTAAATCTAACATAAAGTTTTTTTAATAATCTAATGGAAAGCACTCGCATGTCATCAAATGTTATTCCTTTTATACTACATATTTAGAAAGTCCATACAAATACCAGAAATACTAATTTTTTTATCAAAATATTCACGAAACTTATAATATACTCCATATATACTCCAGCAATTCAGTAAATGACTTGAAATGATCCGGGGTATTATTACCCCGTTATTATTAAGGAACCAGATTGTAAACCGCCTTCATTAAAATCTTTATAATTGTTTTTTTTATAGACTGCCCTCAGCTTCGCCCGCGTTAAGATTACTTTTATAGCCTGAGTTACTAAGATGCCAGTGAAAGTACCATAAAATCAGCCTAGCCGTTTTAGAGACCAGCCGGAACAAACAGACAGACAGACAAAAATTGTAAAAAATGCTATTTTGTTAAAAGTAAGTACCACTATACATCCATATATTCAATAAAAAGCGGTTATTTTAGTAGTTGTAATGTTAACAGACACTCCAATTTTGTTTATTTGTATGTATACCTAGGTGAAAAAAAAACTTTTCATTCCATCTATTCGAAAAGGACGACTTGGTTCGCCTTCAAGTGCACCTAAAGGTGATGTTTCATCAACATCTTAGTCTTCAGACTTCATCGCCAAAGAAATCGAACGCAATCATTGTTTGGCTTCACCGTCACATTTTCCTCAAAATGAGCCAGATTCGGACATTATTTCAAACACGCAGAATATAAAATTATCTATCGCGAATATATATTATATTTCTCTATCAGAAACCTCGATAACCGTTGCTACACTCTACAGTACCTACGACTCAAGACCTGCGTGGCATTTTTAACATACATTTTCTGGCCGGTTATTTGGGCTTATGTGAATATCAGTTAGATGTTTTGGTGCTAATTTAATATGTCACTTTATGTCCTCGTGATACAGTGATTTATTTCAGAAAAATGCAATTTTCGGATTGTATATGCATCTACAGCTTGGCAAAAAAGAGTATGGAAAAAATGAGGGCGCCACTTTCACTTAGGTCTCATCATAATATGGAAAATCAGCAAGATAATTTAATCAAATCGTTAAAAATAAATGTGAAACACTAAGCTTTACTCAAAATCTAGTATTTATCGGCCAAGAATTGTCAACATCATAGGTTACCATTTAGTAAAATATTTAGTTCCACCTGTCACCACGTCATACTCTTTTTTGCCAAGCTGTACGTACATATTTGTGTACAGCTAAAGTGATATTATTATTATAAAGACTTAATAATGTACAAAGAACCTTAAACTAAAATCCTTAAAAATGTATTTAAAAAAAAATATAATATATATTATTAAAAAGGAGTCCCTTTAGGCAAGGTTCCGAAGATACTGGCAGCGTTCCCCCTTTGAATTGCTAGACTAATTCTTTGTCCGAGGTAGCTGCCAGCTCTTCGGTCTCCTGTGATGTCGACTAATCTTTTAGCTATTTCCCTAAAAAGGCGTATAGCGCTAGGACCCCACGCACCAAGGGTCTCGACACCGAAATTATTTTAAATTATTGCTCACACACTTTAGCAGATGCGGCACATCTAACATGTGATAAATGTTGTGTCCGTTTACTTCGAAATATGTATTGTCACAAGTGTACAGAACGCGACTGTCGAAGTTGTTGTCGAAGTGCTTCCAGCATTTACTGACTTAAATCTGAGATAAAAACGCAACGCGAGGCTAGACCGATACTTAATACTAATGTTATAATTTCATCAATTCAATTATTCACTTCTGGACAAGTTTTATAATGATTCCACGAATCATTATAACAATAACATATTTTGCCGCTTCTTTTCTTTAAGCCCCGGCTATATTTTCATGGAATCCAACAATGGTATCATTTCTGACATCATAAAACTAATTATATTTCAAAGACACACACACACTACAAATATTTTCTTGCGATCCCATTTTTTCAAACTTTACTTTTAACGCACAAAGCAAATGTTCGTCTAGTTTGGTACCAATCGGCTTCATTAATTTTTGTAAGGTTGGTTTGTCTGATGGTAAACAAAATGTTATTGCAAGGAATCTATAAGCTGCTGGACCAATGCAATAAAGATTGAGTGCTAATATTTTATAAGCCTGTCTGTACCTGTCTCCACTAGAACCTGCCTTCACATCCATTTGCCATTTAATCATTTTAGACATTTCTTTAGTCACAAACTTATCACACAACTTTAAAAAGTCTTCTTTGGTTACATGATCTAAATCATATGTTTTTTGTCTTTTCTCTTCTCGTAGTTCAAGCGTTATAGTCCTCTCTCTTGGAGTGTCCGCTAACAGATGAAGTGCCGTCTCGTCCGATCGACTTACACCACTTCCAACAGGAATCGTCTGAACGCTGCGAGTTGTTTCATCTTCCAAGATAACAAATGTGTTTAGAGGATTTATATAACTCAAAGAAATGTCTTCAGTAGGTATAACTTGAATGTTCGGATCTTCCTGTTTAATCTCAATATCGCATAGGCTAGAACTCGAACATGCGTCGTTGTTTACCGGCAAGTTGAGTGTCGGAAAAGCGTGGTCATACAAATATTTTACATTTCTGTACTTAGAAAACTTAATACAGGACTTTTCGAAGTGATCCTCACAGATTCTGTATTGTTGCCTTTTTTTAACATCCGTAAGTTTTGGAAGAAGATCTTCTCGTCCGACAGCCTTTAACCACTTTTGTTGTCTGAAATAATATTATTGCATTATTATTCTGGTCAACAAACCTAGATATTTTTGTTGAACTTCACCCCAACAGTAATTGAATAGTCGTTTGATGACGTAGGTTTATGCTTTCGCATGATCCTCTGCCTCGCAGGAGGAGATCATCACCGTCCAGAACACGTCGTCACCGAGCATCGCGGTGATAACTTACGGCAGAGACAAGTCCCCTCCCATGACCGACGTCAGATCACGGCGCAGCACCACCCAACTCGAGCTACCCTCGAGGGTGTGCTGGGCGGAGTCCACTGCCGCGCCACAATCGTGATATACTTTCACCGGCTCCCTGTGGTCCGTCCGACTCAAATGCTCACTGAAGCATCCCCAGTAAGCACCTGTGTCACAGATGTTTACGTACGTCATATAATACACAGAAATAGATACAGATATATCTGACGTCAACGGTATCATCATCATCATCATTAGCGCGGTCCACTGCCTGACATGTGCCTCTTTCAATGCACGTCAAGATGGCCAATCTCATGATTCCTGCTATTCGCATCCATCCCAAATAGGCTACTGCACAGAAATCGTCTCCTAATAAAAAATACTGCAAAGTTAGGAATTAATATCGGTTCAAATGTTTCGTTTCTAACTAGACTTTCTAGGCAAATCCTTATAAACTTGGGGAGCTAAAGTAATAATTATTATGATTTTAAGTTATCGTTATCTTCATTACTAAAATTATTTAAAACGGGATATTTACCACGTTTTTCAAAAAAACAGTCGTCGCGGAAGATCTTCTGGAAGCGGGACCGAAGCACTGGATTGAGTTTCATAATGCTCAGATAATCGCCACAGAACGCCATCACATTCCCCGACTGGTTCGAGAAGCCATCGAAATTACTAAATATAGTAATTTCAATAGGGAAGACGGGTTTCCACTGTCGAGTGTGGAATCCAGTGATTAGGTTATGCAAACCCTTAAGGAATAATATTAATTATTATTAAACATTCGCGAACCGATACGGTGAGTTTCGTCTGTCGAACACAGGATCGAGTGACGAATGTCGATACGTAAAAATAGTGAGTTAGTGACAATAGTAGGGGTGAAAATGAAAATAGTAGTGGTGACCAGTGTTTACGGAGCAAACGTACGAGAAAGGAGGTGGTCCGATACGGACCCCTCTAATGCCGCCAACATCTACCCGCATACTACAGTCTCGTGAACAAGACATTCGTAGATAATGTCGAAATATCGAGCTCTGCGAAATAAAAGTGAAGAACATGGTAAATATCACGTCTTAAATAATTTCAGTACCTAATAATAATTAGTTGAAGTAAAATAATAAGTTACGACTTACCTATCGGCGTCTTTGGGGTAGTTAAAATATGATATGTTTTTAATTGTTCTATTATTGTTCATACACACAGTACAGTATACCATATTGACACTTTTTACTTTTAATTAAAACCATTTAAGAACGATGTTATTAAATTGAAACGCCCGCCAAGCGAAAATAAATACAAATATATGTACAACGCAGACGCGTGCACTCAAGCCCCTCCGCTCCAGCACTCGCTGGGCAGGTTTTCTCTCGTACGTGACGAGCCGCGAGTGCTCACACACACACGGGTCGAGCGCTTGTAGTATGTAGTGGTGTACCTAATACTTACCTATCGGCTAATGCAGCGCACTTGTATGTAAAGAAACGGAACACAGAACAGAGGTAGGTCCATGCTTACTTGAAACAGTAATAACCAAATATTTACTTGCCTACCGTAATCCTTGGGATGGTTAAAGTATGATATATTTTAATCTTTGCTTGTATTATTCATACACACAGTATAATAAACAACCATTATTAATAATAAATTAATATCAGGTTTTACCTACATAAACTAGCAGCCCCGACAGACGTTGTCAAAAAAAGTTAAAAACTGGTCTGATATAATATATATATATATATATATATATATATATATATATATATGAGCATTTATATCACACTGTTTATTCGTTGCTAAGCAAATGTGTAGTTTGGTAACTTGGTCAATTGTCGGCCTCGGGTTTGTCAACTGGCTGAGCCAGCGTAAACCGGTTTAAACCGGGTTCGCCGCGTACGGGACTGGCGACAAGCGGCCGCAGCGTGACCACTTTTTCATCACACGAGCTACCAAAAATTTTGCTAAAACTACCAGAATCTACCAAGCCCTGTGTGAAATTCTACCATTAATTCTTATTTTTTTCTAGGTGTTTGGTACCTATAATGTAAAATAAAACCTATTTATTATTAAGTCTTACCTTTCCGACTGAGTTGGTAATCTAAAATATGTTAATTCCGGTTTCGATATAGATGAATTTAAGCATCCGTACACCGAACAATACTGTTTGTATCGTCGTGACATATTATATATACAAACGCGCGTGAGTCCCGCCGCCCGCCGCCCGCGACGACCGTACGTCACCGCAGAACACTCGCGACTGTTGCCGCAGCTGAGGTATGCTGAATGCTCATTGCATAGCTGAGAATTCGTGGCGCGTAGGTATTCGCTGGGTGTGCGATCAGATGACAGCGCAAACTAGTGGTTATATATTTACGGCGGACTGTCATTACGATGTACGATGAGATAAGAATAAGTATACAAACAAAATATAATTATAATGAAACATCGTAATTTACGTGGATTAAAATGTTGGTCTTTTTTTTCCCGTCTCAAATGCCACAATCAGTTAATTTCAGGTTGACTTCACGGGAAATACGTAAAGAAATGAACAAAATGGAATAACGCATTTTATGTATATTGGAGACGATCATTTAGGACGGCGGTGTCATCAATAATGCTGACTTTTGTGTATTTTCAGTAAAAACTGGATACCGAACAATCACACACGACGAATCACGTGATTTGTTTGTTTATTCACTAGTGGAAAACGGTCTTGGGCAGTAAGTGTAACATTTTATAACGGATGCCATTTTTAAAAGTGTAGAATTTTATTTAAAAAAATATCTAACACATTTGTATGTGGCGATTGGTAATGAGGAACTGCATGAAAATAATAAACAAATAAACTCTGCCAAAATTTCGTTTTACTAATTGGTAAGAACTAGATGAATAATTTTGTTAAACATTTACAATTAATTAGTGTTGGTTACATGTTAATTGTTCAATCTATACAGATAAATAAGATTGGAGTGTCTGTTTGTAACATTAAAATAAACACTTTTATTTAAATGCATTGGGATGTTTATACGGTACATATACCAAAATAACATTTTTTTACAATTTATGTCTGTCTGTCTGTTTGTTCCGGCTAATCTCTGAGATGGCTGGGCCGATTTGATGGGACTTTCACTGGTAGATAGCTGATGTTATAAGGAGTAACTTAGGCTATAAAAATAATCATCATCAATCCGGGTACGGCTGAAAATCTAAGTTCTTAAATAAATGTAAACTACATTATGGAATATTGTTTTCTGAAATTCACGCGAACTTCACTCATTGTAATAATATTTTTTTACGGATGATCACGGTTTATTTACAAGCCCGACGCGCGACGTCCTCCCGTCATCATGATTGCTGTGGAGTATCCGGAATGTCATTACAATTTTATTTACAAGCCCGACGCGCGACGTCCTCCCGTCATCATGATTGCTGTGGAGTATCCGGAATGTCATTACAATTTTATTTACAAGCCCGACGCGCGACGTCCTCCCGTCATCATGATTGCTGTGGAGTATCCGGAATGTCATTACAATTTTATTTACAAGCCCGACGCGCGACGTCCTCCCGTCATCATGATTGCTGTGGAGTATCCGGAATGTCATTACAATTTTAATCTTTGAATGATGGAAAAAAATTGAAACATTTACAGAACTGCAAATTTACTACACACAGCAAATATTGAAAATATCATCAATACGGCTAAACAAGTTTAGTAGAATTTTATTTAATATTTGATTCGTTATTTATATTAAATTACAGTGATCAGTGTTTTTGCCATTGTTCTTAGCCTTGCAGTTGACTACACAGCAGGTTTCGTGACCTTAATCTTACTTAAAAAGATACGGTTACATAAATTTCTCTAGTAAAGTGACAGTTCGTTCCCCGAAAGTTCCTTTTTTAGCCACGGTGCGCGCTGCGATCGATTCGTGCTTCCCCCACCTCCTACTCCATACTCTAGCTACTACCTCGCATTTCGGCCGTCAATATGGAGACGCTCCCTTTCTTTGTATTGTGGCTGCCAGAAATATTCACAATGACTCGATGACGCGAAGTCAAAGCGGACTAATAATACGGTGTGTATTAAATCGTTAGTAAACTCTATACCCGTAACTACCTGTAACATACGTGTGTTTACTGATAGTCAAATAAACCCATATTCCATACCAATAACAAGGTTATGTCAGTCAAGGCGAAAAAAAGGAAAACAAGAATTATTGACTTAGAACGATAAACACAGTAAAGTGTTTTGTTATACAACCGAACACACGGCGCACGTTGATCGGGGACACGGCTATCTCTACAGTCTACATACACATTGTATGTATTGTCACAGTAACCCACATCTGCGTGTTATCGGCGAGGTATGTATATAACATGTGATATATAACTGTGTATATATTATTATGTATATAATACATGTACACTGTACATCGCTGATCGCACGCGGCCTGACTCAAGGCCGATCCGATATGTGACACTGTAGCAGATAAACGAAATGTTATGCAAATGTTTATCAAAGTCAAAGTCAAAATCATTTAATGATCATTTAATTAGGTCAATTATAAAACTACTGATACTACATCCATTCGTAATCTCCTCAACGAGAAGAATGGACCAGAAACTCGTCGGGTTTAATTTGTTAAACTGTCAGTTTTACCAAGTCTGGTTTCTATACAACTGATTGCTTCTAAGGTGCCAGGAGCCAGGTGGTGGTCGTGCAGACCTCTTCGTCGCTTATATATTGATTCTTTTTATAATATTATGCTTTTTGAAAATTGATTTTAATTGTAGCTTCAATTTACTTACTGTGATGAGTGATCACCAGCGCCTGCCCCCTATTAGCTGGACGAAGACGGGACCCGCCGGTCACCCTTGACCCCACCAAGAATGTACCTAGCTACCAAATATAAGATTTATACTGATTGATTGTATTGATGGTTCTTGGTGGGAATTCATGTTTTATCATAATTCTACAACTCTTTTTCCTGACATGTAAATGTAATTTAATTTAAGTTTGTAATATACCTAGGTATATAAAATAAAAGTGAAAAAAGAGTTTTAGAATTATTATGAAATGGTTTTGCATCTATCTGACGTATCTATTATCATCTATCTGACGTATCTATTATCATCTATCTGACGTATCTATTATCATCTATCTGACGTATCTATTATCATCTCTCTGACGTATCTATTATCATCTATCTGACGTATCTATTATCATCTATCTAACTTATCTATTATCATCTATCTGACGTATCTATTATCATTTTCATCACAAAACTTGATCGCCAGCTCCTGACTCCTGTTCTACTGGGGAGTATGCTATATGACATAATTAGTAAATGATAACCTTTTTTTTTCTTTTTTTTTTCGCAGGGAAATCCTTATGGATGCAGCCAGGATCTTTGGGTAGATCCTGACCCAATGTGGGACTCGCACCTGGGAGTGCCCACCCTAACTAAAACCACTGCGAGCGCCTTCAGCCGCTTTTTGAGGGTCCCGGATATGCAGGCAACGGACAGGATCACCTCAGCGACAGACTGGCCCCGGCGAAGGCCAGACTACTCCTCGTAGGGGGGGACTGCCCGGCCGCTACTAAGCAGTCCCCACGACGTCGTGCCATACAGACCCAGGTTCCCATCCTGAGCCCGACACGAACACAGGGGCGTTAGTGAAGGCGCATTAAATAGCGCCTCCTACGCACCCCCGTTCGTCGCCTGCGGGAAAAATGAAGAGAAAAGAAATGATAACTAATGACGGTGAGGTTATCGTAATAAAACTGCGGTATAATGTTGTGCTATCGTCGTCCGTGTCATTAATATCTTATAGCATGTGTGGTGGTGGACTGCGATACGTAACAAGTAGTTTTATTAAAATTAAAATGAAGAGAAAAGAAATGATAACTAATGACGGTGACGTTATCGTAATAAAACTGCGGTATAATGTTGTGCTATCGTCGTCCGTGTCATTAATATCTTATAGCATGTGTGGTGGTGGACTGCGATACGTAACAAGTAGTTTTATTAAAATTAAAATGAAGAGAAAAGAAATGATAACTAATGACGGTGAGGTTATCGTAATAAAACTGCGGTATAATGTTGTGCTATCGTCGTCCGTGTCATTAATATCTTATAGCATGTGTGGTGGTGGACTGCGATACGTAACAAATAGTTTTATTAAAATTAAAATGAAGAGAAAAGAAATGATAACTAATGACGGTGACGTTATCGTAATAAAACTGCGGTATAATGTTGTGCTATCGTCGTCCGTGTCATTAATATCTTATAGCATGTGTGGTGGTGGACTGCGATACGTAACAAGTAGTTTTATTAAAATTAAAATGAAGAGAAAAGAAATGATAACTAATGACGGTGACGTTATCGTAATAAAACTGCGGTATAATGTTGTGCTATCGTCGTCCGTGTCATTAATATCTTATAACATGTGTGGCGGTGGACTGCGATACGTAACAAGTAGTTTTATTAAAATTAAAATGAAGAGAAAATAAATGATAACTAATGACGGTGACGTTATCGTAATAAAACTGCGGTATAATGTTGTGCTATCGTCGTCCGTGTCATTAATATCTTATAGCATGTGTGGTGGTGGACTGCGATACGTAACAAGTAGTTTTATTAAAATTAAAATGAAGAGAAAAGAAATGATAACTAATGACGGTGACGTTATCGTAATAAAACTGCGGTATAATGTTGTGCTATCGTCGTCCGTGTCATTAATATCTTATAGCATGTGTGGTGGTGGACTGCGATACGTAACAAGTAGTTTTATTAAAATTAAAATGAA
The DNA here is from genome assembly GCA_963853865.1 of Helleia helle. NCBI lineage: Eukaryota > Metazoa > Arthropoda > Insecta > Lepidoptera > Lycaenidae > Helleia > Helleia helle. Next base: position 18,736,973 of record OY971432.1, on the reverse strand, counting down.
GAGAAAAGAAATGATAACTAATGACGGTGACGTTATCGTAATAAAACTGCGGTATAATGTTGTGCTATCGTCGTCCGTGTCATTAATATCTTATAGCATATGTGGCGGTGGACTGCGATACGTAACAAGTAGTTTTATTAAAATTAAAATGAAGACAAAAGAAATGATAACTAATGACGGTGACGTTATCGTAATAAAACTGCGGTATAATGTTGTGCTATCGTCGTCCGTGTCATTAATATCTTATAGCATGTGTGGTGGTGGACTGCGATACGTAACAAGTAGTTTTATTAAAATTAAAATGAAGAGAAAAGAAATGATAACTAATGACGGTGACGTTATCGTAATAAAACTGCGGTATAATGTTGTGCTATCGTCGTCCGTGTCATTAATATCTTATAGCATGTGTGGTGGTGGACTGCGATACGTAACAAGTAGTTTTATTAAAATTAAAATGAAGAGAAAAGAAATGATAACTAATGACGGTGACGTTATCGTAATAAAACTGCGGTATAATGTTGTGCTATCGTCGTCCGTGTCATTAATATCTTATAGCATGTGTGGTGGTGGACTGCGATACGTAACAAGTAGTTTTATTAAAATTAAAATGAAGAGAAAAGAAATGATAACTAATGACGGTGACGTTATCGTAATAAAACTGCGTTGTGCTATCGTCGTCCGTGTCATTAATATCTTATAGCATGTGTGGTGGTGGACTGCGATACGTAACAAGTAGTTTTATTAAAATTAAAATGAAGAGAAAAGAAATGATAACTAATGACGGTGAGGTTATCGTAATAAAACTGGGTATAATGTTGTGCTATCGTCGTCCGTGTCATTAATATCTTATAGCATGTGTGGTGGTGGACTGCGATACGTAACAAGTAGTTTTATTAAAATTAAAATGAAGAGAAAAGAAATGATAACTAATGACGGTGAGTTATCGTAATAAAACTGCGGTATAATGTTGTGCTATCGTCGTCCGTGTCATTAATATCTTATAGCATGTGTGGTGGTGGACTGCGATACGAACAAGTAGTTTTATTAAATTAAAATGAAGAGAAAGAAATGATAACTAATGACGGTGACGTTATCGTAATAAAACTGCGGTATAATGTTGTGCTATCGTCGTCCGTGTCATTAATATCTTATAGCATGTGTGGTGGTGGACTGCGATACGTAACAAGTAGTTTTATTAAAATTAAAATGAAGAGAAAAGAAATGATAACTAATGACGGTGACGTTATCGTAATAAAACTGCGGTATAATGTTGTGCTATCGTCGTCCGTGTCATTAATATCTTATAGCATGTGTGGTGGTGGACTGCGATACGTAACAAGTAGTTTTATTAAAATTAAAATGAAGAGAAAGAAATGATAACTAATGACGGTGACGTTATCGTAATAAAACTGCGGTATAATGTTGTGCTATCGTCGTCCGTGTCATTAATATCTTATAGCATGTGTGGTGGTGGACTGCGATACGTAACAAGTAGTTTTATTAAAATTAAATGAAGGAAAAGAAATGATAACTAATGACGGTGACGTTATCGTAATAAAACTGCGGTATAAGTTGTGCTATCGTCGTCCGTGTCATTAATATCTTATAGCATGTGTGGTGGTGGACTGCGATACGTAACAAGTAGTTTTATTAAATTAAATGAAAGAAAAGAAATGATAACTAATGACGGTGACGTTATCGTAATAAAACTGCGGTATAATGTTGTGCTATCGTCGTCCGTGTCATTAATATCTTATAGCATGTGTGGTGGTGGACTGCGATACGTAACAAGTAGTTTTATTAAAATTAAAATGAAGAGAAAAGAAATGATAACTAATGACGGTGACGTTATCGTAATAAAACTGCGGTATAATGTTGTGCTATCGTCGTCCGTGTCATTAATATCTTATAGCATGTGTGGTGGTGGACTGCGATACGTAACAAGTAGTTTTATTAAAATTAAAATGAAGAGAAAAGAAATGATAACTAATGACGGTGACGTTATCGTAATAAAACTGCGGTATAATGTTGTGCTATCGTCGTCCGTGTCATTAATATCTTATAGCATGTGTGGTGGTGGACTGCGATACGTAACAAGTAGTTTTATTAAAATTAAAATGAAGAGAAAAGAAATGATAACTAATGACGGTGACGTTATCGTAATAAAACTGCGGTATAATGTTGTGCTATCGTCGTCCGTGTCATTAATATCTTATAGCATGTGTGGTGGTGGACTGCGATACGTAACAAGTAGTTTTATTAAAATTAAAATGAAGAGAAAAGAAATGATAACTAATGACGGTGACGTTATCGTAATAAAACTGCGGTATAATGTTGTGCTATCGTCGTCCGTGTCATTAATATCTTATAGCATGTGTGGTGGTGGACTGCGATACGTAACAAGTAGTTTTATTAAAATTAAAATGAAGAGAAAAGAAATGATAACTAATGACGGTGACGTTATCGTAATAAAACTGCGGTATAATGTTGTGCTATCGTCGTCCGTGTCATTAATATCTTATAGCATGTGTGGTGGTGGACTGCGATACGTAACAAGTAGTTTTATTAAAATTAAAATGAAGAGAAAAGAAATGATAACTAATGACGGTGACGTTATCGTAATAAAACTGCGGTATAATGTTGTGCTATCGTCGTCCGTGTCATTAATATCTTATAGCATGTGTGGTGGTGGACTGCGATACGTAACAAGTAGTTTTATTAAAATTAAAATGAAGAAAAGAAATGATAACTAATGACGGTGACGTTATCGTAATAACTGCGGTAAATGTTGTGCTATCGTCGTCCGTGTCATTAATATCTTATAGCATTACTGCGATACGTAACAAGTAATTAAAATTAAAATGAAGAGAAAGAAATGATAACTAATGACGGTGACGTTAATGTTGTATAATGCTATCGTCGTCCGTGTCATTAATATCTTATAGCATGTGTGGTGGTGGACTGCGATACGTAACAAGTAGTTTTATTAAAATTAAAATGAAGAGAAAAGAAATGATAACTAATGACGGTGACGTTATCGTAATAAAACTGCGGTATAATGTTGTGCTATCGTCGTCCGTGTCATTAATATCTTATAGCATGTGTGGTGGTGGACTGCGATACGTAACAAGTAGTTTTATTAAAATTAAAATGAAGAGAAAAGAAATGATAACTAATGACGGTGACGTTATCGTAATAAAACTGCGGTATAATGTTGTGCTATCGTCGTCCGTGTCATTAATATCTTATAGCATGTGTGGTGGTGGACTGCGATACGTAACAAGTAGTTTTATTAAAATTAAAATGAAGAGAAAAGAAATGATAACTAATGACGGTGACGTTATCGTAATAAAACTGCGGTATAATGTTGTGCTATCGTCGTCCGTGTCATTAATATCTTATAGCATGTGTGGTGGTGGACTGCGATACGTAACAAGTAGTTTTATTAAAATTAAAATGAAGAGAAAAGAAATGATAACTAATGACGGTGACGTTATCGTAATAAAACTGCGGTATAATGTTGTGCTATCGTCGTCCGTGTCATTAATATCTTATAGCATGTGTGGTGGTGGACTGCGATACGTAACAAGTAGTTTTATTAAAATTAAAATGAAGAGAAAAGAAATGATAACTAATGACGGTGACGTTATTGTAATAAAACTGCGGTATAAAGTTGTGCTATCGTCGTCCGTGTCATTAATATCTTATAGCATGTGTGGTGGTGGACTGCGATACGTAACAAGTAGTTTTATTAAAATTAAAATTCAAGTGAGTGTAGTGAATAAGTAAGTCATAATTTTGAAGATGATGCGTGCTGTGTTCGCCTGTGACTGTATGACTCTAGATGTTCACACGCGGGGCGATCTTCAGTCATCACCCACCATCACGTATGAGCCACTGATCGCCGGCCCCACGTGGTACCGAGTGGTGACTACCACCACAATAGTGCTTCGGTTCGTTTAGCGCATCACTAGATGTACACACGAACAGTCTGGTGTAATTATATATTTCCTAGTATTTAGCAACATATTATCAGTAGGTACTACGTCGCGAATCACAGAGCAAATACAACATTAGCACACCCAGAGCAAACGGACAAACAGACGTGAGACGGACCGATCGGCCGATAGCGCCCAATGTGGCCCAAGGCTGCACACACACACGCACACACACGCAGCCCGTGTTTGTCGACTACCCGTAGTTCAGTTCGACGCTCATCGTTATCTGTTTTCTATAATGCAGCTCCTAGGGACCCCCCTCTACTTCAATACTCCAGTTTTATCATTTCTCTACCTAAACCTCAAAATAAAGAAAGCTCTAATAAAACACAAATCATCGCGAATTGACGCGGCAGTTCTAGACGGCGATAGTCTTGTCCTCTAATCTCGGCCATCCCAACGAGGAGACGCTAAGTCATTGATCGAATTCTTCGTTAGTAAATACTGAACTACTGAGAGAGACCATTGCAATTTCAAACTGACTGACGACTAACGAAGCAGGCAACTGTTTGTAAGGATACGTGTATATGGCACACGTATATATAGTTAAAGGTAGATAATTGTCAGTAGATAACGTATTTATATGTAGTGCCGCGTGCACGCTCAGACCGCGTGGCGCGCCGCCGGATGTAATACAAGGAGACGGTCACTATAACTGAAAAACTTGGTATAATATATCTACCAATTTATTTGTGAATTAAGTATATTATATGACTTTTAGGGTATCGTTCCTAAAATGACAAAACGGAACCCATACAAAATCACTTTGTTTCCCGTCTGTACTTCTGTCTGTCTGCCCGTCAACCGGAAACCTCTAGGCCCTAGGGTACTTCCTATTGACACAGCATCACGAAATTTGGTAAGAAGCTAGGTCGCACAACAAACTCTGTTCTAGCCCGCATAGAATATATATATATATATATATATATATATATATATATAATAGAAGCATTAAAGAACATGCGATAAAGTCAGAAAAAAACAAATACTTTTAATTCTTTATTTAAGGTGAGTCACCGCAGGCGAAGCGGGAAAAGGGTTTGCCAAATTCTATTTTTGAGATACTTAGGTAGGTACTATTAAATAAAGGTCTCATAAAAATGATACGTAAAGATCTATAGGTGAGCTAATTGGTTACACGGTAAGATGTATTTTACTTAATCATAAAAAAAAAGTTTCTACACTCTAAAAGCAACAAGATTGGCTGCCAAAATGATAGCACAGTATCGACGGTATACTTACACAATAAGCAAATGTGTAAATGGCTAAAAGTATCCGTAATTTAGTGAAAAAAATAAAATTATTAGCTACTTCGATTTAGATAACTGTGAGAAATTATTTTTAGGATTAATGTTGCCCGCATCTTCGCCCGTGTTAACTTAGATTTAGAGCCGCGTAAATAATCATCATCACTCCGGTAACTTGTAGCCTAAAGCCGCGTTTTCACTAGGGGACATGTCGCGGAGGCAAGTCGTCCGACATTCACGTAGTTTGTCCCTGCAACTTTGTCCCTCGACATATGACTTGTTCACACTAGTCAGTGGTGAACAGTATGTCGCCCGAGGAGGTAGTGTTGTTCAGTGCAGCTTACATAATTACTCGGAAGACTATGGCAAAACGTAAAAAAAAAAGGTGGTGGGTTCGAGAATATTTGCTTCAAAGAGAAGAGACGAGTTTGTTAAGCAGTCTTCGAATGCGCGACGGATCTTTCGTAAATTTTACTAGAATGTCTAGAACCGATTTTGAAATACTGTTAAATATGGTTAGGCCGGCCATAGTCAAGCAAGATACAAAGTTTCGGAAAGCTATCGACCCCCACATCAGACTCGCTATAACATTGAGATACTTGGCAACCGGAGATAGTTATGGTTCATTGTCCTATACTTTTAGGGTATCAAAACAAGTAATTTGTCAAATTATACCAGAGGTTTGCAAAGAATTGATAAAGGCATTAAATTCTTTTGTAAAAGTGAGTATATAATATTATCTATTGTTTGTTATTTACTTATGGCAAACATTTTCGGTATTGTTAAGTTTTTATTGATTTTCAATAATATATGTTAATTTATTTATAATTCACATTAACTATAATTTTCAGATTCCAACCAATGTAGACGGATGGAAAGAGAAAGCTCGTAATTATGAAAAATTATGGAATTTTCCTCATTGCATCGGAGCGATTGATGGAAAACACATCTTACTAGAAGCGCCACCAAATTCTGGCAGTGATTATTATAATTATAAAGAAAATTTTAGCTTAGTTCTCTTAGCAGTTGTGGATGCCGAGTATAACTTTGTATATGTAAACTGTGGTGCAAAAGGTAAATCGTCTGACAGTGGAGTGTTCCAGGAGACTTCATTTTATACAGCACTAAATGAACAGCAACTGAATTTACCAGATCCTGAACCACTGACCCAAGGCGGTCCAAACGTACCATACGTTCTGGTTGGAGACAGTGCATTTGCACTATCTGAAAATATGATGAGGCCCTATCCCGGTATTCATGAAAAGGGAAGTTTAAAGCGGATTTTTAACTACAGGCTCTCAAGAGCAAGAAGAATTGTTGAAAATGTTTTTGGCATTTTGTCTGTAGTGTTTCGCGTTTTTCGTAAACCTATCCCATTACGTCCTGTAAACGCTGAATTAGTTGTAATGGATTGTGTGTACCTACATAATTTCTTGAGACGTAATAAATCTTCAAGCGCGCGTTATACACTAAATACCACATTCGATTCTGAAGACGCTGCTCACAATATTGTAGAAGGTTCATGGCGAAGGGAATCGACTAATAATATGAGAAACTTAAGTGTTCAAGAAAGACCTCCTCCTCAACCCGCTGCGGTAATTAGAAACCACTTTGCTGAATATTTCTCTAGTGCTCAAGGCAGTGTCTCATGGCAAACAAACCAAACATAGTCTAACAAAAATTTGAAAGACAGTATTTATTATTAAAAACACTAATGGTATTATGATGTAACTCTAATAAAAGTTTTAATATTTTTAGTTCAGTTTTATTTTTTATTCCTTTTCATACATATTCGTAAAAGTAAGAGTAAAAAGATATTATTATAATTATTCTTTGTTCTGGGTTTCTGATTCCAAATGGGTAACTAGTTCCTGAATATTCTCAAATTGTTGTAATTCTGTAAAAATTGGTTCAGATGCTCCATTCTCATTATTATCATTAGAACTTTCGTTATCGTTATTAACAGAATTTGTCGAATATGATGACTGTTGAGAAGCAGAACGGTATACATAACTTTGAGGTTGGCTCGAATTAGATCCCGTTTCGTATCCTGCATAGTTGTATTTTCCCATCCTAGCCTCTAATAAGATATTATTAAAGAAGTACTTCGCCTGCAGCATAGCATGTTCATTCTTTATATTTCTTAGCTCAGTAGCTACATACTCGGCATAAACTTGAAATTCATCTTTTAGTTGATTCATCTTTGTTTTTGCGCTCTTCATTATTTCATATATCTCACTCAGGTCATCCTTTTTTCTTTTAGATTGTGTAAGCGGTATCGGTATTGGTTGCGTTGGTAATTGTTCCGATGCCGCCGCTGGTATTTCTTCGTGTGCCGACTTTTCAAATGTCTGTGAAAATAAAATATAGTTTTAAAAAATCCTTAAAAAGAAACACATATTTAGAGCAAATAAATACTGCATAAATAAGAAAAAAACTATAAACCCTAAATACTGATTTTTAACAGCCCTAGCCTAGTAGGTACAATATGTCGTAAAAACACACACAAAAATTGTCACCTGTTTGAGTATACGCCGCGGCCGGAATTTGCCCTTAATTATTGTTAAACTAAATTCATCAAATTATTAAACTAAAAATCATGTGCAAACTAGTACAAAATAAAAAAAATACAAAAAATATTATGAGCAGCTTACCTGTGCATTCATAGTGTCCATGCTACCTGAACTTGTCGCCCCTTTTAATAGAAAAAGCAGCGAATCATACGCAAACCAGTTACTAATGTAAACATCCCCTCTTCCACTTCCAGTAGATTTTGTGTTCGCATTTTTTTTTCTTTCCCTTAGAAACTGAGACCTTATGTTGTGTATTTTCACTTCGACATCTTTTCTAGGTATATTCAATGTAGTCGCCATACATTCCCATGCATCACTTTTTTAATTTTGTTTTTATAATCACGATGCGAAGTGTCCCACAATAATTGCGAATTTTGATACAACTCGATAAGGGTCAATGTTTTCTCATTTGTCCACACTACTGCCATTTTCAGAACACAAAGCGACACGCGTCCTCACTACTCAAAGCCTGTCGGGCGACTTTCGAGGGACACGAAGATCGCGCGTGTCGACGCTCAAACTAGCGACAAGTCTCGCAACCCGTAAATGTCGCTGCGACGTCGGGCGACATATCGCGGGACACGTACATTTCGTGTCGGGCGACAAGGTCGCGAGACAAATGTCCCCTAGTGAAAATGTGGCTTTATTTACTCCTTATAATATCAGCTATCTGCCAGTGAGTTTAGTCAAAATCGGCCCAGCCGTTTTAGATATTAGCCGCAACAGACAGAGACAAAAATTGTAAAAAATGCTATTTTCTATTTATAGATCTGTATAGAAAAATAAAATTGGGGTGTCTGTTTGTAATACATAATTATTAAAATAACCGCTTTTTACTAAATTACCACTTTTTACACTGTACATAATATATACAAATTTTTAAATAAGCTATTTTCTTCCAGTGTTGACATATTACATTGTTTATATACTCGTTCCGATAAAATCGGGAGATTCATTGAAGCACATGAGCGTTGTGGTACAGGTTCCACGGTACCACATTTGCACTTGATTACTATCTTATTATATATCTTAATAGTTTGATAGTAATCAAGTGCAAAAATGGTACCGTGGAACCTAGACCATTGCAATTGCTCCAGAGTCTAGTCCGATTCCGGTACTTGTAATGGCAGAGGCTGCAGCTGTATTTATGTCAGCATTTTGTCTCGGCTCTGGATTGGTGGTGGTAACACGATATGTGGCCTTACACATGTTAGTTGTTACAACACAGTTTCAGTTTTGAATTTAATCCTTTTTGAAAATTAATCAATAATGTGCCGAATTACGGTGCATGGTTTGATACATGTTTAAGGTTTTCAAAAAATATTCCTCATTAATTATTACCCTCTCTGAAGCATCGTAATCTTTTAGTCTGATTTTACTTTCTTACTTTTAGAACGGCCCAATTTTTGGTTTTGGCGTTTGTACGTTCGTATGTCTGAACATTTGCAAGAATATTTTATAAATACTAAAAAAAAATATAAAATTTTGTTAAAAATATAACGACCGCTAAATGTTATGATTTACAGATTAGCTCTTTTGTATGTTCCTAATGTTACACAATGTTAACATCAGCTAGTTTCAGGGGATGACTTAGAAATGTGCGTTTAGCTGAATGAGACAAAATACTTACGGTTGTCCCGCAGCCATTGCGTCTTTATTCAATTCAAGCTCCGCATCTTTACTTATGGAAACGATTCCTACGTTTGGAAACGCTTTGCTAAAATAAAGAAATTAATATAATTTTTATTGTGAATATGTTATCTTAACATCAACATGTTGACGATACTTACTTTATGTGATTTACTAATTCTGTATTTCTAGAACTATCAACATTTGTCTGTCCATGTTGAGTATCTGATGCGGAACACGTAACATTTTCTAAGTCTGCCAGTCTGTAGTCTGTTGGCAGATATCTGAAAGCAATAATTGGGTTAAAAAATTGCGAACGAAAAATTAAAACATTATTGAACGAGCGAGCGAAGCGAATGAAGTTCTCAGAGTGTGCTCGAAGAATCCGGTGTTGGTACATAAAATTAAAACATTATTGAACGAGCGAGCAAAGCGAATGAAGTTCTCAGAGTGTGCTCGAAGAATCCGGTGTTGGTACATAAAATTAAAACATTATTGAACGAGCGAGCGAAGCGAATGAAGTTCTCAGAGTGTGCTCGAAGAATCCGGTGTTGGTACATAAAATTAAAACATTATTGAACGAGCGAGCGAAGCGAATGAAGTTCTCAGAGTGTGCTCGAAGAATCCAGTGTTGGTACATAAAATTAAAACATTATTGAACGAGCGAGCGAAGCGAATGAAGTTCTCAGAGTGTGCTCGAAGAATCCGGTGTTGGTACATAAAATTAAAACATTATTGAACGAGCGAGCGAAGCGAATGAAGTTCTCAGAGTGTGCTCGAAGAATCCAGTGTTGGTACATAAAATTAAAACATTATTGAACGAGCGAGCGAAGCGAATGAAGTTCTCAGAGTGTGCTCGAAGAATCCGGTGTTTGTTATTTGTACATAAGATTCAAACACACACGTATCGTGGATCGGACCGTCGTGTTTTGTTTTTCCGTAAAATGTGTATTTAATTTACATAACATTAATTGGCTTCGTAACGCACTTTTGAACACTTTTGACACACACTTACACTGTTTCAACTGGCTCTGCTGAGGTACCAGGTTCACCAGGGTCACCAGGGTCACCAGAACGGCATACACCGGCCATGTCGTTTCGCTTTTTGGATCTAAAACAGATTTAAATGTATTTTAAGGTCGCAGTTAATATTGAGCCATTTGTAACGTTACAACTTATCATGTATACTCATGACTATGCATGGTCCAAAATATAATATATATATATAAACCGGCCAAGTGCGAGTCGGACTCACGCACGAAGGGTTTCCGTACTATGATATATACAATTGTTGAAATATGGACGCATCCACATGTTATTTATGGTAAATATTATATTATACGTATTCTGTGTATATATAAAATCAGCTATATGATCTATTAAAACTCGCGTGAAAGAACATATAGCTGATTTAAAACACCGTCGCTACACTAAGTCTGCCATCTGTGAACATAGTCTTGACAAAGCTCGCCATTATATCAGATTTGATAAACCACAAGTCCTCGCAAAAGAACACAGATTCCAACCAAGGATGATCCGTGAGGCTATTGAAATTAAAAAACATCCTAATTTCAATAGAGAAGATGGCTGGCTTCTACCACCTGCTTGGGATCCTATTATTAAAATTATCAAATCAAAATCCAAGCATAATATGTCACAGATTAAAGATACAGTTAGCACTTTCTGCGTAGATAGGACTGACCAAAATATTACTATTATATATAACTTTGTAATGATAGGACGTATGACACCTCAGTCCCCCTGTGACCATGGTTGCTGTAAAGTATCCGAAACGTCGGGCTTGTAAAAATCTTAATAAACCGCGATAAAATCCGTAAAAAATTGTTTTATTTAAGTTGTAACCTTAATCGGTCACACATTTCAGGGTTTTTTTTAGCAAAATTTGAAAATATCAGAAAAACAAAAATTGAAATCAAAAATGTCTTCAAGTGCCAATTTAAATATCATAGAAAAGTTGAAAGGCCGCGAAAATTATGCCACATGGAGTTCGGTCAAGACCTATTTGGAACATGAGGACCTATGGAAATGCATAGAAAACGATGAAGAAACCCCCTTTTCAAATGGCGACGACACCAAAGCTAGGACAAAAATTGTGCTTAACTTGAGTAGGGCTTTTGATGACTCCGGCCTGACGAGAAAGGTAGGATTACTACGTGAGCTTATAACCACAGATCTAGAAAGCTGTGGAAGTGTGGAGAAATACGTTAATAAGATCGTTTCTTGTGCGCTCAAGCTCCGAAACATTAGGTTTCACGTTGACGATGAGTGGTTAGGACTTAGGAACGCTTCTTTTAGCAGGGCTGCCAGATTCCAAACAAACCAATGATAATGGCAATGTAAAGCTCAGGTGTGACCATAAATACTGATTTAGTTAAAACAACTCACGATACACGGTTAAGTTAGAAAAAAATACATGATACATTACTAAAATCATACGAGTATATACACACAAAAAACATTTTACAAAAAATTTAAAACGACTTCAAAAATAGGTAAGGTATTTTATTACTTTATTTTATTACATTTTTTTTAAATGTTTTTATTTCTAAATCTTTAGTGATTCTGAAATTCGTCGTCTTGGCATTCATTGAAGGAGGCCTATGTTTAGCAGTGGACGGATAAAGGATGATGATGATGATGATGGTGATGATGATGTTTACGATGACCGCGATATACTATGGTGTGCTACCAAAGCATCCTATATGATTATTACATCGACAAGTAGGTAATAAAATGAGCATATCATCGAGGTAAAAGAAACCATCCAAATAGGCGTTATTGAGAATAACTAAAAAACGGCTTGTCAGATCTTAATAAAATTAATATGGGACCAAATTGGAAACACCAGCTTTCAAACATCGAAATCCATTCACAAACGGCGGAGTAATCGTGTCACATACATATACAAAAAAAACATACAGACGAATTGAGAACCTCCTCTTTTTTTTGAAGTCGGTTAAAAATATATAATAAACTGCACCAAAAATAAGTCATTCGATAATTAATTAACATGTTGACGATAGCTTACATCAGTTGCTCCGTATGAACATCCGTCGATTCGTTTTATTTATTTATTGGAAAACCAACAGCGTTACAATTCGTGTATATATAACCTAAAGTAATATTAACAGTAAGGCCAGTAATAGGTTTCCCCTATCTAAACATCTTAGTACTGTTATTACAAACATTAGTAAACACACATTAAAATTAACTATTAGTATGTACCTATTATATTAAATTTATTACGTTTTTATTGTTACGAGATTCCTAATTTACATTTTATTTTTCAAAACTCTTATAATTTGACTTTTTAGCTGAGGTTTTGAATTTACAAATACATCTAGGTCCTTACACAATTCATTATATAGACGAGGTAGTCTAGACAGAACAGAATTGGCGGAATAATTGGTACTACACATTGGCACATATAGCAGCGGTGTACGTCGGGTACGACGCCTGGGTGCGCAGTATGATATCGCGCTTACAAGTTCAGGACAATCCTCGCGGCCATGCACTATGTCATATAATAATTGGTACTACACTTTGGCACATATAGCAGCGGTGTATGTCGGGTACGACGCCTGGGTGCGCAGTATGATATCGCGCTTACAAGTTCAGGACAATCCACGCGGCCATGCACTATGTCATATAATAATTGGTACTACACTTTGGCACATATAGCAGCGGTGTATGTCGGGTACGACGCCTGGGTGCGCAGTATGATATTGCGCTTACAAGTTCAGGACAATCCACGCGGCCATGCACTATGTCATATAATAATTGGTACTACACTTTGGCACATATAGCAGCGGTGTATGTCGGGTACGACGCCTGGGTGCGCAGTATGATATCGCGCTTACAAGTTCAGGACAATCCACGCGGCCATGCACTATGTCATATAATAATTGGTACTACATTTTGGCACATATAGCAGCGGTGTATGTCGGGTACGACGCCTGGGTGCGCAGTATGATATCGCGCTTACAAGTTCAGGACAATCCAGGCGGCCATGCACTATGTCATATAATAATTGGTACTACACTTTGGCACATATAGCAGCGGTGTACGTCGGGTACGACGCCTGGGTGCGCAGTATGATATCGCGCTTACAAGTTCAGGACAATCCTCGCGGCCATGCACTATGTCATATAATAAAGAAAGGCTAAGCATTTTACGACGTTCCTCTAGCGTAAGTAGATTATTGAGGTGGCAAACTTCAGAATAAGAAAGGTTGAAAATAGGGAAGGTTGTCGTTAAAGAATGTGTTTGATAAATTTTTATTGGACCCTTTCCAAACGATGTATAAAAATGATATATATATATATATATATATATATATATATGTATATATATATATATATATATATATATATATATAGTTTTAATGACTTTTACATTGCTTGTCTAGTCACTCCGCACCATACTTAGTTAGTAGCTTAAAATCGGTTATGGGTAAAGTCGGTTTACTGACGATAGTTAAACGTGACAACGTCATAAGAAAAATGGAAAGCCTCAGAGCGAGCGCATGCGTCATCTTTTTTCGTTCTTGCAGCCGGCTCCATCGAATTATAAGACGTTGTCACGTCAAAAAGCAATGTATTTATTGTTTAGTAGTTGAGATAGAGATATTTTATCTGGCGGTCATTTTTGAATTATGTGCCCGGTTCGCTCAAGTAGTTCTACACGGACACGCTGCCATACCACTTCTCCTGTTTCTAATATTTTTAATTTCTATGCACATACCCGCCTGAGGAATCCCCTCTCCCCCGCGGGATGCCTAAAACGTTTCCCGGCGCTAAAAAAAAAAATGTTATATAAATATAGATTTGTTTATTATATTATATTACCCTTACCTTTATTATATTATTATATTTATAATATTATAAATAAATAAACAGGTACTTACTATATTATACAAATATCGTACTAAAACTAATCAGTATGTACCTATTTTGTACAAGTCGAAACTCAACTTACCCAAACATTCCGTCGTTTCTTTTACATCTTCTCTTCCCCATTGTACTGCAAATTATTATTTACAATATTTACACGTCCACACACCACACTTTACGTTCGTATCCAAGATATTATGTAACTTTTTATCACTATAAGATTACTAAAATATTTTTTGTAGTTGCTAAATATTTTGTATTAAAAAGAAATCAGGTGATTTTTCAAAATTCTATTCGAATACTCCACCTCTACAATGTTTTCACATACATACATATAGTAGTATAGGTACATATAGTAGTATAGGTACATATAGTAGTATAGGTACATATAGTAGTATAGGTACATATAGTAGTATAGGTACATATAGTATTTTTAAATCTTAATGATTAGGTTCTTTACCATTAAACTATGGGTGTAAAAATAGACCGCTTATCATAATTTTCGCGTTTGGCTGAGTGCGAGCATGGTGTTCATTTCCCCACCATGGTTCAGGCCTTGACGTGGCGGTGGGGCTCTTTAGCCTAGGTAGAGCCCAGCACCTTGGGTGAAGCTAATTGAGCCGAGGGGGCTCTTTGTGCCCCTCTTATAAGAAGAGGGGACAAAAGAGCAGGGGGTAAGGGGTGAGGATGGGAACCTCACCCCATTGTACTGTCCCGACGTTGGGAGGGGTGGTTCTGTGGCGCGGGACAACCCCTCTGTGGAGGTGGCGTCGGTCCCTTGCGGAATGACTAGCCGTCGAGGTGCCCTGTTAGCTTAACAGATCCGGGGCACCTCACCAAGGCGGCATTGGTGGCGCTCGCCGGGTTATAGTGGGTAGAGTTGCGTTCATTTACCACCTTTCGGACGCAGCGAGTCCCACATACCCACCTGGGGAGACCCACTCCCCAGGCGGGATGCCTCTTCCCGGCGTTAAAGTAAAAAAAATGGTGTTCATTTACTAAATGCATGAACATGGGTGTATACCCTAAGCACGGCACATAACCAAAATTACATTTTTTTACATTTTTTCAATTTTTGTCTGGGCAATTGATGGGACTTTCACTGACAGATAGCTGATGTTATAAGAAATAACTGACGCTATAAAAATTTCACATAACACCGGTGTCAAGTTACAGCTATTCTGTCGCGTTTCGTACGGTTTGTGAGTTTGTGGTGGCCATTGGGATAGGGAAAAGGAGGGCAACGGATCTGCATAAGTTTTGGTTGTACGGATATATATAATTGACGATGAGTGAGCGTGACGTGACGTGAGCAACGATGGCCTAGTTATGAGCTCGGTCTCTGGAGTGAGAGCCGAGAGGTCCAGGTTCGATTCTGACCCTCTTGTGATGCTTATAATGGGTTTTTTTAAATTTATACGAGCACCTGAATATGAGACCATCGTTTGCTCACCGGTGAAGGACATTGTGATTTAGAGGAGACCCGTGCCCAGCAGCGGGACATATAAGGGCTGATAATATCATATATTATTATGTATGTATACCTAATGGTCGTCGGTAGTCACCATAAGGCTCCGACTGCTCGGTTGCCTACCTATGACATAAAAAAATCGTCGTCAATCACGGTACGGTTGTGAGTCCATGTTCACGTGAGCGAAGCTGCGGCAAACAGCTAGTTTTGTAATAAAGTATGTTCATGAACTCATTACAAAACAAAAAACAAGATATTAAAAGATTTTTTTATCATTTCGCTTATCATCTTTCTTTAGATAACCATTTTCCTATAAACAAAACCTAAATAGCCCTCGGGGATTGCCGCGGTAAAGCTATTGCATAGCATTTTTTATAAACTTATGCAAATATTATAAGAAAAAACTTGAATTAATATCAAAGAAAAAAAAAACTGCAAAAATAAATAAATAATTATAATTTCATAAGTTGATCAAAATTCTATGCAAATAGCTTTACCGCGGCAGTCCCCTGAGCCCTGAGTGCCATTTAGGTTTTTTTAAATATTATTAAATCAAATTACATATCCACGTACGATTTTTCTGCATTACGTTTACGTTGACGATATTTTCTTTGACGTTCAGCATTTGATGTTGGTTGTTTCTTTTTTTTTCTTTCATTTTTCTTCAAATCTTTTTGACGGTGATAATATGCCCTTTGACGTTCACGATTTCTTTTTCTTTTGAGCTCTTTACGTTTTTCTTCTCTATAAAACGAAAATAGCTAGGTATAAATAGTGTAATTACACACCAAAACAATTATTCATTCAAAAAATTTGAACAAAAAGAACGATATTGTTTTCTAATGTTTGCGCGAATTTCACTCATTATAATGAAACAATTTTTTACGGATTTTATCGCGGTTTATTAAGATTTTTACAAGCCCGACGTTTCGGATACTTTACAGCAACCATGGTCACGGGAGGACTGAGGTGACAGATGTCCTAATGTTACAAAGTTATTCGAAACTACCCTATGATACATCATTATTTTAATTAGTCCTCTCTACGCAGAAAGTGCTAACTGCATCTTTAATCTGTGGCATATTATGCTTGGTTTTTGATTTAATTATTTTAATAATGGGATCCCAAGCAGGTGGTAAGAGCCAGCCATCTTCTCTATTGAAATTTGGATGTTTTTTAATTTCAATAGCCTCGCGGATCATC
Organism: Helleia helle; assembly: GCA_963853865.1. Classification (NCBI taxonomy): domain Eukaryota; kingdom Metazoa; phylum Arthropoda; class Insecta; order Lepidoptera; family Lycaenidae; genus Helleia; species Helleia helle. The sequence goes on along the minus strand of OY971432.1, from coordinate 18,719,939 downwards.
CTTGGTTGGAATCGGTGTTCTTTTGCGAGTATCTGTGGTTTATCAAATCTAATATAATGGCGAGCTTTGTCTAGACTATGTTCACAGATTGCAGACTTAGTGTAGCGACGGTGTTTTAAGTCAGCTATATGTTCTTTAACGCGAGTTTTAATTGATCTTTTGGTTTGGCCTATATAAGAGAGGCCACAATCACGTGACCATGGTTGCTGTAAAGTATCCGAAACGTCGGGCTTGTAAAAATCTTAATAAACCGCGATAAAATCCGTAAAAAATTGTTTCATTATAAAAAGAACGATATTAAGAGTTTGATCATCGAATTTCACGCGATGTACATTCATATAGATATAATATCATATTATATATTATATACAATTATACACTTTCTCTGCGCGGCATTAATGTGTAGGTATTAACTATACACAAAAAACAAAGGTAAGTACTAACGTGCTTGGTTAAACCAAGGTTTCTATTATTACATAATGAACCATTGAGAATTTAAACTATGTGTGTGTGTGTGTGTGTGTGTGTGTGTATCGCTTTATACCAGTATTATATCTAAATAAAATAAAATACTGCATTTGTGATAATAATAAAATGTATGTATATACTACGAATAAATAAAAAGTCAGTAAATGTAACTGCGTTATAAAAATGACCCAACAAAAGTCGTGTCCAAGTAGGCGGGGCTTAAAAGTTAAAAGTCGTGTCCAGCGCGTCATCAGTCGGACATTTTTCTTGCAAGCGAACACACGTCAAACTTACGCATACGTTTTCTTTGATATAATTGTGAAATACAGCTATTAATCATCATGCCATCATGTGTAGTGAAGTGGTGCAGGAGCCATACAAGATCAAAATCTCCAGGGATCACTTTTCACTAGTAAGTAGTGGCAAAATTATATTTATATACGTTAGCAAACCGAGATGGTCAATACTATGCAAAATGAAGTCAGTCAATTTTTGAACCAATGTAGAAGGTAGTTTATTTATTCTTCATGAAATGTATAATATAATATGTTTATATTTCTATCATTATTTAAATGTATATCGATATAAGTAAAGTATTTTAAAAATGATTCTACATTTTGCTTACTAACAAACTTAAAAAAAAACAAAGTAGTTTTTTTTTAGTTTCCCAACCGATCCAATTCGGCAAAATAAGTAGATAATTGCAGTTAAGTTTGAAAGACAAGAGTATCCCGGGGACGAGCCTATAAGGAGGCGGTGCGGCAGGCCGAAGTCGGGCTCGATCTCGTGATTAGCCACATAGAGAGGTTAGGGCTTAAGGTCAAAGTTGAGAAGACCGAACCCCTTCTCTACTGCGGGACCGGTCGTAAAGGACATCTGCCGAGAGCTACCCTCCAGATCCGAGGGGGGAGGGTCAGGATGAGCCCCCACATCAAGTATCTGCGGCTCATCCTTAACGGAAGGTGTACCTTCAGCCCACATTTCTCAATATTGGGGCCGAAGGTCGTGAAGACGGACAAGTGTCCTGGACATACTCCTCCCGAACCTCGGAGGTACCAGCGCCGCCTGCAGGAGGCATACTCCGGATTCTGCCGGAGTATGGCCATGTATGGTGCACCCATTTGAGCGGGTCACGTTACTGCGACGAATAAGGCCGCGCAGGGATTTATCGCGGTAAGAGTGATCCGGGGGTATCATAATTCGTACGGTACCGTGGGTGGCAGCCACTGACCAGGCCGGATACACCCCGTCGGATTTCATGGCGGAGGTTCCTGCCGAGATGCATTCCTATGTCTCGGATAGGAGGACTCTCGGCGAGAACCTTACGTTGGACGGGATCCTACGGGTTCACCGACAGGAGCGTTAATACGGAGGTGGGGGGAGGACCCGGCGTGGCAGTCGACACGATGACAAAAGCCTAACGGCTGCTTTTCATCCAGTCCTCGAGCGGTGGATGCGCCGTAACGAGCCAGTATGTCACAATTGTGGCGCGTCGGTGGACTCGGCCTAAAGAAATCATTGTAAAATATTAAATAATATTTTTCTAATATTGACTTGGTTCACTTATTGCATGACATCGTCCACGCAGCTGTCACTCAACTGTCGCATGCGCGCCGACGAATCAGGTATTCGTTTTTTATTTATTCTGAAATTAAACAAATCACCAATCCCGTCTATTTGTAACCTCGAAAGTGATTCGTGTTTTAAATCATACGTCGTTTTGGTTTGAAGTAGGGGCCCACTTTTTGTTGTAAGTTCTTCCTGACTTATTATTTATTCGTAGTGTATATAGAGTACTCACTCATTTTCTTTCATTTTTTTTTCTTCTTTCTTCACTTTCTTCATTAATAAATGCACTTTGTTTGTTCATATTTAAAATTATTTTCTTTAATTATATTTTTAATAAATTTATACACAAATTTTACGCGTACAACTATTCCACTGTTGTACATAGATGATAGATACCTATACACCTATATACTTTCTCACAAACAGCTGCTTACGTATTCGTCCGATTTCGGAGCAGGTCGTCCCGATCCGTGCGAGGTTCGTACAGTCGTACCATATACATGTACACGTTCAATTAGTCGCGGGCTCAAACTCATTCGTGGACGCGGCCGAAAAAGCACGCTGTCTCGTCTAGATTTGTGTCTAAAAGAGATAGAATCAGTTAGCAGCTAGTCTACACGCATACGTCTAGTCGCACGCACGCAGACACCGCGCCGAAGTCTGCCGAACTGAATCGACGTTAGACGATGCACGGCTCTCAACGCCGCACCGCTGTGCCGGTCGGAGTGGGGGGTGTTAGGTTTATTTTCGTTACGGTATTTCTTGATTCGGTCACCGCGCTCAAAGCCTGCGATAAAAGCTATGCAATAGCTTAAAAGACTTCCCTCCACTGAACACTATTTCTGTGCTTCCATTTATAATAAATAACTTTAATCTTCCGCAATAACTGTGCTAGAAGAATTTTTAAATCCGTCCGTCAGCAAAAAATCCAACCGGTACTTTCTTATCATCATCATCAGCGCCAACACGGTCATCTCCTCATGCGCATTTATTGGTATTTAATATTTATTAAGCCGAAGTAGTCAGACCTCATATTATAGTCACAGATATTATTACCCCAAATGACCAAGTTGGCCCAAATGATGGCTGCGGAGACAGTGTATAATGAAGGAGTTATTTACGAGCGCGGTTAAACGTAATCGTCCATAATTCGGGCCCGGACATTATTCAAATTACACGAGCGAAGGTCACCACCACACCACCACTCCCTCCCCCCTAATTAAGATATAAAAATGCAAATATCACCCCCTCGGGTAGCGTTTAAAAACCCGTAAAAACCAAATTTTTTATCATCTCTATTTAATCGTCGGGAATTGTGAGGGATTCCTCTTTTCGTGAATTTTAATTTTTTTCAACGTTCCGCAAGCTATGATTGCACTTTTATTTTACATTCAGATATCTAAAGAGTCGTTTATGGTCGCCTAGGGTAGAGAAGTAGGTATCTATAATAATATTCTACTATTTAATATCTATTTCACATGTTTGTACGGTCGGACATACTTACATTAAAACTACTGAGCAGGTTTTGATGAAACTTTTCATATAATTTGCACGAACAGCACGAACGAATTTTATTCAACTCGCAAAGCGAACAGCAGCAATAAAATAATTACCTAATAACCTCAATTAGTTTGAAATGTAACAGTTAAGTTACAGTCCGGTCGTTAAACGTTAAAGGTTCTCTCTATTGCGATAATCAAAATGTGATAAAGTTTGTGTAGTATTATAGTATTATACGATAAACAATTATATTAATTGTCCAGTAGGCTCTCCCGGTGTTACGTACGGGCGCATGCGCGGGGACGGGCGCGGGGTCGGGCAATCATTTTACTGCCGCTTACATAAGTATGGCCGGACTATCACAAATTATTTAATTACGGTATATTTAATAACTTCTATAAAAGCAAGTGTCGAGACGACCCCCCCTCTCGATGTACCTTCCACAGTCACACGGATACACAATACAATATTTGGTTTGTGCGATTCTAATTTGTACAACTGTCGGTCGTAAAACTCCCGAAACCCTTAGCAGTGTGTTTTATGAGCGGGCTATTGTCAGCGGGCCTGTCGGTAGGCCAGGTGGAGCATGGCAGAGGGGATTAGCAGGTGTGTCGCTCGTATATCTACGGCTCGCCTGACGGAGGATGATCATTAAACTTGACAGACGGCTCCCGAGGACGGTTATAGATAGCGTTCACAAGCGGAGCCTAGGATGCAGACCGCTACTTACCCCTCTGGCTGGTGAGGTGTGGGGTGCCGCGAGACGTCATAATGCGTGAATGAATGCGTCATAATTGAATTTTACTACGTGTCTTATTCGCCGGAACTACATAGAGCTGTTCATACTTACTATTATTTAATTTTATACCGGTTTTGGTATTATCTATACAAATAAATGAAATTGGAATGTCTGTTTGTAATATTAAAATATGTAACCGCTTTTTATTGAATGGATATATATCAAGGGCTTCATAAAAAAGGGGCGTATACAAAAGTACAGTTTACAGGAGAGACAAAATAAAGAATAAAACAAAATTAGTTGATTGTGTACGGCTGATAATTGGCATTCTTTTTAGACATAACTTACCGTTCAAATTATAACACGCATATTTTTTGATTAACGTTAAGTACGCCTTTTTTTTTCAACAAAATTTTGGCAAAAACATCTACTATTAGGTCTTTACCTATGAAATTGCCGTTTTGTATGAAAAAATTTAAACTATTTTTTTTCATGTATTTTTTATTTGTATTAATCGAAGTAATCACCCATGCAATAAATGCATCTTTGCCAACGCAGTGGCAGTTAATTGATGCCCTTCTTAAAGAAATCAGCTGGACGGAAGGCAACAAATTCTTCAAAGGCATTTTGTACTGCCTCTCGGGTATTGAATTTTTTCTCCCCAAGAAGTTATCCAAATTCTGGAAAAAGTTGAAGTCTGTAGGCGCAAGGTCTGGTGAGTAGGGCGGATGACGGAGAGCTTCCAACCCCAGTTCTTGCAACTTGAAGACCGTTTGCTGAGGTCGCGCGTTGTCGTGCAGGAGCAGCGGAGACGAGCGATTAACCAATGCTGGTTGGAGATGTGCCAGTTTCTCCATCATTGTGTTCAGTTCTTCACAGTACACATCTGCAGTAATGCTCACGGATCTCCCCTTTGGTAAGAAGCTGTAATGAATCACACCGGCGCTAGACCACCAAACTTTCAACAACAACAAGCTTCTAAACTTTCGTATTTTATCACTTATTTTAGCCCAACTTTGGGCAAAAATACAAAAACACGAAAGCTTAAAAATAAAGCCCGTACAGACATAGTTTAGATATTTAAAAGTTAAAATAAATTTATTTTAAAAAGATAAACTTAATAGTTTTCTATAATAACTGTTTTGCTAAAAGGACATTTTCGGAATGAATCATTGTGCATTACATTCTAGCACACATGTTCGCGCACTATGCCAGGTTACTTTTGTTGGAGTTCGCGCCGTCGACTTGTTCAACCTTAAGGAGTGTTCTTCAATTTCTGAGCAAGTACTTTCTGTATATTTGTCTTAATCTATTTTGCCATTTAGCAACGGCTTGGAATTACACTTTTCATACTCTTTGTTCACCTCTGAATCATTTAGTCCTTAGACTTTTAATTCCTTTCGCATACGCTTCAGTTCTCAGGTTTGGTCTGAGATCAGGTATATCATTCCTATTCTTCTGTATATTCACTAAGGTGTCACTGATTATTAGCTTCAAGCTGTAACAGTTCGAGTCAGCAGTCTCAAAATCCAAGGTTTCTGCGGACTTCAGTTTGTTTTCCATTGTTCTAAAGTGAATTTTCTGAATGCGGTACTTCATCTGAAGTGTTTAGCTTCAAGCTGAAATGGGGAATGCCAGTTGCAAATTTTTTTTAAAAATATAGGGAGCATTTTCCCAACAACACTTATTATAAATGTAAAATATGGATTGTATGTCTGTCATTTACTTACCGTTCAAATAATAGCATCCTCATAAACGACACCTCATTTATGAAAATCTCTAAAGCCGTTCAGTCAGCAGGAGGGACCATAAACGTACTTACCTACATAAATTCACCCGAATAACATTAACCTTCTTTTGGGACAGTCGGTTAAAAAGTTAGAGTATGCGCCCACTTTACCATCTTTTCGGGCGCAAAGAGTCCCACATAGACCCCGGGCTTCCCCGGACCCGGTGGTATGCATAAGAGCATTCCCCAGCGGAAACAAAAAAATAATTAAAACCCTATTCTGATTGATGATGATTATTTCTATAACTTATGTCACTCAGTGTAATTACGTTAATTAGTATTTATAGAGAGATGTAAGAACCACAGAGAGGTTTATTATTAAGTTATTTTATTTAAATCTGTTTGATTACCTAATAGTAGCAAAACTAAAAATTAAAAAAATATCTTAAATATCGGTTACCGGTATCAAAATTAACTGCTTCATATAGATCCTGATTCCGTTTCATGGTATTTTATATGTATAACAAAACAGTTAACTAATAATAATAATATTCGAGTAGACCTACTTACTTTTTCATAATTCTCTTTTTGACTGATCTCCTTCTCGATGTTGAAATTGACGTCTTATTCTTCGTTTTATTTTTTTTGTTTGCCATCTTTTAAAAAAACACACAAGAAAAATTTGACACAGATGACAGATCCGACCGTCACAGCGGCCAAACCGCGACTGGCGGGGTCGCGGGCGGCACGGTATTGCATCGGACCGCCCGAAACAGTTGTTATTTTTAGGTTTTTTAAAGTGTTTGTACAGAAAAAGTGAAATAAATTAAATTTGAATAAACATAAGCTACGTAGTTTGAAAAGAAGAAAATTATGGTATAAATTTCAAATTTAAAAGAAATATTTTTTCCTACAAATGTTTACAGGCTTTGCTTCAATTTATGCTATGTTTGGATTTTTTTATGATCGAGTCAAGTTAATCCAATCGTGTAATGAACTTACAAGGGCCCTAGGTAATATCCTTGAATATAACATATCTTTTTTCCAGGCCTATAAATTACGCGGGATTAATTTTCCTGATTTTTTTGCCAAGCGCCTCCCACTGTTTATTTGCCAATATACAATATACAATATACAATATACCGCCTTAAAATAGATATTAAATGTTTTAAGGTAACGGTGTAGTGACTGTAGTCGTAAACAGACGTCGCATCGCGATGGTAGCGGGGTACAATCCTGCTATATATTTCGTATAATATTAGGGATATTATGCTAAATATATAGCAGGATTCTACCTTCTTTAATATTATAAACTAGTTCATATACCCACGGATTATCGATGTAACTTGAGAACGATCAATATTGGGTATTTCCTGAATTACTTAAAGTTTACTTATCATCAAGTTCGTACTAGCAGTGCTAATCGTTCTTTTATCCCGCGGGGGAGTGGGTCTACCCACGCGGGTATGTGGGACCTCGCGAGTGCCACCAATGTCGCCTTTGGTGAGGAGCCCCGGATCTAATGAGCAAACAGGGCACCTCGACGGCTAGTCAGTCCCCCAAGGGACCGAAGACATTTCCACAGAGGGGTGTCCCGCACCACAGAACAACCCCTCCCAACGTCGGGACTGTGCAATGGGGTGAGGTTCCCGTCCTCGCCCCCTGCCCCCTGCTCTTTTTTCCCCTCTTCTTATAAGAGGGATACAATGTAGCTTCGCCCAAGGAGCTGGGCTCACCCTAGTTTACGGAGCCCCTCCGCCACGTCCAGGCCTGAACCATGGTGGGGAGTGCTAATAGTTCTGATCCGACCCGACCTATCTCCAGCTGTTAGCACAATTTTCAACTATGACCGATCTGGAATTGAAATTTCAGTTCGGTCATAGTTGAAAAAGCGTTGGTCTTTCACCCAGGTGAAACTTGCCGATGTCAACCATTAAACGTTGGTGTGTACCATGCGACAAGAGTGAGGTGTACGTATTGTGTTGAATCCACACTCACCCCTCCCCGGTACACGGAAGGTCGTAGATTTGTTACGAAAGGTTTCATTGCTCTGACGGTCGTTAATGTGTCACCGATGTCGTAGTCTTGAATTTTATATGGATAGATTTATTGTGTACTTAAAAAATATGAATACACAATTATGTAAGTGTATTATAGAACATTATTACATTTAAATGATAATCCACATCACTTCCACAACATTGAACCGCGTCCATATAATATAGTCTCTACAGCTTTATGAGGCGTGTCAGTTTATAATGTTTAAATGCCGTGTAGCTAGCTAGCATAATATATTTTTTTACCAATCAAGGTTCAAATTATTTGTGTTTCGATTAAAAAGGCGTAAAAATGAGAACACTGGCACCAAGATGGTCACCAGGTCTATTGGTTGATGGTAACCACCCAACAAACTCGTCTGTAAAAAACAAAAACGGTCGCATACTGCAAAGTCCTGATAATTTGAGTGATTATTATTATAACTAATTCAGTCATCTACGTTCGGCTACCGATTAGCTGATTGAACAATTCGTATGGGGATATTTTTTAATAGTTTGGAGTAGAGTCTGACAGTATATTATGTCATTAATAGATATTACCTACTATCTTCATGTTGAAGTTTGGAGGTCAGTTAGCAAATTTTGATGTCGTATTACCACTGCGCCTGAGCTTCATCTCCCCGAGATCTTGCTCTCGAGGATGAACCTTGGCAATTCTTAGAGGCATCCTCTCTCCAAGTGTCCATAAAAGGCAACTTTTCGCCTCATGATAGTCGACACCAACTCCCTCTTGCAAAACTAATCCAAAGAATTTGACAAAAAAACGACCTCTGTGGCTCAGTGGTAAGCGCATTGGCGCTCAAGCCGGAGGTTGCGTGTTCGAATCCCGCCAGGGAACAAAAATATTTTCCGTGTTCCTGGGTCATAGATGTGTATTCAATATGTGTATTATATAATAAAAATCTTAAATATATGTATAGTATTAAAGTGTTAAATATATTTCCGTTGTCTGGTACCCGTAACACAAGTTCTTCGAGAACTTACCACGGGACCAGATTGACGTGGTGTGAAAGCGTCCGTACATATTATTATTATATTAAAAGATGAAAAGAGTCGACATTTCAAACGCCAGTATCCGATCACGTATTTTCTTTAGACGCATGTTTCACATCCATACAAGAGAGTGGACCAAACATAGCATCCCATGATGCGATGTCTTTGAATAAAATGAATTTGGTGGTCGCAGGACATTTTGTAAAAAGCAGTTTTAGCTTGTCCAATTTTACTTCACCTCTTCCAGGTGACATAAATAGAATGTACAAATATGACCGATATACGGTGTAAACTCTTTATAACGAATTCCAAGGGACCGAGCATTTTTTTTCGCTATAAAGAGTTTTCGTTATACGGATTACGGAGAGAAGAGAAAAATAAACCAAATTTAACTAATTACAATAATTTCTTGTACATATACCTAATAACTTTTTCGTTAACACATAACACTTTTCTTTTATTTTACTGACCATCTTGACAGTTTCAAAGTCGGCTTACGACTGATATTACACGATAGGTGACGATGGTGCGTTTAGTAACTGAGACTAAAATTTCCTACAGACAATGTAATCTAAGAATAATGGCACACGTCTTATGGCAATTAACAATCACAAAAGCGAGACAGCTGTTTATGACCTCAGGTATATTTCTTAGACATTTAGGAACCTCTAAAGATTAGTTTAGTAAGCTCATTATAAAACAATTACACTATTAAATATCTTGTTGATGTCTAAATATGAAAATATTTCTTCCTAATAGAGAATGGCTGTTGCGTTGTATAGAGTGAATTAACGTATGGGTTTTGTGGTAAACCAACCAAATTGAACTAATTTCTACGTTATAGAGAGTATACAATGTATTTGCTGACATTTGATAAAACAGTCATAAAAATATATGTGCTTAACTTACTCATAAGTCGCAGCTATTTGTAAATTATCATCTATTTCAATAATGTAATCACATGAGACAGTTTCGAAACCACTGGTGCCTGATGTCGCTTCAGAGTGTCTGAAAATTAAGTTTACATTAATAACAATACTCGAATCGTGAAAGTAGTTCAGCCTGAAATTATTTTAGTGGCAAAAACACTTAGGAATCTATTAGGCATACTTGTATCTCAAATTAGATAATACATACTGTTCCACTGTGCATTTAGCTGTGAACAAGCCTTTGGATCGTGGCCTAGATGCGCTGAAAAATTAAAATTTTATATTGTGCTATATAATATTTATTTCTTAGTTGCTCTACTGTTATGTTATAGTTAGTAATGTGTTGTGTGAAAATATGTGCTAATATAACTTATTTAAATTTTGCATACTAATAGGCATGCTAATACATCGAAAGTAAAAAAATATATGATTGCTTAAAATAGATTGGGTGTTAATTGAACTTGCTCACCTGATTGCTTTTCTAAGCTTACGTAGTTGACGTTTAGATATTCTCTTTTTGCTTGTAATTTTATTCCCCATTTTCTATCCTATTTCTTATATAATGGTTACACTGCACTGCCAAAACGAGGCAAGGAGGGGACGTCAGGCAGCAGAGAAAAACATGTCCTACGTCGATGACGCCTCGCAGGCGACTGAAGAGTGAAGCGAGGCGCGCGGGCCGCTTTTTTATATTATTTGATATTATGAAAAATAAAAACATTTATTTAGAAAAGTAACCAATAAATATTTTTATAAATATTATTACCTAGTTTTCCATGTGAAAATTGTACATTAAAACCTTATAATGTTTAAGTACAACCAGATATTTTTTTATCGAGGCAAGTTACAATTATACTGCTTTGAACCGTTGAATAATCAAGAACATTTATTATACTACAACTTATTTTCTCAGATAAAAATATTAGTTTACAGCTTTATCAAAAACAGGTGATTTGGGATATTCTGGCCTTAAAAGACTGACTATCTGATTGTACATGGTTGAATTATTACTAGACATCGTTTCCGCAAATAATAATATGATAACGATTATTGTGATTGTTTTTATTGTTTTATTTCTGACTACCTACTTATTACTTGTGAATCGACGTTACTAATTTTATAGTTAGGTACTTCAATAAATTTCATGGAAGATACCACACCCTGGGAATAAGGCGTTCCTCCCAGGCATTTCAGGATAAGATGCTTAAGTTGTTATAGAATACATATTATTTGAAAAGATTAGTTCCACTGAGTTTGTTTCGCCGGTTCTTCTCAGTGGGCTAGCCTTGGAAACGGTGGTAATTTTTTTAACATCTTATCCTAAAATGCCTGGGACGAACGCCCTATTACCAAGGTGTCCTATGAAATTTTTATACAAATTGTAAAGCATGGATTGTATCTTTTGTTGGGGATTCAAATAATATAAATAAATAAATTTAAAGATATATCGTTACACCTTGAGGATTCTTTGATGTTCCTCTCAGAGCAGAGGGAAGGAATCGGGAAGTTTTAACGACAGCGCTAACGAGCCTCGGGAGCAGCTCGTGGCAAGTGGCATCGCTTTACACGCTCGTAAACTTGTGGCTCGGCTCGACTCATCTAATTGGCCAACATCTAAATTGGTAGGACCTTTTTTCAAAGTTATACAAAGTCTTCCTGAGATGAGATCTAACATTGTACACGGGCTCCAATCCTCCATATTTCTAAATAATTTATTGCAGTTTAATAAGGGGTAAACATACCTTTCCAAGGTACCTATATTAAAAAGCTTTCAAGGATAATATTCTACCTGGCCTTTTGTTTTTTTTTTATGTTAGTTGGATAGGCAAACTGGCAAACGTACCACCTGATGTTAAGTGGTCGACGTCGCCCATGAACATAAACTAGTATACCTGGAACGAGCCCAGGCAACTCATCTATGTGTTGCCTATCCTGAGACATAAGATGTTAAGTCTCGGTGCCAGTAATTACACTGCCTATCTTGCTCTTCTTACCGAAACACAGCAAAGCTGTTTCACGGGAGAAATAAGCAAGATGGTGGTACCCATGCAGCCGGGAGCGCGGCACAGCGCTTCCCTCCCACCGGTTTTGTGGTGTCGATCACCTTTTTTTTCTTTAACACCGGGAAATGCTCTGAGGCATTCCGCCTGGGGAGTGGGTCTCCCCACGCGGTTATGTGGGTCCCGGCGAGTGCCACCAATGTCGCCTTTGGTGAGGTGCCCCGAATCTAATGAGGAAACAGGGCACCTCGACGGCTAGTCAGTCCCCCAAGGGACCGAAGCCATCTCCACAGAGGGGTGTCCCGCACCTCAGAACAACCCCACCCAACGTCGGGACAGTAAAATGGGGCAAGGTTCCCATCCCCGTTACCTCTACTCTGCTCTTTTGTCCCCTCTTCTTATAAGAGGGGCACAAACAGTCCCTCAATTAGCTTTGCCCAAGGTGCTGGGCTCACCCTAGGCTACTTAGCCCCACCGCCACGACAAGACCTGAACCATGGTGGGGTCGGTGACGATCACCTGTCTACCTATACCTTATTTTCTTCGTTAAGTTACCTAACTTCTAGTCGTAAGACCTAAGACGTTAGGCTCTGGGGGATCAAACAGATTGCGGTTCAATCATTTTTAACTTGTCAATTATTAAGCGCCGATATCTACAATACCACTCGTATTCCAGTCATAAATGTCACATCTCAAAATAAACAAAAATATGAACAGGATAAAATTCACATAAATAACAAGCAGATATTTAATCGAATAAGGGAGCACTTCGATCATTTATACAAACGATCTAATGAAGCCCGATTCCTGTCATTATCCTGGCCTCCAGGGGCATCGTCCACGCCGCACCGAGCCATGTCGAGGAGGATGCAATCAACCAAAATATGACTCTCTAATATAACGAGGGACAACCTTAATTGTCTCCTTGTCCGAGATCTCGGCTGGGGAGGGGGTGGCTGCGCAGGGGGTGGGGCAACAATCACATGAAGTGAAATTGTTTGACCGAAAAACCTAACGACCTTTCTCTGTTCGTGTTTCAGAGTTCCGTATTCAAAGGGCGCTAAACCTACTGCTGCACTCAGATTATTGAAATGAAAACTTCTTTAATTCTTGTGGCGCACCGCATATACATTTTTAACCGACTTCAAAAAAAGAGGAGGTTCTCAATTCGTCTGTATGTTTTTTTTTATTGTTATATTAATACCAGTATTTAGAATATTTCATCAGTAGTTAACCAGGTTGCTAGCGTCAGAAGATAATCTTTAATAAAATGAGATTGTCTTCCCAAGTCTTGTCAAGATAGTTTAATTTCTTTATTTCAGAAGTGCAGTTTTACATTGCGTATCATTGTTTACGACAGTAGCGCTAGTTTTGTTGTACCTACATAATATTCCGTCAATACTAATAATAATACACTCAAAAAGCTTCTTAGTGGACGTCATCACCGTCTCCAGTCGTCAGCGGAAGGATCTGCTGCTCATTACCATCTGACAGCACAAACGCTGTATTACACACCCTCGCGCCCGCCCCCTGGGAGGACGAAGGAGGGAGGAAGGCCTTCATTACCCGCACCCCATATTTCACTTTCACTAACAAGAATTTATATTTCATTTACAATAAATAACAATTAAATTGTAGCACCGAATAAAAGTTAAAAACTTTTTTTTATATTACACCCGAATGTCGCCATTCTGACGTTTCCTGTGTTTTTAATGGTTAGTGGTGGACTGATGATGAGATATAAGTTAGTCTACGAGGAACAGTCGAACAAGGCTTCTAGACTGGTGTAGTTCTAGGATATACAATGCGATTTGTAAAGTAAATAAATATATACTGAAGATGCTTCCAATTGGAAGTGTTTCACTAACGTCTGGTGACTAGGTGGAAGGCTGAGCTTAGTTAATGTTATAGTCGATAGTCGTTAAGGTCTTGCTTTAGGGAATGAAGTTAGAATTACTTTATTTATTGCCTGGAAATGTGAGTACTATGGAGCGGGCGGATGCATCGTATGTGGTACTATAGTACCGTATGTGGTACTATAGTACCGTATGTGGTACTATAGTACCGTATGTGGTACTATAGTACCGTATGTGGTACTATAGTACCGTATGTGGTACTATAGTACCGTATGTGGTACAATAGTACCGTATGTGGTACTATAGTACCGTATGTGGTACTATAGTACCGTACGTGGTACAATAGTACCGTATGTTGTACTATAGTACCGTATGTGGTACTATAGTATCGTATGTGGTACTATAGTACCGTATGTGGTACTATAGTACCGCATGACCACACGGCCTCCTGGCGTCGGTTGTGACTTTCGACTGTGAACTAACCCTTACGTGTCAGGTTCCGACCGTTTCAGTACTTACCTTGCTAGTCCGACCTACTTTCCGGAATGTATCGCAACATTTTAAAAGTCATCAAGATGGTGGTGCGGACGGACGCTGCGTCCCGCCCGCTTGTAGGACTGGCTCACCTGGTACTGTTCATGAAATATCATACCAAAATGAGAACGAAACATTTACTATTACTGATTAAAAATGTAATACACGACACTCCTGCATACATAACCTTGTACAAATATTTTAACATCGATATCTATATTCTACATAATATACGAATAATGAGCGTTTTGATATAACTTATCAGTATTCAGTACACAGAGGGACTTTGTGGAGTTATGCGAGCAAATATATACATACCATTTTATTAGGATATAAAACGACTCTATACAAAGGATCACTGTAGGTTTACAAATTATATAAACGACCAGACAATTGTTTTGATTAGCTAACAACGAAGCGAGATGACAGTGTACTTGTCAATAGAAGTAAGTATATTAAAATTTACTAAATAAAACAAAAATTATTGTCGAAAAATGCTTTTGATTAGTAAAACTATCGACACATCGATAAGACACGGCGGCACATCACTACACTGATGTATCGAGTGGTCCTTAGCCTTGGAGAGTTCAAGCTGCTCGTGACGTGTCTGGACAGCGGTCACCGTCGCCCGTCCATCTAGTGCTGTGTGTATACGCGCTACTGACACTCATCACTGACATAGAAGCAATCAGTCTATGAATTACATGCTTTTTTTCTTTTGTGATAGGCCTGCACTTATCCTCACCTACGGAGATCGTCGTCCCATCTACGCGACCCCTCCGTCTTGAACGTGGCCTCAGTATAATATTCCTGAAAATGATTTGAATAAACAAGCTTTGGTTGGGGGCAGTTATAGCATCACATAAATTGAGACCAAATGTATGATACAAGCAAGTACGATATATCTCACCAATTCACCATGTATCAACAAGCTCGTTCACACATCACTGTCCGCAGTGCTCCTGCCGTCCCAGGTAGATGAACGGTCGCTTGTCCGTATAATGTACCACATACGGTACTATAGTACCGTATGTGGTACATTATGTTACGATACTATAGTACCACATACGGTACTATAGTACCGTATGTGGTACTATAGTACCAAGCACGCTCGTTCACACATCACTGTCCGCAGTGCTCCTGCCGTCCCAGGTAGATGAACGGTCGATTGTCCGTATAATGTACCACATACGGTACTATAGTACCACATACGGTACTATAGTACCACATGCGATACTATAGTACCACATACGGTACTATAGTACCACATACGGTACTATAGTATCGTATGTGGTACTATAGTACCGTACGTGGTACAATAGTACCGTATGTGGTACAATAGTACCGTATGTGGTACTATAGTACCGTATGTGGAACTATAGTATCGTATGTGGTACTATAGTACCGTATGTGGTACTATAGTACCGCATGACCACACGGCCTCCTGGCGTCGGTTGTGACTTTCGACTGTGAACTAACCCTTACGTGTCAGGTTCCGACCGTTTCAGTACTTACCTTGCTAGTCCGACCTACTTTCCGGAATGTATCGCAACATTTTAAAAGTCATCAAGATGGTGGTGCGGACGGACGCTGCGTCCCGCCCGCTTGTAGGACTGGCTCACCTGGTACTGTTCATGAAATATCATACCAAAATGAGAACGAAACATTTACTATTACTGATTAAAAATGTAATACACGACACTCCTGCATACATAACCTTGTACAAATATTTTAACATCGATATCTATATTCTACATAATATACGAATAATGAGCGTTTTGATATAACTTATCAGTATTCAGTACACAGAGGGACTTTGTGGAGTTATGCGAGCAAATATATACATACCATTTTATTAAGATATAAAACGACTCTATACAAAGGATCACTGTAGGTTTACAAATTATATAAACGACCAGACAATTGTTTTGATTAGCTAACAACGAAGCGAGATGACAGTGTACTTGTCAATAGAAGTAAGTATATTAAAATTTACTAAATAAAACAAAAATTATTGTCGAAAAATGCTTTTGATTAGTAAAACTATCGACACATCGATAAGACACGGCGGCACATCACTACACTGATGTATCGAGTGGTCCTTAGCCTTGGAGAGTTCAAGCTGCTCGTGACGTGTCTGGACAGCGGTCACCGTCGCCCGTCCATCTAGTGCTGTGTGTATACGCGCTACTGACACTCATCACTGACATAGAAGCAATCAGTCTATGAATTACATGCTTTTTTTCTTTTGTGATAGGCCTGCACTTATCCTCACCTACGGAGATCGTCGTCCCATCTACGAGACCCCTCCGTCTTGAACGTGGCCTCAGTATAATATTCCTGAAAATGATTTGAATAAACAAGCTTTGGTTGGGGGCAGTTATAGCATCACATAAATTGAGACCAAATGTATGATACAAGCAAGTACGATATATCTCACCAATTCACCATGTATCAACAAGCTCGTTCACACATCACTGTCCGCAGTGCTCCTGCCGTCCCAGGTAGATGAACGGTCGCTTGTCCGTATAATGTACCACATACGGTACTATAGTACCACATACGGTACTATAGTACCACATACGGTACTATAGTACCACATACGATACTATAGTACCACATACGGTACTTTTTAAAAACTTTACAAAATTTTAATATACTTACTTCTATTGACAAGTACACTGTCATCTCGCTTCGTTGTTAGCTAATCAAAACAATTGTCTGGTCGTTTATATAATTTGTAAACCTACAGTGATCCTTTGTATAGAGTCGTTTTATATCCTAATAAAATGGTATGTATATATTTGCTCGCATAACTCCACAAAGTCCCTCTGTGCACTGAATACTGATAAGTTATATCAAAACGCTCATTATTCGTATATTATGTAGAATATAGATATCGATGTTAAAATATTTGTACAAGGTTATGTATGCAGGAGTACTACACACACGGTACTATAGTACCACATACGGTACTATAGTACCGTATGTGGTACATTATACGGACAAGCGACCGTTCATCTACCTGGGACGGCAGGAGCACTGCGGACAGTGATGTGTGAACGAGCTTGTTGATACATGGTGAATTGGTGAGATATATCGTACTTGCTTGTTTCATACATTTGGTCTCAATTTATGTGATGCTATAACTGTCCCCAACCAAAGCTTGTTTATTCAAATCATTTTCAGGAATATTATTATACTGAGGCCACGTTCAAGACGGAGGGGTCTCGTAGATGGGACGACGATCTCCGTAGGTGAGGATAAGTGCAGGCCTATCACAAAAGAAAAAAAGCATGTAATTCATAGACTGATTGCTTCTATGTCAGTGATGAGTGTCAGTAGCGCGTATACACACAGCACTAGATGGACGGGCGACGGTGACCGCTGTCCAGACACGTCACGAGCAGCTTGAACTCTCCAAGGCTAAGGACCACTCGATACATCAGTGTAGTGATGTGTCGCCGTGTCTTATCGATGTGTCGATAGTTTTACTAATCAAAAGCATTTTTCGACAATAATTTTTGTTTTATTTAGTAAATTTTAATATACTTACTTCTATTGACAAGTACACTGTCATCTCGCTTCGTTGTTAGCTAATCAAAACAATTGTCTGGTCGTTTATATAATTTGTAAACCTACAGTGATCCTTTGTATAGAGTCGTTTTATATCCTAATAAAATGGTATGTATATATTTGCTCGCATAACTCCACAAAGTCCCTCTGTGTACTGAATACTGATAAGTTATATCAAAACGCTCATTATTCGTATATTATGTAGAATATAGATATCGATGTTAAAATATTTGTACAAGGTTATGTATGCAGGAGTGTCGTGTATTACATTTTTAATCAGTAATAGTAAATGTTTCGTTCTCATTTTGGTATGATATTTCATGAACAGTACCAGGTGAGCCAGTCCTACAAGCGGGCGGGACGCAGCGTCCGTCCGCACCACCATCTTGATGACTTTTAAAATGTTGCGATACATTCCGGAAAGTAGGTCGGACTAGCAAGGTAAGTACTGAAACGGTCGGAACCTGACACGTAAGGGTTAGTTCACAGTCGAAAGTCACAACCGACGCCAGGAGGCCGTGTGGTCGCAGACTGCACGGTTGGCGGGGGACGCCCCACTTTTATAAACCAAAAGTGAGCCGAATGGGCTCACACTAATCTGATGTAGCATTAGGGCCTTCGGGTCGTTAGCATAGATCCATCCGGAAAAAAAGCCTGTGGCGAAGGGAGCTGCGAGCTGCCAGGATGGGATGTCTAAACTTGCTGTTCAGTTCTACGACCAAGAGCGACTAGCTGTAGATCGTTCAAGACACCATCAGATGGTAACTTCAAACTTGTATCGATGTTCCCCCTGACCATCACTTCGACACCTTTGTCTCAGGCGCTCGTTACGTGATCACCACGACTCTCCCTGCCCCCCGCTCACCACCCGTGCCCGCGATCCCTGCCCCGCATCCTGCATACTTCATCCCCTCCCTCGTCCGTCACTCTCGGACGGAGGCGACTTAATAACAGCAATTATTAATTAATTGAAATAGTACACCCGAAACAAGTGTGTGCTGAAAATTGAACCCAAACCCCAAGAGGTAAAGTCTATTGTTATACAAATGTTCTTCATCTAAGGATAACGTGGAAGATACAGCAAAAGTTGTTTGTAATTAATTTCTCGAGTTTTTCGATGTTTTGTTCGTCTGCTGGGTATTTATATCTCATACCGGAGGGAACGATGTGAGGACGACCAGTTTTTATAAATATCATCTTGTATAATGTAAATAGGTACAAGAGTACAGCATGGTGTCTGTAGTTTTGTAGTCCCATTGTTATGAAAACGAGTTTCCGCGAGATTGACAAGATAGTAATAACTAATAACTAGAAATTGGTTTAAGTTTGAAGCTTCGTGATGATATGAATGACCACCGAACGTCAGCACACCACCAACAAGCGTCTGAATCTTCATTACCATTACACTTTCTGGAGTTCTAGAACTACTCACAAAAGTTACTCAGTTCATCTAATAATGTTTCATTGCTGTTGTTATCCCCCAAATACTCAAACGAATCTCAAATTTAAGACGTATTTAAACTCATGCTACAACGTGTCAGATTGAAATAAAAAAGAGGGACAACACGAATTTAAGTACGTCTTAAATTTGATATTTCTTTGAGTATTCGGGGGTTAGTCTTTTATTTTGAACACGAGCAGTCTCTGTGAGGTGCACTCTGTGATGCTCGTTACATCGTATCACAAGTACTCACCACGCGATGGTCACGTCACCTAACACGCCCGGTAGTCTATCAGCCTGGTACTCCAACCAATTATTGATCACTATCGACATTGTATGTTCTTGAGATACATATATTGGTGATTTGCTATTTATAGCTATTGTCTAGACGATGCTACTTCATCAATTATAATACTTCTCATTAAAGTATCGGATAGAGTTATTAATTATTACTCACTACAATAAAAATAAAACAAGTATCTCGGTTTCTAATGTTAAATTGCGGGGCGAAACTGCAGTCCAACCAGTCTGAAATGAATTCTCAACCACCATGACACCACCACCACGACCTGCCCTGTCTTTCTATGTCGATCATGTTTCGATAAATACAAAACATACAGAGAGTCAACCTGCCTGGAAATAGTTATTTGTTTTTTATACCTAGCTTTTACCGGTGCGAGGGAAGCGCTGTGCCGCCCTCCCGGCTGCATGGGTACCACCATCTTGCTTGTTTCTCCCGTGAAACAGCTTTGCTGTGTTTCGGAGAGAAGGGCAAGACAGGCAGTGTAATTACTGGCACCGAGACTTAACATCTTATGTCTCAGGATAGGCAACACATAAATGAGTTGCCTGGGCTCGTTCCAGGTAAACTAGTTTATGTTCATGGGCGACGTCGACCACTTTCCATCAGGTGGCACGTTTGCCAGTTTGCATATCCAACTAACATTTAAAAAAATAGCTACGTTTTTATTGACTTCTTTTTTGTCGTATTTCAAGTGTACAAGTGGTTACCTACGAAATAAAGATATTTTGATTTGATTTGATTATCGATAGTCACGGATATCCCATGATTTATTCTCAGAAAAGTGAACTGATAACCTACAAGATAACAGACGAGTATCAGTCACTAGACGTTACGGTGGCGACTGCATCTGGTGTCACACACGTCGTCACAGGGCGTGGGATATGGGAGTAAAAAGTGTCCTTCCGTGTAAAAACTACTTCCCGCTGCTCCCGACGGGCAAAAACTGATGCGTCGCTCGTCTGGACGGGACAAAGTGTTTCATGTTGATCAGTGGTGAGTTAGCACTGACACACACACACACCACCACCCTAGCGGCTCACACGAGTCCTCGGAGTTGGATAGTCGTTATCACCTTTTATCAATAATGATCATAGCTTGTTTATATCACAACTCGACTAGCACTCAGAGTAAACACAAACTAATTTACACGCGCCTTCATAAAACAACTTCAAGTATGTATGATAAGGCCAGTATTCCATAAGGTGGAGATGAAGCCCCAGAGGCCCCAGAGCAGCAGAGCAGATATTTGTGTGGCATTTTTAAGTTACTTGGTTTTCGGTACTCTGCACTAGTCAACTGCCCGAGGAACTGTGATTAATAAAACTATTTCTTCTAAGCGAGAACTAAAGAAATTTATTTATCGAATCCTTATAACACATTCGCAGGGAATCTTGACAGCGTGATTCAGAAAACTACATAAATTGTACAACGTCATCTACTGAGCTTAATGTCAAATTTTACGATCTAACGACGTCGCCTTTGAACATGAACGAGCTTACGTGGCTATAGCCCAGGAAACTCATATATGTGTTGCCTATCCTAAGACATAAGATGTTAAGTCTCGGTGCCAGTAATTACACTACCTGTCTTGCCCTTTTTTACTGTCCTTCTCTCCGAAACAACCCTCCCACTGCATCGGTAAGTATTACTTATTATGTAACAACGGCGATGACTGATGACCGTATCAGACCCTTGACACCGTAGACTGTATCAGGAGACAAGATGGTGGCCGGTGTATTGTGTAATACAGATTACATAAATCACTACATCATAACAATGTCAATGGCCCGTATTGAAAAATAATTTTATATTTTAGTTACTTCAACAAAACGCCGCCACTTCGCTAGTGTACGGAGAGGATAAGAGTCGTGTTCTGATGGATTACCGCTGAGCAGACTGGCGGAGTTGATGATGAATAACCGTCGCCAACCCGATCCCCGCTGGACTGTACCCATGGCTGTCGCTACCACGCCGGCGCCGCCATTAGTATTACCTCATTCAATGTCAAAATGGACTTGAAATTTTTTCTCATTTAATGGACAAGTGGCCTACAGTTTCTAGTATCACCACTGACAATGACTTATTAACATCAACTAGAGACCTTGCTCTTACTGAAGGTGTCAACACTGCGACACACTTGTTCGTCTCTTTGTCTGTAGGACATAGTTTGGGCCACACAACTATTACATAATAACAAGGACAGTCGCTCGGTTGCTGTTGTTGATTGAAGGCTGCCGTACACACAGATGTACACTCGAGCAACGTACATGACACCCCAGCAGCTGACGGCGACGCTCGTCGAGTGCCCCACGGACTGGAGAGGGCGATTAACTAACACCAGCGCACACTATATACAATACCAGCATAATATAAACTATAAGACTTGTTACAGTATAGTTTAAGAGCTTTGGAAAGATTGGAGAGGCAAGTTATAAATTTGATTTCTTTCATTTGGACTTGAAACATGAGCTAGTATGTAAAAGCTTCATTAATTTGCTCTCATCGAGCAATGAAGCATTAAAAAAAATATACTTTAACAATCAGAATTATGATAAGATTTCACAACGCTGAAGCTTCGGTATGTCGGAGAAAGATGCATTAAGGTACATCCTCATGTTAAACCGTTTTAGCGAAGATCTAGCGGTGTGTGTGTGCTGGTCCGCACTTGACGTGGAGTGGGCTCTGGTCACCGTACACTGTGCAGCCCGCCCTCGAGTGGTCAGCACCGCCGCGCCTTCTCCACAGTACGCCAACATTATGTACGTCAAATAGTATATCATACAACATATGTATTATGTAATATCATTAAGAAAATGGCATCTTTACTAATATGAGTCTAATATTATGTCATAAGATAAAGCCGTGGAATTTGTTTGTTTTAACGCGCTAATATCTGAAACTATCAGTCACATTTCAAAAATTCTTTTTGCATTTGAAACTCCCATTATTGAAGGGGGCTATAAGGCGTTAGCAGTTTTTTTCCTCAATTTTGGGGCGGGTGACACCGCGAGGAAACAAATGAATTAGAATAAAGACGAAGTGGGGATACGTGTTGTTTTGATATATCTACGTAAAACGTGTCATCAACATATGACTGGCGAGCGCGGGTGTTGGGTTCGAGCCCGCGGGCCGCGGCAGGCGATAACCGTGATGGATGGTCTTGTTCGTACTGCTGCTATCTGACCGCGTCTCCTGTAATTGTTTGCGCGGGTATAAACTAATCAGTCATGGCTAAAGCAAAAATAAACTCTGATGACATGCGTGACTCACTTGTTCACCACAGAGTTTGTTTAGCCGGTTGTTCTCAGTGGGCTCGCCCGGAACCGGTGGTAGATTCAGGTAGCAGACAGTAACTATGTTCTGGTACCTTTATTCGAACCTTTATTGAAAACTATATTTGTGTCAATTTCGCGCCAGTCAGAGGAATTAACAAAAAATTGCATATTTATGGTTGAGACCATCTGAAAACGCTTTGAGACGAACTGGAATGGCGCCACTTCCGTGTTCCGGCGTGCTCCGGAGAGGGAGGGGGCGGAGGGTCGTAACAGACTCTCGTGAGCACTTCCGTTTCCTCTCGCGGCGGATTGCAGTCTCTCACAGATGAAATATGTCTCCGGTGGTGACTGGTGTGTGAGGGCGCAGATACCGCGGAAGGGTTGAGATACGCTGAGAGTACGGGGGGGCCTCGTCTCCCACTTACACGACCGTCTGTATGTCACACCGGTTACTTACACGAAAATCATGCTACTAGCACGTGTTACTGCAAATTCATCAAAATATGTACAGTAATTATTATTACTATAATTAAGAAATAGATAATTAAACTACTTGTATACTTCAAGAGCTTTAAAAAAACTTTATGTCATTAAGACGTCTGACACATGGGACCTTATGACCACGACTGTAAAGTATCCAAAACGCCGGGAAGGTAAAAACCGCGATCAAAATATCATAAACCTGTTTTATAACAATGGAATGATTTTTTAATAGCAAGTAAAATGTTAAATTTGAGTTATTATTTCTGTACGACTAACTAATGACGTATTAAATTAACTTGACCTTGCTTTTTGCCAACATGATTGTGGGTCAACGGGAAGTATTTTTTATATATTATATTTGTGACTTGAAGCTTTTACCCCTGAAAATAAACTGTTTATGCTGTAGGTGCATACAGTGTTAGGTTTTAGTATAGGTTTATAGGTGCTCAGGGTTCCTCTGTCGTATAGAGTTAACAATAGCGTCCTCCGACACAAAACGAAAGTAGCTGACATGACGCGCAGGAGAAGCACACTTTATTTTCATTTGCGCCGGGAAATGCTCTTAGGCATCCCACGGTGGAGGAGGACTCCCCCTTTGGTGAGGTGCCCCGGATCAGTTGAGCAAACAGGGCACCTCGACGGCTAGTCAGTCCCTCAAGGGACCGATGCAACCTATCAGAGGGGTTGCCCTGCACCACGGAACAACCCCTCCCAACGTCGTTTTAATGGAGTGAGGTTCCCGTCGTCGCCCCTTGCCCGCTGCTCTTTCGTCCTCTCTTCTTAAAAGCTGTGTAAAAAGAGCCCCCTCGGCGCTTCGCCTCGCAAGGTGCTTCGCCCAAGGTGCAGCGGCTCACCCTAGGCTACTGAGCCTGAACCATGGTGAGGATTTTGCTATATCACCTAAGGTCCTAAGGTATTCACTTAATTTGTATGCTGAAAAGAGGAGAAAATATCTTCATGAAATGATCAAGCCAACTAACGTATTTGTGTACCATAACTAACATACTATATCCATTGATGTATAAATGGATATAGTATGTTAGTTATCCTTAAGTGATAAACATATACCATCACGGACCTACATATAGACCTATTTAAGATACTCAATTTGACCATACATTATTTTGTTATACCTCAGTCATAAGGTCATAAGGTTTAGGCCGCATAATTCGCGTTTCCGTGGCATTTCCGTGATAAAAACTCGTTGAAAAGGAGTCAAAATGTGTCCTTTCTCGGGTCTCAAACTATCTTTGTACCAAATTTCATCCAAATCCGTTGAGTGGTTTAGGCGTGCAGAAGAATCAGACAGACAGAGATACTTTCGCATTTATAATAGGTATTAGTATTCATTTATAGTAGGTAAGGATTACGTAGTTGAATATTTTTTGATCCGTCACTGCAAAGAAGTTCTGACAAGGAGGAGGAGAGTGGAGGACGTGACCCTACAACAGTCTCCGGAGTGCCGACGTCCGCACGCTGCTGGCATTACCAACTACACACCGAAACAAAGAAGTTCTGACAAGGAGGAGGAGAGTGGAGGATGTGATCCTACAACAGTCTCCGGAGTGCCGACGTTCGCACGCTGCTGGCATTACCAACTACACACCAAAACAAAGAAGTTCTGACAAGGAGGAGGAGAGTGGAGGATGTGATCCTACAACAGTCTCCGGAGTGCCGACGTCCGCACGCTGCTGGCATTACCAACTACACACCGAAACAAAGAAGTTCTGACAAGGAGGAGGAGAGTGGAGGTTGTGACCCTACAACAGTCTCCGGAGTGCCGACGTCCGCACGCTGCTGGCATTACCAACTACACACCGAAACAAAGAAGTTCTGACAAGGAGGAGGAGAGTGGAGGATGTGACCCTACAACAGTCTCCGGAGTGCCGACGTCCGCACGCTGCTGGCATTACCAACTACACACCGAAACAAAGAAGTTCTGACAAGGAGGAGGAGAGTGGAGGATGTGATCCTACAACAGTCTCCGGAGTGCCGACGTCCGCACGCTGCTGGCATTACCAACTACACACCGAAACAAAGAAGTTCTGACAAGGAGGAGGAGAGTGGAGGATGTGATCCTACAACAGTCTCCGGAGTGCCGACGTCCGCACGCTGCTGGCATTACCAACTACACACCGAAACAAAGAAGTTCTGACAAGGAGGAGGAGAGTGGAGGATGTGATCCTACAACAGTCTCCGGAGTGCCGACGTCCGCACGCTGCTGGCATTACCAACTACACACCGAAACAAAGAAGTTCTGACAAGGAGGAGGAGAGTGGAGGATGTGATCCTACAACAGTCTCCAGAGTGCCGACGTCCGCACGCTGCTGGCATTACCAACTACACACCGAAACAAAGAAGTTCTGACAAGGAGGAGGAGAGTGGAGGATGTGATCCTACAACAGTCTCCGGAGTGCCGACGTCCGCACGCTGCTGGCATTACCAACTACACACCGAAACAAAGAAGTTCTGACAAGGAGGAGGAGAGTGGAGGATGTGATCCTACAACAGTCTCCGGAGTGCCGACGTCCTCACGCTGCTGGCATTACCAACTACACACCGAAACAAAGAAGTTCTGACAAGGAGGAGGAGAGTGGAGGATGTGACCCTACAACAGTCTCCGGAGTGCCGACGTCCGCACGCTGCTGGCATTACCAACTACACACCGAAACAAAGAAGTTCTGACAAGGAGGAGGAGAGTGGAGGATGTGACCCTACAACAGTCTCCGGAGTGCCGACGTCCGCACGCTGCTGGCATTACCAACTACACACCGAAACAAAGCCACTGACCCACATACACCACCATTCAAGGACAGCGACTTACCTCTATATTGTAGTGACAAGAGCCTCGTTTCAAGTGCTGGTGGTAACAGCGAGGACCAATTCGGGTGGCTCGGGTAGCAGCAGCGGCGTGGTGGGGACAGCTCCATCTTATGTAACATCGCCTCACTCGACACCGTACAAAAAATAACATAAAAACGTATGAATATACATTAGACACGCGATGTTTAACTTCTAGACCCACACACATCAGTTATTTAATTTATCTATATGTAGACATTTCTTTTTTACAAACGCCTTGTTTTCCAAACGTTACTCTTCTGCAGCCTGCTAGGTCTGGAGCAGGTACATGTGAAACAGCAGTTGTATCACAGAGATACAGATTTAGTTTAAAAGGCGGATTATGTAAAAAATTGATGGTTTAAAGAAAGTTGAGCAAACACGTACACACTTCTATTTAGCTTCTTATTAATTTGTATTTTGTACCTCGGTATAGTGGCAGCTAAAAACCTCGGCTATTTAACATAATATTGACTGTATCCATAGGTATGTTTCATAGCTGGTTTAGATTTGCGGTTAGCGATTGAAGATTAGAAATGTTGACTTCGATATCATACTAGGTGACGGTGACCATAATATTATATACTTACTTACTATTTTTTAATTTTCAAATTTATTTAGTGTATCTATCATTGTACATCAATGTGCAGCGAACAAAAAATATAACAAGTGGTTATCAAAATGGCCGTATGTCCGCCTCGCTCGGTCGCGAGGCGTGCGAGCGGGTCGGCGCTAGGGGCCCGGCAACAGCCTCCGACGAGATTACGTGTTGTTTGCGCCGTGTTGCCAGCTCGCGTGGTATTTGCAAGTACCACCAGTGGATGGTGGTGGCTATGTGGCAGGATTTGGGCTCTACCAGGAGGCTAGGGCACTTTATTGGGTACCAATCTCATTCTTCAGTAGAAACGTAAGCTCAAGTTGTCCATAGGAGGACCGGAGAAATTAGGAGCGACGAACGGGGGGCGTTGGAGGTGCTACTTAATGCGCCTCCAATAACGCCCCTATGCTCGTGTCGGGTTCAGCATGGGAACCTGGACTCAGTATAGCACGACGTCGCGGTTACTGTTTAGTAGCGGCCAGGTAGTCCCCCTTTTCGAGGAGTAGTCTGGCCTTCACCTGGGCCAGCCTGTTGCTGAGGTGCTCCTGTTGCCTGCAGATCCGGGACCCTCAAAAATCGGCTGAAGGCGCTTTCAGTGGGTTTAGTTTGGCTAGTGCACTGCCCGATGTGTTGTCCATAGCTTGTTGTACATAGCTTCAGGAGCCTTTAACCCGAGGTAACTGGATACATGCGTAAATTGCATTTTACTGCGTTAATTATTATTGTTATTAAAACATATGCTACAAGGGCCACAGCGGCTAGGCTGATAAACATGGTGGTTCACGGATTACCGACATACTGGTCCATACGGGTCAGCCAGGTATTAATTCTATCATCACTTTGCCAAGATTGGCACGAGATGGCAGGTTTTGGTTTTATCTACCAGCACACATAAGCTTGGTACACATGTCGGACGAAGGTCCCTGGTAACATGCTAATCAAGTTTTTGTCCCAGCGATACACATCGGCGGGTATAATTGGACGAATGACGTTAGTCCGTGACCTCGGCAGAGCCCGCCCAGCAACATGCACTGGCCCGTGACCGCGTGGAGTTCACCACTCAACAGAAATTGGACAGCCGACAGTCCGTACTAGAGTGAAGACAGGAAGCATTGATCAGCAGAAAGAAAGAAGAAACCTAGAAAAAGCTACAGAATCTAGGTAAAAAAATAGGTAAACAGTAATAAAACAAAGTAGATGTTGGTCGTGAAATCAGGGCCCTCACCGTCAGTCCGCTGGCACCGAAGTAGTTGTAGCAGCAGTAGACTGGAGGGATCAGGCAGTGGGGCCAGTAGCCAGTAGTAACAAAACCAGCGCTTCGCAAAAACCACGACCGATCTTCCCAAGGGCACTCGTCACTCCACGGGCGAACAGTGATCATACACTATGATCAAATTTATTTCGGATTCTTTACAAGTATTATAAGAAGTAGAAGAAGTAGGTATTACTAATACCCTACTTATGATTCCTATAGTAGGTATTTTAGTACACATTATGTGATGTTTAAACCATCGAGGCAATCATCGTGATAATAATATACTTGAAATAACTCTCTCGACTTTAAAAAATGTCACTTCCATATTTAATTTGAAATTAAGGAATTTCCACACGAAAACAGAGAGGAAAAGTACAAATAAAATCGTGTTAGTGTGTGTCATCACCAGCGGCCGATAGTAGGCTGATAATTACGATTAATGATTTCAAAATTTACAACAAATCGTAAAACAGACATATTATAACAACATTCCTATTGTGTACATAATAATATAATACCGGGCACTGCGTCTCAAGTGTAAGTCGTGGTTTTGTTTTTGTTTCTGTTCAAATATAGGAGTTGTTTTTAACTGGAGTTAATAAATAATAGTCATTTAGCGGCGCGGTTACAAGTGGCCCACTGACTGGCCGACGCCCGTGTTTATGGTCGTGCTGACCTTGGCTGCTCCACGTGTACTTACATGTGTACTATAGACTATATACAAACATAACACTGTATCAAGGCTACATTTGGCATTTTTAAATTTGACACATGCATTTTGTTTTACCTTACGTTACAACCGAGCGAGCAGACGGAGTCGTGTTCAAGCTGATAATACATATATACATAGGTAATAGGTAGTTTGTGGTAAGTATCTATTTTTTTGTCTTCAATTTCTTTTAGTCATGAATGGTAGGTGAAGAAAACTTTTGATACTAATGTTATTACCGCACATCAAATATTGCTTTGGAAGTATGGCTTCATTGGGGAGGTAGGTCAGTAGCTTTGTTAATGCGGCTGCTCTCTGCTCACCACCCAAATCATCACTAAACATCCAGGGGTCAAAAACTGAACCATTTTATATAAAGTTATGGCTTTTTTAAAAGCTAGTGTAACCACTAGCCACTCATAGAACACTTTCTTTGGTAATATGTATGTATGGAGGAGGCTAGCACGGGAGACTAGTCACGACCGAGGTCTGAGTTTGGAGATCACTGGGGCGGAGGGATGAGAGGGTTTCACTGTCCTTGCTGGAATAAGCACAAAGTGTAAAACACACAGAAGTTGGTGGCACAAGTTAGTATAGTTAATTGTGTGTACTTTAACTTTGATGAAAAATAGGCGACAATAGTTCGCTAACATAACGATACAACTGTTTTATTACACGAAAGCGGGTTGGTCATACTTGTAGTGGTCCCCTCAATGGTTCAGGCCTTGTCGGTGGGATCGAGTCTAGGGTGAGCAGTGAGCACGGCACCTTGGGCGAAGGAAGCGAATTGAGCAGAGGGGGTTCTTTGTACCCCTCTTATAAGAAGAGGGGTTCAAAGAGCAGGGGGCAAGGCGTGAGGACGGGAACCTCACCCCATTGTACTGTCCTGGTGTTAGGAGGGGCTGTTCTGTGGTGCGGGACAACCCCTCTGTGGAGGTGGCTTCGGTCCCCTGAGGGACTAACTAGCTGTCGAGGTGTCCTGTTAGCTCAACAGATCCGGGACACCTCACGAAAGGCAGCATTGGAGGTACTCGCCGGGTTTTAGTGGGTAGAGTTGCGTCTACTTACCAGCTTTCGGGCGCAGCGAGTCCCACATACCCGCGTGGGGAAACCCACTCCCCCGCGGGATGCCTCAGAGCATTTCCCGGTGTTAAAGAAAAAAAAATCTTGTAATGGTGATGCGTACAGAATTTTGTGGTACAGACGTGCGTGTTGCTCAGCATTGATCAGTAAAATATATTTACTTAATTAAAAAGATTTGTGAGTTTTAATAATATCTTTACGACCTGGTAACAATAAATTGACGTATATTTTTGAAAAAACGTTTATTTAAAAAAAAAAATTCATTTCGAATTAAAACTAATTATTTCAGTTTGAGTCATAACTAGTCGACGAAAGACACAGTCATCTTGTAAATAAATTAACTATCATCAGCATCAGTTTCGACTTTAATTTCTCTTTGTCTTGTGTTTTTCATCGGTGAAATAAAATTCGAAGATGTACTAGCACCCTGTCCCCCTTTCAACGTCTTTTTTTCTTCTTGCAATATTTTTTGCACTGTTCGTTCACTAACACCTGTCGCTTCTGCAGTGCGTTTTGTTATATTACGCAGATGTGAAAAATCACAATTTGGTTCTCGATGAAGTTTCGTGAATTCATATTCTTCTTTGAGGAAATGATAAACATTTGCAATGATTTGTCGGCCCTAAAATAAACAACATTTACATTAATAATATCACGTTTCACATATTATTATTAATCTCATCATTACACACAACATACATATTATATACCTCACATAAACATCAACATCTCTTACCTCACTGGAAACAACTTTTCTCCGTTTACTCGCACCTTCCATGCTGACGGTACTTCCTGAACAATGCCGGCGCCATAGAATAATAACCCGACAACGGCAGGCGCGAACCTACAGTAGTAACACTACTTACTCAGCCGGAGACTCGGCCGAAACTGACATCTGACAACTGACTACTGAGTTCTGAGGCCTGAGGAGTGAGGGTTCCCGAGTCTCGAGCTTACGCACGCAAAGACAATAAGTACATTTACAAATACAAGGATGGCTCACCCGCTTTCATGCAATAAAACATCTAAGCATGTCGAAATAACCATAAAGATACGAACCGCTGACCCAGTGTTCACGCATGGCGTAGGTTCAAATACCGCCGAGCGCAGATAATTAGTATGATGAATATATTTTATTCTGTACACTACTGTACAGTAGTACAGGGTTATGTGACGTTTCTAACACCCATAACATTGGCAACTACGGGGCTATGTGGACGTGGCGCCACTCGGTCAGTCCTAACGTGCTCTCTGCTCCTAACCATCGATACTATTAAATAACAAACAGCTATTATGAGATACTAGCAGTTGCTCGCAGCTTCGCCCGCTTCGACTTAGATCTAGAACGGATCCCGATTGATGATGATGACTCGTCGTGGACGGTAGATACTCTGCTTGTTCAGCAGCTCAGCTAGTTATTCTTGGACCTTCGCTTCAAGAAAATAGCTCTTCGTGGCCTTTACATGTCCCACTGCAGGGCACAGGTCTTCTCCTCGAAATCAGATGAGGAGGGTTTTGGGCCATAGTTCACCGATGCGCTGGCCCAATGCGGGTGGTGAACTTCACACACCTTCAAAGACAGGTTTCCTCGAGATGTTTCCTTGTGAGCAAGTCTCATGTTCAGATGCTCGTAGAAATTAAGAAAAACCCATTTCTAGGCATCACAGGGGGGGGGGGGTCAGGATCGAACCCGGACCTCTCGTCTCTCACTCAAGAGGCCGAGCCCATACCCACTAGTGACTAGGCCATCGTCGCTCACAAATATTGCTCGTAAGTATATAAAATATTTGACTCGTTCTCAAAACTTCACATTACTACATTGTAGTTATAAGTACCCCGCCGGGGGGCAGCTGTGGGAACTACCTCCAGTTCGTGAAGGGTTAATGGTCGAGTGGCGCATAATAGGGCAGGGTGGTGGGTTCAAATCGAAGGGCATTGATTATATTGTTGATAGTTCCAACATTACTGTTAATGTTTTATAAGTACAAAGGCTACTTTAAGTTTTATCAAATTATAGGATATTCTGCGTTACCCTATTGTTAAACGAGTCCCACGATAAGCTGGACCAGACAATGGAAATACAAGAAATCATAAAGACAGTTTAGTAGAAACCTACCCTTTTCTATTCTATTTGTCAACCTTTTTTTATAACTATTAACGAACTTTAATTTTTATCGATTCGGACACAGTAAGTTTAGTCCACTTTTGAATCACGGCTAGTTACATAAATTAAAAAACCAATTCGAAATACTAAAAGTAAGTTTACATTTAAAATTCACTACAAAAATATATCTATAAAGGACAGGTGCAAATGTAATCTATTATCATCAATATTATTTAATTTAACAAATTTTAAAGTAGATATGTTATTGTTGATCCGTCATGTTTATTTGTTATTGTATATTATGCCTGTAAAAACATTTTGTCTGAAAAGCCATTTCATATATTCTATAGCGCACGACTATCAATACCCCTATTTCCTTCCTTTACCTATTATTATATTTTGTTGATTATTTATGATATTATACAAACCTAGTACTATGCCCTCTCATCGTAGCAGGTAGTAACTGAAAATCAGTCGATCTTTCTTCGGATTGATCTATTAGTACTGAGTTACATACCTTTTTGCGATTCTGCAGCACACATACACTTTATTTAATTGTGATAATATTACCAATGCTGTTATCATCTTTTATCTGTCTTTATTTTTATTTTTACTCTTTGTATTGTGTATATGAAATGTGGAATTGTGAATAAATTTTTTATCTATCTATCTATCTAAATATCTACACTTACACATCTCTGTCAATTCAAACTCGCTATTCGTAAAATGCATCGAATTTTTATTGTAAACAATTTATCTTCAATAAATACATAATGTAGCTGCAGTGTATTCAACATATTACGGCATAAACGAGTTTTATCGGGGGACTTAAAATAAAATCAAAAATACGAGGGCGCACCTCCACCGTACACAGGGGTAGCCGATGCGAGTTTATTGTAGAGTTAAACTTTAACTGGGGGGAGGAGGCTTAGGAATAGTAATATTACTGCTAATATAATCCTTGATGGCGTGAGTGATCAAATGTAGTGAGTTGGGTTAGTTTCGTCGGTTCTCTTCAGTGGCCTTTGTAACTGGTGGTAGTAGATACCATACATACATCTATACAGATGAATAAAATTGGAGTGTCTGTGGAGGGCACGGCTGTAAATGAAAGTTAACGCGGGCGAAGCTGCGGTCAGCAGCTAGTTGTAAATAAAACATGATGATGTAGCTCCGTCTTATACTTACTCAAAAATGTCTTATCACCAGATCAGCAATTTGTGATAAGAAACAATAAAACGGGTCCGGGACATTCTGGGAGGGAGCGCCGGCCAACAACGAGCTGCGCAGCGCCTGCTTAATGTCCTCTCTCGACTCAGCAATTATTACTCAGCTCAATTTCGTTTTATCGCTCGTAAACCATCGCTTCGTTCACTCCGAGCTGTGACCGAAAAACGCGCTGGTGGTGAAACGGTTAACAATAATACAAGACAATTATTTGCATCTAGATAGGACTTTTGTAAATAGAGCGACGGTGGTCTAGTGGCTATGGGCTCAGCATCTTTAATGGGAGGTCCGGGTTCGATTCTGACCTCCCTCCTCCCAGTGATGCCATTTTTTTTGTTAAAATCTTTATTTAAATAGGAGTTTTTGTCCAACAAGGCACGTCAACTCCATCCTGTGATGCCTTGAAATGGGTTTTTATAAATTTCTACGTGCACCTGAACATGAGACAGTCGCTTGCTCGCCGGTGAAGGAAACATCGTAAAGAAACTGCATGCCTGATGAAATTTAAAGTCTTTGAACCTGTGTGAAGTTCAAATACCCTACAACCAAAACTTCTAGTTGCTGGATACGATAGCACCTTTGATATTAGATTTATCAGTGGAACCATACTTGATAATAAGGTTAGCGTGTGTACGTGCCTCCATGATCTTCCGTAAGAAAGACGTTTGTCGACAGTCAACAACAAATCATAACGTAGCTCGTCTGCGAGTTTTCCTATCTTAGCTGTACTTTTTTCTACTTTGTCGTTCTTGCAATTTTAAACATAATGATAAATAAGCACAATATTCTTCTGGGTCTAACACGTTAGCCCACCATGGTTCAAGACTTGTCGTGACGGTGGGGCTCAGTAGACGAAAGTGAACCCAGCGACCAGCACCTTGGACAAAGCAAAATGTCCCCTCTTATGAGAGGGGACAAAAGAGCAGGGGTACAAGGGGTGACGATGGGAAACTAACTCCATTGTACTGTCCCGATGTTGGGAGAGGTTGTTCTGTGGTGCGAGAAAACCCCTCTGCGAAGGTGGCGTCGGTCCCTGGAGGGACTGACTAGCCACGACGAAACACGTTAGATGGTGAACACACGGCAACAGCGAGATCATCGTAGTTTATCAAAATAATAATTATAACCATCACATCGACTCATTATTGAACCAAGCCCACCGAGACACGCGTAATTGCTTCCACAAATTATATAATCCCCAAATATGTACTTACATACTTACTATGTATAATTGCCTCAATTAAGCCACATTTGTATACATTAATAATGAATCAATTTATCTCCAAATACCCACGTTTGTGTCTGTCGGTGTACGGCAGTCGGCGGACGTGCGACGGTGACACACGCCGGCGGCCGGGCCCATTTACATGCAGGACGATAAAACGTCCGCACGCGGCTTGGCGACGCATCAAATCAGAACCGATCGTACGAAAAATGAAACACAACTCCATAAAAATACAGGACATTCGTGTGCGTGTGCGTGCACTCGTACGGGACGCACCGTGGCGACCGTGCGTACAGCGTGTGTGTCCACGTCCCGCTCGCACGTGTCGTCTCACTCGCACTCAATCTCCATTATAACGATAAAGTGACATTGAGCGTGAGATTGCCTGGCAAGGCCAGCGAGGCCCGCGAACCCCGAAACTCCGCGCCGCGCCAATCTCGCCCCTCCGCCCTCTACACAAATGTCGGCCCGTCTTTCGGCAGCGCGCCGCAACTTTGTCGCGAGTAAGGAAGTGTATCCCTCGACGAGTCAGTCGCTATCTCCGGAGGGTTGTCAGGGAGTCATCAGGAACATCGCTGCTCGAACCCGCTGAGGGTGTATTTTATGCCACTTATTATGATTACAGATGTTGATGTAGCGTATGTTTGGGACTTTGGGCCGCTACTCCGTCCAATTAATATCCTATCATATTCTCTGCTCGCTCGCTCCTCGCAGGTCGCTACATGTACGAGTACGTCGGGAGTCGGGACTCGAGCCTCTGTTTGTACTCATCATTGCTCTGATCAAAGAGACTGTCTTGAAACGTTTTTATACAGTAATTGACTTCATTTCGTTTTAAACACACTTTCTTTATTGTTTTTAAAGAAAACAGAGATTTTCACTCTTCAATAAACCAATGAAAGGAAATACCTCAAGCGACCATATTATTATTGTCAACAACGTTATCATGAATTTTATAATGATATGTGGTC
The DNA here is from genome assembly GCA_963853865.1 of Helleia helle. Lineage (NCBI taxonomy): Eukaryota > Metazoa > Arthropoda > Insecta > Lepidoptera > Lycaenidae > Helleia > Helleia helle. The sequence continues at coordinate 18,684,473 of OY971432.1, read as the reverse complement.
CGTCTAGTCTATGGGAATGATTTAACATGTAACTCATGTAAGCTCATTAAAGGAGTATCATTAATAGATCTATTTAAATCTAAGTAAACTATTCTTCCCTCATCTCAAATTGCGGCATTGGCCCGTCGTGTCACAGAGCAAGTCGCGTCACCAAAACTGAATGGAGACTATTTATCAATAAAATCATAGTTTTATCAAAACAGACCCAAAATATGCCTTCATTTTGAATTATATTGGTCAAATTTAAAAACATTGATAATATTACAATTATTTTGACGTGACAACGTCTTATAATTTGATGGAGCCGGCTGCACGCACGAATAAACATGACGCATGCGGCGTTACTTCGCTCGGAGGCGTTCCATTTTCTTATGACGTTGTCACGTTCAACTATCGTCAGTAAACCGACTTTACAGATAACCGATTTTTTTAGTTCTTCTTGAACATTCAAATAGATTTAACTTAACTAGTATGAATTATTGTCTATGGTGACCCAATCGTCAGACCCGCACCGTTAGAGCCAGACATAGCTGGTACCTACCATCAGTGCCAGCTGTACCATCAGTACCAGCTGTACCAGTTGTACCAGCTGTACCAGCTCTACCACTGCACTGCACAGTTTTACCCATTAAGCTATTTTTACTCACCGGATAGGTCGTTGTAAACAAAATATCGTTTTAAAGTGCGGATGCCCGACGGACGGAAGCGTCCCTTATCCCTTGTTTTATGATCAGCTGTTCGTATGGGGGCTGCACCACCTCCCGCACCCCCGGCGTCCCTCGCACCCTAATCGCAGCCCATTAGCGTCCACCGGAGATGCAATATATGGCACCGTCTTGGGGCGATAAGGAATATGGTGCGGGTGGCAGTAGCAGGTATCAGGGTGCCAGAGGCGCATGTTCTAACGAATCCATTGATGGTTCGGATATAATATTGCATAATAATTGTTATAATATGGTATTTTAAGTCACAACATAGGGAGAGGTAGAGGGAGTAACCCATTTTTTTTTCGGATGGATTTATGCTAACGGCCCGAAGGCCCTAATGCTACATCGGATTAGTGTGAGCCCATTTGGCTCACTTTTGGTTTATAAAAGGGCCTCCTGGCGTCGGGTTGGGGAGTAACCCATGCAACTCATTTATGTGTTGCCTATCCCGAGGGCTGAGACATAAGATGTTAAGTGTCGGCGCCAGTAATTAAACTGCCTGTTACACGGTATGAGCAGGATCTGGTACCCGCAGTCGTATTCCGATTATCCTCCAGCATAACATACAAAAAAAAAAACAACTAAAAAACACGCTTTAATAGCAAACCGAACTAAAAATATGAAAATAATTTCAAAACAAGAATAAGGTACTTAAATGGATTTAGAAAAAATTATAACCGACTTCAAAAAATAAAATAACTAAAAAGTAATAAAATAAACGCGTTTCTTTAATATTTGTGTCTATTATATATATGGCACAATTTATTTGCAAAGCTGCATGGCACTACCACTTACAGCAGCATGGCGCTACCTCTTACAGCAGCATGGCATTACCTCTTACAGCAGCATGGCACTACCTCTTACTGAGGTTAGGGGAGCATGCATTTCAAACGATTTTTTACACCGGCTCTACTTTTTATTGACTACTTTTTTTTACGTATTTCAAGTGTAGGTACAAGTTGCTACCTAGGAAATAAAGGTATTTTGATTTGATTTAATTTGTGATGTGTTGTTTGGCTATGCGTTAGTTGAACCGCATATTCCAATATAAATATTAATAAACGTGCTCGATACACCACATAATTCGGCATCCCAGCCTGCCGTATATCAGAGTACATGACCCAGAAGTAATCCGCGAGGTAAAATATTGAGATAAATGTGTGCACCCCGGACGCAGTGCCCCAGCGAGCGAGTTGGTGGCGCGTGCGGCTCCAGCTTGCGCGTTAATGGTCCATGATGAGCCCGGCAGTACGGCAGACTACGGCAGTGGACGTGCGTCAGTTACGTGACAGACTTATGTTTTATATATTATATGTATTTTGAACACAGCCTGTAGCCGTTCGGCTTGATATGTTTTAGCTTGAGGATGTTGTTCGATTGGTCTTGACTGTCAGAGTGACTTTGCTTCATCGTTACATTTCTTACAGAACGGTTGCAGCCGCTACTTTAGCAGCATCTGGTGATGACCGCCTTTGAGGATGACAGCGGGAACAAAATTAAAAGAAATGTTAGATTGTTTATAATGATACTTGCTGCTGCCGTCTTATCCTAGTTAACGAAGCCACGCGTGACCCAAGGCCCAGGCCAGACAGGTCTGCGTGGACCGGCAGGTCTGCGTGGACCGGCAGGTCTGCGTGGTCCGGCAGGCCCGCGTAGCCGTGGCGGGGGGCGCGGGGCTATTAATGAATATTAATTAATTTCAAAATCCGGGTATATTTGACTGATTGGAGCGGCAATTATTATCAACCACAACCTTCGGCCGGCGCCGGCGGCGCACTAAACTGGACGACACGAGAGCGTGACTAAATTCTAAATTATAATGATTCTTGTGATCCTCTCAACATATAAAATTAACGGACATATAATAAAACAAGTAAAATCCAAGAACATACCTGTCTCCTATGCAGCTTCTGATTATAAAAAATAATCAATTTAACAAGAAAATAAAACATTTACAAAAAAGTATAAGTTTTAATTTTTTTTTAATTAAATACGCGCCAAAGCACTTGCGTGTAGGTAACAGCTCGTACTCTTGAAATACGTGTGTGTGTGTTGTCTGCTACTGACGTCACATCACTCACGTCCATAAAGTCTAAAGAAAAAAAAACATTTTTAAAAATGATTAACGTGTAGAAATGCATACATACATGTTAAGGTTACACAAGTCGCTCATCTTTCCATACAAACGCAGAACAGTAATTACTACAATGTTTGACGTTGACCATGAAAAACTAAGTATAATATAAATTGATCTCGTCGTTATCTATGTGTGTATGTACCCAAAATCGTAAAAAAAATATACATTTAAAAAATACAAGCTTCTAAACTTTCGTATTTTTACACTGATTTTAGCCCAACTTTGGGCGTAAATAAATAGTATACCGAGCACGAAAGCTCAAAAATAAAGCCCGTGCAGATATAGTTTAGTTATTCAAAAGATAAAATAAATTTATTTTGAAAAGATACACTAATTAGTTTTTCTATAACAACTGTTTTACTAAAAGGACATTTTCGGAATGAATCATTGTGCATTTCATTCTAGCACGCACGTTCGCGCCTTATGTCAGGTGAGATAGCAATCATTTTGTTAGAGTTCGCGGCATCGACTAGTTGAACCTTAATACCCACTTAGACAGGTTTCGGATGTCATCGGAGGGGACTTGTCTCTGCCGAGCGTCATCACCGCGATGCTCGGTGACGACGAGTCCTGGACGGCGATGGTCTCCTTCTGCGAGGCAGTAATGTCCCAGAAGGAGGCCGACGAGCGGGTGAGAGAGGAGGCCGCCGACGAGGCCTCCTCCCGTGACGTCCCTGTGCTCCGATTCAGGTTCCCAACCTGCCCAGTATGACACGACGTCGCGGGGACTGCCCAAGCAGCAGGGCAGACCCCTTAAGAGGAGTAGTCTGGCCTTCGCCGGGGCCAGCCTGTCGCTGAGGTGATCCTGTTTAATGCCTATCCTCAAATTAAAGCGGCTGAAGGCGCTCGCAGTGGTTTTAGTTTACGGGTGGTCACAAGTGCAAGTCCCGCGGGTGAGCTACACACGCTAGCATCTTGGCTACATGCGTAAAAAGCATTTCCCTGCGATAACAAAGAAAAAGGATTCAGATGTCAATGTAGTAAATTGCATGCGATCTTTATTGTAATTGTGTGTGTGTTGAAGTTGGCTACGTTCGATGCCGTCCCCAGTAGACCGCGATAAAATACAAAAAGTAGTTTTACTACTGTAGATAAGGCAATTTCATCTTCCTCCTCGTCCCTGGGCCTGTGTTACACGGACGGACGGACGGACGGACGGACGGACAGACGGACGGACGGATGGACGGACGGACAGACGGACAGACGGACGGACGGACGGACGGACGGACGGACGGACGGACAGACGGACAGACGGACGGACAGACGGACGGACAGACGGACAGACGGACGGACGGACGGACGGACGGTGTTTGTTATCTACTGACTCTTTTACTATTTTTGTTCATTTCGTCAGCTTTTGAATAAAAGAAACCAATAACTGTTGCAGTAGGTATATATACTACATGACGTGTACCTATTGCTTTGTGTGCATGGCGCCTATCCTGACTATTTCTTTAGCAACTTTTGTGAGTTTTTGAAAAAAAAGGGCAGTGTTTACTGATAACTAACTAATTACTGGAACTGATAAATATCTTGTGTGATATGTCCATGTATGGTCAACGCTTTGATGAGAAGCATGAAAGTCACCTTACGTTATGGTGCCTCATCTGCCTGGCAGGCCTATTTGATAAACATTTGATCTCGGAGGCAGTTCATCCAAACGAGAGTCACTGCTGTGTCTATTGATTGATGGCTGCACCTCCCGGCCCCGGGGGTGTAAGGGGGTGTCACGGGCGGGATGTATTTACATATGACGAGCTCACAAATAAGAAGGTGATCGCGATCTGTAAACCGTGATTGAGTTACGTGTCACGACGTGATGAGGGGGGGGGGGGGTTAAACGGCGCACGTGACTGTGTACCACCTGGGGTTTACGTTTGTTACATTCTTTCCTAATAATAATAAAAGTATAGACTACCCCACTAAATATTGGGACAAACCTGTATCATTTGATGCTAGTATGTAATATTAAGCAGTAAATGTTATAAAATCACTGTACCTAATTAATGCCGTAACACAAATGATATAAAAAGATTATAAACGATTTAGCAACGTTGAAAATTCTAAAATTACCTAAGTAGTAAAGACGAACACATCATGTCTGTAAGGACACTTATTGTATAAGCCCCGCGGTATTCGAACCCGCACAACTGCTCGACAATCACAACCCCTACTAATCCACTGGTGTCAATAGCTTCCCCGTGCAGTTAGCCCCCCCTCAATGACACTGTTGCTAATCCTTACTTATGGACCATAACAGTAATACATACGTTATTATGAAATAGCTTTTACGGATTTTACCGCGGTTTATTAAGATTTTTACAAGCCCGACGATTCGGATACTTTACAGCAACCATGGTCACGGGAGTACACCAACATATAATCTAATATAGATGGTAGTAGAGGCGAGCTAACTATCTGAAGTGCATTAAAAGCCCTTTATGTCGTGTCAGTCATTACGCTGCCTGTGTTGGTCTCTTTCTCAAACACATTACACACCAAAGCTGTTGCATGGCAGGAATGACAGATGGTACCAGCGCGGGACGCGGGTACACCGCACGTATGTACTCGCTGTATCATCAGCTGCATTATTCGTATATCGTCCTGCATGTTTCCGTGCCGTCCCGTGAAACAGCTTTGCTGTGTTTCGTAGAGAACAGGACAGGCGGTGTAATTACTGGCACCGAGACTTAACATCTTATGTCTCAGGATAGGCAACACATAAATGAGTTGCCTGGGCTCGTTCCAGGTAAACTAGTTTATGTTCATGGGCGACGTCGACCACTTACCATCTGCCAGTTTGCCTATCCAACTAACATAAAAAATGCTTACGAAACAAACAGACAAATATACTTTACTGTCTTCTATCTTACCAGGGATGACGGTGTTGACGATGAAGACTTATGTACAAGTTAAAGTTAAGAAGGTAACTGCAATAGGATTAACTATGAGAACAGTTGCTTTTAAATTAACTTCTTAGTTATCTAAACGAGGCCCTCGATCGCTGACGAGAGGCTCCTGATGGCCCGGGGGGTGCAAAGGGTGCCGGGGGGTGTTGGGGGTGTCGGGAGGCGTCATAAAACGGTTTCAATCGGAGGAGATCGTAAACCACGCTCGGGATTTTATCACCATTACCGTAGCTTGCTTGGCGAGTAGATTTCGGGAGGCAGCTCGTTTATATTGCAGTAGAAATAACTTCCTCGCGTGTTCTGTTGTTACACTTATGTGAAATTTAGTAATATGTGAACCGTTTGTGACCAAATAACCTGTTTATACTATAACACTGTATCGAGGAAAATTGCTAAGAGGGCTGTCCCGGTTAAATATATAGCAAGTAAAATACTCCCAGGATAGACATCAAATATACCTACATTTTTGTCACGAAAATGAAAGGCTTTTACAATTATTCCGAACCCAATTTTTTAAATAATTTATAGTACACCTTTGATTATATATACGTCTAGATTGCTAGTCCTACGCCTTAGCACGGCACTGTTTCAAATACTATAAATTTATAGTATTCGCAGCGAACCGCTGCCAGTGCCTTTAGCGCGCTATCGAGTGCAGACGTATTTATTGCTCCCGGATTTTTAATTATTATGACGTTTTGTGCTGTGAAATCTTGCAAAAACTATGTCCAAAAAAAGAATAAGGATAAGAAGATTACATTTCATCAGTAAGTATTTTGTTTCTATATGTGCAAGTCACTTATTTTCAATTTAACAAAATAGTTTTCATAAGAGCGTCATGCCGACACTGACAAACAGTGTTGCCATTATAATTGTATTATATTTCCCTGTGTCGGTTGTGTTAAATATTATATAAATTTTAATAAGTCTTATAATTTGAATATTAGGCTCTGTCTGTAGTATAAAAAACTAGTCTGACTTATACGACGGATTTTTTTTTATGTTAGTTGGATAAGCAAACTGGCAAACGTACCACCTGATGGTAAGTGGTCGACGTCGCCCATGAACATAAACTAGTATACCTGGAACGAGCCCAGGCAACTTATTTATGTGTTGCCTATCCTGAGACATACGATGTTAAGTCTCGGTGCCAGTAATTACACTGCCTGTCTTGCCCTTCTCTCCGAAACACAGCAAAGCTGTTTAACGAGAGAAACAAGCAAGATGGTGGTACCCATGCAGCCGGGAGCGCGGCACAGCGCTTCCCTTTTTTTCAGCATTAGCCATGGACAGTAATCTATCCCCACCATGGTTCTAATTGAGCCGGGGGCTCTTTGTACTCCTCTTATAAGAAGAGGGGACAAAAGAGCAGGGGGACCTGGGGAGACCCACTCCCCAGGCGGGATGCCTCAGAGCATTTCCCGGCGTAAAAGAAAAAAAAAATGGTCAGTAATCTATGAAAGTAAATTGTGACTTGGAACAGTAGGATTGACTATCGGAAACTCTAAATAACGCGGAGTAGATTATTGATAGATTTTTAAAATTCAAGGGACATGTTTTAAGGATATTTGTTTATTATTAATATTCATATTTTTAGATTTCCTAAAGATCCAGTACTCGTCGATCGTTGGATAAAAATAGTAAGGCAGAGCAGAAATGAAACTTGTTGGAAACCAAAACCTAGAACGTGTATTTGTTCTGTTCATTTCTTTAAAAATGACAAATATTTTACGAAGAGTGGACGACAAAAAATAAAAAACGGGGCTGTGCCAACAAAGGTATATTAAAAAAGATCTTGTAACTTGTATGTACTGCGCAAAATTTAAAAATGTTTATTACTGTTATAGTGACGTTTATTTCAGGCTTTATTTTTGACTTCAAAAAAGTCGGACAATGATGAAACAGATAAATCTGACAGCGACAATGATGTAAATAATGCAATAAAAATCACAGAAAAATCAGAATTTGGCCCAGTAAGTATAAGTCGTTTACATCACTAGAAAGACCGCAGCGGTCAAACGATCGCAATTTCATTTTTGATCTGACCTATACCCAGAACCAAGACATCGTCGTCGTTTTTGTTTTATGACTTTTAATAATTTGGCTTTGTTTATCGTTTTTTGAACTGTTTATAACGAAAGTTTAATTGATGTTTATACAAATTGACCTAATACCAAGAAAGTCCACAATGGTCATTTGACCGCAATGTTTACAAATGCGATTGTGGGTAGTTGAAACAACGTACTTTTATTGTCATTTCGTTTAGTTCTTGGCATAGTCACGACGTAAAATTATTACCTATTATTTTACAATAATCATGTCGAGGAACCGTTCTCATCGCGATCCAGAAATACTTGAACAGCTGCAAAATATACCGCAAGACCAATCAGTTTGTGAACAGACTGAAGAAGAAAGACGTATTTTGCAATTAGATTCTGATAGTGAAGACAGTGATTACAATGCAGTTAGACGAGAAAGTGATTTTTCTAGTGATGATGATGAATGTACTCGCAGCGATTCTGATGGTAAGTAAACATATTTCTGTCTTATCTAGTTATGTGTAGAAAATTTCAAATAAATTATTTTTGTCAGTACTCTCAGATACATATATGATTGTTTTAGATTCACTACCCCTTTCTACTTACGTAAGAAGAGGTCAAGGTCGAGGTCAAGCCCGTGGTCGAGGCCGAAGTCAAAGATATCGTGGCCAAATATCAAGAGCACAATCTGAAGTTGTTTATCAAGATACCGATGGCGCGGTATCTTTAAATTTCGTACTTTGGAGCCCTGGGAATCTGTCAGCATCAGATCAACCTGGTCGCCGTCCACGGCAAAATGTTCTGACAGAAGGAGCCGGACCCACTTCTTTTTCAAAACGGTGCTTCAAAGGTAGCATTTTATCAGCATGGAAACTCATTATTGATGTTTCCATTTTGCGGCATATTCAGAAGTGACCTCACACATATTCAGCAGTGACCTCACAACCTAGCACTGACTCCCTTCCAGTGCTGGAAGTGGAACATAGTAGGAAGAGGAGACAGTGTTCTATGCAAAAATGCAGAAACAAAACAAACAAACATTGTGATACCTGCAATAAACCATTATGCGGTTCTTGCAATGTGAACAAAATATTAAAGTGTCATCTTTGTGCGTAAAATATGTATATATTTTTTAGATTTATTACTTAAAATAAATATATCTATGTCCTTTGGTTGTTTTCTTAATTACCCAATGTATAAATTACAAATATCAAAGCATAACATATAAATAAAACATGAAAACACATAAATACGTCATTTGACCGCTCGTGGTCTTTCTAGGTAGTTAAAAATTTCGGTCTTCCTAGTGTTAAATTGATAATAAAAAATTATTGTTATTGGATCCGTTATTTTACCGTAACTGGTTTCCATCCTTTTACCACACGGTCACAAGTTATTGATGCGTTGTTTCTCTACAAAGTTATTCGTAATAAAATTGATTGTCCCCAAATTATTGAGATGATAGGTTTTCGTGTCCCGTCTCGTTATCCGCGAACACCAGTAACGCCACTGTATTGCCGACCTAAAAGAACAAACCTTGGTGCCAATTCTCCACTATCTAGAATGATAAGTATAATCAACTATTGCAGTAAAGTCGTGGATATGTATTTTGACTCTCCCACATCCTTCCGCAAGTGTTTAAACGAAATTTTAAATCCGTAAAGTGACTCTTGTGACTATTATTCTATTATTTACATTTTATTTTTTGTATTGTCTATTTGTATTTGTTTTTGATTTTTGTTATATTTTTTAATTGAACATTCTATTTAATATAATTTGCTAAATTAATGACATTACTATTATTATTATTTTTTATTTTTGTTAAATTGTCTACTATTTTATACTTACTTATTAATTCGCGCCATAAATGTATGCTTTCCACTTAATTTTTATTAATACATGTATTTTGACATTTTTTTTTATTATTATTGGACTTTGATGACATTTTTACTTGTTAAGTGATCTAATTAAGAATTTATCCTAAATATTTCTGAATTCTGACATTGTAAATTACCTGAATTATTATTATTTAATATCATCACTCTGACAGATACAGAATGGAAATCTTATGTAGTAAAAATAAGTACTTAATAATAATGACACAAAAAATCTTAGTTTAAATTATTTTAATTATTGGACTGTAAATGTGCATGCTGAGTTTATCTTTAAGTAATTGTTAAAACGTTTATTTTTTTACTGATCTTTTTTTTTCAAATTGTTTTACGTGTAATCAATTGTTGATAAACCTAAATAAATATAATAAAAATCCGTTGTTTTATTAATTATTTATTTTTAGAGTACGTCATCTTGCGTAGAATTGGACATTTCTGCCGTAACTAATCCTGGAGATCCTGTAAGCTTAAATTTTAATACAATTAATTTACAAAATAACGAATCTTTTGGTTTCGCAATCAAATTAATTGTACGTTTCAGGAATTACAGTCTTCAGATATGGATTCTATTTTTGACACCCCCAAAAAAGCTAAGTTGAGAAAAAACTTGCGTAGAAAATCTATAGCGTTAATTAAACAAGGCCGTAAAATAAAAAACCTTCAAAAAAGAAATCGCCGGCTTCAAAAGAAAAATGCATCACTCAAGGACATCGTTAAAATCTTTAAAAAAACAACGTTATATTGATAACGATATTCACAATATATTATCTAAAACACATTCGCTGCCCCGTTATACACAAATTTATTTAAAAAAATTTAATGAAAATAAGAAAAGGCCTATGTCCAAATACACGGCAGAGTTTAGAAAATTTTGTTTGACTTTAAATTTTTACTCGCCTAAGGCATATATTTATGTTAGAAACACCTTTAACACCTGCCTACCACATCCTAAAACGTTAGCCACTTGGTATCGAAGTATCAACGGAGCACCAGGATTTACCAATGAGGCTTTTACGGTGTTGAAATTAAAATCACAAAACAGTAAGATATCATTAATTTGTGGTTTGATTGCTGATGAAATGGTGATCAGGCAGCAAGTTATTTGGGGCGGTAAACAAAATCATGGCTATGTTGACATGGGTACAGGTCCAACTGAAAATTCTGATAGAGCTTCTGAAGCCTATATTTTTATGCTTGTTTGCCTTAACGAAAGATGGAAAATTTCTTTAGGCTATTTTCTTGTTCACGGACTTACTGGGGATCAAAAGTCTAATTTAATAAAAATATGTTTAACAAAGTGTCACGAGACTGGAATCAAAGTTGTGTCCTTGACACTCGAAGGCCATGCCACAAATCTCTCGGCCATGGAACTTTTAGGATGTAAAATAAATGACCCTGAAAATCTATTGACCACATTTAAACATCCATGCGCGAATTATAAAATTGCAGTTTTGCTGGATCCAGTCCATATGTTGAAATTAATTAGTAACCATTTTGAAAGTAAAAAACAATTTCTAGATTTAGATGAAAATGTCATAGAATGGGATTATATAGTTCAATTAAATAATCTTCAAGAAAAAATGGGACTGCATTTAGCGAATAAACTGACTCGAAGACATGTTCAATTCCGGAATTCTATTATGAAAGTAAAACTTGCAACACAATTACTGAGCCGAAGTGTCGCAGTCGCTTTACGTTGTTTTAGAGAAGATTTAAATTTAGATTTATTTAAAAATAGTGAGGCAACAAAAAAATTCATAGAAATGTTTAATAATCTTTTCGATATATTCAATTCAAGAAGCTTACAGCAACATGGTTTTTGCCACCCTTTAATACCTCACAATGTGGATGAAGTGACATCATTCCTCTCTAAAGTAAAAGAATATATATTAAATTTAAATATCAAAATTTCAAGAAAAAGGACGTTCCAAGAGAGCCAAAGAACTCGATGCGTAACTTTGAAGAGTTACCGACCCATAATTAAAACTCAGGCTAAAACGGGTTTTTTAGGCTTTCTTATTTGCATAGAAAGCTTAAAACATTTATATGACACTTTAGTGGTAGAGTCTAAAGATATGAAATATATAAGTACCTATCGTCTTAGCCAAAATCACCTGGAAATCTTTTTCGGGTCAATCCGCATGCATGGTGGATACAATGACAATCCGAATGCTCGCCAACTAAAAGGAATTTACACAAAACTTATGTGGCACTTGGAGCTAAAAGTAAGTGAAACTGGAAATTGTATCCCCATGGAAAATATTGCTATTTTAACATGTACTTCTGCTTTAAAAGTTATCAATGCCACCACTTCATCGCGTCAATTCGATGAAGAGGATATTATTTCTGAGGAAGATTTTACAGACACGAGTAGTGCTTTAGTTTTAACATGGTTAGATGATAGGCAACCAGTACAATTTAAAAATATTGTAGTCGGCTACGTAGCCGGCTGTGTTGTAAAAATATTAAGAAAAAAAATCAAATGTGTGATATGCATAAACAACATGATTTCTCAAGAAAAATTAAACTGGTAAATCTTAAAGATAAAGGAGGACTCATCTATGCATCAAAACCAGTTTACAATCTTTGCTTATTGACTGAGAATATGATCAGAAGTCATATAAAATGCAATACGATTATTAGTGAAGTGCAACTGAATAAATGCGTCGCTAAAATTATGACGCAATTTATTGGCAAAAATGTTTTCCATCATCCACTGAACACCTTTATGGTCAACATCATGATATAAATCTTACTAAGCTCATAGTTGAATCGTTTTTAAACATTCGTTTGCATTATTCAGCCAACGCCCGAATACTCAAACGAATCTCAAATGTAAGACGTACTTAAACTCATGCTACGACGTGTCAGATTCAAAGAAAAAAAGAGGGACAACACGAGTTTAAGTCCGTCTTAAATTTGAGATTCGTTTGAGTATTCGGGCGCAAGACTGATAATTTACTAAAGAATTTTGCATCAAAACGGCAGCTATTTCGGAAACAGCTGCAATTGCAGGGTTTTTAATTTTTGTCATGACAACGTACGTTCAATGAACGTTACGGAAGTCAAGTAATAGGTTGGAGTAAAATCTTTTCGCATATATGGATGAAGTGACATCATTCCGAACGATTTTTGAATAAACCATTCATACCATAACTATATTTTATTTTATTATACCACCAGACCTCTGCGCCATGACCGTCTGGTGTAGCGGAACTGGTCACTTTACGCAGTGGTTCACGCGCGGTTTCAAATCCCAACAAAGGCAGCCAATTTGTACAATCCTATTCTACTAAATTTGACTCAATCACGTTATCTATTTCATAACACAAATTCTCTCGAACTTACCACGTCTAAGTCGTGCGAGTGACGCTTATTTTTTTAAATGTAAAATGAAGTATCCTGCATTTTAATTAGGTATCTCTTGTCTTCATTAACATTAAAAAAATACAATTCAATTCGTTTCTTTCATCTCAATTTGTGCATAAAATTTCCCTATTTTAAAGGAAAAAAGTTGTAACTGGGTAATGGGTATCACCGTACACGCACACAAATACAGCCGACGCGAGTGTACAACATGTCTTCACGCACACAAGGTTATAAAAGTTACGCCGTTCAAATGACATCCCTCTCAAGGCGACACGGTATCTAGACGTATATATAATCAAAGTAGTACACATCTAAAGTAAGGAATCAGGTCCGCCTTTAGTAAATATTTAATAGGCATTCAAAGTCTAACAGCCAAAAACTACAGTTTGTCCACATAACATCTTCGATTTTTTCTTAAACTTACTTACTACATTTTTCAAAGTGATTGTTTTTTCCCAGATACCTACATATTTAACATTATTAGGCATCGAAATAAATACCGGACGCGCGCGGCGCGCAGCGCGTTGGCCGTTGACAAATGGCCAATGAGCATTGAGCGACGAGCGTTCCTAAAACTTCAGTGGTAACTGGTAGTGATTACATTCTCTTGGCTTCAGTGGCCCAGCAGAGCTCAGGGAGACGTCACGTCAGTTTACCGCCGAAATATTCATCGCAATCTAGCGTGTGTGTGTGTGTATTCAGAGGCACAGAGCTAAATGAGGTAAGTATAATTTTGTTAAATTTCGATTTAGTAGTCATATATTTATTGACGCTCGAAACAAGTTAATTTGACATAATTTTTTGGTTTTAGTGAAAATGAGGATGCGAAAAGATAGATATTATAAAAACGTACACGATTCAAGAAAAAAAGAATTTCACATAAAAAGTAAGTTACGTTAGTATAGACGTTACGTATGTAGTTAGTACACAATTAAACCCTTTATACACGACCCATCTTGCTGTACATCCCGCCAATATCATAAGCACAAAACACGGTGCTAAAGTACCATAAAATATGAATAGGCTTGAGTTTAAATGTTATATAAACCAGTCAGCAGTTAAGAAAGAAAGAAGAAAGAAAGAAAAATTTATTCGTGAAACTACTTACTTAACTACATAAGACACAATTAATAATATAACATAATATAATCCTTGTAGTTACACAAAACGGCCTCAACTCAGTGTTTGCTGGAATTACCACTCCAGCACTGGTCTTCCGTTGAGGCCATTCAGTGAAGCCACGAAACGATTACACAGCACAAAAAAAAAAAAAATATAACAAAAAAAAACACAATTGATCGCTTAATATAGCTATGACAACATAATATTATGTTTACTGAAAAACACAGAAAACATACAAAAAAGCAGTTAGAGCTTGTGTCGCAAGGTCAAAATGGATCGTGAAACATTTTCAAGACCATTTTTTCTAAACTGAATAGTTTGCGCGAAAGACACTTCCAAAGTGGAATAATAAAACTAAAAAAAATATATGATGTACATTACCATGCAAACTTCCACCGAAAATTGGTTTGAACGAGATCTAGTAAGTAGTTTTCTTTTAATATGTCATAAATCGTAAACCGCAATTTACCTTTCATTCAATCATCTGAGATATAAAAAACATTTAATTTCATAAACATAATCCTTATGCATAAACCGTGAATCATTATTTTCTAATAATAAATCTGTAATAGGTGCCTCAGTAAATAATAATTATAATACACGCGGGGCGTGGTCGGCTTGATCGGTAGCGGGTGCGGAGCGCGCGGGGGGCAGGTTCTCGACTGCGCTTACCCTTACTTAATTGCGATTACAAGAACTTTTATATTATGTTACTGGCTGTTACGGAACCCTTCCTGGACGAGTCCGACTCGCACTTGGCCGCTTTTTTGTTAATAATAATAATATTTGATCATCAGGATCAGATTGACGTGGTAAGTTCTCAAAGAACTTGTGTTACGATACCCGACAACGGAAATATATTTAATACTTTTATAGTATTTTATATTATACATATATTTAAAATTATTATTATATATTACACATCCATGACCCAGGAACACAGAAAATATTTTTGTTCCCTGGCGGGATTCGAACCCGCAACCTCCGACTTGAGCACCAACGCGTTTTCCACTGAGCCACAGGGATCGTCATTATTGTTGATAAAACAGATGGTTTACATTAAAACACGTTTTCTCATATAATTCGTAATCTAGTCACGCAGACTCACGCTTGATGCGGCACGATAGTCTGTATACTACATACTGCGCCGCGGCCTTGAGCTGACGTACAGCTCGGATGGATCGTGTATACGCTAATATAAATATGCTAACTTTAGCGCCCCCCGCGGCTCCCCGCGCGCTTCTCACCGCTCACCGCAGCTCCCCGCACAACGCGCCGGCCGCAGTATGAAGTGACTCCGTAGTCACCGGCGCAGGCGGACGTGTACCCGAGGTCCGGACCCGCCCAGTCATGGACACTGACGAAAAGCCTGTCATAGTCGAGGAAGCGGAGACTGTGTGGACCGAAGAGCGCTGCCTCGAGTTCCTGGATAAGTACCGCGCGGAACCGTGCCTGTGGGACTGCCGCCTGCCCTCGTTTAAAATGCGCGTGACCAAGGGGGACGCGTGGCGACGGGTGGCAGGTGCGCTGTCCTGGTTGCCCACCCTGCACGAAATGAAGAAGAAGCGGAACTCGCTCATGAGCTACTACAGGATACACATCCACAAGTTCAAGGTGGCTCTGGAGGCCGGCCGCGAGTACCACACCAACTGGTTCGCCTTCCGCACCATGCACGGCTTCTTGGCGCCGATATACGCGGAGGACTCCCCCGCGGGCTCGGAGGTACGTTTCACACACATTTGTAGACGTGTCAGGTGTGAAGTATAGAACCGTCGTTGCTGCAGATCGCTCATGATCTCCCATCACTCATCATCAGTACAACATTACATGTACGATATTATTGATAAATATAAGTCGAACACCGAGTAAATTTAGCAAACGTCAAGCAACAGGGAACATTGGTAGATAGTGGACACTTGTTTGGATTAAGTCTCTCGAGGTGACTTTAGGTCCATGGTCCGTGGCTGGGAATACCGCCCAAGCCGAAGTAAGAAACGCACTAAGGGCTGGATGGCATTCTAAAAATATCATGCCACTAGCGTCACCTCAGGGTACCGGTAACCGGGCGCCCCCTGTTGCAGGTAGCCTTGTCCCCGCACCCGGGCAACATGGAAGACAATAAGAGAAGAAGAAAAATAATACTCAACAAAGCCAAGGCGTACGAAACGACGACTCAAAGGAAGAGGCGGCTGGCCAAGGCAAAGAGAAAGCGAGAAGAGAAGAAGGAGATAGCGAGGGCCCAGCAGCTGCAAAAAAGGCGGGTGCTTAACTGGATGTACGGGCAGCCCCGGGGTCAGGTGAGAACCGGGACATCAACAACAACCGCGTTTGTTCGCTTGTTCTGCTCAGGGCGCGCCTCGGAACCGTCGGCTGACGTTCAGGGAGCTCGTTTGATGGTACGATGTTGAACAACGTACATTTTATATTTGAAACGGCTGGACTATGTTGGGTTTGCTGAACCACGGAGGCTCCCGAAAACATTAAAACCGTCTCCAACTTACAAGTGTTGTTTAATAGACTCCCATCTCAATGCCCATGCTTTAGTCCCGTTCAATTGGTAACATCGATTTCTCGTTACAGGTGTGCACCCCGGACGGCGATGGCAGTCGGTCGTCCTCCTCCCTACCGGTGATCACGACCAGTCGGACCCTCAAGCGCTCTCTCAGCGACCACTACGAGGAGCCCCCTGGCTCCCCCAGCGACCACGACGAGGAACCCCCTGGCTACCCGCAGTTCATTCCACTCCCAGGACCTTGTAAGTCGGAGCGCAGTGACTCGCAGTTCGACCGGTTCTCGGGGCAGACGTGCTACGACGAGTTCGATCAATTCGGCCTGATGTTAGCCTCCAAGGTGAGGAGGATCGATGATTTTAAAGAGCGGGAGACGGTGATGAACGTGATACAGAACATCGTGTTCCAGTCGGTTATGAGGAGCAGACCGGCCGAGCTGCCGCCGAAATCGGAGGGAGACGCGTGTGCACCGGAGACTAGAGACAGGCTGTCCTAGGTGACCGACTCAGCTGTTGGCTGGTTGTCTTCAAGTTTGGATTTAAGTTATGTTAAAATTTTAATATTATGATATAAAGACCCTATCGTTCATTGATTCCTTGTTCAATTGATTTTTGGAATAAATTCCAAATTGGAATCCACGTTGACACTGTTAACTAAACATTTCAATATTTCGTACCAAATAGTTTGAACGGCACCAAAACCGGCCTACCACAACCGAACATATGTTCAATAATAGGACGTCTCCAGCTGATTCGCCCGGGAGTCGAACGGGCACCCCGCGCCCGACACCACAAAGACTGCGCGACTGAAATATGCGGTTCGAGCCGAATTTACGCACAAAAAATATTTTTTATTCGCCGACTCATATTATATTGTGTAAATAATTCGTACCTATCGTATACGTATTAAGAGGATTACAAATTTTTGTGTTGTGCACTAAGGTGGTAACACTCTTACAATATCTAATGTCTTTATTAAATTGTTATGTTATATTGAATCCGTATCTTTTTGAATGTTATATAATATTTTGTTTATAAATTTGTAAATAATTTATTAAGTGTTTTTATTTGTAATTTCCAGACGAAACCTTTTAATCTAAGTCGTCCCTCGACCAGCACTCGTGGGGCAACTGGTTAAAATTGACGTCTCATGGTGTTACCATAGCGTAAGGAACAATAGTGTTACTACAGAAGCTAAACAAATTCAGGAAGAGGCTTTAATGAACATCAATAAAATGGGTTATTGGATGATTCGACCAAATTTAACGGGCACCAAATGTGCGAATGTGTTGCGAATTGACTTCTTAAAAAAAACTTAGTTATCTCTGTAAGCGGTTCGCACGAAGTTATTCGAATTACACGAATTTTGTTGCCGGTCCATGTTGGATGCGAGCAGAAAGGCGAGCAGCAAGCGATCGGTCATCTTGGCGTTCATTCAGGGAGGACCATTATTTTTTTTTCTTGGTTTCGCATACCACCGGGTCCGGGGGGACCAGGAGGTTATGTGGGACTCTCTGCGCCCGAGCAGGTGGTAAGGTGGACGCAGACTCTACCCACTAAACCCCAGCGGTGTTCTCCTCATCGTTTGGGTGACCCGGCGCGAGAGCTGTAGTCGTCCGTACCAGGACACAACGGTGTGCCGTATGGCACTCTTCCCTAGAGGCGGGGGGTGGCATCCCCTCCTCGTTCTCCGCTTAAGACACACTGAACACACAAGGGTGCCTTATAGCTCGGACCTTACGTGCGCGCAGCAAATCCCCCGATTGGCCGCGCACAGGTCCCTCACGGCGGTGCGACCGCCTGTCGCCGCCGTGCTCTTCTGCGGGAAGGGGCAGCAGTGCGCTCCCTCTCCCGCTCCGCCTCCTCCTTCTGCGACATCACGTCCTCGCAGAAGGAGAGGACCATCTGCCATGTGCTCTCACTGACAGTCATCGCTCGGATGACCGCAGGGAGCGACAGGTCCGCGCCAACCTCAACGATGAAGGGCGCCCTTGCCTCCGCCCAAGCTGGGCACTCCGCCAGGGTGTGGTCTGCAGTGTCTTCACTGCTGTTGCAGTGATGACACCCTGGCGAGTCCTCTGCCCCTGCCACCTCCCACAGATACCTTCCGAAGCATCCGTGCCCCGTCAGAATCTGCGCAAGGTGGAAGGTGATGATGCCGTGCCGCCGGTCAATCCACTGCTCCAGGATTGGACCGACGGCCAGCACGGTGCGGTGTCCCGCACTAGGCTCCTTTAGCCTCTCCTTCCACTGACGGAGCACTTGCCTTCGTAGGCGGCTCCGCCAGGACTCCTCTTCTATTCAGGGAGGACCATATCTCAACATTCAATAGAACAATCGTTAATTTACATAGCAACAAAGTAAAAAATCATTTAGACACATGAATTAAGCAAATATAAGAATATTTAACAAAGCACAAAATAGCGAGAGAGCAAAATGGCGCCCATCCACTGACAAGCTATCCAATTCGTTCTTCTTCTATTTTACTAGCTGTCAGGTGATGTTGCCATTACCTAACCGTCAAAGCAGTTTTAACCTAACAGTATATTATAAATATATTGGAGCTGTTATATAGATTGACTCATCACGATATCTCTGGAACTATAAGACCTAGAGACTTGAAATATGGTAGGAATATTACTTTTGCCAGGTAGAGGTCAGCTAAAAACGGATTTTAAGAAGTTCCTCCTCCTCCCCCTTTGACAGAACGAAGTATGTGCGCCCGCACATACTTCGTTCTGTCAAAGGGGGAGGGGGAGGAAAAGCTAGTGTTATAATATATGTAAACCGCATCGAAATTATTTTGGTTAGTAAAGGAGACCATCGCCGTCCAGGACTCGTCGTCACCGAGCATCGCAGTGATGACGCTCGGCAGAGACAAGTCCCCTCCGATGACCGATGTCAGATCATGACGCAGCGCCGCCCATCTCGGGCACACCTCGAGGGTGTGCTGGTCCGAGTCCACCGCCGCGCCACAATCGTGACACACTGTCAACGGCTCCCTGCAGGCCGTCTGGCACAGGTACTCACTAAAGCAACCATGCCCGGTGAGCACCTGTGTCAGATGGAAGGTGAGGGGTTTGAGCTTACGGCGCATCCACCCCTCAAGAACCGGACGCAGAGCTACCGTTAGGCTTTTGCCGTACGGCTATCGCGCCAGGTCCTCCCCCCACCTTCGCAACTTTATTTTGTTTTGTGGTCCTACCGTGACCTCGCGCCCGGAATGAAAAAAAACCAATAATCGGATAAAACCCGTAAGAAGTATTTTCATTATAGTACACTGTTGAGCGACAATAAAATGTATTCACGCACCCGATGGTACCCAGCTGATATACAGCAATATGCACATCGGGGATGTTTATGGGTCCATAAACATCGCGGGGCTGTCCCGGTCGGACGTCCCGAGCCCCGGCTTCATCCCGGGAACAAAGGGAGAATACGCTTACGTAATAGCGCTATAGGCGTAGTGGTTACGCTGTAAGGTATAAGGTTCAATGTGTCAGTAACAATAGTTTTATATCCTATAGGCGTAGTGGTTACGCTGTAAGGTATAAGGTTCAATGTGTCAGTAACAATAGTTTTATATCCTATAGGCGTAGTGGTTACGCTGTAAGGTATAAGGTTCAATGTGTCAGTAACAATAGTTTTATATCCTATAGGCGTAGTGGTTACGCTGTAAGGTATAAGGTTCAATGTGTCAGTAACAATAGTTTTATATCCTATAAACTCTGAGCTGGTTCTTCGAGTCGTTCGAGTTAAATTTATTTAATAAAATAATTTTCTTTATTCTACGAGAGCTGTGAGCTGTTTGGTTCCTCAGCCGCTCTATGGTCTATACTCTATGGTCTATAGAGACCCTCGATACAGTTAGACCTACAGTATCCCACATGAACCACACCAGGCAGGGTGGGTAGGTAGCCAGGTAGCACCGCCATTTTAAAAACAAATTACCTATTACAAGGCAAATTATGTGGACCCTCCTCCTGTTGGTCATCTAAGTTTAAGCCAAAAATTAATTAGCAATTAATTAACTTTAGTGTCGGAGGTTCAGGAAATAATGCCATAAACGTACGTCGTTAAACTGTTAAAAAATTAATTAAAATTAGCTGTAATTCATTATTATGATATTAAAATGTATGAAATATATACCCCACGATAAATATGGCTGGCGCGTATAGAACAGCCTTGAAAAGGCAGGCCCATTGTATTTAATGAAAACCTTCTGCTGTCCAGATTCTACTGGAGTAGGAGGAGACAGGACTCAGGAGTAGGAGAAAGTATATAGTAAAAGTAAAAAAGTAAAAAAAAAAAAAAAAAAGTATGCTTACTTATTGTTAATTATACTTACTTAAATAAAGAAATAAGAAAGATGGTGATGGTACCCACACAGCCGGTGAAATTCACACTATAATATCAATAGGACAGAGGACTTGTTCCCATTTTATTACCTCACCCCATAAGTTTAACAGAAACAGATTCACTAACGATAAAAATTACAATAAAACTAAAATTTAAACCGGCCGTAAAACTCATAAGTGGTCATAAACAACACTGTTACAATGGGAGGGCCATTAAAGGTGTCATGACGAGAAAAAAGGGGATTTAGGAGCGTGTGAGGGGTGCCCCTAGCGTGACGGTACCGGCCCTGGGCCCTGACAGGACGTAAATCTTTTATTTCCTTAATTACTAATCTTATGATGGGCTTGAAAAAAGGATGTTAACTAGTGGATTCAAAAGATATACTAAAAAAGATAATTAAAATCTTAGTGCGACTCGCACAACCATACATTTTTAACACATGTCTTGTAATATTTTTCAAAACACGTTTTTTGTTTGGCTGTTCTTTAACTTTCATTTCTATTATTTGTGGTTATAGAATAGAGGCTGTTGTAATACAAATTTTGAACATTTTGAATATCAAGGTGACACATGGACTGACTGAGAAGACTTAGTAATAACAAGTCAAAATAATACAATAGACGATAATAATTGGCTATTGCACAATTCGGCTTATATCACATAATGTACCAGACCGACACTATAAAAAGGTGAGAATTTAGAATATTTGCGGTTTTTATTTAGCCTCCCTATCCCCCTAACACCCACTTTAAACACTGATTCTTAGAGGTCAAACGCAGACCATAGGGATCTAGTTATCAGGTCTACCTATAATAACTCTACCAGGTTTCAGTATCCCTCCAATTGAGAAAACTTCTAAAATGAAACCATTGATTATAATTAGGCTAACGATAGCATCATATTTTTCCGTTTCGCGTCGGCAATTAAAAATTAAAAAAGTAGAAATTTTCGGAAAAACTCGCTGGATCTATTAACTAGTTTATTAACTAGTAGTTAAACAGTTGTGGGGAGTTTAACCGGGACCTCAGTGGAGGGCTCGTTTCGTTTGAAGGGCCTATGAAAGGTTGTTAACATTAAACGGAATATTAACCGTGTAATTTAAAACGTACGATATTACAATAAAGTTACTAATTTAAAGTGTCAGTGATAGTTGAACCACGCGATCACATTAAATTTTTTGATCATCACTGAGTCGCCCAGAAGGGCTTTTCAACGAGTACCAATTTTTATCTAGTGAAAGTGTCAGTGCCAAGGAGCATTTGCTGTGTGTTGCCATGCGGAGCGAATCAGCTCACAGAGGTATCTCCTATACTCTGTAACGAGTAACGACCTAAAAGTCGGCCTAACTCCAATGGCCTGGCCTATAACTAGATACGCCTCTTATAGGCGTACTGATGCTGTGTTCAAAAACGGCTTGTTTACCTGAAAATGTATTTGTAATAAACTTTTGTTCGTTAGTTAAAAGCTTTTATTTGATTGTTTAATTATTAATTAGTTACCAATAATTCCGCGACCGTTCTTCGTAACATTCTCCAGACCACGGTATACATAAGGTTACGACGTCATGTTTACCTCCGGAGGAGGCATCGACACATTATTAATATTTAAGAGGACTCAGACCGCGTTAACCTAGTTCCTTGGTGGGTGAAGATGTTACGAGTTATGAATTATATATTACTCGGGAACAAACTTGAATCTTCCGTTACGTGTCCCGCGGTTATCAAACCCGCGACCTTTTGGTAAATATGCCGTCGTTATGACCTTAATAAATTATATACTTAATACTATAACCCCCGCAGGGTCCCTTACTCGACACGTACCGTAATAACACTAGTTCATGGTACCTACTAGATAATACCTAGGTAACACTGAAAATGTTTAGAAAATGAAAAACGGCTTAATGTAGAAAGTTGCCAATACTTTTATTGTTTTTAGAAGTAATCTCCGTTTCTTTCTACACATCGTCGCATTCGATGGAACCACTGAGAAAAGCAGTGGGCCCATTCTTCCTTAGGAGTCTCTTCTATGGCATTTTCGTACGCTTTCACCGCATCTTCAGGGCTCGTAAAGCGAATACCTCGAATTTTATCTTTAGTTCTTGGGAATAAATGAAAGTCTCAGGGCGCCAGGTCAGGACTGTAAGGCGGATGACTCATTATCTCGACACCTGCCATAGTCAAATATTCAACAGTCCGTTTTGCGGAGTGCGCTGATGCATTGTCGTGGTGGAGGAGGATCCTGCTTCGTGGGCGCTGCTGTCGAATTTTTTCCAAGACAACAGACAAACAGCGATTGACATACCAGTCTGCAGTAACTGTCCTTCCATCTTCTAGCACAACTGTCGCGAACTGACCTTTCCGACCAAAGAACGAGGCAATCATCTTTTTTTCCTTCCTTGACTTCTTCCTTTCTTTACCTTAGTTGGCCGATCCTCGAAAGGAAACACCCACTGAGCTGATTGTCTTTTGGTTTCGGGTTCGTAGCAATATATCAAGCTTTCATCACCTGTGATGATGTCAAATACAGCATTTGAGTTACCGCCGTTGAACTTATCTAACATTTGGCGACACCAGTCCATGCGGAGGCGTTTCTGGTCGTCGGTTAAAGTATGGGGAATCCATCTGGTACAAAGCTTCCTGACGCCTAAATGTTCGTGTAATATTTTTTTAACTTGACTCATACCAATGCCTAGGCTTGCCCGTATCTGCTGATAGGTCACTCTCTTATCTTCCTCTATCATGCGTCGCACAGCACTGATGTTATCTTCAGTAGTCGCTGTTAAAGGACGTCCCTCACGCGGATCATCATTGAGATTGCTACGTCCACGCTTAAACTCGTTAAACCAATTGTAAATAGTGGCACGAGATGGGGCTTCATTAAAAAATGCTAATCGCAGCCTATCATAGCTTTGTTGTTGAGTAAGCCCACAACGAAAGTCATAATAAATCATTGACCGAAAATTTTCTCGCGTTATGTTCATTTTCACGTGTAACAAGAGTTTTAGATTTTCCGCCAATTCACAAAAACAAATGACAAATGAATGCAATATTCTACATTAGGTTACCAAAGAGTTCTAAAATTGAAATACAAAAAAGTTTTCATTTTCAATGTTTCTAACTGGCCAGTTCTAAACATTTTCAGTGTTACCCACGTATTAGATATTGACGCACTAGTGTAGATGGTCCGTCACGGGGACGTCCGTATATATATATATATATATATATGAAACGAATACGTCAATATTAGAGGTCATAACTTATAAATAAATATCTGTGACGAAAGATGGAGTAAAATAAAGATAGCTTAGTGTCGTTTACCGTCACGACATTCGAGACGATTTTACTGCCCAACAACAGTAGATGTCTCACAACAAAAAGAAAGACAACATTCAACAATCAATGCATGATCTAGTAGGTACATATTATATTCAAATATCTGCTCCCTGTGTTTGCTCCGATCCTGTATCCTGCCGCCTGCCGCACAGGCCTCCTGCCAACAGCCATGGCAACCTGCCAGGGTATAATCATGATAACTTTGTTTCTCGTAGTTAATGAGATAGTGATCTATGAACACCATTTTCTCCATGTTCCGTCATTCCTTTGTTCTCCACGGCCGGCGGCCTGACCCGCGGCCAGGCCAGGCCACTCTCCGAGCAGTAACAGTTGAAACAGTTAACAAAGAACGTTTATTTAACTAATGACTATCCACTTTGGTTACATAGTATAAAACTTTTTCGCTAAGCTGCGATCAATAACGAGACGGACAGGGTGTAAGTGGACCCTGTGCCCTAGTGATAAGGTCGAGTCTCGCCCGCGCACCTTTACGCTTTCGTTCGCCTGTTACTAAGCGAGCGTGGAGGGAGGGATCACCAACCTTTTTCTGGGGCGGCCCTCCACTTTCACCTTTATTTCGATATTGTTTCTAAGCGGCTCTGGTTTTATATCTCTTCTAAGTATTCTAGAACAGTCGCAATGTTTTGATTACTTATGCATAATTGGTTCGCCCGGGGCTCGAACATACATCCGTTGTTAATATCGAAAAGTGTGAAATTTACCTAATAGTTATACAATAAAAACCAACATAATAAGATAACACCTACCAACACACACAAACATCTAACACATATTTAAATAATTTACCATATATTTTCACATTCGAAATACTAAAATATTTAAATGTGAATAATTATTTCCTTTTCACAAAAAAAAAACATGGATCGTTTTTCGATAATTACATCGTGCTCAAAGGCCGTGAACTGGTTCGTATGTAGTAAATATGTACTTATGATAATGTAAACAGATCGGTGATAACAGCGACACCTCATTTGAATGTGGAATATGAATTTAGATTAATTATGGTGATTCGGGAGTTACTGGCCCCTGACAAGTACACGGACACTTACCAACAGGAGATACCGGCTTTGTAATTTGACGCCAAACATTTTACTGAATAAGTTAAACCTTCACGCTCCTGTAACCTAGATAATATTTTTTCTCAAAAACTTTGATGAACGAACCGTTACAACAGCGAACTTGTAAACGGATAAGTTTATAAATAATAAACAGCCAAAAACAGCTGTTCGTCGTCCCGAAAACTATTAACATTCTCACACATGTTGTTTTGGTAAAAAAGGCAACATAATACAATGTTAGAAAGTCTTAAAATCCTCTTAATGTTTTAATTCAATAGAAGTATTTTAAAAGAAAATGATTCGCTTAATAATCGTTTTTTTTTTTGTTCAATCTAGGTATAACGGAAAATAGACAACAGGTATCGAGAAATTGACGTAAGCATCTCTGTTATTAAATTATTACCATAACCGTTCGAGAAAACCTACAGAAAGCGTGCCCAGAAAGCCTCCACTTATGTAAGACAGAAACATTTCGTTTTGTAAATAATAACAGGACTCAAACGTTATATAAAGCTAACACGACCGATCATAATAACACATTACGACTACAAAATAAACGCACAAAAAAAGGTTGGCAACGGGGGAACCATACCATAAATGCACTCGCTAGCGCAGCGGGGCGGGTGAGGCGTGCGGGACGGGGCGCAGGAGGGGGGCGCGTGAGCCTGCTGGGCCGAAGTGAACCCTGCGTCGCGGGCTCAGGGGCGCCGCCGCCGAGCGGCCTTTGTGGGCCTGCGGGCGGTTACGGCCTTGTGAGTTGTGGCCCAAGCCTGAAGCCGCGCCTGTGTGCGTCCGTGTGAGTCCGTGTACGGCGGTGTGCGTGCACCTCGGTCACGTAGCCCCGGCCCGCCGCTACCGAGCCTCGCAGACATTTCGCTTAAACAGCCAACACAGCTGATAACCAAACGATCACTATATCACACTAATTACATTAGATTTGTATAACCTCAGATGTAAATCATGTTGTTATGCTAGGTTGTTGCCTTAAGTTCCCATTATAATACACTCCCAGACAAATATATTATGTAGATTATATAAAACATAACAATCTCATTTAAATAAGTTATTTTTATGATAGTGAGATTTTAATACTAAAACATGTTATTGTTATGTTTTATTTCCGTACATACATTTGTTGGATGTCCGTTGTGCTCCAGCGTGAGTGCACATAGCAACAGCGTCGTCAGCTGTGCCGAGCGTGGCCGAGCGCGGCCGAGCGGGCCCGAGCGGCGAATTGATTCCACCGAACTTATCTTTTGTTCGGCTAACACGGCTAAATTTAGCCGGCCTGCATCCAAACGCATCCATTACCGTACTCACTCAATCATAATACACACACAGACACACACAACAGGCTGCGAACTGTGATATCTAGAACCATCTCTCCATTGTAGCGTTTCAACTATTAACTTCTATTATTGTTTATACAAACACATAATTGATACAAGGAAAGATGTAGAAGTGAAAACGAAAAAGACTTATTGATAATGTCATATCATCTCATACCTGCAGCTTGTGCACTCGTCAGCAGTTATGATGAGGTTCCTCCAGCCGCTAGAGAACTTGTAGGAAACTGGGTAGAAAATGAGAGAAAAAAAGCTGAAGTAGTTAATAGTACTTTTGTATGATGCTATACTGAAGTTTTTGAAGTTGCGTGATTACTTCGTCCGCCTCGCACCAAGATAATATCATTTGAAACCAATTTACTGAAGTTTAACAATTTAATGAAGCAATCAAAAATCAGTAAAAAAATTCCCGATAACTACTCTTACCCCTACGTTGTGCGACCCTCGAATTTCGTCGAGGTAGCAGGGTTCCAATTACATACAATATTGCACAAGCTGTTGCTCCTGACTTTGTTTGTCATTACGTAAACGTTTATATTTATTCAAATACAATCTAGTTATATATCTAGAAAAAGTACATAATATAGATAAACTACAGTACAAATTATCATACTGATTGTGGGTTGTATAATTAGTGTATAGTTGTAATATGACATCAGTAGATAAAGAAATAAACGTTCTAACGTCGGGACAGTACATCGGGCTGAGGTCCTCATCCTCACCACTTGCCCCCTGCTCTTTTCCCCTTGTCCCCTCTTCTTATAAGAGGGGTACAAAGAGCCCCCTCGGCTCAAATAGCTTCGCCCAAGGTGCAGCGGCTCACCCTCGGCTACCGCCTCACCACCACGTCATGGCCTGAACCATGGTGGGGTATACTGTATACCCGTCGTAGCAGCTATGATAGTACTATTACTATAATATGTCAGTTTCGGTAATGAGGTAGTGTGCTGCCAAATGAGTGCGTTATGTAAAAGAAAGTCCGGATGCCGTCCGTGTGTTTATTGCCTCGTAACTGGATAACATCGGACTGATGGAGTGTTTGCTCGGGGAAAGTTTTGGCTATATAAATGATTTACAACTCACAAAATGCGATTTTAGTTAAAATAGGTAAAGTCGGATAAAAAGTGATGACTTTACCCGGGATTAGCCGTGGTTTTGAACTAGGTATATAGCCCTTTCATTGTACTGCGACTATAACAGATAGAATATCATAGCTTGGGCTTACTTTAATTTAATAATAAGGACCTGGATGACCGGTATTTTTTTTTTAATAAAATGACATTTTCTAAAAATGATTCCTAGCTAGATCGATTCATCGCCCCCGAAACCCCCTATATACTAAATTTAATGAAAATCGATTGTGCCGATTCCGAGATTCCAATTATATATATAGCAATTCTTGTATATATACAAGAATTGCTCATTTAAAGATATAAGATTAGACACAGCTTCCCAGACACTTGTGAGAATATGTATGTAGGCATAAACAGTTGATATTAAGTGATTAATACAAAAACTGTATCTGATAAAATCCGACAGTAAAATATTGAGGCAGTGTGACCGGCTTGTGTCGGAGAACCCGAACTGTCTGAATTGTCTGTGGTCTGAGGGTCTAAGTTGTATTGACAGTGGTCTGAGGGTCTAAGTTGTATTGTCTGTGGTCTGAGGGTCTAAGTTGTATTGACAGTGGTCTGAGGGTCTAAGTTGTATTGACAGTGGTCTGAGGGTCTAAGTTGTATTGTCTGTGGTCTGAGGGTCTAAGTTGTATTGACAGTGGTCTGAGGGTCTAAGTTGTATTGACAGTGGTCTGAGGGTCTAAGTTGTATTGTCTGTGGTCTGAGGGTCTAAGTTGTATTGTCTGTGGTCTGAGGGTCTAAGTTGTATTGACAGTGGTCTGCGGGTCTAAGTTGTATTGACAGTGGTCTGAGGGTCTAAGTTGTATTGACAGTTGTCTGAGGGTCTAAGTTGTATTGACAGTGGTCTGAGGGTCTAAGTTGTATTGACAGTGGTCTGAGGGTCTAAGTTGTATTGTCTGTGGTCTGAGGGTCTAAGTTGTATTGTCTGTGGTCTGAGGGTTTAAGTTGTATTGACAGTGGTCTGAGGGTCTAAGTTGTATTGACAGTGGTCTGAGGGTCTAAGTTGTATTGACAGTGGTCTGAGGGTCTAAGTTGTATTGACAGTGGTCTGAGCCGTCCGACTCGTCGAAGTCCGAGTGACCCGGGCGCGGGGGCCGGTGTCGAGAGTCGAGTGTCGAACGGACAGACTTTCTTCTCGTTAATATAAACGAGACAAAAGATGTGAAAGTTGGACGAATATTGAATATGTGTGGGCAGGTTTGGTGCGGAGGATGGCCGGGGAGTGGTGACGTACTGAGAGGTCGCGGGTTCGGACCCTGGCTTGGGGCAGTTTGTATGACGAATACTTATGTACCCGTAACAAGCTCTTACAAATTAACCACAAATTTTATTAGTATCTATACGAAAGGATAATATAGAAAACTAAAATTAATTTGGGTTAGTATTTAAGTAATTTATTCTCTTCTCATGTTAACTAATTGTCTATTATAACTATACGACGTTTTCCGGCTTTCATCAATGTTGGTAAACCGCGATATAATCAGTAAAACGTTATTTCATTATATCGGTATACTCGTCGTCATTATCGTCTGTAACTACAGAAAGTATAATAATATAAATTGGACACGAGTCAAGATCTCAACAGCTGATGTCAATTGGAGACAACCAACTCGAAAACTAACTGGAGCTGTTAACACGAGCGCACGTACAGACAGATCCCACTACCAGATTGTGACGGAGGTCGGAGGAGAGCATGACAGCCGTGCCCGCGGCTCGGGGGCCCACATACTGAACACAAACAAAACTATTCACTCACAAAAACTATCAGAATAAAATGACTCTTTCACAAACCGGTGGAAGGGAAGCGCTGTGCCGCGCTCCCGGCTGCATGGGTACCACCATCTTGCTTGTTTCTCCCGTGAAACAGCTTTGCTGTGTTTCGGAGAGAAGGGCAAGACAGGCAGTGTAATTACTGGCACCGAGACAACATCTTATGTCTCAGGATAGGCAACACATAGATGAGTTGCCGGGGCTAGTTCCAGGTAAACTAGTTTATGTTAATGGGCGACGTCGATCACTTACCATCAGGTGGCACGTTTGCCAGTTTGCCTATCCAACTAACATAAAAAAAACCTCACCAAGGCGGCACTGGTGGCACTCGCCGGGTTTTAGTGAGTAGAGCTGCATCCATTTACCATCTTTCGGGCGCAGCGAGTCCCACATACCCACCTAGGGAGACCCACTCCCCAGGCGGGATGCCTTAGAGCATTTCCCGGCGTAAAAGAAAAAACAAAACAAAAAAGGCCGATCGTGCCTCTCTATCGCTTGTACAGCGCTAGGCAACACATAAATGAGTTGTCTGGGCTCGTTCCAGGTATACTAGTTTATGTTCATGGGCGACGTCGACCACTTACCATCAGGTGGCACGTTTGCCAGTTTGCCTATCCAACTAACATAAAAAAAACCAAAATACTTCCTAAAAGAAATCACATACAAATGACATGATCACAGACCATTTAAGACATTGAGCATAATATGCTCGATGGTCTAAGAACACATCGAGATGTCCTGTGACTTATGAGAGGATCATGGTAACAGGTGAAATAGTTTATTTCGTTTCGTTGTTTATTAAAATATATAAAAACGAACTACGTATAATAAAGCCTCCTTAAAACGAACAAATAGACAAGAAGCTATTGTATGTTCCGGATCCTTATTTATTATTGGGTCACGGTAGCACAAAAACGGGACAATAACATTCGCGACCGTAACGGCAGGTAACGGCTGGTTTTGGCAGGTAACGTAACGGCGGACCTGCGCCTTAATGGGACAGGAACAGGTGAATCTGTCGCATGCCTGGAAATGGGAGCGGGCTCTAGCATCTAAGGGACACTTACTACTAGGTACATTACTAACGAAAGGCTATGAAGGATGCGTGGCAGCTGATGATGTTGACTCCAGGAGTCAATATGTATACGTCCATTGTCCACGGTGTAAGGCTCTTCTTCTTTCCTATCGCGCTGAGTTCATGTTCATTTTCTTATGACATGACTCCACTAAATCAGATGTTTTATTGTGACACTGAACCGGTAGTTATGAAGGTATGAGACAATGAATTCGTAATATGTATCATTTATTTTGATATATTAAATTTATTCTAATTTAGAATTATATAGAGATACTCTTGAGTGTCCCACGAAACATAACCTGAGTCGCATATTATATTATTATACAAAAAAACATAAGCCCTTCTCTTCTCTGTAGATATAATCCTGCACCCCGCCTCCTTCCTCCCCGCACGTCCTATCAATCACAATGCCAGGGGGCAGGAAGGACACAACAATGACAGAAGTGCAACCGGCCATAACTGCGCCGAGTACCGACCCTCCGCCGACCCTCGCCGGACCATCAGCGATCATGTCATTTCAATCAACTTTTTATCTTTTCACATTCCCGACGTTTCGCATACTTTACAGGACCATACATCAACGATCATTTTTAGATCGATTTTCTCAAGAAAGTGTTTTCAAAGTATTAATGCTGTTATCGTTATGTTTAACACCGAGCATATGAAGGCATCCGTCTCCTCTATTGAAATGAACATGTCATCATCATCATCATCAGCTTCTATCCGTCCCCTGCTGAACATAGGTTTTCCTCAATGAACGCCAAGATGGCCGATCCCGATCCGATCGATCAACGCAGATTTGACTCTTGCAGATTTTTCTCAGTCCATCCTACTACAATACTACAATACTACAATACATGTGGCATTATTATTCTAGTAAATAATAAATCGATTCATTCGCGCGTTGTATAGTATTCGAGGTCTTTTTAAGACGTTCCTACTTTCATGAAAAGCCCTAGATATTGTTAGATCTGTAACCGTGGTCAGCTCATGCTATGGGCCCGTTATCTCCCCGTCTAGTCGTCGTCAAGTCTAGCCGCAGGTCTGGGCAGGTTTTTGCCTGTGACCTAACGGTAGCCTGTAGCCACCGTCGCACCGGTCGCGGTGGTGGCGGTGGTGGCGCCAGGCTCGACTACGTTCGTCCGTCTCATGGGTGTGACACACATACGGTCACCCGTCATATATTGTACATATTACTGATGTAGATACAGCGCGAATAGTATATTTTAGCTACTTTCATAGCATATGTCTTATGGCATACTTTTATGGGGAAATGCGGCCGACATAAACAACATTTTTGTGCTGCAGAAGCGGGCTATTCGTACAATTTACAAGTTGCCTCCCTATTCATCTTTGAGAGAAAAATTTAAAGAAATAGGAATTCTGACTGTCGCCTCTCAATACATCTTAGAAAATTTACTGTATGTCCGGAAAAACATAAATGAATTTTGTAAGAAAAGTGATATTCATAGTAGGAATACACGTAATAGACACAGGTTACATGCACCAATGATTAGACTTTCGAAAGTAAGCAAATCTTTTAAAGGCAACTGTATACGCTTTTACAATAGGATCCCAGAAAACGCTCAAAAGCTCTTCATAAAAAAATTCTAAAAAGTTGTTAAAGAGTGTTTGTGTGGTAAAGCATATTATAAAGTAAAATATTTCATGGAAGATACCACACCCTGGGAATAAGGCGTTCCTCCCGGGCATTTCAAGATAAGATGTTAAAATTGTTATATAATATATATTATTTGAAAAGATTAGTTCCACTGAGTTTGTTTCGCCGGTTCTTCTCAGTGGGCTTACCTTGGAACCGGTGGTATATTCAATTGACGTTCAAAAAGATACTGTATTAGTACTATTTTGAATAAAAAAAATTGATTTTGATTTTTTTTTATATAATATATAGCAGTTGCAGTCCGCGTTTATCTATATCCTAATTATAAAGCTGAGAGTTTGTTTGTTTGAACGCCCTAATCTCAGGAACTACTAGTTCGATTTGAAAAATTCTTTCAGTATTAGATAGCCCATTTATCGAGGAAGGCTATAGGCTATATAACATCACGCTGTGGCTAACAGTAGTTGAGTAAGTTAATGCGGGCGAAGCTGCGGGCAACAGCTAGTCTATTATACGGCGTGAGAATTATGTTTGAGGGTTTGTTGTGGGAGTGTCTTAGCTATCAAAAGTCTAGAGGTTTTATCCCAGGTATACTTTTATAGTTGTTAAACAGTTTTTTATTTCTAAAGTAAATCTAGTCGATTTATAAACGAGCAAAATTTCATGGAGCTATTTTTCACTTTAGAAGTTAAATTTTGAACGTATATTTTGTGTCGTTGATATTATTTCTACTCTATTCTCTTATTGTCATCAAGTCAGTATCAAGTGGCGCTCCTAACACAGTCCGACTGGACCGGTTTTGGTGAAACTGTTAAATATTCAATGTAGACCCGTTATCTCGCGACAACTTGTCCAGTCTCCACAGCACGTCCTACAACCAACTGATCGATTCATACAAATTACATGCTAATCGGAAATATGAGTTTTATTGGTGCGGTGACATGCTGATGTTAACTGTTGTTGACTGACGTAGCCGCTGTGACGTATCATCATCATCATTATGATCATCAGGAAGCTATCATTTAGAGAGTCAGGTTCTCATGAAAAGAGAACAGAAAAATTGGCTATGGTTTTGTTTGACTTTGACCAAAAAATTGGCAACTGAAGAGATGAACCTCATTTTTTCATTCCAAAATCCTGTCTTCTTCAAGTCTGACAAATGGATTTAGCAAATGTTCTAAATTACTACTTTTTTAAGGATTTATCGCTGTTTCGAGTAGGTACCATTTACAGCAACCATGGAACTGTGGTGTCCTATAGTTATTGATAGTGCCAGTATTAAGGATTCAAGTCGTATCCCCCACCGTCTGTCCACACTAATACTTCCCCACCACGTCACCACGGCTAACCCGCCGAGCCTCTGTTTACACGCACGTCACAAACAACCTGTTATAGTTAATCGTGCGGCAACCGTACAGGCGATTTACTTTTTGGAGCGCAACACACAAACACACACACACTAACACATAACCCTTTGTGCCGCAGTACGTGGGTAGAATGTATAGTGTAATTTTATAGGCCGGTAGATAACCGGCTTTATACTATTTCATGTTTGCTCTCGTGGGCGTCTCCGCGGTATGTACTAGTCACATCTACGGGCTCAAGATAACATTAGTGTTACTTACAATTTACTTAATTTAAATTGTACAAATATTATGTTTAAAGCTGTGTTTAGCTGTGTTTTATTTGTGAAGTTTGACTTAAAGATTTCAACTTAACAGTGTAAAGAAATGCAGGACAGGCATTGTAATTACCGGCGCCGAGACTTATCTTAAGCCTAAGGATAGGCAATTTTGAACCTACATTATAAGGACAGATCCCAGATGAACCTATTTAAGTGTATATTTCGACACCCTCGATGATCTGTCCATTTGCCCGTTTCTCAAACAAAGAAATAACAAAATATTTGGGAAACAAATCCTATTTGTAATCTATGTCGTTTTAAAGTTTATAAACCGATCCAATTCGTGTCATATGACCCATGACGTGCCTTGAGGCCAGGACAAAGAAACGATCTCGGCAGCCTGTCAGCCATATGTAGGTATTACAAAAAACCGACATTTATTTATTTGATAAATTATACAAAAATCCGTTAAAAATCATTTGTCTCGCACATCCCAGCCTCCCGCTGTTACCCTGTTATTTTACACTTGTTTTGTCCAAACTCACGAACAACTGACAAATACCATTAGACAGCTGACTCTACAATTGCTGTGACGAAGTTATGGAAGTTACAGGGTTGTGGAAGAGTGTAAACTTTTCTGGAGGAAGTAACAGATTGACGAAATTACAAACAAAATATTGTTCTTGTTTTGTTTCCCTAAAATGTAACTGAGTTACATAAAACATGTAATGTAAATACAAGTTACTGAGTTACATAAGTCATGTAATGTAAATACAAGTTACTGAGTTACATAAGTCATATAATGTAAATACAAGTTACTGAGTTACATAAATCATGTAAATACAAGTTACTACGTTACATAAGTCATGTAAATACAAGTTACTGAGTTACATAAGTCATGTAAATACAAGTTACTGCGTTACATAAGTCATGTAATGTAAATACAAGTTACTGCGTTACATAAGTCATGTAAATAAAAGTTAGTGAGTTACATAAGTCATGTAAATACAAGTTACTGCGTTACATAAGTCATGTAAATACAAGTTACTGCGTTACATAAGTCATGTAAATACAAGTTACTGCGTTACATAAGTCATGTAAATACAAGTTACTGAGTTACATAAGTCATGTAATGTTTAACACATTTCAGGGCACCCACGTTAAGTCCCGTTCTAGGGTAAGATCCTTTGTTACGAATATGAAATACGAGCCGATCGCCGCGATTTTATCCGCCCTAAAATGAAAAAGCTTTCTTCTAAAATAAGTCTAACCTTCAAGTATCGATTATCAAATGCAACAAGATTTTTCCAAGTCCGAGTTCCTTAGTTCTCAGTTAGTTCCTGATATAAGTGCGTTCGAACAAACAAAGGAAACCTTCAGCTTTATTATATTAGTATGGATAAGTGACTTTTATATAAGTGGCAAGGGATCGTCTTGGTGTTCATTAAAGGAGGCCCATATTCAGTAGTGGATAAAGGCTGATGATATCATGTAAGATACCACGCCTTGGGAATAGGGCGTTCCTCCCAGGCATTTCAGGATTAGATGTAAAAATTTTCATAGAATACATTTATTATTTTTATATATTTATTATTTAAAAAGATTAGTTTCACTAAGTTTGTTTCGCCGGTTCATCTCAGTGGGCTTGCCCTGTTACTCTCGGAATCGATGACGTTTAAAAAGATACTTTATTGGTACTATGTATATGGTGAATAAAAAATTATTGATTTCATTTGACTATTGACTATATACCAACTCACATTGCCCTAATATATTCCTCATACAATGTATGTCCCTTGCTGGACTCGAACCCACAACCTCTCGAAAGTCTTTGAAGTATTTGTCACGGTAACTTCGGCGATCTTTTCATTATCGTCGGACCCATTCAATATAATCCGAAACACCAATTAAGGTCCAATACGGCCCTTCAGCCTTTTATTCCCCCGCTACTGACCGCCCGGGACCCTTCACTGCGATTCAAATTTAAGTATTACGACATCCTCGATTCCCCCACACTTTCACTTTCATCATAATTCTAGTAAGGTAAGGCATGCATTGTTTGCATATGCCCTTGCATACGCTACGCACCCTTGTGCGTGACGTCACACATCCCTCGTGCGAGACTGAGAGCAGTGATAGTGTGTCTCGCTCACTCCCGAAACGTGCAGTCCTTTGTTCGGTCGTTTGATGTTACTCGACGTCAAACTTGTATAGTTAGGTACATTTTGTGTACTGTAGTACCGCTGTGGTACTATAAAATAGCGGACCCGATAGACGTTTTCTTGTATGAAATAATTTGAAGTGGGCCGAATTGTTAATCTAAGCCTCGAAACTTAAACAAAAATATTTATTATAATCGGTCCAACGGTTTCTAAACGGTTCAGGGACATAGACGCACTGACGAATTATATGTATATAAAGCCTAGCTATTGGCCGTGGACTCGCATCAACTTATATTTACCTTGGGCACATAATAATAGCGTTGAAAACCTAGCCCTCGCAGCTTAAAGTTGTGTAACTGGTCATATATTTTATAATCCATATTTGTACAGGTTTGTAGATATATTTAAATTTTAAAGTCAACATCTCCCGTATACACAGCACCGACGACGCGGCTAGTTCAGTTCCGCCCAAACTCGGTTATTGATTGGAGCGGCCCAAACCTCGGAGTTTTTCGTGTTTTATGTCTATAATTGTTAGTTCGGAGCCCTAGGGATTTGGGGGCTTACGGAGCCCTTCACTTTATTTAATTGTTTGGACAAAACTTTCAATGTTTTGTATAAGATTGAGTCTTGTTGAAGTTATGTTAAGTGAAGTCTTGTTCGGTTTAGTAGATTCTTTGTTCTTCTCTACAGGTGTTATAATAAAACATATTTTAGAGTATTACAGCAATAAATTCAGTTTTATAATACAAGTACGTCAGAGTACGTCGGACATTTGGTTCCGAGCCAGGTTCAGACATGCACTGCACGTTGAGTGACCTAAAATAGTACCAAATAACAATCAATGTTAACATAAACATTTATAATAATTGCGTCAATCTGAACAGAACACATTAACACTCGACGTAAACGTAGCGCACAGCATCAGTAGTGTGACCTGCCGCTCTAGGTCTTAGGTCTTTTCTCAATTGACGCACTAAATGCGACCGTTACCAAGAAGCACTCAGTAGTGTGACCTGCCGCTCTAGGTCTTAGGTCTTTTCTCAATTGACGCACTAAATGCGACCGTTACCAAGAAGCACTCAGTAGTGTGACCTGCCGCTCTAGGTCTTAGGTCTTTTCTCAATTGACGCACTAAATGCGACCGTTACCAAGAAGCACTCAGTAGTGTGACCTGCCGCTCTAGGTCTTAGGTCTTTTCTCAATTGACGCACTAAATGCGACCGTTACCAAGAAGCACTCAGTAGTGTGACCTGCCGCTCTAGGTCTTAGGTCTTTTCTCAATTGACGCACTAAATGCGACCGTTACCAAGAAGCACTCAGTAGTGTGACCTGCCGCTCTAGGTCTTAGGTCTTTTCTCAATTGACGCACTAAATGCGACCGTTACCAAGAAGCACTCAGTAGTGTGACCTGCCGCTCTAGGTCTTAGGTCTTTTCTCAATTGACGCACTAAATGCGACCGTTACCAAGAAGCACTCAGTAGTGTGACCTGCCGCTCTAGGTCTTAGGTCTTTTCTCAATTGACGCACTAAATGCGACCGTTACCAAGAAGCACTCAGTAGTGTGACCTGCCGCTCTAGGTCTTAGGTCTTTTCTCAATTGACGCACTAAATGCGACCGTTACCAAGAAGCACTCAGTAGTGTGACCTGCCGCTCTAGGTCTTAGGTCTTTTCTCAATTGACGCACTAAATGCGACCGTTACCAAGAAGCACTCAGTAGTGTGACCTGCCGCTCTAGGTCTTAGGTCTTTTCTCAATTGACGCACTAAATGCGACCGTTACCAAGAAGCACTCAGTAGTGTGACCTGCCGCTCTAGGTCTTAGGTCTTTTCTCAATTGACGCACTAAATGCGACCGTTACCAAGAAGCACTCAGTAGTGTGACCTGCCGCTCTAGGTCTTAGGTCTTTTCTCAATTGACGCACTAAATGCGACCGTTACCAAGAAGCACTCAGTAGTGTGACCTGCCGCTCTAGGTCTTAGGTCTTTTCTCAATTGACGCACTAAATGCGACCGTTACCAAGAAGCACTCAGTAGTGTGACCTGCCGCTCTAGGTCTTAGGTCTTTTCTCAATTGACGCACTAAATGCGACCGTTACCAAGAAGCACTCAGTAGTGTGACCTGCCGCTCTAGGTCTTAGGTCTTTTCTCAATTGACGCACTAAATGCGACCGTTACCAAGAAGCACTCAGTAGTGTGACCTGCCGCTCTAGGTCTTAGGTCTTTTCTCAATTGACGCACTAAATGCGACCGTTACCAAGAAGCACTCAGTAGTGTGACCTGCCGCTCTAGGTCTTAGGTCTTTTCTCAATTGACGCACTAAATGCGACCGTTACCAAGAAGCACTCAGTAGTGTGACCTGCCGCTCTAGGTCTTAGGTCTTTTCTCAATTGACGCACTAAATGCGACCGTTACCAAGAAGCACTCAGTAGTGTGACCTGCCGCTCTAGGTCTTAGGTCTTTTCTCAATTGACGCACTAAATGCGACCGTTACCAAGAAGCACTCATTAGTGTGACCTGCCGCTCTAGGTCTTAGGTCTTTTCTCAATTGACGCACTAAATGCGACCGTTACCAAGAAGCACTCAGTAGTGTGACCTACCGCTCTAGGTCTTAGGTCGTTTCTCAATTGACGCACTAAATGCGACCGTTACCAAGAAGCACTCAGTAGTGTGACCTGCCGCTCTAGGTCTTAGGTCTTTTCTCAATTGACGCACTAAATGCGACCGTTACCAAGAAGCACTCATTAGTGTGACCTGCCGCTCTAGGTCTTAGGTCTTTTCTCAATTGACGCACTAAATGCGACCGTTACCAAGAAGCACTCAGTAGTGTGACCTGCCGCTCTAGGTCTTAGGTCTTTTCTCAATTGACGCACTAAATGCGACCGTTACCAAGAAGCACTCAGTAGTGTGACCTGCCGCTCTAGGTCTTAGGTCTTTTCTCAATTGACGCACTAAATGCGACCGTTACCAAGAAGCACTCAGTAGTGTGACCTGCCGCTCTAGGTCTTAGGTCTTTTCTCAATTGACGCACTAAATGCGACCGTTACCAAGAAGCACTCATTAGTGTGACCTGCCGCTCTAGGTCTTAGGTCTTTTCTCAATTGACGCACTAAATGCGACCGTTACCAAGAAGCACTCAGTAGTGTGACCTGCCGCTCTAGGTCTTAGGTCTTTTCTCAATTGACGCACTAAATGCGACCGTTACCAAGAAGCACTCAGTAGTGTGACCTGCCGCTCTAGGTCTTAGGTCTTTTCTCAATTGACGCACTAAATGCGACCATTACCAAGAAGCACAACAGCCAGGTTACTCAGTCTGAGATGGGAGCAGAGAGGGACGTTTCTTGCAACGATATAATCAACTTTTGTAGTGCAGTGCCATGCTGCTTTGCAGCCAAATTGGGCCGGCACGACCGCGGTGGTACCTCTCGCTCACATAACATCGTCGTCAAGTGACATCTTTGTTGTCGCGTTTCGTGCGGTTTGTGAATTCCCATTGGGGGATAGGGAAAAGGAGGGCGACGCTTCTGCATAATCTCTGGTTGTGCGGATGTGTATGGGCGTCGATAGTCACCAAAATTTAGACTACCTGAAAACTTGAGAAATACCTGAACACTTCACACAAGCGACTATTTACAATACCATACAAATGACAAAAACTAATTTAGTAGCTCTTATTTTTACGTTTTAGAAAGTTTTTATGAACATGTAAACAGTAAAACCATAATTTTTTCATTTTTCCGAATTTGACTGAGTAACAGTATAGCTGTGCGAAGTTTACTGAATTTCAGCAGTGCTGTGCAGAGTTGGGTGATCCGCAGCAGTGCTGTGCGAAGGCGGGCGCTCTGCAGCAATGCTAAGCTGTGTTGAGTGAACCGTACTGTGTTGGCTTCGTCGTTAACACAGTAAGTTAATGAGACACGGTGAGTTACGAGGCATTATATGTAGATTTACTGAAGACACAATGGGCGGCGTCTGCCAGCCCGCTGGTGTTGCGCTCCATGTATCGCCTATGTGTTGACGAACAAACGGGATACATATTAAGTAAATAGTTTTTGTGTAGCCGATACTTGTAAAATACATATACATACAAATGGCACAGATAATCGTTAAGTTTTGTACGTTTTATGTGACATACACACTCGTTGACGATTGTTTGTCCTAAGCACTAAAGTTAACACATAGCTCGAAGTAACAACTGGTTGATAATATTATATTGAATAACTAAAAGTAGCCCATTGTATTTCATGTTCGGTTAACTTCGATCGACAATAGTATTTGGTTTAAGATCAGTATTAGTAAGTGATATTTCAGTGAACCGTAGAGGCTGCAGGACCATATGGCGTTAGTTTCAAGTCAACATTCACCTGTACATTCAAGTTAACTCGGAGTTTGTAAATAAAGTTGTACAATGGGTGCTCGTCTCTCAGTCGGCTCTTTGATTTTCCACCAGAGCACCTCCGCCCCCCCTCTACCCCTCGCTTCCGCTCCGAGACGCCCCGTCAAAGAGATGCTGCACTTTGAGCGCTCCTCTCGAGAGTGAGCAACAGAGTACAGAGGTTTTGAGCGTGTCAATATAGGCTCCGAGATCCCTAGAGTACATCAACCCCGCGGATATTGTGTAAAAATGTATTGTTCTTACTTTTGACATACAATTTTAGGCAAAAAAAAGGAATAAGAAATGTTACCTTAGAAAGTAAGAGATATAACCTTTATGACGGAAGTCTTGTCTCATCAAAATAGACAAACGACTAAACATCGCGTCTAACATTTATTCCATTAAAAACGGATCCTTTTTCTTTTCGTTTCAAACAACGTTTACAAGTCAAGTTGAAGATAAGAGCATGTTAAAGTTGTTTTGTTCGATAACATACGATACTCAAACTAAACTTCTAGCGATGTTAAATTATATGACATATAGACTCCATACTCCTAGGGCCACAGGGCTGCCCGTTAGCTGACCTCACTACACACCCAACCGGTCCCAGGGCCGCTCGTTCCCTCTGTCCTCACTGCTCCACTTCACCAACGTTACCCGACGGTTAAATAAGAAATACTTCATCAACCAATTACCGGAGTTAGGATTGACCACTACAATGTACGTGGGTCACATAAATAAAGACTAATATGTTATAAATGTAAAAGTTTATATTTATATTTGTTTGTTATGTACTTTAGATGCGTAAAATATTAACTATGATCTGAACTAAAACAAATTATGTTTTTCTCCCAATCATATTAAGTTGTTATGTGACACTTCACCTATTTGTATTTGGTTGTTCAAGTGATCCCAGATGCGGGCCCTAGTATTGTCTATAATCATTGCTCTAAAAAGTCGTCGCCATTGTCTAAGACAATCCCGATGTTCACGCGAGGGGGCCGATACAAGCCCCCTCGTCTCAAGTTACACGTGTTAACGCAAAACAAAAACATACATACACGTAACCCATTTTTTGTGGCCGCATGCATAAATCCCAGTTTTTGCCCCGGTACCTGTCCCTCAGCCAGTGCACCGCCTGCATGCATCACGAAACAGACCCTACTCCTATCACAGAGGGTTCCAAATCTGGTGACGATTTGACAGAAACATGTTATTTTTTTGGATAAAATTATAACTATCGATAACCAACTTTATACTTCAGAGTTAGGGTGTAAAATGCAAGAATTCTTCTATCGTTGATATGTACATTCGAATATCAACCGTGATTCGAGGAGACAAGCTTCAAATTCGGTCGTGTCTGTGTGTCAGGTGACTGTGCAAGGGCATTTGTGTGACGTCATACTGAAGGGCGCCGGGCCCGCACGGCCATCCCTTACATCACCTAAGGGTACAGGGTCTTGCTGAAGGTTCGTTCCGCGTAATAACTGCGAAACTACTGCGCAGTATTAGAAGCTCGAAGCAGCTGGGCCCGGTTCGATCCTGACCTGAGATTAGCATTTTATTGTTGCTTCTCTGTGAACACATCGATGAGGGATCTAGCCTTTGGCTCCTATAGGTTGATAACCTTGACTGAATCAATAGAACTTAATCGAGATAATATCTGTGGAGAGTTGTATACCTAATTTTATTTTCGTAAGCTGTTGCCCGCAGCTTCGCCCGCTTTAACTTACTCAACTTAATTACTGTTAGTCACAGCGTGATTTGATATAACCTATAGCCTTCCTCGATAAACGTGCTATCTAACACTGAAAGAATTTTTCAAATCGGACCAGTAGTTCCTGAGATAAGCGCGTTCAAACAAACAAACAAACTCTTCAGCTTTATAATATTAGTAGGTATAGATTTGATAATGTTACATTTTCTTTTGATATTTAAACAAACCAGACGTAGTTTTTTAATCTATACAAATAAATATAATTCAAGTGTCTGTTTGTAATTTCAAATTAACATCTTCTCACTAAATGCATGTAAAAATATATTATAAGTACGGTATTTATAACAAAACGTAAATTATTAAAAATCTTTCAATATAATACAATAAACCCCCGTCGGTTCCTCTATCACTATGAACTGGTGTCTTTATTTTCAGTTATAATTTAGTTATAAAATCTTTTCTCATCTCAACCAAGTCGACTCTCAACCACCCAACGACTCGAACCTGCTATCTCTGCCTGTAGGCTGTACTCAACCACTGCACCACGGTCGCAGTTTACTCTCTACCTGCTATAAACGGGCCCTTCCCCTGCATCACTAATCCTGTTCAAACAGACCCTTTTTTAATGTTTTTATGTTCATCATTATTATTACCATCTTCTGACGTCATCGGCTTTTTGTTTGTTTGTGTCCAAGTAACTAGACATTTGGGTTAATTGTATATGAACCCAAAAGTTATCTTCAAGGTAAAAAACTATGTTACAAACAATACTAATTGTACGACAAGTTTTCATGGTTGTCGCAAAAGGTTTTAAGTTTCATATCAATATATTTCAGTTTTGCGCCCCCTAGCGGAGATATAGAGGAACAAAAATATGTGACAAGATGGCAATATGACATCGATATTGTGTGTAAGTGGTAATAATATCTATAGACGCTTTTAAAACCACGTCAATCTGGCCCCGTGGTAAGTTCTCGAAGAACTTGTGTTACGGTTAGATACCAGACAAAGGAAATATTTAATTAATACTTTTATAATATACATATATTTATTTATTTTATTATATAATACACAAAATATTTAATACACATCCATGATCCAGGAACACAGAAATCTTTTTGTTCCCTGGCGGGATTTGAATCCGCTATCTCCGGCTTGAGCGCCAACGCGCTAACCATTAAACCACAGAGGTCGTCCAGGTTACATAATATACTGATATGTAACCAAACAGTCGAATAATCTTAATTATAATAAAGCAACCTCGTTAGTTTATATTAGAATTAAATTAATTTGTAAACGAAGCGCCCGAAGCGATAACTCGACAGTGGGATTTGGAGAAAATTAGGATAATGCGGCTAAATCTTTTAATTTATTGTAGATACTATACACCGACACCGCGCGAGACTTACTGTAATGTACGTGAACCATGTTTGATAAACAGATTCATCTCAATACATTGTAGCTAATACTTTGATTCGCTTCGTATAATATTATTACATTAAGTGGCCATTTTGTGTAAGAAATGGGCCTTAATGAACGATAAAACGATCGAGTTTCTGGGTAAGTCTTCGTTTTATGATAATACCGTTAATGTGGGAGCTTGTGTCTGTCACGATGAGCGGGGGAAACTGATGATGTACACAATCTGCTTATCTGCTTAAAATTACTGGTCATGATAAGTCAGTAGTCACCACGTTTGGTTTTATTGTTTTAATAAACTTATCACAAGAATGCAATTTTTGTAAGAGGTAGTGCTATGCTGCTTTGCAGCCGAATTGGGACGGCACGACCGGGGTGGCTCCATATTACAAGCGTAAAGTGACAGATATATTGTCGCGTTGCTTGTGATTTGTGAGTTTCCGGTGACCCATTCGGGCGGATAGGGAAAAGGAGGGCAACGCATCTGCATATTCTCTGGTTGTGCGAATGTGTACGGGCGTCGATTATAGTCGCTAAAAGGCACCGAGCATATAATCATGGTTATGTGCTCGGTGCTAAAAGGCGTCGATTACTCGTTTGCCCTCGTACAAGTAAGAATCGGAAGGTTGTAGCGATGGAAAATTTGTCCGATGTTATCTGTCCGTGCGTCACAGGCT
The DNA here is from genome assembly GCA_963853865.1 of Helleia helle. NCBI lineage: Eukaryota > Metazoa > Arthropoda > Insecta > Lepidoptera > Lycaenidae > Helleia > Helleia helle. The sequence goes on along the minus strand of OY971432.1, from coordinate 18,640,094 downwards.
GTCTTGTTACTGATGATTGTATTAATCGTGTTCGCAATCAGGTGTATGTATGTTAATACGTTTTTTATTGGCTCTACCCGCCACGAAGGTTATGTCCACTTACTACAGACAATTACTGTGTACGGGATCACAAGTGGTGGATGCTTAAATGTGCATATACTCTGTTCCTTCAGTTGTTTAAATAAAAGGATCTACAAAGAAAATGTATTTGTGGGTTTCGGGAGGATTCAGTCAGATCAGTCAGACAAACGATGACGAGGTAAAGTTTAGATATCAGCAGAGGTCTCGAAATAACGTAACAACCGACTGTGGTATTATGTATAACATATGTGAAGGTTTGTTAACGCTTTTGTTAGTTAACATGTAAACATTAAATTAATCTACGTACATACTTATGTTTTATATGTCGTTGTAAACGCATAATATGTATCAACTCTATCCACGCGATCCGCGTGTCGCAGCTAGTGTTAATACAACCCAATGAGTTGAACAATAAGGGCTCATACCGAGCACCACGACTATTAGTGAGGACTCCGGTAATCCCTCCCGCCCCCTCGCCCTCCACCCTCCCGACACTCCCGCGGGAGCTCAGCTGATCGCGGAGTGACAAGCCGTAACGTCGTGTAACAAGCGGGCTCGCGCTGCGAGACTAGTATAGGAGTTAATGTTTCAACCGAGAGGATCGCGAAGATTACTCTCGCAGTAATATGTATCTTAATGAAGGCGTAAGGTGGAGTTTACCAGCGCCGCTCGGGGGAGCTCGGAGTATTATAATATAAGTTTGTTTAGACGTTTGATTAAACAAAATCTTCTAAACTGATACCGAAACTACATAGTATCAACTGCAGCGTTGTCTCAAGACACATGCTGTCCTTATCATCAAACCTGTAACTATAAAGCAAAAGAGTTTGTATGTTTGAACAAGCCCTTCCCGGGAACTCCCATGCAACGTCACTTTGTAAGTCGGTCGAAGTGTCCGGGCATAGCTAGTGGTGTTACAATTAGGTGGTAGAATCAAAGAATATCTGCAAAGTTTTAAAATTTGCAGTTTGATTTCGTAAAAAACTGCTGTAATTAGCAGTTAGCAGAACTTTTGTAGCGCTCCATGACGTCAAGGTAATTTAAAATGCACCCATAATCGAGGAGCGATGACAATAATTTACAACATTTGTTTAAAATACAACTTTCAGAATTTGCGATTGGTAATAGTTAAAAAAAAGCTGTAATACAGAACCAAAATAAAACGTAGGGTGCTCGTTTATATTGTTGTAGGCACCCCACACTTAACAACTTCTATTTGTGTTTTTTTTTAGTATCTTTTTCATATTTACTCATGTTTGTGTAACATATGTCACTTATGTGTCACTGTCCATACATTTAAACGTTTATATAGGAAAATTTCTCCGCACCTGTCGTTGACATTGGTTGAAATATGGTGCGGAAGAACGACCACGGCTGATGGCACTGGATGTCAGTTGTCACCTGGACGGAATGTCCAGGTGACAACTGACAGTAACGCTGGTGAAGTGGACGCCTCAGTCAGAGCCTGTTTGTGGGTATGTGCTAGCAGCCGTACCTACTCCATCTTTATACGTGACTCAATACTTACAATATATTCGTTGTATCATTTTTCATAAGGTATAGCCGTCGAGGTGTCCTGTTTGCTCACTAGATCCGGGGCACCTCACCAAAGGCGGTATTGGTGGCACTCGCCGGGTTTTTAAGAGCTGCGTCCACCTTAACATTTTTCGGGCGCAGCGAGTACCACATACCCGTCTGGGGAGACTCACTCCCCCGCGGGATGCCTCAGAGAATTTCCCGACGTAAAAGAAAAAAAGTAATGTGGCCATAAAATTCCGAAACTAGTCGGTGATTTATCACTGACGTAATAGCAATAATTCAACAAAGCAGTGATATGTATGTACGGCCCATCATGCACACATCCATCCGTGGATATATTTTGACCAATCAGAGCGCAGAACAACATACAACTTTTTAACCAAGTTGTGCGGAACCCGCAGGCATTACTTTTGTATTTTAGACTGTATAGAAGGATAGAGCGCCACTAATTGGACTCTAAACTATTTCTCTCAAGTTTTTTCATAAAGAATTCAAGTAAAACTAAAATAATAATTTTATAGACGTGAATGTTGTAAGTAGATGTAGAAGTAGATGGACCACAAGATGGAAGTTTTAATAAAAGGCAATTATTCAAATGCAGCATTAGCCCGAGAACACGATACGTTCTCAATTCTCACATTTTTGGGACAATTTGAATTTTAATAACCCCGGCCCTGCAAGTCCCGGCGATGGCACTTCGTCCCCCCACCTCCCCACTCCCTCGGCTCTCCCCTCCGTAATTTATTTGATGAAAAGAAACACAAAGGCAGATTAAAAGTTGTACATATTACATTTGACACGCTGTAACAATAAGGTATAATTAAAATGTTTTACACGGTCAGTTAAAACCTTATTTCAATCAATTCAGTGGTTATCTAGTTTGGAACCATTAGATCAGATGGAAAGACATACGAAGTGTTGATATCGATGTTAACAAACAATATTATCATACTTTTGAAGCCGGTGTCGTATTCGTTGATGTACCTACCTCCCTACCTGCCTTGGCTGACACCGACTTCAAAAGTAACAATAATGACGTGGTAAACGCAAAGATTGTATATTAGTAGAAGAACAAGTTGATTATAAATTGTAGGCACAAAAATTAAGGAAACGCGAAACGCATTATTTTATTACTTTTTAGTTTTTTTTTAATTTTGAAGTCGGTTTTAATTTTTGTTTATTTTTTTTAATTTAATAAAACATTACAATTAGCTACCTATATCAATAAATAATATCATCACTCCTAGACCCCAACCTGTATCCTCACGTATTACATACGATCATAGACCTTATAGTACCACCAGGTCGCCATCAGGTCGCCACATCACTTAAGAGACGCCAACACAAAAACAAGCGGAGACAACGAGCCCCTAACTGTGAGTTATAGGGCTTTTAAATGTGCCCAAAATATGTTATATAAGTTATAACGTCGAACACGTAACAAACTTCTCCGATTGTTCAAGTAATCTACTCCGAACATGGAAATATGTGGCTAGGAACAAGAGAAGTCTTACACTTTTTTATATCATAGGAGGGCAAACGCAGGCGAAGACTTTTGGCGACTATCGACACCCCCATACACATCCGCACAACCAGAGACAACAATTAGAGACATAATTTTTCAAAATTCTACTAGGTTACTCGACTTCTACCTGGGTTTTGGCTGATGCACATACGTTGCCCTCCTTTCCCGTATCCCCCCAATGGGCCACCGGAACATCACAAACCGCACAAAACAGCGTCACTTGTAGCCGGTGCTATGTGAGCGAGAGGTACCACCCCGGTCATGCCGGCCCAATTTGGATGCAAAGCATGTCATTACCTCTTACAATATTAACATAGATTAATAATAATAACTTTATTTGGCACAAAAAATTATAATAATAGTCCAAGTTCCACCATACCAAATTGTAAACAGTATCAGTCGGGTTATCTGTAAAAAAAGTCTGTAAAGCGATAAATAATAGAACCATTTCAAGCATGTAGAAAGGCCAACATCACCTACTTCATATCACACGAAACTACTAACAACCATAATTTCCCAAAACAAATGCCCGGCTGGCGGCTCGTTCCGCGATAACCAACCTGGAACGTACACTTACTACGTAACACCTTCAACTATTGCGTTACCCGGGACATGTTGATCACGAGGGAAGGGGGGAGGTTTGGACAAGGTGAAAATTAGTTCACCGAGGGGTGGGTTCGACTTAACTCGCTCCTGTCACGCACCACTGACACACAGACGCGGTGTGAGCGGTAATGTATGGAGATCGTTCGATATCCACCGTCCCGAGTGTGAGCGGCTCATATATTTAATTACGTACTTTTATTGTTTTGTAGTGAGGAACTGCGGTTGGGTGGACAGTACCAGTACGAAGCGGATAATGTGATTTTGTAACAATTACCTTTTTAGGGCTCCGTACCCAAAGGGTAAAACGGGAACCCTATTACTAATATTCAGCTGTCCGTATGTCTGTCCGTCCGTCTGTCCCCAAGCGGTATATCACGAACCGTGATAGTTAGACAGTAGAATATTCACAGACGGTGTATTTCTGTTGCTGCATAACAAATTCCCTCTCCCATTCAACAAACGTGATGTTTTGCCCGATATCAATAACGGCAGCAGGTAGACGCTTAAAATATTCACAGATATATATTAAATAAATAATTAAAATAAAATAAATATTTAAGGGGGGCTCCCGCCTCCCATAGACCAAACGTCATTTTTTTAAGTGTCTAATGTTGTTTAAATATGCTACGGAACCCTTCGTCTGCGAGTCCGACTTGCACTTGGCCGGTTTTTCTATTTGAGACTGATGGGCCGTGCGAATCTCGTGAACAAGGCGTCGAACACAATACCGAAATATGGAATTCCGCAAAATGAACTTGAATAACACGATAAATATCACGTTTAGATAGATTCAATGACGAGAACGATCCATATAAAAGTTATAAATAAATAAACATGTGCTTACTATATAGTATATACCTACCAATATCGTACTAAATCCATCACTAAGTAGGTATATTTAGTACAAATCTGAAATAACTTACCCAAACATTCCGTCGTTCCTTTTTGTTCTTCTTTTTTTCAAAAACGTTATGTCTCTTTTTTTATCTTTCCGTCCCATTGTCACTACAAATTTTTATGTATTTATAAACTTATTTCAATATTTACACGTCCACACACCACACTTCACGTTAGTATCCAAGATATTATGTAACTATTTACAACTATATTATTACTAAAAACTAGTATATTAGTATATTAGTATATCTACTCAACCAGAATAATAATAAAATTACTAAGCTCATGACATTGAACTATATCACTAGCGTACATAGTACATGATAAGAACTATATCACTAGCGTACATAGTACATGATAACAAAGTGGCTCATGACAATCGACGCGGAACCACCGCAACCCGCCTTCGTCCCGCGCTTCTCCTAATATTAAAATCCATACGCATATTATATTTTAAGGAAAAGCACTGAATGAAGCCAGGGTCACAGGACCTAATTGAGAGATCAAGTAAGGTACATGATTGTACAATTATGTGCCCTATTTTTACGTCATACAGTCTAATTTTTAAAAAACAAATTAAGCCTTTCGCGTCCGAACGACCGTACACTTCGAGCGCTGCCCGACATCTGACCAGTTTCGTGCATAATTTTTCCATCTGCGATGCTTCGTCTAGGTCGAAAATCGCATAATATCGTTAACGATAAGTTGGCTTTGAGCTCCAGGTTATAATTTTAGTTGGAATTTTATTTACTTATTCAAAATATGGGCATAAAAAAAGTAATCGGCTACTTTACTAAAACGTTAGTCTAGCTATGTAATTAAAACAAAACATGTGGTGTTGTAATAATACTATCTAATAATATAATAATAATATCTAAGGACGCTTTCACACCACGTCAATCTGGTCCCGTGGTAAGTTCTGGAATAACTTGTGTTACGGGTAGCAGACAACGGAATATATTTAATACTTTTATACTATACATATATTTAAGATTTCTATTATATAATATTTAATACACATCCATGACCCAGGAACACAGAATATACTTTTGTTCCCGGTTTTTGTTGGCGGGATTCGAACCTGCAACCTCCAGCTTGAGCGCCAACGCGCTTACCACTGAGCCATCAGAGATCGTGTTGTCGCTGATAAGTTAGACAATTTCAACTAACACTGTTTTATTTTAAAAAATCTGATTATTTTTCAAAATTAAAAAGAGGTTACTAATTAAAAAAAGGTTACTCGACTTCTACAGAGTTTTTCCCAACCTATAGATTTTTTAAAATCTGAATTATTAGGTTCTTTACCATTAAACTATGGGTTTAAAACATTTTACAAAAAATTAAAACCGACTTCAAAAATATATAATTCTTTTAGAGTCGGTGGCATCCAAGGCCTACCTACCTACCTACCTACCTACCTACCTACCTACCTACCTACCTAGGTAGGGTACAGCAACAAATACGACACCGACTCCAAAAGTAACTATAATGACGTGGTAAACGCAAAGTTTGTACATTAGTAGAAGATTAAGTTGATTATAAGTTGTAAGCACCAAAATTAAAGAAGCACAGTTATTTTATTACTTTTTTAACCGACTTCAAAAAAAAAAGGAGGTTCTCAATTCGTCTGTATGTTTTTTTTTTTTTTTTTTTTTTTTTTTTTTTTTGTATGTATGTGACACGATATCTCCGCCGTTTGTGAATGGATTTCGATGGTTATTTTTTTGTTTGAAAGCTGGTGTTTCCAATTTGGTCCCATATTAATTTTATTAAGATCTGACAAGCCGTTTTTTAGTTATTCCCAATAATGCCTATTTGGTTGGTTTTGTTTATCTTGATGATATGATAATTTTATTACGTGTCGATGTAAAGTCTAACAATTGTATAGGATGCTTTGGTAGCACACCATAGTATGTCGCGGTCATCGTAATCATCATCATCATCACCATCATCACCATCATCACCATCATCATCATCATCATCATCATTTATCCATCCACTGCTGAACATGCCTCCTTCAATGAACGCCAAGACGACGAATTTCGGAATCACTAAAAATTAAGAAATAAAAACATTTTACAAAAAAATTAAAACCGACTTCAAAAATACTAAACTAAAAAGTAATAAAATAACAGTTTCTTTAATTTTTGTGCTTACAACATATAATCAACTTAATCTTCTACTAATGTACAAACTTTGCGTTTACCACGTCATTATAGTTACTTTTGGAGTCGGTGTCGTATTTGTTGCTGTACATTACCTACCTACCTTGGCTGACACCGACTCCAAAAGTAACTATAATGACGTGGTAAACGCAAAGTTTGTACATTAGTAGAAGATTAAGTTGATTATATGTTGTAAGCACAAAAATTAAAGGAACTGTTATTTTATTACTTTTTAGTTTAGTATTTTTGAAGTCGGTTTTAATTTTTTGTAAAATGTTTTTATTTAGTTTAGTATTTTTGAAGTCGGTTTTAATTTTTTGTAAAATGTTTTTATTTCTTAGTTTTTAGTGATTCCGAAATTCGTCGTCTTGGCGTGCATTGAAGGAGGCATGTTCAGCAGTGAATGGATAAATGATGATGATGATAATGATGATGATGATGATGATTACGATGACCGCGACATACTATGGTGTGCTACCAAAGCATCCTATACAATTATTATATCGACAAGTAATAAAATGAGCATATCGTCGAGGTAAAAGAAATCAACCAAATAGGCGTTATTGGGAATAACTAAAAAGCGGCTTGTCAGATCTTAATAAAATTAATATGGGACCAAATTAGAAACACCAGCTTTCAAACAAAAAAATAACCATCGAAATCCATGCACAAACGGGGGAGTAATCGTGTCACATACATACAAAAAGAAACATACAGACGAATTGAGAGTCTCTAAAAATAGACCGTTTCTCTCAATTTTCGCGTTAGGTGCACTCTTAATCGAGACACCTTATGGTAAGTGACTGCGAATGCTGACTTTATTGCCGGCCGAAGAAAAATTTGGCAAGTATACATTCAGCACTGTTTGATCCGTAAAAGTTGCTTATGCAGTATAAAGGACAGTAGATACCTAGATGAAAATGGGATCACCCGGTGACCGGTATCTGCAACAGTTACACACCAGGAAGGGACGACCTTCACCGGAGGACACTGCACCTAAGTTATCTTAAACACAAAACAAATGAACGTAATAGTTACAAGCTATTCGTTCAATCGTTATTGCAGCGGTAGTCGGTCCCCGTTCATAATACTCGGCCCAAGTTTTCGGCTAGTTGGTGCGATCGCGATAAATAACCCCCTGCCCTCTCCAGCCCTCCCCCTCCACTCCCCAGTGGTAATAACAGGCAACGCACAATGGCGAGCCCGCCCATAAAGTAGCCAAGTTAAACGGGTAAAGCGGTGGACCGAGCTCCGGCGGCTGGCGCGAGTCACGGGCGGCCTGATGGCCCTGGAAATACCTACTACAGGTTTCTATCTTTAGTAGGTATTTCCAGGTTCTAGACCTGGTCTAGAACTCTTGAAATGGGTTAAAAGTCTAGGAGCCAAGGGTGAAGCAGCTAGGGGCTTTGCTACAAAAAGGTACATTTTTAATGACATACTGTGACGCCATGGCTAAAGGATAATGGATCAGCTGTTGTGTGTATTTTTGTACCCTGATGATATAAAGCTCTTTGGCCAAGATGAAGATGTCGAGTTTTTCTGTCAAGGGACTCTTGTTGTTTCTAGGAAGTAATAAATGTTAATGATGTTTAAGTCGCTAGAGGGTAAAAGACCCTCAAAAGAAGGGAAAAAGATAAACCTTGAAAATATATGAACATGAGACAGTAAGAACCACGGTAAAGGTAAGAACCTGTTTGTCATAAGAACCGCAACTATTACTAGGTAACGCGGCGTGATCGTTCATGAACATATTAAATTTATCGCTAGGCTACCCTTTTACCCCCATGAGTATAAAATGTAATGGGGGTGTTATCAGGTATCATCTGGGCCACGATATAACACTTAAACCTTATGTGGCTGTAGATAAGAAATTAATTAACCTTAACACGTGTATTAAATATTTTTGATAAAATGAATAAATAAATATTTTACCGGTGGAGGGATGCAGGCGCTGCCCGGAACTACCACCCTGGTTATTTCTCCCGTGAATCAGGTTGTTTAGACAAAGAAGGGCAAGGCAGTCTAATTACTGGCACCGAAATTTGAAACTCATGTCTCAGGATAGGCAACAATACAACTTCCCATTAGGTTGTAACATTAGTTGGTTTGAAATAATTAGATATTGTTAACAGGGGTAAGTATATTTGACTTAGCACTTCTTATATTTTAAAACAGTAATATAATCGCGTTAAGCTTGTGTCTTGTACCACGCGTATTCATGAAAACTTTCTTCACTGGTATATAAAAATGTAAGAAGGTGAACGATTCTGGTAAAAGTTGGGAACAATAGAATTAATGGTTGGCCCGCGCCGTGTGGTGCGGTGTGGTGTGTGGTGTGTGGTTACCCCAATCTGGTTTCCACCCAGTTTTCCCAGAATTGATGGGAGCCCTTTGTCCGACGGTCACCATTTACCCAACTTTACGACCGAAACTAAATTATATGTTCCACTAATCACGTATAATTTTTCTATTGTATCCGAAAAATATTTTTTGTGAAGGTTTTCCAGATCTTTAGGGACGAGGTTTCAAATCTGGTAACCTTTAAGATGTATGTTATGAAGGGGGCAAAATACTTGATCATCTAGTATTAGCTTCAGATTACTTCAGCTGTCAGCTGAAGTATGATAACCAGGCACCTCACATTTGGACCGACGTGTCTATATCGCTTAGGACACCTGGAACTAGAATAGAATAGAATAGAATAGAATAGAATAGAATAGAATAGAATAGAATAGATTAAAAAAATACTAACATCTGAATCAAGAACCTCCTTTTTCAGAAGTCGGTTAAAAAGAAGTTCATTTTACTATAATAATAATATCTATTTATTTTCTCACCACAATATTGTAACAAGACATTTGTAGGTACATAATAATAGGAGCACTAATATTGTGGGAGACTGACGCCTAAGCTAGGCTCGAGGCCTGTGTTTCAGGACACCAGGCCTCCTCCCCTTATAATTAATTTCCCCTTACAATATCTTCTATATTATATCCTATTATTTACAAATTTTGTGTTAATTCGCCATGAACTATTGAACATTTTTTTATGTTGTAGGTGGCAGGACCACACTGTTCTAGCTATTGATACAAAAGTGAGTTATAAACATACAAATAATTAATGTTTCATCAACAGCAGCTCGTACCTAGAAGATGATGCAAATATTGAGATCGTGCGTCAGTAGTCTAATGTCAAGGACGTAGGAGAGCAGGTGCTCGCGCGGACTAGATTTTGTGGTTCCTTAGAATCAAAACGATTTTATAGATTGGTTATTGGGTAATTGGGATCGGAGGATTTAAAGGGAGTGTTGTTGAATCATCAACGTCGGCCTGTCTCTTGTCGTCAACCACGAGCTCGTGTCGTTCAAAAAAGGGAGATTAACTCCTTTGAGTAGAAAGTTCCTGCAGCAAGAACCATACCCAAGTCGGATAAGGATATTATATTTTTCCGTTACATATAATCTAGTATATCATCATTTTTATGTAAATAAGTGAACATGGTATATTTATTATTAGTTCTTCTATAATTATCGCCACGGTATCTGTTTTACTGTTTGCTGAGGCAAGAGGTTTTCTTTTTTCTGGGCGCTCAATGAAAGTCTTCCGCTAATAACTGACTGCAGAATACCCAGGGTAAAGAGATTAAGGTTAAGACATCGTCGTCAGCTCGTATCGTCCGCTGGACGTCTTCTCCCACGAGTTTAGTCTCAATGGAGTACTCTGGAAGAGTTTTTTAATGTCATATAAAGGCAACCGAGCAGTCGGAGCCTTATGGTGACTACCGACGCCCATAAGACATTCGCACAACAAGCCACCGGAAACTCACAAGCCGCGCAAAACGCGACAACATAGCTGTCACTTGACGCCGGTGTTATGTGAGCGAGAGGTACCACCCCGGTCGTGCCGGCCCAATTCGGCTGCAATGCAGCAGTCCTCTTACTAGAGTGTCCAAATCCTCTTACTTAAAGAAAGCACTCCTCGCTTCTCTGACTCAATCGCTGAATGTCAAAGGTCTGTTGGACTACCGGCTCTGACTTCGTATACGGATTACTGATTTTATTTTAGCCAGTTGTACAAGTGTTTTTTTTTTTTTTATATTACTGACACAAACAAAGAGACGAGTCACAATCAACGTCACCCGTAAACCAGTAAAGCTACATTATAAATATACTACTTTATACTATAAATATACTACTTTATACTATAAATATACTACTTTATACTTCTGATATTTTTATAATCCTGATCTTTCTTACAGTAACTTTGGTCACATAAAAACTAGGAATACATATTAGAAAAATACAGCAAAGCTATTGACGAACAGTATATGTACGGCTAGAACTAACTTTACCCATACAGTATTATGATAGTATTTGCAAGGTAGCCCACGATAGGAACCTTCTATCCAAAACCTAACAGGAGAAGCTAGAAAGCGCCTTACAGGCAAGACCTTTTCATCGTTGGCTTAAGGATGTGACACAAGAAAGTACATGACGCAAGTCGCAACTTCATCAAAGTCGGTGGAAGCAAATAAGACGGCCGTAAAATCTTTACTGTCGCCGGTATACCACCAGCCCCGGGCACCCGGGGTAATGGTGTGCGATAACGAGCGAGGTTAATGATGCGCCCGGGGTCGTGGGGGGAAGTAATTGGTACTGCTGGTATTGTAGACACATCATCATCAGGCTTCTGATGATAGACCGGAATGTTCAATGGTTATTATTATTGTGCAGTGAACCAAATAAGCCGCTTTATGGGAAAGTCGATAACTTTACCCATCTTCAATGTTCATCAGGGGCATTTCCTACTTGGGCATGCATCTCCTGACAGGCCAAATCATAAACAACTTTTTTTTCTTTTACTCCGGGAAATGCTCTTAGCCATTCCTCAGGGGAGGGGGGACTCGCTGCGCCCGAAAGATGGTAAGTGGACGCAGCTCTACCCACTAAAACCCGGCGAGTGCCACCAGTCACCAGTGCCGCCTTTAGTGAGGTGCCCCGGATCTGTTAAGCTAACAGGGCACCTCGACGGCTAGTCAGTCCTGTAAGACGGAGGAAGGCCGACGCCACCTCCACATAGGGGTTGTCCCGCACCACAGAACAACCCCTCCCAACGTCAGGACAGTACAATGGGGTGAGGTTCCTATCCTCGCCCCTTGCCCCCTGCTCTTTTGTCCCCTCTTCTTATAAGAGGGGTAAAAAGAGCCCCCTCGGCTTAATAAGCTTCACCCAAGGTGCTGGGCTCACCCTAGGCTACTGAACCCCACCGCCACGTCAAGGCCTGAACCATGGCATATCACCAAAGGCGGCATTGGTGGCACTCGCCGGGTTTTAGTGGGTAGAGCTGCGTCCATATACTAATATAACGAAGCTGAACCGTTTGATTGAATAATGTTACTTGTGTGATTGTGTAACAAACATCCACACAAACATCGGCATGTTAAACACGAGTAATATGGCAAGTACACGGGTTATTTCCTTAGTTAGCGGCTAACTCTCGCCGAACCGGTCGGGTAATGTGACTTCCGCACCAGCTGGCTTCCTGGCTCCGGGGAAGTGTCTAAGGTTAAGTCTCTTCCTTGTTCAGCTGGACTCGACTTTTTCTTGAGCCGTGATAGTTCCTGTCAGGAATGTGCCACTCATTTACTTTTTCTGTCTAGACTGTGGCCTATGCGTCTTTCCTCTTCTTGGAGACCATGCATGGGCGTAAACTTATGGGTCGTGATGGTGGTTTTGAAAAACCCCGCGGGTGCCTCCAGCCGCAAGTGAACCCAGATTTGTCACTAATACAGGTTAAATCCGAATCTCACGTTGTGTCAACATTTTAGTTAATAACTAAACTAATAAATAATTTAAGATAATAAATACCTATAATAAGTGTAGACGTAGTGCCATGCTGCATTGCAGCCGAATTGGGCCGGCACGACCGGGGTGGTCTCTCGCTCACATAACACCGGCATCAAGTAACAGCTATGCTGTCGCGTTTCTTGGGGTTTGTAGGTTTCCGGTGGTCCATTGGGGGGGATGGGGAAGAGGAGGGTGGTGCATCTGCGTGGCCTTGGTTGTGCGGATGTGTATGGGCGTCGGCGCCGTGAGGCTTCGACTGCTCGTTTGCCCCCTAATAACATTAAAAAAAAACATTTTAGCTAACAAGCCGTTTATTTAAAAAATCCTTAAAAATAAATTATTACCTTCTTCATTAATAAGCTAACTATTTCAAAATTATTCTTTAAAACGGACCGACCGTTCCGGAGATTGGTTAGTCTAGACAATTCCAAACAACGATCGAAGCAGAAGGCCGATTCTTCCCCGATGTAGACTCCAGGGCTAGCAGAGCCTATGCTGCTCTTCTCTCTCAGTCTGTCTCCACTCAGACGTCGCGGGAGACGAGCCAGATAAGACGCACTTCCTTCTATATTGTATCGTATCTGACCTCTGACCTGCTCCCGACCTCCCGTCGAGCTGGGGCTATCTCTCGCAGACCGCTGGTAGACCGCTATCACTGTGCCACGTGTCTGACTAGAGGGCATCGAGTGACCCCGGAGTTGCATCATCACCGTAGTACATGATGAAATTAAGAAAATGGTAACGTCAAGGGAACATGAATAACTTGACTCCTTATTTTATGTAGAAAATTGGAAAGATTTTTGTTTAATTGCATTGCTTCTTTAAAATATATCTAGATATTCATTGTAGGTAACTAGGTACGTAACTATAATAACGTATGCGTACCATGATTTCTTTTTTTTTTTCAAGTATCGGTAAGTACTAAAAAACTCACAACTTTAAATTTCTATAAAACATATAAATTAAAGAACTATTAATTGTACAACTGTTGCAAATTTTAAACTTATGGACATTAATCGCTACTTCATTAAGTTCGGGACAGGAGTGAGAAATAATTTTGAAATACTAAAACGCGTTAGTTTTTTGTATTATCACAATCGTTTCACGTTAGCTAGGAGTCTAGAATCGAGTTTAGGGGTAGGAGGTATAAAGACTGCATTAAATCATACGTCCTTCTACTCGTCTTCTCTTCGATATCACGTGGAAAAGATCCTTGTCTGATAAAGATTCGCTGGCCCAATCCGAGTCGGACTTCTGCAGACCTTCGATCTGATCAGGCTAAATTATTTAAAACGGGATATTTACCATGTTTTTCAGTTTTATTTAGCGAAGCGATCGATGTCAATATTTTGACATTTTCTACGAAAGTGTTCACGAGACTGGTAATCAGGCAAGTTTATCGATGGTTTCCTTCACCGGTTTGACATAAATGCTTTCATAAAAAATCTTTTGAACCAATACGTGCACGAGTCAAATATCTCGTGGACCACCATGAGCGATGACTACTGCTACAATATACAATGTGTGCAGCTTAGTAGCTGCACACATTGTATATATTGTAGCAGTACGAGCTAGTGCTCGTGACGCGCGGCTTGCATCAGACCGCCGGCGACTGCTGTCACTCTGACGATTGTTGCGTCAGCCCTGGCTGGCGCGTGTTCAGACAGGCCGGGCAAGACGTGGTGTCCACTGTCGTCAACATTATTGATCGAGGTAAAGGATATCATGGGACATCCAGACGGATCCTCAAGCCGGAGATAGCGGGTTCGAATCCCGCTAGGGAACAAAAAGTAGTATGTGTTGCTTGGTCATGGATGTGTATTAAATGTGTAGGTATTATATAAAATAATATTAAATATATATTATATAGTATAAAAATATTAAATATATTTCCGTTGTCTGTTACCCGTAACACAAGTTCTTCGTGAACTTACCACGGGACCAGTCACCAGATTGACGTGGTGTAAAAGCGTCCATAGATTTTTTTTATAGAAGAGGGGGCAAACGGACAGTCGGTTCACCTGATAGTAAGTGATAGCGACATCCACTGACACCCACTACACCAGAGGGTTAGCAGGTGCGTTGCCGGCCTTTCAAATGTGAGTATGCTCTTTTCTTGAAGGTTCCTAAGTCGTAACGGTTCGGAAATACCGTAAGTGGCAGCTGGTTCCATATATTCGTCGTGCGAGGCAGGAAATGCCGTAAAAATTGAGTTGTTGTGGATTTACGAACGAACCCTCACCATGGGGTGAAATTTGGAGTTTTTAAACTTTAAATAATCATAATTAAAATAAGTATCAAGGAATGTAAGGTTAAGGTTAATTAATAAGATAGTAGTAAGTAGTAGTAGTAAGATAGTAAGATATCCACCAGAAAATTTAACTTTAAAATATGATAAATACAATTCTAGAGTAAAAAAAATACAGTCATTAATTATTACATCTGGTTAGTTTTGAACTTATCTTAGAGTCAAATGCTACATAACCACTGCACCGATGTGACAGTTCACTGACAAAAGCCGATTCAGAAATAAAGTTCCCAATACTGATTGATGATTGTGTGAGGTGTCTAGTATTTCCTGATCTATAAAAGCTCTTTTTTTTCCATATTTCAATTTGGCAGTAAGCAAATGAGCTTTAAGTAAAATTAAGTTAAATGACCTCTAATATATAAAATAATAATACATTTTTTTTCACAGTTTACATTTGTTAAATCTCAATATTTACCCCTACCATAATGCCTTATTATCCCCAAAAAATAATAAAGTTAATCTGCAGTTGATGGCTCCCAACTCCCCCTCGTTGGGCTGCCCTGGCGGCACGCTGTTGGCACGTACGAGGGATGTGTATTATGTTACATATTGGAGTTTCCATTTTGTTACACTGCCATAATTGCGTAATAAAAGATTAAGTTATTGGTCCTGTTAAAATAAAAACTTATTAATTGTTAAATAGAAGATGAATAAATTAGTACATAAGTATTTACTAATTTATTAATCTGTAATATTATAATTACATGATATGTTTTTTTTAGTTCCATTAACGTATGTTGATAGAATTTGAAAAAAAAAATTACAGTTTGGTATTTAGTATTTTCCTATCTTAACTTCTATATGTCCGTACTCCACAGTTTAGGTTATTAGGTATATTCGGCCAGCGCGCCGCCCGGATGGCGCATGGCCATTACATTGGATTTGGACAGTGCTGTGTCGCACGGCTCGCCAGACAGTCGCTATCACGTCGAGCTCGCGCGTACTTAAAATATTTTTTTTTGCTTTCCGATACCCGCAATGTCTTCTAAGCCTAAACGCAAATACAATCCGTATAAAAAATATTGCTGCGTTTACGGATGTCTGAATAAAACGAAAAGTGAATCAGAACTATCATTTTTTAAAATTCCACACGATATTCAAAGGTAAGTCATTTTGTTGTATTTAAACCATCATCATCATCATCATCATCATCATCATCATCATCATCATCAGCATCAGCATCAGCCTCAATCCGTCCACAGCTGAACATAGGCTTCCCTCAATGAACGCCAAGACAGCCAATCCCATGCTACTCGTATCCAACACGGACCGGCCACCGTAAGTAGATAGTCATCCCACCTTTTTTCTTTAACGCCGGGAAATGCTCTGAGGCATCCCGCGGGGGAGTGGGCCTCCCCAAGCGGATATGTGGGACTCGGTGCGCCCAAAAGCTGGTAAGTAGACGCAGCTCTACCCCGGATCTGTTGAGCAAACAGGACACCTCGATGGCTAGCCAGTCCCTCAGGGGATCGACAGAGGAGTTATCCCGCACAAAAGAAGAACCCCTCCTAACGTCGGGACAGTACAATGGGGTGAGTTTCCCGTCCTCAACCCTTGCCCCCTGATCTTTCGTCGCCTCTTCTTATAAGAGGGGTACAAAGAGCCCCCTCGGCTCAATTAGCTTCGCCCAAGGTGCGGGGCACACCTTAGGATACTAAGCCCCACCGCCACGACAAGGCCTGAAGCATGGTGGGATCGTCTTCCCACCTGGTTGATGGCCGACCAACACTTCATTAACCATAGCATAATATCAATCAATAACTTTTTTATAGAATTTTGTTTTATTTGCCTTAAAATAAATAACGCTTCAAAATAAATAATAATACTATTGTCTTAAGCTATCGTGGGCGTGGGTATGTCAAAAGCCTGGGTAAGGTGTAGTAAGCACCTACTAAACTATTCCTTTTTAATATGTAACACAAAATATATAAAACATAAAGGTTAAGATGATAGAGGTCAAGTACAATAAGTTCACGATTGATATTTCTAGTCTGAGAACTAAAGTGACATTTTCGTGAATAGATACGTAATGTATTTAACAATGAAGGCAACAAAAACCTATTTTTACCCTTTATTAGAGAGAGTATGTGACATGTGTACCCACCTGCAGGCAAAACGGCTTGACCCATTTTGGCATATATATATTTTATTTGTCTAAAACTGCAGGCATTCCGAGATTTTAAGAAACTATGGAGAATAGCTGCAGTGCTACTAAGGTTTTCGATTAAGAAAATAAATTATAAATATAAGGAACGACAACATTTTTCGATTTCTCTACCTATACATATTATTGGCAAATTAAAATGACAATTTTGTATTAAACAGTAATTTTGTTAGATTATTTTCGTCTCCTGAAAATATTTCTTAGGGAATGTTGTTTCATTGACTGATTGGTTTCAGCTTTTGGGATACTGTCCAACACATTTTTATAATTAATGTAGCAAAACATTTATATTTATAATAATAATCTATACTAATATTATAAAGCTGAAGAGTTTGTCTGTTTGTTTGAACGCGCAAATCTCAGGAACTACTGGTCCGATTTGAAAAATTCTTTCAGTGTTAGATAGCCCATTTATCGAGGAAGGCTATAGGAGTTGAGTAACGCGGGCGAAGCTGCAGGAAACAGCTAGTACATAATATTTTATAATGTTGATCTAATTTTAAACTGGGATCATATTATGTTTCAGACAACAAGAATGGCTTAAAGCAATCGACAGAGAAGATTTACTCGATGAAAAAAAAATAAAGAAGGCCAAAGATAACTACGTCTGTTCTGCGCATTTCGATGACTCTGCGATCATTACTACTATTACTATTATTAAACGGCTTAAATGTGATGCGGCACCCACAAAATTATTACCTCATAAAGCTCACAAAAATAGTCAACTACAGGCTCGTGATTCAACCAAAACAACTGAAAAAACATCCACTCAAGCTCTTCCACAGACATCCAAAGATATTTCGTCTCACTTAAAAAAAACTCCAAAAAAAAATAAAGTATTGGTATCCACTTCTAGTCACACCCAATCACAAACTGATACCCAAGAACAAAAAGAAATAGAATCTGAGATCGCCCAACAGAATATAAGTAAATCAGTTAATGAGTTGAATCCCGAATCAACAGTTCTATCTAAATCTACAACAAGTACCTCAGTATCTGATACAAAAGTACGTATAGTATCAAAAAAAACACCTAAGTTGGTATTTACTTCAATACAAACAGAGACAGCGTTATGTGACAAATCCCCACGTAGAAGAAAACTGAAAAAGGAACTTATGACTGTCAAAAGCAAACGTAGGCGATTGGAGCAAGAACTTTAAGTAAATAAAAACTTTCCAGCTACGAAAACAATGTAGCTCAACGATTTATGAATTTGGCTTAATGGCATAACAAAATGAAAAACAAATTCAAAGAACAATGCTGAATTCAAAATATTCAATTCAATTTACACTACTCCAATCCACGTGCATATCGTTGAATCCAATCTGTTTTAAAGCTTCCTAGCAAAAGCACATTGGCAAGCAACAGATGAAAATTGAAAATTCCACCGAAACTTGATCACCGTGTTTTAAATAGTCTCTCTTTAAAAATTTAGAAGTGAAAGTCATTATATATCAAGGTTGACCCTTTGAACTTTGATTAATATGCCAAAGTCATTAAAAATATGACTGTCGAAAAGCCACTATATACTTATTAGTTGAACAGAACAGTTTTACATTTTTGATGTGCCACATTCAATAAAATGTGTTCATAGTAATTTATTATCTAGCAACTTTCATCACAAGAAGGCCTTATATCTTGGGAACATATTAAAACGTCATATGATCAACAAAAAGATAAAAATTTAAGATTGATACCTAAAATAACAAATACTCACGTGGAACAAACAACTTTCAAAGGATGAGGGTGAGATATGTAGCTCAAATATTTAGTAACACGGTATCTGCTGCACTTGAGGTGTATATTGATTTTGATAAAATCTCCCAGGACGCATGAGGAACAGCAAAATTAATCAAAAGAATGGATGACCTATTTGATGTGCTAAATTATTCAAAAATTAAATCTGCCAAAAAAATCAGTCAGATTATAGAATAGCTTCGGAACAAATATTAAATGACACAAACAAACACAAGATGTTAAATCCAAAAATCGTAATACACAAAAAGACAATACTAATCAGATAAAAACGTTTCATAATTTTCAAATAACTATTCTGTCTGTATTACAACTATTCGAAGACATAAAATCCGAAGGATTCTAGTTCTTATTTGGGTCATTTTACCAAGTACCAGAAAAAGTGTTATTTAGCCATAATAAATAATTCATAAATTTGGTAATGAAGAAAATCGGTCTATCTAATTAATTTGTGTCTCATTTAATCCTTTATCTAACAAAACTGTCCTTAAGTTTATCATAAATCCCTAAAAAAATTTAAAATAATTGGCGACGCCATACTCCGTGAACTGTTATTATGCACATGTGATATGATATGGACGTTTCGCCCCGACACCGATTTCGACCGACTGTACGATTAGCAATCGTAGAGTCTACATCCTGAGGATGCCTCGAAACGTGCGTAGATTGTGTGGTGGTGGTCTTTTACTGTGGTTGTGGTGCATGTGGGGTGGTGGTGCATGCGAGTGTACGCATATGCAGTGTGGGAAAGGAGGGCGGTGCTATATGCATGCATATGCGTGCACTCACACATTTGCAGTAAAGACTGCGTGTTTTGCGGGATTATTGCTAATTAAATTATAATTTAATCTTATAGCTGACTCTTTTTATTATTTATAACAATATTTTTGACTTAATTTGCTGCTTAAAATATAATTAAGGCTTAAATTAACTGTTTCATTGTGAAAATTTAACATTAAACTTAATTAATTTCTATAATAGGCCATGTTCACGGAATTGACAAGTTTCACGGAAATATTTTTTTAGCTATCTGTGTGTATGTGTATTTAATGGCAAACTATTAAGAAGCTTTCCATTTACGAAAATTACACGTAACACTTTGGTTATGGGTATCATTTTCTTTATCAAGTACGTACAAAAATGGAAAAAACGAGAAATAAATTGTCTGATGAAGAAAAAAAAGGAAAAAGAAGATAGCAAATAAAACTTCATATGCGTCGAAACCGTGAAAAACTTAAAAAAGATGCTGCTGCTCTAGAAAAAGTGCGTAGAAGAGACAGAGAGAGAGAGAGAGAGAGAGAGAGATACCATAAAAAAAGGAATGAGTTAAAACGATAAAGACCACATACCTCGACAACAAAGCAAGATAATAAAAAATTGGAAAGAAAATTCTAAAAACTATGGGACCAAACAAGCGACACTAAAAAGATATTATGAAGAAATACTAAGGGAAGATACACTACGCCAAAACAAAATAAACAATCAACACATAAAGCACCTTTACAATAGTTTTGGTTAGTTGTTAATGATTCCAGTGATTCAGTTCACTTTTTTGATCGAGTTCACAGAAATGATGGTATGGCATTATCATTTCCGTGAACAAAGTTTATTTTTACTTAAATAATTTCATTAAAGATTACTTTATGTTTCTTTGTTGTGACATTATTGTTAACATGCATTAAATTATGTTACTAAATTAATAACTCGAGTTTTTAACCGACTTCAACAAAAAGGAGGAGGTTCTCAACTCGGCCGGTATTTTTTTTTATGTATGTACACCGATTTCTCCGTCGATTGTGGACCGATTTTCAAAATTCTTTTTTTGTTTGAAAGGGTATACTTGCCATTTGGTCCCATGATAAGGAAACCAGGATCTGATGATGGCATCCTAGAGAAATCGAGGGAAACTTTCGAAATTTGTAGGAATGACTAGTGTGCTTAATATTTTTTTAAATAGGCATTTTAAAGCACTACAATTTAATGAAGGTCTAGAGTCGATCTGATGCTGGAGCTGGAAGACAGTCGAGGGAACTCCTCGACGATTTACTTCAGTAACCTTGTGTTTGGGCTTGATTAATTTGTATTGATGAGAACTTTACACCTAGATGGGTTGTGACTGTGATTGGGGGTCTGATGACGAAGACGAAGCTCAGTTAAGGGAACTCCTAAATAGTTTAAAGTAGCTACCTTGTGATTGGACTTAATTAATTTATACTGATGAGAACTTTGCACCCTTATGGGTGATACGTGCCATTACCGTTATGATGATGGAGACTTTAGACAGTCGAGGGAACTCCTCGACGATTTACAGATTTTTTGGGCTTACTTCATACGGTTCAATATGCCAAAATGTCTATCTCTGTATGCCTTTCTTTAATTAATCACAAAAAATTAAGAAATAAAAATTTTTAAATAAAAATTATAACCGACTTCAAAAAATAAAGTAACTAAAATGTTATAAAATAATCGCGTGTATTTGTTGCTGTAGGTACCTATTTAACTTAGCTGACACCGACTCCAAAAGTAACAATAATGACGTGGTAAACGCAAAGATTGTACACGCAATTATTTTATAACATTTTAGTTACTTTATTTTTTGAAGTCGGTTATAATTTTTATTTAAAAAATTTTTTATTGTTTAATTATGACAAAATAACAATTTCTGTCATTTCAGTGAACAAATGCATCAATCCTGTGAACGCAATAAAAATGTAAATATCACTGAAATTTTGTTTTATTTGGTGTTATGATTTAAAATAATATTTTTTAAAAAATGAAACCAAAGAATACTTTAAATCCCGACTTTTAGTAAAGCGATTTTAAAAGTCACATTCCGTATAATGACCCATTTACACGACGGCTCAACCAAAACAGTTTAGAAAAAAAATCGGGTCCTCCCGTGACCATGGTTACAGTGAAGGATCCTAAATAAAATCCGTAAAAATTGTTTCATTATAATGAGTGAAATTCGCATAAACATTTAAATAAATTGTGTCTTTAAGTTAGCAAGGTGGCTCATGTTCTGATCCTACTCCCATTCAATTTAGTCGAGCATTTTTTTAATTGTTCCGGAAAATTGTGCCGAAAAGGGATAACAGTAGCTGCGAGTCTGACATTTATTATATACTACTTAAAGCTGAGTGATGATACAATTAACAAAGAAAGTGCAAATCCATCTGAACAAGCCAGATCGTCGCTGGTCGCCTTAAATGGTGATATTGATCATCGTATAGACTATAGATTTACTTGAAGCGAATGCCCTAACCTACTTTGGAGGCTTTTTAATTATCAAATTCTTTTAAAAACATCCAAGTTGCAAAGCAATGTTTGGAATGCTCGACTCGTCATTGAATTTGGACCAAACGAGATTTACTCAGTACAATTAACTACAAAGTGTTTTAATAAAAGTAAATAGTTTCATGGATATTAAAAGATGCTGTATCAGGAAATAAATGAATACGTTAAAAAAATAGAGACTGCGTTTACACACAATTTTGAACACCATTTATATGGATATCCTGGAAGAGAAATATTTAAATTACTACAAGAAATTAAGTTTCCTATTTTGTCATATTGTTTTCTTATTTACATTGATTTGTGGTGTTGATGGTGTTATTGTTGATTGTATCGTGTTACCCTGTGGACTATTTCTAAGGTTATTCGTGAGACTAAACAGTATATTTTGGACTCTGAGATTTAGTATAAATTTTAAATCTGTACAAAAATCAGTCAAACAATACTTAAAAGTTAAGCGATTATAATATAATTTTGTTCTAAAGACAGTATTATTTCTTTACTTATTTGTATTATAATTTGTTAGAAATACCCAGCGCCCATATGTGCAATAAACGTAACATAAATATAAGCAGCCAGCTCTCTGACTAGGATTATTTTTCTTTTTAACGCCGGGAAATGCTTTGAGGCATCCCGCGGGGGAGTAGGTCTCCCCACGCGGGTATATGGGACTTGCTGCGTCCGAAAGATGGCAAGGTGGACGCATCACTCTACCCACTAACACCCGGAGAGTGCCACCAATGCCGCCTTTGGTGAGGTGCCCCGGATCTGTTAAGCAACAGGGCACTTCGACGGCTAGTCAGGAACGACGCCACCTACACCGAGGGGTTGTCCGGCACCACAGAAAGCCCCTCCCAACGTCGGGATAGTGCAATGGGGTGAGATTCACATCCTCGCCCCTTGTCCCCTTGCTCTTTTCGTATAACTTAAATAATCTAAATTTCTTGTTATAAATATCGATAAATATAAAAAACACCATCTTTTCCATTCGATGATATCAAAACTAACTTAACCTACTGCAAATAGTACGAAGTGGGCATAACAAATTAGTAACAGGTAGTGCCATGCTGCATCGCAGCCGAACTTGGCTGGCACGACCGGGGTGGTAACTGGTACCTCTCGTTCACATAACACCGGCGTCAAGTGACAGCTATGCTGTCGCGTTTCGTGCGGTTTGAGAGTTACCGGTGGCCCATTGGGGGGGATAGGCAAAAGGAGGGCAACGAATCTGCATAACTTTTGGTTGTGCGCGTGTCTGTAGTCACCAGGTTCCGAATGCCACCAAATGATATAAATAAAAAAAAACTGCCTAACCACCTACAGCCGGCTCCCAGGCGGAGCTCATCTCACCTATGTAATGCACATAATATATTCGTCATGCTTTTTCTCCTAGAACCTCCCCCCTTCTAAGAACGACCTGACGCTATTTCAATTCATCGAATTATATTTTATAAACATTTAAAATATTTTCGATCTGGCGACCTTTAAAAGGCTTTCACAGAAATGACCACGGCAAGAACGGGCAGGTGTGACAGAGAAATACGCAAAACTGCATGCATTATATAGCTTATATTATGTTCAGTTATAATACAAAATAAACCTTAACTTATTGTGGTAGGGCAACTTTTCGCTTGACCGTCAAGAAGTTGAATGATTGCATCATTCTCGATGTAATGGCAAGATCAAGGTTAGTGAGACCTTGGCATTTAACTGGGTCACGTGTTACGGTTATTTTAACTGCAGTTTAACGTTGTCCTGCCGCGGTCCACGCGGACAGCTGACGCCCGAGCGTGATCAAGTTAAAATGTTACACAAATTACTTATACTACTGTATACTATAACGCGCCGTCGTCGGTTACTGTCCACTGTTAGGCTAAACAGTACCACTTACTGATTCTACGACCAACAACTATGTTCAAATGTAGCCTCCATTACAAATGACTGCTGGACTACCTATAGGCTGTACCTACTCTGCTACTTCCTAGGGATATCCCACCATCTCTGATACCTGATATTAAGGTCCATCCCACATTTGGTGATGAAACAGCACCCTAGTGACCCTACCTGTCGATAATTAACCTTGTGGTCTTGCCTATGGAACACAAAGGCTAACTACATAGGACTGTGCGTTACAAATGACTCGTCGCAAATAGTCTAAACTTACTCGTCGTTTGAATCTTCAAACTGATGAAGCAGGATTTAAATGGACAGCATCTATAGGCAGCTGGCAGCCGCTATGTATGTAAATGGTCTTCTGCCAACCTAGTCCCGTAGGGGGTATGTGTGGGTCGCCTTCCCTGGTAGGATAGTGAGAGGCGGGTGCCATGGCAGTACTGACACAAAAACACGGTCGGTACTAGGGATGCGAGCAGCGGGACACGTTGACGGGCCTATCGATGAATTTATTATTTTACTATGTATTTAGAAAATATCATTTTTTGTTTTTTTTTATGTCATAGGGAGACAACCGAGCAGTCGGAGCCTTATGGTGACTACCGACGTCCATAGACATCCGCACAACCAAAAGTTATGCAGATGCGTTGCCCTCCTTTTCCCTATCCCCCTAATGGGCAACCGGAAACCCACAAACCACAGGAAACGCGACAGCATAGCTGTCACTTGACGCCGGTGTTATGTGAGCGAGAGGTACCATCCCGATCGAGCCGGCCCAATTCGGCTCCAAAGCAGCATGGCACTACCTACTTATAAGTAATTAATATGAACTATTAAACATTTGACGTCATTTGTTTTAATAACGTTTTAATGTTAATTATATATTTACCTTATTAAAACAACTTAATAATTGAAATATATATTCTAGATGTTAGATATAAGTGACTATTTAAATAAATCATTAAATATAAAGTTCTTTAGCCTAGGAACGGTATCATTTACTTAAATTAGGACGTTAACACATTAATATTAAATCTATTAATATACAAAAAAATACAGCTGAATTGATAACCTCCTCCTTTTTGGAAGTCAGCTAAAAATATGAAAGTCATCGACAATAATATCGATAAGAACGTTCAGTTATCGATACATACCCCTATCTATACCGTCACGGCCCAACTGCGAGGCTAAATTTTTTGTTCGTAGTTAAAAGTATTTAGTTAGTTATTACTAGTCCAAGTTTTACGGAGTTGTGCCGGTTTGTATAACGTGATAAATTGGCTTATCTACAGCAGCTAGCAGCCGCGTTACCCCACCATGGTTCAGGCCTTGTCGTGGCGGTGGGGCTCAGTAACCTAGGGTGAGCGGTGCACCTTGGGCGAAGAAGAGGGGACAGAAGAGCAGGGGGCAAGGTGTGAGGATGGGAACCTCACCCCATTCTACTGTCCCGACGTTGGAAGGGGTTGTTCTGTGGTGCGGGACAACCCCTCTGTGGAGGTGGCGTCGGTCCCTTGCGGGACTGACTAGCCGACGAGGTGCCCTGTTTGTTTTCTAGATCCGGGGCACCTCACCAAAGGCGGCATTGGTGGCACTCGCCGGGTTTTAGTGGGTAGAGCTGCGTCCATTTACCAGCTGTCGGGCGCAGCGAGTCCCACATACCCACGTGGAGAGACCGACTCCCCCGTGGGATGCCTCAGAGCATTTCCCGGCGTTAAATAAAAAAAAAAAAAGCTAGCAGCCGCGCGCCGCGTGATAGCTGATGGTAGCCACCACCATACCCGTCTGCATGGGTACCACCATCTTGTTTGTTTCTCCCGTGAAACAGCTTTGCTGTGTTTCGGAGAGAAGGGCAAGACAGGCAGTGTAATTACTGGCACCGAGACTTAACATCTTATGTCTCAGGATAGGCAACACATACATGAGTTGCCTGGGCTCGTTCCAGGTAAACTAGTTTATGTTCATGGGCGACGTCGACCACTTACCATCAGGTGGTACGTTTGCCAGTTTCCCTATCCAAGTAACATAAAAAAAAAAAACGGCTGCCCGCTGCCGTGGTCAGTGAGTGAATTGAGCTAAGGTATCACTAACCAGTAGTGACCTGTTTAATCCTGATATCAGAGAAGATAATTCCTGATAAGACATTGGGTGTGTGTCTGAAGAATATGCAGCAATGCCTAACCTCCTCATCTAAATTCGAGACCAACGCCTATTTGTGCGGTGGACGGTGTCACTTGTCAGTACACCGTTTGTTCGGACATTCTTTCCGAAATATAATAATAACTAAAATGTCCTATATAGTAATATCCCCTGGCTTCTCCTATTTGAAATGATATCTATGTTAATACGTGCACAAGCTCATGAAGACTTACAATAGACTGTGCCTTTTTTCAAAATATGAATTAATGAATTCTTTATAACATTATACATACACCTGGAATACAGAAACATGACAAAAGTAAAAAAAAAATTAAAATTGATCGCGTTTTTATCGAAATTTGTACAGGTTAAGAACATCCAAGGTCAGCCTAGACTGGTCGCCTGCTACTCTCGCACAGACCCGAGCTGATGATGATGGCGGGTCTCCTTGGCAACACGATTGTTTTATGATAGCAGTTAACTTTAAATTAAATTAATTAACTAGTTTTCCCTCGAGAACCGGCCCCGTGCGCCGGTGTTCGCGCAGGTAATTAATTATCTACTTATAAGAGTTCAATAGGACTCCTTCAATGAACGCCAAGATAACCGATCCCTTGCCTAGATCCCTTGGATGCTAGATCCATCCCGAGCTGAGAACACAGACCAGCCACGATCATGGAGATCGTTTCCCACCTGGTTAATGGTCGACCAACACTTCATCTACCTAAACGTGGCCTCCACTCTACTCCTTATTGCCCCATTGGCCAATCTTGGTGTTCATGCCTATGTTCAACAGCGGATGGATGGATGCTGATGATGATGATGATGAAGACTTTAATATTAACTTTTATTTTTATTTAACTATGTTAATTACGACGATGGCCTAGTCACTAGTGGGTACGGGCTCGGCCTCTTGAGTGAGAGACGAGAGGTCCGGGTTCGATCCTGACCCCCCTGTGATGCCTAGAAAAGGGTTTTTCTTAATTTATACGTGCATCTGAACATACGACCATCGCTTGCTCACCGGTGAAGGAAACATCGTGAGGAAACCTGCATGCCTGTGAAATTAAAAGTCTTTGAAGGTGTGTGAAGTTCACCAATCCGCATTGGGCCAGCGCATCGGTGAACTATGGCCCAACAACACCCTCCTCGCCTGATTCGAGGAGGAGACCCGTGCCGATCAGTAGGACATAAAAGGGTTGATATTATTATATTATATATTATATGTTTATTGGCCAGTAAAGCCGCTGGCCTACTTCTAGAGATCGAGAAGAGAAGATCTTCAAGAAATGATTAAAGCAATTAATGATAGATAATGTCATTTAAATGACACATTTAAATCATTACCTACTATTAATAGTTTCTGAGTAAAACGTGTCAATTGTCATTAGGAAGTGACGAATTGGAACACCGTGTTTATAGAGAGATAGGTATGAGTAAAGAAGGGATAAGACAACATTTTGATTCAATCGTTTATCTGAAACCAGACTGAAAGTGGCTAGGTTAGGTTAGGTCAGGTAGGCTGTATCTTCCCCACCATCCGGATCCGGGCCTTGACGCGGCGGTGGGGCTTAAACTCGGGGTGCAAACTCCGGGTGAACCAATCGGATCTGAATCGGGCGGCAGTTGGTTCTGACCACTGCCGGCCAAGCCGCTCCCCAGTCCATAGGGCCGGGGGTGGTGGTCGCCATCCCACTTCGGGATGGGGACCGCGAGGAAGAAAACCTCTTAAAAAATTACCCCAATCCTAAGTTTCGGTGCGCGGCGAGAGGACGAATGGCTGGAGGGTCTCCAGTCGTTAGCGCATCCCCAGCCGAGGTACCTGCGGACCCCCCGGTTGGGATACAAATGTACGCCATCCTGGTGCACAGGGCTCTGCCCAGGATGCTTCGTGACCCTGACCCCGAAGGTGGAGACACCAGAGGGGACCAAGTATTGTCCAAAATTAGTTTGATCAAGGAAAACACTCTCCGGGCGGGTACCGTGAATCCCGCCAGTCCTAGGACTGAGGCCCCATGTAATACGCAGGGGGCCACACAATGCTTTGTTGGTTCGGAAACCCCGAACTCACGCGACCAGGCTACCAAAACGGATATCGAGAAGCAAAGCGAGTTGGCAAAGACACACATCGTGGAGTTCTGTGATATTAGGAGTGGGGGGAAAGATTGTAGGAGTGGGGGGGAAGATCATGGAAGTGGTGGGGGGGACAGTGGGTGTAGAATTATTAGAGTAGAAGAAAATATAGCGTCAGTGGCGAGGCGTGTGACGCGCCAGTCGGTGCGTGCCCGTGCGGGTGTCACTGTTGATGAGCTGTTGGGGACGGAGTCGATGCTGTCCATGTCGGAGTCGGAAGTCTGCGGTAGCAAGCGATTGTACGCCGAGGTCTCCGACTCGGACACGGATGTGACTGGAGAGTCGAAGGCAGGGCGCAAAAGTGTCGCAAAGCGCGGAAGAATGCGCGGGTCCGAGTCCCGACTCGCTGGAGCTCGCCAGGCGCTCAGAAAGCGCGAGGAAGTGTCTCGAGAGGCCGAGTTTGTGGCTGCCCTAGAGAAGAGAGCATACCGGAAAGCGGCTCCCGATGCCAAGAATGTGGAGGTTCCTCCCGGTCCCCTTGACCTGGATGTTGACGAGTTGGGGATTGCGGAGCTAATTGGCGCGGCGGTGGCCAACATGGAAGAGATTAAGGGCATAGCTGGCAGGTCCACGAATCTGAAAGGCGGCTATGCCAATAAATAAGGCGGGCGACTGGGGCCATCAAAATGGTCTTGGCCACCCGCACGGAGGCTGAGGAGACGCGTCGCCTCAAAGCCGATAACGGCAGGCTGCAGAGAACTTCTCTCTCGCGAACCTCAGGGAGGAAGTCCGGGCGTACCGCAGGGACTTCGAGGAGGCCAAAACGGCGGCGGCAGCGCATACGAGCGCGAGCCCGATGTCCAACGAGCAGTTGGACATCTTTGAAAGCAATGTCATCAGGTTGATTGGTAACGTGCTGAATGGCAGGCTCGCGGCTCTTGAGGATAGGCTGCTGCCTCCGGTAGTTTCCCAGCCTCCTCTGGCGGCGGATAACGGAAGGGTTGCTCAAGCGACTCGGGCGGCGATTGCTGCGAAGAGGGGGGCCGTCGTCACGCAGGAGACCTCGCCGGTGGAGCCACCGCAGGCGCGGAAGAAGGTGTCGGCCAATAGTAGAGGGACGGCACTGATGGTGGAGGATTTACCGCAGCTGCCAGTTCGTCCTGCGGCGCGGCCGGCACCTGCTACTAAGAAGGGGAAAGAGAAGGAGCAAAGAGAGGCAGAGTGGACCAGCTTTGGCCCCTCTACCTCTAGTGAGAACCAGAGGCTTGCGCCGCAGCAAGCAGGAGCTTCTGCTCATGTTGTGGCCCCCGAGGATGGCTGGTCTACTGTTGTCCGGCGCAAGGTGCCGAAGAAAAAGGCAGCGCTCCAAAAGCCAGCACCCGAAGTGCCACAAAGCACTAATAGGGTAGCCAAGGTGGTGTTGCCCAGCTCCTCGGCAGTGGTCATCAAGTTACGGCCAGAGGCGGAACTAAAGGGGGTCACCTACGGTGAGGCCCTCACCAAAGCCCAGGATGAGATAGGCGATGTGCGGGCGCTGGGCATAGGGCCTCTCCGTATTAGGAGCTCGGCCACAGGGGGCCGTCTTATTGAGGTACCAGGACGTGCTAGCGGTGATCAGGCAGACGTCCTGGCCAATAAGCTCGCGGAGGCACTGGAGGGTATTGCGGAAGTGACCAGGCCCGTCAAGTCGACCGACTTCAGGTTGACGGGCCTGGATGATACCGCGACACAAGATCGCGTACGGTCAGTGGTCGCGGCTGAGTGGGGCTGTTCTCCCGGGCAGGTGTGGGTCGGAGATATAATATACCGCGGCCCGCGCGGGCTCGGATTCGCCCGAATGTCGTGCCCCCTAACGGCGGCCAAAAAGTTGGTGCAGCTGGGACACCTTGTCATAGGATGGAGCAGGGTTCAGCTGCAGCACATCGGAGCTCGTCCCAGGCATTGCTTCAAGTGTCTGGGCCTGGGGCACGCCGCTACGATGTGCCCCTCGGAGAAAGACCGCAGCGGCTTGTGTTACCGCTGTGGGCAGCCGGGCCACAAGGCGTCCGGTTGTGTGTCCGAGCTCCGGTGTGCCGTCTGCGCCGATGCCGATCGTAAGGCAGACCACGTGATGAGGGGCAGATCGTGCAACCCCCCATCTATCCGTGGAAAGGTCATTCTCTCCCCATGTCCATCAGGGAGTGTGGCGGCGCCTGAGGCTGAGATGTCCTATTAATGACAGAACTTCTCAGCTTCCTACAGGCCAATGTAAACCACTCCGCTGCGGCTCAGGACCTTCTTCTGCAGTCCATGGCAGAGTGGAGCGTTGACGTGGTGATTGTGTCGGAGCCCTATTATGTACCTCTCCAACCACATTGGGCTGGGGACAATACGGGCTCCGTCGCGATAGTCACGAGGCCAGGTGCTGGAACACCACTCATACCCAGAATGAGGGGGCACGGGTACGTGGTGTCTGTTCGGGCAGAGGTTGCGATTATTGGCGTATACTTCTCTCCCCGAACCGCGATCTGGCGGCCCTAGAACAGCACCTCGACGTTCTGGAGGGTCTCGAAAGAGACCCTTGGGGCCGACCATACAAAAGGGCGCGAGATAAACTTCGCGCCCAGTCGGCCCCATTGACGGAGACGCTCCAGCCCGAGCTGCTGGGGAACATCGTCGGGGATTTGTTTCCCAACTTCCCGGTAGGATTCGTTCCACCGCGGATGGCCCGACGGACGCCGGACTCGATGGAGGAAGAGGGTGTTCCGCCACCCGTCACCGACGCTGAAATGGAGGCGGTTCTATTCCGCCTCCGAAGTAAGAAGAGGGCGCCAGGTCCAGACGGAGTGCACGGGAGAGTTCTATCCTTAGCTCTCGTGCATCTTGGAGACAGCCTTCGGGAACTTTTTGACCGCTGTATGCGGTCCGGTCAGTTTCCGAAGGCCTGGAAGGATGGCCGGCTCACCCTACTACCAAAGGGGGGCCGACCGCCAGATAGCGCGTCGGTGGTGCGACCGATTGTGTTGTTGTGCGAGGCGGGGAAGGCCCTGGAAAGGATCTTGGCCTCCCGTCTCGTTCAGCACCTGGAGGAGGGCCCTGGGCCTGCACTGTCGGAGTCACAGTTTGGGTTTCGGTTCGGCCGGTCGACCGTCGACGCCCTAGGGCGCCTTAAGTCGGTGACGGAGGAGGCGGAACGCCGGGGAGAGGTGGTGGTGGCTGTGTCGTTGGACATAGCCAACGCCTTCAACAGCCTTCCCCACAGCGTAATACGGGAGACACTGAAGTATTTCGGCGTGCCTCCGTATCTCGGAAGGCTGTTGAGGGCGTATCTCTCCGATAGAGAGGTCTTTTATGAGGACCGGTCGGGGTCCTTAGTGAGGCGGCGAGTCGAGTGCGGCGTCCCGCAAGGGTCGGTTCTGGGTCCTACCCTATGGGACGTCGGCTACGACTGGGTCCTGCGGAGCGGCCTTCTCTCCGGGATGGAAGTCATCTGCTATGCAGATGACACTCTAGTCTTATCCCGGGGACGAACGTACATGGAGGCTGCTCGGCTGGCCGAGGCGGGAGTAGCCCTCGTTGTCAGTTGTCATAGAGCGACTGGGGCTACGGGTCCGTTTTGACAAGATTGAAGCCCTGCTCTTCCGCGGACCTGGGAGGAAAGGGCCCCCACCGGGAGCACGACTTCTCATTGGAGAGACGGCGGTCAGGGTGAGCCCCACGATGAAGTATCTGGGACTCACCCTCGACGGGAGGTGGACCTTTGGCCCCCATTTCCAACAACTGGGGCCGAAGGTCACAAGAGTGGCGTCAGCGCTGGGCCGACTCCTGCCAAACATAGGAGGGCCCAGCGAAGCCTGCAGGCGGCTGTACTCCGGAGTCTGTCGGAGTATGGCTACGTATGGTGCCCCTATCTGGGCGGATTCCCTCACCACTCGCAATAAAGCCCTGCTGCGGAGAATGCAGCGGGTCATAGCGGTGAGGTTAATCAGGGGTTACCGTACGGTCTCCTGGGTGGCAGCCACTGCCCTGGCTGGAGATCCGCCGTGGGAGCTCGTGGCGTTGGTGCTTGCCGAGGTGCGCCTCCTCGTTTTGCAGAGGAGGTCAGAATTCGGTGAGTCACCTAGCTGGGAGGAGCTCTCACGTGTGCGGAGGTTGGGGCAACAGTGGCTGTTGCGAGGGTGGGGGGAGGTCCTGGCACAGTCGCCGTACGGCCAACGTACGGCCGAGGCACTGCGTCCGGTCCTGGCAGCGTGGATGCGTCGCCGGAAGAAACCCCTCACCTTCCGCTTGACACAGGTGCTTACCGGACATGGATGTTTCGGTGCGTACCTGTGTCGTGTTGCCAGGAGGGAGCCGACGCCAGCCTGCCACGAGTGCGGTCCTGTGGAGGACTCGGCCCAGCATACCCTAGAGGTGTGCGATAGATGGGCCGCACAGCGTCAAGATCTCGTGGCTGTGCTTGGAGGGGGACCTTTCGCTCTCGAGTATGGTGCGCTGCATGCTCGAGAGTGATGAGTCCTGGCAGGCGGCGGTCACCTTCTGCGAAAGCGTTATTTCGCAGAAGGAGGCCGCGGAGCGGGACAGAGAGGACGACGCCACGTCCGTCCCGCTCCGTCGACGTAGGACAGGAGTGCGGAGGAGGCGCTACGCGCACCTCCTGCCTCTTGTCTAACGGGACTCGGGGTAAGGTTGGGTACCTGCCCCGGTAGAAAAGTTCCGGCGTCGGCGGGGGTGCTTCAGGTTGTCGGAGTTCCCCCATACTAGGAAGAAGACCGGTTAGCCCTTTGAGGGAACCGGCCGGTCGCGGGGTGTGGTCTGTGTTAGAAAGATCCGGGACACTCCCCTTCAAGCGGCTGAAGTCAACTCGCAGTGGTTTTAGTGCGGTATACCGGCGCTGGGGGGGGGGGGGGAGCGCCGGGAGTCCCACATATCCCCGGGGACAAAAAAAAAAAAAACAAAAAAAAAAAGGTAGGCTGTATCTTTCTAAAATCAGTAAGAATTGCAGCTGGTCATCTCCTGGCTGCTATCTCTTATCTTGACTTATGTAGACAACCTTCAGTGGCTTGTAAAAAATCTGACTAAAAAAAGTGCTCGATTGGCAACTGTGTCGTAACAGTCACCCCCCCCCCCCCGGGACCCGCTGCACGGTGCAAGTTCGGATCCGATTACTATAAAGAGTTTAGCCGTCTAGTCAGCTGATGCCAAGTGCTGGCGGGGCTTCCCCGGTAATTGTATTATCACCTCTTTATCGCTGCACCTTTGTTGCGTGTGCCGGTTCCGTCTCCCGACTCTGGCTGCTTCTACCGTAGTCTACCATTCTTGAGGGTTTCAGGATGTTGGTGGGCTACCATATCATAGTAATATGCCAGTGATTTAATCAAGTCAATTTTTTACTGCAGGACGTAAAGTAGCTATTCTCAATAGAGTCTACCACAAGCTCCGAAGCGAGCTTCTACTTCGAATCTCTACTTCGAGTCTAATACGGCAAATCATAATTCAAGTATTTTAAATATAGCTAGCTGATTGTCACTTTCCTAACAAAATGATGTTTGTTCATGTATTCACAAATAAACCGGTTCCTTGTATAATTATAATAATAATTCATTTTAAAATAACATGTTTGTTACACACGCACACACATACAGACTATTTAAGGTAACATTAACTCAATAAAAATCTTCTAAACCATACACAATATTTCCCACTCTCGCCATAGTACTTAACCTACTCCCAATATAAATTAGTTATGTTATAGTTTCCACTGTCCGTACATAATACACTATGTTTACATATTAGGTTATTCTATTTTGCAAGAGGTGGTGCCATGCTGCATTGCAGCCGAACTGGGCCGGCACGATCGGGGTGGTACCTCTCGCTCAGATAACACCAGCGTCAAGTGACAGCATATTTTCACTATAAGGCTCCGACTATTCGGTTCCCTCCTTGTGAAATTATTTTGTAATTGGCTTACAATAAATTAAAATGTATATTATGTTTTAATGCTTAATGAAAGGGATTCCAGCCGGTCCAGCCGGTGGAGATGATGATAAGCGGCTCTAAAAAGTAAGTATACAATTTGTTGGTTTTTTATTATTTTAAAATAAAAATGTGTAGGTACTTGGATAGGGCTTAGGTTGGTTTAGGTTAGTTCTCCAACTGTCTCTTAATAAAATGTTTATGGAGCTCGGGCACGGACAGCTCATGGTAAGGGATCACTCTCGGTAACTTTTGTAGGGCTTATTTTTTTTTTTTTGTTTCCGCTGGGGAATGCTCTTAAGCATACCACTGGGCCCGGGGGACCCCGGGGGTTATGTGGGAATCTCTGCGCCAGAAAAGATGGTAAAGTGAGCGCAGACTCTACCCACTAAACCCCAGCGGTGTTCTCCTCTTCGTCTGGGTGACCCGGCGAGGGAGCTGTGGACGTCCTCACCGGGCCACAACGGTGTGCCATCTGGCACTCTTCTCTGGAGGTGGGGGATGGCGTCCCCTCCTCCTTCTCCGCTTAAGGCACCCCGAACACATAAGGGTGCCTTATAGCTCGGGCCTTACACGGGCGCGGTAAATCCCCCGATCGGCCGCGCACAGGTCTCTCACGGCGGTGCGACCACCTGTCGCCGCCGCGCCCTCCTGCGGGTAGGGGCAGCAGTGCGCTCCCTCTCCCGCTCTGCCTCCTCCTTCTGCGACATCACATCCTCGCAGAAGGAGAGGACCACCTGCCACATGCTCTCACTGGCAGTCATCGCTCGGATAACTCTTGTAGGGCTTGCGCGTCGTATTGCACAAATCGTATGTACCGAAAGTGTGAATTACTAATAACTGCAGGAAATTTATCGATCTTAAAAGTTGACTGAGAACATTTTTACATTAATAGAGTATTCATCACTTCTAACCAGATACACGAATAGTGTTTTCTTAATTCCTTTTACAGAGGTCATTTCGAAGCTCAAAATATCCGTAACCACTAATAAAATTTACAATCAAACAAAGTTATTTAATTGTTTGGGTCCTTGTCCAGAAAACTGAGAAAGGTTTTTTTTATTATTTTCAACTCGTAACATAATAAATCAAACAATAAACAAACTGAAATTAACAATAAAAAGCGGTTGCAAAATTTATAATTTCCTCCAAAAAATCATACTAAAATTTACAAAGATAGGTAAGTAATAGAAGAATATCTTCTTTGGAAAATACGATACAGTACTGGTTACTGAATTTAATATTTTTTTTTAAACTAGTGTTTGTAAAACTGTGTGCTTAAGTATTTTTAAATTAGTCCGCCGCGAGCGCTTTCCAGGTGTGGACGTGTAGCTCGGTGCTCTACGCGTGACCTCTCCTGACCCTTGACAAGTGTGTTTATAGTGCGACCTATTAAATTTTAGTTTTAAATGGGATATTATTTTTAAATAAATGAAATTGAGATTTTCTCTTTTACATTCACATTTAATTATACTTGCCAGTTGCCAGTAAGTGAATAAGTAACCATAGATCATACATAGATTTTTTACATAGATTAATACAAAAGACAATTCTTACAAGTGACGCCCTCTGTCAGACTTAAATAACTATAATATTTAATGTTAAATAAAATTATATATTTAACACGACCTAAACGATCTTAGTTTGGTAAGTTATATATTTAATTTTTATTTGAATACAACAATATTTTACGAAAGATGAAATTATTTTTCAGATACCATGGGGAATAAAAGCAAAAAAACAAAACTAGTTTTATCGCAGAAAAGGAAAAGATTTAATCAAGAGGTTTTAGCTAAAGCCAGGGCTAAAAGGTTGGTATAAATAATATATTTAATAGAATTTCATTTGCTATGTAAGGTCCCCGTTTATTTAGTTACGGGATATTTATACTGCTCAATTACATTTTTTTTCTATGCGATCAACGTCAAAATCACAATAAAATTATTTCTTCAATCTAAACCGTCAATCTTAAATTACTAAGTTTTATTTACAAACTTGTATTTATGTGTGTGTAATGTAATAAATTGGTGAATTTGATTTAGAGTTTGATTGCTTCTATTAAAATCATTTCTGTAAAAGCTTGTTTAATAAAATGGTTTTAGGGTTTTATATTAATGATAACTTTGCTATGTAAGAAAGAAAGAAAGAAAGAAAGAAAAATTTATTCGTGAAACTACTTAAGACACAATTAAAAATATAACATAATATAAACCTTGTAGTTACACAAAACGGCCTCAACTCAGTGTTTGCTGGAATTACCATTCCAGCACTGGTCTTCCGTTGAGGCCATTAAGTGAAGCCACGAAACGATTACACAGCACACAAAAAATAAAAAAAAATAAAAAAATTAGAAAGGAGAAAGAAAAGAATATATATATAATAAATAAACAAAAAAGTACATAATTGATCACATAATATAGCTATGACAACATAATATTATGTTTACTAAAAAACACAAACCGAGAGAGAAAATATTTATATTATTATGCGTGTTACATATGCGCACTACCCATAAACCGCTGACGATCATTTTATATAATAAGTTCCCATACAAGTTACAAGATATCAAGTACGACGGTTCCCAGGGAAACGCCGACGCAGCTCAACCTGGCTTATAGTGAAGTTAACATGATCCTCCACATATATTCTCACGGGACATATTGTATCCACCTCTCAGTTTTATATAATAATGTAAGACACTTCCAATTCTAATATCGAACGGTTGTCACGTCTTATTAGTTTTAGTTAACAGTTTTAATTATGTTCATAATATATTAAAATTGAATTATATGTAATTAATTAGTAAGTGTAATAAACTTTTATTAAAATAAAATCGGTTTTTTTTAAGACTCTCGAACGCGCTCAACATAATTGGCGCAGTCGGTAGGATTTTCGAAAGTGTTACGAAAATTAAAAGAACCTTCGCGAGTGACTGTTCGGGAGTGATATATTCGGGTGTGATCCAGAAATCGATCCAGCAGAAACCAGAATGCGAATGTAAGTGCTTTAGTTTCTATCTAGAGTTGCTTCCTTTTTATCCTATAAGTTTTTATTATATTTCCCAAGATTTTCCATCCAAGGCAATCACGGAATCCTAGGTTTAGTTATAATAGTCGTAATAATTTTTTAGACGCAAATAGAAATATTTTAGAAGGAGAGGAAAATTTAAATTTAAGTAAGAATATTTTTTTAAATAGTTTATTAAAGATGGCAGATAATATGCTAGACAATATTTTTAAGGCTTTGCGGTTATTGCCGGAGTTCGACTGAAATCCAAATGTATTAACTAGATTTATTCGATTGTGTGACCAACTGGTCCAACAATTTGTTCATAATGAGCCAGGATACGAACTTACTAACTGTGCATTAATAAATGGGATTTTAAATAAGGTGGTAGGTTCCGCATCTCGTCTTATTAACTCTAACGGAATACCAGAAAACTGGGATGGCATTCGATCTGCCTTAATTAATAATTTTGCTGATCAGCGAGATGAAACATCGCTTTACAACGACCTCGCATTATTGAACCAAGGGTCATTAAGCCCTCAAGAATTTTATGAAAAATGCCAGAATTTATTTAGTACTATAATTACATATGTCAGTTTGCATGAAACGGTGTCGAGCACTATAGAATCTAAGCGCGCGTTATATAAAAAATTAACGCTTCAATCATACCTACGTGGACTTCGAGATCCACTAGGATCTCGTATCCGTTGCATGCGCCCTGATACAATAGAGAAAGCGCTAGAGTATGTCCATGAGGAGATGAACACTCTCTACATGCAACAGCGCAACGATCATCCCTCCGAGAAGAAAATGCAGGTTAGTGAAAATAAATTTAGATACGGATTTATGCAGCCCCCTATGTCTATGTTACCCGCGCCGCAGCCAATGCCACCACCATGGCCGTTTAATATGGCGGGACCATCCCGACCACAGTTAGGCATAAACCACCAACGTCCTGATACTGGTTGGAGGCCATTAAATCAATTCCGTGGACCAACAAGGACGCAACAAATGTTTGCCGCGCCACCACCAAATTATAGGCCTCAGAGTAATGTGTTTAAGCTTCCGCAACGTTCTATCCCAGTAGGTCCTCAGCCCATGAGTGGCGTCAGTCACTTCGTGACCAAGCCACATCATACAAACCCGGTCCGTCAACCACACGACTGGACCAGATCTGGCAACCCTCCACCTAATAATTACTTTAAAACAAGGGAGATGAATTTTAACGAATTAAATGATCTAGGTTACTCATTTGACTTTGACAATAATGACTATCAAGACTATGACCACTACTATCCCGACTATACCTATAGCCACCCGCAGTCATCATACCCCCAGCGTTCTGAGTGTAGTATGGAGGAGATACAGGAAGAGATGCCTACTCCTGAACGTCAGGATTTTCCAAAAACCTCTGAAGTCAGACAAATTAAAACAGAAATAAACCTACAGACACAAAAACAATTACCGTACATAGAAATTCTAGACCCCCCATTAAAACTATTGATAGACACTGGTGCGAATCAGTCATTTATTAGCCCCATAGCCGTAGAGCGGTTCTATCCACATGTCAAATGTAATTATGATCCCTTCAAAGTTACAAATATCCATGCCTCCTCACAAAATGACTATTCGATAACCATACCGTGTTTTAATGAAATAAATGAAAACGGAAATATTACCCTATTTATCTATAAGTTTCATAACTTTTTCGATGGTTTAATTGGACTTGATCTTTTGGAAAAATGGGAATCAAATATTGATCTAAAGAATAAAATATTACTCGTGACAAGAAAAGCAGTTAACCCCTTACGTATATACGACTCGCGTAACTGTAACCTATATGAAGAGATCATACCAGCAAAAACGTCAAAATTAATTAGAGTACCTATTAATTTTCATGATGGCGAAGCATCAAATTGTATTATAACAAACTGTATCACCTCGGTAAATAATGACCGCGGTATTTTAAAAATAAAAAATCCATCTCATCATGACATCGTTTTTTCAATGAACCGTCCAGTTAGTGCAGAACTATTTAATATTAAGTGCATGCGCACTAAACAATTATCAAACCGTGTTAACAAGGTTTTATTCCGATTACGAACAGATCATTTCAATCCCGAGGAACGGGCTAATTTGGAAGGTCTTTGGTCTCGATTTGCAGCAAATAGACCAAAGCTCGCTACAAGCTTTATACAGGACACAGTTCTAGCGGATCTTCCCATCCTTATTTACACGAAAAAGAAACGTGGCCCTTTTGCCAAATCACGCCTTAAGCGAAGTTCTAAAATCCCTGTATTGTTACAGGATACCTCTCCTGTTACTGATACGACTGACTCGAGGACAAGACATACTGATTGACCCTCTACAAGAGTGCTTGATTTCAGTTTTATTAACAGGGGCCCAAAAAAAAAAAAAAAAAAAAAAAAAAAAAAAAAAAAAAACCTTATTCAAAACATAGGTATAACGTAATAAAAATAATCTTGAATTATTACAGTTACATTAATTAACAGTGTTTCAATTGGAAATGTGTATTTCCAATTGAATCCTATTTTACAAGTAAAAACCTGTCACAGCCTTGCATTCGGTTATAATTTAAAACATTTCGTGAACCTTACTTTAGCTCTTGTGGACCGGACCACTGATAGTCCTGGGACCAATAGTTGGGAACCCTGCTCTACAATATGGTCCAAGGGTTCTTCCGTTTAAACTAGGACCTGCGAAAATGGTGTCCCACTATCATTCATTTCTCGTTAACATCGACCTATCCACTATTCACGAACAAATTAATTCTGTAAAATCTCAGCTTTCCCAATTACTACCAAACCTTAGTAATAGAACCTTTACCTTGTATGATCCTCACATAGAATACCTCATCTCGAAGCTAGAACGAATTTATGAACAACTGCAGACCTTTGAACCAAACCGCAAGAAAAGAGGTCTCATAGACGGACTTGGTTCAATAATTAAGAGTATATCCGGTAATCTTGACTACACAGACGCAATTAAATATAACAATGCCATCGAAGTTTTAAGTACAAACCAACATAAAATTGAATCTGAGATAAATAGTCATATCAGTTTAAATAAAGAATGGGCTTTGCAAAATTCGAAAATACTAGAAAATATTACATTAAATCAAGATCGAATAGTTAAAACACTAGATATTATAATGAAAAGTGATGCTACAAGAGATGACGATTTAATTAAATACGCCCATCTGGCGCAACATCTCATTATTTTAGGGGATAATATTGATAGATTATCTGATGAAATGTATAGACTAGAGGATACGTTAGCTTTTATTAGAGTATCAAGTGCTCCGCACTCTATGTTAAGTATTGTAGATTTAAAAATTATGTTACATAAATTACGAAATCTTTATTCTAAGGATGAAATCCTTGATATAGAGATTAGATATTTTTACGATATAATTAAGATAGGTTATTTTTACGTAGACAGTCCTATAGTTATAGTTTATAAGATTCCAATTGCCTTACCTTCGACATATGACCTTTTTAAACTTTCACTTATACCTAATAGAAATCATCAGATCCTTTTACCCACTCTACCATACATAGCAATTTCTGGAGATGATTCTAAGTACATGGAGGCTGAATGCCCGAAGGTAAAAGAATGGTATCTCTGCCAAAGGACATCTATCTATAAAATTCGTGAAATCCCCGATTGTATCCATCAACTCATCATCAAGCAAGAAGTTCATTCATCATGTAAGCTAGCTTCAGTGAACCTAGCAAAAGAAGCAGTAGAACAAATCGACGACAGACATTACACTGTGACCTTTCCTAATCAAACTAAAGTTAGAACCTTTTGTAAGCAAGAACAATATAGAATGCTTCAAGGAAGTTATCTCATCACAATCCCCGTGAACTGCTACCTCAAGACGCCTACCTTTACCATATCTAATTTAGATGACCACATCAAAGGACACCCTCTGAAAATAGTAGAACTGCCGACGTTTCAAGAATCGAATGGAAGTACATATAACGCACCTGCAATTTTAAACACAATTGACCTCGAAAATCTTCACTCTCTTAATGAGAAAATGTCATTCCAAAATCCTATAAAATTGGATAAAAATTTACAACTAAGTTTGTACCATACAACCATCCCATTTTATGTAATATTATCGGGTGCAGTTATATTATGTGCAGTATACATCCTATACAAATATCTCCGTCAAAACCGCCCTCATGAAAATCAAGACGTCGAAGACATTAAGGTTAATATACCATTAGAAATCAGCTCTGAAAAACCTGAAAAAAGAAAATCGCATCCCGAAAAAATGAAAATCAACCACAGCGACATTTCGGCGACATTATCTAACATCTCGAAATAATCGCTGAAGTACGGGGGGAGGTGTTACATATGCGCACTACCCATAAACCGCTGACGATCATTTTATATAATAAGTTCCCATACAAGTTACAAGATATCAAGTACGACGGTTCCCAGGGAAACGCCGACGCAGCTCAACCTGGCTTATAGTGAAGTTAACATGATCCTCCACATATATTCTCACGGGACATATTGTATCCACCTCTCAGTTTTATATAATAATGTAAGACACTTCCAATTCTAATATCGAACGGTTGTCACGTCTTATTAGTTTTAGTTAACAGTTTTAATTATGTTCATAATATATTAAAATTGAATTATATGTAATTAATTAGTAAGTGTAATAAACTTTTATTAAAATAAAATCGGTTTTTTTTAAGACTCTCGAACGCGCTCAACATAATTTGCGCCTTTAAAGTAAATATTTTTGACGTCTACATGCCAAAGATAAAGAAGAAGAAGGAAATTAAAAAATAAATAAAAATAAGACGCGAACATATACAATTTACAATATACTTATAAACTAATACTCGATTAAGTCAATTATAGATGGTTCAAAGTAGAATTATAAAGGATAAATACATAAATAAAAAACAAACAGAGCACGTTAGCTTTGAATTCAGCAGGCAATATTTCCAGGTCACATGGAATGGTGAAAGAAGAATTGGACAATATGACGCCACACAGTTGTGACATAAACTTTTGGTATGTACGTAAAGCAGTTTAAACAATATATTATATGCACTTCCCCACCTATCAATTACTTGCCTACAAAACTTAAATTAAAAAATACTAGTGTCGACCCTTAATGCTTCCTCAATTTTCTGGTGCTGATTAATATACACTTTAAGTTTGGTTCTGAAAGATTGTATATTTTGCAGGTTTCTTATAGGCGGCGGAATGTTGTTCCAACATTTGGAAGCACAATAACGAAAACTGCCTCTAAACGCAGCTGAGCCATGACGCTGTGTTGAGAGCTGCACGGCACACTTGCGAGAGCCGTGAATCCTCTGCTGTGACATCCATGACAGTTTGTCATAGAGATACTTGGGTTGGTTATATTTTATTACGCCAAATAAAAGACATGCTAAATGTAACTTACGTCGGTGCTTCATTTTTAAGATAGAATTTTTATTAAGAAATGGTGTTACGTGGGCTCTTGGCGGGATATCAAAGCAAAAACGGGCACAGGCATTCTGCACCCTTTGTACTAATTTTTGTGTTCGCGCTAGTATACATGGACCGGTAACCACATCCATATAATTTAGTTTCGACAGAACAAGAGACTCAACCAGTTGGACTCGCAACTCTTCTTTCAAAAATGGTCTCATTTTATATAGGACCTTTAATCTATAAAAACAATTCCTCACTGTGTTGGCAATATGGCTTTCAAATCGCAAATTACAATCCATTTGTAGGCCCAAATTTCGGGCTTCATAGACACGATCGACCGGTTCGTCCATAAGCCTAATAGTCTCCGACAGGCACAGGCGATTTAGATGATGTTTGCTGCCAAATATGATATATTTTGTTTTTTTAGGATTCAGGAGCAACCAGTTGTTTTTAGACCAAGTGACTATTCTAGAAAGATCCTCATTTAACTTAACTATTGCACTGTCGATTTCTGATGGCTTACATGAAATATATACCTGCACATCATCTGCGTACAAGTGATATTTACAATTAATTATATGGTTCTGTATATCTGCAGAGTACAGTGCGAATAATACCGGCCCCAAAATAGAACCTTGTGGCACACCTCTTTCCACATGTTTCTTTTCAGATGTGACTATAGAACCATCACTGAGGCTCATCTTAACATATTGATATCTATTACTAAGGTAACTGTTAAACCACAGCAAAGACTCTTGATCAAAGCCATAATAACTTAGCTTAGACATAAGCATATTGATATTTATAGAGTCAAAGGCTCTGGAAAAGTCTAGCAACACAAGCACAGTGCACATTCCCTTGCCTGGGAGCAAAGTATGTTGTCAGTTACATCAAGTAGTGCGGTGACCGCACTACGCTGTTTTCTAAATCCGGACTGAACCTCAGGTAAAATATTGTTTTTTTCAAGATATTCCATCAACTGGCAACATACAACTTTCTCCAATACTTTAGACAGGCATGGTAGAATACTAATAGGCCTAAGGTCACTAAGATTTGTAGGATTTGTATGTTTCGGTAAGGTTTTCACTATTGCTATTTTCCAGATATCGGGGTACGTACATGTTGTAATTGATTTATTGATTATATAATTAATGTAGTGTAATGTATGAGGAAATGTCAATATAAGCATATCCAATGTTATAGTATCACAACCTTCTGCATTTGATTTTAGACTTGTTATTATATGAATAATTTGTCGTAAATTAACTGGC
Source organism: Helleia helle (assembly GCA_963853865.1). NCBI lineage: Eukaryota > Metazoa > Arthropoda > Insecta > Lepidoptera > Lycaenidae > Helleia > Helleia helle. The sequence continues at coordinate 18,596,106 of OY971432.1, read as the reverse complement.
TCAATATGAAATATAGCATCACTAAACTTATGATATTCATAATATGTTAACTGTGATAAGGAAATACTGAAATTGCCCGGGATAGTCAAAAAATGGTTATTTATTATGTCTGGATTATTGAAAGAATGTGGTAAGTCAGTGTGTGATTTTGGTAAGAGAGTGTTTTTTAGATTTTTCCATAATTGTTTTGGGTTGTGAATGTTATTGTTAATGTTGTGTTCAAAGTATGCTAACTTTTCAAAGTAGAGCGCTCGACTGACTGTTGTTTTAAGTAGCTTGTAATATTCTTTTTTACTGTCTGATTTGGTCTTGTGATAAGCTGCACAGGCCTGATCTCGTAACTTCATCATTATTTTGATGGTATCAGTTATCCAGGGATGGATCTGCTTCTTGATGATAATCGATTTTCTTGGGGCATGTAAATCCAAAAGTGACAAGACGCTTTGATTCAAAACGTTAACCGCATCGTTAACGTTGCTAAGCGTCAATATATGGTCCCAATTTATACTAAGTAAATCCCTATTAAAAAGATCTATGCATATGTCTTTTTTTGCTCGTATGCATATGTTGTGAGGTGCAGGTTTTAACCGTTTAATGTTAAACTCACATATTATAAGGCAGTGACCTATTGATGAGCCCATGTGTTCCAATGACAGCTTGCGTATACTCAAGTCTGTACAAACCACATCTATGAGAGTCTGGCTAGTATCGGTAAAGTGAGTCGGTTCATCAACTATCTGTCTTAAGTTAAAACATGACAGGAATGTATTGAATTTTATTGTTTTTAAATCGTCTTTTAAATACAAATTAATATTAAAATCACCAAGTAAAATTAAATTATCATAATTATTCAAAGAGCTTACAGAATCTGAAATTGCATCAAAAAATAAATCTACATCCATCCACGGTGGACGGTATGCCGTGCCGATCACTAACTTTCGCCCGCCAAGAGTCATCGTAATCCACCCGATGTACATAATATTAACCAGAAATTTGTGACACATGAATACACTATTATTAGTCCAGTCAAATTAGACATTCAAGGGTTTATTAAATTTAGGTCACATAGAGCTGAAAATAGCACCGATGTTGGGAACACCGTTAGAAATGCAAATGTGAAAAGTTTCAATCGATCCCCTGTAAAAAGTTATTTCTGATATTGATGTTATTTATGATATATATATTATTAAAGTTAACACAATAAAGGATTTGCATTTTTCTGCAGATTTTTTTTGAAATTTATTTCATCTAATTATTGAATAATACTTACGCTTGCTTTCAAATAACAAGGTTTGTGTCCTTACTGGTAAAAAAAACTTAAGTAACGAAGAAATGAAGGAAAAAGTAGAGAGTGAATACCAAAATGAAGAAAATATACCTACATTGAACGTTATTTAAAAACAGTTTGTATTTCCTTTCACGTTAAACAGATCACTGAGGCCATCACAAACTATCCGCACTTCCATACTAATATCACAGTATAAACGAAGTCATACAGTAGGCCAACGGACGCGTCTAAATAGAGCCATCGTGAGGGGTTTGCGGGATGAGGGAGGGGCGGGCATCTCTCGAACTGCCATACACTCGCTCGGGAGATGTCAGCCAGGGTTGTCTCTTTTTTTTTTTCGTGATCAGCCGCATAGAGAAATAATATAGGGCTTCGGGTCAAACCTGAGAAGACCGAAGACCTTCTCTTCCGCGGACCGGGCGGAAAGGACCCCCACCGGGAGCTGCCCTACAGATCGGAGGGGTGATAGTCTAGATTTTTGTCCTTTCTTAGAATGGTTTTCGGGGGTGCTGATTACGAATATGACAATGTATTTCAAGGTTCAACATGACGGACGCGAATTAAAAAAAAATTATCATGGGTTAGTTTTCATGGGTGTTGATTACGAATATGACGATATATTTCGAGGATTAAGATGGCGGACGCGAATTAAAAAAAAATCAACATGTGTATCGTTTTCATGGTTTTCATGGGTGCCGATTTCCAATATGACGATATATTTCGAGATACAAGATGGCGGATATATTTCCGTTGTCTGGTACCCTTAACAAGTTCTTCGAGAACGTCCATAGATATTATTATTATAATGAATGAAATTCGCGTAAACACTTTTTGACGTGACAACGTCTTATAATTCGATGGAGCCGGCTGCACGAACGAAAAAACATGACTCATGCGGCGTTACCTCGCCCTGAGGATTTCCATGTCCATTTTTTTTTTTTTTTTTTTACGCCGGGAAATGCTCTGTCTGAGGCATCCCGCTTGGGGAGTGGGTCTCCCTAGGTGGGTATGTGGGACTCGCTGCGCCCGAAAGATGGTAAATGGACGCAGCTCTACCCACTAAAACCCGGCGAGTGCCACCAGTGCCGCCTTGGTGAGGTGCCCCGAATCTGTTAAGCTGACAGGACACCTCGACGGCTAGTCAGTCCCACAAGGGACCGACGCCACCTCCACAGAGGAGTTGTCCCGCACTACAGAACAACCCCTCCCAACGTTGGGACAGTACAATGGGGTGAGGTTCCCATTCTCACCCCTTGCCCCCTGCTCTTTTGTCCCCTCTTCTTATAAGAAGGGTACAAAGAGCCCCCTCGGCTCAATTGGCTTCGCCCAAGGTGCTGGATTCACCCTAGGCTACTGAGCCCCACCGCCACGTCAAGGCTTGAACCATGGTGGGGTCCATTTTCTTATGTCGTTGTCACGTTCAACTATCGTCAGTAAATCAACTTTACAGACAACCGATTTTTATACTTATTTAATATATTTACTAAGTAAATTCGCGTTCTAAAGCCGTCAAAAAGTATTTTATTGTGAACTAGATTTTGCTTCACACATAGCTTCGTCCGCGTTATCTTAGATTTACAGCCGTACCCTGATTGATGATGATTATTTTTTGTCTAAGTTACTCCTTTAATCAGCTATCTGCCAGTGAAAATCCCATCAAAATCGGACTAAAAATATGAAATAAACAAGCAAACTATTTTTACTAATTATTTATTAATTTAGTCAAAAAATTAAATTATTGAGGAATTTATATATCGATTTGTTTTCAATTTTATTAATACTATTGCATGCTATTTAAGTCTTAATATAAATTTTATATTAAGACTTCAATATCATGATATTTAGTATCAATAGATTTTTGATATTGAGGAAATAAAAAGCTTAATTAATTCAATTAATCTGCCAGCGTAAGTCCCATCAAAATCGGCCCAGTCATTTCAGACAGACGGACAAAAATTGTAAACAATGCTATTTTGGTATATGTATCGTGTTTCATCTACGTCTATATGCGGTTTTTTATGTTACAAACAGTCACTCCAATTTCATTTATCTATACATAATATCCATATTATAATAAACATACTATTATGTGAGTAGTAGATCATATTATTATATTGTGTGGGTACTCATTATCGTCATATTCTATGCACGCACAAATTATTTATTTTTTATTCGAAAGTATCAAAATTGAGTTTGTTTGACTAAACGCTCCAGCGCTACGACATACATTGACATTTACTTTAGTGTGAGTAAAAGTTGCACTAAATTACCTAAACTTGACATTACGCTCGAGGCGTAAACGCTCAAGTAGCGAGGCACACCCTCAACACGGAGCAGAACTTGAAGGTGTGTGCCTGGCTTTAAACAATGAGTATGCTATTCTTGAAGGACAAACATATTTTATCATTTATAACTTATTTACGAAATAGTTTAAGCAAGTACAATGTAGTTTTTATTTTAATTTAACTGTTGCCATGCGGACGTGTGGTGACCGCCGCCCATATTCGGACACATGTTGATTCCACGCCTTGTGTTGACGCCTTAGTCTGATTTTTAAAAACATTAATATTAATTTACATTTACAAGTTGTTCTTTTAGGTATATTATTACATTTATTTTTGAAGCGTGCGCCCAATGCGATAATTAAGAAAAACAGTCTTTTTTTAAACCCAAGGTTTGGCATTCTAATAGTATATTTTGTAAAGGCCGTTACTCTGCCGAATTATATTGTGATAGAGAAGATTCAATTGTTTTAACGGACATTCCTGCTGCGAGTCGTTACAGTAGCTACTAGCTAATGTAATTCGCCCGCGTGTTCCTTTCGTGTGACAATGAAAGCGCCAGTGACTCACCGACACAGACGTATAAGTATTAAATACTAGTTATTGCACCCGGTACCTTAGTAAGTACATGCATGGGTACCACGACCCTTGTGATGTACTTCGTTACCGCGTCTTACCATCTTGTGCCTGAGGACTCTGAGGACAGGAAACGAATGAATGACATCTCTTGGCTGGTGGCTTGTGAACTTGTTGGTGTTCATGGGCGACGTTGACCATCGTTGTATGCGTATTTTTTTTCTTTAACGCCGGGAAATGTTTTAAGGGTGTATACTACCTCAAATGGCGTATTTTCCACTCGGCAGGACCTCTATATCTTCCAAATTACTAAATTTTTAAGTTTGAAATTTATGTATGGTAAAGTTGAGGATATAATCTATCTTCCATATGTTTCGAAAACACGATTCCATAAAGTTTTCTCGATAGAAAAAAATCGCAAAGTTACCTTTAATTTTTTATTAAATCCTAAATATCTCAGTAAATACATAAGTTATGACCTTGAGATTAAACATGGTAATTGAAATAAGTATGACGAACAATTCATACGTGGCGTTTTTTAAAAATAACTATTATAATGCTTGTGAGGAGGAAATACCTACAATTCGCGCAAAGAACAACCAAACGTTTCATGTGTAGGTCTGAGGTCAGTACCGCTTCGGCTTTCGTGAGGGGTACCCGCGTTGCTTGAGCTCTTACTGAACGGTGAACAGTGATACTATAGTATTTGTGTGTGTATACTTTCATTCAACATGCCAAATAAACGGAAGAAGAAAAATAAGACGTGGCGTAAGAAAAATGCTCAACATATGAATCGTATGAAGGCTATAATAAAGTAAGTAATAATTAGTGAGTTCACTGACCGTCGTCATAAATCTGATTATTTCTTTTATAACCATTCGATAATATATTTTTTTCTGTATCTTCTATTGAAAATTACTACTTACCTACCTACTTGTCTGCATATTCAGAAGCCGTCTATTACAAACTAATCGAAACAAAGATGACTGATTCCTCGCTACTCGCTAAAATAAAATAGTAATAATAATTCACTACTAAAAGATAATAATAACAATTTATTTTAAAAAAATACATGCAAATATATTATGGTAAATCAGGTGCATATTTGTAATATTTCTGTAGAAAATTTTATCTTCCTACCGCATTAGAGATGTTTTAGGGTTCCTTATCGTGAGAATATAAAATTGAAATATTTTAGTGAAAATTTTATATAATAATAATAATAAATGCTTTATTTTGTACCAATTACAATACAAAAATTGTGGGATGTGAATTGAAAGAGAATGAAATCCACCATTGTACTCGGGTCGCCAAACTGAACAAGGAAGATAATCGTCCTCGGTCCATTATTATAAAATTGTCATCTCCCCGTGTTCGCGATACATTACTAGCTGGAGTCATTAAATTTCATAAGTCGAATCCTACAGATAAGTTGAATACGAGTCATATCGGTATATCGGGAGATAAACGCCCAATTTACGTTCGTGAACACCTTTCTCCTAGCAACAAAAAACTTCATGCAGCAGCACGTATCGCAGCCAAGGAAAAGGGATATAAATTTGTTTGGACTAGGAATGGTCGCGTCTTTGTCAGAAAATCTGAAAACTCTCCATTTATATATATAAAGGATAGGGTTACAATTGATAAGCTTCCTTAGATTTATTAAAAATGAATCGTTATTAAATAAAGGATTAATATACATATTTGTGTAACATTCAATCATTTCAACGTATATTATCAGAATGTAAGAGGCTTACGTACCAAGACACATGATTTTTACTGTAATGTTTCTACTTGTAACTTTGATATTGTAATTTTAACGGAAACTTGGTTAAATAGCAGTGTGTATGATTGTGAGTTGTTTGATGTTAGTCAATATAGTGTATATAGAAGGGATCGCGAAAGTTCAGGCTTCCATGGTCATAAGGATGGTGGCGGTACTCTAATAGCAGTCTCCAAAAGATTCCATTCATCTCGTTTACAAGATAAAGAAAGTTCCTGTGAAGATTTATATGTAAATGTACAACTTTCAAATACTGTAAGTGTAGTTTTCTGTGCCGTTTACATTCCACCTCCCGTAAACCGTAGCATACTCGAACATTTCCTCGATAATTTCAATTTGGTGTCTGAAAATATGGTTAATATTTGTATTGCTGGTGATTTTAACATGAGTTGTATAGATTGGCCTTTTGTTGGTTCAGGCACCCTACCGATTTATAGTTCATCCTTAGTAAACCAACTAGTTGTTGATTTCGTTTCCTTAAACAATTTCGTTCAATATAATAACGTCTATAACAACAGATTGAAAGTTTTGGATCTCATTCTGTGCAATTTTCCTAATGTAAATGTTAGTTCTTCTATCTTTCCTTTGGTCGAAATCGATTCTTTTCATATACCCCTAGACATTTCGATTTCCTTTTGTAATGCTCTTTTGCTACAGCCAAATAATAAAATGCTTAGGAGTAATTTTTATAAGGGTGATTATGAGAAAATTATCTCCGAACTAAATAGAAAAAATTGGATTAAGATATTTGCCGAGTGTGTTGATGTTAATAGTATGGTAGACATATTTTATGAGATATTAAATGAATTAATAACTCAATTCGTGGCGATGACAAAGCTTAATATGAGATCAAAACCAATATGGTTTTCCAATGAATTAATACGATTAAATAAAGAAAAATTAAAACACTCCACAGGTACAGAAAATATAAAAACCCTCTTGATCAAATTTCATTTAACATTTTAAACAAAAGATGTAGGAATTTAACAGATACATGCTACAACAAATACATACTGAATATAGAATCACAAATTAGTAACAATCCTAAATACTTTTGGTCGTACTTAAAACATAAAAGAAATTCTATTGGCTATCCTAGTAAAATGACATATAACAATATTTCTAGTACAAATGGTACAGAAATATGCAATTTTTTCGCTAGGCACTTTTCTTCTTCATATTCTGATTCACATTCTAGTTCTAGTGTTGTGGATTTTAATGACTCTTTTAGTTCTGATCATGATATAAATACAATTTGTTCTTTGCATATACCTAAACACAAGATATGTCAATATTTAAAAAGACTTGACTCTAACAAAGGAGCAGGGAATGATGGTATTCCCAGTTATTTCGTGGCGAAATGCTATTCGTCTCTAACCTTGCCGTTGTATTTGATTTATAATAGGTCTTTATCAACCGGTGTCTTTCCAACTAAGTGGAAAACAGCCAAGGTGGTTCCAGTGTTTAAGAAGGGTAGTCATGAATTAGTGTCAAATTACAGGCCAATATCTATACTTGATGTGTTTGCCAAAATATTTGAAGCACTAATCTACCCATATCTAAAATCTTATTTTAAACAATATATTATTGATGAACAACACGGGTTCACTGAGGGCAGATCTTGCATTACTAATTTGGTTACCTACTACAATTATCTTGTTAATGCGGTTGATGCTGGGTATGAGGTGGATGCGTTATATACTGATTTCTCTAACGCGTTTGATCGCGTCAATCACACTACACTTGTCCTTAAATTGAAGAAATATGGTATATTCGGAAATCAGTTGAAGTGGTTTGCTTCATATTTAAGTAACAGGCATCAGTATGTAGTCGCTAAGGGTTTTAATTCTACAACCTACATGGTCACATCAGGTGTGCCACAAGGTTCGCACCTGGGCCCATGGTTATTTAACGTGTTTATTAATGAAGTGACTTCTATTATACATCATCTACACATCTACATCTAGCCAATCTTTCCTATTTGCTGATGACCTTAAATTATGTAAAATCATAAAGACACGTGAAGATTCTGTATCCTTACAGAATGATTTTTTGGAGCTTAGCCAATGGTGTTTAGATAATGGCATGGTCTTGAATAATAATAAATGCAAACATATTAGATTTAGCCGTAGAGTTCAGACTTACGAGATATCTTATCTTTTAGGTGGCTCCCCTTTAACCAAATGTGAAAGTATCTCTGATCTTGGTATAACATTTGACTCTAAACTCTCATTTGTGCCCCATTATGACAATATATCTAACAAAGCATCTAAAATGCTCGGCTTTGTGATGAGAAATACCAAGCATTTCAACAATTTTCATACTAAAATTTTATTATATTGCACATACGTAAGAAGTGTACTTGAATATGGTAGTGTGATTTGGGCTCCTCACTACACTGTTCATCAGCTACGCTTAGAAAGATTGCAGAAAAGGTTTTTAAGATATCTATCTTACTCGTGCCATGTGCCAGGTAAACTTTCTTCCTACGAAGATAGACTAAGTTCTATAAAATGCACTCTTTAATTGATAGAAGGCATGTTCTTGACATGATTTTTTTGTTCAAAGTTTTAAGAGGTCAGATAGATTGTCCCACTCTGTTGAGATTGTTTAACTTTCGAGTTCCTCCTCATTTACCTCGACGTCCCTTAGGTCTTCTAAGAGCTCCTGCTGCTAAAACTAACTTAAAACAAAATTATACTGTATCAAGATTGTGTAAAAATTTTAAATATTTTACATTATGGAAAAATATTCGACGGCCTTTGTGGCTCAGTGGTAAGCGCGTTGGCGCCCAAGCCGGAGGTTGCGGGTTCGAATCTCGCCAGGGAAAAAAAAAATTCCGTGTTCCTGGGTCATGGATGTGTATTATATAATAAAAATCTTAAATATATGTATACTATAAAAGTAATATATAAATATTTCCGTTGTCTGGTACCCGTAACACAAGTTCTTCGAGAACTTACCACGGTGATAAGATTAACGTGAAAACAAGTGAATTCTGTAAAAAAGTGACATTATAGTAGGGTTATACGGAATAGACCCAGGCTAGATGTACCTACCAGTTATTAGACTCACAAAAATAAGCAAAGGCATCTACAAGGTATGTACGCCGTTACAATAGGATCACAAAAAATGTTCAATACCTCCCAATTAAAAACTTATTAAGTAGAAGATTTTATGGAAGATACCACACCTTGGGAATAGGGCGATCCGCCCAGGCATTTCAAGATAAAATCATGTAAAATTTGTTATAAAATATTTGAAAAGATACTCTGTTGGTTCACATTTTTTTTCTAAAAATCTTAATAAATCTCAATAAAATCCGTATTTTTTTTTCATTATAACACTCTGTTGGTACCATAGACTTAGAATATACTACCATAGTTGGTACTACCACAGTATTATCAGTATATACTCTATACAGTGGCCAACGGACGCGTCTAGATCCTATGTATCTCCTCGACCGGGAAACCCTGATGGATCAGGTCGTCTTTTATTTCGGCCGGGTCCATGTCTCGGGGCACTCCTACGATAACGACCAGGACGACGCGCTCGTCCTCCAGGACGTAAGTGTGATAGCCTATTCTGTTTGTGGTCAAGAAGGCTCCCCACCACGGTTCAAGCCTTATCGTGGCGGTGGGGCTCAGTAGCCTAGGGTGAGCCCAGCACCTTGGGCGAAGCTAATTGAGCCGAGGGGGCTCTTTGTACCCCTCTTATAAGAAGAGGGGACAGAAGAGCAGGGGGCAAGGGGTGAGGATGGGAACCTCACCTCATTGTACTGTCCCGATGTTGGGAGGGGTTGTTCTGTGGTGCGGGACAACCCCTCTGTGGAGGTGGCGTCGGTCCTTTGCGGGACTGACTAGCCGTCGAGGTGCCCTGTTAGCTTAAAAGATCCGGGGAACCTCACCAAGGCGGCATTGGTGGCACTCGCCGGGTTTAAGTGGGTAGAGCTGCGTCCATTTACCATCTTTCGGGCGCAGCGAGTCCTACATACCCACCTGGGGAGACCCACTCCCCAGGCGGGATGCCTCAGAGCATTTCCCGGCGTAAAAGAAAAAAAAAAATGGTCAAGAAGGCTGTGAACCTGCGGTGGTCAGAGTTAGAGTTCTCTACTTGTAATGGTTTTTGAGGGTGCCGATTACGAATATGGAGTAGTGATATCTCTGCACGACTTGATTAAACTATAAACAGTATAACATAATATAACATACTATTTATAAAAAATGTGATATGGATAACATAATAAATGCAGTATGCATAATAGGTTTATTCGATCCACATATACACACACACACACACATACATATATATCTATATAATAGGTCTTTACCTATGAAATTGCCGTTCTGCAGTACTGGCCATTTCAAATCAAAATAATTTTTGTTTGACTAAGAATTCTAATTTCAAATTAATTTTGTTTTAAAAACATGGAATTCTTTTTCCAAAAGTAGTCATTTGTTTATTGATTAGTGTTACATTCTCATCGCATTTCAATCTTTTTCGTTATCGTGGATACGTTAAAAATTCGAGTAATTAAGGAATATGAGTACCGTCGTGGCAGCAACGCGGCACAAGCGGCACGCAACATCAACGACGTTTACGGAGCTAGCACTACAAACCAACGCACCACCTGTTATTGGTTTGCTCGCTTCCGTTCTGGAATTTTCGACCTGAAAAATGAACCTCGCGGTCGTCCGAAGACGATTGTGGAAGCTGATGATACATAATCTACGGCTGAATTAGCAGCAGCTTTTGACGTTAGTGTCAAAACAATATTGGTCCATTTGCGTCAAATTGGCAAGGTAAAAAAGCTTGACAAATGGGTGTACCACGAACTCAATGATCGCCAGGGCGAAGTAAGCGTCGAGACGTGCCTTGCACTGCTCAACAGACACACAAATGAAGGAATTTTGAACCGCATTGTTACCTGCGATGAAAAATGGATTCTGTTTGATAACCGCAAGCACTCAGCAAGTTGGTTGGATCCTGGTTCAGCACCTAAACAATGCCCTGAACGAAAACTTACCTCTAGAAAAGTGATGGTCACTGTTTGGTGGTCTAACGCCGGTGTGATTCATCACAGCTTCTTACCTATCGGGGTGAGTATTTCTGCAGATGTGTACTGTGAAGAACTGAACACAATGATGGAGAAGCTGGCACATCTCCAACCAGCATTGGTCAATCGCTCGTCTCCGCTGCTCCTGCACGACAACGCGCGACCTCATACTGCACAGCAGACGGTCTCCAAGTTGCAAGAACTGGAGTTGGAAGCTCTCCGTCATCCACCCTACTCACCAGACCTTGCGCCTACAGACTACTTTTTCCAGAATTTGGATAACTTCTTGGCGGGAAAAAAATTCAATACCCGAGAGGCAGTACAACATACCTCTGAAGGATTTGTTGCCTCCCGTCCAGCTGATTTCTTTAAGAAGGGCATCAATAAACTGCCACTGCGTTGGCAAAGATGATGAGATTGCATGGGTGATTACTTCGATTAATACAAATAAAAAATACATGAAAAAAATAGTTTAAATTTTTTCATACAAAACTGAAATTTCATATGTAAAGAACAATACATATATATGTGTATGTGTGTGTGTCTAATATATTGTGACAACCCTACATCAATGACGAATGTCTAAACAAAAGCTGCATTTCTCGTGACTTCAAACGCGTTGGCCCGCACGTGAAAATACTTCAGGTCGATACATGCAAGTGCGGCCCTAGCCTAAAACTAATATAATATCAATTATTGTATTACGATAAACTACTAGAAGGAAACACTCTAATTACCTACGTAAAATACTTCAGGTCGATACATGCAAGTGCGGCCCTAGCCTAAAACTAATATAATATCAATTATTGTATTACGATAAACTACTAGAAGGAAACACTCTAATTACCTACGTAAAATACTTCAGGTCGATATATGCAAGTGCGGCCCTAGCCTAAAACTAATATAATATCAATTATTGTATTACGATAAACTACTAGAAGGAAACACTCTAATTACCTACGTAAAATACTTCAGGTCGATACATGCAAGTATCAATTATTGTATTACGATAAACTACTAGAAGGAAACACTCTAATTACCTACGTAAAATACTTCAGGTCGATACATGCAAGTGCAGCCCTAGCCTAAAACTAATATAATATCAATTATTGTATTACGATAAACTACTAGAAGGAAACACTCTAATTACCTACGTAAAATACTTCAGGTCGATACATGCAAGTGCGGCCCTAGCCTAAAACTAATATAATATCAATTATTGTATTACGATAAACTACTAGAAGGAAACACTCTAATTACCTACGTAAAATACTTCAGGTCGATACATGCAAGTGCGGCCCTAGCCTAAAACTAATATAATATCAATTACTGTATTACGATAAACTACTAGAAGGAAACACTCTAATTACCTACGTAAAATACTTCAGGTCGATACATGCAAGTGCGGCCCTATAAACTACTAGAAGGAAACACTCTAATTACCTACGTAAAATACTTCAGGTCGATACATGCAAGTGCGGCCCTAGCCTAAAACTAATATAATATCAATTATTGTATTACGATAAACTACTAGAAGGAAACACTCTAATTACCTACGTAAAATACTTCAGGTCGATACATGCAAGTGCGGCCCTAGCCTAAAACTAATATAATATCAATTATTGTATTACGATAAACTACTAGAAGGAAACACTCTAACTACCTAATTATTCGTAAAATGTCCAGATTTTATTCGTTTGTATTCGGTATTTACTATCTACATAATTTTAATTACCTAAAATGTATTTCCACGAATAACAATGTTATTTGTGCGCGAAAATTTACAATATCGTCAAATATAATGATCATCTTATTATTTTATTACAGAGCTGAAAGACGAGAACTACAGCAACTCGATGGAGATATTGAAAACCAAGATGTATCCTTAGAAAATTGTCCACTTCCAACTGGCGATGTCACACAGTAAGTAAAATTAGAGCCACACCGCATTTTTAGACACTCCTGTATTTGTTTATGTAATATGTATATTATTTGTAAATGTATGTTTGGCATGTAAAGTATTGTATTAGTACTATTGTTTATGAATTTTGTGGTGTGTCGTACAAAATAAAAAATTAAATAAAAAATGTAGCCATAAGGTATGTGTTCCTGTGAATGAGCGTTTTTCCACTCACCGGCACGGCAACGGCCCGCCACCGGCGCCGTGGCCTCGTTTTTCCACTGAGTCGGTGTCGATGATGGTTTTCGCCTGTTTTCACGTAGGTAGATGAAATATAGATCATATACATGATGATACATGTACGTACACTGCTGAACATATTATGCCTCCCTCAACGAACGCCAATATGAATATTATGAATTACGATTCTCTCAGTTCAGCCGTTGACTGCTCCGCGTCCTTTTACACTCACGAACTTACACACGAACACGACCACAATGTATATATTATAATACATATGCAGTTTTGCCGGGCCGACATCGTATGGGAAGGTTGCTGACACGGCAACGGCACGGGCGCCGTGATGTTAACTCTGCGATTGCCGACCCAATACTCAGCTTGATATGGACGCTCGTTGCTGATGACGGTGATAATAATATTGATGTCCATTAGATGAAAAACTACACTGACTTCAAATACATCAGTCTATCAGTATAGGATATAGCCATCCAGTCGCATCACCTCCGACCTAAGTACTCCAGGCCTGGTGCATCTAGTGTTAGTGGTCGTTGGTGTGTGGAGGGTGGGGTGCGGGGGGTCAGACGGTGACGAGGTCCATTATAATCGCAAATGATGAGCGAGGACGCGGGGGCAGAGGTGAACATACATAATGTAGCGAATGCGACACGTGGCGTAGCAGCCGGACAGCTGGTGAGTGGTACGTAGCACCGTCATCTGGGTACACCACTTGTGCCACAGTGTAATCTAGAAGCACTGGCAATGAGGTACCAGGATTCCTGTTTTAGATTTTTTTTCGGAAGGGCTAGACTTTTCGGCTTGACGGCGGCCTTTAAGCCTATTTTAGATATCGTGTATCTAAGTATAAGGACTTCTGCCAATTCTTCCGTGGTTTTAGCTTACAGCCTACCTAGCTTGTAGCCAAGCGGTTGATAAAGACTTTCTATCAGACCTCTATCTAGGTTGTCACAGCTTAAGGGGATCCCAGACGAATTTGACCGTTTTCATGTTCTATAAAGCATGACTTAATGTTACGTTAAAAATATCAAATAAATATATGTTGTAACTCGGTTTCAGGTTATTAATGTGACTGTAAGATAATTGTATAAAACTTTCTAAATAAAGAGAAATTATTATTTACCTGGACCTCGCGTACATAAGTCGAATAGGCTTTCTAATGTTACTACCTACAGTAATGAAATATTTTTTTGTTAGTTAAGAATCTTTAGTAATATTTTTAAGTTTTTTTTTAAGAAGTTTAAGTTCGTCAAAACCATTGGGCAAAATACTTGAAAGATAGCCGGTGAGTACCTACATACCTATGTAGTAAAAACATATTATTTCTAATTATGTATACAGTAACTAATGTTTTGTAGTCCCTATTAAAAAAAAAAGACTATACCGGGTGTATTTGGAACGCTTGCGAAGATTAAACCCTAATAATATACTATTTATATACTATATAATGCATATAACCATTTATCTCAGAAACCTTTTTTAAAGAAAATTTTAGGACTCGTGTATTTTTCAAACCCGCAATGTATGTAAACACACTATGCATTCATGCTAACCGCGAGACGCGCAACTAGCGGGCGCACTGAAGACGCGCGCGGTGCGGGAGTTCGTTCCCCTCGTGCATGCGGCGAACGCTATGAGCTGATTCAGTCCGCTAGCCGTTTGTTTAAGTTAAGTTTATTACATCGCAGTGTTTTTTAAAAAAAAACATTATTTTAAAGCATTATTATCAAATTCCTGTAACATTATGTTTATTAAACCTGATTATACAAAAAAAAGGGCAACCAAAAAAAAATGAAAACGCGTTTTTTTCACTTGTATCATGTCAGGCTATGCCAACACTATCATACCTCTTCGTTTTCGCAAGCGTTTCAAATACACCCGGTATTATATTTCCACAAAGCAATGTGTCCATAAAGCAGTACACTAATTTGCGATATCACTGTAAATGCTAAGCCGCGCACTCGGAGTACGGTTCTAGCTATGTGATAAACGAGCATAACTCACCAAGCTCGATTCCGCACGGGTTTTTTTTATTTTTTTATTATTTTTAGTTATCATTATTGTTCACTTTTTATCGCTTTTTTCAGGAAACCGCGCAACCAAAGCGAAAATTCTGATCAAAACTCGGTGCTCCGGGTTGGTCCTGTTGCTATTGCCTGTCTTTATTATTCTGTTTTTTTTTCTTGAGTGAGTGAGTGAGTGAGTGAGTTCTAAGAGGCGCTCCCTATAAGTAAACATAATTTTTTATATTGCGTATTGCCCAAAATATAAAACTTCTTTCTTTACTTTATTAAGATATTCCCATTCCTGACGTTTACAATATTTTCCTCGTTACGTGAAGTAACTAATACATTATGCTCCTTAGAAATATATTTTACGGCTCCGTCAGAGCAAACAGTCGCCCCACAGACACTCCGCAGATTACTCCCGCGATGTTTGGTCCATGTTCGTCATGAACCCACTGATAAACATGAAACTTGATGGGCATGGTAACAGCCAGCTTAGACGACTTGAGATAAGAGGATTGTACAAATTGTAGACCTACACTTAAATATATTTATATAATAATATGAGTATACCATGTATGTCTGTCTTTGTTAAATTGAATGTCTTATTTACATGAATGTGAAAGTTTATTTACTTGTTTTTCTCGGATATTCTTGTTTTCAGCATTTCGCGAACATCTTTTTCACTTAAATATGAAAGATATAGCCATTTTTGTATTGTGTTTACGATAGAGACACTTTTTCCGGTCCATCTTCATGGTGTAACCAAACTACCTATATGCTATACATATTGCTTACGCCAAGCTTTGCCTTAAAAATGTAAGGTAATAAGTAGTATGAATAGACAGTATTACTGTCACCAAAACTTAATATCTATACTTAATATATATGTCTGTATTATAAAGATTTGTTTGTTTTTTTGAACGCGCTAATCTCAGGAACTACTGGTCCGATTTGGAAAATTCTTTCAGTTTTTATTTTATTTTTTTATATTAGTTGGATAGGCAAACTGGCAAACGTGCCACCCGATGGTAAGTGGTCGACGTCGCCCATGAACATAAACTAGTTTACCTGGAACGAGCCCAGGCATCTCATTTATGTGTTGCCTATCCTGAGACATAAGATGTTAAGTCTCAGTGCCAGTAATTACACTGCCTGTCTTGCCCTTCTCTCCGAAACACAGCAAAGCTGTTTCACGGGATAAACAAGCAAAATGGTGGTATCCATGCAGCCGGGAGCGCGGCACAGCGCTTCCCTCCCACCGGTTAGATAGCCCATTAATCGAGGAAGGCTATAGGCTATATAACATCACGCTGTGACTAACAGTAATTAAGTTGAGTAAGTTAACGCGGGCGAAGCTTCCGGCAACAGCTAGTCTTGTATACGAAAGAACAAATGCTATGCGGCTCGTCTGCCTGGTCAAACTTAAATTAAATGTACAGTCATAATAAGCATACAATATGAGGCGTGTCCTCGTGTCTGTATGTATATTCGTCTGTGTGTCTGTGGCTGTGTGCCTGTGTCTGTGTTCGCCACGCCGAGGTGAAAAGGTGAGCGTTTGTCATTACCTGTGTCGGGAAATCCGAATGTTTCGAATAAGTAATGTTATTTAAATAAACATTGTTTAAACTATGTCAATTTTGTTTATTTTTGTTCTGCAAAATAATAATAATAACTTTTACTCTCTAGTAGTAAGCGAAGACAGTATCATAGACTATCTATGATACTGTCTTCGCTTGCTCCCGCTCTCTTCGAGGAAATCCAACTATACGTATACACTGTGTATGTATAACATCTATTACCTATTTCAAACAAAGTAATAACGTAGTCTACATCAGCAAATAATATTTCGTTAACATTAACTTATAATCTGCAGAGCCCCAACACTGAGTGTCGTCGGCGATAAACTTTATCACCAGAGGTCTTTGAAAAATACAAAAACTAATAGAGTGCGCGTAATCCTGGTCCACCCACCCCTCCCCCCGCACTCCCCTAGAGGTCGTAAACAGGTTCCCATCTATTTTGCAATCGTAAACGTGTAAAGTTTTCCGCACAAATGTGCCTGTTGAGTGGTTGATAAGACCGGAGTAGGGCCGGGGTAGGGCTGGGCTAGGGCCGGTGTAGGGCCGGGGTGGGGTAGGGCCGCCCTCGACAGCCCGTCAGTATATGAAAACTTTTATTTATTTAAGGAAGCCAACAGATTATATATTCAACACGCGAACCCTGTTTCATATGTTATACATATAATATTATGTTATTTGTAAAAGTATTCTGCGAAAACGATGCATTTCTACGCGTATAAGTATTCAAATATATCTTAAATCACTATATTACGTATCTATATATAATTGAATCTACACATCTTTACAGATAAATAAAATTAGAGTGTCTGTTTGTAATATTAAAATAACCACTTTTTATTAAATTCATATGGATGTATAGATACACGGTACATATACCAAAATAACATTTTTAACAAATCTGTCTGTCTGTTTATTCCGGCTAAACTCTGAAACGGCTGGGCCGACATTGATGGGACTTTCACTGGCAGATAGCTGATGTAACTTAGGCTATAAAAATAGTCATCATCAATCCGGCTGCGTTTGTAAAATCTAAGTTAACACGGGCGAAGCTGCGGGTAACAGCTAGTACATAATATGTACATGTGTATACGATCTTCGCTATTTTCCTACTACTAGAGGCAATAAGACCAATGAGACATTTTGGGGATTCCATACACACGTCAACGAGACCAGCTATTACCACGACCATAAGACAAAAGTTGTTTGTTGTATACAGTATGTTCTCAGCCATCGGAGGTGGGGGGAGGACCTGGCGCGGCAGCCGTATGGCAAAAACCTGACGGTTGCTCTGCGTCCGGTCCTTGAGCGGTGGATGCGCCGTAAGCGCAAACCCCTCACCTTCCGTCTGACACAGGTGCTCACCGGGCATGGTTGCTTTGGTGAGTACCTGTGCCGGTCGGCCCGCAGGGAGCCGTTGACAGTGTGTCACGATTGTGGCGCGGCGGTGGACTCGGCCCAGCACACCCTCGAGGTGTGCCCGAGATGGGCGGCGCTGCGTCACAGCCTGACATCAGTCATCGGAGAGGACTTGTCTCTGCCGAGCGTCACCACTGCGATGCTCGGTGACGACGAGTCCTGGACGGCGATGGTCTCCTTCTGCGAGGCAGTAATGTCCCAGAAGGAGGCTGACGAGCGGGTGAGAGAGGAGGCCGCCGACGAGGCCCCCTCCCGCAGGCGACGAACGGGGGTGCGTAGGAGGCGGTATTTAATGCGCCTCCAGTAACGCCCCTGTGTTCGTGTCGGGCCCAGGATGGGAACCTGGGTCTGTATGGCACGACGTCGTGGGGACTGCTTAGTAGCGGCCGGGCAGTCCCCCCCTACGAGGAGTAGTCTGGCCTTCGCCGGGGCCAGCCTGTCGCTGAGGTGATCCTGTCCGTTGCCTGCATATCCGGGACCCTCAAAAAGCGGCTGAAGGCGCTCGCAGTGGTTTTAGTTAGGGTGGGCACTCCCAGGTGCGTGTCCCACATTGGGTCAGGATCTACCCGAAGGTCCTGGCTGCATCCATAAGGATTTCCCTGCGAAAAAAAAAAAAAAAAAAATGTTCTCAGCCATCCGAAACATACTCAACAGAAACAAACCGACTTTCGTATGAGTACTGCCGGTTCATTCATATGGGCCATCCATCATCCCTGTCACGGCAATCCCTAAACTGTTCACTTGTAAAAGCACTTTCTTTTAAATAGTTATTAACAAAAAAGGCACGCTATTATTTAATTGACTGCTTCCAATGTCACAGATATGTTTAATTATTTATTTTAACGCTGTTTGTAATGTATTACAAGGTATACCTACGTCATTGGAGGTCTTCAACAAGCTCTTCGATATTCCATCTCAGTTTGTATGCGGGAGGTAAACTTCGTAACTGTTATTGGCGTACGTTAAAGAGGCCTACGACCAGGTCAGTGAGGTGATGATGATGAGGATGACGATAGCACACACGATATTTATATTTATAGATCAAAATAACTACTTTATTAGTAATAATAATTATGATCAGAGGTAAATATTCATCCCCATCATGGTTTTAGGCCTTGTCGTAGCGGTGGGGCTCAGTAGCCTAGTAAGTAGTAGTAATTGAGCCAAGGGGGCTCCTTGTACTCCTCTTATAAGAAGAGGGGACAAAAGAGAAAGGGGCAAGGGGCGAGGATGGGAACTTCACCCCATTGTACTGTCCCGACGTTGGGAGCGGTTGTTCTGTGGTGCAGGACAACCCCTCTCTGGAGGTGGCGTCGGTCCCTTGCGGGACTGACTAGCCGTCGAGGTGCCTGTTTATTAGATCCGGGGCACCTCACCAAAGGCGGCATTGGTGGCACTCGCCGGGTTTTAGTGCGGTGCAGTGAGTCCCACATACCCCCGCGGGATGCCCCTGAGCATTTCCCGGCGTTAAAGAAAAAAAAATAGGTTAATATTCATAGAAATGTTGATCGCATCTAACAACGGACGGTGAGGTGCGGCGCGGGGGGCGGGGCGCGAACGTCGCCGATCGCGCGCGAGCCGCACGCCCCTCCCTCAGTCGCGACGCTCGCCTCCTCGCCGAACGTGGCCCGCTCGCGCCGGTGTGTGTGTGCTTACTAACAGGACAGATAATACAAAATACATTTAAGTAAGTTTTAACTCATACGTACACATACGCAAATCATACATTTTTAGCCGCGTCGACTGATTTTTGGTCAAAAACTTTTGGGTTCGCGTCACTATGACCTCAACACGCTCGCGTCGCATTATGCTTGCGCCGTACTAGCGATACATAGTATACCCAACTAAGTTTGCATAGTTCATCACCATGGGCGCACCCCCCCAGCATGTGCAGGCGAGGGATACGGGTACAGACATTCAATGAAATGCTAAATGTTGGTTGGGGGTCAATTCAAAGGTATTCTGCGTTTAGATGCATCCCTGCTACACATCCGTCTGCGGAGGTCCGGGTTCGATGCCCGACGATCAACACTCATTACCCGCACATCAATCGTTTTAGGGTTCCGTACCCAAAGGGTAAAAACGGGACCCTATTACTGAGACTCGCTGTCCGTCCGTCTGTCAGCAGGCTGTATCTCAAGAACGGTCATAGCTAGACTATTACATTTTCACGGATGATGTATTTCTATTGCCGCTATAACAACAAATACTAAAAATAAATTAAAACAAATATTCAAGGGGGGCTCCCATACTACAAACGTCATTTTTTTACCGTTTCTTGCTCGATACTAATAACGGCGACAGGTAGACGCTTCAACTATTCACAGAATATTTAGTTTTATGTTCTCTTTAAATATAATTAATTAAAATGAAATAAATAATTAAGGGGGCTCCCATACAATAAAAGAGGTTTTCGCCGTTTATTTGCTAAAAATAATAATAACGAAAACAGGTAGAAACTTGAAATATTCACCGAATATTTAGTTGTATATTACAGATAATGGTACGGGACCCTTCGTGCGCGAGTCCCTCTCGCACTTGGCCAGTTTTTTTTGTATTTTCTAGCGCTACTATTGTTGTTGAGTTGCTGCGATTGACACGGACTGTTTTTTTTTTTATTTTGAAATTGTAACGATACAAGCAGTTCCTTTATACAAATAAATAAAATTGGAATGTCATTTTGTGATATTAAAATAACCGCTTTTTACTACTTAGGCTACAAAATAATCATCATCACTCCGGGTACGGTTGTAAATCCATGTTACCGCGGGCGAAGCTGCGGGCAACAGCTAGTTTAATATAAAACTAAGCATACAGCCGTATAGTGAGTACATAACCATCATCATTATCGTCAGCCTCTATCCGTCCACTCCTTAACATAGGCCTCCCCCAATAAACGCCAAGACGACTCCCTCCTCGTCACTCGCACCCAACATGGACCGGCCACTGCACGGAGAGTGTCTTCCCACCTGGTCAATGGCCGACCAACACTTCGTCTACCTAAACGCGACCTCCACTCTAGAACCTTATTGGCTCATCGGCCATCTTCTCCTGAGCTTGCGTGCGGTAACCTTAGTTCTCTGATGGATGTCTTCGTTTCGAATCCTATCTGCCAAAGAAACACCCAGCATAGCACGCTCCATAGCACGTTTGCTACGGCAACATCTATAACCTACATTATAATGTCCCTTATGATATATATAAGACTACTTCACTAACGTGACCTGCCACGATCGGGAATATTATTGGTTTGATGATGATTATTTTGGTGGCCTAAGTTACTGCTAATAGTATCAGCTATCTGCCAGTGAAAATCCCGTCAAAATCGTCCCATCCGTTTTAGAGATTAGCCGGCACAAACAGACAGATAGACAAAAATTGTAAAAAATATAATTTTGGTACATGGGTCGTTCTTCTTTTTTAACCTACAATTTGATAGAACATTTGCTCAATTTCGAAAATAAAATAACCTTACTCGTCAGTATGTATATATATATATATATTCTGGTAGCAGAATTTCTATTCTATCGGATAAAGTATTTGGCCAAGAAGTTTATAGATTTTTACACGATTTTCGAAACCTTAAAGATGGATCCGACAAAAAATTTTACACCTCCGTCACGAAATGTTTTATTTTATTCTATCGTATACTCTTCCTCCAATAACTTGTACTTTTGTAATACATTAATTAACTGAAGGAACTTTTAGGAAACCTATTAAAATAATACATTTGTATTTATAAAATATGTTTTATTCATGATCACACACCACTCTGTCACATTTTCTTCTAACATAAAGTATGTTTTTGCTATAAATCAGTTTTTACTATCATTTACAAATAAATATGAATATCACAGACGGCAATATTATCAACTATTATAATTAAAAAATTTCTAATATTGCACTAGTCACAACAAAATATATAAACGACCATAACATTTTTTCTACCAGGAGACAAGAGTCGTAATCTATGTGACAGAGTTGTTATTCTAGGGGATACGTTTTAGAATAAAACTGTTACTAATGATATAAACGGCCTCAACGGAAGACCAGTGCTGGAATGGTAATTCCAGCAAACACTGAGTTGAGGCCGTTTTGTGTAACTACAATGTATATATGTTATATTATTAATTGTGTGTCTTATGTGCATAAGTAGTTTCACAAATAAAAGATTTCTTTCTTTCTTTCATAAATCTTTGTCAGTCTTCAACATTATCATACACATGAGATCGAACTTAGATAATTAATGAAATCACAATTGAGAACCATTAGAGTTTAGAATAAGAGCGAATCTCTTATTCTAAACTCTTAAGTAAATAAAAAATCTAGTTCAGAATTAAAATTCCCAAAAACATAAAATAAAATAATCATCATTAACAGTCTAGCAAGACGATAATTAAATTTGGAAGCCTTAGATATAGAAAGTCTTATTTTGCGAATACTGACAACGGCTCTTCGAACTGGAAATATGGTCTCTTTCCCTTTTTAATTATATTTGAAGCCGGTAATACTTTAATCAAGTCATCAAAAGGAACATCCGATATGTCACTCTCCACCAATTTAAAGATCTTCTTCCACTATCATCGACTGTTTTAGGAACATTACCAAAACATCGCCTTGTTCATCGACGGTACTTGTTGCTACTCCAGCGTAAGTATATTGGATTTTTCTCTCACTTCGTACTTTAAGCAATATCACAAAAACAACAATGTCTTCAGGCTGCAATGTATGGTAAGAACAACCGCAGACGGCAGTTTTATCAGTTGGATCTTTCGTTTTAAACGTTAATTTAATTCGTGTCTATCTACACAATTACTTTATTCTTATGTAATGTATTAACCACATAGGTAAAATTTGCATGTAACTTACATAAGCAAGTATCTCTTCCATCTACAGGGTTTGAAGTACCGATTGGATGAGGCGTTTTTCTTCCCGACTTTTGACATGCTTTTTATCGTTCTTTAATGGCATTAGAAAAATCGCTGTATTTCTTTGTATTCTATTTCTTTCATCTTTGTTGCTGCTGCTATCTTTTTCTGGGTTCCTTTGCAATCTCTTCTTATATTTTCGAACTTTCTTCTCTAACTGGTTTATTTTTACTTGAAATTTAATATTATCTCTGTAAAACTTTGTTCTATCTCTTTTCACTTTCTTTCTTTCCCTTGAACTATAAGTAGATAATTCAGAAGGATTCGGTGCTGCAGATGGAGTCATTCGTGGGGTTTCTGGTATTGGTGATGGAGCCGGCGTGTTTAAAAGTACTTCTTCAAGCATCTTTTTCTTCTCCCTTTTTTATTTTCTTCTTGCCATATTTTCTTTTTGATTCGATGTTCTTGCATGGTCATGTCAGCCACTAGCTTCTTTCGAGCATGGTATCTTTCTAAATCCTTGCGCTTTATTTCAGCTACCTTCTCAGGGTCATTTTTTGTCTCTCCCGACAACGCCGCTGTCTTTCTGCTGGTGTTAATGCCTTCTTTTTCGCCATGATGGTATTTGGAAATAGAAATAAGTAATAAGTAAAAACATACGAGAAGATCAGCATAAATAGAACAAGAATATCGTTTATTTTACCTCTCCGTCACGTTCTTTACCACTCCGTCACAATAAACATGTGACGGAGTTGTCGTGTGACGGAGGGGTAAAAATTTGTTGCAAAGTCGATAACATTTGACGGTTAACATAGAATATATAATTTACACGTTGGCAATAAAATATATCTTATCACGTAGGAGTAGATAACGAACAGTAAGAATAATAACTATATTTTTAATTAATTACTTACGTGACGAAGCGGTAGCTGAATTAACCCACACACCTCCTATCACAGCTTTCTGGCGACTGACCCACTGTCTCTTGATCCCAAAGGGGAAATCGTACCAAAAGGGGGAAGGCGGTCCAAACCGCCAATGGTAGGCCACAAAGACGATCGGCACAAACGCGTATTTCGAAGACAACCCACGTGACAGAATTTACAAAATAAAACAAATTAATCTATTAAAAGTGATAGAAAATAGAAGTTGCTATTAAATGATACGCAATATATTTAGGAGTTAAAAGATATTTTTACGTTTTGTGTCATCATATATTTTTTTCGTAATATTTTGGATTAAACGCAAGCCGAGGTACCGGGAGACACTGTCATCAAGTATGAAATACACTTCTGTCACGCGGATTTACAACTCGGTAACGTACTTTTTACAATGAAATTATTCAATACTTAAGTTATTTAATCGTGCACAGTCATTATGTGTATAGTACAGTGCATGTTGAAATACAATAAAGAACAAATAATAGCAGTTTCCTTGTTTTTTTTTTCACTGACTGGTGGAGACACCTTTTTGTAGGTTAAAAAGAAGAATGACCCACTGTATGTATTTTGTACCTTTTTACATCCATATGCATTTAGTAAAAAGGGTTTATTTTAATTTTATTGACAGACTCCAATTTTATTTATCTGTAGGTATAGATGATTTTGAATTATAAAAATGAAGCGTTATTATTTATTGTATTTTTGGGAATTTCTTAGAAATTTTATTCTTCGACTGATTCATCCGGCCCAAATATAATTTCACTTTCAACATTGTAACCAGATTGTAACACATATTCAGATTATGTAACTAGGTATACCAAGGTACATAATATTTATAAATCGTTTTTTTAAGCTTTTTATCTAACGCATTGCTATCAGAATGCCACAAATCTGAACCAAGCACGTATGAATTAGACATTTACCCGAGTAAACCCGGGTCTAACCCAACCAGACGTATGTCACAACATCTAGCTCGACCGCTGCACGACTGGCTTCCCCCCACATGGGCAGCTAGAGTCCCATTATTATTACTCGAGCAAGGACGGTCAAGGTCAGGAGCAGTGTTCAGTATGGTACGCCGGACACTTCTTATTTATTTATAACTGATACATATTGTTTGTGGGAGGTGTAATATGATTATTATAATTTATTAATGAGAAACTGCGAAATCGAACGTTTTGTTCCGGAAAATTGCAAACTAATACGTTAGGTATATGACTCAGAAGATAGAAATATTTTGTACCCAGGCTGCAATTATTCCAAAAATGTAATTTATCCTAATTAGAGATTTTTTATGTCATAAGGAGGCAACCGAGCAGTCGTAGCCATAAGGTGACTACCGACGCCCATACACATCCGCACAACTAAAATTTATTCAGATGTTTGTTTGTTGAAAAATAATCTCGTCTGTAAAAAATCATAAATTAACAATTAAAATTTACATTCTAGCAACTGCATCTTTATTATTTGTGAACAAATCTTGATAAAATAAATAACAGTGATATGATATACAGTAATAAGGAGAACTGTTGTTTTTATTTAGCGATTGAATTACGATATTTGTAAGGAATAATAAATAATATTTAATGATAATCGAACCATTCAAACTAAACATCGTAACATCGCGGCGTCTTGTCGCTTCTGTTTCTTTTCTACGTAGAGCGACAGTGACTGCTGAGGCGCGTTGCTGGACGGACGTGTGCCACTTTGGTACGCTCGTATTTTATTTTGTGACTTTGTTTTTTTGTGATTTTTTCGTTTTTCGTTCGTGTAATCTTTTGTACGGTATCAATATATTATAAAAATGGGTAACAAAAAAAATATACGGAGGGCGATAAAACGATCCTATTCTATGAAACAAAAACATATGATGGAAGTTATAAAGTAAGTGCCAACCTTTTCTTTCACAGCTTATTTTGTTTATATGTAGTAATATAGTTAGTATATAGTATAATATTAGAAACAAAATTATGAAAGTCATTGACAAAGCCGGATTAGTCAAGCGGTCTCGTGTAGTGTGAATGTTGTGTCAGTGACCAACCCCGGGTTCAAACCCCGCATAACGTTATGAGAGATACTTTTTGTTGATTTATACCTTAAATATTATAATTACCTATTTAAAAAACTAAAGAGAGATGTCAAGGGACACCCGATGGAAACGAAGTTCCTTTCGATTAATTAGTGAAGGAATTGTAATAAAAAACAAAAATAGGTAAAGACCTATTAATAAAACAAAAATTGAAACGACTTCAAAAAGTAAAAAATTAACTAAAAAGTAATAAAATAATTGCGTTTCCTTAATTTTTGTGGCTAGAACTTATAATCAACTTGTTATTTTACTAATTACAATCTTTGTGTTAACCACGTCATCGTTATTACTATTGGAGCCGGTGTCAGCAAAGACAGGTTGGTAGGTACAGCAACAAATATGATACCGGTGACTGACGACGGTTTTGGTGCTGTACGGTCTATTTAACTTAGCTGACACCGACTCCAAAACTAACAACAATGACGTGGTAAACGCAAAGATTGTAATTAGTAAAATAACAAGTTGATTATAAGTTGTAGGCACAAAAATTAAGGAAACGCAATTATTTTATTACTTTTTAGTTAATTTTTTACTTTTTGAAGTCGTTTCAATTTTTGTTTAATTTTTTTTTATTTCTTAATTTTTAGTGATTCCGAAATTCGATAACCGATTTTATTGGTCTGAAATATGGATATAATAGAATAGAATAGAAAAAAAAATATTTAGGTTGCATACACTGTTGCATACATTTTAAATAACAATAATTATAATCTAAGTATGTACTTAAGTTTTACATTAAATTATTCTAAGACTCTAAGGTATCTAGTATCTACATAACAATCTTAACAAAAGTATTAACTAACAAACACAAAAATATATAATATTATATACCTACAACAAAATATTTATTTATTTATTTATTTTATATCATTCATTACACTACCTAATATATACCTACTTAACATAGTAATAATTAAAATACTTACCTAAACTATAATAAAATGCACAACAGTGTAATTACAATTCCTAAAATGGAAGCCACTCAGTTGAATGACTGTGGGAAAAAACACAGTCCTGATTTTATATGGCCCCTAAATATTAAACGTATTTCCACTGTCTATACTCCATCATCAGACCTTTAATGAGACTTATAACCCATATGGGTGCAAGGTGTTTGTCAATATAAATGAATTAAGTCCAAACACAAGGTAGCTACTGTAAACCGTAGAGGAGTTCCCTCAACTGTCTATGGTCTCCATCATCAGACCTGTAATGATCAGCTTAGTATGTGAAAACGGCAAAATTAGCTGAAATTTCCAATATGTATTAAGTACAAAACATGTGTAATGGGATGACTGTTTTCAAAACACGATTGGAAAAAAATTGCTCGAAAAAAATCTGAAGTTACCACTAAATTTTGATTTAAACGATCATTATGACCGTGTTTTAAATAATAATTTCTGTAAAATAACATACACATCCTTTCGATGTGTTGACTGTTTTTGAATTACAAAAAACCAAACATTTTTATTAACTTATTGATAAAAATATTTCGAGCTCGTTGTTTCCATACTAATCGCGGACCCCGAATCGCGCATCTCCCCGCACGGCTCACCCCTGAGACCCAGTACCGCTTCGACATTCGCTCGTGGGGGTTGTGTCGCTCGCCACGTTGAACCTGCGAAAGCTACGAGTGCAAACCAAGAGTATACAAGCTAATTTTACCATGGGAAATAAAAGAAAGTCATTATCAAAATTGAGTACTTGCCGAAAAAGATCGGCTAAGGTTATGAATGAAGTGATGAGGTATGTATTAGTACACCTAATAGTGTATATCGAATAATCGCATTCGCGAATATTTTCGCGTTCGCGAAATTTATGCGAATGTTTTGCGAGTACGAATATTAAAAAAA
Source organism: Helleia helle (assembly GCA_963853865.1). Lineage (NCBI taxonomy): Eukaryota > Metazoa > Arthropoda > Insecta > Lepidoptera > Lycaenidae > Helleia > Helleia helle. The sequence continues at coordinate 18,568,210 of OY971432.1, read as the reverse complement.
AAAAACAATTTGATAGTTGATTAATAATATCAAAATCCATTAATTTGATATTGTTCGCGATAATAAATGATTAGTGATCATGATGATGAATAGTTTTAGTAAAATGATAGTAAATACTCACAACCCATATACTATGTGATATTGATAAAAATTATTTTATATGGATAACAATTAATCTTCCCACCTACATATTCAATTGATTATAAAAAAATTGTCTTTGATTGAAAAAGCGTATTAGTAATTTTTGTAACTATCATAGTTATAAGTTTTTTATATGGATCTTTAATATCTGATTTGTAAATAAATAAATAAATAAAATAAATTACAATAATATTATTTAAAATTAATAATATTATTGTAATTTATAAGAAACCTGCAAAATATACAATCTTTCAGAACCAGACTTAAAGTGTATATTAATCAGCACCAGAAAACTGAGGAAGCATTAAGGGTCGACACTAGTATTTTTTAATTTTAAGTTTTGTAGGCAAGTAATTGATAGGTGGGGAAGTGCATATAATATATTGTTTAAATTGCTTTACGTACCAAAAGTTTATGTCTCAACTGTGTGGCGTACATACACATTGGATTTTCAAATAACGTTCCAACACTTGCTTGCTTTCTCGACCTAGAGAATGCTTATAACAACGTATTAGTGAATAGAATTACAGAAACTTTAGATGAACTCCAAATTGGTAGTAAGATTTGCAAATACTTTTGGACATTTTTAAGTCATAGAAATTTATTTATTAAAGGTGAAAATGAAAGTTATGTTTTAAGTAGAAGTACACACCGTGGCTTGGCACAAGGTGACCCAATTTCGCCTCTTCTTTTTAATATTGTAACACATAAAGCCTTCTGCGTTATTCAAAACGTTATGTTGTCGCAATATGCAGATGATTTTGTTTTGTTTTACAGTAATAAAGACATAAATATTTGTGGAAAAAGTATTCAGGAAGCCTTAAACATTTTGGTTGTGTTTTTTGAAAATCTTGGTCTGAATGTATCTAATGTAAAATCAAAATTTTGTCTGTTTAGTAGGGACGGGGACGTAGACGAATCATACCTAGTTTGAAAATTAATGGGTACTCCTTATCTAATATAGAAAATGTAAAGTATCTAGGAATGTGGCTCGATCGAAGTCTGATGTGGGGAAAACACATAAATGAAATATTAGAAAAGTGTACTAAGTACCTTAATTTACTAAAAATTTTATCTGGGCATGGTTGGGGTATTCACACGAAGCATATAAGAAGGTTATACATTGCACTGGTGAGAAGTAGAATAGATTATGGAAGTTTCCTTTATGATCATTGTGCTAAGTCACATATAGCAAAATTAGATAAGCTTCAAAATCAAGGCTTAAGGATTGTGGGCGGATTTATTAAAAGCTCTCCAATTCATGTAATGCAAAGTGAATTATGTTTGGCCCCATTACATTTAAGACGAGAATATTTAGCGTATAAATATTGTTTGAAGTCTCAGTCTTGGGAAAATAGTGTTATCGTTAATATAATTAGTGAGTTAAGTAACTTATGTCAACTTAGATACTGGCAAAATAAGAATAAGCCTCTGTTAACAAAAATTTATAACGAGACCAAAAATGTAAATATTCATACGTCATATCCCCTCCAAATGTTTACTTTAAATGTTTGGATGTCCTTTATCGATCTTAAAAAGGTTATTATTATTAATTTAGATAGTGTTATATTTTCGAAAAGTAGCTACGAAGTAAATTCACTCAAATTTGATATTTTAAAAGAAATAAGATCAAAATATGATGGTTGGCGCTTAATATTTAAAGACAGGTCAAACGACACGAGCGGTATAGGGGCGGCATTTTATGATATTAATGATAGGGTTTCTGGTTGTTTTAAAATTATTTCTAGCATCACTATTATGTCTACGGAGCTCATTGCTATATCAGAAGCACTCTCTTATATTTGCACCAGTAGTGATAACAATACACAGAAGAGAATCGTAATTTTGTCGGATAGCAAAAGTGCTCTTCAACATATAGCTCGATGCGCCTCTGGGAAAAGAGGTGCACCGATAGCTTATAAAATCCTGGAAACTATACCTTATCTGCAACAACATGGTGTGACTCTGAGATTGCAATGGGTTCCGGGCCACGTGGGGCTACATGGTAACGAGGTGGCTGATCGTTTAGCCAGATTAAGTATCTCCAGAGGTAACATAGTAAATTATAAACCGGGTTGTTTTGAAGTATTGTCACAATTTAGGAAATTAAATTATCAACATTGGAGTGAATACTTTAATGACCGTTCAAAAGAAAAAGGAATTTGGTACAAAACAATTCAATCTGAACCTCCCCGTATACCGTGGTTTGTTAATGTAAAATTAAGCAGTAAGGCTTCGTTCTGGACACTTTCCATCAAACAAGTTTGCATTCTTAATGAAAAAGATAAATTCACCTAATTGCGAAATCTGTGGTAAAATGGAAGATGTACAACACCTGTTGATGGAATGTGTTAAGAACCAAAATGAGAGAGAGCAGTTGTTTAGAGCACATAATTTTAATCTATTGGATGTAGGGCTGGCTCAGACGTTACTTTCTGAACCAGTGTCTGCAAGGACAATCAGCTTTTGTAAGTTAGCCATAGTTAATAACTGTTAATGGTACTAGAATAGGGTACAATGGGATTGGCATATTCTTTTAGAATTAAAATCCCCAATTTATATAAGATTAAAAAAAAAACTGTGTGGCGTCATATTGTCCAATTCTCTTTTCACCATTTCATGTCACCTGGAACTGTTGCCTGCTGAGTTCAAAGCTAACGTGCTCTGTTTTTTATTTATGTGTTTACCCTTTATAATTATACTTTGAACTATCTATAATATACTTAGGGCCGATTTCACCAACATTGAATTTACACTAGAGTAGCTATCCCAGTATAACTTTACTCTGTCGATTTATTCGAGGATGAACTTCAATTTCGTTTCACCACGTTATTCTATAGATATCTTATTCTCGCATAGTTACTCTGTGACGTTGACCGAAAGAATTGATGAATGCGTAATGCGCCCAAGTAAAATAGACAGTTTGACGTATACTTGCGCAATAGCGTTGCGTATTCTTTTATTTGTTCGGATAATACGTTAACTCCACAGTTGAATTGACACTTGACAGTGATCCCGTGCGCGCTTTTTATTATGGTTTGGTTTTGTTGTGTTTTGAAACTTTTGAACTTTTTTATTCGGTGTATACAAATCTATAATATTGTTCTATACAAATCGTTGATTGTAAACAATTACAAATGAAAATAAAAGACCGGATAGAGTATCAATGAAGCAAAATTATTATACCACAATTTATAATAACAAAAAAGTGAAATAGCTAACTAATATGTATTTATAAATAATGGCATGTACTTAAGTATCGATGCTGATTAATATTTTTTTTATTAATAAATTTAATTTTAAATCTATTTCAATTATAATTTGACATATTTAATTAATTATAATGTGACAATAATTGAGAGAATAATAATAATTAATAATATACCATAACATTAAATAGTACTCTTTGATTATATATACGTTATTATATATAATCAAAGATAGTACTAATCTCGGAATAGCAGCTTACTCGGCCGAAATCGGCGGTATAAGGTTTTACTCTAGTATAGAGATTTTATCCCTAGGTTAAATGTTGGTGAAACGTAAAATGGGCTTACTCGCGAGTGATTAACAACTTATTCCGGGAATAAGATTTATACGACATTGGTGAAATCGGCCCTGAATCAAGTATTAGTTTATATGTGTATTGTAATTTGTAAATTGTTTCTTGTTAGCCCTCTATGTTCGCGTCTTATTTTTTTTAATTTCCTTCTTCTTCTTTATCTTTAGCACGTCAACGTCAAAAATATTTTTGTTGTGCAACATTCTGCCAATGTCAAGTATGTATATAATATAAAATGTTGAAAGGCTAGATTAATATAAATATTATTTCTTTCGGATTGTGTTCTTCAGTAAACATAATCATGGTCGCGGCCGCGCCGCGCCAGATGAGTGTGGCTAGCGCCTTATACAACTATTTCAAATCAGCTACATACTTATCGAGTACTTATATTATTTCAGAAAACGACGGTGTATGGGAACAGAACAAAATTTAGGACTTGGAGCTGATGATCCATTACGGTTAGTAGATGCCTACGCCACTTTCTTTCTTTTTTCTTGTAAACCCTGGTAACCGACGTGGTAGGCATAATGTAATAATCGGCCTTTTGTTTTATTTAAACAGGGTAAATTCACCTACAACGGACATACTAGAAACATACATCCAACACGATCAAATCACGTAAGTGTCATCATAGTATAATAGGTTTAATTAATAAATAGGTTTTAATTCGAACCCGACGCCAGGAGGCCATGTGGCCAAAGACTCCACGGCTGGCGGGGGTCGACCCCCCTCATATAAAAATCAATAAACGACATTAGCTTAGTCCATTCGAAAAAAAAGGTTCCAAGGAAGATTTATTCTGGTTTAAAATAGGATTTTCTATATTTAGACCGAATATCGTAATTTTGAAACATATCTAAGTGTAGTTCGGTAGTTATTAATTAGCTTTTTGTTTTTTTACAACAGGGTAAATGCACCAGTAACAGATATACCAGAGAGCTCTATCCTACATGATCAAACTACGTAAGTGTTTCTTCTTGTTATTTAAAATAGGATGAATTGTTAATACTAATACTTTTTTAACCGACTTCAAAAAGTAGGAGGTTCTCAATTCGTCGGAATATTTATTTATTTATTTATATATGGATTGGTTTCAGAATATATGTTCCCCGATTACTCCGCCGATTGTGAATGGATTTCATAGGCCTCCTCCAATGAACGCCAAAACGGCTGATCCCTTGCCACTCTCTTCCAACCCGGACCGGCCACAGCACGGAGATCGTCTTCCTTATTTATGTATTGTTTACACAATTTCAAATTGTTTTTTCTTATTAGTTTAATTGTTCTTTGTTCGTCTCATTAAAACGGCGAAAAGCGCCGTATGAGCAAAGCGTTTAACAGTTCTACCCATATGCCGGGAAAATAAAATCTGTTATCGAATTTCGGAATCATTAAAAATTTAGAATAAAAAAATATGAAATAATTGCGTTCCTTGATTTTTGTGCTTACAACTTATAATTAACTTATTCTTCTACTAATTAACAATCTTTGTATTTACCACGTTATTATTGTTACTTTTGGAGTCGGTCTGAGTCAAGGTAGCAACAAATACGACAGCGACTCCGACCGAAAGAGGCGACGTGGCAAAAGATGGTATACCCTACATAGATGTTATTGCAGATAGGTGTTGGTCCAAGCGTTCATACAAACCCAATTATTAGGCTCTTTCAGGAGCGGAATTATAGGTAGAAAATTTGGTGAGCTACCTTTTATAGGGGTGAAGAACAAATATTGTTCATGCTCGAGTTTTGTTTATGCTCGAGCTCAAAACAAAAACGAGAACCCATGTTTCAAGAATTACATGTAGTCGTATACTTTATTGGAAGGTTATAGGCAATCTCTTGAAAGCCACAGCCTAATTAATGCGCGGGTGGTGGCTATTGGAGATTGTAGTGCTTACAAAGTCCGAAGTCCGGGTTTATCCCAATTTTAGTGTCGGGAAAATATAATGTCGTAACCATATTTTGCATACGTGCAATAATAAATAAATATACAATAGCTCGATTGCACCACGAGGCAATGATTATTATTATTTAAAGTAAATTAAACGATAATTTGTGTAATAGATATTATGTGATATTATGTAATAAATAAAATCTATATTAAATTGCAATGATAATTTTTTATTTAAGTTCGTTTATTTATTTAATGATAAGGCACAGTATCCGATAGTACCTAGTAGTACAAAAGCTGTGTCACTTCTGCGGTGTAAAATCTATAGGAGCGACTTGGTGTTACACTACGTTGAACGTAACGCGTAAGGGCCATGAACTCCCTGGCGCTTATGACGCTTTGGTCGGGAAGAAACTATACTCTATAAGTGATCTAACGCTGCAAGTTTTAATAGTTTGGTTTGACGACATATTAACTAAGTATTGTCTTACCGCTGCAGCGATTTTTATTTCTAACTCTTACCAAAATGAAGCGAAATCTTGGTTCGCGTTGCCTGTTCTATAACGCTATCAATATTATTCAATGGCTTCTACCTGCACAGACTGCCGCCTCGCGAGAATCTGAATTTTCACTAATAGCCTAAATCTAGGGGGGTTTAGGATGTCAGCGAAAATTCAGATTTCTTCTATACAATGGCTCTATTGGTAGCGCCGGAGATATAAAAAAAATAATAATGAAAATTAACCAGAAACGTGTGATACGTTAAATTGTTATAATCTACATGTTTATTATTTTGTTTCACTTCTTTTTATTTTGGTGGATACAAAATATGGTAGATGAGTCACCCGATGGGAAGTGATCAACGACCCGAGACAAGTCCTTATTGAGACAAGTCAAGGCAACTCACGGACAGGTTGCATAGATGATGTCAGTAGGATTGTTACTTTACTCTTTTATCCAGAACACCGCAAAGCTTCTTTGTAAAAGAAACAATGAAAATGGTGGGACCGCGTCCAACTCGGGAACAGTAACGCTATAACCAGCCCACTACCCTGGACTTGCTCCAAGTTATAATCATAGCTCCTATTACACCAAATGAAGTTAGGTAATCTCCCATAATTTGCATATGAATCTCTCTTTTCGAAACAGTCACAACCGACGCCAGGAGGCCGTGTGGTCGCAGACTGCACGGTTGGCGGGGGGCAACCCCCCACTTTTATAAACCAAAAGTGAGCCGAATGGGCTCACACTAACCCGATGTAGCATAAGGGCCTTCGGGCCGTTAGCATAGATCCATCCGAAAAAAAACTTGTGAGTTGAGTAGTGAAATTGTTTACTACTAGCACTTACAAAGTACCTCACTGCAATTCAATTAAATCTACCAGCGACGTGTCACTTGGTTTAGGACATGAAAAATTATATTATATATGTAGTAATATATGATTTAATATATCATATAGTGAATTTCCCCAAAGACGACAACCTCTTGGGAGGTCAAACAAGACCAATCCAATTGCATCGAGGAGTGAGACAGGGGGATGTCATTTCCCCGAAACTATTCACTAATGCTTTGGAGGACGTCTTTAAGACTTTAAACTGGACAAAATGTGGCATAAACATTAACGGCGAGTATCTCTCACACCTTCGTTTCGCCGACGATATCGTTATTCTGGCCGAGTCGTTGGAGGGCTTGCAGGAGATGCTGCACAGTCTAAATGAATCTTCCCGACGTGTGGGTCTTAGGATGAACTTGGACAAGACGAAAGTCATGTTCAACGAACACGTTCTCCCTAGGCCGGTTAACGTTGATGGCATAACTCTCGAAGTCGTGCAAGAGTATGTCTATCTTGGGCACACTTTGCAGCTAGGTCGACATAACTTCGAGAGAGAAACCGATAGGAGGATTCAATTGGGATGGGCAGCATTCAGGAAGCTTAGCCATATTCTCACGTCGTCTATACCGCAGAGTTTGAAGACGAAAGTCTTCGACCAATGCGTTCTCCCCGTGATGACCTACGGGGCTGAAGCGTGGCCTCTAAATATAGGACTGGTCCGCAAGTTTGCCGTAGCTCAACGTGCTATGGAGCGTGCTATGCTGGGTGTTTCTTTGACAGATAGGATTCGGAAGGAAGACATCCGTCAGAGAACTAAGGTAACCGATATCACGCAAAGAATCAGCTCGTTGAAGTGGCAGTGGGCTGGTCACACACTCAGAAGAACGGATGGCCGATGGGGCAATAAGGTTCTAGAGTGGAGGCCACGTTTAGGTAGACGAAGTGTTGGTCGGCCATTGACCAGGTGGGAAGACGATCTCCGTGCGGTGGCCGGTCCGTGTTGGATGCGAGTGGCAAGGGATCGGCCATCTTGGCGTTCATTGAGGGAGGCCTATGTTCAGCAGTGGACGGATAGAGGCTGATGATGATGATGAACGACAGATTCTATGAACTATTTTTCCCAGGATGGCGGAGATAGAATGGACAAACGAACAGATCATATCGCTGGTAAACGAGTACAAGAAGAGGCCGGTGCTGTGGGACTGCAACGACAACACCTACCGCGTCCAGACAGCCAAGTACGAGGCCTGGTCAGAGATGGCCGAGATCTTCGGCTGTCCCATCACGTTACTCAGAAAGAAGCTCAACTCCATCTTCGCGTCCCACAGGAGAGAGAAAGGGAAGGTGCGAGCTGGCACCAGGTCCACATGGTTCCTGTATGAGCACCTGAGCTTTCTGCCCACCCATATAGAGAATGAGGGGGAAACTTCCGTGGTAATTATGTTGTGATGAAACAGACATATCATTGATGTAGTCAGCGTCGCTCATGAACGTAAAACATTCAACGTTTAGCTATAGTGACGATCGTCACCGTTGTTTGTATCATGTTCTACATCACAGCTACTGCACTGGAAGCAAAACTGTCTTCTAGTTTTTAACCGACTTCTAAAAAGAGCATGTTTTCAATTCGTCTCTATGTTTTCTTTGCATGTATGTGACACGATTACTTTGGCAATTGTGAATGGATTTCGGATTTTCTTTTTTGTTCTTAATCTTCATTTGGTCTCATATTAATTTGATCAAAGTCTGACCAGCCGTGTTTTAGTTACTCTTAATAATGTTAGTTGGTTGAATTAGTTTACCTTGATGATGTGCTCTTTTATTACTCGTCGATGTAAAATGGACCAAAAATAATTGTGTTTTGGTAGCGCATCACAGTATTTCGAGGTCATTGTAATTATCATAATCATCATCAGCCTTTATCAATCCACCGCTGAACATAGGCCTCCCTCAATGAACGCCAAAACCGACATCCAACACGGACCGGCCACAGCACGGAGAGAGTCTTCCCACCTGGTCAGTGGCTGCCCAACGTTAGGTCTACCTAAACGCGGCCTCATAATATCCGTAATAGAATAATCCGCGTTTCTTTAATTTTTGTGCTTACAACTTATAATCAACTTGTTCTTTTTCTAATGTACAAACTTCGCGGTTACTACGTCATTATTGTTACTTGTGGAGTCGGTGTCGTATTTGTTGCTGTACCTTTTTTTTGTTAACACGGGGAAACGTCTTCACGAAACGTCAAAGGCCCTGGGTGGGGTCCGATGGTGTGTGGGACTCGCAGCACATATCTGTGTCGAATACCCACTATAACCCCGTGAGTGCCACCAATGCCGCCTATGGTGCGGTGCCCGGATCTATTGAGGAACAGGGTATCTCGATTGTTAGTCAGTCCTCCAAGGAACCGACGCCACCTCCACAGAGGGGTTGTTCGGCACCACAAAACAACCGCTCCCAACGTCAAATTGAATTATTTAAATCATCTCTTTACACTGCTATAATATTATCTGAAAGTAACAAGCCTATTTATGTATTTTTATCATAACATTCTTATTACAGACTTCGACCAAGAGAAGGCGTCAAACTGAGGAACAAACGCAGAGCCTAGACCAGACTTCGGAAGAATACCTGGAAGAAGAAGAGCTCATTATCAAGGAGGAGCCACAGGAGCCACACCAGGTAATACAGGAGGTCTACCTCTCCCCTCGACCTGAGAAGCTCAAAGGAAAATCCAAACCCGCGCAAAGAGAGAAGAAACTGCCAGTGGTGGAAGTGAGCCCAGTAATAAATACTAAAGACGAGTGCGACACATTCGGTGAGTACATCGCGATGTCTTTGAGGAAGCACGACGAGAGGACCCAAGCGATGATCAAACAGGCCATCAACAACATACTGTTCGAGCAGGAGATGAAGAAGTACAACACGGAGCAGTACACCGTGGTCATAGCCAACGCTGATGAGAACCCCCTCATAGAGGACGATGAGTGATGACTGGTGTGGACCATTTGTTTTGTACAGTAAATGCTAATAAATATATTTGTTATGTACTTTGTAGCTCATTTTCAATCCCCATCGTGAAATTCGTCCCTGAACATGGTTATCTGAACTAAGTACTTAGTTATTTTCATGCCAGTACTGGCTCCTCAGTGACACTTCCTTTTCACTGAATAGATAGCGATTAAAGCAGTATTTTCATTTGGGGGTTCAATTAGATTGATTTCAGTTTCGATGGAACTATCGGTTGCCATGCGCTACGCTCCTCCTCCCCCCGCCCCGGTTAGCGACGCCCCTGACACACAAACTGTTTATTAGAGCCCAATTGTTTCCAATTCAGCACGATAATAGTTGACCCCGATGTTGATTCGCAAATCACATCCGCGGCCCCTCGTCCCCCGCCCGTGTCCCGGGTCTAAGGTCGCAAATCGCTCAGCATTATTCTGTACCTTTTGTATAATTCATTCTTAATCGCCTTCTCCTTGAAATATTTTCTGCGAATATTGGGTCACATGTCCGATTACCGAAATCCAGCTGGCCTTATGTCTTGCAATGTACTGAATCCGTAGGACGAAGGTCTTTAAACAACGCGACAGAGGGTTTAAATCTTGCCCGCAATTGCCGTTTTTAACTGGCGAACTCTATCACTTTAAGTAAAAAGTAGTTTTAAGTAAGGTTTTTAAAGTGGGATGAGAACCGGTACAAAATTGATTGGATTGTTCGACTGGACGTTCAGCTGTGAATATAGAATATTTAAATACCGAAACCAGATTGAAAAACCCGCTTTCCCGAATAAGGATTTCAGCGATAACCACGTGTGTTTTAAAAGGTGGTGTCTGCCCAGTACATCATCGTTATCTGGGAGCGGAGTTATCAGCTGTTATCGGTCGAGCTGAGGCCGCGGTTGTCGAACGGGCTGGCGGCTGGCCCGTTGTTTACGAGGTGTTATCGTTACTGGGTCATACAATACGCCAACATAATAATACCAAATAAAAGATTTTTGATAAAATATTAAGTAATAATAATAGATATTTAATTTTTTTATTATTATTAGTACATATTATTATTTTACATTAAAAATAAAAGCATTTAGACAAATTATTGAGATGGAAGATGATTATTACGAGATGGAAGATGACTCCGCACACAACTTTGAAATGTGTTAGTGTGTCAGTATTTGTGGGATCTGAAAACAAAGGATGGCAAAAGGGTGGATGGATCATTATATGCCAGATACACAGTACCCATCATGATCCCACTTACGTGGCGCCACACAGCTTGGAAAGTAACTCACGACTGTTTTATGGTCAGAAGCTACTGTTATCTCAACTGCTCACAGTGCTTAGTACTATTTATTAGTATGACATTAAGAAGTGCCTCCTTTTTTGATATCGCAGGGAAATCCTTTATGGATATAGCCAGGATCTTCGGGTAGATCCTGGCCCTATGTGGGACTCGCACCTGCGCCCACTCTAACTAAAACAACTGCGAGCGCCTTCACCCGCTTTTTGAGGGTCCAGGTTGAGGAGTGCCCCCCTAAACGAACCTGACTGCTGTGTCAGGTAGTATAAATTGCATTCTGTCATCGAACCCAATGCGTTGATAACATGTTGCCCGTACTTAGTATTGAGGAGCTATGCCTCCTTTAACCTATCGGGGGCCTCGGGGCCCCGGCGAGAACAATAATTTTAAGGTCTGTGAGCGTGTATTTTGGACTAGACAAGAATAAACCTAGTAATTATGGCACTACTAGGTATTCTAATTCACAACCATTGTTTGGTTTTCTCAAAATTATTACTAAATCAAAATCTGATAGAAATAATGGGGCCCCATGGATCGAGGGGCCCTGGACTACTGCTCAGAGTGCCCAATATGAAAGACGAGACTGTCGAGGAGTGATCACATGGTGATGACGTCACAAAGCGTTGGAACCACGGAACTGTAAGTTGAAAGCGTGTATGTAACCTTTATGAAAATATCAAAGTAATTCGTCTTTTATATTTTTTTATTTCACTTATACAATACTAATAAAAGATAAAACCATTTGCGCTTATCTCATAAAAGCTAAAAATAAAACTACTAAATTATACTTATTACTAAATTATAATAAAAAATATACTTCGGTATATTTCCGAATACCTCCTATAGGTATGGTTATGATAAGGAATATGGTAAGTACATCGCTCTCCATTTAAACGGGATCTTTGTGCAGTGACCACTCGTAGTGGGTACGAGAGGAAGGAAATCGGCCGTCTTGGAGTTCAATGAAAGAGGCCCATGTCCAGTGGACGGATAGAGGTTGAAGGATGATAGTCATGATGATGATGGCATGATGAATAGGAATCCTCGAGAGAGTGACGCATTTTGAAATAAATTAATATTCATGAGGTAGGAAACAAGATCGGCGCCTCCACGCTCGATCATATGACGTCAACTGCAGACACCGGAATTTTCTGACCTGAATAGTTGAAACCCTTTAAAATATCCAAAATAAAAACAGTGCCATCTTATTTCTTCTCATCTGTCATTGTCTTCTCGTCTCTCTTGTCTTGAAAATCCGAAATACTAAGTTGATGCAATAAATAAGACAGACAATGCAAGCGGGCCTGGACAACCGGGAGGGAAGCGCTGTGCCAGTTTGCCTATCCAACTAACATAAAAAAAACAAACCCTGTCACGCTTTTATTTGCTTCACCCGTAGGTATCTACCTAGTTAACGGAATCATTAAACTTTATTTTGACCCACTTTAAGATGTCAGATTAAATTAAAACTTTACAAACTTTTTAAGGACCGATGACATTACAATAATTTAATAAGTTTGTTCCAATATCCTGATCAGGATAATCATGATAGCACGTGCAAGGAAGGCATAAGGTGAGCAAGTTACCTACAACACTTGAGTGGTTTTTAGTCTCTCAATCTCAAGTTAATGCTATAAGATGAGTAGTGTCAGTGCGGCGCTGCACTCATTAGGCGAGTGACAAAGGATTAAAGTCCAATTAAAATAAAAAAATGATACTAAAAATTTAAAAATAAAATATAAATAAAAACTAAAAAATCACTTTAATAGCAAACCGATCGTAAAATAAGAAAATATTTTTATATAATTTAAAATGATTTTGTAAGATAAGAATCTTACGAAACAAACAGCGTGGTGCTTTGTAAGTACTACATTTTATACTAACTTCACTTTTATATATATATATATATAGGTACCTGAAATCATAATAATAATATGATAAAATAAATACCTATATATTTCTAAATACATACATATTATAGGTAAATTACACCTAGATGCACAACCGACGCCAGTAGGGCTAGCATACGCGCACGACAAAATTTTGTCAACGCCTTTTCTCGTATTATTTCATACAGTTAATACGAGAAAAAGGTGTAAACAAAATTATGTCGTGCGCGCATGCTAGCCCTACAGGAGGCCGTGTGTTCACAGACTGCACGGTAGGCGGGGGGCAACCCCCCACTTTTAAATCAAAAAGTGAGCCGAATGGGCTCACACTAATCCGATGAAGCATTAGGGCCTTCGGGCCATTAGCATAGATCCCTCCGAAACCGTCGAACCCACGACCTTTTGGTTTAGAAGTCAGGGTCACTAACCACTAGACCAACGGGCCATTAATATTATAATATTAGCAATTTTAACTTTAATTACATTAACTATAGTAACGAACAGTAAGAGACGTCCTCAAGAAGAAGATAGTTTCCAACGCCAACTAAAAATGGACGTCGGCATCCCAAGTCTTACAGTAAAAATAATGAAATATCTATCGTGGACCGATATGGACTGTATTATTATGACATAAAGCAAAATACTGCCAGAGGAAATGTCTAGAAACAATGGAGGAACCCCAGATGCAATTCAACCTTGGCAAACATCTGTAATTATTGCACAATTAATCAGTATCTTGGAATTTCAAAAGTCCATACCGATAGATTGCACAACGGAAGATATGCACAAAAAGTACTCTCATGTGGATGTGTAATTACGGCCTGTCACGCACCGCACCCGATACAATTTTCCTTAATTTTTTGCATCTATCAGTCCATACATCTAGAACGCCTACGTGCGCTCGCTCACGATCATATTTCTCTACCTTGTCAGATTATTCCATACACTTATCGTCCGTTTCATTTTTTCCTCCGACACCTACATGTATGCTTTGAAAATTGCTAATGATTGTTTTCTTTATTTCTTGTAAAATATGTACTTTTAATACTTTATGATACATAGCTGGTGTTGCTGTGTACTCGATGGTATCGTTTCTAACTGGAGCGGCGATGTACGGTAGACGAGCGCGTATGCCAGCAGATCTGGGTAATGCATTCGAGCGAGGCGCGCACCTCACGCCACCGCCGCGTCACTCCGTGGTATTTATATAATAACAATTAAGACTGGGTCGTAGCTGTATTTTCATTAAACTGCTTCGAATTATTTTATTGATATCTTATCAATTAAGAAACGTGACGAACTTCCGAGGTCTTTGAAACCGAAATTTTTGTCTTAAGGTATAGCTTGTTAAATTTTACCTACCTTAATATAAAATTCCATTTTAACGGATCATCCTTGAGAAATTATTATGAGTTTATTCTGTATCTTATGCCAAACGATGGCAAGCACTTCGAATCAGCTCTATATAATTATGAAATATATAATTTCGGTAAGTAATAAATTTGATATTTCTGCCTCGTAACGTGAAAGGGTTTTTATTTTATTGTTTTCACTAACCGGAATAATTCCGTTATTGTTTTTATCAGTTGTATATCATTCTGTTTTATGTTAATTTTGTTATTTTTCGGATCTGGTTCCAATTTTATAACCCGTATAGACAACTTTTGTAGATTATTTAAAGTCGTAACTCGAAAGAAATAATTGTTCGTTTCTGCTGTTATTTTTAATGTTTAAACATATTTGGATGACATCATTGCATAAGTTGAGAATCCTGTTGTCGTAAGATCCTATTTACATACATCCATATGCAAATCGGGAGGTTGTTTTTTGTGTTATTGTATTTACATGCTTCAATTCACCTGTCATTGGAGGATGAGGGGATATCCGTTGGAGATTAATTTGAAGATGTAATATTCATTTAATATTATTTCTCTGTAAAAGTTTTTTAAATAAACAATACATACAATGTGAAATATATTAACCATAGCGGCTTCCATTCTTCCTTAAAACGGACATGGCATAAGCGGAGCATGTCAGGGCATGTCTTGCCCTCATCCGCTCCATAGCTGGACACGGGTCTGCTCCTCAAGACGAGGGTAGTAGATCATAGCAATTGCACTGGCCCTTTAAGGATATTGATTTTATGAGGCCTGCAAGATAATCTCATGATATATTTTCCACCGGTAAAGTCAGCCAGATAAAAAAATAATTTGTGTCCCAAGACCTAATAAGTAAATAAAAGGGACCCAAGTAGGTATGTGATGCTTGGTCTTACCCCTCACTACGTTAACGTGTTGTTTGTGATCACTCCCTTCACTGTCGGAGCATATTTTATGTATTAGTAAAGCCCAGATATAGGAGCACTTGCTGCCTGAAGTGTAAGGACTAAGGAGTGAAGCGATTTCTAAATATAGGTATGAAGTAAGTATTAGAATCAGTTCCTCAAAGAAGTCATTTCTAATTCCACATTTACACCGCCACCATCTGATGGCTTCGATTTACCAAGCTCGACAATATTGGATACTAGCTGGTAAGGCAAACTGGCAGACGTGCCACCTGATGGTAAGTGGTCGACGTCGCCTAGAACAAAAACTAGTTTACCTGGAACTATCTCAGGCAACTCATTTATGTGTTGTATCCTGAGATATAAAATAAGTATCTTTCCCAGTCTTACACTGTCTGTCCTCTTCTTCCGTCCGAGACACAGCAATGCTGTTTCACGAGAGAAATAAGCGGGTGGTGGTACCCAAGCAGACGGGGCACGAAGGCGTTCCTCCGTTGCAGTTGGTAAAAAAAACCCTAAATTTCTCCACTATCTTTTAGAGACTTGAAATTGCGTTATTATTATCCATAACACATACACCATTGTGTAGGCGTCAGGCGACAATAATTCGATGAGGGAAGTATTGCTGGTATGGAAACCTACAACACAGGCCACACCGTCCCTCAGTTCTGGTAATCCATGGCGGAATATTTTATATAATATCGTGTTATGCAAGAATGACTCACGCGCGGTTTTTTCCTTGTTTTTTATAATTGTCACGTTACGTTGTGATCAAACGTTATCGTGGCGGCTTTAGACTACTTGTCGCCGATACATACACACATATGGAATTAATATACATAATATCTAGTTGAGTTATTTTCGTATTGGCCTGTTACAACAATTATATCTCATCAGCATCAACACTCTTATTACTTACGCGTAAAGCATATTTTGCATTGACCTAAGTATTAAATAACTTTGTTGTATGCGTATGCAATTCGCATGTCATAAGTGGTTCTATGTGTATGAAGGTAAGGTATATATTGTAATGTATGTTTGTTCAATGCAACCTGACGTAACGAAATGCAACTCACAGTCGCTCGCCTGGTGACAGATATTATTTGTGTATTTCATCATAACAAGCCGTCCCCTCGACCGCCTCACCGTTCCTTCTTTAACTAATCTTCATATTTTATTTTACTCGTATTTTATTTAAACTTATAAAAGAAAAATACAACAATATAATATTAAGTAGGTGTAATTGGCTTTTATATGGTCTAAAATTTAAATAAATCCTGGGACACTTGGCGACCATGACACAATGAAATAAAAAGACATTTTGTATTTTATAGGCCAGGCCTGTCTCGGTATTCATTGGGAGGTCTATGGCACTGGTGGACAGGAGACTGATGATTATGAAGATGATAATTATAATATGAACTAAAACGTCTGTGTTAAAACAGTTTAAAAGCATGACCACGTAATCCCATTATTATTTATTTTTAACTAACGTAGGTACATTCTGTGTACTCAATACCTTTAAAATACCGAATGACGTCATGTTAAAATAGATGCTGTAAATGTTTATCACCGCTACTACTCATCATGCTAAACTGTCTTTGATGCGCAACCAACTTAAACAGAATAATTCGGGAGAAGGAAGTATTTGACAGTTACCCTTCCCTATTAAAACGGGAGTACAAGATTGCAATGACTTATAGTACATACATATACATAGGTCACGTACTCAGGAACCCTGAAAAAAATAGGTACAGCGTATACGTGCGCGCCCGCACGCCGCACGGTGCCCGCACGCCGCACGGTGCACCCACGCACATCATCGATGTAAAAATATCCATATTAATATTATATACTAGCTGTTGCCCGCAGCTTCCCCCGCGTTAACTTAGATTTACAGCCGTACTCGGATTGATAATGATTATTTTATACTTAAGTTACACCTTAATATAACATCTGCCGGTGAAAGTCCCATCAAAATCGGCTCAGCCGTTTCAGAGATTAGCAATTAGGGAAAAACAGACAGACAGACGGACAGACAGAAAAAATTGTAAAAAAAAAGGCTATTTTGGTATATGCATCGTGTAGGTACCTCTATACATCGATATGTACAATGAATACAAAGCGGTTATTTTAATATTACAAACAGATGCTCCAATTGTATATGACGACCTCTGTGGCTAAGCGCGTTGGCGCTCAAGCCGGAGGTTGCGGGTTCGAATCCCGCCAGGGAATAAAAATATTTTCTATGGTACTGGGTCATGGCTGTACATGAAATTTGTGTATTATATAATAAAAATCTTAAATATATGTATAGTATAAAAGTATTAAATATATTTCCGTTGTCTGGTACCCGTAACACAAGTTCTTCGAGAACTTACCACGGGACCAGATTGACGTGGTGTAAAAGCGTCCATAGATATAATTATTATTTATCTGTATCGATGTACTAGTTAACCGTTAACCATAGTAAAACGCTACATTGTAACTACTTTCGATGAGGTGAATAAGCTTGATAAGATTCTGACGTTGGTGTAGATGGTCCTGCCGCCTGCGGGAACATAGGCCATAACATAAATAATAATCATTATCACCCCGTATACGACTAACTAACATGGGCAACTGCTGGTTCAATATGAATGTATTATATTTATCAATTTATAACTCACAATATGATAATTTATCAAGTTTAAGTTATCAAGTTATGTTGTTTAAACCAATTTATTTGACAATCTACGTATACGTAGCAATGCGAAAGGTAGTGAGTTCAAATTCCGGACATGAATGTGACAGTCTATGTATTCTATAATTCTTCCAATGTTCAGTTATTTCCTTCTCCACGTCCTTTTTTCATATAGCCTTTTTCAGATCGTTAACTCAGAGATACAATTTATTTGCCAAGACATAAATTAGAAACTCGGTAGACATGTTTGCTGGCACGTAACCTGGGACCTCGCTCACAATACCCGCCTGTCGTTATTGTAACAGCGGTACACAAGAATATACTTGACATGTCGGAGGTGGTGTTTAATACTATCCATTTGATTTAAAAATCCATACACTTGTATAACGCTGTTGCTTCCGTCGAGATGCGGTTGTATATCAACGATGTCGACACGTATCAGACACGTTTATATTATAATGGCCAGGTTTAAATATAATTGTATAAACTCGAGTACCATCGCAAATAGTTGACGATTAGCGTAGTGGTGATTGGACTGGAGGTCCTAGGTTTGAATTTCAGGAGCAAACTGTATGTTGAGTATTATGTATCGGGACTATGTTACCGCGGTGTGACTGTTGTAAATATTTATATGTTCACATAATAGACGGTGTCAGCAATCAAAGTAACAATGGTGAAGACCGTTCACAATATCAGCAGGTAGGCTGGTACTTGCCTCGTGGGCCCGTAACCCGTCGTGCGTCCCGCTCGTACGCACCTCGCCCTCTCGCTCACACACCCAAGTCTAAACAAACGCGAGATACAGACATCTTCTACGGTACCTACGTCGGTCGGTGAAACGGCCATAGCCCATCTACATCAGGAAAATAGTCATACCACGATAACCTAGCCTGTGGTGAGTTGTAACAACTTGTGTGAGAAATTAATAATAGAAATATTAATAACTACTTAGTATCTCCCCGTGACGTCATTCGCCATAGAAATATTGTCCCTTGAGGGACTGACTAGCCGTTGTCGTTTGCTCAACAGCTCCGGGGCACCTCACCAAAGGCGGCATTGGTGGCACTCGTCGGGTTTTAGTAGGTAGAGTTGCGTCCACCTTACCATCTTTCGGGCGCACTCGTCCCACATACCCGCCCGGAGAGTCCCCTCTCCCCGCGGGATGCCTCAGAGCATTTCCTGACGGAAAAGAAAAAAAGGAGTTCCAGCACAAGGGGATCATACTCTGGATCAAGGACCATAATATGTAATGAGGTAATTTTTCCAAGAAAGAAGTAATAATTTGAACATATCTATTTACTTAAAAATATCACAATACTTAAAACTAGCGCAATAACTGAAAATAAAAAGAGTGTCTCTTGACCTTTCATTCGCCCTCTTCGCCGGTCCCGTCCACAAGCAGCTCCACTATCTTGGGCTGCAGGTCCCTCGCCCTCCGTGCCGGCATGCTCCTCAGCGCCGAGGCCACGTACCTGCCGAAGGCGTCGTAGGAATCGCCCTGCATGAGCGCCTGCATCCGCTCCAACATGTATTTCGCTGTCTGCGGCGAAACGTCATTAATAGAATTGTCGTTTTGAGAATTGTCTCCTAGTGCCACTAGTGGATCTTCAGCACCAGCAGAACTGCCGTGTTTCTTCCGTTTTGTCGCCGTCTCCAGTAAAACATCGGCACCGTCACAACTGCCGTCTCTCTCCCTCTTCACAGGTACGACCCAGTCTTGTAAGTTCGGTTCTGTGTGCTCCGACTTCTCTTCATTATGTGTCTCATTTTCAATTTTTATGATGTGCTCTTCAACTGGTACTTCGTATTCTGTATGAAGCTGGAAATAATTACATATATAAATGAAACAAGTTTTAGGATAACGTGAGATTTATTTACTAAAACTATTTAAAATAATGTTCCGGAAACTTTTTGTGTTCAAGGTACATCTAGGAAAACAAATTTTTTTGGAGAAAGAGAAGAGATTAATGAAATATCAGTTTTTAAGTTTTTTTTATGAATCAACAAAACACAGATTAAGTAAGGATAAACTAGACAAAACGTCGCTTGTGAGCTCGCGTCATTTACATCTGTGACGGTATTTTTCTGGCGTCCATTTAACTTTAAGAGATAACCTAATATCCGAGGCACATCGACTATAGACACGGTACACCAGTGAGCCGCGAACACTTTGCGGAACACTGGAATATTGATTCCACCCTCGAGGACGGGCCATTGTAATTTTATAATATATATATATATATCCATTATTTATATATTTGGTAGAGTTTCAGCGTTTGTAATGTAAACGCGAAAAAATGTGTTTATTTACGACATCATTTATTATGCATGTATTATACATATAAACCTTCCTCTTGAATCACTCTATCTATTCAAAAAACCGCATCAAAATCCGTCGTTTTAAGGATCTAAGCATATATAGGGACTGACAGACGGGAAGCGACTTTGTTTTAATTCTATCACAAGTATTTCAAGAGTCATCAATGCAATTTTATAATGTGGTTAGTACATATTTAATAATACACTATTAATAACACACACGCGTCATGTCTTCTTGAATCATATCATTTAAAAATATCGAAAGGTTGTCTGTAGTTACATTGATTGATAGGGCGTTCGTCCCAGACATTTCAGGAAAACATGTGAAAATTGTTATAAAATATTTGAAAAGATTAGTTTCACTGAGTTTGTTTCGCCGGTTCTTCTCAGTGGGCTTGACTTGGAACCGGTGGTAGATTCAATCGACGTTCTAAAAGATACTCTGTTTGTACTATTTTTAATAAAAAAATTGATTTGATTTGATGGAGAATGAGGAATATTTACGTACCTTGTGGGTTGGAGAAGATTCGCTTTCAGAGGACAGGTCTTCCTCGTCGTCCGGAGCTGGCGCGTTTGAGTCCTGAAAGCATCTATGTGTTAGTACTTGTAGATCATACCCAAACCTAGATTTATTTTGTCTGAATATGACGAGTATTAAAATAACTGTTTTTAACCAATAATTATTATCAAATTGAGAGTAAGTCATTATTTACTCACTAAACAGAATCTGTCGATATTTCGTATATTTTTTAAGCCTTAGAGTAGTTGACAGTTGTAACCTTGTTTTTTTTTTATTAAAATGTCAATAATGTTTAAAAAATGGGAATGGGGCATAAAATAAAAATCACACTCTTTAGTAAGAAATGAACATATATTTTTTTTCAAAATAGAACCATTAAATCATATCATCATCATGAATGTATCATTTTGAACGTCAATTAAATGTACCACCGGTTCCAATGCAAGCCTACTAGAAGAACCGACGAAACAATCTGTGGAACAAACACTTAACAAAACAAGTAGGTATTCTAGAACATCTTTTATATCTCATCCTGAAATGCCTGGGAGGAACGCCCTATTCTCAGGGTGTGGTATCTGCCATAAAATCTTTAACCTTATTATATCCTTTACCACAAACGCTATTTAATATCTTTTGAACGTTTTCTGGGATCCTATTGTAAAAGCGTATACAGGTTTTAAAAAGATTTGCTTACTTTTGCGAGTCTAATCACTGGTACATCTAGCCTGTGTCTATTACGTATAGCCCTACTATGAATATAAATTTTCTTACAAAATTCATTCATGTTTTCCGTACATACAGTAATTATATTATTATTATAATTACTGTATGTAAAAATAGTTTTTTTTTTAAATTTATTGAGGCGACATTCAGAATTCCTATTTGATTTTTTTTCTGCAAAGATGAATACGGGAGACTTGTAAATTTTCTAATGTTTACGCGAATTTCCTGCCGTGACCATGGTCGCTGTAAAGTGTAAAGTATCCGAAACGTCGGGCGTGTAAAAAACTTAATAAACCGCGGTAAAATCCGTAACAATTGTTTCATTATAAATTGGAGGGATAGCACGCTTGTACAGCACGTAACACGCACGTAATTTTTTTTTATTTACGTTCCTTGGAAAATCACCAGCTTATTTAATTTTTGTCTATTGGAATATATTATAGAATCAGTTTGCTATATAATGCAAACGAACCCTTAAAAAATCTTGTATAACAGCTCTAATAAATAAAATGTCATGACTGCTGTTGTCATTGACATGACTCTGTCGAATAGGATTCATAATATCCTATTTTTCTACAATTTTTGAAAAGCATTGTTTTTTTTTATGTTATTCGGAAAGGCAAACGGGCAGACGAGCCACATGATGTTAAGTGGTCAGCGTCGCCCATGAACACAAAAGTTAACCTGTGACTAGCCCAGGCAACTCATTCATGTGTTGCCCATCCTGAGACATAAGATGTCAAGTCTCTGTGCCAGTAATTACACTGCCTGTCTTGCCCTTCTCTCCGAAACACAGCAAAGCTGTTTGACGGGAGAAATAGGCAAGACTTGCCAGAACCCGCAGATTGTTAGCTCTGGTTAAACTTTTTTCATTTTTAGTTATTTTTATAAGTTGCCTAAGCAGCGTCTCGGACGCCAAACAAATCTTAAACGTAATAACAGAAGAATAAATTAATCCTCCGTTATCCTTCAGATATATTAATTTATGGAAGTATAGCTTTTCATCAGCTTGTAACAACTCTAGGCAATTATGGCATTCCAATTTTATCTGCATTTTTCTAGCTACAAACCCTCCAATGTATCCAACAATCTGTTCCACTAATTCTGGTAGTAAACGATCTACATCTAATGTTTGTGACAGCACCGCACAGTTTTCCGTTTCTGTGTTAAATTTTTGACATATTTAGTTATCCTGATATTTGTGTCTAAATCCGGGCGTAGTTTTATTGATTGCGGAACTGCAGTTCAAAATGGGAATGTCTTCCAAAGGAATACAGTTTCCTGAGAATTTAGAACGCAGTTCCAAATTGAGGAGTGTTTTTTTGTAGATGCCCATAAATTGGCGGGCATTCGGGTTATTATTGCAACGACCATGATTGCGGATTACGCCGAAAAACAACTCGATATGGTCCTGACTGAACTTGTAAGGTAAAATGGAATCTAATATTTTTCTTTTCTCAACGAGTTCAGTAAATAACTTTTTGAAGCTTGTTTATAATACATATCATAAGCCCGAGGAAGCCCGTTTTGGACTGAGTGTTTATTAAAAGTTTTTGGCTATTATATAATAAGCTCGGTAACTTTTTGCCCGTTTACTTTTCGAGTTTTTTTATTTAGAACATTTACTTCCAGTAGAGGTAAATATTCAAAACAACTGTCTAAGAATTGGAAATACGCATCTTTTTCATCAATTTTGATGGGTCGTTTGAAATTGTATCCATCTATTCATCTCGTATTCAAGACATCAAAGAGATTATTGATATTTTGTATGAAGTTAATAGTCCCTTCGGCGTCTTGAAATCCGGGCAGATGCATGTCGTTTTTACAAAACTTTAGTGCAGTTGCTACACTGTTGATCATGGTTTGCGTAGCCAATTTCACATTCATAATATTATTTCTAAATACTAAATGTTTCTGTGAAATCTTATTACCGATGTGAAGTCCAATATTATTCTGGACATTTTATAAACTTTTTATATGGTTCCATTTTACTTTTAATCCATCTTTGTCGATTAATGTTTTTTTGGCCTCTGGGCCATATGTTACAATTCCATCAATATCTTGACCGTTAAAAATCTTCTGCTGTCTAATGGCCATTTCATCTACTACGAGACAGGCTATTTTTTTCACTTTGTCTGAATTTTGCTTTCAAGGCTCTAAAAGATTCATTAGTGAAACTAGGTTCCCCGTCAATAGACTGGTAACATTTGGAAATCGTTGTTGGATGAGGCAGACATGACAATAATTGACTTCTAATATATTTATATGCAGCAGGAGAGTAATAGTTAACAGTCAAAGCAAATTTTTTAATAACTGGGGTAAACTTAAATTAAATGATTTTTTATGTAGAGAGCTAACTATATCATATTTTGTAAATCCACTAAGAGCAGTATGAAAAGTAGAATTCCTAAACCCTTTATTTTTTAAAGTTACGATAATATCTTTAAGTGTTAGATTACGTTTTAGTAATCTTTTATTTTTTCTTTGCAATGTTTTAATTTTCGTTAATCTTTTCTTTGCTAACAATGTCTTTTTTTTTACTGCTGTTTGAGATGGTGCTTTCTAGGACTATTAAACACGGACTCGATTTCTGAAAACGGGACATTTATAGGAGTAGCGCATAACGTTCTTGCTTTTTCTGATTCAAGTTCATGTGCAGTGTTAGCATCTTGTTTTTGCATTTTTATGAGTTTTTTTGGTACAGAGTTTTCATCGTCTAGCACATCGATAGCCTGAAATTTGAATATATTATGAGCGAAGAAATAAAAACATTTTACAAAAAATTAAAACCGACTTCAAAAATACTAAACTAAAAACAAAAATTAAACCGACTTCAAAATTTAAAAATAAAACTAAAAAGTAATAAAATAATTTCCTTAATCTTTGTGCCTACAATTTATAATCAACTTGTTCTTCTACTAATATACAATCTTTGCATTTACCACGTCATTATTGTTACTTTTGGAGTCGGTGTCAGCCAAGGTAGGTAGAGAGGTAGGTACATCAACGAATACGACAACGGCTTCAAAAGTAACAATAATGACATGGTAAATGCAAAGATTGTATATTAGTAGAATAACAAGTTGATTATAAATTGTAGGCACTAAGATTAAGGAAATTATTTTATTACTTTTTTTTTTTTAATTTTGAATTCGGTTTTAATTTTTGTTTAAAATTTTTTTATGTCTTAATTTTTTGTGATTGGAAAATTCGATAACTGATTTTATTTGTCTGAAGTATGGGTAGAACTATTAAACGCGTTGCTCAGATTAGATAGCGCTGTATTAATGAGATGAACGTAGAAAGGGTTTAAATCATTACATAACAAAATATGAAAAAACCGAAATGGAATTGTGTAAAACTTTATATACATGTAATTGAAAGCAATCACGGCAGATTTGCTGCTATTCATTAAATAATTCAGTTATGATATATAAGTATAGAACATCACCATCACCAATATATAGGTAAATAATGGATATTATGATGACCTTGAAATACTATGATGCGCTTCCAAGGCACAGTTGTTTTTTGTTCATTTAACAACGACAAGTAAAATTAAATTAAATTAATTAAACAAAATTACATGATTTTGGTATATTATTTAGCCGTATGAACTAAGCCCAATAAAAGCTGTAAATCGTCGAGGATTCCCCTAGACTGTGTAAGGTCTCCATCATCACACTTGTAATGGCGCTTATAACCCATATGGATGCAAAGTTCTCATCAATTTAAATTAATTAAGTTCAAACACAAGGTACCTAGCTACTGTAAACTGTTGAGGAGTTCCCTTAACTGTCATTTGTCTTCATCATCAGACCCCTAATGACAGTCACAACCCATCTAGGTGTAAAGTTCTCATCATTACAAATTAATCAAGCCCAAATACAAGGTTACTGATGTAAATCGTCGAGGAGTTCACTCGACTATCTTTTGGCTCCAGCATCAGATCAACTCTAGACCTTCATTAAATTGTAGTCCTTCAAAACACTTTATAAAAAAATGTCAAACGCACTAGTCGCCCCTATGATTTTTGAAAGTTCCCCTCGATACCTCTGGGATGCCATCATCAGATCCTGGTTTCCTTATCATGGGACCATTTGGGAAGTATTACCCTTTAGAACAAAAAAATATTTTTTCAAATCGGTCTAGCCATCTTCGAGTAATCAGGTAACATACATAAAAAAAAAAAGATTCCGCCGAATTGATAACCTCCTCCTTTTTGAAGTCGGTTAAAAAGTAATAAAATAACAGTTTTTTTAATGTTTTTGCTTACAACATATGATCAACTTAATATTCTACTAATGCACAAACTTTGCGTTTACCACGTCATTATAGTTACTTTTGGAGTCGGTGTCAGCCAAGGTAGGTAGGTAATGTACAGCAACAAATACGACACCGACTCCAAAAGTAACTATAATGACGTGGTAAACGCAAAGTTGGTACATTAGTAGAATATTAAGTTGATTATATTATGTTGTAAGCACAAAAATTTAAGAAACACAGTTATTTTATTACTTTTTAGTTTAGTATTTTTGAAGTCAGTTTTAATTTTTTGTTAAATCTTTTTATTTCTTAATTTTTAGTGATTCCGAAATTCGTCGTCTTGGCGTTCATTGAAGCAGGCATGTTCAGCAGTGGATGGATAAAGGATGATGATGATGATGATGACGATGATGGTGATGGTGATGATGATTACGATGACCGCGACATACTATGGTGTGCTACCAAAGCATCATATACAATTGTTACATCGACACGTAATAAAATGATCATATAATCAAGATAAACAAAACCAACCAAATAGACATTATTGAGAATAACTAAAAAACGGCTTGTCAGATCTTAATAAAATTAATATGGGACCAAATAAAAAAATATATACAGACGAATTGAGAACCTCCTTTTTTTGAAGTCAGTTAAAAAAATCATTATAGATAATTAAAACTATACAAATGTATTATAGAAATAAAAATGTATGACATTATTGTATTTACCTGTTTACGTTTGTGTGCGGGTTTACTGATTTCACTAGACGTTCCATTTTTTTCATAAACTTGTGGTTCTAAGTGATTCGCCTATAAAATTTAAAATATTATTTTAATTTTGTTTTTTAAATCAACAAAACTAAAACGTAAATGTAATGTGCTTTATTTTTTTCCACACATCCTTGTCATATTACCGGAAAATATGTGCTTACATTTTTGTTACTTTCAATAATGCTTCCATTTGACGTTGCAATTTCTAAAGCCGATACAGGAATTTCCCCTTGAAAATGTATCTAAAATGTATTAATTATTTAATAAGAGAGACTACCAACAATTTAAACTAGTTCATGTAGAAAATTGTTTTCTATTACATTCTGTTTTTGACGTTTTATCCTCTCGCGATTTGAAGAAGACATTTCATTTTGTTCTTGAGAATGCGACCCGTTATTCCTGACCATCTGTGACAAAAAATAATAACTTGCTTAATAATATGAATATACAATAATAAAACCCTAAAAAATATTACTAACCCATACGTATAATATATGCATACAAGAGAACTAACCGTACAAATAGGCACAGCAGATTTTTTTAGCATACGATTGCCTGTGCATGATGAATATATGTCTTCATCTCCAAAATGTATAGAACACACTCTACTGGCGTTAGTCGGTAACCAGTCATCTTCTCTTCTTTCTAAGCGGACTGCTGCAATCCATTGTAAACGCCGAATCTCGTTTTTGGGGAAACTAAAAGTAAATAATTGATAAAAAACATAAATAAGGAATAAAAATATACATATAAAAACTCGGTACTCAATGTAAAATTTAATATAACATTTCAGTATATAAAATCGGCTGCCTGCTGATTGCATAATACTGACCACAAAGATTTATATGGAGGTTATTCAAGCGTGAATAAAATACGAAATTATTAACTTACCTGTGATAAGTTATCCCAGTTTGCTTTTTACTTCCTTCTTTTCTCCTCTTACACCATTTTACAACACAGGAGGTCATTTTTGTCTCTGGGAAACGGTTTTTTCGTCAACGCAACGGCCGTCTAGACTGTCACAGAACGCGCAGCAGACTGAGAGACGAATCGATTGTACTTTTTTGGCCCCGCCCACTTGATTGTATTTTGCGAGGAACCGTTTTTTAGCGCAGTTCGTATTCCATACCTTTTCTAATTCATTGCCTGCTTCAAACCAAAACGACGTATGATTTAAAATACGATTCACTTTCGAGGTTACAAATAGACGTGATTGGTGATTTGTTTAATTTCAGAATAAATGCAGGTATTGGTCGGTGCGCATGCAATGTCTTCTATGACAGTTGAGTGATAGCTGCGTTGACGATGCTATGCAATAAGTGGACCAAGTCAATAATAAAACACTTTTTACAATTTAATGAACTTTATGTCCCGCGAAATATAATTAATTTACTTAGTTTTTGTCTAAAATACATTGAAAGAGAACCCTTCTTCACAATGTACCTAGTGATCTTCTATAATCTTTGAATTTCTCAGAATCCAAGACGGATTCTGAGAAATTCAAAGATTATAACATTTTATCATAAAAAATGTAATGACCTTTAATTGCCTGGCGACTATTTTTCAATGTACGCAGAATAATTTTTTTATCAATTATTTTAGAAAAACACTGTATTGATATTACAGACAGATTACTCGCTCTAGTAAGTGATTTTCCTCTTTCATTTATTTTTATTATCTGTCATTGTAGTGTCACTGTGTGTGTACATATTTTATACGAAACCTCAGATGGATAAGAGAGTCCACCGAAACCTTTCAAACTAATCAAATGCATCATTCAGAGTCACCACCATTAGCACATACACTTGTGTAGCCATTTCATCCGAGGGCCGAATGTAACAAGCCCATCAGCTACCCCAACCCAAACCATATCACATACCAACTGTAAACGTTCATTATTTTCATTCTCTGTATCACTTAAAGATGTTAAAGTTCCTTCGGGTCGAATCATCTGCGTAAAAAAAAGCTTAATTTCAGATTTGCATATAATAGCATATATTTTTTATAATAACACAGTAGGTACTTACTGTACATACTGGCACAGCAGTTTTGTGTAGCATGGTATATCCTTTTATTGATTTATAAAAATCGTTTTCGTCAAAATGAACGGAACACACTCGACTGGTTTTCACAGGCATCCAGCCAGACTCTTGTCTTTCTAGCTTAACTGCAGCTATCCATTTATTTTTCCGAAATGGATTGGATGGAAAACTAAAAGAAAACAAAATACAACAGTTTTTTTTAAATATCTAAATTATATCGATTTACATTTAAATATTGATGAATATATTATAATATACATATGTAGATTTCATGAAGAATAAATAAACAACTTCTAAATTGGTAAAAAAATTGACTGACTTCATTTTGCATAGTATTGACCATCTCGGTTTGCTAACGTATATAAATATAATTTTGCCACTACTTACTAGTGAAAAGTGATCCCTGGAGATTTTGATCTTGTATGGCTCCTGCACCACTTCACTACACATGATGGCATGATGATTAATAGCTGTATTTCACAATTATATCAAAGAAAACGTATGCGTAAGTTTGACGTGTGTTCGCTCGTAAGAAAAATGTCCGACTGATGACGCGCTGGACACGACTTTTAACTTTTAAGCCCCGCCTACTTGGGCACCACTTTTGTTGGGTCATTTTTATAACGCAGTTACATTTGACTTATTATTTATTCGCAGGCTGAATCTTAGAATAATAATTACACTATAGAAAGACAGTCTTCATACAAGCGCTCTGTCAAAAATAAAGCACTAAATTGTTTGACACACGCACACATATATCTATATGTACTAGTGTAATGTTGCCAGTGGTCAGTGGAGGTGCAGTTATCTCGACAGCGAGGAATTATTCGGCCGCTGATAACCAATTGTTTTTATCATTAATACATAAATAGCTATGTGTGGTATAGTAGGGGTATGTTTATATGAAATGAATAAAAGAAAATAATAACACGATTTTTTTTTATTCGAATGAAACGCAGTAACATAAAGTTGTTGTATTACCATTAACTTGTAACTAGTTGTAATATATTATTATAAGCGATGGATGTATGGATGTTTGTCACAAAACTATTGAACGGGTTTAGATGAAATTTTGCTCACATATAGAATATAATCTTGTTTAAAACGCAGGATACTTTTTAGCCCGATTAAATGTTCCTGTGTGATATTTTTCTATAATTATTCTTTATTTGCACGTTTTTTCATAAATATCAAAGCAAATTTTATCACTGATGTTTAATCTTAATTATTTGCAATGTATTTGCGCAAATAATTTTCGGCTATACCACAGATTAAGAAAATGGCTTCTGATTCATAAATTAAGCCGCCGTTGTTCCTTAAGGCAACCAATTTGTGAAACCACAATTTTTCTTTTGTGAGCATGCTATCAATACCAAAATTATACTTATTTTTTTTTCATTAAGTATCTTGCTACATTCCCAGCAATATATGATCTTAAGTTAATATGGTTTTTTTCATTACTAAAATTATTTAAAACGTGATATTAACCGTGTTCTTCACTTTTATTTCGCAGAGCTCGATATTTCGACATTATCTACGAATGTCTTGTTCACGAGACTAAAAACTCTCGAACTGTCTCTGAACGAGACATTCGTCGATATAGGGAATAATTTTAGTAATATTAATTCAAGCTTATCAGTTAATGCCACAATGTTAAAATTCTGGGTGCGGCAAGAAAATAAACAATTTACAAAATCTACTGTATTTTTTTAATACCATGATTCATCACTTGACGTTTCACTAATATATTCTTTCATATAAAGAAAGAAAGAAAAATTTATTCGAAAAAATAACTGGTGACACAAAGAGATAGAAAAGAGATACACAAACATTTTTGATTGCACAAACCTAAAAATAAGACAACAACAACATTTAAACTCTATAAAAAAGTCAGGTATGTAAGTTTTTTACATAGGCAGTTGTCTTAATTTAAAAATTGTTTAATTAACGACACAATTACACTCACTGATAGCCCACGAGAAGGTGAAACCACGCCCATATTTAGGTAATATTCAAATTCAATATCTGTGCCTGTCCATGGATCATATACTAAATTCTGAAACAAGTAATTTTATTATAATTTGGTTTTTTTTATTTTCATCAACATCGTATCACAAAATATAATAAATATAATATGTATAACAAAACAAAATATAATAAATATTGGATAACATCACATACATTTCTCTAATCATAAGGTTCCAAAATCCAGAAACTACGACGGTACCACAACACCCAGACCCGAGACAGAAAAAATCGTTTTCTACATTGACCCGACCGGGGTTCTTTTAGGGGTAAAGATGGCGACGCATTATATGATTCGGCGTGCCCTCGTCTCGGCTACGTATGTCTATGGAGGCTACGTAATATCTATGGAGGCTACGTAATATCTATGGAGGCTTTTACACCACGTCAATCTGGTCCCGTGGTTAGTTCTCGAAGAACTTGTGTTACGGGTACCAGACAACGGAAATATATATAATACTTTTATACTATACATATATTTAGGATTCTTATATATATACACATATTTACACACATTCATGACCCAGGAACACAGAAACAACAAACAATAAAGACTTAACATATTGTCTCAGGATAGACAACACCCAAAAAAGTTGCCTGGGCTAGTTAGATTTCATGGACGACGTTGATTGATGTTGACCGCTTACTTAGGGAGCACGTCTGACAGTTCACCTGTCCGACTAACAAAATACCTTAACAGGGACAGCATCCCGACGTAATTTACTCATTCCACCTTTTGTGACGTACTTATCTTCATTATTAAAATGGTTTGAACATATTCGTGTATTTTTGGTTGGCTTCCAATTTATATCTCGACGACTAAGCCTTATATTTCTCACCCACTTGTCAGCAATAACAGGGTCGCTGGGAAACCTTTGAACAACACAAAATACTTCTAAGTTGGGATATTAACAAGTGTGAAGATAAATTTCGTTTTTAAAAAAAAAACATTTATTTCAGGTAAATCACCCATATCCCCACCATGGTTCAGGCCTTGATGTGGCGGTGGGGCTCAGTAGCCTAGGGTGAGCCCAGCACCTTAGCGAAGCTAATTAGCCGAGGGGGCTCTTTGTACCCCTCTTATAAGAAGAGGGGACAAAAGAGCAGGGGGCAAGGGGCGAGGATGGGAACCTCACCCCATTGTACTGTCCCGACGTTGGAAGGGGTTGTTCTGTGCTGCGAGACAACACCTCTGTGGAGGTGGCGTCCGTCCCTTGCAGGACTGACTAGCCGTCGAGGTGCCATGTCAGCTTAACAGATCCGGGGCACCTCACCAAAGGCGGCACTGGTGGCACTCGCCGGGTTTTAGTGGGTAGAGCTGCGTCCACTTACCATCTTTCAGGCGCAGCGAATCCCACATACCCGCCTGGGGAGACCCATTCCCCAGCCGGGATGCCTCAGAGCTATGCCCGGCGTAAAAAAAAAAGTAAATCACCCATATAAGTACAATTTAAATATTAAAATTTAAATGACAAAAATAATACGGTCTAATACTAAAATCAAATACCAATAGAATTAATGACGAAAAGAATTGCACATTAAAATTTAAAAACTTGCTTATGTGATATAATTACATAATAATTATTTATAAATACATATATAAGGAAGTTATAAGGAGCATATCCCTGTACTTTTCAACTTTAAAAAAACACAATTTCATGTATATGACATCGTTAAATCACACAAAAACATTAGAGAACGTGTCACATACCTACTTATATATGAGTACCAACAGTTTTAAAATTAATCAGTCGGGGCAATAAAGTCAGCTAAAATGGGAAAATATTTTCACCGTCGGGCAACACTGAGGGAGTATTGGAACAAAACGTATTAACTACAAGATTCTAGGAAATATTGGAAGCTTACCTGTGGAAAGTGATGTTATTACTCTTCTTTTGTTTGTCAGATGTGTTGTGACACAATTTAACTGCACAAATCGTCATAATAATTACGTCATAAATAAAAATTTTACGCGAGCGGTGAGACACGTTCGGCGCGGTTTGACATTGAACACTACTGAGCGGCGCGCGGCGCGGCGCTTGGAGCCATTTATGGCTCACATTGAGGTACTTCAAAATGGCGCTGGACTTGCTTTCTATAGTGTAATTATTCCAAGTAGGTAGTATAAGATACATACATTATTTAAAATAATATAGCTCATTTCATAACAATTGTAACGAACGGTACTTAGAACTTCAATTATATTATCTAAGAAATAAAACATTGCCAGTCATGGGTACCTGCTGCCGATAAAAGTAATAATTAAATCAATTAGGTATATAATAAATCGTTTCTTAGTATAGATTTATATTTGAGTTTAAAGGACTTTATTTCTCATAAAAATTTACAATTCACTTAAAATGAGATACATATGTACAATGATATTCTTATACATTTACAAAACAGTTTTAACATCGGGGCCGTTGGATATAGAAGGCTTCCTTAGTCACTTTAGTGAGGATATAACATGATTTTTTAGTTTGGTTTTAAATATTTTAAAACTATCACATTGTTTAATTTTTATTTATGTCAATAGATGTCGTTATTAAATCGTACTAGCTGTTGCCTGCAGCTTCGCCCGCGTTACTCAACTCTTATAAGTCACAGCGTGATGTTTTATAGTCTATAGCCTTCCTCGATAAATAAGCTGTCTAACACTGAAATAATTTTTCAAATCGGACCAGTAGTTCCTGAGATTAGCGCGTTCAAACAAACAAACAAACTCTTCAGCTTTATAATCTATCTATCTAATATATAAAATTTCCATGTCACAATGTTAGTTACCGTACTCCTCCGAAACGGCTTTACCGATTTTTACCAAATTTTATATGCGTATTCAGTAGTAGGTATGAGAATCGGCTACTATCTATTTTTCATACCCCTAAGTGATAAGGGTGGTCAACCCCTCAAATTTTAAAAGTTAACGCAGGCGAAGCTGCGGGCAACAGCTAGTATTAGTATAGATTTTAACGGCCCAGCCTCATTCACGCCACAAAGATCTTTGTGACGTGCGCCAAAAGAAGATTTCACCTCATAAATCAATAGATTCTTAAATTACATTAAAAACTCGAATTAATTACAAGAAGAACTAATTATGTCATACATAGAACAACATACACTATCTATACAGATAAACAGGATTGGAGTGTCTGTCTGTTGGTTCCGGCTAATCTTTAAAACGGCGGGGCCGATTTTGACGGGACTTTCACTGGCCGATAGCTATAAGGAGTAACTTAGGCTACAAAAATAATCATCATCACTCCGGTTACGGCTGTAAATCTAAGAAACTACGGGCAATAACTAGTAATTTATAAAGATACTCTGTAAATTGGCCAAAATACATATAATAATAATATGCGTCGTATTTTTAGTTATTTAAATCCGTAAAGAATTAACAGTGATTAATAAAAAAAAAACTATTATTTAAAACCTGCGTTCGTTGTCGAATACTGACTACAACACCACTATGCGTGCTAGTGTTGTGCTGCTATCGACGGTATCGGAAACTACCGTGATCTTCGACATGGGTACTATCGATAGTCACACCAAAAAACCCACGATACAACTTTCGAGCATGAAATAGAAATGAACAGAAGACAGTCAAATGTAAATACTTCAATTTGCATACCTACGCTGGTCGGTCGCGATAGTGTTGTATGTACAAAAACTATCGCGGTACACTCGCATCTATTTATACTTACATCGAACATGTTTCGAGGAGTAACATTTGAGAGGTGTAATGGGGTGTGTACTTGAGCATTTTCTTGAAAATCAAAGTCGCATTGGACAGCTGCATCGGCTGTTTCGACGTTTGTTTGTATTTCTTTATCAAAAATCTTCGATAATGGAAGGAGCCGTTGCGGAATTGAGTTCCTTTTTAACGCCTTTCGTCTCGAATATAAGGTAATGGAATTTGGACTAAAATGAGCTTCACACACGCGAGAACGTAAGCCAGCTGAATTGATTAAATCTTCTCTATGGATCAATCTTAACCACTCAGTTCGCCTGTAACAGGATATAAAATTATTATTAGTCATAGCGTCCATTGTTTCAACACCATGATTCAGGCCTTGTCGTGGCGGTGGGGCTCAGTAACCTAGGGTGAGCGGTGCACCTTGGGCGAAGTGAATTGGGCCGAGGGGGCTCTTTGTATCCCTTTTATGACAAGAGGGGACTAAAGAGCAGGGGGCAAGGGGCGAGGATGGGAACCTCACCCCATTGTACTGTCCCGACGTTGGGAGGGTTTTTTCTGTGGTGGGAGACAACCCCTTTGTCGAGGTGGCGTAGGTCCCTTGCAAGACTGACTAGCCGTTGAGGTGCCCTGTTTGTTTACTAGATCCGGGGCACCTCACCAAAGGCGGCATTGGTGGCACTCGCCGAGTTTTAGTGGGTAGAGCTGCGTCCACTTACCAGTTTTCGAGCAGTCTCACATACCCGCGTGGGGAGACCCACTCCCCAGCCGGGATGCCTCAGAGCATTTCCCGGCACTAAAGAAAAAAAAAGCGTACATTGTTTATTATTATTCTTTAAGACCTAATATATAAGTTTAAAGTTATATATATAAGTTTGAAGTTCTCAGGGAAGTGGACTTAAGGAGCCAAACAAAATACCAAATTGTAAATTCTTACAACGTTTCGATCCTATATTAGATAGAGATCTTAGATGAGATAAAAAAAAAAGCATGTACGTAATACAATCAAATACTTAACTTACCTCTCCAAATCGCTTGGTAGCTTGAAAAACGACCAGTCACAGTTTAATGTTGAATTCAAACAACCGTCTACTGCACAATTATAATAACTTCTTTGTTTTACCTCCATTTTCTCACCAATCAGTTTACAAACGTGTATCGAGCGGCAGGCACGCGCGCTCGCACTCGTGTCTCTGGTGACGGTTCGGTGTTCCCAATGTTCCGCGATATCGTGTCCGTGAACGGTGTCTATGTGTGCGTTGCTCGATCGCACATTGTATGTAGATTGTCTTCTGTTCGTTTCAATTTTGTGTATCGAGTGTTGGGTAATTAAAAATAAGAAATGTCATTTGTGCACGATTTATTGATGTTGTCTGTGTAACGTGACAAGTTCACGTACAGCACTCTGAGCGAGTACACCCATCAATAATGAGCAGTATTATTTATGAGGTCAAGGTCATTGACTACTACTACAAATAGACTTAAGCAAAATAATAAAAGTAATATCAACGTTGTTAATAGTTTATGAAGCGTCAACGGCTGGGTAACATTGATGTACTAAGTATTGAATTTTACGTGAACTATGAGTTGTTTTTTTTTTTTTTTACCAGCCCATGAATACAGAAACATTGGATACAACTCTTTTTTATAGAAGAGGGGGCAAACGGACAGTCGGCTCACCTGATGGTAAGTGATAGCGACATCCACTGACACCCGCTACACCAGAGGGTTAGCAGGTGCGTTTCCGGCCTTTATATACAAATAGGAGTATGCTCTTTTCTTGAAGGTCCCTAAGTCGTAACGGTTCGGAAACACCGTAAGTGGCAGCTGATTCCATATATACGTTGTGCGAGGCAGGAAATGCCGTAAAAATCGAGTTGTTGTGGATTTACGAACATCGAGATGGTGGGGGTGATATTTGGAGCTTTTACGCGATGTCCGGTGGTAGAATTCTGCTGCAGGTATTAGTCCGAACAATTCCTAAGAACACTCCCCGTAGTAGATGCGGTAGAAGATGCAGAGCGCTCCGACATCCCTACGCAGTGCCAAAGAAACAAGCCGATTGGAGATAACCTTGCTATCGACGATTCGAGCCGCTCGGTGTTGAACGCGATCAAATGGAAGGAGTTGATATTGGGGCGCTCCAGCCCATAGGTGAGAGCAATATTCCATGTGAGGCCGGATCTGCGCCTTGTATTATTGTAGGCGGTGTGAAGGCATGAAATACTGCTTCGCCTAACTGAGCAATCAGAGTTTTTTAGAGGCTAGTTTAGCCTTGCCTTTCAAATTACCACGAAACTGCACATCTCTCGATATGTCGACGCCAAGTATCCAAATGTTGGCTGAGGCGGTTAGGGAAATGACTTCATATTGTAGAGGTACGACAAAGGGTGATTTTTAGCGGTAAATGCGCAAACAAACAAATCGCCTCCATTCCGATTTTTGGCCAATAGAGACTCGATTTCAGACACAAGTTTGTTCCGACACTCATCGACTTGTTCCCGAGAAATATTAGGGCGGCCAGTTTATAAGGCATCTCCAGTGCTGTCATCCGCATAACAATGAATGCCGCTGGTTTGCAGCATATCATTGATATGCAGAAGAAACAGGGTTGGAGATAGTACACAGCCTTGGGGAACACCAGCATTAACAGACTTGAGGTCCGAGCATGCACCGTCGACAACGACCTTAATGCACCTGTCTGCCAAAAAACTGGTGATTCACATACATAATTTCTCGGGAAGCCCATAAGATGGTAGCTTTGCAAGAAGTGCTTTATGCCACACCCGATCAAAAGCCTTCGCTATGTCCAAACTAACCGCCGTCCAAACTAACCGTCAGGCCCACTCGACTTATGGATGTCCAGCGAAAAGAGTGCTTTGCATACGGAGCTCTGTCGGAAAAAAAATTCCGGCATTGAAGTATCACACCGAGGGATCGTCGGTGGTATTTTTCCCTGGTCATCCAAAGTCGAGTTGGAAGCAAAAAGAGTGCCTAGAAGATCGGCCTTCTCCTTCGCGGTGTGGGCCAACGAGTAATTTCTCATGTGTAGAGATGGTAGGGATGGCTTACAAAAAATCCCTTGAACAGCCTTGGCAAGAGACCAGAATGCACGAGTTCCTGAAGGAATTCGAACCAATCTCTCGCCAATTCTATTCACGTACTCCGCTTTTGCCTCGGCAATAGCTCTTTTGAAGGACCGGGAGGCAAAGTTATACTCCTTTTTCAATTTTCGTCGTATTCCATTGTATTTTATCTCCATTTGCACTCCTAAACCAATTGCCCTTCTGCTTAAAATAAGAATAATGGTGTAATGCAACTCCTCTACAATATATTATGGCTTCCCCTGTTGTTGAGCCCAGCGAACTAAGAGTGTTTACATATTGTTTTATACGTCCTATTATTACGAATAACTTTGTAATAATAGGACGTATGACACCTCAGTCCTCCCGTGACCATGGTTGCTGTAAAGTATCCGAAACGTCGGGCTTGTAAAAATCTTAATAAACCGCGATAAAATCCGTAAAAAATTGTTTTATTATAATAAGAGTGTTTAGTTAGTGCCGGTGTATAGCTTGTTCGTAACATTTTTCGGAATTACAGCGTGGATGCTTTCACCAATTATGGGTTTCACCAACACCAGTTTCGTATGAGCTTTTGAGGGATATTCTTAAGGATCCAGGCATTCATTTAAACAGAAGATAGAAGTACAACTTATAACTTCTATTTCGAGTATGAGTGATTCCACCGGCTGTGATGACTTACGTGATCACACACACTTCCTATAACATCTTTTGTTGTTACCCTCCGATCACCGATGGTTCAAATGATGCGCCCTCATGACTGATTGTATTGAACCAGTTACGCTATTTTATTTTTCCAACGAAGTGTATACGCATGGTTCAATTGTGGAAACGTCGTTTGTTAGTTGACAGTAGTCAATAAAATGTAAACTGTCAACGTTTCTTTTGTTTAGGAACTAGATTCGTCTTAGATTTATTTTACCTTTCCGGGTACCTGCCTAAAACCTAATGAAAAAACAATATTTACGTTTCGTTATCCCCAATTGCCCCATTTTTTTACAATTACCCCAAATTTTGTTTATAATTAACCTAATTGTAAATACAGATGCATAATTATTAACTTGAAATTGTAGGGCTCTCCATAACCATATTATGTGTTTGAAATGGTATGGTAATAGAAAAAAGCAAAGCAGTGTTCTTTAAAGTTAATAAAACACTAACATACCTTTCAAATTTTAACGTAACAAAGTTATAAACCTACCTACAAAAGCTTTTATTCAGAAAATGTTCGCAACAATATTTCGTAACACCAATACCGCGGTCAGGTTTTCTCGAAATGACAGATATTCACGGTCATAGATAGACTTTACTCTTTAGTTACGTTCTATTCTACCCAAGGTCGGATAACTGCGATTTTCAACCACTAAAATATCGATTGAAATTTCCCCTGTTCACAATTACCCTGGTTAACTATATTCTAAATGATTAAGTGTACAATCAGGAGATGGATGTCGTGTCATAACAGTCTTCTGTAATGAAGGGTTCTAAATAAGACAAAAAAATAAGAGTATACATATACAACTGAGAAAAACAACGGAACTAATGTGTATATTTACGGCCTTTGAAGTCTATACCTATATATCTTTGTAGGATATGAGATTCTGTAAGAAAACAACAAATTCATCATAAATAAATATTTTCTAGTAGAAAAATGGTAAGTAGGTACCTAACTACCTACAAGGTTGATAAAAGCGAGAGGCATTAAATTAAACTACATATACTACACATGCTTACGGTTAATCCGAAACTATAAAAAAATAGTTTGAGAGCAATAAAAAAAAAGTTTTTCAAAGAACTTAAATACGTGAATAGTCAAAGTAAAACGTAAAAACTCTTTGTAAACCTTTGTAAAATGTCCTTCGAATCTAAAAGGCAACGTCGCACAGCACGTTGCGTCTCATCGGGTCGAACAAACCGGAGCGGCTTTAAAACTTTAAAAATATCCTGTGACTAAACTATTGATTCTATTGGTCTAAGTTTTGGTGTGTATGTAGCCTGAAAATGGTACATAGTACCATACATAGTAGCCTCTCGCTTTTATCAACCTTGTATAACATGGTATTAAAATATGATCATGATTCCATGTAATGTATCGTTATTTTAAATACGGATCTTATTTATAATAAAAAAAAACCGAAGTTAAATATTTTAAGTACTTACCTAATATAGCTACGACAGCAAAATTATTGCAAAATTCAGCGTAGGTTTAATAAAGTAACTGATGTTACTTACTTACGATAATATAATAATACTATGGAATACTTAAGAATATTTTTAGTTTTATTGAAGTGTCGAAATAAATGAACTTAAGTAGGTAGGTACTTACCTTAGGACGAAATATTTTCAATATTAGTGAGAAGTATTTTTGGCACAGCAAGTGGCGTTACATAACATGTACATGTATATTATATTATATACTATATACACACGCGTATAATGTTAACGCGTTATATCTCATTAAATAAGGCGTAGGTAGGTATATCACGTCATGTTTTCCATGTAACGCTCCCTGAGCGAGTATAGCCACAAAGCAGCGAGCACTGAGTACTGACTATTTCTCTCTCGCTCCCGCATTGGACTTGACCGGCGACCCCACTTTACCCGAACGAGCGTTACATGGCCGAGCGTGAGTGACGTGCCGGCAGCGAGCAGACTCCCGCCTCAGTCTTAGCCATTAGGATCTTGGACCCCTGAGTCCTGACACCTACAACCGCACCGCCTGTCACACTTCGTCTTCTCCCTCCCTCCTTAACGTGTGACTCAATTTTTTCAATCAAAAAAATTTTTTTTTCAAAGAAACTGAATAGTCCCTACAAATATAGAAACAAAATAGGACATAATTTATATTCATTGGTTCAGTAAGCTAAGATATGAGCGGCGTTGCCGCAGTGTCGTGTTACCTACGTCACATGATAAGTACTTTGGCGGCATTCAGCCGAATGTAAATAATCAGTAGGTCATCCTCCAGTAGGCAGTAATTATTCACAATCAATTTGTTGAACCAAAAATCATTTAAATTGATAAATGTTCAATGCACTAACCAAATTCGGGAGCAGAGATTGATTTTCCCGTAGCCTCCGCATGGCGTTTACGATGGTGCGGCCGTTTGAAGGACAAACGCGGGTCTTTCCGAATCTCTCTCGGTACGTCCGTATTGCTAAAGCAGAGTTTCCGCGACATTCCCCATATATTAATATCATGTCGGTGTATTCCGTAGCCGAGTAACAGAAACGTGGCATTATATTTTTACTATAATAAGTTAACACTGAAGTTGTAATTCCAAAATAAGCGGCGGCACGCGGCTCGGACGCTTCAAAGGCAAACTCGGGCGCTTCCGTAATCGCAAAGCGTGTGACGTAACAGGAACGCGGCGACCAACTGCGAGCGCCGACACACCGACAATGCCGGCTGCCGCAGACCGCACGTACTGGTTTCTACTTTCTTAACAAAAAATTAAACAGAAACAGACGAACTAGGTTTGTCCCTTTCGCACATACTTAATTTTTAATGATATGTATAGTACCAGGTATAATACATATAAACAACTTCGGCAAACATAATGTTTTTTTAATGGCGAGTTGGCAACGCGTGTATCAAAATGCGGAGATCATTCACCCGTGTGTGATAGCCTAGTAACAGATTTCATTGTGTGGAAAATGATAACAATGAGAAATAATGTCCTGTGGCTAAACTACTGAATATTTTCGATTATTCTTTTTATTGCAAACTGTAAATGTTATTTGACGTATATAGTTTAATTTATTGTCGTCTTCATTTTGTTCCATTTACGATTTTTTTTTTCGGAGGGATTTATGCTAATGGCCCGAAGGCCCTAATGCTTCGTCGGATTAGTGTGAGGCCATTCGGCTCACTTTTGATTTATAAATTGGAGGGTTGCCCCCCGCTTACCGTGCAGTCTGCGACCACACGGCCTCCTGGCGTCGGTTGTGATTTACAACGAGAGTCGGGAAACAGTGCTCGTACTGACGTGGATTTATAATAATAATAAATACGAACAGAAGGCAATCTCATGTATGTACTTAAATTTTAATATCTAATATCTACACTCATTTTTTTTGACAAATTTTATTCACACTTCTCTTTTTTCATGATCAGGGCGAGAAAACCTTAAAGAAAATATAACATCTTCATTTGTGGAGAGTCAATTAATTTCTAAACTGAAAACCCAGGTCCATACACTTTTTTGGTCCGACTCGGGATTGAACCCACGACCTCCACGTTACTGTAACAGTGAAGTGCGATCCAACTACGACTGTGCTACGGAGGCAGTATGTAGTTCACCTCCCAACCAAAATTAGTTTTGATTGATTTTAATTAATAGTTGTTTTAACTTAACTATAATAAGCCACACTACTATCTTTTTAACACACTTTATATTAGCTTCATGTTTGTATGTTAGTAACCGACTTCTTTGGGCGCCATTTTGACCCACGTGTAACGGCCAGATTTCGTTCAAACTTTGTAGATTTATCGAAGACCGATGACAATACAATAATTTAATAAGTTGTTACAATACCCGGATAATGATCAGGATAATCAGGATAGCACATGCAAGGAATGCGTAAGGCACGAAAGTTACCTACATCACTTGTGTGGTTTTTAGTCTCTCACTCATTCTAAAGTGATTGCCATTAGTTGAGTACTTTAAATTAATAAAATCTTTAATTTAAAAAAATCGACACTAATAAGTAAAAAATAAATAGTTTAAAAAAACTAAAAAAAACACTTTATTAGGAAACCGAACAAAAAATTTGGAAATAAATTTTAATACAAGAATTAAATGTATTAATAAATTAAATGATATTACTTATTGTAAAAAAGCGTGAGGTGTTCGATATTCATTGTTAAAATATTTCATCGGTATGTATTTCTAAAAAGTGAAATTAGTATAAAAACTTAAGACAAGTACCACGCTTTTTTTCCAATAAGTAATATATATATTTTGTTAATCCATTTAAATTATTTTCTATTAAAAAAAAATGTTTTTTTGTTCGGTTTGCTATTAAAGCGTATTTATTTGTTATATGAGTCGTTATTTCGGCGCGCAACCCGCAGGCAATCGCTTGAGGGTTGAGAGTTAGGCGAGGACTAAACCAGTTGTTGCCAACTGGCAACACCGCACTGCGCACGGCAAAAAAATGTATAATACCATTTTCATTATTACTAATCACTGAGCGATTTAAAAATAATTATTCATCATCATTTCTCTCCCGTTAAATAATAAATAGCTTTTCTGTGTTTCGGAGAGAAGGGTAGGACAGGCAGTGTGATTACTGGCACCGAGACTTAACATCTTATGTACGCCCGAAAAGGTGGTAAGGTGGACGCAGCTCTACCCACTAAAACCCGGCGAGTGCCACCAATGCCGCCTTTGGTGAGATGCCCCGGATCTGTTGAGCAAACTGGGCACCTCGACGGCTAGTCAGTCCCTCAAGTGACCGACGTCATCTCCACAGAGGGGTTGTTCCGCACCA
Source organism: Helleia helle (assembly GCA_963853865.1). Lineage (NCBI taxonomy): Eukaryota > Metazoa > Arthropoda > Insecta > Lepidoptera > Lycaenidae > Helleia > Helleia helle. The sequence goes on along the minus strand of OY971432.1, from coordinate 18,525,188 downwards.
CAGAACAACCCCTCCCAACGTCAGGACAGTACAGTGGGGTGAGTTTCCCATCCTCATCCCTTGTCCTCCTGTTCTTTTGACCCCTCTTCTTATAAGACCCTCACAAAGAGCTCAATTTGCTTCGCCCCAGGTGCTGGGCACACCTTAGGCTACTGAGCGCCACCGCCACGACAAGGCTTGAACCATGGTGGGGAGCTTCTACGGTACCTACAAGCTAGGTCGGTGAGACAGCCATATACAGTTGGAAAATAGTCGTACCACGTTAACCTAGCCCTGTGGTAAGTTCGTAACAACTTATTTGAGAAATTAATAATAGAAATATTAATAACTACTTAGTATCTCCCCGTGACATCGTTGTTCGTTCGCGTAGACTGTGTTTGGCAAAATTCTTCATGATTCCAGGCAATAAGCTATCGGTATAGGTAACGTAATAACAATTTTCATTCAAATTAGTTTTTTCTGTGATCAATTATTGAACTAAATTGTTGAACTTTCACATTCATAACTCTAGTAGGACTCGGATAGAGATGTGAGCCATAAAATTACGAAACTAGTTAGTGATATGTCCTGACGTAATAGCAATTCAACCAACTAGTGATTTGTGTGTACGTCCCATCGACCAATCAGATATCAAGGGCCATCATTTGGCCAATCAGATCGCATGAACCGGCGTAGAGTAGCAGCACAAATTTGGCGGAATTTGTTTTTAAAAAACACAACACTGCCGCTCTATTCGGTTATAGGCTCGATGGTTTAGCATCATCATTATCACTCGTAACATTTTCTAGTTTTTTCACAGCAGTTATTACGGTCGAGGATATTTGACGGGAACAGCCCCAAAAAACAATGACACGAACTTAACAGTTTTTATCATAATTAACATCACCTTCGCCAATGAGCGCCGGAAATAGAAGACATAAGTGTGTCAGGAGTTGGATGGAACTTGACACACAAACGCGTCGACTCCGCCGCCCCATAGAAATCCACGTCACCAGGAGACACATGGCATACCGTGGGTGATACGAGAATCTTGCATCTCCAATCACAACCTCTAGCAGTGTGTAGAAGACGACAAACTGGAGACAAGTGGTTTGGACATTGAGGGGTCAGGAGTTCCATCGCAAGGGGAGCATACTCAGGGTCAAGGACCATATCATCAACATCATCATCATTATCAGCCTCTATCCATCCACTGCTGAACATAGGCCTCCCTCAATGAACGCTAAGACGGCCGATCCCTTGCTACTCGCATCCAACAAGGACCATATGTAATGAGGTATTTCTTAGCAAGAAAGAAGTAATAATTTAAACATATTTATTTACTTAAAAAATATCACAATACTTAAGACGAGCGCAATAAAAAGAGTATCTGTTGACCGGTTTTCTTTCATTCGACCTCTTCGCCTGTCCCGCCCACAAGCAGCTCTACTATACAGGGCTGCAGGTCCCTCGCTCTCCGTGCCGGCATGCTCCTCAGTGCCGAGGCCACGTACCTGCCAAAGGCGTCGTAGGAGTCGCCCTGCGTGAGCACCCGTAGAAGGTCCACCAGGTCTTTACCTGTCTCCTTCGAAATGTACTCAATAGAATTGTCGTTTTGAGAATTGTCTCCCACTGAATTGTATCCACTAGTGGGATCTTCAGCATCAGCAGAACTGCCGTCTTTCTTCCGTTTTGTCGCCGTCTCCAGTAAAACATCGGCACCGTCACAACTGCCGTCTCTCTCCCTCTTCACAGGTACGTGACTGTGTTGTAAGCTCGGTTCTGCAGACTCCTCTTCTTCAGGATCCGATTCCTCTTCATGATCTGACTCCTTTTCAATTTTTATGATGTGCTCTTCAATTGGTACATCGTAGTCTGTATGAAGCTGGAAATGTTTTTATAAATTAAACCATTTTAAGGATAAGGTGAGATGTATTTATTAAAACTGTTTCAAACGGCTCCTCGTTACCATGTTAGTTATTGCTTTATCATATTTTTCAGTGTTATTTGGCGGAGCTCGATATTTCGAGTTTACGAAGGCCCTGTTCACAATATTGACCACAGTATAAGCAAAGTCATACAGTAGGGCAACGGACGCGTCTAGGCCGAGCAATCGTGCAGGGTGAGGGACGGGCGGGAATCTCCCGAACTGCTATACACTTGTTAGGGAGATGTCAAACAGGGCTGTCTCTTTTTATTTTAATTGTTTACGTGTTTCGTTACTTATATTTTTTTTCATGTGATTTTTAAAAACTATATCTTCTTCTGACTTCTATACTGTCATTATGTGAAAATTGTTATATAAAATAATGTTGACAAAAGCTAATTTCAGGGTGTCAGTTTTTCGTCACGGTGTACACGCGCATTATAAAAAACTACTCTCATCATTTTCCCTAACGCGCCAAAAGAATACTCAATACTTCAAAAAAATACTCAGAGCTACAAAAAAAAAACTGATGTAATTATTGTGTCAACCCTACAGGAATGAAGAATGTCAAAACAAAAGCGGCATTTCGCGTGACTTCAAACGCGTTGGCCCACTGTATGTACATATTTACGCTGTGATATTGATATTCGATACGCTGTTAGATCTTGACGAAAAACATGGCAAATATCCCGTTTAAACAGTTTTAAAGGTGACAAAAACAAGTAAATTAATCATAGATTTATTCATGTTAGTCGTTATAAGCAAATGGGCAGAAAGGAACGTTAATTGTACATGGAGGAAGGATCACATTGAACGATTTCACCCTGTCCTGCCTTTATTACGCTAGGTTCACTCAAGTACCACTCCAATTTACAGTCTGCCTGCCGAAAGCCTAGGTACTTTCATTATACGGGGAGTATTAGTATAGTAGCTGCGTCGTTGGAGAATGAGAGAGAATAGTGGTTACCAATACCACAGGTTATTACAGATAAGAAAAAATACCAGATTTTCAACGTTTAGTAATTAATAAGATAATTAAAAGTGAAACGATTTTGAGACTGCGTTAGTAGGACTTTAGCATCTTACACGAACATATTTCAAGGAGAAAAGGCAGAATATGCTTCTCTACCACGGGAAATATTGGTAAATAATGTTATTCCTTAAAATATTTGTAGTCCATCTTTTGATTCTGAAGCAGCTAGGATTCATAATATTGTTTTAATGTTTCGTATTAGGCATAGCAAGTCAAATTGAACAACAACTTACAGGAGAAGTAGGAGAGGACTCACGGTCACTTGGGGAAGCCCCGGGCTCCAACGCTTTCTGCAAACAAAGATTCCAATCAACACTTCTTTTTCATGTCTTAGAGGACGCGTTCGCAAAATTGTTGGGTATAGAATCGAACTACTACATCGACACAAGTCACACATATAAGTGTACGGCGCTGTACGGACGGCTGGGTGCGAGAATAGTAGTCAAGTGAACGAATTTGATACTTGTAATAGTGTGATAGTGTGTGATAGTGATATTTGTGGCAAAATGTGATAGTCTTTAAATTCACGAATACGAGAGCGATTACGTAAATTCACACGAAGTGTAAGCTAAGCCCGATGTTACTGTACATCAACAATAATTATTATTCTATTTCAAGAGTCCTCAATCATCATCATCAGCCTCTATCCGTCCACTACTGAACATACTCTCCTCTCTTGCCACTCGCATCCAACACGGACCGGCCACCGCACGGAGATCGTCTTCCCACCTTGTTAATGGCCGCCTGCTCAGCGTGGCAATTATGAGCATGAATCCCTTCATGAATTACAGGCATAAGAGTCCTAGTCTAGCGTTTTGTAACAGTCTTCTTAAATTATAACATTTAAAAATATCGAAGGGTTTTCTGTCGTTACATCTATACTAATAATATAAGGTGCAAGAAATGAAATCTATTGCATTAAATCGTCCGCCCGCAATTCATAAACACAAGAAAGGTATATAAAATTAAATTATATTGCAAGAAATTCAATCTATTGCAATAAATCGCCAGCGCGCAATAATATATAACAAAGCTGAAGAGTTTGTTTTTTTGTTTGTTTGAACGCGCTAATCACAGGAACTACTGGTCCGATTTGAAAAATTCTTTCAGTGTTAAACAGCCCATTTATCGAGGAAGGCTATGGGCTATATAACATCACGCTGTGACATATAGGAGTTGAAAAACGCGGGCGAAGCTGCAGGCAACAGCTAGTTGATTGATATAGAATGAGGTATATTTACGTACCTGGGTTGAAGAGGAGGACTCTTGAGAGGACTGGTCTTTCTCTGGCGGTGTCGGCGCGTGTAAGTTCTAAAAACATCCAAATGTTAGTACTTCCAGATTATATACCAACTATTACACATTTTTTTAGAAGAGGAGGCAAATGGTCAGCAGTAAGTAATCAGCGAGATCCAGAGACACCCGCTACACCAGAGTATCAGTAGTGGTCTGCCTATCAAATATTATAAGCAACCTCTTTTCGTGGAGGTCTCTACGTTGTATAGATTTGGAAATACCGTGGGTAACAGCTAGTTCCATATAGTGGTAGAGCGACGCAGTAAAGGCCTTAAAAATCGCACTGTTGCACATTTAGGACATCCAGGTGGGTGGAGTGTTGACAGTCACTACGGTGACTCTCGGGACACTGGCCAGATGTGGAACATCTATACTAATAATAGAATTCATAATTTTTGCTTTACACATATAAAAATGCTGTGTCACCTATAAAGACGTAAGCATCGGTGTTAAATATGTAAGAATATTAATTTTATTATGTAAATGTATTAATGCTTATATTGTTGGTGTCCTATTTGAAAAAAAAAAAAATTAAAAATACCCTAGTTCTGTGGAAGGATGTTGCAGTCACACAAAAACTACTGAATCGATTTTAATATTTTATTTACAACATAATACAGATCCTATTATAACAATTGTAATGGTTTTAGTACATAAATTATCTATAAAATAAAACTCAAATTTCACAATGTAAAATGTAGTTTTCGTCAACATTATTTAGTATTTTTGGGTGTAATTTGACCAGTTCAAAAATAAATTATATACTAAGGTTTTAATTTAAAAAATACTAGTGATATTTAATATATATCTATAGTTTTAGAGCTCTACATTTTTTTTATTTCAATATTTTTTATGGTTTTGTGTGGATGTGGATTCTGTTTCTGAAGTCTCCTCTATCGATTATTTTCAACCATTTCTGGCGTCTGAAATATAAATTAAGATGAATCAAACTAACAGCTAATCAATCAAATCTTAATCATTCGAGCTATATAATTGGACACAGACAAGCGCGCACACACGCATATACACACATCTGCAAGATACGTGATATAGTATAGGACTCTGCCTGCAGATATCGACGAAAATGAAAATTTGCATAAAGATATATTTCTTTACCTTTCGATGTCCTTTGGAAGTGTGAAAAACTTGAGATTCTGGTTACGCTGTTATTTAAGCAGCCGGATAAAATGCAATATGATCTTACTTTTTTTGCGTCCATTTTATTTTATTACGTTTCTTACGAGTGAGTATGAATGGAAGCGGTTGACGCGAGAGCTCGGCAGCGCGAGGGAACTAATCAAACTGTCTGCGCGCGGACGAGCGGTGCACTTGAAGGATACCGCGCGCTGGGTCACAATGTGACCCCGGACCCGTCTGGACGAGACGCTTTGTACTTGTAGCGATACCTAAACTGCGGAGTGATAACGCAGGGAATTGCATTTAAGCATGTAGCCAGCATTCTCGAGTAGGCTCCTGACCCTATTGGACTCGCACCTGGGAGTGCCCAATCCAAACTAAAACCACTGCAAGCGCCTTTAGCCGCTTTTAAGAGTTGCAGATCTGCAGGTAATAGGATTATCGTAGCGACAGGCTGGCCCCAGCGAAGGCCAGCCTGCTCCGGTACAGTACACAGGTGTAAATCGTACTATCATCGAAGTGATGAGGCATTCAAAGAATAATAAAATACAAAGTTATTAGTGAGAATGTATTTATTGTTAACTACTGTAGGCTTATGTATGAATATACAATACTTATAATACGTACTAAAATATGATTGAAATTAGCCCCCCATTAAAGGGGAATGGGCTTATTCATAACCGCGCTTTAGGCTTAAATGAGCTTATTATTATTATATAATATAGGATTCTGTATTTCTTTGTAATTTATTATCACAGCGACATACAATAGTCAATAGACAAACAAAAACCTGGCTTTAAGAAATGATACAAAACTAAACTTACTACATTGACCTGTTTCCTTGTGTTAGCTGTAGGCTCTGCAGTTTCCATTAGAGCCCGTGCTCCAGTTGTATCCTTGAAGTCATCCCCCGTAACATCCACAACATCCACGGAACAAGTCCGACTGTTAGTTGCAGGGAACCAATTTAGTTTACCCGTGGCAGATATCCACTTATCTTTTATATCTTGATCCTGCGGGAATCTAAAATAAATAAATACAATGATAGCAATTATTGCTGTTTAGAACTTTAACTCTTAGTGTAAAATGTGCATTTGGTTCAGTTTGTGGTAAGTAAACGGGACAGAGGCTAAGCTTCCATAGAACGAGTAAAATTATTACCTATTATGATAGTCTTTTTATGTCATAAGGAGGCAACCGAGCAGTCGGAGCCTTATGGTGAATATCGACGCCGGTAATTATCACCACGTAAAGCTCTTTGTTGAAATGGGAACACACAAGAACCGAACTTAAATCTGAGATAAAAACGCGTAACTATTCTTGACCGATATTTGAGTGACTGAAGGTGGTCATAATTTCACCAATCCAATCATTCACGTCTGGACAAGTTTTGCATTGAGATAGAAATGAATGAGCTATTGGTTGTTTAACGACGACGAACGAATTATTATAACAATATCATATTCTGCCGCTGCTTTTCTTTAAGCCCCGACTATTCCATGAAATCCCACGATTGTATCATTTCTGACATGATAAAACCAATTATCTTTCAAAGACCAGCAGTCCACACAAACACTTTAAATATTTTCTACCGATCCCATTTTTTCAAACTTTACTTTTAACGCACAAAGCAACGTTCGTCTAGTTGAGTACCGATTGGCTTAATTAATTTTTGTAAAGTAACTTCTGATGGTAAACAAAATGCAAGAAATCTATAAGCTGCCTGACCGTATATTGTAGATTGAGTGCTAACATTTTAAAAGCCTGTCTGTACCTGTCTCCACTAGAACCTGCCTTCACATCCATTTGCCATTTAATCATTTTAGACATTTCTTTAGTCACAAACTTATCACACAACTTTAAAAAGTCTTCTTTGGTTACATGATCTAAATCATATGTTTTTTGTCTTTTCTCTTCTCGTAGTTCAAGCGTTATAGTCCTCTCTCTTGGAGTGTCCGCTGACAGGTGAAGTGCCGTCTCGTCCGATCGACTTACACCACTTCCAACAGGAATCGTCTGAACGCTGCGAGTTGTTTCATCTTCCAAGATAACAAATGTGTTTAGAGGATTTATATAACTCAAAGAAATATCTTCAGTAGGTATAACTTGAATCGGATTCAGAATCGGATCTTCCTGTGGATCGCATAGGCTAGAACTCGAACATGCGTCGTTGTTTACCGGCAAGTTTAGTGTCGGAAAAGCGTGGTCATACAAATATTTTACAACTCCACGTTTAGTATACTTAAAACAGGACTTTTCAAAGTGATCCTCGCAGATTCTGTATTGTTGCCTTTTTGTAACATCCGTAAGTTTTGAAAGAAGATCTTCTCGTCCGACAGCCTCTAACCACATTTTTTGTCTGAAATAATATTATTGCATTAACTATTAGTGTTATGTTTTGAACAATTTTACTGATTTTCAGCTTATTGGGATTTTATGTACCTTCGAATGTCTAAATTGACCGGACTATCTGGTCACAAACCTAGAAGTTTTGTTAAACTTCCCCTCAACACTAATTATATAGTCGTTTATAGGTTTTTTAATGAGCCAATATAGGATTACAACTTAATAATAACAAGTCTTTAAAAAAATTACATTAAGTATGACGTCATGCTGAGTGTTATCAAGTAAGTTGTCAGTGCGTTGTGTGTGAGGTGTGTCATGCCGGACCAATTATTCTGCAAAGCAGCATGGCACTCTTACTAGTCACACAGAATGACAAGAACTTAAAAGATTATTTACCGATATCCGATATACCGTCTATCTACACCCTATTTTTTTATTATTTCATGTACAGATACGTTACAATTTCATAATACAGAATGTCCCAAGAAATAGTGTCGGGCGGTTGTCCAGAGGTAGAACACCACTTATAGGGCTAGCTGAATCACCCCCATGAATGTTCCACGATTTACCGTAGTTTTTTAGTTATGATTATTTTTCGTATATTTTTCTAATCCCGACTTGCAAGAGATTATTCGTCACAGAGGCCTCAATTATTGAGATAGGTACTTGATTTTTTTCCTTGAATAAAAAAAAAACAACTGTAATAAGATCTTATACCGTTAAATCATAAATAAAGTTGAATCCCCAATTAGTAAAATTCAAAACCTACATAAGTTTTTCGAAGGTGATTAATAAAAATCTATAAAAACATTCTACCGGACATTTTTTAAAACATGCCATTTTTATCATCTAGTAATCCTATATATTTCAATGAGCTATCTATATATAGCTATCTCTATGGCATCATACTTAAAACTTGACTCGAAGCGTATGTAAAAGATAACGTAGGTACGACCCGAGAACCGGGAAAGGGCGAGGTAAATAAAACTAAATAAAAATAATAGTTGTGTTGTATTCACAAAAAATAAATAAGAGAGTCTACTTTCGTGCTCAACACATAACCTAGATCTTCACATACACATAATCGAGGTTTCTTAATTCTATAGGAGGGGTTGTTCTGTGGTGCGTGACAACCTCTTTGTGGAGGTGTCGTCGGTCCCTTGAAGGACTGACTAGCCGACGTCGTCGAGTCAAAACGCTTGTTTGCTCAATAGATCCGGGGCACCTCACCAAAGGCGGTAGAGCTGCGTCCACCTTACCACCTTTCGGGCACAGCGAGTCCCACATAACCGACTGGGGAGACCCACTTCCCAGCGGCATGCTTCAGAGCATTTCCCGGCATAAAAGAAAAAATAAATAAAGGTACCTACACTATCTCTTTGTAGTAGCCCTAGACAAAAAAATAAATAAAGGTACCTACACTATCTCTTTGTAGTAGCCCTAGACAAAAAAATAAATAAAGGTACCTACACTATCTCTTTGTAGTAGCCCTAGACAAAAAAATTAATAAAGGTACCTACACTATCTCTTTGTAGTAGCCCTAGACAAAAAAATAAATAAAGGTACCTACACTATCTCTTTGTAGTAGCCCTAGACAAAAAAATAAATAAAGGTACCTACACTATCTCTTTGTAGTAGCCCTAGACAAAAAAATAAATAAAGGTACCTACACTATCTCTTTGTAGTAGCCCTAGACAAAAAAATAAATAAAGGTACCTACACTATCTCTTTGTAGTAGCCCTAGACAAAAAATAATAAAGGTACCTACACTATCTCTTTGTAGTAGCCCTAGACAAAAAAATAAATAAAGGTACCTACACTATCTCCTTGTAGTAGCCCTAGACAAAAAAATAAATAAAGGTACCTACACTATCTCTTTGTAGTAGCCCTAGACAAAAAAATAAATAAAGGTACCTACACTATCTCTTTGTAGTAGCCCTAGACAAAAAAATTAATAAAGGTACCTACACTATCTCTTTGTAGTAGCCCTAGACAAAAAAATAAATAAAAAAAAGGTACCTACACTATCTCTTTGTAGTAGCCCTAGACAAAAAAATAAATAAAGGTACCTACACTATCTCTTTGTAGTAGCCCTAGACAAAAAAATAAATAAAGGTACCTACACTATCTCTTTGTAGTAGCCCTAGACAAAAAAAAAATAAAGGTACCTACACTATCTCTTTGTAGTAGCCCTAGACAAAAAAATAAATAAAGGTACCTACACTATCTCTTTGTAGTAGCCCTAGACAAAAAAATAAATAAAGGTACCTACACTATCTCTTTGTAGTAGCCCTAGACAAAAAAATAAATAAAGGTACCTACACTATCTCCTTGTAGTAGCCCTAGACAAAAAAATAAATAAAGGTACCTACACTATCTCTTTGTAGTAGCCCTAGACAAAAAAATTAATAAAGGTACCTACACTATCTCTTTGTAGTAGCCCTAGACAAAAAAATTAATAAAGGTACCTACACTATCTCTTTGTAGTAGCCCTAGACAAAAAAATAAATAAAGGTACCTACACTATCTCTTTGTAGTAGCCCTAGACAAAAAAATAAATAAAGGTACCTACACTATCTCTTTGTAGTAGCCCTAGACAAAAAAATAAATAAAGGTACCTACACTATCTCTTTGTAGTAGCCCTAGACAAAAAAATAAATAAAGGTACCTACACTATCTCTTTGTAGTAGCCCTAGACAAAAAAATAAATAAAGGTACCTACACTATCTCTTTGTAGTAGCCCTAGACAAAAAAATAAATAAAGGTACCTACACTATCTCTTTGTAGTAGCCCTAGACAAAAAAATTAATAAAGGTACCTACACTATCTCTTTGTAGTAGCCCTAGACAAAAAAATAAATAAAGGTACCTACACTATCTCCTTGTAGTAGCCCTAGACAAAAAAATAAATAAAGGTACCTACACTATCTCTTTGTAGTAGCCCTAGACAAAAAAATAAATAAAGGTACCTACACTATCTCTTTGTAGTAGCCCTAGACAAAAAAATTAATAAAGGTACCTACACTATCTCTTTGTAGTAGCCCTAGACAAAAAAATAAATAAAGGTACCTACACTATCTCTTTGTAGTAGCCCTAGACAAAAAAATAAATAAAGGTACCTACACTATCTCTTTGTAGTAGCCCTAGACAAAAAAAATAATAAAGGTACCTACACTATCTCTTTGTAGTAGCCCTAGACAAAAAAATAAATAAAGGTACCTACACTATCTCTTTGTAGTAGCCCTAGACAAAAAAATAAATAAAGGTACCTACACTATCTCTTTGTAGTAGCCCTAGACAAAAAAATAAATAAAGGTACCTACACTATCTCTTTGTAGTAGCCCTAGACAAAAAAATAAATAAAGGTACCTACACTATCTCTTTGTAGTAGCCCTAGACAAAAAAATTAATAAAGGTACCTACACTATCTCTTTGTAGTAGCCCTAGACAAAAAAATAAATTAAGGTACCTACACTATCTCCTTGTAGTAGCCCTAGACAAAAAAATAAATAAAGGTACCTACACTATCTCTTTGTAGTAGCCCTAGACAAAAAAATAAATAAAGGTACCTACACTATCTCTTTGTAGTAGCCCTAGACAAAAAAATTAATAAAGGTACCTACACTATCTCTTTGTAGTAGCCCTAGACAAAAAAATAAATAAAGGTACCTACACTATCTCTTTGTAGTAGCCCTAGACAAAAAAATAAATAAAGGTACCTACACTATCTCTTTGTAGTAGCCCTAGACAAAAAAATAAATAAAGGTACCTACACTATCTCTTTGTAGTAGCCCTAGACAAAAAAATAAATAAAGGTACCTACACTATCTCTTTGTAGTAGCCCTAGACAAAAAAATAAATAAAGGTACCTACACTATCTCTTTGTAGTAGCCCTAGACAAAAAAATTAATAAAGGTACCTACACTATCTCTTTGTAGTAGCCCTAGACAAAAAAATAAATAAAGGTACCTACACTATCTCCTTGTAGTAGCCCTAGACAAAAAAATAAATAAAGGTACCTACACGATCTCTTTGTAGTAGCCCTAGACAAAAAAATAAATAAAGGTACCTACACTATCTCTTTGTAGTAGCCCTAGACAAAAAAAATAATAAAGGTACCTACACTATCTCTTTGTAGTAGCCCTAGACAAAAAAATTAATAAAGGTACCTACACTATCTCTTTGTAGTAGCCCTAGACAAAAAAATAAATAAAGGTACCTACACTATCTCTTTGTAGTAGCCCTAGACAAAAAAATCGATGGGATTTAAATCGGGTAGTTAAGTATCCCACAACGTTTAAAAATAGGATTCAACTGTCAACACAATCGTGTTGAAAAAATTTTCATCTTCAGCTAGACACCGCAAGACTTCTTGACAGACAGTAGACCTTTTTAATATGGTAGGGCTGACTAGATGGTAGGGGTGAGAAGATGATCTTGTTTGAGTATCCGATGTGCCCTGGATTTCTAGTTCCGTTTTCTACGGCCCTTAGACCGCCTTGGTGAGGTACCCCGGATCTGTTAAGCTAACAGGGCATCTCGACGGCTAGTCAGCCCCGCAAGGGACCGACCCCACCTCCACAGAGGGGTTGTCCCGCACCACAGAACAACCCCTCCCAACGTCGGGACAGTACAATGGGGTGAAGTTCCCATCCTCCCCCCATTGCCTCCTGCTCTTTTGTCCCCTCTTCTTATAAGAGGGGTACAAAGAGCCCCCTCGGCTGAATTAGCTTCGCCCAAGGTGCTGGGCTCACCATAGGCTACTGAGCCCCACCGCCACGTAAGGCCTGAACCATGGTGGGGAGACCAAGATCCCTACGTGTTTCAAGATTTCAAGTTAAAGAAAAAAAAGGAATGGTGTAGTTTAGTGTAGTGACACAAAGAGCAAAGGAATGAACAATATTAATAAGCCATAGACAAAACTAAAATTCATTGCACGGCATATGCACGGCGATATAATCTTAACTCTCATTAATCCCCGCTGCACTATGGCATCCGCGTCGCCATTGTACACATTTCAAATTAAACTGTTCGAAATTCAATAGTCAGTACCCGGATGACCGGTATTTTATTTTTATTTTATAAAATGACATTTTCTAAAAATGATTCCTAGATAGATCGATTTATCGCCCCCGAAACCCCCTATTTACTAAATTTCATGAAAATCGTTGGAGATTCCGATTCCGAGATTCCAATTATATATATATACAAGAATTGCTCATTTAAACATATAAGATTTATTTATTTCTCTCAATTACAATCAACTGTCTATAAAAACAAAATAAAATAAACCTCCAGTTTTACAAGCTTATGTAATTATAACGCCATCTTCTTTTTACATCCGCTGTCAAAGTGACAGCGCCAATAGGGACGTTACACACGTCCTCCTATATAAGATTTAAAATTTAATGTCGCGTCAAATGTTTCACTTACTACACTCTAGGCATCTCCCTATAAACTTGGTGAACTAAAATACCTAATAATAGTTAGTTGAAATGAAATAATAAGTTACGTCTTACCTATCGACGTCTTTGGGATAGTTAAAATATGATTTGTTTTTATTTGTTCTATTATTATTCATACACACAGTACAGTATACCATATTGACACTTTTTACTTTCAATTAACACAATTTAATAAAGATGAAATCGAAACGCACGCCAAGCGAAAATAATAACTAAACGTACGACGCACTTAACACGTCCATGTGCCCCTGCGGTCGAGCACTTGATGAACCGGTCTCGGCCGGTCTCGTACGTGACGAGCGACGTGCCTCGAGTGCTCACGCACCGCACACACGTATCAAACGCTTGAAGTAGTGCAATCGATTCACGCGGTTGTATAAAGCTTAACCTCTGTTTCGTTTATTTACTCATGTGCGCACAAGTGCTCACGCACACATGCGTCGAACGCTTGTAGTAGTGCAATCGATTTGCGCGGTTGTATGAAGCCTAGCCGTTCCGTTTATTTACTCAAGTGAGTTGTGACTACGGTACGGTACGGTGCATATCATCGTTTAGCAGATGTGCTATTTTATACCCGAGCTAGTCATGACTATCTCGCGAGCACGGAATAAATTTATTCCATGCTCGCGACACAGTTATGAGGACAAAATGAATAAATTATTATTCATTGAGTAATCTGTAATACATTTCTTTTTGTAATACGATACTCATTTATTAGCATCGAACATAAGAGGCATTGTTTTTTTTTTCGGATGGATCTATGCTAACGACCCGAAGGCCCCAATGCTACATCGGATTAGTACTTTTGGTTTGTAAAAGTGGGGGATTGCCCCCCGCCAACCGCCAACCGAGCAGTCTGCGACCACACGGCCTCCTGGCGTCGGGTTGGAGAGGTAATGAAGTCAGTAATTAGTATGATGAATATACTCGAAATTTGTGCCACACCTTTATCAGTAAGGTTATGGTTTGAATGTAATTTTAATTAAAACATTTACATAAAAAGTACTTACCTACCGATGAAATGTTATTCCTTCCCTAGTGTACACATCTACACGTTGTAGATGAATTTCTACACTGGACAGTGCTGCAAAACACCATATTTAACCTCACTTGCTGTTACTAAGTTCCATAAGTGTAAGACCGCGAGTTGGTGATGTCCGCGTGACCAGTCCACGTGACAAAGTCGCCTGGTCACGTGCACTTAGCAGTACTATTACCTTATAATTTATTTTATGTTTGTTAACAGGGTTGCTGTTAATTGAATGTAAGATTACCCATGTGAGCTGGTATCGAGTTACTTCCCCAAGATCACCAGCAAGACGGATGTCCTGCTCATTTTGGTGACAATGCTAGGCGATGACTCGATAGCCATTTACCTAATAGTTGATTCCTTAGATAGGGCGAGGTTACTACCATTCCGTGGCATGCGAGGAGTACGGACGTAACGCCGGTTGATTTCTGTCTGGGGTCACATGAAATCCCTTGCCTACAACATTTCGCCTGTGTAATCCGAAGAAGAACTCGAAACAAGAATTATTAATGCAGTAAATGCGACAAACTATAAAATTAATTGTTAATTGTTACTTATTATTAATTGTTATTACTAATAACTGTTACTAGTTCTCAATTTTATTTTAACTTCGTACTTAGTTTTCATTTTATTTAAATTAAGCTCTGATTTTAATTGATTTTATGGAAATTTAAAAAAACGATCGTAAGTATCCGCCGAAATAAGTTTCTAGTTATGCATTGTTGGGAGCTAAGAAAACGTTTTATTTTATAAAAAAGTAAATTTATTAATTTTTAGGCATTTTAGTGGAACTAAAATTTAAAACAGTTTACCAAAAAACTATAAAACACGCTTTAATAGCATACCGAACTAAAAATAGGAAAATAATTTTTAATACAAGAATTAAATGGATTAATAAAAAAATATATTTTACTTTGTAAAAAAGCGTGGTGCTTTGTACTAAATTTTTGTTTTAACTTAACTCTTAGAAATAGATACCGATGAAATATTTGTAACAATGAATATCGAGACATCACACTTTTTTTCGAAGGCTTCGGATCATCGCCATCTTGGAACGTCCAAATAAAGATTTTTAAAAGAAAAATTTGTTAAAAGAAAAATTTGAAACTAATGGAGAAGCAATATATTTTTTAAGGAACGACTTTTTAACCGACTTCAAAAAAAAGAGGAGGTTCTTCTGTATGTTTTTTTTCTTTTTTTTTTTTGTATGTATGTGACACGATTACTCCGCCGTTTGTGCATGGATTTCGATGGTTATTTTTTGTTTGAAAGCTGTTGTTTCCAATTTGGTCCCATATTAATTTTATTAAGATCTGACAGGCCGTTTTTTAGTTATTCCCAATAATGTCTGTTTGGTTGGTTTCGTTTACCTTGATGATATGATCATTTTATTACACGTCGATGTAACAATTATATAGGATGCTTTGGTAGCCCACCATAGTATGTCGCGGTCATCGTAATCATCATCATCATCATCATCATCATCATCCTTTATCCGTCCACTGCTCATGAACATGCCTCCTTCAATGAACGCCAAGACGACGAATTTCGGAATCACTAAAAATTAAGAAATAAAAACATTTTACAAAAAATTAAAACCGACTTCAAAAATACTAAACTAAAAAGTAATAAAATAACAGTTTCTTCAATTTTTGTGCTTTGCGTTTACCACAACAAATACGACTGTGTCGTATTACCTACCTTGGCTGACACCGACTCCAAAAGTAACTATAATGACGTGGTAAACGCAAAGTTTGTACATTAGTAGAATATTAAGTTGATTATATGTTGTAAGCACAAAAATTAAAGAAACTGTTATTTTATTACTTTTTAGTTTAGTATTTTTGAAGTCGGTTTTAATTTTTTGTAAAATGTTTTTATTTAACTTATTATTTCAAGAATCAAAGATTTCTGATACATAATATGTCCTAAATGTGAACCATCTGTCAATTAGGTTAAAGCCAAGGCTCCTCGCTTGCCATGGTGTGACCAGCTGAGCTAGGAGCCAGTCCTGAACAGCTCCAGCTCTATTAATTGAGCTGCTGTTCTGGCAAAATTATGCCTGTTGGATGGTGCAATCGGACAGAATTGGGACCATAACATCTCGCACTATCTCCAAATACTGCTGAATTTAAGCGGCCAGATATTTCTACAAGTTCACTAGGGCCAGCAGAACTCATCCATTCCCAGAAGCTCAAGCTCAGCTGTCCACTTGATCTGTTAAGGATAATATTTTCTCAAAAAAAGCGTTGGTTGTCAGACGCTTTCTGACGTTTTTTTTCCCGTCTTTATCTAATTCATACGTTTTTTATTTTTAACAAATATAACATTATATTGTTTGTCCAATCAAAATTGTAATATTCTGAGCAAAACCGAACCCCTCCTTGGGCCGAAGTAAAAGAAATTTTTTTTACCAAGGACTTGCGGCCAACGTATTTTAATCGACGCCTTATGGTAGTGGTTGATACCTGAAACAAAAGTAAATATTTAATCATATTCAAATCATAAGCTATTATTATATTATGTGGGTATGGAACTTATATATTTTATAATAATTATTATACCACTATGATGCTTTTCTCACAATTAGACCGTCACTTTTAACATGAGCGTCTTCCAATAAACTAAAAATAAGTTCTCCTTAATCCAACTCTCCTAAATAAAAATGTCAAAAATATAATTTCGATCTAGTCCAAGTGGTTGGGGACGCGACAATGCTAAATGTGGATTTACTCGAGAGTCGAACTTATTAGATTTAGAAGATTATATTATATAAAGGAAAAAAAAAACATTATATAATGAATACATGTTTCTTTCTTTCTTTCTATCTTTCAATACCTATCCGTTTATCATTGGGGCGTATATATATTTTCAATGTTTTTTTTTTTTTATGGCATAGTAGGGCAATGAGCAGTCGAAGCCGTTTGGCGACTACCGACGCCCAAACACATCCGCACAACCAAAGGTTATGCAGATGCGTTGCCCTCCTTTTCCCTAATCCCCCAATGGGCCACCAGAAACTCACGAACCGCACGAAACGCGACAGCATAGCTGTCACTTGACGCCGATGTTATGTGAGCGAGAGGTACCACCCCGGTCGTGCCGGTCCAATTCGGCTGCTAATCAGCATGGCACTACCTCTTAACAAATTGCAAAAAAGAACTGCTACATGGAAATATCCGAGCGCGTCAAACGTTGATATTATGTATTGCCAACGTATCTTCAATAATGGAGCTTGATTAATCTGACCGTTTGCACGGTGGGGCGCCTGTACGGAAGGGTTGAAATGAAAAAAAAAATCGAGCGTGTCAGATATTTTAAAGGGGTGTCATGTATACCCAAAGACAGTTCTCACTTAATATTCTGACGATTTGGACGTAACGCAAACTCTCGGTGATTATTGAAGTATGTAGAAAAAAATAATCGTCTTTTTAAAATACTCATGTGCGTCAGATTAAGATTCAGATACGTGTCACATTAAGATACGGTTCTTCTTAATGTCCTGACGAGCTGACCAATAATCTGACGATTATTTGGAGGAGTTTCATAAATCTGAATATAATAAAGTAATTGTTTGACTTTGTACGTGAAAATGCAAAGAAAAAAGTTTTATTTTAAACTGGATACATTTATAATTAGGAAAGTAAGTACAATATTTTCTATATCTTTATATTCATCTGTCGAATCATTCTCGTCTGGTTCGATTTCGTCTCGAATTTTATCCTCGATTTGCACATCTGTAACAAGAAATCATTGTAATACTTAACGATCGTGTGTTTTATTAAGAATAGCACATTATTGAAGTAATGGGGAGAAGTAGTACCTGATCCTGGAGTATCCTGTGTAATGTCAGGTGCTATAACCACATCCTCATAGGTTTTAGGCAATAGATCACAATTTCTCATCAACATTTTTCATTCAACTTTATCGACGATTTGTTGTGGCTACGGCTTGTGGAAATCGTCGCTTTAAACATTTTCTGTTATCCTCGAATTATTTTCTTTAAAATAAAAAAAAAATAAGTATGCTAGCTAGCTACTAAGCAGTCCCCGCGACATCGTGTCATACTGGGCCCAGTTCCCATACTATATATACCTATACTACTACTATATATACCTATTGTATTGCGCCTATAGTACCTGTGCAGGTACTATAGGCGCATAAGGCAGCGCCTCCTACGCATAACGCACACCTATTCGTCACCCGCGGGGGGAACCCTCCCTTTGCGCCCTCCTCTCTCACCCACTCGTCTGCCTCCTTCTGGGACATTACTGTCTCGCAGAAAGAGACCATCGCCGTCCAGGACTCGTCGTCATTCTGACGTCACACGTCGATCTAACTGTTAGGGTCAAATTATAGCCAAATTCTAAGTGCATCTGTGAGTTTTGCGAGTGGGGCACGTTATCGACTGGGGCACGTGTGCCTGGTTTACCCTAATATAAACATATACAATATAAACATATTATGAACAATGTGCTGTTGAAAAGCAGCTGTGAGAGATATTTACGATTCATATACCTGTTTATGTAGATATACATATTTCAAAAAAGTCTACTTACGCTATATTGTGTGGCAGTAATCCGAGTGGTCCTAAGCGGGTCGCTGTTGTGGGCTTTCAAAATAGCAGCATCTTGCTCAGCGGTGGTCGCGCGCTGGTAGTGCTGCCGGTGCCGGGCCGATAGATCACCCCCGGTCTCCTCATGGCGTCGCAACCAAAAGTTTATTGTTGGTCTCTTAAGCAATAAACAATTTAGTTTTATTTATACTGTAACATTTATGCTTGCGCATTTATCTATTTAATAATTTCAGGAACATTCCTCGTACATACGAGGCCTATGTTTAGCCGAGGACGGATAAAGGCTTAATGATGATACATTCGCTATTCTAAATTATAATATTAGGTTCTAATGCAATAAAAAAATAGAAAGATGATGCCATTGCTGGATAACACTGCATTAGTATTAGTTGTATTTTAAGTAGGTACCTATATTATTTAAAGTGACACTCACCGATATTCCCGTCCTTCTACTGATCTCTGTAATGTTCAATCCACCTGCTCTCAACCCCACTATCAGCTGCCGCTGTTGTGTTGACAACGGTGGCGCCATAAATAATGTATTTATAATTCACAGTTCGCACACGTCGCACTAGTTATCAGTGTAGGTACTTGCTTATTTTTATGTAGTATTGTATAAATGGCACGCGTGTATCTCAGTTAATTAAGCAATATTTGTCACCAATAATTTAACCAAATTAATTACAAAAGTACGTCATACAATTAACATTATAAAAAATAGGGTAATAAAACAAAGAGCGCGGCGCGCGACCTCGCACTGTGAGCCAGTGATTAGCCGACTGCCGACTACCGAGTTGGTCTAGCGTACACGTTTGTGTAAAACTTGAAGTGACGCCGTGCTAGGGATGCGACTCGGGCCGTTTTTCACACGAGTGACTCGAGTGAATTTGTTAAACTCATATTCGAGTGAAAACAAATTTAAGTCGAGTTCATTTCCACTCGAGTTATCGAGTTACCTCGGCGCACCGATTAGATTTAGTAAGCGCTAAATGTTGTACGTCACTAGTTCACGTCAGGACTTGACAAGTTCAAAATTGCATTTTGAATGTAAAGAAACAACTTAGCTTTACTCTGATATTGACAAATTAAATACTTCAGGGAGCAAAAGTAAAAGGAAACTAAGTAAACCAACATTACTTAGTTAAATAACGTCGGTTTATACTTTAGAGGTTTGTAATTGTTAGATATTATTAAAGTGTGATTGTACATTTAGTTTTTGTTATTCAAATACCTAGTACAAATGCTATAGGATCAAAAATGAAGCATAAGCATGTACTTCGTGTTTGTTTACATGTTACAATAAAACAACGAAGCAAAAAGCGCCAGTGTGGCTTTATTTTGAAAAAAAAAAATTATCGAGAAGAAAGTGGTTTGTGAGATGTAAAAAGCAATATAAATAACTTTCTTCAGGATGCATCAGAGCATTTCCCGGCGTTAAAGAAAAAAAAACCGCATAAGGTGATTAGTTTTGGACAGTTTTGGAAAATATCTTATCTATAGGTATTAATATCATAAAGAGGAACGATTTTATTGTTCGTTTGATTTGAATAGGCTCCGAAATTGCTGGACCGATTAAAGAAATGCTTTCATCTATAGATCCCATATTATCAGCGAGTAGCATACGCTAAAAAATGTACACCGTGCGAAGACGGGACGGACCGCTAAATCAAATAATATTCACACTGTCAAAATATATTGTAATATTACATTTAAAAAATAACCGTACACACATATATTATTGTATACAGAATATACATAATAAAATATTAATTTAAAAAAAATTTTTAGACCGCAAAGAGAGACACGTCATAGGATATAAGCCTGAGAGTTATATTATAAACGTTAGTATTCAGCGTTTCCTATAATCTTCTTCGTCGTCCGGGACGGTAGATGGCGTTATGTTCAAAATAGTCCGATAGGTGGCAAGCGTTACTGCCAAATCAAAATTGGATTCAAAGTTCGCAAGAGGCCAAAGAAATAGAGTATTCTATTGTGATAATATAGCTTAAAGGATAATATTGCCCATAGGATAACATAGTCTATAACTCTATAGGATAATATTGCCTAAAGGATAATATAGTGTTATGATTTTCAGTAGTATTTATATTAATATCGTTTTTGTGGGTATTGGTAGTTGTAGGTTTGTCTATTGTCAGTTTAGTATAAAAGGACGCCGATGGTGGTTTCTTCCCGATGCCAGGAGGTCGCGATGTCATTGACACCACGGCTGGCGGAGGTAACCCTCCCGTTTAACTGTTTTAGGTGGAAGCCATCAGCTCTCCTACTCTTCCGATTTCGCATAAAGGTCTTTGGACCATAGCATAGGTCAATTCGAAAAAAAAAAAAGTTGCGGATCATTCTACCAGTATATTTTGAGAAGGACGTTACTCTGCCGGATAACATTGCGAACAAGGAGACTCAATTGTGTTAATCGGACATCCGTGCTGCGGAATCGTTTCATATTGTATACTTATCAAGTCAAGTATTTGTAAATGGAATACAGTATTTGCTTCATAATAGCCTATAAAATAATATAGCCTACAGGTTATTGATTTACCTTTTTGGGTACGGCGTAGGTTACCACTCGGCACAGTCCTCGCTTGGTGGTGTATATATCGGAGGGCTCGAAGTGATGGCTGCAGATCACGCTGAACTTGGTGGGGTTCCAGTTCTTCTCGTTTCTGCTCTTCCTTATTATACCGATCCAATCATTCTTCCATATAAAGTTTATCGTGGGAAATCTGTGAAATATGTTAAATGGTTTTCCTTAAATGGTTAGGTAACAGTAAAATGCATTTCTTAACACTATTCCCTGCCTATTTGATCTTAAAATATGAATAATAATAATAATAATAATAATTTTATTTGCCAGATTGTGGGTACATAACAAGTTACCAAATAATTCAGTACAACCCCTTACACAATCGACTGTCACCGACGTGCAAATATTTAAAGTTAAATTAATACATTTAAAGTTAAAGACCTAAATATCTAATTAACGCATTATTAAACATTTCAAGTTGAAGTTGAAGTATTTTAGAATGTAAGTAAGAATCACTACACGATACACGAATACATCTGATTATATTATTCAATAACAAATATACAACGTAACTATCACCGTTAAGGTTACACAAGTCGCTTATCTTTCCATACAAACGCAGAACAGTAATTATTACAATGTTTGATCTCGTCGTTATCTATGTGTATATGTACCCAAAATCGTAAAAAAATACACTTAATAGTTATTCTATAATAACTGTTTTGTTAAAAGGACATTTTCGGAATGAATCATTGTGCATTTCATTCTAGCACACATGTTCGCGCACTATGTCAGGTGAGATAGCAATCATTTTGTTGGAGTTCGAGCCATCGACTTGTTCAACCTTAAAGACGCTGATGGTGATGATGAGAGCCGAGTATACACGACTACACACGAGTATGTACGAGTGGGTGAGTCGACCCGAGTGCGCTCGACGCGACGTCACGGCCCGCTCCAGTCTGCAGAGTTCAGTGTCGTATCTTACGTGCGCTCAGCAACAAAACGCGCCTAACTAGACTTTCACTTGTAACTCTAAGTAAAAACGAATACTGACTTGTGGAAGGTGATACCCTTACTCTTCCTCCCGAAGCCGCTGCTGTTCTTGCAGGTTTTGACGACACACGACGGCATTATATCCGACACAACTTGACGCGGTCCGGCGAGGGCTGCGGGCCGACTGACGCACGGCGCGTGGAGTAAGCCGATCACTATCAGCGTGATCAGCTCAGCAGCATGTGGCCCAAGCGTCACTGCGGTGCGACAGGGGAGTCAATATCACAAAATAAAGTACCGCGCGGCTCACTCACGCGGTCGGCTCCCTACGCAGCGGTTGTGTGCGATATCGAATATTTTTCTTTAAAAATATTTTGAATTATTTATAATTTTTTAATCACCATTTCATATACAGGCTAATTTCTGTTCAACATGTAAGCAAATAACTTAGTATTAGTTGATGTGATATTTAGTTTTTTCTTATCATTTTAAAATGCCCAAAAGATCAAAATCTAAACCTTTCTAGAAATAGTTTACAGGCTAACTAGGGCAATAAAATCTATATATGTACATAATGTATGTTATGTTGGTTTGTGTACGCTACAAAAACTCAAAAAGTTCTGCACCGATCGAGCTGAAATTTTAGAATGATATATATATAATCCGCATCAAGGATTGTTTTTATCTTTTTTTTTGCATCAGATAAGTTAACGCGGGCGAAGCTGCGGGCAACAGCTATCTTTGTTAATGTAAATGGTACGATTGAGATAAGGCTATAGAAATAATCATCATCAATGTGGATACGGCTGTAAAACAATCATTACTTCAACCATGATGATGATGATCACTAATGATGATGATGATCACTGATGCCCGGCTCCTATATTTAAGAAACGATCCGTTTTAGTTACTAATAGTAGTTTAATATACGAGGCGTAAGCTAAACCCGTTCCAAGAAAACAGCTAGTTACTAACGGATTGGAGGTTTGACGGTAACGGACGGTAAGCGTATTGTACGGAGATGACAGGCTAGGCGTTCCTATAAATATTTGAAACGTCAAAGACTACTATTGGTAATGTCACTTGGTTATCCCCCGATTTCGGTCGGTATTGATAACGACCAAGTTTTATATTTCACCGTTTTCGCTGGAATTTTGAAATATCGAGTTCAGATAGTGATAGCGAAGTGTTCGATATTATATCGAGTTCCAGTGATTCAGAAGAAGATAATAGGCGTGATAGAATATATAATACCCGCGAGGGAGTGGGTCTCCCCACGTGGGTATGTGGGACTCGCTGCGCCCGAAAGGTGGTAAGATGGACGCAGCTCTACCCACTAAAACCCGGCGAGTGCCACCACTGCCGCCTGCCACTGCCGCCGGATCTAATAAATAAACCGGGCACCTCGACGGCCAGTCAGTCCCCCAAGGGACCGACGACACCTCCACCGAGGGGTTTTCCCGCACTACAGAACAACCCCTCCCAACGTCAGGACAGTACAATGGGGTGAGGCTCCCATCCTCACCCCTTGCCCCCTGCTCTTTTGTCCCCTCTTCTTATAGGAGGGATACAAAGAAACTCCTCGGCTCAATTAGCTTCGCCCAAGGTGCTGGGCTCACCCTAGGCTACTAAGCCCCACCGCCACGCCAAGGCCTGAACCATGGTGGGGTTAAATCAGTTGCCTAGGCTTGTTCCAGGTAAACTAGTTTATGTTCATGGGTGACGTTGACCACTTACAATTAGGCCACTTGTATGCAAGTCTCTTCATCCACGTAACATAACTTCTTTAATACAGTTTAGCTGTTTCGGAAATGCCTTAGATGAGTTGCCTGGTGGTTTAACAAAAAGGACTGCTCCAAGGTACGGCCCGTCCAAGATCATATTATGATCACTTATCAACAAGTGACTCGTCAGCCTGCCATGCCATGCCATGCCATGCAATGCCAAGCGCACGCTGTATAACTTTTTTTTATTTATATCATCCATTTCTAAAATTTCCAGCTTACTATAGTTTTTTTAATAGTCCAGTCATATCTAGAACACGTGTATAATTAACAAAATTCCCTTGCGTGTCTAATTGAGTGAGCACCTGCTAACGCGCGACGTTCTGCTGATGATGCATCCATCATCAGTCGAGTCAGCACGTCGTCTGAACTCGAAATCAACTAATTAGCTGTTACCAGGTCAAATTGGACACGAGACAAAATGTAAAGCTATCGATTTTAAAGAAACAGTAACAATGGCTAAGTGGTTATAGTATTGACTCTCGAACCGAAAGTTACGAGTTCAATCAAAACCAAATTATGCTAACGATGTTTATTTGTGAACTAGCTGTTGCCCGCAGCTTCGCCCGCGTTAACTTCGATTTACAGCCGTACCCGGATTGATGATGATTATTTTTATAGCCTAAGTTACCCCTTATAACATCAGCTATCTGCCAGTGAAAGTCCCATCAAAATCGGACCAGCCGTTTCAGAGATTAGCCGGAACAAACAGACAGACCAAAATAAAAAAGGCTATTTTGGTATATGTTCCGTGAATACATCCATATGCATTCAATAAAATGCGGTTATTTTGATATTACAAACAGACACTTCAATTTTATTTATCTGTATAGATGTATAGATAAACGTTTTTCTACCACGACTCACCAAAATTGATTTTGAGATGATAAAGTTAAGGCTGTAATTATTTTAGGTGTTCCTTCTAGAAGTTAGCCCACAAACCTGGGCAGGGTCAGATTTACACATTGTAAAACTAAAATAAATGTTTGGATATAGGTGAGTATCTTCGGTTTTTTTTTATAGAAGAGGGGGCAAACGGACAGTCGGTTCACCTGATGGTAAGTGAAAAGCGACATCCACAGATACCCGCTATACCAGAGGATCAGCAGGTGCGTTGCCGGCCCCACCATGGTTCAGGCCTTGTTGTGGCGGTGGGGCTCAGTAGCCTAGGGTGAGCCCAGCACCTTGGGCGAAGCCAATTGAGCCAAGGGGGCTCTTTGTACCCCTCTTATAAGAAGAGGAGACAAACGAGCGGGGGGCAAGGGACGAGGATGGGAACCTCACCTCATTTTACTTTCCCGACGTTGGGAGGGGTTGTTCTGTAGTGCGGGACAACCCCTCCGTGGAGGTGGCGTCAGTCCCTTGCGGGGCTGACTAGCCGTTCGGGTGCCCTGTAAGCTTAACAGATCCGGGGCACCTCACCAAGGCGGCACTGGTGGCACTCGCCGGATTTTAGTGGGTAGAGCTGCGTCCATTTACCATCTTTCGGGCACAGCGAGTCCCACATACCCACCTGGGGGAGACCCACTCCGCAGGCGGGATGCCTCAGAGCATTTCTCGGCGTAAAAGAAAAAAAAAAGGTGCGTTGCCGCCCTATTAGATATGAGTATGCTCTTTTCTTGAAGGTCCCTAAGTCGTATCGGTTCGGAAACACCGTAGAAATACGATTTTAAAAAGTCATTCGTAAAACGATTTGAGATATAACTGATTGACCTAGGTATATAGATAAATAAAATGGAATGTAATTACACGGTACATAATATAATAGTATACGAAAATAACATTATTTTTTTTACAAATTTTGTCTGTCTGTTTGTTCCGGCAGATCTCTAAAACAGCTGAACCTATTTACTAGGGACTTTCACTGACAGCTTATGTTATAATTAAAATTAAGGCTTTAAAATAATCATCATCACTCCGGATACGGCTGTACATCGGTAAATGAGGGCGAAGTTGCGGGCAACAGCTAGTAATTACAGGTCTTTCGTCGATTCATACCAACCGATGTTCGGACCACGGTGTGACTCGAAGACTCAGTTGTTACTACAATGTATGAGCGGTGCCGCCTAGTCTGGCCGGGCTCTGGTGTGATAAGATAACGATAACACGTTCTCGAAGGTTCCTCCACGCCGGCGGTGCGTGGGGCTGACGAGACGCTCCTTCCTGTCTGATTACTCGTCATCGTTTTATCAGAATTAAAGAATTTCTCAAAATATTCATTCATCAAACTTATCTGACACGCGTGACGTAAACTAAAACAGTTTTAAGAGCCGATAAAAAATATAGTAAGAGGTAGCGCCATGCTGCTGCAGCCGAATCGGGATGGTACCTCTCGCTTACATAACACCAGCGTCAAGTGACAGCTATGCTGTCGCGTTTCGTGCGGTTTATGAGTTTCTGATGGCCCATTTGCATAACTTTTGTGCGAATGTCTATGTGGATTGTGGGTCGGTGGTTACCATAAGGTACCTACTGCTTGTGACAAAAAAAAAGGCCGAGACCATACTGTTGCACACAAAGAGAGATGTCTCTTTAGTATTTTACTACTCAGCCGGGCGGGTGCGGCTGCACAGGCCTTATCAGCTGTTATCAGGCCCGCGCCGCTGATAACAGCTGATAACACGTACCTCTCACGTTGTGCAAACGTTGCTACACTCACGCGCGCAACGCTGACTCATCGCCGGCTTCATCTGGTGATTTGAGATGTAGTCAGGTCCCTTTTCTTCCCTTTATATTCCTAGATTGGAGTACTCAGATATATGTTACAGGTTATTAATTTATTGTTTCCTAATTTCCAAAGTCCGCCGTGACAACGGTTGCTGTAAAGTATAAAATCCGTGAAAGTTAATATATTATCATTTTTTTGTTACCATCTTTACTCATTCTCAGAGTATTGCCATCTGCTGACAGAACCTTTTTTTTTCGTTTTGGTCTGGAAATTCTCTTAGGCATACCTCGGGATAGGAGCGACTCCCCAGGCGGGTATGTGGGACTCGATGCGCCCTTGTCCCGTCCTAATCTTTTAATCTCTTTTAATAAGAGGGGCACACAGAAGCCAAGTGAACCGAAGGGGTTTCCCCTCGGTTCACTTGGCTTCACCCAAGGTGCTGAGTTCACCTTATAATAGGTACTGAGCCCCACCACCACAGCAAGTCTTGAACCATGGTGGGGCTGCTCACAGAACCTAGTCAATAAAAAGCCCTTGTAATTCTAGACTATCGATACCTTTCGAGTTTCGACATTGAACCTAGAAGTGGTCTGAACAGTTAAAATTTACGTCCATCATCGAACGGGGATTGGCTGTTACGAGGGTCACCTGCCTGGATCAGCGCGGAGGTTCTGATGTCATACTCTCTCGGTCTCCCATATATTGAACCGGCATAATGTAACTGACAGATGTCATAGCAAAGTTTATACGACCTTCAATATGTTACACTGCTGGGCACGGATCTCCTCGAAATAAGGCGAGGAGGGTGTTAGGTTCACCTGTACTCTGCCTTAATGATGGGTGGTGAACACACACCCTCAATGACTAATAGACGGATTCAATTTACTTGTACTGCTCAAGTTCGAACCCAGACCTCGCTTTATTTAACCACTGGACCATCGTCGACATAATATCTATCTGTAATAAACTAATGACTACTCATTAAAAGAAAACTAGATTTTTACGGTATTTATAGTGTTTTAATGATTACCTAATATTATGTTGATTTTTCTTCCTTGATAGATAACTTCGGTTCTCAGACTTGGTCATTTTTTTCTTTTCCGCCGGGAAATGCTGTTAGGCATCCCGTGGGGGAGGGGGGACTCCCGAGGCGGGTATGTGGGTACTTGCTGCGTCCGAAAGATGGTAAGTGGAGCAACAGGACACCTCGCCGGCTAGTCAGTCCCCCAATGGAGACGCCACCTCCATAGAAGGGTTGTCTCGCACCACAGAACAACCCTTCCCAACGTTGGGACAGTACAATGGGGTGAAATTCCTATCCTCACCCCTTGTCGCCTGCTCTTTTGCCCCCTCTTATAAGAGGAATACCAAGAGCAACCCCCTCGGTTCACTTGGCTTCGTTCAAAGTGCTGGGTTCACCTTAGGCGACTGAGCCCCACCGCCACGACAAGGCTTGAACCATGGTGGGGCTCATACTTTGTCCTAGCCTTGCTGGAATATTGTTTTAACATCCCACCTTTGTGTTAAAACTACAAGAAACACGGGAAACCGACAGCTGTTTACATGTGAGCACATCACGTGACATTACTCCGAAACTATTTCAATAAAAAAGCAAATAAAAATGCAAAATAAAGAAAATTAAAATGTGAGTCATGCGATGACGCGACACTTGTCATGATTCCGAATCATTATGAATAATATATTTAACATTAAAGGTTAAGTAAATCACGTTCCGTGCTCGACTGTTATAAATTTAACTGCTATAGTTAAATACGGCGGTAAAACATTTGATTAGACAAAAAACTGCATTTAACTAGTTTAAGTTAGTTTTAATATTTTATATTTAGAGATAGAGAAAGTACGACGTATAAGATGTAAGTATCGTTTTGAATTTTTTTTTTATGTTAGTTGGATAGGCAAACTGGCAAACGTACCACCTGATGGTAAGTGGTCGACGTCGCCCATGAACATGAACCAGTTAACCTGGAACGAGCCCAGGCAACTCATTTATGTGTTGCCTGCTTATCCTGAGAAATAAGATGTTAAGTCTCGGTGCCAGTAATTACACTGCCTGTCTTGCCCTTCTCTCCGAAACACAGCAAAGCTGTTTCACGGAAGAAACAAGCAAGATGATGGTACCATGCAGCCGGGAGCGCGGCACAGCGCTTCCCTCCCACCGGCAATAAAAAATACCAGTAAAAGTTGTGTTGGAATATAAAAATTTATTATTGGGTTCCCTGCAATTTCCCACCCACAACATTTAAAATATCAGACACAGACAATAAAAACAACTTGACTTGACACTGCACTGTGGTTAATCTCATTAGAGATTCATCTGAATGGTACAGTATACATCACGATTTCGTCTTTTTTATAAAATATATATATATTATATAATAGCTTCCATAGATATTATTTTTTTTTTTATATAATAGTCAGCTAAACTATTATGAATATATTGAAGCCCCTTTTTCAATTGCTGATAGAATTTATGGTTCGACATTTTTCATAATAACAGGATTTCATGGAATTCATGTAATTATTGGAATAACAATAATTTGTATTAATTTGTCTTATTCGTTAACCTATAACAGAATAATATTCAATTATCTACGTAACCCCCCCCCCCTGCTGGAGAAGGCCCAAATGACCCTTATCTATTGAAACCAGCGCTCTAAAGTCTAGGTAAGTATAAGTTGTTATCTAAGTATTCGGCTAGTTTACCGGGTCCTCCCGAACCGGGTCGTACCCGGTCGTACCCGGGTATATCCGTGTGTACCCGGGTGTGTCCCGGTATAACCCGGGTACGGCGAGGCAATAAGCCCGCGTGCACCTGCCGCCCGGCTATAAATCCCACGATTGCGAATCCCATTGTATATCCCATAGCAGACGGACGACTATCAGCTCAAACTGTTTTAGTGGGATAGACTAACGGCAGACGTGCCACCTGATGGTAAGTGTTCGGCGTCACCTATGAACATAAACTAGTTGACCTAGGTGCCCGGACTCGTTCATACAACTCACTCGTGTGTGCTAACTCCTGACACATAAGATGCTTTTTCTTATTAAAATTTGGTGACTTTTTAGAAACAATAGATAATATCAAAGCGTATAATATAGGTTTAGAAGTTAAAAAAATATTTTGATGCGTCTCGTGATTTTATTAATAAAAATATTTGGTACAAAATAATAACTTTGTGTGATGAAATTAGTTTATCTAATGCCAATTTTCTTGTTCAGTAACAGAATGTTCTTTAATCTTGTTTTTCGTAACTAGGTTGATATTTTAATAGGAGAAATATTACCAGCTTTGTTATTTGAAATATTAAGCTGAAGCTCACAGCGTGCGAAATTAAAAACGCATACGTGTTTGATAATGGTTATTCAAGAAACGTTAACTTATAATTTTCCGCCCGTCTGCGCTCCCCCAGCTATTCGTGCTCACTGCCTCGCCCTCCCCCGGGCACCCCGCCCACCTCCGTCTGGCCTTGATGATGGAGTGGCACCGAGATGAATCTGATTCCTGTCATTATCAGTGACGTAATCCTCGCCGGAATGATTCTGGGGAAATTGAAAAATGTTTCATTTGTCAAGTAACTTGGCAACATCGTCAACTCCTAGTGATTGATGTGGCCCTTCCTTCCTCGACATTGATGATATGTTCTAAGTCATTTATGCGTCACTTGTCACGGCTAAAATTAAGAAAAAGCTAGATTACTTAGTAATACAGTCAGACTGATACAGCGCGCTCATCTGAATAATATACTGTAAAGACGCTTTGCTGTGTTCTAGAAAGAAGGGGAAAACTGGGAGTGTCAAGCTAGAAGAGGATGGTCCCCCGAGTCGCTCTACCATCAGGTTTCTCAGCAGCCGAATAACATTCCTTATCAGTCACATAAGAAATATAGAATATGTATATAATATATGTACACCGAAACGGTTTACTGTAAAGGAGGTTGAAACCCCACACCTTAAGACACTGACACCACTCATGTCCAACTTCATCGGAAACATATGATACAGTAATGTAGGAAATAATCAAATGTTACGTGAAATATTGACGATGACTTAAGTGATAGGATTAGCGCCGAGGCTGATGATGTGAAAGGCGGGAAGTCATTACCTGATGATTGTAACGCTATGCGATCACACGGACTCGCTACTCGCCGCGCTTTAGGAGGCGACTACCTTGTTTATATATGTATGTATTATATTACGACCTCATCCCTCATTGGTAGGTGATGAATTAGGAACCACTGCGATCATAGATGACTCTTGAAAATGAGCATAGGACACGAGTAGGTTGTCAATCCTTATTCCTTTGTGACAAGACAGTAGACACTCCCCATGGTCCAAGCCTTATCGTGGCGGTAGTAGTGTAGGGTGAACCCAGCACCTTGGGCGAAACCAAATAACCCAGGGGTAGCTGTTCTTTGTACCTCTCCTGTAAGAAGAGGGGACAAAATATCAGGGTGCAGCAAACCCCTCCCGACTTTGGGAGGGGTGCTGTTCAGTGGTGCGGGACAACAGATACGAGGCACCTCATTTTACCCCATACAAACCCGCCTGGGGAATCCCCCCTCCCCCGCGGGATGTCTAAGAGCGTTTCCCGTAACAAAAGAAAAATACGACAGTAGACACTGATAGATATTGGTGGGAGGGATCTTTTGAGGGTCCCGTGTGAATGACACTGCCCACCTATGAGAGCGAAGCGCTGTGCCGCGCTCCCGGCTGCATGGGTACCACCATCTTGCTTATTTCTCCGTTTCGGAGAGAAGGGCAAGACAGGCAGTGTAATAATTGGCACCGAGACTTAACATCTTATGTCTAAGGATAGGCAACACATAAATGAGTTGCCTGGGCTCGTTCCAGGTATACTAGTTTATGTTCATGGGCGACGTCGACCACTTAACATCAGGTGGTTCGTTTGCCAGTTTGCCTATCCAACTAACATAAAAAAACAAACCTTACATCAGGCAGTGTTTACCAGTCATCTAAATTACATAAAGGAGTACCCAAAAAACGATGAGTGTGGAGGACGAAG
Source organism: Helleia helle (assembly GCA_963853865.1). Lineage (NCBI taxonomy): Eukaryota > Metazoa > Arthropoda > Insecta > Lepidoptera > Lycaenidae > Helleia > Helleia helle. The sequence goes on along the minus strand of OY971432.1, from coordinate 18,493,369 downwards.
CGAGGAGTTATCTAATCTCCTCGTTTTTGTTCTCGGAAACGTCATACTCGTATTATGAGTCTGAGCACGTGCGTCCTCTCGGCTGTAACACGCTGTTGCTATGGGCATTGGGCTGCTTGATGTTAGTAGGGTTGGCAAACTGGCAGATGATGGTAAGTGGTCCTCGTATACATAGCTTATTGGGACTAGCCCAGACTCATTCACTCCTCTTATTATATATTTTTATAGAAGAGGGGACACACGAACAGTCGTTACACCTGATGGTAAGTGATGTGACATCCATAGACACTTTCAAATATGAACTAGTATGTTCTTTTCTTGAAGGTCCCTAAGTCGTATCGGTTCGGAAAACCGTGGCATTTTATATCATGTTTAGCATATGCAACATTCTCTGCATACATATTTTGTAACACTGCAAAACATATGCATGCATATTTTCTGCATGCATATGTTTTGCCGGAAACGAATTTTCTTTTCAAAAACAGGCGAGTTTACTATCACAGATATTACGCTCTATTTTATCTATGGCCTATTATTGTAAGGCCATTGTTTTATCATAAATATATCGATAACAATAATTTGTCACTGCAAATGAATTAAACAAGATGTATTACAACACCGAGTGCACTCGATGACTAGATGACAATAGTGTCAAGTCATCATAGGTGACGCCACATCGGGCCATTCGTACCGACGACCCGCCGGTAACGTGTGACTAACGTGGAGCACGTCGGACATGCGTCATTATATTTCATCATCATCACTATAATATAATACGCTTTGTGCGGTTACCGTAGTTTCTAAACTACTTCCCGACCATGGCTGCAAGTGTCGTGGTGGTGGGGCTCAGTAGCCTATTAAGTGAACCCAGCACCTTGGGAGAAGTAAATTGAGCCGAGCGTCTTTGTACCCCTCTTATAAGAATAGGGGACAAAAGAGCAGCGGGGAAAATGGGCGAAATGGGAACCTCACCTCATTGTTCTGTTCTGACGTTGGGAGGGGTTGTTCTGTGGTGCGGGACAACCGCTCTGTGGAGGTGGCATCAGTCCTTTGGGGGACTGACTAGCCGCGGAGGTAATTTGTTGTTCAACAGATCCGGGGCACCTCAAGAAAGGCGGCATTGGTGGCACTCGCCGGGTTTTAGTGGGTAGAACTGCGTCCACGTTACTATCTTTCAGGCACAGCGAGTCCCACATACCCGCGTGGGAAGTCCCCTCTCCGCCGCGGGATGCCTAATCTGAGTATTTCCCGGCGCAAAAGAAAGAAATCCTTCCTCAATAATCGACCGTGGGACAATCAGAAGCTGGGCTGGTCAGCGATCGGTTAAATCTATCTATCAGGAGCCAGGACAAACCCCCCCCCCCCTACTGGGTGGTAAACCTGCGTTATCATAAAAAATGACACACCCTCCCCTCTGCAAAAAATAAAACCTTTCCAAAGTTACGAGAAAAGAAAACCATCCCATACAGTGTTAATTGAAAGAGCGATAGACCGAAGGTTCTGAAAATATCCCAAACTTCAAGATCATTAGTCACGGCTGTCTATTAACAGAGTTGTTCCAAAATGTTTCTGTGAACTTCCCTTTTTTGTAGTCGGTTGTAAATATATCTGACACGTCACGACACGTCACACGCTGCATCTGGACGAGTCTCTAACGAGTAGTAAAAATATCATTAACTTACATTTAATTATACATTTTTATCTTCAAATAAAGTTCTGTTAGTGCGGCGTGTAATTTGTATCCTTAATATATTAAAGATGCGAAGATGTTTGTGGCAGGTAATCCTAGAAGGTCCCCACCATAGTTCAGGCCTTGTCGTGGCGGTGGTGCTCAGTAACCTAGGGTGAGCGGTGCACCTTGGGCGAAGTGAATTGGGCCGAGGGGGCTCTTTGTACCCCTCTTATAAGAAGAGGGGACAAAAGAGCAGGGGGCAAGGGGTGAGGATGGGAACCTCACCCCATTGTACTGTCCAGACGTTGGGAGGGGTTGTTCTGTGGTGCGGGACAACCCCTCTGTAGAGGTGGCGTCGGTCCCTTGCGGGACTGACTAGCCGTCGAGGTGCCCTGTTTGTTTTCTAGATCCGGGGCACCTCACCGGCATTGGTGGCACTCGCCGGGTTTTAGTGGGTAGAGCTGCGTCCATTTACCAGCCGTCGGGCGCAGCGAGTCCCACATATCCGCGCGGGGAGACCCACTCCCCCGCGGGATGCCTCAGAGCATTTCCCGGCGTAAAAGAAATAAAATGGTAATCCTAGAAGGTACTCATCAGGTTTAAATAATTCTAGACTAGTATAATCCTATTTTTTTCATGACATAAGTTAATGCTTCATGGTCCAGGTTTACCTCGGGTAAGACTCCAGGACCTTTGTGGGGACTGGGGAGTCGTACTTGGGAATGCGCTAACCCACTAAACCACCTGCGAGTGCCTTCAGCTGCTTTTTGAGGATCCCGTATCTGTAGCCAACGGGATCACCTCAGCGACAGGCTGGCCCCGTCAAAGGCCAGACTCCTCGGGGGTGATCAACATAGAATCAATCACAATGGTTGTTTTTTTTTATGTTAGTTGTATAGGCAAACTGGCAAACGTGCCACCTGATGGTTAGTGGTCGACGTCGCCCATGAACATAAACTACTTTACCTGGAACGAGCCCAGGCAACTCATTTATGTGTTGCCTATCCTGAGACATAAGATGTTAAGTCTCGGTGCCAGTAATTACACTGCCTGTCTGTCTTGCCCTTCCCTCCGAAACACAGCAAAGCTCTTGGACGGGAGAAACAAACAAGATGGTGGTATCCATGCAACCGGGAGCGCGGCACAGCGCTTCCCTCCCACTGGTAAAGAAGTGGTTAAGAAAAGGGCCTCTGCTTGACTTTGATCATCATCACCACCTGCTTCTCAGACTGTCTGTAACTGCAATTGGTATCATAATTATTTATTACAATGTATTAACTCAGTCCGGGGCTAGTAGCCACCATGGTTCAGGCCTTGACGTTGCGGTGGGGTCAATTGAGCCAAGGGAGCTCTTTGTACCCCTCTTATAAGAAGAGGGGATAAAAGAGCAGGGGGCAAGGGGCGAGGATGGAAACTTCACCCCATTGTACTGTCCCGACGTTGGGAGGGGTTGTTCTGTGGAGCGGGACCATCACTCTGTGGAGGTGGCGTCGGTCCCTTGCGGGACTGACTAGCCGTCGAGGTCCCCCGTTTGTTTATTAGATCCGGGGCATCTCACCAACGGCGGCATTGGTGGCACTCGCGGGGTTTTTAGTGGGTAGAGCTGCGTCCACCTTACCACCTTTCGGGCGCAGCGAGTCCCACATACCCGCGTGGGTAAACCCACTCAATTATTTCATTACACATATTATTTACACGTGGTAGGATTCTATGCAACGGTCGCGTTGCATATAGAGTCTATTTACCAGACTCAATCGCACGAGCGGAGTTTGGTTGTCATTGCCTCGCTGAGCAAGCGAGTCGGTTAGTAGAACACCGACAACGCTGACTACATAGTGAGTAGTGACTGACACGTCGTGTTGCCAACTGGACTATTTCATCAGCCTATGTGTCACGGGTTTGAATCCGCGGAAATATTTTATTTGTTGTGAAACCGGAAAATCTCAATAAAACAAAATAATCAGTTAAAATAAAGTAAAATTACAATTTTAAAATATTTTGTAGGGCACCGTTTTTTTTGTCTTCAAACTATTTGCGTGTTCGTTGTGTGTTTGTTCAGATATTTACTAGTGTCCATATAACTTACGAGTTGACTAGCTATTCCCGCGATTTTGTCTACAGAAACAACCTTCCATATCCCACTGGTAGTTTTGGAGATCAGCGCAGAAACAATATTTTTAGACAATAGCATAGGTTAAGAATTTTATTTGGTTGACTGCAAGTTATCTTATTATCTTATTAACTTAACACAAAGATAGACAAATGTGAGTGACGACGGCCTAGGCCCTAGTGGGTGTGGGCTCGGCCTTTTGAGTGAGGTCCGAGAGGTCCGGGTTCGATCCTGACCCTCTTGTGATGCCTTTAAATGGGTTTTTCTAAATTACTACGTGCACATGAACATGACAGACCATCGCTTACTCATCGGTGAAGGAAACCTCGTGAGTAAACCTGCATGCCCGATCAGATTAAAAGTCTTTGAAGGTGTGTGAAGTTCACCAACCCAGGGCCATGGGCGAGCCCATGGGCCAGCGCATGGGTGAACTATGGCTCAATACCCTCCTCGCCTGATTTCGAGAAGGAGACCCGTGCACGAGAGGAGGGTGGCTAATACGGGTTTATATTATTATTATATAAAGAAAGAAATATTTAAATTTCGATATCGCTTTTCACTTACCATGAGGAGAACCGATTGTCCGTTTGCCCCTCTTCTATAAAAATAAATTAAAGACAAAGTAGCCACCGAGACCAACATTATTGTAGGTGGTCAAAGGTGCACATGAGTCTATCCTGAGACATAAGATGTTAAGTCTCGGTGCCAGTAATAACACTGCCTGTGCCCTTCTCTCCGAAACACAGCAATGCTGTTTCATGGGAGAAACAAGCAGGATGGTGGTAGTAGGTTCCCATGCTGTACTATACAGTAAAAGTTAAACGGTAAACCATTCTGCTTGTACGTCACAAACCGTAACTTATAAAGCAACGGCATATTATTTCATCACCCCAATGTGTCATCGGTTCGATTCCCGCGCGTATTTCCCTTTCCTAGAACTATTTGTGGTATACATACCACAATTGTGGTTAGTTCCCAAAAACGTCACTTTTACCTTTAGTGACGATTACCCACGTTTGGTGGACGATCGTCCATCCAGGTGTTCATTAAACGAGGCCTATATCAGAAGAGATTTTTTTGTTTCTTCTCTGCAGACTTTAGAATGGGTATTAGACTGAATCTGACATTCAATAAGATACTTCTGACGTACTATAGTGTACTTCTCTTGACTACGTGAAAAAACTTAGACCAGAAAAAACTTAGCTATTACAATTAAATTACTATGTATATATATTTAGTAGCTTGTCATCAGGTGTGGGGCGCGCTCGTCGCCCATGAGGACGGTCAATACCACACGCATTCTTCGTTATCATCGTGCTTGTCTTCCCTTGAAATCCCTTCTTACGTGTTGAGTTACGTGACACCACGAGTTAGTTGCTTGATAATTATTATTATTACATATGTATATAAATAAAACGAAGTCGCTTCCCGTCTGTCTGTCCCGCTGGCACCGCTAGGGGTCGCACACTACCCCAGCGTATTACCGAGTGGACCACAGACAGATCTGACATAGCGATGACTGACCAGTGACCTGTTAAAGCTTCATAGTTTATTAAGCACTTATCATCAGGTGGCCCGCACTATCCCCACCATGGTTCAGGGCCTTGTCGTGGCGGTGGGGCTCAGTAACCTAGGGTGAGCGGTGCACCTTGGGCGAAGCTAATTGGGCCGAGGGGGCTCTTTGTACCCCTCTTATAAGAAGAGGGGACAGAAGAGCAAGGGGCAAGGGGTGAGGATGGGAACCTCACCCCATTGTACTGTCCCGACGTTGGGAGGGGTTGTTCTGTGGTGCGGGACAAGCCCTCGGTGGAGGTGGCGTCGGTCCCTTGCGGGACTGACTAGCCGTCGAGGTGCCCTGTTTGTTTTCTAGATCCGGGGCACCTCACCAAAGGCGGCATTGGTGGCACTCGCCGGGTTTTAGTGGGTAGAGCTGCGTCCATTTACCAGCTGTCGGGCGCAGCGATTCCCACATACCCGCGTGGGGAGACCCACTCCCCCGCGGGATGCCTCAGAGCATTTCCCGGCGTTAAAGAAAAAAAAATAGGTGCCCCGCACTATAAACCCGCGGACGTCGAACGTCAGCGTATGACATAGCAACAGCATCACAATTAGCCATAATGACCTGTCGTTAGCATCTACGTGACCGGCCCAACGTCGACCCTCGCGTGTCTGTCCTCATCAACATCATCATCAACATCATCATCATCACCATCACCATCATCGTTATTCGATGGACACGTGACGTGATGGTATCAACTATCAAGGAAATCTGAGATACAAAAAGGTAAGTTGGTCTCAGTCCTCAGAGCTACGGGATGCCTTTTCCCGGCGTTAAAGACAAAAAAGGCTAGTCCCAGGCTTACCTATTTATGTTCATAGGCGACGCTGACCACTCACCTGTTCGCCTGTCTAACTATCATAAAAAGGCTAGCCTATTTATGTTCATAGGCGACGCTGACCACTCACCTGTTCGCCTGTCTAACTATCATAAAAAAGGCTAGTCCCAGGCTAACCTATTTATGTTCATAGGCGACGCTGACCACTCACCTGTTCGCCTGTCTAACTATCACAAAAAAGGCTAGTCCCAGGCTAGTCCCAGGCTAACCTATTTATGTTCATAGGCGACGCTGACCACTCACCTGTTCGCCTGTCTAACTATCATAAAAAAGGCTAGTCCCAGGCTAACCTATTTATGTTCATAGGCGACGCTGACCACTCACCTGTTCGCCTGTCTAACTATCATAAAAAAGGCTAGTCCCAGGCTAGCCTATTTATGTTCATAGGCGACGCTGACCACTCACCTGTTCGCCTGTCTAACTATCATAAAAAAGGCTAGTCCCAGGCTAACCTATTTATGTTCATAGGCGACGCTGACCACTCACCTGTTCGCCTGTCTAACTATCATAAAAAAGGCTAGTCCCAGGCTAACCTATTTATGTTCATAGGCGACGCTGACCACTCACCTGTTCGCCTGTCTAACTATCATAAAAAAGGCTAGTCCCAGGCTAACCTATTTATGTTCATAGGCGACGCTGACCACTCACCTGTTCGCCTGTCTAACTATCATAAAAAAGGCTAGTCCCAGGCTAACCTATTTATGTTCATAGGCGACGCTGACCACTCACCTGTTCGCCTGTATAACAATCATAAAAAAGGCTAGTCCCAGGCTAGTCCCAGGCTAATTTATTTATGTTCATAGGCGACGCAGGCGCATAAAGAAGTTATGGTCCTCTCAAATAATTTCAAGATCTGATCTGAGCTGATCACCTTTGTGGCTTAGTACGCCAGATACAAATACTAATATTATGAAGCCGTAGAGTTTGTTTGTTACAGCTAACCTCTAGAATTAAAAATAGTTTTGCATTAATTGTAAGCCGTATTGTTAAGGAATATAATAGCTATTTATTATTTTATTTTATAATGTTGGAATGGTTCAGACGTCAATAACAGGTAGTTCTAACAGCCTGTGAATATTATTAGCTAACGTGTATAGTATTTCTAGGTTTTACCACATTTGCTCATGAACAAAACAAACGAAAGGTAAAACTACGTATTAAGGTAAATAGAATTGAAAAACATAATTAAAATCATAGCGAACAAAAGATAATACTAATAGTTATTAGTAATAGTTATTATTAGTATTATTATTAGAGCATTAGTCATCTAATAGAAGCATGTTCATACAGGTCTGTAATTGTTTACGCGAACAAAGAAAACTTTGCTGTTTAAGGGAAAAAAAAATACAGCAATAGTCCAAGGTTTTATTATTGTGAAGTCATGAATGAAAAAAATAAAAAAAATCCTTTTACGCTAGAACATTTATTGCGGATATCGAACTGACCATTTTTTTTCTTCAAAGTAGGTACCATCATTCATTATCATAATGCCTGTGACCCTGCTAGACAGGCCTCTATCAATGAACTGCAAGACGGGCGTCAAAATATTAAATACAATATATTATACACAATCATATTAATAAATCCACCCAATTCTAAATATCGTATTCTCCTGGGCAGGATTAGAACCCGCGACTTTATAAAGGCAAGAAATTATTTGCACAACTTACTAATATGTTACATACTATTGGTAAAATGTATTGAAACTGTAACAAAGTGCCGCAACGAGTGAGGTCGGGTGAGTCACGGGTACACAGCCGTGACGCGCACTTGGCAACAGCGGCCTTTGTTCGTTCGTTCGCACACGTTGGGAAACGGTATGTTTGAACTTTTTGTTACAGTAGTGTAGCGAAACGATTGTTTTATTCATCATCAACAGTCATCACCAACACACTGGTGCTGTTTCGAGAAATGTGTTTTGACGTGAGGGAAAATGAATTGAGTAACATGCCTATGGCCAATCATTTAAAATAATTAGATTTATTTCCAGGCTGACCTAGACTCATCTTCTGCAGGCAATGGCTCGGTCTTCCTTTCATGGGTCTCGCTCGGTCTTGATCCGACAGCTTGACTTGACAATTGAGTCTTCCACCGATCTCTAAGGGAGCTCACTGAGAAAAACCTGCGAAACAAACTTAGTATAGTTTTTACCTGGGAGCACGCCTTATTCTCTAGACCTAGTATTTATTTATAAAGTATTTTACGTTGTACTACACACAAACGCTTCTGAATAACTTTTTAAATTCAAAATTATGGGACAACAAAATGAGATCAGTCTTCGTCTAGACTCTAGAGATTGGCTCCTCTCATATGGACATATGACGACGTTCGTTACATAACTCCAAAACAATAGAATAATAATATCATAATACGAATTATTAAACTGAATCTCACTAATATTGATATTTAATAAGTTGTACTTTACAACTTATAATACAGTGACGTAAGCGGTGCGGTGGTGCGGGTTCGAAGCCGGCGGACGTGAAGCACTTGCCAACAGTTGCGTCAGCGCTTTGTTCGCTTTTCTCTTTGTAACGCCGTCGATGTGTTATGCTAGATATAACGTATATTATTATTATTTAAAAATGTGTTGTATGTTGCTAAATTAATAATATCTGTAAAGCAATTCTTGCTGAGCAAATTTTAATTTGAGACAGGTGTAATCTTAAGTTTTTTCGAAACGAATTATCTGGTAATCATTGTATGACCGGCTTATCGGCAATAATTACTAATACAGTGATTCCCCTAATATTAAAAATACCCTTATCATACGCAGATCTACAAATAAAATCATTTAAAATTTTATTTAGTGTAACACTTCAAACGTGATGGTTTTCAACTTATATAAACTACCTTAAGATGGCGTATTTACCATGTTTTTCACTTTTATTTCGCGTAGCTCGATATTTCGACATTATCTACGAATAACTTTTATAAGAGTTTAAATTAACATGTTTAAACTGTTATAAAAGATAAAAGTTAGAAGAAATTGGAAGCAAAAGTATATTTAGTTTATTTTATGAAAAGTGTAAAACATGGGAGATATTCCATTTTAAATAGCTTCAGAAGTGGATAACTTATATAAATATATGTTTTAACGGTTTTGACTGTACGTCAACTGTAAACTTTCTCTCGCGTCGGGTGTTCAGTCGCAGGGTCTACGGCCGTACATCGGTGGTCTCGGATGCACAACATAATGGCCCCGCAAAAACACCGAGCCATTGTTTGAAGACATTTTAATTGGACTATGTTGCGCGCGCGGGGATGCTCGCATGCTATTTTTATTAGTCGTGATGGCTTAATCTAACTGTACATCCGATGTGGAATTTAAACTGCTTTATCGCACCGGTGGTTCAGTGGTTGCGATCTAAATAAACATTATTATATCTGTTAGCCCGTGTCGTTAACTGACATTTACAGACGAGCGGCGACTGACCATGATGACATAGCTCGAGGTACTCACCACTCGGTGATGATATAATTTTATAGAAGGTACTGGAAGTACCAAGTATACATAGGATAGGAATACAAGGATAGGAATGGAACTAAACAGATCAGCTGTTTGTAGTATTCTTACGATGACTTAAATGACGAACAACTCTTTGATGAAGAAGGTAAATCTCAGATCCAGTGGCACTGCCTGTCTTGGATTCCCTTATAGAACACATCAAATCTTATCTTTAGAAGAAGAAAGAAGGACGCACACAGCACATATCACTTTGACACTAAGTATTCTAAAAATCTAGTTTGTAATTGTCCTTTTATTATCAGAAGCTAAGTTCATTGCCATTTATACCCTTTTTTTTGTCTTTAACACCGGGAAATGCTCTGAGGCATCCCGCGGGAGAGTGGGTCTCCCCACGCGGGTATATGGGACTCGCTGCGCCCGAAAGTTGGTAAGTGGACAAGTGGACGCAGCTCTACCCACTTATACCAGGCAAGTGCCACCAATGCCAGCTTTAGTGAGGTGTCCCGGATCTAATGAACAAACAGGGCACCTCGACGGCTAATCAGTCCCCCATGGGACCGACGCCACCTCCACAGAGGGGTTGTCCCGCACCACAGAACAACCTCTCCCAACGTCGGGACAGTTCAATGGGGTGAGGTTCCCATTCTCGCCCCTGGTCCGCCTGCTTGTCTCCTATTCTTATAAGGGGGTATAAAGAGTAGCTCCCTCGGTTCACTTGGCTCCGCCTAAGGTGCTGGGCTCACCCTAGGGCCTAGGCTACTGAGCCCCACCGCCACGTCAAGGCCTGAACCATGGTGGGATGCCGTCTATACCCTAGACTAGCTTCCAGATTGTATTATATATTGTATTACCAATGTAGTCAACTCATCGTCATCAGGCCGTATTCAACTACAATTAATACCAACCAGCTCGGATCCCACGAGCGCAGTGCGTGGGTGCATTCATGTTTGTTCGTGAGCTTAGAGCACTGTCGGGAGAGACCCGTTAGATACACTGTGGGAACGTGTACAGTTAGCTGCGAGATGGGCAATAGCGTGATGACGGTCACCGTCGCCCATGAGCATAAAGCAGTATTAATAGTTCTAGCGGTTGCCTGTTGGGCCTAGGTCCTTGAAAGGGAACTAAACTAAAGTTGATACATTCCGTTTTAGCGTTGTTTGATCTGTCTAGCAGTGATAATGAAGACGTACGTACGTATTAACCTTGACCCAAAGTCAGCGGTGAACTTCCCATGCTGCTTTCTTCATGATGTTTTTCCCCGAGCAAGTGATATTGACTATGTCAAACACTCATTTTGGTGGTAATCAGATTCGAACTCTGGCCCTTTACTTCGACTTAGCAACCATTCGACCATCACTACTTATATTTGTACAGGTAAATTACCTTTACGATAAAAAATAATTCGTTTGAATCTGTACCTTTGATAAGAGTTAACACTCACCAAATGTTATGATGACATTTGGTCCCCACCATGGTTCAGGCCTTGGCGTGGCGGTGGGGCTTAGTAGCCTAGGGTGAGCCCAGCACCTTGGGCGAAGAAGAGGGGACAAAAGAGCAAGGGGTAAGGATGGGAACCTCATCCCATTGTACTGTCCCGACGTTGGAAGGGGTTGTTCTGTGGTGCGGGACAACCCCTCTATGGAGGTGGCGTCGGTCCCTTGGGGATTGACTAGCCGTCGAGGTGCCCTGTTTAGATCCGGGACACCTCACCAAAAGGAGGCACTCGCTGGGTTTTAGTGCATAAAACTGCGCCCACTTACCAGCTTTCGGACGCAGCGAGTCCCACATAGCCTGGGGAGACGCACTCCCCCGCGGGAAGCCTCAGAGCATTACTATAATAGTACTATTAAATACCTAACTAACTCTTAACGTTCGTAACTCCACTTGATGAAATTCTTCTAAAATATAAATCTGCTATAAAACCTCTTATCCAGTGTAATCAACGAGTTAGGTGGGGGGAGGACCTGGCGCAACAGCCGTATGGCAAAAGCCTAACGGTTGCTCTGCGTCCGGTCCTTGAGCGGTGGATGCGCCGTAAGCGCAAACCCCTCACCTTCCGTCTGACACAGGTTCTCACCGGGCATGGTTGCTTTGGTGAGTACCTGTGCCGGACGGCCCGCAGGGAGCCGTTGACAGTGTGTCACGATTGTGGCGCGGCGGTGGACTCGGCCCAGCACACCCTCGAGGTGTGCCCGAGATGAGCGGCGCTGCGTCATGATCTGACATTGGTCATCGGAGGGGACTTGTCTCTGCCGAGTGTCATCACCGCGATGCTCGGTGACGACGAGTCCTGGACGGCGATGGTTTCCTTCTGCGAGGCAGTAATGTCCCAGTAGGAGGCCGACGAACGGGTGAGAGAGGAGGCCGCCGACGAGGCCTCCCCCCGTGGACGACGAACGGGGGTGCGCAGGAGGCGCTACTTAATGCGCCTCCAGTAACGCCCCTGTACTCGTGTCGGGTTCAGGATGGGAACCTGGGCCCAGTATGACACGACGTCGCGAGTCCCACATAGGGTCAGGATCTACCCGAGATCCTGGCTACATGCGTAAAAAGCATTTTATTTCCCTGCGATAACAAAAAAAAAAAAAAAAAGTGTAATCAACGAGTTCACACATTCACTCTCAAATAACATAATGAAAACCTAAAATACCAAAAATACTCGTTTGAAAGGCATAAAGTAGAATGATCATTAACTTTCTACAGATTTAACAAATTAATGATATACGAGGTAAAACTGTGTTAATGATGAAATCTGCTGATGGGATGGGGGTGTGGGGGTGACTCCCCAGTGATGGGAACGACGGTTTGTTTGGTTTGGTTTTTAATCGAATTATTACAGCGTTTGGAGTGGTGGTTCAATCGTATGGACAGGCACGGTCAGCGTCATGAAACGTTACATACCTACTTTATTTTCATAATTAGTTTTAGATTTTTGTTTAGAGGTTAGTAGTTTTTATTAACAGAGTAATTCACGTTAGTATTACTAAGCACTATATAGGTACCTGTGATTGTCGTAATCTCCATGTAAATTCATACTATGAGATGATAAAATACACCAGCAGAATGTCAGTGGCCGAAGTAAGGTAATCGTAATGTTTTTTATTTGAATTCAGTGAAATTGCTGATAGGTCACGGAATGTTGCCATTTGCCCAAATAGGTAATCTGATAAGATGGTAAAAGGACTTGATATTATCAGTTCACATATTTTACAAAACATTGTAAAATGAAATGGATGGATTGTATTAAATGTAATAATTTATACACGATATCTATTGGCAATAACTTACAATATACATTGGATGTTCAGCGGTTTTGTCCCTTACACTGATGAGTTTGGGGATAACCAACGTAAAAGTTAATCGTAATATTGTAGTATAACCTGACCACGGTTCGTCGTCGATCACCCCAGCACAACCCTCGGGGCGCCGCGCCGGGCGTTTGGGGACAGATGGCCTTTATTTCGTTTTTTCCGACTCAAGTGTTATAGATTTATTATTAAATACGAGTCGTGTTTATAACAAGCAATTAATTCTAATTCGACTGGATTTATTCACGCTTTGCTCGTTCATTTGGAGTATACCTGGAAGGAGCCCAGGCAACTCATTTATGTGTTGCCTATCCTGAGACATAGATGTTAAGTCTCGGTGCCAGTAATTACACTGCTTGTCTTGCTCTTCTCTCCGACACACAGCAAAAGCTGTTTCACGGGAGAAACAAGCAGGACGGTGGTACACCAAGATGGAGGAACAGCACAGCTCAACCCTCCCACCGGTTGCAGGCTGGTGTAGGGACATATGGTGTGGTATTTCACAATCAAGTCGATCTTAGTATTATGCACGTGAACATTAGACGTTAGTAATATAATTGTAGATCTCACAGGGAGACCGTCTTGGGGTCCATCGGAATGCTTAGCAAAGTACGGATGTGGAGTGATAATGATGATGTACACTTGGATCAATCGGCGGCTCGGCTTTACATCGGCAATCCCTCACTCGGTGACAGTGGCGTTTAGAAGAACGTCAAAAATAAATTCATAAACTCTGATGAGTTCAGTTTTAAAACGGCCCACAAGTGGACTTAAGATCGCGTGACCTTAAATATGCTGATTTTGGTTCAGGCCTTGACGTGGCGGTGGGGCTCTGTAGCCTAGGGTGAGCCCTTGGGCGAAGCTAATTGAGCCGAGGGGGCTCTTTGTACCCCTCTTATAAGAAGAGCAGGGCAAGGGGCGAGGACGGTAACCTCAACCCCATTGTACTGTCCCGACCTTGGGTGGGGTTGTTCTGTGGTGCGGGACAACCCCTCTGTGGAGGTGGCGTCGGTCCCTTGCAGGACTGACTAGCCGTCGAGGTGCCATGTCAGCTTAACAGATCCGGGGCACCTCACCAAAGGCGGCACTGGTGGCACTCGCCGGGTTTTAGTGGGTAGAGCTGCGTCCACTTACCATCTTTCGGGCGCAGCGAATCCCACATACCCGCCTAGGGAGACCCACTCCCCAGCCGGGATGCCTCAGAGTATTGCCCGGCGTAAAAGAGAAAAAAAGTAAATCACCCATATAAGTACAATTTAAATATTAAAATTTAAATGACAAAAATAATACGGTCTAATACTAAAATCAAATACCAATAGAATTAATGTCGAAAAAAAATTTTTAATTGGGGTTGATCTATGGTACGGGACAACCCCTCTGTGGAGGTGGCGTCGGTCCCTTGCAGGACTAACTAGCCGTCGAGGTGCCCTGTTTGTTTACTAGATCTGGGGCACCTCACCGGCATTGATGGCACTCGCCGGGTTTTAGTGGGTAGAGCTGCGTCCACTTACCAGTTTTCGGGCGCAGCGAGTCCCACATACCCGCGTGGGGAGACCCACTCCCCCGCGGGATGCCTCAAAGCATTTCTCGGCGTTAAAGAATAAAAAATTAGAGTATTTAGACTTCGACCGTCACTCTAAAATCTTAATACAGACCAAATGTAGGTACAAGACCATGGCACCACGAATTGATGATTTTAATGATATCTTTATTTAATGAGGACTACATTATATTATTCTTTAATTAATACAGTTCGTCATTCGTCCGTTTGTTCCCAATAACAATATAATTGATGTCACACGGCGCATGGCAACAGTGGCGAAGGGCAGCTGCAGCTAACAAAGGGTTGGTTGGGGATAGCTTTAAGCGTTAATAGTCGAAAAATATATTATTGTATCCTATGCGAGCTTGTCCCACATATTACTACACTTCCATAGCGTGGTTCTTCTAATGGATACATCAATCTATTAACATCGGTCAGTAGGTATCTAATGGTATAAGCGCGACTGTCCTATATTATATAAGGCCTTAGGCACTACAGTATGAATCCTAAATGAGCATGCGTCCTTAGCTTTTACTAGATTCAATTCGATATTTGATGAACTCAGAGCAGTATGTTCAAGAGATCGCTGCGATGTTTCATATCGACGACTCCTGGACGGTGATGTCCTAGAAGCAGGCCGACGAGCGGGTGAGAGAGGATGCCGCCGACGAGGCCTCCCCCGTGGGCGACGAACGGGGGTGCATAGCAGGCGCTTCTTAATGCGCCTCCAGTAATGCCCCTGTGCTCGTGTCGTGTTCAGGATGGGAACCAGGGCCCAGTATGGCACGACTGTGGGACGACTGCTTAGTAGCGGTCGGGCAGTCCCTCCGTACGGAGTAGTCTGGCCTTCGCCGGGGCCAGCCTGTCTCTGAGGTGATCCTGTTGCCTGCAAATCGGGGAGCGGCTGAAGACGCTCATAGTGGTTTTAGTTTACGGGTAGGCTAGGGCACTCCTAGGTGCGAGTCCCACATAGGGTCAGGATATACCCGAAATACATGCGTAAAAAGCATTTCCTTGCGATAACAAAAAAAGTATGTTCATGAGAAATATGAGTTACAGGCTATTTCTCGGTCGACATAATATGATTGTCTAAAGTCTACGCGAATTTTAGTCTTGACAGTTTACAGCAATTATGGTCAGAAGACTGTTCTTTGACTTTTCGCGAAAAAATTCGTTAAAAAAGGTAAGTACCTGTTCTTGGCTATTTTATAAGGTTATTAAATGACGTCGAAGCTTAACATATGAATGGGGCTGATGATCATGAATGCTTTTGCAGCATTCGTTGGGAACACGGAAGTAGCCGAAGTAGGACATGTAAAAGGGGATGGTAGCGTAGTGATAATAAATATGATCGCCTCTGTGTGTGGTTACTGGTTACTTGACAAAGATGTTTCGAGAAGTCGCGATTATAAACATGTGTTAGATACAATAAGAATTATTATATTAGAGTTCGGAAAATAAGTAGTCCGTAATATCCGTCAATCTCCTTTATTCCTTATAATTCTATTTACATTAATTCAATCTTCAGTATAAGCACTTTACTGAATTACATTAACCAATTATTCAAAGATTTAATATTGATACCGAACACTATGTATGCGGTCGGAGGTGTCTGTTTTACTCAACGGTCACCATCTTAATGCCCCTGCCGCAGCTACTTGCCGACGGAACACGCAACTTCCGTCCCCCTCTGTCAATGCTCAATGGTACCAATCGAATAAACATGAGACCGGAAGTTGCGTGTTCATTTATATTTCTTATATTACAAAATTATTACTTTTATTTTATATTAAATGAAATAATATAATTAAACATGTATTTTTGATTATCTAATATAATAATTCTTATAGTTTCTAACAGTCGGCCTTTCCTGATACATTTCGCGTCCACGAGAAATCTAGATTATTAGCGTTAAGTATTAATAATTATATTTTTTATTTTTAAATTTAATTAAATTAGAATAAAATATTTTAAGTCCAATCATACATAATATATGTACATATTTTGTGTTTCTTACTTTCAATTACATGGTTCATGGGGTATTGAGCCTCTATTACATCTTCGGTTGTCATATTATAGTCGAGCATACATTCTAAGATGGTAGGGCCTCAGACACATCCCCACACACCTGTCCCAACTGAGACCTCCGTCATATTCTCAGTCAAGCCTTTTAACTAAGATGGTAGGGCCTCAGACACATCCCCATACACCTGTCCCAACTGAGACCTCTGTCATATTCTCAGTCAAGCCTTTTAACTAAGATGGTAGGGCCTCAGACACATCCCCACACACCTGTCCCAAGCGAGACCTCCGTCATATTCTCAGTCAGGCCTTTTAACTAAGATGGTAGGGCCTCAGACACATCCCCACACACCTGTCCCAACTGAGACCTCCGTCATATTCTCAGTCAAGCCTTTTAACTAAGATGGTAGGGCCTCAGACACATCCCCATACACCTGTCCCAACTGAGACCTCTGTCATATTCTCAGTCAAGCCTTTTAACTAAGATGGTAGGGCCTCAGACGCATCCCCACACACCTGTCCCAAGCGAGACCTCCGTCATATTCTCAGTCAGGCCTTTTAACTAAGATGGTAGGGCCTCAGACACATCCCCACACACCTGTCCCAACTGAGACCTCTGTCATATTCTCAGTCAGGCCGGTAACTTATGACTTGATTTTCTTTTATTACTCACATTCGTAACAATCAATTAACAATCACTTTTAATTTACAAGCGTAATCTTCATCATCATCAATTACAATAAAATTAGAATATACGATTATCATAACCATATAATATTTTATAATCCTTTCCACTTACTGCATTTACATAATTATACATATTTTAATCAGAAATCAACCTAGCAAACTCGTGTATCAGACGGTGTCACAATTACTTGATTCATTAGACTCTGAGTCTGTTCTATTAAAAACTATCCATGGATATATTTTATTAACTGCAAAGATGACACTGAACTTTCTATTGCCTTTACGTGTAAGTGGGATATCTTCGATAACGTATCGATCATTATCTAAAACCTCTGCAATACGATAAGGGCCGCGAAGTTTTGGGGCCAGTTTCCTACTCCTACCTAGCGAAGATACTTCCCTTTCTACTCTAACTAGTTCCCCTACTTTATATGTCTTTTGTGTTATTTTCTTATTAAATTGTTCCTTTTGTTTCTCTTGGGTTTCACTAATATACTCGGTTATTACTTTTCTATTTTCTTCTACAGGTGTACAGTTTTCAATACCATCTGTAATACTTAATTCAAGTAGTGAACCCGTAGTACCTACTAAATCTAACCCAAACAAGGCTTGCGAATGACTCTTTGCCGTACCTTCATTAATTGTATTATTAAGTTCCCATTGAATTTCTGACACACATTCATCCCATACGTTCTCAGGTTTATTATGATTACAGGCAGTTAGTGAACTTACGTACGGTACTTAAGTACAGTACGGTTGTATCTTTTCACTTAGCCATTTGCCCAGGGAGTCGCAACAGTTGAATAACTTGCTTAACTCCAAGCGAAGATAAATAATTTTGAAAGCTCACCGCAGTAAAACGGGTATCTCTATCGGAGATTACTCTTTTGGGGACACTAAACGTATGGAAGTAATGTTTCATTGCTTTAATAGGATAAACTGATTTAGTACTCTTTACTGGAGTTAAAACGGCAAATTTTGTGAATACGTCAATAATAACAAGTAAGTAAATATGCTTTCGCTTGCTGCGTCCAAAAGGGCCTAAATTATCGATATGTAGGATATGAAAGGGTCGATCAACCTTTTCTATAGGATGTAGGAACCCTGCCTTTTCCCTGTTGGTAATTTAGCACAAGTGCATTATAAACACGCTTGTTCGTATTCCTTTATAAATCTTCTCATTTTGGCAAACCAATAATTCGTTTTGATCCTATCTCATCGTGGTTAGACTTTAACACCTACCAACGCACACCTTTTGGAACCACCCAACGATCAGTCTTTAGTTTTCCTATATAATAGTCCCTTCTTAACAATAAAATTATTTTTAATTTCAATAATATTATCATTCCCTTTATCACCTAGTATATTAATAATGCGTTGTAAATCGGGGTCATCTTGTTGTACGGTAGCTACCCAATTGGTGTCAATTTGTCTAACATATACATTGTCAGCTTCATCTGACGCGATAGGATTCCTACTAAGCACGTCCAAATGAGACATAGTTGAACCTGGCTTATATATATTTTGGGAATCAAACTCTTTCATAACATTCCACCAACGTGCTACCCTAGATAATGTGTCTTTCTTTTCAAATGTTGCCCTTAGGGAATTACAGTCAGTTACAATAGTAAAGGGGATGCCTAACAAATAAACCCTAAGCCTTTGTAATGAAGTTATAACGGCTAACGTTTCTAAGTCATAAGATGCGAATTTAGCTTCCTCTGGGGAGGTCTGTCTACTATAGTAAGCTACGGAACTAAAGGGAGCCTCTTTATTCGGCCTTTGCATTAGAATACCAGCCACGCCAACTTTGGATGCATCCGTATGTTTTCCGGGTTTCATCCTCGGGGTTATAAAATGAGAGAATGGGGCCTTTTACTAACTCACTCTTTACCGTTAGGAACGCAGTCTCTTCCGCACTACCCTATTGCCATTTAACGTTATTTCTCAAGAGCTGGGTCATTGGTTTAGCGATAAAAGAAAACCCTTTTATGCACTTGCGAAAGAAACTGGCTAGACCTATAAAATGTCTGACCTTATGTTGATCATCAATGCGCGGAAGTGGATAGTGCTCTTTGACAGTTTTCTTATTGAGTGCCCTAAAATCAATACAAAGCCGATAATCGCCGCCTTTCTTTTGTACGAGTATAGTCGGAGACGCGAATTCGGACGTGGACTGTCTAACTATACCAGACTCTTCCAGCTCCTGGACCATATTACGAACAACACTACGTTCAAAATATGCTAAGCGGTATGGCCTGTAAACTACGGGTTTTGTATCATTAAGTTTTATTTTCATCTCTGCGTTTGATATACAACCTAATTCTTTAGGAGAAAATGCAAAACAGTATCTATAGTCATTTAACAGTCCAGTCAGTCACGACACATGATTCAATATCGTCATCAACTTGTCTCATAGTGCTATTCTATTACCGACGTGTTAATACTACCATCAGGCCTATGTCGAACACTATTCACCTCCATCATATCAATGATTAATTATAATGGTAAACCTCGGAATAGTAACTTATCAGAAATCAGATCCAACCCGGTCGAGTCACAACCCTTCACAACTACCTTCCCAATCCCATTAACTACTCTAACTACACTCTGCAATGCTTCGTATTTCCCTTTGGGATCTTAACAAATACTAGATTCGATAAATAAATCCCCGGTAAACTGATTTGGTGTGTACATCAACTATTGTATAGCCGCTAACCCGTGTTGATTGAACAACATATAATCCTACATCCTTTAACGACTTGCCAGAAAATTTAAGTGTGTCGTTAGCTTTATAAACAATTACATGGTCTTGTTCCGTGAATGTTTGGCCTAAAAGTAATGGAACTTGTAATAAATGGTCGGGCACTATAAGAACTTCTACTATGGCACTGGTTGTATCGACACTATTTCGACTTTACATTTCCCCAAACAATTGAACATACTACCCCCGAACCCTCTTAGTACCGGTTAATCGGACATAGACCAAGTATCTACTAACGCCCTGGCTATAAATTCGCGTAACATAGTGAATTGACTTCCAAAGTCAATGAAACATTTTAAGTTATGACCGTTTACAGTGGAGTCTTTAAAGTACTTTAAATCGTTATCCTCTTTACAAATTTTCATAACAGACTTGGTACTAGTATTGCTAGTTTGATTTGGGCAATTATCTACTAAGTGACCTATTTAGTGACATCCCGTACACCGCTTGAGATGCTGACTACATTTAAAGAAAGGATGACCTTAGTTCCCACAGTTACAGCATTTGTTCGAGAACCTATTAGTACCTGTATTGTTTCTACTACCAGGTTCTTGTAAAGATTTGTGTGTATGTGGTTGTCTGTTGTCGGACCTACCTGGCTGCAGAGATATATTATTATCTATTTTCCTTGTTACTTTTATATTTCTAAGAAATTAATAACTTATCCGGTTCCATGAACTGTGCTGCCTCTGCACTGGGTCTACTGCATTATTTTAAAAAATATTACAGCGGTTAAATAAAACCATTTTCTGATGATAATATTTTTCTAAGGAGTCTCCGTATTTGGCTCTGCAGGCAAGCATGTCCGTCAACAGTTACCATAATTTCCATTACTTGGAAACGTTAATTTAAGTTTATTTTGCCATTCATCCCATGAAAACAGTAAGTAAGTAAGTAATCTTGGTACCATTTCTGCGCCAAGTCTACTAATTTAGGTAGGGCAGCTAGGCAGCTAGCTAGCTAGGGCAGGTAGGGAACTGTCGCTGTCCAGTTATACATTTTAGCGCATTCATTAACTTTAGAAATCCACGAGTCAATGGTTTGATTTCTCTTAGATAGGTCAAATTCGGGCAAAACGTTCATGACAGGAAAACGTTCATTACCATTATCTGTTTTCATGATTTGAATAAGCTCCATAAACGTCGAAATCAATACATTATTACTATAATCAGTTCCTACTTGGCATACCGGAGTATTTGTTTCTGCTGTAGCTAGCGGCGTTACAGGCTGTTCCACATTAGGGTTGTTTTGAGCCGCTGTCGGTTGAGACGGAGGTTGGGCTCCGTGTGGTAGCTGTGGTGTACCGCGACGGCGGCTGAGGAGTCTATTAACACCGCGGCTGCGGTCTCGACGACGTCTGCGACCGTGACTACGGTCGCGGCTTCGGCTCCGGCTCTGGCTCTGGCTGCTCCCACTGTCACTCGATATCGATCTCCTTACGCGTTGCGTACGCTTAGAGCAGACGCTTACAGACGCGTCAGAGGCCGGGATTTATTTTTACGACCCATTTCTGAAACTGATATATAATAACAAGTATACGTCCTTAATTAAATAAATAGTTGATTATGAGTACTATAGGTTATCAATAGTTAATTATTAGATCATAATTTCATTTAATTTAATGGATTAATTACTAGTAGGTTTTCATATTATTATTAACTTATATCACACACCATAGCTATTATGGTACCATGAACAAGGCACTAATTTTAGACACCACCATTGTTCCACATTCTTGTGATGAAATAAATGATATTAATTGATTTCTATAAATTTTTTTTTTTAAATTGAGCAAAAAAAAAATAAGTGTCTAATGAGGGTAGTCAATAAAACACGACATCAATATAAAATAAAATTCATCGGTAATTAGTAGAAGCGAAGTACATTCGTAACATTTGCTTACATGTCGCTATATTTTAAAATTCAAACTATCTTCGCGAATATAATCACGATATAGGAATTGTCTATTATTATCTATGTACATCGAGGAATAATTAAAATAAAAGAACCACGTCTGTTAATCTTAAAAATGTGGGTATATAATAGAAAAAACATAAAAAAATAATACTAATAAAGCATATTACGTAAAAGAAAATAATAACCACAAAATGCTGTACCTTTTGGGCGAAAAGTCCTTCACGAAAGTGTGCTTATCACGTTCTTCGCTATATCCCGCTTCTGAACTATTAGAGTTCGGAAAATAAGTAGTCCGTAATATCCGTCAATCTCCTTTATTCCTTATAATTCTATTTACATTAATTCAATCTTCAGTATAAGCACTTTACTGAATTACATTAACCAATTATTCAAAGATTTAATATTGATACCGAACACTATGTATGCGGTCGGAGGTGTCTGTTTTACTCAACGGTCACCATCTTAATGCCCCTGCCGCAGCTACTTGCCGACGGATTACGCAACTTCCGTCCCCCTCTGTCAATGCTCAATGGTACCAATCGAATAAACATGAGACCGGAAGTTGCGTGTTCATTTATATTTCTTATATTACAAAATTATTACTTTTATTTTATATTAAATGAAATAATATAATTAAACATGTATTTTTGATTATCTAATATAATAATTCTTATAGTTTCTAACAATTATATTAGATAATCATAAATACATGTTTAATTATATTATTTCACTTAATATGTAATAAAAGTAATAATTTTGTAATATAAGAAATGTAAATGAACACGCAACTTCCGGTCTCATGTTTATTAGATTGGTACCATTGACAGAGGGGGGGAATGGAAGTTGCGTGTTCCGTCGGCAAGTAGCGGCGGCAGGGGCATTAAGATGGTGACCGTTGAGTAGAACAGACACCTGCGACCGCATACATAGTGTTCGGTATCAATATTATAAACTTTGAATAATTGGTTAATGTAATTCAGTAAAGTGCTTATACTGAAGATTGAAATAATGTAAATAGAATTATAAGGAATTAAGGAGATTGACGGATATTACGGACTATTTATTTCCCGAACTCTAATACATGTTTGAAAGTTATGTGTAAATTGTATTATACACATGTACATTTATTAATTTAGAATTAAAATTTAAAAGAAATTGAAAATGTATGACTCACCAAATAAATTATGATATAATAAGTATACTAAAGGAATGATTCATGAACCGAAATGTAAAATAGTGACCCTCGATCTCGAAATTTGCCAAAACGCAAGAGGTTTCATAATCAAAAAGTTAAAAACCCGATTACAATTAATTCATGAACAATTACACCACGATAACCTAGTGCCGGGTCGGTAAGAACTTAAGTCCGGGTACCTAACGATAGTTTTAGGAAATGTTTTAAATGTCGGGTGAAAGTGTGAATGTTGTTTCACAATAACAAAAAAAAAAACGTTAAGTACAATATTATAGAATATAGGTAGGTATGTAATGAACTAGAATATTTAACGTTTAAATTCACCATGATCAATCCGTGTCCGTGTATAGTAGGTAGTAGGTACCTTTGTAGCTGAACACAGGTGACGCCATTGTAAATCGCTTTTATAAGGCCATCTTCAGCCAATGGTCGGGCACTATGTACCTATATATAGTCCTAAATAACATAGTGCCTCACACACAAAGTGAGGCCATACTTACTATGTCATGTTGCCCTGGACAATAGTCCTAGCTGAGAAGTGAGGCCAGTTCCGTAAAAAATAAAAACTTTTAAGTTTTAAGGCGGGCCGGGGCAGAGGGCTATCCGAACTGGATGAATATGGGGCTCCGCTCGGCACTGACACCGCTTCCAAAGACCGCGTCCAGCGCTTTCTCAGCGAGTGAAAACACGTAGGTATTTATTTAATTGAAGATTATTATAGTATAAGTTTTATTGTACAAAACCTTATATTACCCAAATAAAATAGTTTTTGTCACCTCATTATTGACCTATCTTTGCAATTTTAATGGAGAAAAATATAATCGTAATCGTATAAGAACAACAACAACGAAATGTAAATAAAGGAGTTTAAAATAACATATATTTTTTCCAAAACTTAAATCGTCTTAGTTTCTAAATAAAACATAATTCAAAAATGCCGTTTAAATCGGGAAATGCCCGCCTTACCCCACTGGCCACTGCCATCGTCTCTATGCAGCAGACATGTCGTAACAAGTCCGAACATGATCGGTCATTTGACCCGGACGGCCTGGCCTGCGGACGTACAATGTAAACTTCACTGACTGGTCGCGGGTTCGAGTCCCGCCACGATAATTTGTAAGATAAAGATGTCTGAACCGGGTCATGAGCGGTATTTTGAATGCTATGAAGCTTTCTTTAATTAAATCTGCAGTAAAGTAAATATTTGAAAGAGGTCGAACAGGGGACGGCAACCGGCTGTTGATGACGATCATTATGAAATATTATAACATTGATTTGTCTATATTTAGCTCACAAGAACTGACTAACAAATAAACATTTTACAGGTCAGATTGATGACCTCTGTGGCTCAGTGGCTAGCGTGTTGGCGCTCTAGCCGGAGGTTGTGGGTTCAAATCCCGCCAGGGAACAAAAATTTTCTGTTCCTGTGTCATGGATGTGTATTATATAATAAAAATCTTAAATATATGTATAGTATAAAAGTATTAAATATATTTCCTTTGTCTGGTACTCGTAACACAAGTTCTTCGAGAACTTATCACGGGACCAGATTGACGTGGTGTAAAAGCGTTCATAGATATTATTATTATAGGTCAGATTCAAGTTTTTATCGGACCCTTGTTTTGTATAAAGTTGTAAAATGAAGTACAAACAGACATACCTACATATAACAGCTTTGATATAACAACAACAATAAGTTTATCGCGACTGTTATAACATATTATTATACGTTTGGTGATAATATTGTGTTTGTAATTTAATAATGAACATTTACACTGATAAGATAGTAAAGCGCGTGTATTTTTATCTATATAATTACTATATAAATTGAGGAGATTGCATGTTTCTTCTACATCCTCAACACCTTTACCAGATAAAGAACAAGCAGGGGTGATGGTAAGTTACCCAGACTCCAGGGAAATGCTTGAAAAGTCAAATCTTAATCTTCAATCGAAATCTTAATCTTCAATCATAAAATCTTAATCTATTATGGAAGAAAAAAAGCTTATTAAATAGGGGGAAAAGTAAGTTTCATAGAGAAAGAACAGACGAACAGGACAAGAGTTAGGTAGGGCCATGGTAGGGCATTGGATTCTATTCTACTCTTATGCTAAAACAGTGCTATTTCACGGCAGTAAGATCGGTTACGGCCTTGGAGATGGTGTCATAATTATCAGCCCGTAACTACACTAGTTTAATAAACGAAACGGCCAAATTCAATTTCCAATGCAATTCCATACCCAGGCAAACCTATTACGGTAATACACTTAGCAACAGCTACTGTTTATCCGTCTGTGAGCGTGACTGTCGGTGTCACTTCACACACAATACAATATGCACGTTATTACGACGGTTTCAAGTCGAGTTTAGTTTGTTCGTCAACTATTTTCTCTAATGTTTTAAAACTCCACAAACAATTGAAAGTGAGCTCTAGTAGAATGTGATTCGGTTTAAAATGGCATGAAATAAATTTACATTAAACTGTTACAATGTCAGAAACGTCGTGTTTCTCGTATTGTAATATAAACTGTATATATTAAGAAATAAGGTGTATATTGAGTATGTTGGTAGTGGTTCTGAATTGTATTGAAATGTTGGCTATATTTTTGGATGTAAAAAACAATGAACAAAGAGAATAATCGATAGGGTGACCACACATTCGTTGCAGTTCATTAATATTTATTATTTAACATTATATGGATCTTGTCGTTCGTTAGGCCCGGGGACGATTGCGGCCTGATAATGACTATGATAAAATAAAATATCAAAATCAGTAAATAGTTTGTACTGATTACAGTTTTCAAAGTTTCATCTATATGCGAATATGATAAAGCTGATGTAGGTATGTGTGAATGCATTAACCTCGGGAAGTACCACTTGGATTTGAATCCTTTTCACTTTCGATAGCCCGATCATTGGGCCTGGTGAAATTGTGAATATCTAGTAGTATTTACCAAGATAAAGTTATATTAATAAAAGCCAGTTTAAAACTGGACTAACCTCTGATGTAGAAAGTCAATTAGAAATTCTAGCCAAACCCGTAGTTGAATTTAAAATAGTCCTTGAAATGCATACGTGTGGACTATCTATTATAGCTGAGCTTTCTTTTGTTCAAGCTAAAAGGGTTGCTTAATTACAAACGAAATGCTCTGGGTAACGGGTTCGAAACCCAGTTAGCGATAATGGTAATACGAATCAGATTGACTGGGGGAGGAAACGAAGTTACAAAAAAATTATGTTCCCGGGAACGTTTGGAAGGGCTTTCAAAAGATTTATCTTTAATACATAGGTCACAAAATAAAAAGTTAAAATACAATTGTTTTGAGGTCAGTAAAATTTTAAAGAATGTGATAACATTGTAATATTATTTGTGATGGGTTTTCAGGTTTAACAGTGAAAAATGAAAATTTGACATAACTTTTTCTGGTTTTGAATCCATGACAGATCGAAGTCCTCAACAATGGTATACTTAATACAAACTTATCAAAATCTGCAGATTTATTATTAAATATTATTAATACAGCTTTCAGTGTAGATGCAAGATGTCATGTCCATTTTACCACATACAGTGTTCCACTGTGGTTCCACCTAAGGTGTATTCGGTAGGCCTCTTGGCCGTTTATCAATGTATCGAGTGGTAGGACCGGTACTCGGTAGGGCTTTAAATCACTCGAACGGCCCAAATATCGACCTGACCCACGCACCAATTACACGCTATTGGTGAACCTCACAACGTTTTTATAACGAAGAGAATGGGTGAATATGCACTCTGTATAGTTTCTGCGATAAAATCCAACAACTAGGTTTAAGTGTGGTATAAGTCTTGGTAAAATCAAATTATACGATAAGTATTAAGTAAGTGCCCTATTTTTTGATGACAAAATTTGTAATATGTCATTTCAATAGGTAATTCAAAATCTCAAAGGTTTTTAATGTATATATTAATTAAGATTATTGTAAGTAAGTACCTATATTTGTAAAGTATGTATGTAATGGGTTTAGATAAATAGTATATTATGTAACTAACACTGGCTATTCAAAATAAAGCTCTAATGTGATTATCAAGTTACAAGTTGTTTTAATATATTTGATGGGTTTAGGTTTGATTATGTAAAGTGAAGTGATGGACCGTGGCGTACAGACGGACGACGGACAGACGGACAGACGGACAGACGGACGGACAGACGAACGGACGGATGGACGGACGGATGAAGACGGTGCGTCACGCTCGCCGCAAAACATTTATGGAAGGCATTCAATAAACTTCGAGCCATTTCTTCAGATCTGGAAGTTTTGACGTTTCTGAGAAAGTACAGCAGTGAGCATGGTGATAGCGATGTTATAGTTGAACCAGAATAGGTTTTAGAAAACTAAATACGTATATGCCTCTAATTTCCTATACCTCTTACTAAATGTGAGAGTACGAAGCATACAGCTAGCAAGTTACATTTATTATACGTGCATCAAGTTTAAGCTATTTTATGTATTTTATTATCACTATACACGAATATATTCGCATTTTCTCCTTAATCATATACATAAATGAATATCTTCGTCTATTTTCGTTTCAGCTAGTATTTGCACACAATCCATACAATACGTCCCTTTCATAAATAAAAGTCAGATTTAAAATTTATTTGCTAAAAATTGTATATCCCCAGCAGTAGCGGGTATAGGTTCACCCTAATGTTGTGGGGCAGTAATTACCAAACTACCACGCAGGTTTAACATTGGTTTCGTTGTCATGTTAAGCTATCGTTTACTATATTCATTATTATTCGTAATTACAGCTCTTTTGTAATGAACATCACTCCAACAAAATGCCAGTTTGGTAATTATCATAAAATCGCGATATGAACACATGAACTTTTTATTTATTACTAGCTGTTGCCCTTAACTTCGCCCGCGTTAGCTTTGATTTACAGCCGTATCCGGAGCGATGATGATTATTTTTGTAGCCTATATTACTCCCTATAACATCAGCTATCTGCCAGTGACATTCCCGTCAAAATCGACCCGGCCGTTTTAGAGATTAGCCAGAGCAAACAGACAGATAGACAGACAAACAAAAATTGTAAAAAAGTATTTTGGTATATGTACCGTGTTAACATCCATATGCATTTAGTAAAAAAACGGTTATTTTAATATTACAAACAGACACTCTATTTATCTGTAAAGATTTATTGGCACCATTTCTTAGTGACTTCTATTATATGAAGTGTTTCAACTGCTACAGGTTAGTTCAAGGGAATAAAGAAATTTTGATTTTTTTTACTACAAACTGACATGGCAAGTTTTGTTATATCTAGGCGAAAATCAAACCCAGATCCATACCTAGCTCTCGAAGTCGTGTTTCATATTACTTATAATATAAATGTACGAGCCACAAATGGAATCATATTTGCTCTCCCGCCTCCCCCTGTGTAATGGGGGAAGGCAAATAAGATATTATATTTAGAACGAGGTTTGAATCGTAAAATTTGGTTAGGAAGTTATGTCGTAAATGTATCAGGGCCTCCACACAAGCCTCCTATCCCGAAGCAGCTGCGGGCGTGACTTTCATCTGTCAGTCGGGATGGTTTATTTTAATCGTAAGTTATGGGCACGGTCATCAATTTTTTTTTTATTCATGAGTTCAACAGGAGGTGCAAGTCACATAAATCACTTTTCATCGTGATCTCAAGCTCGTTCACACTGTACTACGCTTTAACTGCAGGTAAATTGACTCATAGCTCAGTGTTTTATATTTTTGACATCCACAAGAACTGTTAATGGCTTATTTTAATCACTCAGCTGATATATAGTAGTATACATATAGCATAGTGTCTCACTACTGGAGAAACTCTACAAAATACTTATAAATAACATTTAACCTTCTTGGTATCTTGTGTGACACAGACAAGTTCCATTACCTAGGAGTAGGTTAGCATGGCATATATGTAAATTGCAAAAATGCATGACAGTGTACAGAGGAAGTTGATACAGTTATCAGTCGGGTATGCCCTTGCGAGATAAATTCACTGATAAGCTACATTGCAAATTTAGCCGTGAAAATACTAGTTTGTGTTGTTATCTCAAAGAAAAACCCAAATAGCAAGGTATAAAGAAGTCTCCAGATATGGATTCTATTTATATACAGAAACTAGCTGTTGCCCGCAGCTTCGCCCGCGTTAACTTATATTTACAGCCGTATCCGGAGTAATGATGATTATTTATGTAGCCTAAGTTACTTTGTATAGCATCAGCTATCTACCAGTGAAAGTCCCATCAAAATCAGTTCAGCCGTTTTAGAGATTAGCTAGAACAAACCGACATACAAAAATTGTAAAACAATTTATCTGTAACTGGTATCCACGATACCCTTTGCTGATAGGACATATTATTTGATTTGTAAGCAGCTCTACGACTGTTCATAAGCACATATTTCTTAAAGTTGAATTAATTTTATATTCGTATTATGTTTGAAAATTAATTCAAGAGATGGATCAAATAGAGATATTATAATGTCGGCCTGTTGTTGGAGCTAGGCGGTAGTAGCTGGTGATAATGATGGTATAGGAATATAGGAAGTATAATAAAAGTTGAAAACAAAGTTGACAAGCCGAAACTTCCAGAACGTTCTATTTCATTAATTAATTATTATACTAATACAATATACATTAATTAACTAACCTTATCATGTCTTATCGTATAAATAAAAAACATAATTGTCTTTAAATTTTTATTGTCAAAACAACCGTATGATACATTAGTCATTAAACATGCTTTAAACCATATAATATATTCTTCATTGGACTCCAAAAGAGCATTTAAACACAGCACGCCGTCACAGATATGCAGTGAACAATACTGGTTACACTTGTGCAATGGGAATTGTTTTACAAGAGCTTGTGACACTCGCTTTTATCACTAATTTACCATAAAACAAGTTTTTGAAAAAAGTTGAAGCTAATTAACAAATATTTTACATGTATTTTTAAAGATAACAAACAGTGCTAGAAAAAACAATAGCTAGAAACATGTAACAAGTGTTTTATTAAACAATGATAAATAATTAATCGTTTGTGTATAAAAAAATAAATTTTGAGCAGAAATTAAAGCTAAATAATTATTATAACGTACATTTACTAAATATTATACTGGTTTGACGTAAAAAATCACTACGTGTACGAATTTAGCGCATTTTGGCACAAAGTGAAAGAAAAAATGTTTCTTGTCACAAAATATGTCACGTACACGTTGTACAAAAAGTTCATGAACAAACGAAATGGAAATGACATGTTCGTTTATTTTTAGCCCCTGCTCTTAAATAACGTTCCTTACTGGATGGAGTTCGAGCAAACTTGTCTACATTACTTCATATGCGATTTCATTAAAAAACAAAATCATATGACTTTTTTGTTTTAAATTATGCTACGTTTATTTAATTAGTCTAATTATTTATAAGTACTTATTGGAAAACAAAGGCAAATAAGATGTTATGTTATTATTTTTTTGTATTTAACGTTACAATAACGTTAAAATAACGATAATTGACTAGAGGAGAATCAATAGTATATTCCATTTCAGTGCAGGCACCCACTGAAATGGAATAAAGGATTTTCGTATTTATTTTACTTATACACACTTTTATAACATTATTTAAACTAATACTAATACATTCATATAACATTTCTTTAAGCGTATTAATGTAAAAACACATTTAAAGTACTTTTCAACCCCAGCTATAAATACTCCAAAATGCTCCCGGGCGAACAAAGAATGGTTTTTGTGGCTTTTGTAAGAGTTACGGATCGAAGGGACCGATTCTTTTTACATAACTTTTATGTGGTCGTATCATTACTATATATTTAAGTTTTTTTTTTAGTTTTTGTGTGTGAGTTTAGATAATTTATAATTATAACATAATAAGTAATAATTACATCGACAAAGAACCCAAATAATCTAATCATTTTTTTTTACGATACGCATACTCCTCACCAGATATATTTTTGGAGACAATAAATGTAATACAATAAATTTACCACACGTTTTTAATAAAAGACAATTTACAAAGCGGAAACCTATCAAATTGAACAAGGAACAAACATAAACATGTCAACTTTAATAACAAGAAATATAGTTTGTCGACACCTATGTTTACAGCCATTTATTTTTTACTTCTAATAATACTTTATTAGAAAAAAATTATAGCACCCATTAAATAAATCATATCTTAATACAATATCGAAGTTTTGGTAATATTATATCATATAGTTACGACAACTTAACCTTACGTAAGCCGTTTAATATTTTAAGGAAAACAATAAAAACTTAACTAAAATAAGTATATAGTTCGATATACTTATAATATAACGGAATTTTCTAACAAAGAACTTTCCAAACCATTATCTATTTCCTGTTTTAGTTTGAAGCTGTAGAGTAACCATACATTTTTAAACCATTTCCATCAATTTAGGCAACAAATAACCTTTTTGTTTAGATTTTTTTCCTTCTCGAAAACGACAAAATGAACTATTAAAATAAATAATAAATGTAATTACAATCATCACAATGCGACAGTTGTTCGAATCCCAGTGCTGCATGCCACTGGATCACGTACACACAACTCCCAGAAGGTTCCATACAATGGGTACCTGTTCTTGGCTCGACACAAAGTATTTTTTTACAAGATGAAACACGTTTCGTCTTGTCCCTCACGTATGTATGAACAGGACTTTATCATCTAGTTTTTTTCACGTGTTTTAGTGAAAATAAATTCAGCTCAAAACACACCAGTTTATTTGCAATTTTTTATTGCACTCATTGCTAAGATTGGTTTCCTTAATGTGGCTTATCAGTTATCATTATATAAATATACTTTTAAATTGGTAAGTCGGAAATATTAATATTATCACTATCTACAAATTAATGAAGTTAGGTAATCTGCTGTATTTACTTTAAGCACGATTATTTTTGAGCGAAATACTGACTTTTTTTTCGGATTGATCTACGCTAATGGGCCTAATGCTTCTTCGGTTTGTTATAAAAGAAAAACTAACTGCACTGAGTTAGTAAAGACATACTTCTAACTGTACGTCTTAACGAAATAAAGTCTTCCAAAAAATATTCTTTATTTTAACAATCACCTTTTTGACACTTTGAAAGTACATTTGTCACAAAAAACTAGACCTGTCACATAACTGGTTTTTAATTAGTAATGATAATGAATAGTGCTATTAAAGAGATTAAAAATAGTCAATCATTTTAAACAATATAAAAATACATTCGATCATATCGTAATATATTAAAAAGTTATAAAAACAGCTGTAATCATGTATTATTAACACGTTATGAGCGTGTTTTCTGATTAGTTTCGCTGTAATGAGTCACGGCACTTCACAGTCCAAGGCCAAAAAGCCGGCCGGTCTGAACCAACCATTTTTTACCTTTCTTTTTTTACCGCGTTCGAATCACGATAACCGTTCGAGGATTGGGTTGCTAGGCGAATTGTAGCAAAAAACGACCATCGACTTATTGATTTTTATTTCATCCAACAAAAACTTTTGGTCATTTTCACTTCACTTTTCTAGAATGTACCTACTGATAATGTTGCTATAAAGAGGTTAATGTGTTTTATTAGTTATACTAATAATTACTATTTCCTATTTAAAAAACACATCTGAAAATAACCAGTATCGTCGAAGTGGTCCTACGTGTTTAAGGTTTACTGTTTTAATGGCTGTTGTTAACGACCTCACTTCCGATAATACTGGTTCTGACTCTACTGTGTAAATCTTATAACACCGATTTTATTATAGGTTTTCACTTCATCGAAATCTAGCACTTAGATCGTAAAAAAAATATATCTACACAAAGTGCTCAATTTGGCATTTTTTTATAAATTTGATAAGTTATAAGTACCTTAACAATAAAACATCCAAGTAATAAAGATAGTGGACAACTGTTATACATAATATAAAAACATTGTCACAAGTCACAACAGTTCACGTAAAAAAATCTTATCTTAAATTATCTTTCGGAAAGTCCTCGGAAAAATAATGGCCAATACACATAATAATACTTCACATAATAAAAACGTAATATATATTTTTAACCTATTTTATCATTATTTTGTGTTACTTTTATTGTTTTACAGTCTAACTTCAGCAATAATAATACTTCGTCTGACGGTTACAAAACCGTGTCGTTAATTGTGAACTTATTACAAAAGAGAAAATATATAAAGAAAGTTCTCGACGGCTGATGCAATACTTAACTCAATTTGATTGAAATGGTTTAAACTTGTATTTGTACGTACACAATATAACATTGTAAGTCTACAGACTGTTGCCAAGTGCCACTCTCTGGCTGGAGCTTGTGAAAAATTACAAAACCCATTGTTTTGAACAATGGTTTAAATGTACATTTGCATTTCTGTAATAAATACTCGTAATTGAAAAATAATTTCGAATAAATTATGCATTGTTTGACTTTATCATTGTTAATTTCTGTTGCAGTTATGGACTAGCTACAAAATAGATATTTGGCCTTTGTTAACACAGTCGATTATTAACTAAAAATTATTGAAAGTTTTTTAAACAACACTCGCATATTATTGTTACACTCTTGTATAGGATTTATCAGTTTTGTTATCGTCGAGTTTTGTAAACTATCGCGGCCACCACGAAAAACGGGTCGACGCCGGCCGGCTTTTCGTCGGATGCCGGTGCGGAGCAACGCGGAGACGAGCGTCCGACCGCGGGAACGAACGCAACTGGCGCGCGGGGCCCCCGCGCCCGGCCGCGGAGAGACTCCCCGCACC
Organism: Helleia helle; assembly: GCA_963853865.1. NCBI lineage: Eukaryota > Metazoa > Arthropoda > Insecta > Lepidoptera > Lycaenidae > Helleia > Helleia helle. The sequence continues at coordinate 18,459,482 of OY971432.1, read as the reverse complement.
TCCGCACCCGCCGCTCTATAAATACCTCGCACTCGTCCCGGCACCGTCAGTCCGTCACAGAAAGCGATAGGGTCGGGTGGGTCGAGTAGTAAGCCGGGGGCGAGAAACGAAGCCCTAAGTTTACGAGTTCAGATCTGATGCGGTGTCGTTAGCCTCGGACATATTCTCTCCTATCGATCTCCAAACGCCAGCTAGTCGCCGGGGGTAGCCGGTAGTCGAGTGCGCATTCTCAGTACAAAAGACACTTGTGATATTTTTCTAGTATACAAGTTCCGGAGCGGAACGTTTAACTTTCGTTTTTTAAAAGTGTACAATATAAGTAAAAATTTGGAAAACATGGAAATCCTGCCGGTCACGAGCCAGTTTAACGTGGGATTCAGTGGTGAAAAAGGTGAGCTTAGTTTACTTTCTATTTGGTGGGGGGGCGGCTTTCTAACCGGCGTCAGCTGTTGCCAGGCGGCGCGCGCACCGCCGCCGCGCTAACCGCTAGTTAACTCGAGATAAACCAACCGGTGATACCGAGCCGTCACGTTCAGCTGATGCAACAGCTGTTTTGTGGCGTCCTCGCCTGTCAACATTGTCATTGTCTCAGTTTCGCTTAGAATTAGTCGGTCGCGGTGTTTGTGAACGTAATGTTGACGGTGTTCTCTGTTGTTGCAGCATGGAGTGGGCCTCAGTGGCGAGAGAGCGCCGGGGGTGTGGGGGTGACGGAGGCAGCGCTGGCGGCGCGGCTGGAGCGCGAGCTGCGCGCGGCCAAGGGTGCGAGCGCACTGGCAGCGGCAGAGGTGCTGGTGCCGGCGGAGCTGCTGGCGCGGGCGGCGCGGCGCGCGCTGGCGCTGGCGGAGGGCGAGCCCTGCGGCGCCCGCGGGGCTGCCGTAATCGTGGACGTGGCGGGCCGCCGCCTGGCCGCCTTCCAGCTGGACCCGCACTCTCTCACCACGCACGAGATACACCTGCACCTCGAGCACGACGCCACCAACTGGACGAGCCTGTTGCCGCAGTTCTTAAAGTGAGTACACCCACTACCCGAACACTGCACGACTTTGTCGAAATTTTACTTAAAGTCAACAATCACTTAGGCTTTCCCAATTATCTAAAGAGAACAATAGTTGTGTATTCTGTACCGAATGTCATTACAGATGGAACAGCATCAAATTTATATTTTAAATTTTTTTGTAACTTCTTTGTATTCACTGGATCTTAGTGATTCTTCTTCGATGAAACTAATGAAGTTCTTTTTTGCAGAAATTTAACGCGAGGCGGCACCATCATCATCAGCCCCCAGTTCACGATAGAAAAGAAAAAACTGTTCCGGAGCCAGGCGGAGTGAGGCGGGGGAGGGGGAGTGAGGCAGAGTGGGGAGGAGTGAGGCGGAGTGAGTGATATAGTCGACTGATTGCCCTCCTCGATCTACGTATCGTTATTTTAACAAATATCAATATTATTATATGTATATTAATTATATTATATTTTTAATAAGAGAAAAAAGCACAGCGTGATATCTAATGTATAGATGTAGTATAAGCGCCCGCGCGCCGCCGCCGTCGCCCCGCCGGGGGGATGCTAACCGCGCTTTGTGAGCACAAAGTGTAGACGTTTGGTCGGCGCGGCGGCGGCGGCGGCGGCGGCGCGTGCGCAGGCGGGCGGCGGCGAGCGTCGATATCTACGTGTCCTCCTCCCTCGCCCCGACCCCCTCCCCAGCCCCACCCCCGCCCCACCGCAGCGCGCGCCCCGCCCGCGCGTCCGCCGTCGCCCGCGTGTGCTGTACGTACGGCGGCCGGAGCGCGCCATGATCTCATCGCCGCCGCGCGTGTGATGCGCCGGAGCGACTTTAGAACGTATTCTGTCAGTAGACGGTGTAATACATGTATGTCGTTGTATTTATTAGAGGCGGCCCCCAGGGGTCAGATATGTGTTTTTGTAACTGTACTAGTTCGTACATTTGTTTGTGATACTACTATAAAAAAGTTTTATGAGATGTATACTTTAACATAGGATATGTGGAGATGTAGCCGCGCCGGCGGAGGCTGTAGCGCCCCGACGAAAGATCTCACGTTAATATTATAGTTGTAATGAGTATTAAGTTATTTAAGTTAATATAAAGAGTAATTTTGTAAGATTGTTTTTATCGGCGCGAGATCCGACGCCTTCAGTCCAGTGGGAGAAGTATTGTACCGAGGGTACTGTGGTTGACGAGTGGCCATCCACGATGGAGTCTTATGCATTTTCTTTATCCAGTGTAAAATACATTTAAAATGTAACAATAAATAACTGTTTTAAATGGAATCTAAGTGTTTGTAGGGTCCAGTGTTTTAAACGCACAATAATAGCACTAGCTCGCTCCTCGGAGGCGATTCAAACTGTAAAATGTAAATCTTCTAACCTTCAGATGTCGACATTGAACTAACAAATGTATCAATTTATAATTGATATTTATTTCATAGACAGTAAAAAAATTGTAGAAATTATTAAAAAAAAATACATAGTTTCAATAATTGAAGATGTGGTTTTCTTTCCCCGTTTACACAAACGAACGAACACATAAGGTATTAACGAGATAAAAATGTAAAAAAATTATATTGTTTTGGAGGTATAGCTGGGACAGGTTTCACATCAAGCCTATAAACGTCAAACGTAACGAACAGCCATAAACATACATACATACATATATCGTGGTCGCGACTCGTCGAGACCGGTTCCTATACCAGACCGGTCCTGCAGGCCGCATCACTACCAACTGGTTCGATGATGGTCCTTTTGTAAAACAAAATTTCATGGACGTTCTATCTGATTAGTACTTGCAGTCTTAATAATATACATGAAGAAGTTGCCGAACAATTTTATATCAATAGACATGCCTATTGCATTATTTAAAGTAAATGCCTCTGACAACTAAGCATTGTATAGTGACAGAGTAAATTATATTACGCAAGTTATAATAAACGATGGTTCTTCATCATCAGCCCATTATCGTCCAGTGCTCAACACAGGCCAATCTCCAGGATCCTTATCGCTTTAGATCGTGATAAACCTTGCTAACTTTTAAAAGGATGTGTAACGTACGCTTCCTTTAACCAATAGGGGCCCTAGGCACTGTGAGCCTGATTTGTGGACTAAGGAAGATTAAAGATAGTGATCGAGTACTATCAAGTATTCTATCAATCTAATCAGCAATCATTGTTTGAACTTCTTAAAATTATCACTCAATCATACTCTGATAGAAATAAGAGGGCCCCATGGACCGCGGGCCCCACGGACCGCGGGGCCCTGGGCCTAGCGTCCAATGAGAAAGATGGGCCTGTAATGGTGAATGTTAATCACAGCGGTAACAAACTGTAAAGACCTAGGTTATAACTGACAGTAGATAAAGTATTTTATCCAAACTCGCTGCTAGTTGATCTCCAACTCAACGGGACGACGATCACTTTTTTTTTCTTTAACGCCGGGAAATGCTCTGAGGCATCCCGCGGGGGAGTGGGTCTCCCCAGGCGGGTGTGGGACTCGCTGCACTCGAAAGCTGGTAAGTGGACGCAGCTCTACCCACTAAAACCCGGCGAGTGCCACTAATGCCGCCTTTGGTGAGATGCCCCGGATCTGTTGAGCAAACAGGGCACCTCGACGGCTAGTTAGTTTCTCAGGGGACCGACGCCACCTCCACGGAGAGGTTGTCCCGCACCACAGAACTATATACGTGACCAGTGTCTCCAGATGCACTGTAATTACAGTAGATTTACTGTAATTCTACTCTATTCACTGTACACTGTATTATAGTGAATACAGTGTATGAAAGTCACTGTAATTTCGAGTTTCTATAAAATTCTTAATATTATATATAGATGAAAAGAAACGTTTTAGTTTAGTGTGTGTCTATGATTCATCGGCTAGTTGACAATAGTTGATACCTATGACCTACGAGGGAGGGGGAATTCCCTGACAAACTGTGGATTGTGGAGCTATTAGGCAGTAAAATTATGTAGACGGATTTTACTTTCGCTAAGGGTGTTAATTTAGCAAGGTGGTTTGTGTCTATTTCTTTACATTAAATTACTATTTCAATAAAACTAGCCGCTTTTATTACAGAGAAAAAAATTTCACACCAAACATCACCACCTCGTTAAATTAGTATCTAATATAATTACGGATTCGAAAATCGCAAATAATTTAAATAACTTCAAGCCGTCGTAAATAATGTCAGAGGAGGATTTTTTTTCTCTTTTATTATTACAGTGACATGAGCCCGATCCAGATCCGATCCGCCCTCTCTTATTTTAACTTGGCAAACTTCATGCCCCTTCGACTTAGTCATTAAAATGAAGTTAAAATGTTATTAATATCTACTGTAAAATATACTGTATTTTAGGATAGGAAAACACTGTAATTTTTATAAATCTACTGTAATTTCAAATAGCCTTCACTGTAATTTCACTTTTCTAATCTGGAGACACTGTACGTGACCTACATAAATAAACAAGCCTATAGACGATCGTACCTTTTTACATTTTTAATCGATTAATTATTAAGCGATCGAGTTAGTTGTTAAAACTTGGACCATCGGCTTCTATGTTCGGCAGTGGATTGATAGAGGCTGATGATGATGATGATAAGTAGTTAATGTGTGTGTAGTTTTCATCATTGTGAATAGCTGTCATTGCTGATCTTACGTTACCATCATCATCATCATCATCACTACGTAAAAGTTACATTGAAGAAGGTTCTGGAATCATTTTGATCGACGATTTATGTTTACGGTTGAAGAGAACCCGATGAACACGAGGTGATGATGATTATTAACAAACAAATACCAGATCAATAGATGACCATCCAAAATATAGACTCTAGTACCGAAATAGAACACAAATTAGAACCACACAAGTTTTTTTCTCTTTTAGGACATGTTTCAAACGAGTTATTTTTGGTCTTTTTTGACATGTTATCTTCTAATGGTTTTGGTTTTTATGGAATCGGCCTTCGTTTTTTCTGGACTCTTCGACAAGCGTTTCGTAAACCTTTCACAAAGATTTCGTGTTTTGATTAAAACTCAAAACTCGTAACAAAGTGTAACTTGTAATTTAATCAAGTGCTTTATCTGGGAGTTGAGAATTCCGGGACCCGAGTTTCCCGGCGCGGCGGAGTGGAACTCGGGACTTTTCGGGGGTCCAACTCAGTGTCTCGTTAGAGATAAACTTCTGTTATGAATTTAATGTCTGCGAAGATATTCATTATCATCACTTCAATCAAGTTGTTTCAGATATAATTTTACAATGGTCCTGGTTTGATGCAGATGGCGGAGGATCAGCCGTCTTGGCGTTCATTGGAAGAAGCCTGTATTCTGTGGACGTAAAAAGACATGGCGATGGTAACAAGATACAATATATTGTGTGCTGCCGTCCGCAGCTTCAGCCGCGCGACCTTACAACTGCATGATGACTGATGATGATCATATGCCTCATATAGTTTCTAGTTTTTTTACTAAAGCTACAAAAAAGCGACTGGTCAGGGCGCAAGTCCCCCATATTTCTTTACGCTTGCGAGACGTGGACACTTCGGGACGTGAGAAAAAAATGATAGATGCCCTAGAAATGTGGCGCTGGAGAAGAATGATTGGTATATCATGGACTGATTTTAGGACTAACGACTCCATTATTCAAGATCTCGGTATCAAACAGCGTCTATACTCCATCGTCCAAGATCGTATTCTTTCTTCGGCCATTTCTCTCGCCGGGGAGATGTATCCATGGAACGCCTCGTAGTTCAGGAAAAATTCGAAGGCACTAGACAACGCGGTAGATCACAGATGCGATGGATGACCAGGTGAAGGCTGCCCTCGACGGTCCTCTCCATGAGTGTACCAGAAAGGCAGCTAGCTGTTCGCGAGGATCGGCGACGGACCACCAACCCTAAAGTGATGACCACCACCACTCTGTCAAGTGTAACGATCAAGAAGAAGATTCTTTCTAGTGATATAAAATCTCCAAGCAAAATTTAATCAAAATGTGATCAGCAGTTTCGGTAGGTAAAGGTAACAGACAGAGTTACTTAAGCATTTAAAAGTACTTAAGTACAAATGTTTACGGTTTTACGAGAAGAACTTGTTGCTTTCAAAAAATAAATGTTAAGAATTTTCATGTTGGCCATTATAAAATAAAGGAATTGAGGATACACCTTGAGGATAAGACATCAGGCATCAGGCATACACGCTATTACACAAAATGTACAATATTATTTTGACAAAACACCAACCTCCGGGCTATTCCTCGTTCGTAACGACAAATTGTTTTATAAATGATTCTTTTTTAACTTTTCCGACTTGAGTATAATTTCTTTTTAACATGTTTAAAGTGTTTCCAATTTAGAACGTATACAATAGTTAAAAAAACTAAAAAACACGATTTAATAGCAAACCGAACTAAAAATATGTTTTTTTTTATTTATTCCGAACTAAAAATATGTTACTGTCATCGGTCCTTCAAAAGTGTGTAAAGTTTCAATTTAATCTGACGCCTTAAAGTGGGTCAAAATCAAGACCAAAGGAGTCGGTTACATACATACATACATACATACAGGTGAAGTTAATATAAAGCGTGTAAAAATACCTCGTATTATACCTTGTTTATTATATTTTAATTATAACTGAGTAGTGTGTTGATACACATAACACACGCTCAATTTCAATTATGATTATACCTTATAGATAAGCCGAGTTTGCAGTAAGTTCCTTATTTAGTATTAAACCTATTTTGATAAAACTTTCTAAGCATTATAGTTTGTGAGCTAGTGTATGTGACCGTATCTGTCCATTATTGTATATTTATCAGCGATTGCCTAATTCAAATGTTAAAATCCCACACGCGGACGTGTGGTGAGTATTTCAGTTTTGTTATTTTACTCAATGTAGGTATCTAATATCAGTTTATTATGCTAGTCGTTGTATATACTAGTCGTTAAATTACGTATTTAATTTGTTTTTACCTTTGAATGAGACGTACATATTAAGTTGTAGTTTGTTTTGATGATGTTATTAAATAATTGACAATATATAAACTTATTTTATAAAACCTTTATAAATTTTATATAAAACATCTTTTGGCCGTAAAATCGATACAAATGACGTCGTGATATGTATTTTTGTTACTTATGAATTCTAATATTAATATAGTGTGTCACATCCGTCGACTTTCACAACGATCACGACAGGATGGCAGCGCGGTGATGATGATACGACACTGGGGTAGCGTTACCGTTCTGATAAAGTGTAGCCTGTTGTTTATATCAAAAGGGCTTCTGCTTTTAACTTGTGGTGGCCTGTAAGCTTCGTCGTTAAAAAGATCTAATGTCGTAGCTTCCTAAACGATGTCGACCAAAATTTATTAACTCGACTGCGTCCCAAATCTATATCATATTTTTTCATAAAATCCATATAAATATGAGCTAGCCATGGGTTGGGTTGCACAATAGCCAATCTACGAAAAGGCTGCACTTTCTAACCACAGACAGCACTTCCAACAGGCGGTGATTGAGGCTCGTTACGGCACAACCTTCAATTTACTCGTTCCTGGCGTTTGCTAACATCAAACGAAGCAAATACCTACACACTCACTTATAATGATAAAAGAATATATAAAAGTACTTCATTCGATACTTTATAGGGACAAATAATACGAGTTACTTCAATAATATACAAGTAACAAGACAAACACGACTCAACAGACCCGTTGGTAGTTCTTACCAACACTATATCAGGATTCAGAAATATATAAAGATACTTATAAGAAGTGTATATTATAAGCTCATAATCTATACACCCATATTTATTATACAAATTGACTGCCCTAGTCCGGAATCGAACTCGCGACTTCTGTATTCCCTTACTGTACTTACCCATTACAGAAGAAAAGTTTGCTTACTTCTTAAAGCCGTGACTAATCTTAACTATACGTGTGGCGGTAGCTATGATGGGACTTGTACCTGGGTATTAGGCCACTGGTACCTTAGGTCAACCCCCCACCAGGTCGTAATGATAGAAACATGATTGTGGCATGATCACGAGGCAGCCATGTTTCGTCCACGAATTCGTATTTATGACATGAAAGATAATAGTTACACCTACGAATATATAGTTACACTGATAGTGCAGATATGGTCTATAGTCTATACATAGGTACATGCTAGACCTTTTTATCTATACGGATATAATAAAATTGGAGTGTCAGTTTGAAATTTTAAAATAACAACTTTGTATTAAATGCATATGGATGTATCTACAAATCAAATCAATTTTTTATTCAAAATAGTAAATACAAACAGAGTATCTTTTTGAACGTCAGTTGAATCTACCACCGGCAACGAATTAGAAATACCTTTTCTAATTCGTTGACCACCGGTTCCAAAGCAAGCCCACTAAGAAGAACCGGCGAAACAAACTCAGTGGAACTAATCTTTTAAATAGTTTATAACAATTTTCACTGAAATGCCTGGGAGGAACGCCCTATTCCCGAGGTGTGGTATCCATAAAATCTTTTACTTTATAATATCCTTCACATAAGCCAAAACAACATTTTTTAAAAATTTTGTCTGTCTCTGTCTGTCTGCTTGTCTGTTTGTTCGGGCTAATCTCTGAAACAGCTAGGCCGATTTTGATGGGATTTCACTGGCAGATAGCTGATGTTATAAGGAGTAACTTAGGCTATAAAAATAATCATCATCAATCCGGTTACGGCTGTAAATGTTAGTTAACGCGGGGGAAGCTGCGGGCAATAGCTTCTCATCTCATAATTATTCTCATCAATAAACCATAGTGTATATCAACTAATATGATAATTTTTAAAGAAAACATCTTGCTCAACGGTTGACGAAAGGAGCTTATAATGATGCAACTAAATGACTAAAAATAAAAGAATCATGATAGAAATCAAATTTAGACTGGTATTATAATCGTATAATTTACGTAATCGTCGATACAGAAATAAAAAAAAAAAAAATCTGAGATTACCATCACAAAATTACAAGTAGGTATGTACTATGTACCACCAAAATATGCTCATTAATTATTGAAGTCTCGATTTTGTTTTAATTAGGTAGTAAGTACCTACCTACTAGGATTATTAACGAGAAAACGCGTTTTAATTATATAAAAATACATAATGAATATCTAAACATAATTATGAAAATGTAAAAATAGCACTGTGTTATTTTATTTTAACATAAAAACTCCTTTGTCCCCGAAGCCCAGCGCCACCACTAGCGCCATCTGTTGTCGAGCGGTGTAAACTATCGTACGAGCTAACGTCACAACGTAAACAAGATATTTTCGACGATTATTATTGTTTGTAACCTGAATAATACTGGCTTACGGCTATTATTTTTATCACAATATAACAACTTAAGAACTCGTGCTTATGTTAATATGTTTAGTTTTATAGCTACTCGTTACATTTAGCGATATAATAGTAATTGTTTTCATTATACCTACGTATGGAAAACGAGTCCAAAATAAGTTTTATGTAAATACACATGTTCTATTTGATATTCTTTTTTTAAACCTTATTAGTGAATGTTTAGCGTATTTTAGATGCAATTAACAGTTGGAGTGTTTTATAAACATTTAGAAATTTTTATCACTTGGTTGTTTTTGTGCTTGATATGAAAAACAGCATATTTGGAAATATTTTGAAGGACAAGACAAGGGAGTGCGATGCTGATGAAGACATGTTTTTGTAAGCGGGCAATTGTGTTTAAAATGATCAAGGCTTTTTTAAAGAGGTAGTGCCATACTGCTTTGCAGCCGAATTGGGCCGGCACAACCGTGGTACCTCTCGCTCACATAACAACGGCGTCAAGTGACAACTATGGTGTACCGTTTCGTGCGATTCGTAGTTCCGGTGGCCCATTGGGAGGTGGGGGATTGGGAAAATGAGGCAACGCATCTGCATAACTTTTGGCTGTGCGGATGTGTATGGTCGTCGGTAGTCACCATAAGGCTCCGACTGCTCGGTTGCCTCCTTATCACATAAAAACATCACGCCAGATTTCGATGAAAACTCATTAGTGAATGGTTTTCAATTCATTTTTCAAGAGAGAAAATTGAGGTCACTCTTTACTCCTAACAACGATAAAATCAAACATCACCGTAAATGTACTTGCGGCGGTGATGTAAGTGATACCACGTGATACGGTGCGTGCACCCTGACTGTTGATTACTGTGGACAAATAAAGTCCTGCCCGTGTGTCAGTTCAAACACGCGGTGTAATCACCCGATCTGTTATCACTTATCACTGATAGCCGTTATCAGTGCGCACGAATATAGCCCTTATCAGCCGCGACATACGGTGCATGTGATGTTAACACCAGGCACCAGCACAGTTCAGCTACCCGTGAAGGATTTGGGTTCAAACCTCTTTCGGATTTTAACGAATATTTATTATGAAATTTATCGTTCGCTAACGTGTGCAGACACGATGCATCGGTGGAAGCCGCGGAACAGCTGGTATACAAGTGTTGGCGTAGTAACAAAATACCTTATTACTATAGAAACCAGGAGTTAGTAAAATCAAGTGATCCAAAACCTATTATTCTGGTACATCCATGAAAATTTAAAGAGCTACTTATCTTTTTACGTAACAAAAGAAGATTAACGAAGTTAAAATCTCAGAATGTGGGCTTTGTTTTTTTTTAAATATTAGTGCAAACGTACCACCTGATGGTAAGTGAGTGACGTCGCCCATGAACATATGGCATCCCGCCTGAGGAGTGGGGCTCCCCAGGTCGCCCGAAAGATGGTAAATGGACGCAGCTCTACCCACTAAAACCCGGCGAGTGCCGCCAGTGCCGCCTTGGTGAGGTGCCCCGGATCTATTAAGCTAACAGGGCACCTCGACGGCTAGTCAGCCCAGCAAGGGGCCGACGCCATCTCCACAGAGGGGTTGTCCAGCACCACAGAACAACCCCTGCCTACGTCGGGACAGTACAATGGGGTGAGGTTCCCATCCTCACCCCTTGCCCCCTGCTCTTTTTTCCCCTCTTCTTATAAGAGGGGTACAAAGAGCCCCCTCGGCTCAATTGGCTTCGCCCAAGGTGCTGGGCTCACCCTAGGCTACTGAGCCCCACCTCCACGACAAGGCCTGAACCATGGTGGGGATGTGTTGCCTATCCTGAGACATAAGATGTTAAATCTCGGTGCCAGTAATTACACTGCCTGTCTTGCCCTTCTCTCCGAAACACAGCGAAGCAGTTTCACGGGAGAAACAAGCAAGATAGTGGTACCCATGCAGCCGGGAGCGCGGCACAGCGCTTCCCTCCCACCGGTCCTTTGTTCTTGAAAGTTCTAGAATACATAAAATTGGATTCAAAAGATATTGTATATCAGTAGACAGATATAACTGTCCCATAATATATTTAGTAGTCTGAGTTAGAAAAAAATGGTTCCATTGGAACATGTCAGACCCTTTTCTTATATTAGACCTTTAAAACCACTTATTTCACCTCAGAAACAGATATTTGATTTAACCCATAATAACACAAATCATAACGTTAATGTCTTCGATAAAGGGCGAGTATTAGGCGTAATTTGGCACAATCAAAATCAAAGTTGGCTCGTTCCAAAGAAATTCAAAGTTAAGTGCACAACTCGAAGGCGATGTATAATTAGTTTGGTACCTTTTGTGCCTATTACACCCCCTCCCCTACTGGGGGCAATAGGGGGCTATAGGCAGGTACCGGACTATTGACGCGCCCAAACTTCCGACTTACGGAATAACTTCGAATTAAATGGCTGTTCTTTGGCATAATTGCCGTGGGGCGTTTGGTTCGATTCTCGGATGATTTTATTACTTTCTGTAAATGGAATAATTAAGTTAATTGAATCTTTTGATAAAGTTTATACTTGTTCAATAACAACGTCGCTTGTAATAGACGTCAACATACTTGGCATGACGTGAAAATGACAGTACAGGAAGAGAAAATTCAAATGATAAGAAAATACGAATACGATGGTCTTTTGACTAGATATTATGACTATGTTGATGTTTTTTTACCATTCATGAAGTAGGACATGATTTTTTGTCTACACCAAAATACTGAAGAAGTTGTTTGGATGTTGTCTTCGAAATCTTTGAACTAATCAACACATTTAAAAGATTCTCCCACCAGTGCTATGCTACGTTATCACTACGTTATCAGTGAGTAAGATATATAAGTCATAAGTAATCATCATCAGCGTTGACGGTTGTAAATGTAATTGGACGCGGTGAAGCTGCGGGCCAGTATGAACTAGGTTCAAAATGATGAGATAGGCAAACTAATTGATTTAATTGAAAAATCTCGGAGTTGATATTAAATTATGTGATTATTTTATAACTTATAGAGGTCGCGTCGAAGAATATTGTTACCTTCGGCTTTGTCTGCGTGGGTTTGATCATAAATTAATGTTATAACATGAACGTATAAATACGTTATTGATATTCAAATAAAAATAGCAATAAAACCATTTTATAGGCTTGTTTTGTTCGTGACTTTGTGGTTTTTTCGTTTTTTGTACCTTTTAGTCCGTAAATTAGTTTATATTAGTTTATAAACACGGAGCTTAGTTAAGTACATGTTTTTGCATATCTAGTTAAAGGACGACCTCTGTGGCTCAGTGGTTAGCGCGTTAGCGCTCAAGCCGGATGTTGCGGGTTCTAATTCCTCCAGGGAACAAAAATATTTTCTGTGTTCCTGGGTCATGGATGTGTATTATATAATAAAAATGTTAAATATATGTATAGTATAAAAGTTTTAAATATATTTCCGCTGTCTGGTACCCGTAGCACAAGTTCTTCAGGAACTTACCACGGGACCAGATTGACGTGTTGTAAAAACGTCAATAGATAAATATAAATAAAGATTTATCGTTTGATTCGATTTTTAGTTTCGATTTGCTAATCTTAGACGACTTGGATCAAAAAAAATAGTTTCGCATTTGATAACCCAACAATTGGGGCAGGTTCGTTTCTGTTTATATAAGTTACTCCCATTTTTTTAAAAAACGTTACTTTTTCTTATTGAGTCGGGTGAAATCACGGTAACAGCTATGTAGTTATATACAAGCGCTTTATATTCGGCTCCCATTTCCTGAGGGAATTCTTCCCGGGATAGACCTGATTCTATTGTTTGGTTATATTGAGCCCTTTCGATGAAAAAGTCGACATAACAAGAACTCTCTTCAACAAACAAGAGGTATGTTAATCTAAAACGCTTCGTAAACGCGTTATTAACTAATTGGAGCTGGAGGGGAGTTTCAATTGGAACGCGTTTTCATTAAACTCTAAGGACCTCAATTCGTTTTGGATTTCACGGCTATTTCGAAACGCTGTTGTGAAGGGACAGTAATTACTGGCGCCGATCCTACCGTCTTACGATTTATAGAGGTCTGGGCTTCAGGGCTACTTACATGCGACTGTCGACTATTTAGGTTGAGTTGACTGTTAACCAGTTGACTGTAGACTCGTTAGGTGGAGTTGACTGTTAACCAGTTGACTGTAGACTCGTTAGGTGGAGTTGACTGTTAACCAGTTGACTGTAGACTCGTTAGGTGGAGTTGACTGTTAACCAGTTGACTGTAGACTCGTTAGGTGGAGTTGACTGTTAACCAGTTGACTGTGGCCTCCTTAGGTGGAGTTGACTGTTAACCAGTTGACTGTAGACTCGTTAGGTGGAGTTGACTGTTAACCAGTTGACTGTAGACTCGTTAGGTGGAGTTGACTGTTAACCAGTTGACTGTAGACTCGTTAGGTGGAGTTGACTGTTAACCAGTTGACTGTGGCCTCCTTAGGTGGAGTTGACTGTTAACCAGTTGACTATCGACTCCTTAGGTGGAGTTGACTGTTGACCAGTTGACTGTCGACTCTTTAGGTGGAGTTGACTGTTAACCAGTTGACTGTAGACTCGTTAGGTGGAGTTGACTGTTAACCAGTTGACTGTAGACTCGTTAGGTGGAGTTGACTGTTAACCAGTTGACTGTGGCCTCCTTAGGTGGAGTTGACTGTTAACCAGTTGACTATCGACTCCTTAGGTGGAGTTGACTGTTGACCAGTTGACTGTCGACTCTTTAGGTGGAGTTGACTGTTGACTACATCATCAGCTGGCCTGTCTGACAGTTTGTCTATCCAACTAAGATAAAAAATCAACTGACTTAAAAATAAATTTTTCACAGGTGTTATCACTTGACTATTTCAAGGAGACCCGTGCCCAGCAGTGGGACATATAAGGGGTGATATTATCATAATTATTAGTTATCATATTTTAGACGTATTAAAATAAAAAGTGTGCACAAAACACACACAAAGAGGTCGCTTTATTGTTCAATTATTTTACATTTATATCAATCTGAAAAAGATACATTTTTGGAAGGCTAGGACACGAACGTGCTCAGCATGGCAGTAACCAGAGACCTACTTCTAGTCTCCAGAGCCCAAGGGACTGGACTAATTTAAAAGGAATCCTGAACTAATTCCACGTCTCCATTAACTCGAACCCTTTCTTTGTTCGGAAGGGTCTGCTTGGGCTCATCAAAAACTTTCAACGTTCGGGGATCCTTCGCTTTGTCGCGTTAAAGTTTCTGTCAATTTATACTAATATAATAAGCTGAAGAGTTTGTTTGTTTGAACACGCTAATCTTAGGAACTACTGGGCCGATTTGAAAAATTCTTTTAGCGTTAGATAGCCCATTTATCGAGGAAGGCTATAGACTATATAACAGCACGCTGTGACTAATAGGAATTAAATAACGCGGGCGAAGCTGCGTGCAACAGCTAGTTTTATATAAAACGTAATTTTTCTAGTAGAAACACTAATGACATGTATTTGTGCTGTTAGATTCACGTCTGGATGGACCAAAATACATACCTGCTAGGTACTTTTCAACATAAAATAATAGTTTAAATTAACTACAATATTTATCTGGTAGAAATACTAGTGGTACATGATATGAATTCTAGTGTTAGAAATAGATTAAAAAACGGCTAGAGGCGACAGATTGTAGAAATGTGTAATTTGACATAGTAACAGTGAGATAACCGACAGTCAGTTGATTAGTCTGACAACGGTGTTACGGCTACCACTAATTCGTGTAATACACAAGGTTAGCAAACTCTCGAACGCAATTTCCCGTAAAAGCATCAGAATTACAACGTTTTGAGAAGGAGCCGTCTTCGAGAACGCGCGGTTAAATATAACCTCACCGGCACAAATCCGACTCCGCTACCAATTTTAACTGAGCATATTTACTTATGTATCTACACTACACCGATCATGCATTACAAGTATTGTCAACGACTGCATGAAAATGAATATGATAAACCAGCAATGGATAGTGCATCGCGTAATATGCTCGACATCTGTTAAAAACAAGTGTTACAGTACCGGCGGTACATACACAACCGAGCAGTAAACAAGTCGATCAGGCCGAATTGATATTAATAGCCCAGTGGCTCCATCTTCCGTGAACGTGCTGCTGTTGCCATGGGCCACCAGTTACAAGGCCATCAGCATGACAAACGCATGATAACAGTTAACTTTTGGTTCTAAATTAAATATGCACAGAACATATCGCGTGCAATGTATAAACACAACAATCTGTGATCTATTTTAAACCACTTACCAGTTCTCGATTACATTTAAATATTAATTTTATTACACCAAATATACATACTCATTAAATAAGTTCTATCAGTATCGCAAACCGGTTATGTGGGCTGCGCATTGAGACACGCGGAGCGGATAGCGGGGCGACACGTGGGGCGGGGGAAACACTGTCGCTTATGGATTAGTTAATATTAATAAAAAATGTTAAAGGAAAACTTATAGGTAAAATAAAAAGTTGCCCGAGAGTTTTGTTCTGTCTGTTTGTTACAGCTAATCTCTGAAACAGTTGGGCCGATTTTGACGGGACTGGCAGATAGCTGATGTTATAAGGAGTAACTTAGGCTATAAAAATAATCATCATTAATCTGGATACGGCTGAAAATCTAAGCTAACGCGGGCGAAGCTGTGGGCTAGTAGATAACATAAACATACTGTTATAATACCTATCCTGTATAATATATTATCATATTATTTATATACATTATATTATTTTATCGTCATCTTGATGGTATATCAGTTCAATAATCTCGCCGCTCGCCGCTCCGCCCCCAGCGAGTCCCAGGGCCAGCCATCCTCGCGCTATCATAATCCTCCTGCCCTAGTTATTTGTACAGCGTTATCTGTGTGTGTCTGTGTGTATATATGTGTCTGTGTGTGCGCATGTATGTGTGTGCAATGATTGAATGACTTGTTTACTTTGTTTTAAATAGAGAGGAACCGGTGACTTAAGGGCGCGCGCACGTTTCTTGTTTATACCATGATGCTGATCAGGATACGACTGTCACGTGACCTGTCAGGGTATCAGCATTGACCATGTACTGCCAGACCCCTGCTGCAGGTGTGTCACAACCAGAACCACCAGGTTGCAACTGATTACATCCTATGTATAATATACCCTGTTCTTATGGACAGCTGAGGCTAAGGGAGCTCATCCGATTTGAACTGACTACATAGTACAGCCACCTAACCTAATGAGTGAATACTGAGACATTTTCTGCAAATTAGCTAAGTAGTAATACGGAACGTTTAGTATATGAGATACTAAACGTTTCTTGGGCTGGAATACGGAACGTTTAGTATATGAGATACTAAACGTCCCTTGGGCTGGAATACGGAACGTTTAGTATATGAGATACTAAACGTTTCTTGGGCTGGAATACGGAACGTTTAGTATATGAGATACTAAACGTCCCTTGGGCTGGAATACGGAACGTTTAGTATATGAGATACTAAACGTCCCTTGGGCTGGAATACGGAACGTTTAGTATATGAGATACTAAACGTCCCTTGGGCTGGAATACGGAACGTTTAGTATATGAGATACTAAACGTTCCTTGGGCTGGAATACGGAACGTTTAGTATATGAGATACTAAACGTTTCTTGGGCTGGAATACGGAACGTTTAGTATATGAGATACTAAACGTCCCTTGGGCTGGAATACGGAACGTTTAGTATATGAGATACTAAACGTTTCTTGGGCTGGAATACGGAACGTTTAGTATATGAGATACTAAACGTACCTTGGGCTGGAATACGGAACGTTTAGTATATGAGATACTAAACGTCCCTTGGGCTGGAATACGGAACGTTTAGTATATGAGATACTAAACGTTTCTTGGGCTGGAATACGGAACGTTTAGTATATGAGATACTAAACGTTCCCTTGGGCTGGAATACGGAACGTTTAGTATATGAGATACTAAACGTTTCTTGGGCTGGAATACGGAACGTTTAGTATATGAGATACTAAACGTTCCTTGGGCTGGAATACGGAACGTTTAGTATATGAGATACTAAACGTTTCTTGGGCTGGAATACGGAACGTTTAGTATTTGAGATACTAAACGTCCCTTGGGCTGGAATACGGAACGTTTAGTATATGAGATACTAAACGTCCCTTGGGCTGGAATACGGAACGTTTAGTATATGAGATACTAAACGTTCCTTGGGCTGGAATACGGAACGTTTAGTATATGAGATACTAAACGTTTCTTGGGCTGGAATACGGAACGTTTAGTATATGAGATACTAAACGTTTCTTGGGCTAGAATACGGAACGTTTAGTATATGAGATACTAAACGTTTCCCTTGGGCTGGAATACGGAACGTTTAGTATATGAGATACTAAACGTTTCTTGGGCTGGAATACGGAACGTTTAGTATATGAGATACTAAACGTCCCTTGGGCTGGAATACGGAACGTTTAGTATATGAGATACTAAACGTTTCCCTTGGGCTAGAATACGGAACGTTTAGTATATGAGATACTAAACGTCCCTTGGGCTGGAATACGGAACGTTTAGTATATGAGATACTAAACGTTTCTTGGGCTGGAATACGGAACGTTTAGTATATGAGATACTCAACGTCCCTTGGGCTGGAATACGGAACGTTTAGTATATGAGATACTAAACGTTTCTTGGGCTGGAATACGGAACGTTTAGTATATGAGATACTAAACGTCCCTTGGGCTGGAATACGGAACGTTTAGTATATGAGATACTAAACGTTTCCCTTGGGCTGGAATACGGAACGTTTAGTATATGAGATACTAAACGTCCCTTGGGCTGGAATACGGAACGTTTAGTATATGAGATACTAAACGTTTCCCTTGGGCTGGAATACGGAACGTTTAGTATATGAGATACTAAACGTCCCTTGGGCTGGAATACGGAACGTTTAGTATATGAGATACTAAACGTTCCTTGGGCTGGAATACGGAACGTTTAGTATATGAGATACTAAACGTTCCTTGGGCTGGAATACGGAACGTTTAGTATATGAGATACTAAACTTCCCTTGGGCTGGAATACGGAACGTTTAGTATATGAGATACTAAACGTCCCTTGGGCTGGAATACGGAACGTTTAGTATATGAGATACTAAACGTTCCTTGGGCTGGAATACGGAACGTTTAGTATATGAGATACTAAACGTTCCTTGGGCTGGAATACGGAACGTTTAGTATATGAGATACTAAACGTTCCGTATTCCAGCCCAAGGGTTTCGTATCCCATCGAATATTTTGTATGGCGAAATGTGTTTGTTTGAAAGATCCGTCTAAACCGCTGAGGGTATTTCGATAAAATTTGTCATGGACATAGTTTACGTCCTATTAATCATCAGATAATCATCATCAGCCCGGATACGGCTGTAAGTTAACGCGAACAAAGCTGCGGGCAATTGCTAGTATATTGTAATAACAAAACATACGTTTTTTTGTCTTACACAGTTTGTCTGAGTCACGCGTGCGGTTTTTTATTGTTTTTTGTAACTTTTCAATTATCAAAACATAAATAATTATACCAATTTTTTACGTTTTTACGGTATGGCAAAAAATAACACGTGTTCTTTACTCAAGTTCATAAGTAGGACAGGAGGTTCCGTAAAGGGTTCCGTACTTAATGAAACAACTAAGAAAAATAATATTTACAACAAGCTGTCCCCCTGTATCTGTTAAAAAATTGAAGAAATATCTTCCCAACCTCTACAGTAATTGGACTATCAAATACAAAATAATTTCACACTCTGACTGACAGTTTTGGAGACCAGCGCGTGCAAACAAACTAAACATTTATATTTATTATATAAGCACATACTCCACTATAAAAAGTAGGTAGCAAGTAAGTAGTCGTAGTTGCTGGTACAATCATGTAGTTAAATCAACCAGCTTCCGTCCCTTAAAGGGTTTTTTATGGACTAATTTAGTTGTCGTTTAAAAATAATACTTCAATTAGACGAGTAGGACTATTAGCGACTCAACTGCACCAATTTATCTCCCGCGCCCATCCTCCAAGGACCGCGGTGATATCGCTGTGCCCGTATACACTGCTGGTTTTGAACCCCGTATACGAGTGGACATGGATATCTGGGAAAATACAACACTATCAGCTAGTTAAATTACAAGTCTTATCTACATAGATGATGTTCTGCTTGACAGATTAAAAGTGACAAAGATTGGAAACTGAAGGTCTTTGTCTACGCTGGGTCGAGGATTAGGAAGAGTCATTTTATGTTGGATAGGCAAACTGCCAGACGAGCTACGTGAGGGCAAGTGGCCAACGTCGCCCATTAGTGGATCAGGCAATACCCCACACAACTCATACAAGCGTTGCAACAAAAAAAACAAAAAACATACACTGCAACATGATGCCAATGATAACAACCGCTATTGCCTATTCCACTGAAGCAGCAGTGTACAAGGCGGTGTCGGCACCACCATTCTACTCCCGAGTACTAGCATTGTTCAAGCAGCGAGTTATTTATAACTGAATTCATTAACTGCCAGTTACAATATCAACCCGCCTGACGCCTCAACAACAATAATGTAGGTATGTTATTTGTTTATCAAAAACAAAATAATACTTGTTTTATAACTCAAGTAAAAAGATGTACATATGATCTATGTATGTAATGCCATGCTATGAGGTAGTGCCATGTTGCTTTGCAGCCGAATTGGGCACGACCGTGGTGGTACCTCTCGCTCACATAACACCGGCGTCAATGACGGCTATACTGTCCCGTTTCGTGTGGTTTGTGAGTTTTCAGCGGCCCATGGGGGGATAGGGAAAAGAAGGCGTATCTGCATAACCTCTAGTTGTGCGAATGTGTATGGGCGTCGATAGTCGTCAAACTGCTCGTTTTCTCTCCTATTCTATAAAAAGGGGAGGATTTCTGTACAGGTGATCAACATTTTGCTACAACCTTTTGTCGTCAGATTTTCTGTGAGAGTGTAAGAAGAACTTGGACTGGCCATAATGACTGCCACCAAGACGTACCATCTACAGGACAGACAACGCGAAGACCTTATCTTCGGATCATATCGTATCATATATCATATCGTCAATATATAAATAGGATACCTACGCTGACCATCTCTAAAACTAAATAAACGCATATGAAAGTCCTATAATAAGCGAAGAAAAACATGTATGTAACACAAAACCCATAGATATAAAGATGAAACCCGAGCGCGCTGATAATGATGACACAATAGTACTGCCACTTGTTTACATGTACCGGCGAAAACAAGACTAGCGGCCTTGGGCTTACACGTGGGGGTCGACACGTGGCGGGGCCGGCTGCGGCACGGCTCACCGGCACATCGGCCCGAGGGCACACCGGCATCTCGGCCCAAGGGCACACCGGCACACCGGCCTAATAGGAAACCGGCATAATGTTACTTGTATAAGTGATATAATAATATGGCCGTCATGGCGTTCACAGAGAGCGTTCATAGCAGTGGACGGAGGCTGGCTGATGGTTGCAATTATTGTAAAAACCGTATATATATATATATATATACGGTATATCTTATATATATATATATATATTTAAGAAAATATGACAAACTCAGACAGGTTAGTTATTTAAAAAACTCGCTAACCGCATAATATTAGGTGGCTAGAAATTCAGGAAAACACGGACATTGAATTATAGGAACAGTCCAAGGCCTCTCCACATGGGGCATCGTCGGGCGATGTCGAATGTCACCCGCATCATCATCATATTGTGATCAAGTGAACATTACAAAAATAACAGAACAGGACGTGGGAATAAGGCGTTGAGCCCAGTGTAATAAAAAAGTAGGTTTGTAGTTATCGAATCATATCGAAGGAAATCATACGATTGTTTAAAATTAACATTGTTCACATGATTCTCGTTTGATGCATGAACTAAAATACTTGGATAGTGACGCTTATCATTTCCACTCTCTTTACACGCATGAGCTTTTAAGTCAATTGCACTGAAAACTGGCAGACGTGCAAGTGAGTCAACGTCGCCCATGGACTTGTCTCGACATTTGCTCAGGCAATTCATAAGCCGAAGGTAATAAATAACATCTATGGACCCTTTTACACCACGCCAATCTGGTTCCGTGGTAAGTTTTCGAAGAATTTGTGTTACGGGTACCAGAAAACGGAAATATATTTAATACTTTCATATTATAAATATATTTAAGATTTTTATTATAATATAATACATATATACAATACACATCCATGTCTAAGGAACGCAGAAAATATTTTTGTTCCCTGGCAGGATTCGAACCCGCAACCTCCGGCTTGAGCGCCAACGCTCTTACCACTGAGCCACAGAGGCCGTCAAAGATCGACAGGGAATCGGCCGTCGACGGAAAGAGCTTGATAGTTCTATGATGAATTATCAAGAGATATAATTATAATTTGCATACTAACTGTAAGTGTCTATTGTAGGGCTTCGCGCGGAGACCTAAGTATACAAAAACACTTACGTTCTCATCGACCTACTTGGGTACAATAATATAAAAGTTAATTAAACGGAGTTCGTCGACCCCGGCCCTTGACATGGTTGGCGCGCGCTAGATGTTATCGTTTAACTCTCCATCCAGCGTCATCAGCATCAACACATCCATTTGTATAAATCTGTTGCCCGCGGGGTGGGGTTTATTATTACCTCCCACGCAATAGAAGATTGTTATAAGTTACATGTATGTGTCTGTTTGTCTGTCTGTAGTTCTGAAACGATTGAACCGATTTAGCTTTCATAATACAGGCTTTAGATAATATATTATGTTTATTAAAATTTATCGAGTCGTTTCTAGGTAAGCACTTTTGTTATTAGTGTTAAGATTTTTTAAAGTAAGGTAGTACTTATGTATTATGTAAACATTTAATCACTCGTATAAGGTTTCATAATGGTTATTCGGATAGACTTTTACTTCCTTAAGATAATATAATAATATCCCCTTAAATATTATAAATACGAAAGAAGCTCTATCTTAACGTTTATTTGATATCTTTTCACGACTAAACAGATTTTAGATTATATCAAGGAAGGACATGGAATACCAAAATAACCATCTAGTCCTGATGATAGTTAAAAATAACCAAGGGGAGCTACTTTGATATTTATAATAATAATAATAAGTTGATCATAGTACTTTGATATTTACAATATTATAAACACAGACTAAGTCAAACGGCTTTTCATCATCATCATCATCATCATCAGCCTCTATCCGTCCACTGCTGAACATAGGCCTCCCTCAATGAACGCCAAGAAACACTAACAAAACAGCTTTTATTAGACTCTAATAGTTCCTTTTCTTATATTCCACCTGCAGCCCTTCCATCCCACCGTCGGGTGGTGAGGTGGTGACAGTCGCCCGGCAGGCTATTGAACTTCTATTAGACTCTAATAGTTCCTTTTCTTATATTCCACCTGCAGCCCTTCCATCCCACCGTCGGGTGGTGAGGTGGTGACAGTCGCCCGGCAGGCTATTGAACTTCTATTAGACTCTAATAGTTCCTTTTCTTATATTCCACCTGCAGCCCTTCCATCCCACCGTCGGGTGGTGAGGTGGTGACAGTCGCCCGGCAGGCTATTGAACTTCTATTAGACTCTAATAGTTCCTTTTCTTATATTCCACCTGCAGCCCTTCCATCCCACCGTCGGGTGGTGAGGTGGTGACAGTCGCCCGGCAGGCTATTGAACTTCTATTAGACTCTAATAGTTCCTTTTCTTATATTCCACCTGCAGCCCTTCCATCCCACCGTCGGGTGGTGAGGTGGTGACAGTCGCCCGGCAGGCTATTGAACTTTTACTGTCGAACACTTTTAATCTTATCAGACGTTTCCTCACGGTTATTTCCTTTACAAAGCAGTGACTAAATCACGCGCGGACAAAAATATATTCGATTAGGTTAGGATAGAGCTTGGACCACCCTGATGCAACTTCCGCAACGTGCGTACTGGCGGGCTCAGCGCCGTGGGATCTTCCGGCAGATGCCCTGGCGCGCACCTAGCGGAGGAGGAGAGGAGACGCCGAGGAGGAGGAGCTCTTAGATAACTCCGATGAGAGGAGAGCTGACGGAGGCCCCTGAGGAGGCGGGTGCTTCGCGGCTGGAAGAGCCGAGTGTGGGCTATCGCACGATGCTGGCAGCCCTCCAATCCTGGAGCAGTGGGTTGACCGGCGGCACGGCATAATCACCTTCCACCTTTCACATATCCTGATGGGGCATGCCTCATAAAGTATCTGTGGAAGCTGGCAGGGGTGGAGGACTCACCAGGGTGTCATCACTCCGGTAGCAGTGAAGACACTGCAGACCACACCTTGGCAGGGTGCCCAGCTTGGGCAAAGGAATGGGCGCCACTTTTCGCTGAAGTGGGCGTGGACCTGTCGCTCCCTATGGTCACCCGAGCGATGACCATCAGTAAGAGCACATGGCAGTTGGTCCTCTCCTTCTCTGAGGTAGTGATATCGCAGAAGGAGGAGGTGGTGCGGCATTTGTCGCTGAAGTGGGCGCGGACCGGTCGCTCTCTGTGGTCGTCCGAGCGATGACCGTCAGTTAGAGCACATGTCAGGCGGTCCTCTCCTTCTGCGAAAAGTCGCAGAAAGAGGAGGCGGAGCGGGAGAGGGAGCGCACTGGCACCTCTTCTCGCAGGAGAACGTGGCGGCGACGGGAGGTCGTACCGCCGTGAAGGGACCTGTGTAAGTTCTGGGCTATAAGGCACCCTTACTTGTTCAGGGTGCCTTATACAGAGTAGAATTAGGGGACGCCACCCCCTGCCTCCAGAGTAGAGTGCCTCCAGGCTCATCGTCACCGGCGTACCATATTTCCCGCACCAGGCCAGGACGACGAGGTGAACACCACCGGGCTTTAGTGGGTAGAGGTAAGGTCCACCTTACCATCTTTCGGGCGCAGCGAATCCCACATACTATATATATAGTAATATAATAGAAAAGAACTTGGACCACGGAGGTGTCGAGTCTAACCAAGTCGGCTATCGGGAAAATTATGTAATGAGTTAATTAAAGAACGGTATTGTAAATGGCGGCGGTTAGCAACATGTAATTCTTATCGCACATTATGTTTTATTAATTTTGCGAATTTCACTTTAGAACAATTACAATTTCCTTAACACGCTGTGGTAATATGATTTTTTGGAGCTTCATATATACAGAAAAAATAATAAGAAATTGTTTTATATAAAGATATTTAAAAGCACCCTCCACACCAGAGGCTTGCAGGCGTTGCCTATCTTCTTTTCTGGTATTCTTGTATTCCATCATCGTGTTCAGCATATAATTATGTAGGTCCTTCTGAGCACAGACAACAAAAGAACCACGAACATATAACCCGTCGAAAATGACTAATAATTGTAATAATCGAAAACAAAAACATATATTTTTGGACTAGGAAATGATAGAGAGGTTATCAGCCAGTCTGCAAAACAAACTGTTACGTAACTGATAAGGCGATGTACAATTGTTTTGAACCTACACACACATACACACATTATTTATCGGCGAGATAACTATGTAAATTGTATTTTTTATTGCCTTACATTAAAATGTACAAGTTTATGCTAATTACAGATAATTTGAGGTTTAAATTTGATTTTCTACGAACGCTAATAATTATTTGCAAAATGTTTAAATTTACTGTAAATTATTTAAATTTAGGTTAAATATTGTTGTTAAGCGCACGTAGTCTTGCACGTAACATTGTTATTCTCTATGTATGTTTTATCAGTATTATATTTAGATCATTATAATGAAAAAAAATAATTATACGAATTATATCGTAGTTCGTAAAGTTCCGTTCTGGATACTTTACAAGTGTTTGTTTGTTGTCTTTGTTTTTCAATATCATAAAACGTTCTTTTTAGATAATTATACTCGAAATTAGTCAAATTAGGCTCTATATTAACAGTAGTGCATTTATATTGTAATATTAAAAAAACTGAATCGAGTCTTTATTTATTTACGCTTAGATGTAATTCAAATTTGAACAGTACTTCTAAGAGCAAAGAATTTTATACAAAGTTTCCTCCCGTTCCCTCCCACCGACCATATTCCCTCCTAATAATAGGAGAGCTGTTCAATTCCATAAAGTTGCAACTTAAATCCTTTCTTAGAGAATGTTTATATAAAAATATATAAGTGCTTTGGATGTGTTGATAGAAAACATTTTATAAGAATAGCTCTACTAGGCTTTCTATTTCTTTAATTTATAATTAAATACAAAAAAACAAGTCAAAATGAATAATAGTGGAAACACCGCTATAAAACAGCACGCGCAAAACTTCTGGCGTCCCCAGGATCTTGTTTATTACAAACGGACAACAGAGTGATAAGAGGCCAGTAGTAGTAGAGGCCAGTAGTAGTAGAGGCCAGTAGTAGTAGAGGCCAGTAGTAGTAGAGGCCAGTAGTAGTAGAGGCCAGTAGTAGTAGAGGCCAGTAGTAGTAGAGGCCAGTAGTAGTAGAGGCCAGTAGTAGTAGAGGCCAGTAGTAGTAGAGGCCAGTCTTGCGAGATTGATATGCCAATTATTTGATGATCATGACGGTGATAGAGGTCTCAGGACGTACGACGCACGAACCAGTGGCGGAGGTTCTTGCCAAGAGGCACTACTATGTCTCAGATAGGAGGTCTCTTGGCAGCCTCACGTTGGACGGGATCCTGCGGGGTGGGGGATGGGGGGGAGGAGTATTTGGCGTGGTAGCCGTATGGCAAAAGAATAACGGCTGTTCTGCGTCCGGTCCTCGAGTGGTGAATGCGCCGTAAACGCAAACCCCTCACCTTCCGTCTGACACGGATAGCCCAAAGGGAGCTGGTGACAGTGTGTCACGATGGTTGCGGGCGGTGGACTCGGCCCGACACGCCCTCGAGGTGACCCTGCGTCATGATCTGACATCGGTCATTGGAGGGGACTTGTCCTTGGTGAGCATCATCACCGCGATGCCCGGCGACGACGAGTCCTGGACAGCGATGCAGTAATATCCCAGAAGGAGGTCGAGGAGTGGGTGAGGCTCTACTTAAGGCACGTCGAGTAACGCCCCTGTGCTCGTGTCGGGTTCAAGATGGGAACCTGGGCCCAGTATGGCACGACGTCGCGGGACTGCTTAGTGGCAGCCGGGCAGTCCTCCCTTTCAAGGAGTAGTCTGGTCTTCGTCGGGGCCAGCCTGTCGCTGAGGAGAACCTTTTGTGTGCAGATCCGGGACCCTCATAAGTGACTGAAGGCGTTCGCAGTGGTTTTATTTTTGGTATCCACTGCCCAAGTGTGAGTCCCACATAGGGCCAGGAACCATCTAGGTACCTGGCACCATTCATAAAGATTTCCCTGCGTCAACAAAAATGGCAATGCACGAGCCTGGTCTAGTGTCATGTAAACTCGAATCGTCGTTTGTTTATAGGCGACGCTGATCACTGAAACACACTCAGGGGGCCCTTGTGCCAGTTCTATATTATATACTTAGTACTAGTCTCTAAAATTCTTTAAAAAGTCCGAGATTTACTAACTATAGTGGTGCATCTAGTACTGTAGTCGCGATAGTATCTGGCGTGCTGGCGTCCAGTAATGACACCACAATAATTAATACTTGCATTTGTATGCAAATCGAGTATTGTTGAAGAATATTTTTTTGTAAGTAGATACATTGTTTTATTTTTTCTAATCTCCACAAGTGTTTTTCGTTTGTCGTGTGATAAAATTATATCTACAATAACAACGGTATTTTCCATTAATCCAAAACGTTTTCATTAATTTAATATGCACTGAAATGATAACATACAACCACCACGGTAACCCAGTCCAGTTGGTTTGAGACTCAGTTACAGATAGGTAGAGGAAAAATATACATCCATATTTGCGTAACCTAGGAATATTGTACTTATTTTGAGGGTTCTGCTCATCAAAATGATAAAACGGAACTCGGGCTGCTCGGTCTGATACACCAAAAAGGTCCTACAATCATGACATTTTATATGAAGCTAGGTCTCACAGTATAAGTCGATGACGACCTCTGTGGCTCAGTGGTAAGCGCGATGGCGCTCAAACTGGAGGTAGCGGGTTCGAATCCCGCCAGGGAACAAAAATATTTTCTGTGTTCCTAGGTCATGGATGTGTATTAAATATGTGTATTATATAATAAAAATCTTAAATATATGTATAGTATAAAAGTATTAAATATACTTCCGTTGTCTGGTACCATAACACAAGTTACTCGAGAACTTACGACGGGACCAGGTTAACGAGGTGTGAAAGCGTCCATAGATATATTATATTATAAGTGAGAAATTTCCTTAATTTGTTTTTGTCTGAACCAACATCACCGGAGCCAGACTCACGCTTGTCTATTTTTATTATTTTAGACGATCTTTGAGAATTACTTACTAAAAAGTTTTATTAAAGGCAAATATTTTACACAATATTAAATAAATAAATTAAAAAAAAAATAAAAAAAAGCCTTTTATTTCTTGCCTAATCATAGTACAATTTCAGTTTCAGTAATTATGTGCATGCAAATTTATTCCCATTTTCAAATTGATTTGAAATCAATAATAAAAAATAAAATAAAAATATAAAAATTATGTGATTAAGTGGTGGTATACATTCTAGTTTTCTTTATAATTAATCTATTAAATCTAAATATGATTTACACGATATTATACAAATAAAAAAAACGCAAGAAAACCAGAAGTGTGAGACGGCCAAGCGATAAGGATTCTAAATTTACTTCACAAAGTTACACAAAGTTATGATTTGAATTTTCTTTAAAAAAATTAATCAAAGTTCATATTTTATGAACCCGTGCAACTTCTCTTCTTGGAACACTTCAGTTATTTGGGTCAGAGAATAATTTATCAAAATGTATTCCATTCTGCTCTATTCTTCTTAGATTTGTTGTGTTTATAACAGAAGGTTTAATATTGACCTTACCTGGGTCAATATTAAAGTCTACAACTCGGTCTCTACGGTATGTGGGACCCGCTGTGCCCGAAAGATGTTAAGGTGGACTCAGCTCTACCCACTAAAACCCCGCGAGTGTCACCACTGCCGCCTTTGGTGAGGTGCCCCGGATCTGTTGAGTAAACAGGGCACCTCGACGGCTAGTCAGTCCCAAGGGACCGACGCCACCTCCACAGAGGGGGCACCACAGAACAACCCCTTCCAACATCGGGATAGTACTGCAATGGGGTGAGGTTCCCATCCTCACCCCTTTTCCCCTGCTCTTTTGCCCCATTATTATAAGAGGGGTACAAAGAGCAGCTCCCTCCGCTCAATTAGCTTCGCCCCATGTGCTGGGTTCACCCGTCACCGTAGGCTACTGAGTCCTACCGCCACGACAAGTCTTCAACAAGATACTACGACGATCTGGTCCGGAGTTTCTGTAAAATTTGCCGTTTTTGCGTTCATTCATAGAGGCATATACCAAGCATTGGACAAAAACATTGATGGTGATCTCTCCACAGTTAACGCATTGATGAATTGTCTCAGTCAGCACCTGCGGCTACGGTGAGTCTTGGTCCACTGTGATCACTTGCTATCAGGATGGTAACAGACCGAGGACCGGGTATAGTTGGTCTCTCTCAGGTGAACCCAACGGTTGTAATCCCAACTTGTCTATAAACAAGTGGACGCAGTCACATCTACAATCTCAAGGCCATGTATTTTTGTTTGTAAACATGTTTTCACATGCAATCGTGTCCGCATGGTCCGTATCTCCGCTCCGCAGGGTGCAGTGTCGCGTGCCAGCGGCCCAAGGTTGCGGGAGTGTATCGGGCTGCATTTATATCGGTTATATAAACAGTCAACACTCAACACCGACAGAAGCTGTGGAGACTTCAACTACGTCCGAAGGTGTCATTTATTACTTAAGAATCTCCTAATTCCTCAGCAAAAGATGTTCTTATAAATATTTTTACCCCTTAGGAAATTATTTTCAACAATTTCTTCGTGTCAATCCTCCTTCATTTGCTTTTGCCCGCTGTTTGAGCCCGCAGTTGTTGTCACCCCACACCACACTGCCCAGTGCCCACACCACCTGGGGCATCCCAAGCTACTCTAGAGTAGTAAAAAAATTATATTAAAACGTTTAAACAAGAAATAAGAATGAAAATTGTATGTTTTTCTAAATAAAGAACTTGCGGTCAGCGCTAGTATTATAATATTATCGTTGACATTATGTATATCATTTGTACAGGAAGACGACGCAAGTATTTTCGTATATTAATCGTGTAATTATAAGACTGGAATTAATTTAAACAGATAAATATGTCCAAACTAAAATATCTAAATATTACAAAAACTGCTGCAAACATTGTTTTAACAATAAAAGGATTGTGTGGTTTTATGAAACCACGGTAAAAGTGAAACTTTTTTTCACATTATAGACATTTAACTAAACATTTTTGGAATAATATTCCATTAAGGTTATAAAAATCGCTTTTTCAATCTTAATTTTATACTTGAAAAACTTGGCGGCCGACCGTCACGCGACATGCAACACACAGACGAAAAAGTTTGAGACGATGTAATAAAAGTTTCACTTTAATATTTAATCGTATTATCGCTTATTAATATATTATTTGAATAATACAATTTATATTAAGAAACATTCAGTACATAATAAAGACCATGCAGTACGTCTCTACGTTGTTTACCAAACAATCTTTTTAACTATAAACCTTTTTTTTTTTTTTTTTTATTTAACGCCGGAAAATGCTCTGAGGCATCCCGCGGGGAGTGGGTCTCCCCACGCGGGTATGTGAGACTCGCTGCGCCCGACAGCTGGTAAATGGACGCAGCTCTACCCACTAAAACCCGGCGAGTGCCACCAATGCCGCCTTTGGTGAGGTGCCCCGGATCTAGAAAACAAACAGGGCACCTCGACGGCTAGTCAGTCCCGCAAGGGACCGACGCCACCACCAATACTTTTGGCAGATTTACTTAGTGTCGCAGTGGCTGATGATGTGGAATAGTTGACACCTAGATGTTCGGCTGAGACCGTTGACCTCATGTTGAGCCAGAATATGTCGGGCTCGCCGCGCTATCTCACGCACACACGTGTTTGTGCACGCGAAAGTTAGAACAGTTTATAATGGGAGATTATCTCCTATCGATGGTCTCTTTGTTATGATCATCATTATCAGCTTCATTCCGTCCACTGCTCAACATTAGCCTCTCCTAATGAGTGCAAAGACGGCGATGTCCCCCCCGCGCCGGGACGGGTCACGCGGACGGACCAACACAAAATGTTTGAACAATATATAAACACGTCCTGAAGAATCATATAATTAAGTTTTTAAAGGTGTGGAGTCTGCTATGCGCGAGTTTTTTTCTTTAAATGGGAAATGCTCTGAGGCATCCCGCGGGGGAGTGGGTCACCCCACGCGGGTATGTGGGACTCGCTGCGCCCAAAAGCTGGTAAGTGGACGCAGCTCTCCCCACTAAAACCCGGCGAGTGCCACCAATGCCGCCTTTGGTGGGGTGCCCCGGATCTATTGAGCCAACAGGGCACCTCGGCGGCTAGTTAGTCCCTCAGGGGACTAACGCTATCTACACAGAGGGATTGTCTTGCACCACAGAACAACCCCGTCCAACGTCGGGACAGTACAATGGGGTGAGGTTCCCGTCCTCGCCCCTTGCCCCCTCTTCTTATTAGAGTGGTACAAAGAGCCCCTTCGGCTCAATTAGCTTCGCCCAAGGTGCTGGGCTCACTCTAGGCTACTGAGCCTAATGCGCGAGTTCTCATAATATACAATTAAGTATTATTATAACATTACACTAGCCCTCCACTAGCCCTTTTAGCCTGAAACACAGGATTTCCTAGTTCAGGCAGTCAGTACACATATTGTAAATACCTAAGAAACGTAACATTGCATTGTAATTATAGATTTTATTGTACTTAATATGTAAGTTTCTGAAATAAACATTTTATTATTATTATAACATTGATATGCTATGTTTTGCGTTTATCGAGGAGACCCAATTCCAACGTCATAATATCTTTTGTGCTCATTCATCTATAAAGATATAATACATCAAACGAAACCGTTCAGCCGTTTACACAGCAACAAACAAGGTCCCAAACTTTCATTTCTTATATTAGGGTATTCAGGTAAATAGTTTACCTTGCCCCCCCCCCCCTCTCTGGGGGAGGCAAGTTTGTGATAGTTTCAGATCGCTATCTATCGTGATCGGCGACGTGTAGTCTCAGACGGGTCGTGATAACATATGTACTGATAGATATGCTTACCTTTCCTCTCAAATAAGCTCTTATTTTATCTATATCTATGTTCTGTTGTTTTGTGTTTGTTATTTTGTATATATCTTTTATCTATGTTTCAAATTGATGAACGGTGTTCCTTCATCATCATCATCATCATCAGCCTCTATCCGTCCCCCGCTGAAAAAAGACCTTTGTCCTTTATCTTGAAAGACTCCCCAAACATAAAAATAATGTGGGGCTCGATGCGACCGAAAGATGTTAAGGTGGACGCAGCTCTACCCACTTTCGAAGAGAAGGGCAAGACAGGCAGTGTAATTACTGGCACCGAGAAAATCTTATGTCTCAGGATAGGCAACACATAAATGAGTTGCCTGGGCTAGTTCCAGGTATACTAGTTTATGTTCATGGGCGACGTCGACCACTTAACATCAGGTGGTACGTTTGCCAGTTTGCCTATCCAACTAACATAATAAAAAATAAAAAAAAAAAACCTGACGGTGATCTCCTCGTCGCCGTCGTACTGGCCCGGTGTGAAAACTATGGTATGGTCCGCACCGGTGACTATGTGCCTGGAAGCACTCTCTTCTGGAGGAAGGGAGTGGCGTCCCCTCTTCCTACTCTGCTGCCCTGAATACTTAAGGGTCCCTTATAGAACGGACCTTACGCGCGCGCGGCAGATCCCCGGCAACGCACTGCTCCCTCACGGCGCAGCCGTGCTCTCCTGCGAGTAGAGGTGCCAGTGCGCTCCCTCTCCCGCTACGCCTCCCCCTTCTGCGGCATCACGACTTTGCAGAAGGAGAGGACCGCCTCCCATGCACTCTCACTGGCGGTCATCGCGCGGATGACCGCAGGGAAACTGAATATAGACCCCCCTCAATGAACGACAAAGAATGCTATATTTGTCGATTAATCAAAATACTTTTTTCGTAAGTCGTATTTGAATTAAAAAAAAAAACTAAAAATATTACTGAAATTCCAAAATTAAATATAGTTTGAATAAAACATGACAGGCCGATAAAAACCTCGTAATGGATTATTAACAATTAGTTAAAAATTGTACAAAGGAACATAATATATTATATATTATATCGTATATTATGACGTAAGGATAGATACAGGACTTTCATAATTCTCATTTTCAATAAAAGTCAAAAGTATCATAGTTACACAAGTTTCGAGTATTGTGAGCGGGTTTCGGAGAAAGTCGTGACAAACAAACAAACGGGTCTCGTGCTCGAGAGGAAGATCAACGTCCACACGTCTGCAGATAAACATTTATTTAATATGTTTGTGCTGTTATGTTAGGTTGGACGAGTGGAGAAGAATTTTGATGAAACCCTTCCTTATCCCTTATTGAGCGAAAACCTTTTGGAAATCAACCGTCTACTTGTTTGAAGATTTTGAGTATGTATTTTTATTATATTAGTTGCGAAAAGCTGTGTTGTCGAAGCACTAGTACTGGTTCACCCGTGATCAGTCGTGCCGTGATGATTGTCCGAGAGCAAGGTCTCGGTGTCCATTATATTAAGTACCCTCCTGTCTTAGAGTAAGTTTTTAGCGAAACAAAAGTCAAAATAGTCGAAATCTAGACTGGCAGGCAATAATTTATGATGAACAGCATTTAATGATGAACAGTATTTAATGATGACCAGCATTTAATGATGAACAGCATTTAATGATGAACAGCATTTAATGATGAACAGCATTTTATGATGAACAGCATTTAATGATGAACAGTATTTAATGATAAATAGCATTTTATGTAGAACAGCATCGTAATCTTTGTTTTGAAAAATTGAAAAATATGCAACAGAATTAAGTCTTGTAAATTGTTTCTTTATCATGTGAATACCATTACATATTGTTGTATCTTTGCATCTGTAAAACTAAACTTACCTTCTACGATCATTACATTAGGTGTCACCACACTACAACTTTTCCTAGATGCTCATTTCGTATTGCTATACCTGATTTGTTTCATGGGGTTTCATGTGCTTTCATTTCTTGTAGTCAGTAATGTTCCGTCATTCTCCCTCCTGTCCAGTCCCCAAGCACCAGTGGTATCTAGGCTGGCCGTTATCATCGATATCCAGTTAGTCCACGTGACCTTTGCGGCTGGTTATCAACGCGATTTCATATTTGAATACCGTGTCCAAGACGTACAGACGTAAAACACACCACCACCAACGGATATTTAACCTTATCATGCTAAGAATTAGGTTATTTTTGGCAGAATTGTGGACGAATGTGCAAAAATATAAAGTAGGTTGGCTGTACTGGTGCAAACTGGTGACTTGGTGATAAGATAGACTCAAGTAGTCCAATACATACGGGACTAGGGTCGCCTGACAACAGGTCTGCGGTGTACCCTGAACTATAACAAGCTTAGTGTCAAGTACAAATATCATACGCCTAGTGTACCTAAGTTAGTCTAGTCGTTAAGCTACTATTAGTCTTTGTCGCTAAGGTACTCTTGTTGCCTACATATCCGGGACCCTCAAAAAGCGGCTGAAGGGGCTTGCAGTGGCTTTTAGGGAGGGCTCTGGAACCAACCCGGGGTAACCTAGCTACATGCGTTTAAAAGCATTTTCCAGCGTCGACTAACAACACCCTAAGTCCAGTGTAAGGTTCTCTAGCTCTAAAGGTACTAGGTAAGGTAAGCGAAGGTTTCACCTAAAACTACAACTATCTTATGTCTCTACGTGGAGTCCACTAGTCCAGGTATAGTCTCATTGTTTTGGTCAAACATGTCCGCCCACATCACCTCTAGTAATTAGTACATAGTCGGTGATCGTTGATGCTGTACAAGTTGTATGTCGACGTGATAACTATAGTACTGATGTATGCATACAAATATATATATAATAATTATAACAATATCAACCCTTACATGTCTCACTGCTGGGCACGGGAGTCGTCTTCGAAATCAGGCGAGGAGGTTGTTGGGCCATAGTTCACATGCGCTGGCCCAATGCGGGGTGAACTTCACACCTTCAAAGACTTTTAATCTCATCAGACATGCAGGTTTCCTCACGATGATTCTTTCACCCGTGAACAAGGGATGGTCTCATGTTCAGATGCACGTAGAAATTAAGAAAAACCCTTTTCTAGGCATCACAGGGGGGTCAGGATCGAACACGGACCTCTCGGCTCTCACTCAAGAGGTCGAGTCCATAGCCACTTCGCCATCGTCGCTCACATGTCTACTTTCATACGCCAAGGAACTGTTGGCCAATGTGCTAAATTGAAAAAAAAAAGCTATATAAGACAAAATGGTTGGTATAAAGACTAGATATGATGAACCACCTCTAATAGTCAAATGCTGCAAGTGATACAGTTAGAGAGCCTATTAAAGCTGTTTACAACGTGATATTCATGAGCACTTACCACCGAGTGAACGAACTGTCCGTTTGTAGGGTAGAAGAGGGTCTTCTATAAAAAAATCCCCATATTTTAATTTAATATAATATTTCGGCAACTTGAAGTGACACAAAATCAATGACATACCTAGTAAGAATCTCGTTATAAATAGTTCAATAAAAAATAACCGAATTGTGGATGGAATGGAACGAATGGATAGTAAACGGGTAGACGAGCCTCCTGATGGTAAATGGTCGACGTCGCCCATGAACAGAAACTAGTTAACCTGAGACTATCTCAGGCAACTTATCCATGTGTTGTCTATCCCGAGACATACTCGTAACATGTTAAGTCTCGGTGCCACTGCCTGTCTTGCCCTTCTCTCCGAAACACAGCAGAGCTGTTTGACGGGAAAAAAAGCACGATCGTGGTACCCATGCAGCCAGGAGCGCGGCACGGCGCATCCCACCCACCATGTAAATTTAACATTATTAGCTTTAATACCAAAACCCTACATACCAAAAGTGTGTAGCTACGAGAGCAGTAGCGGTAACCAGCTAGTATAAACTAACTAAATAGTATAAACATATTCGAGCTAAGAACCCCCCCCCCCCACCATCATGAGCACCACTACATCACGAGTAACATTCAAAACAAGAACATTAATTATTTTTGGTGATGCGAACTTTAATCAATTGCTTATTAACTTCGCAGTATAACCACTCCTGTGTTGTACACTATACAGTATACATTCGTGTGTAGCTTGCTGAAGGCCAACACTCGCCGTAAATAGGTCAGGCTGATTAAGATAGGAATAGATGTTACAATACCAGTTGTAGAATGTGCGACGGTGGCCCGCAAGCTTATCGCCGCGATTGAGATTACATCTGGTACGGAATACAAGCTGAACTCTATTTGAATAGAATTATATGTAACTAGGTTTCGACGGCCCTTAAATTATAAACTGTATTTAAAAAAAAACTAATAAATGACCCTCATTATATTGGATTATCATATTATTATGCAAAAATGTATTCAACTTCAATGGTCGTTCCAGATATTAGCGCGATAGACAAACATACTGTTTAACTTTATTATGTGTATTTATAATATATAAGGCCAATGAGGTTCAAGAGTGGGGGCCACGTTTACAGACGAAGTGTTGGTCGGCCATTAACCAGGTGGGAAGACGATCTCCGTGCAGTGGCCGGTCCGTGTTGGATGCGAGTGGCGAGGTCGTCTTGACGTTCATTGAGGGAGGCCTATGTTCAGCAGCGGACGGATAGTGCCTGATGATGATGATGAAGACAACTATTTACGGCTTCTTTAGCGAATTATCAGTATTCTTTAAGTTCATATATAAATATCTTTACAATAACAATATTTTATGTGGTTTTTATTTTACGCCACGTTTCTGATATTTTACAATAACATTATTACAGGAGGACTAAAATAAGTTAAATGAGTTAAGTTCACGTAAACAGGAAGGTTATTGTTTTTATAATGTTATTTACGTATTCGACAGTGTTATTAGATATTTTTTTATGTCATCAGGGGGCAAACGAGCAGTCGGAGCCTCACGGCGCCGACGCCTATACACATCCGCACAACCAAGGCCACGCAGATGCGCCGCCCTCCTTTACCCTATCCCCCAATGGGCCACCGAAAACGCACAAACCGCACGAAACGCGACAGCATAGCTGTCACTTGACGCCGGTGTCATGTGAGCGAGAGGTACCACCGCGGTAGTGCCGGCCCAATTCGGCTGCAATGCAGCATGGCACTACCTCTTACAATTTACTCTATATTTCTATATTTGTAATCTCAATTACTCTATATTAGTAAACATAATCTACATATAAGTAATATCAAATACAGGTGATGTTTGTGAGTTTGGATGTACGCGGTAATCGTCTAAACTACAATATACAAGGTTGATAAAAGCGAGAGGCATTAAATTAAACCACATATACTACACATGCTTACGGTTAATCCGAAATTATTAAAAAATAGTTTGAGAGAAATTAAAAAAAAAAGTTTTTCAAAGAAAGTAAATACGTGAATAGTCAAAGTAAAACGTAAATATCCTTTGTAAAATGTCCACTGACCTTCAAATCTAAAAGGCAACGTCGCACAGCACAGGTTGCGTCTCACCGGGTCGAACAAAGTGGAGCGGCCTTAAAACTTTAAAAATATCCTGTGACTAAACTATTGATTCTATTGGTCTAAGTTTTGGTGTGTAGCCTGAAAATGGTACATAGTATACGTGGTTTAATTTAATGCCTCTCGACTTTATCAACCTTGTATAATGCTACGTTGTCACTGAGCGACAAAGGCTTCATGACCATCATCAGCCTAGGGTCGGCCGTAACTATGTGTGTGCCGTAATTGTGAACACGGAGCTGCCACAAGATAATAATACAATCGTATGCTATATTTACCCAGAAACAAGTTACCAAGTTGAACCAGCTATGTACTAGTAGTTAACTTATAGGGTTCCGTGAAGTTCTCGTATTATTTAGTTTAATGTATTTTATGCTTGACAATAAAAAAACCCTTTTCAAACAACTTAACAATAAACTTTTTTTTCTTTTATGGCGGGAAATGCTCTAATGCTCCCGCGGGGGAGTTGGTCTCCCCAGGCGGGTATGTGGGACTGGCTCGCCCGAAAGGTGGTAAGGTAGACGTAGTTCTACCCACTAAAACCCGACACCAATGCCGCCTTTGGTGAGGTGTCCCGGATCTACTGAGCAAACAGTGCACCTCGACGGCTAGTCAGTCCCTCATGGGACCGACGCCACCTCCACAGAGAGGTTGTCCCGCACCACAGAACAACCCCTCCCAACTTCGGGACAGTACAATGATGTGAGGTTCCCATCTTCGCCCCTTATTCCTCTGCTCTTTTGTCCCCTTTTTTTATGAGAGGGGTACAAAGAGCAGCTCCCTCGGCTCAATTAGATTCACCCTAGCTTCACTGGTCACACACTCGGGAGAACGGATGGCCGATAAGATTCAAGAGTAGAAGCCTCACCAAAGGTGGCATTGGTGGCACTCGCCGGGTTTTAGTGGGTAGAGCTGCGTCCACTTACCAGCTTTCGGGCGCAGCGAGTCCCACATACCTAGGGTGACCCACTCCCCCGCGGGATGCCTCAGAGCATTTCCCGGCGTTAAAGAAAAAAAAAGTTACTTGTACATAATATTATAATATATCAGTTGCTATGGTCGACCAAAAGCAAGGTTATCCTTGTAACAATTAAATAACCTTTGGCATACAATATCGTCCTCCCACGTGGTACAAACAAAAAACCAAATATAATCACTTCCTAATTTGTATTACGGAGCCCATATATTGATGTTTCGTTATTAACTAGCGCAGCTCGCAGGGGAGAACGACTCGTGCGCGGTGGGAATAAGGTCGCTAGTGCGACGGGCGGCGCGTCCTTGATGTTGACTTGTATGTTATCTGTTCCGCATGGCGACTGATAGTCTTTAGGTATCTTGAGGATGGTGTGATGTCGTCAAGCGGTTGTAGACGGTGTGGCGTTGATTGAACGTAACGGTAGTGGGTTCGAATCCTAGTATTTTTCTTGTGAAAAGTGTACGGTACGCGTCGGCAGTACAATCGACTCGAATGTCGTGTCGGCATGTTATACCGGTATTGTTATACCTGTATGCCCTCTTGCACCGCCATTTCTTTTCTTCATTTTACATGTATTATATATTTTTATTAATTCTAGTATTAACGTAGTTTAACATCTACCGGGCGACCGCGACGTGCAACTTTTATATTATAACTACATATCTACATCTAGGTATAATGTCTTCTGATTTTCACTAGTAACGAAACATAAGTTTTGATAAAGGGCTACGGGGCTAAGTTGGCGTGGTGTAATTGTTTTTAGTAAGATTAAATCGATTAAATGTTAAGATCGATCAATTTTATCGTTACGTTTGGGATACCTTACAGAAACCATAACGGAAGGTGTAAACCTTTAATACGATTAGAGAATTTCAAGTAATCACTAATAAACCATATTTAGGTTTTTGTTGTGATTTATCAGTTTATAGACATTATCATTATCCTTTCAATGAACGCCAAGACGTCATTTCCCGTCCACATCCAGCTAACATTTAGGCAATTTTATATTTTTACATGAATTTAATTTCTTTTCCTAGTGGCTCATTATTACAATAAAATATTTTTGGTCTTTTGTTTTGCGGCTGATGAAATTTGATTTTGTTTATAAATCAAACGATATTAAATTATTTAGAAAAAGAAAATTTTCCATTGCTAAGATCAGAGTGAAGTAAGGAAAAATATCTAATTTTAAACATTTTTCTAGCGGTCTTCATAAATAGATACTATTATATTAATTAACGTAGATAATTAATGCTTAAAACTACAGATATCCATCTGTAGTCCTAACGTAGTTTGAGATTGTAATTGATTTCAAGTTTCTGATTTGCCTTGTTATGAAGTAAATAGCTTTTACGTATTGTTACGGAGAAAATATTTAAATACGGACCCACAATTACTTTCAAGTTCGTTTCGTGTTTGTTCATTTTTTATCTAGCTACAGATACAGTGTCTAATAAGGAAATTAAGATGTTATTTAAAGTGTAAATATGTACTCGTACCAAAATACTTCCTTCCTTCATCATCACGACCGACCTCATTAATATCACACCTTCATCATCACCAGCCCGTATGCGTCCACTGCATAATATAGTGCAGAGTGGAAGTTATACTTGTAGGTCTGTCGGATTAAAGGTTTTTGAAACTTATTGGCCAAGTTCCTTACTGGCTAAACGACAGCTATCATAGTAAACTGCCCTTTTTTCTATTTCTAGCTTTTACTTCTTAAACCCTAACTTTATTTACTTGTTATAATAAAGAAAGCATTATACTTATGGTTTAAATTGTCGCTTTCTTAAAACGGTGTTATTAATAACCATTTAATTCAAATCTTTATTAAAATCTATAGTCGGGAACTGGGGCGTTTCTTATAAATTGTAGCGATTAACATGTTTTATCTCATTAACTTCTCGAGATGATATGATCTCCTGATTAACTGCGTGTGTTTGGGACCAGTTCAAATCAGATAACATATAGTGCAGTTTGGGAATAATATTAAAACAGTAAATGTGTTTCTTGTAATATTGCGAATAGATTTGTCTACAATATCTTTTTTTATAGATGTGTTTTCGGTTTTATTCTATGGTTAGGTAATGATTGAGATAACTTGATATGTATAATGAAACATATGTTTACAATTTCTATTTTATCAACAAATCTGAAGGTTTGGCGTTCTGTATGTCGTTGTTATAGAGAATGAAATACAAAGGTCTTAATATGGGGCCTTGTGGCACCCCTACCCTTATATTGGAAAAAATGTATTATATATATTAAAAAAAAACGCTTGATGCTGGTCGAAAGATGGATACTGCAAAGATTTCAGATTGAATATGGCAGCTGGCTGTATGGTGGTTTTAACGACATAATCAATTTTGATACAATAATGAAGATGATGCTTGTTTAAACGCCCTGATCTCAAGAACTAATAATTTGAAAAAATTGCATTTCATTTTAGAGAAAAGGTCCTTTTTTCGGCGGTTAAAAAATTGAAACCGCTAATATTCTTAACCGCCAAAAAATATAAGGAATTGTTTGAAATATTTACCGATCAAAATTTTTATTTCATGTAGCCTCCCTACATGAATTATTGTATTCCCGTTTTTCCCAGTTGTTTGGCGCCAGTAATTTGACGGATCCAAATTCTTTTAGTTAAGTTGTTTATTTTCGAAAAACACAATCATTTTTCGGAAACCATGACCTCATTCTAGCAAATAAACAATTTGTACAAGTGTATTTGAATTATGCGAAAATATTCACGAAAACTATTTTTATCCTCGGGCTTTCTCGCGATGATAGACTTATGTCATTATCACATGTTTTATCATACAAATTGTCATTATCAACGTCTGAACATCGTTGTTATGGTTGTTGACGTCAAGATCACGTCCAAAACTGGACAAAAATATTATATACTTCGTTTATACATATAATTTTTAAAACATTATAAGCATATTATATATGTTAAGTATCGTAACAGTCCGACAGACTTTTCCATGTGTGTATGTATGCGATGATAAATCTATTGACACAGATGTTGGGACAAGTCACAGACCACAGAAATACTAGGACAAGTGTTATGATTTCAGAATTGTTTGCGGCCGTATGGTGGACACGTGATGGTGCAGACGATGTGGTGGAGGTCTTGGCGATCACTTGCACGTGGTAGGTACTACACTACATCTTTTGAGCGCAGCGAGTCCCAAATACCCGCCTGGAGAGTCCCCCCTCCCCGCGGAATGCCTAAGAGCATTTCCCGGCGGAGAAAATAATGATAACGCTTTCGACAATTGTTTAGAAACTGGCTGTTGCTCGCAGCTTCGCCCGTTTTTGCTGCCGTATTCGGAGTTTTATAGCCTATTTGATAGTTTCAAAGTCTAACCTCGTACCTTTAAAACGACTAACACTACCTCTTTATAATATTAATATGGATTGGTTAAAGAATATCCTATAAAATGCTTTCACAATGCGTAATACATAATATGTATTATGAATCACTAATTACTTTCGGTACTGTTGTGGTAGAGGCCGAGAACACAGCTGCTTATGTTTAATCAATTCCTATTGTCTGTATGTCGACAATATTCAAGACATTCGGTACACCTGTTCAAATCCCCAGGTACTTTGGCTTTATTAGGGTTTATGGGTCCACGGTAGTTACTAGGTACTTATTTATTTATTTTTATTTATTTTATCTTGATTAGGAAAACAAACAGTTTTATAATGCCTTAATTTTAACACAATCTTAACTATTACATAAACCAATTAAGTTTCCACATTTTACAAATAAAAATACAAGAAAAGAGCAGACTGACATGAATTAAATACACAGAAAAACATCAGCAAAATACAAATAAAAAAGAAAATTGAAAGTTAATGATAAAATAAGAAATATACAATAAATACAATAAAATTAAAAAAATATGTATATTGATGCCTGACATCTGATTAAGTACAAATTACATTTTTCCTTAGATTTTCCACAGATTCATAAAAAATATCAATACAATTAAACAGTTTGTTGTAATTATTATGTATATACTATGACACTCGCTTTGTGTTTTAAAAAGAAAGACATTTAAATGATCCAATTATTCAGAAGACTTGCTCATAATCCGGTATTGAAACGGATAGTTGGCAAGTGCCCTGTTCCGACTGGATCTTTACATTGTGGCAGCATTGCCGCTAACGGTGTGCCAGAGACAAGATGTGATGCTCAAACAAATAAAACCGGCCATGTGCGAGCCGGACTCACGTACGAAGGGTTCCGCACCATTATATCTATAGTACCAACGTTAGACATTTTAACAAAAACACGTTTGTTTTGTTAAAATAAAATAATAATACGGTTATTGATAATTTAATAAAAGCGCCATCTAGTGAGGTGATGATTAAACTATTTTGGATTGTTAGCTCAGTTACGATTTCTCTGATTTAATATTATTGCAATAGGTGTCGCTTATACCATATATTATTTCTGTGTGAGAACTTAAAACAGTTATATATATTATTATTATTTTAATTTAATTATTTATTTTTAAAGTTAATATTATACAATTAAAAATTCTGTGAATATTTCAAATGTCTATGTGTTGCCTTTATTAATATCGAGCGAAAAAGGCAAAAAAGTCGGTTGTCTGTAAAGTCGGTTTACTGACGATAGTTGAACGTGACAACGTCATAAGAAAATGGAACGCCTCAGAGCGAGGTAACGCCGCATGCGTCATGTTTTTTCGTTCTTGCAGCCGGCTCCATCGAATTATAAGACGTTGTCACGTCAAAAACTCACGTTTGTCGTACCTACGGGAGCCTTCCGTAAATATTATTTTTATTCTGTATTATTATTTGTTGATATAGCTGCAATAGAAATAAATCATCTGTGACAATATCAATTGTGTAACTATCACGGTTCATGAGACACAGGCTGAGAAATTTTGAAAAGCTACAAAATCCTAAGAGTAGTTCTTAAGCTAACCCAATTAGTAATTCCATACGTTGCCAATGCCAATATAAATATAAGATTTGTGTGCCTATATTTGAACTACCTGACCTGCCCTTGCAGAAACAGGCGCCTAGTTCTCTGATATTCCCACAAAATCATATCTCAGGCGTGGTAACTACAATACGATCAATGTGTTTATTGTGGTCTACAGTGACGCAAATTGGATAAGCAGATAAAGGTCCTTATAATTAATACAAGTTGTTTATTAAATAACGTATCGAGCCCATTAATCACTGCGATAAGTTCGATAGCATTGGGTTAGGTCACAACCGGGCGACTCCGGTTGGAACTGGATCCAGTAATAAGGTTATAGGCTCTAACGAGAACTTAAGACAAAAAGTTGATAGCGCAGTTACACTGGCGTTGTGCGCTACATCGCTCGGGAATATGGCGTGCGAATATAGAGAATAGAGATCATCATCAACAGAATTTTGAAAGTTCATTATGTCAATATTAAGTTTGAAAATCCTTCAATATTTGTAAGATGGATTTGGTTGATTGATGTAATTGGAAATGACCAATTTTAAGGTTCTGATGAAATTATATTTTATATACAATTTTGACTCAAATTCAAGCTGGCACCGAAATAAAAGTGATCAAAATATACAAAAAGACGCCTTCATATTAAGAAGTTTTAAGGGATCTTCAGTTATTTCGGTTGCTCGTAGTTTGGTTCTGTTCCTAGTCATATGTTCTTTAGCATATAAAGGCTGGTCCTTTCGAATGTGTCCCGAAGACCCTAAGGCAAGGCTGGCCAACCTTTTCGGTAGCTGGACCAAATTCTCAAATGGTATTTCATACTGGGCCGCACTCGCAAGTTTTATGTAGCGAAGGGTCCATCCATAAATTAAGTCACATGAATTTCAATATATATTTCGACTCCTCCCCCGTCTTTATCACAGTTGGTCACATTTGAAAGTGACCTTCCTAATGTGACGTTACATATTTGCCAATTTTCACATATTGAAATTAGTTTTTTTAAATGCTAGTTGGATAGACAAGCTGGCAAACGTGCCACCTGATGGTAAGTCTCGGTGCCAGTAATTACACTGCCTGTCTTGCCCTTCTCTCCGAAACACAGCAAAGCTGTTTCACGGGAGAAACAAGCAAGATTTTTCTTTATTAGTGTATAATTCATGCCTTAATAACAGTCATTTCGATGTGGAAATATGACGTCACAAAATAAAAGGACCCCGTCCACCCTTGTCACACACACACACACACACACACACACACATACACACACACACACACACACACACAGAGACACAGTGAACGCGCCCAAAAAAACCT
The DNA here is from genome assembly GCA_963853865.1 of Helleia helle. NCBI lineage: Eukaryota > Metazoa > Arthropoda > Insecta > Lepidoptera > Lycaenidae > Helleia > Helleia helle. The sequence goes on along the minus strand of OY971432.1, from coordinate 18,415,081 downwards.
TAATTGTAGTATTGTGAAATATTTTTTTAATAAAAAAAAAATTTAGCTTTGCCGACCGCAATTTGACAGTCGGTGGGCCGCGGGTTGGCCACCCTTGCCCTAAGGTTTACGAAGACACGGTGCGTTATGGAGAGAACGGTGTTTAGTCACGACCACGGTCACGTCTGGGTGTCACCATGCACGAGCTGGCCATCAGTCTCCCGTGATGATGGCGGCGTGGTGTCGTAAGGTCTTTTGGAAATTGTACAACCTGGTTAAGGTTTGCTTACATTAAAAAATATTAGGCATGAATTAATTGAAGGAGTCAAAGACATTGTTAGTCCTTCGATCCATATTTCAGAATATCTACCATGGACTCTTCAGAACCAATGCTGGCAAAGATGTCGTTTTGGGAGAATGAGTTTATAGAAATATACTTCTTCTGGTCCACCTAAATATAGTATACCTTAAGAATGCTGCTTTGTCTATCGTCAAATAATATTTCAAAATTCAAATCTTTATATTATATTTTGACGAATTTACACTAACTGGCGGAAGAAATGAGTTCGGTGCCGCACACCTACCACGAGTACAGTCATCCTGTTGGCTTATCATTTCGAGCAGCTATGCTGTTCACTGAAATGGCTGAAGAATGACTAGCGCAGATACCTTACACTGGAAGGCAACGCAAGGATAATACTAAGCTGTGTCCCGAAAAGAAGAAGACGAAAAGAAGGACAGGACGGGTCTCCTGCTGGTCTAATACTACTACCGGCGGGAGAGAAACGCTGTGCCGCGCTACCGGCTGCATGGGTACCACCATCTTGCTTGTTTCTCCCGTGAAACAGCTTTGCTGTGTTTCGGAGAGAAGGGCAAGACAGGCAGTGTAATTACTGGCACCGAGACTTAACATTTTATGTCTCAGGATAGGCAACACATAGATGAGTTGCCTGGGCTCGTTCCAGGTATACTAGTTTATGTCCATGGGCGACGTCGACCACTTACCATCAGGTGATACGTTTGCCAGTTTGCCTATCCAACTAACATAAAAAAAACTACTGGTCTTCCACAGGTCTACTACTTGTTTAATACTGGTCTTCTACTGGTCTACTTCATGGTCTACTGGTCTTCACCTAAAGCTAGTCCCGGATGAAGTCATTTGTGTTCATGGGTGACGGTACATCTGCAAGCTTACCTACTTATCTCAAAACATATTGTTAAACCCATATCATTCTTGTCTGTTATCGTAATTTTTTTTTTTACACGAATAACATTAGTTAATACACCACGTCCACTTGGGTGGTGCATAGGAGGTGATGGGAGGTGGTCAGTGGAGTACAGTGTGGGGGGGAGGACAGGGTCAGCGCGCGTTCAGCGACCTCCACAAGTAATAAAACACGCTCCGGACTGTGTATGCACATAATACATTGAAACAACACGATAAAGGCTTTCTGGATTTTTCAAAATGGTTAAAAGTGCTCTTGTAACCCAGGATTTTATTATGGTAATTTTATTATAATAAATATTTTTACGGATTTTATCGCGGTTTATTTAGATTTTTACAAGCCCGACGTTTCGGATACTTTACAGCAACCATGGTCACGGGAGGACTGAAGTGTCATATGTCCTATCTTTACAAAGTTATTCGAAACTACCCTATGATACATCAATATTTTGGTCAGTCCTATCTACGCAGAAAGTGCTAACTGTATCTTTAATCTGTGACATATTATGCTTGGATTTTGATTTGATAATTTTAATAATGGGATCCCAAGCAGGTGGTAAAAGCCAGCCATCTTCTCTATTGAAATTAGGATGTTTTTTAATTTCAATAGCCTCACGGATCATCCTTGGTTGGAATCTGTGTTCTTTTGCGGTTTATCAAATCTGATATAATTGCGAGCTTTGTCAAGACTATGTTCACAGATGGCAGACTTAGTGTAGCGACGGTGTTTTAAATCAGCTATATGTTCTTTCACGCGAGTTTTAATAGATCTTTTAGTTTGGCCTATATAGGAGAGACCACAGTCACAATCAAGCTTGTATACTCCTGCATCTTGTAAGGGTATATGACACTTGACAGATGGTAAGAATTGACTTATCTTTTTGGGCGGCTTGAAATAAGTTTTTATAGAAGCTCGCTTTAGGATGAAGCCAATCTTGTCAGTAACGCCTTTAATAAATGGTAGAACTGCAGGATTCGCTCGACGGTGGCTGGTTTCACACGTTCACTGTGACGGAGACGCGGTACCCGAAGCTTGTTGTCACGCTACAGTACTTGCTTGACATGTTGAAGTTCGGTCTCCAGGTGTCGCTCATCACAGAACCCTTGTGCTCTCTGAAACAAAGATTTACCCACGGTAGCTAACTGTGTTGGATGGTGGTGAGATTCGCCGTTTAGGTACTTATCCGTATGGGTATGCTTCCTATACACTGTGTGGCTTAAGGTATTGTTGGGATTACGGATAACTAATACATCTAAGAAGGCTAGAGAATTATTTTCTTCTAATTCCATTGTGAATTGAATTTTGGAATTAATGGAATTAAGATGGTCTAAGAATATGGTTACTTTATCAGATGTTAATATTGTGAATCATCTACGTACCGCTTGTAGAACCTGGGTGTTATGGGCGAAGTTTGCAGAGCAGTCTGAGTTCCTCGAGAACTTGCCACGGGACCAGATTGACGTGGTGTGAAAGCGTCCATAGATATATTATATTATTATTATAGTATAAAAGTATTAAATATATTTCCGTTGTCTGGTACCCGTAACACAAGTTCTTCAAGAACTTACCACGGGACCAGATTGACGTGGTGTGAAAGCGTCCATAGATATATTATATTATTATTATAGTATAAAAGTATTAAATATATTTCCGTTGCCTGGTACCCGTAACACAAGTTCTTCAAGAACTTACCACGGGACCAGATTGACGTGGTGTAAAAGCGTCCATAGATACTACTACTACTATTAATTAACTAATAAGCTCTCCCTTTAGTGGTCTTCGGTCGTTATTTATCTTTTAATCCTGATGATAGGTGGCTTGCTTTCCTCGCCATATTTCGAGGTACTCGTGTATGTTACTGTAACATTGAAACCATGTACGACTGACAGTAGGAACTATCGGGCCATCATAACCGCTTGATAAATGTTCTTTTCCAACTCATTACACAATTATCGAGCGGGGCTTGAGAGGCTCGTAGTTCTCGCTTCGGAGCCTTTGATGGATCAGGATTGGTACTGAATTGTAGGATGATGAAGCAGTTTCGAGGGCCAGCATCATCATCACTGTAGCTAAATATTTTTAACCGACTTCAAATATGGAAGAGATAAGTGCCTTGTGTATAAATAAATAAATAATCAATACGGACGTTTTCTATGTGTGTCAATTTTTTTCTAGGTAAACCGATGTTGGTGATTCATTTTTTATTTGATAGGTGGTGCTCTTCATGTGATCCTATTTAAATTTGATTAAGATCCAATTACCAGAGCTCCATCAACCTGGAACCCGCTTTAGAAAAAAACTTAATTTTTCTAAATTTACTTTTATCTACAAACGATGCTAATGAATGTAGTAAACTTTATTTTTTTGTAGTATCATTAATTGCGCCGAAAAAATAATTAATACCGCCCAAAGCAGGAAATATTACAAATAATTCTATAAACAACTTTGAAACGGGTGCTAAATTGTTTGTAGTTTATTGTAGTGACAAAAAAAATTTTTTTTTACCCCACTTTATTAAAAACTACGGAATAAATGCTAAAATAACGGACTTATGCAAAAAAGAGACACTGACTCAAAAACTACAAACGATGCTAATGAATGTAGTAAACTTTATTTTTTTGTAGTATCATTAATTGCCCCGAAAAAATAATTAATACCGCCCAAAGCAGGAAATATTACAAATAATTCTATAAACAACTTTGAAACGGGTGCTAAATTGTTTGTAGTTTATTGTAGTGACAAAAAAAAATTTTTTACCCCACTTTATTAAAAACTACGGAATAAATGCTAAAATAACGGAATTATGCAAAAAAAAGACACTGACTCAAAAACTACAAACGATGCTAATGAATCTAAGGCTCATTATTATCCTAGGTGTATCGATTTATTGAACACTTGATTCTGTTCCCCTCTCGTCACTAATAAGAGCTCGACAGTCACTACAAACAACTGATTTCAGCTACAATCATCTGTATCAAATCTCTTTATTGTAGAATTCTTGCGATCCTTTAAAATAATATAAAACAAAGTATTTTTTTTTGTTACTACAATAAACTACAATCAATTCAGAACTTAGTGCAAAACTATTTAGCGTACTATTGCTCATATTTTTTAGTTTAAATAATATCAATGAAGTTTTTTCGGTAACTTATAAGGCTACAAAATAATTATCAATACTACATTTATTAGCATCGTTAGTAGTTAAAGTAGGCTTAAAAAAAAAGTAGCTTTTATTGAAAATTGCTCATAAAAAATGTAGAATGGCTATTTTCACAATTTGAGTTTGTAGACACCGATTTCACCGATAAAAAATTTAACTTTACTCAAGAGCAAGAATCTTGAACCAAGAACACCACTTTGAAGAAAAATAATTTCTTGAGTCAAGATATAACTCTTGGTTCAAGAAAATTTTCTTGATTTAAGAATTTTAGTTTTGAATAAAGTGGGGTAAAAAATTTTTTTTATGTCACTACAATATACGACAAACAATTTAGCACCTGTTTCAAAATTTTTTATCGAATTATTTGTAATATTTCCTGCTTTGCGCGGTATTAATTATTTTTTCTGCGCAATTAATGATGCTACAAAAAAATAAAGTATACAACATTCATTAGCATCGTTTGTAGTTTTTGAGTCAGTGTCTTTTTTTTGTATAATTCCGTTATTTTAGCATTTATTCCGTAGTTTTTAATAAAGTGGGGTAAAAATTTTTTTTTTGTCACTACAATAAACTACAAACAATTTAGCACCTGTTTCAAAATTTTTTATCGAATTATTTGTAATATTTCCTGCTTTGCGCGGTATTAATTATTTTTTCTGCGCAATTAATGATACTACAAAAAAAAAAATTAATTATATAAAATAATATTAATAAATACATTCATTAGCATCGTTTGTAGTTTTTGAGTTAGTGTCTTTTTTTTTGCATAATTCCGTTATTTTAGCATTTATTCCGTAGTTTTTAATAAAGTGGGGTAAAAAAAATTTTTTTTGTCACTACAATAAACTACAAACTATTTAGCACCCGTTTCAAAGTTGTTTATAGAATTATTAGTAATATTTCCTGCTTTGGGCGGTATTAATTATTTTTTCGGCGCAATTAATGATACTCCAAAAAAATAAAGTTTACTACATTAATTAGCATCGTTTGTAGTTTTTTTTGTCACTACAATAAGCTACAAACAATTTAGCACCCGTTTCAAAGTTGTTTATAGAATTATTTGTAATATTTCCTGCTTTGGGCGGTATTAATTAATTTTTCTGCACAATTAATGATACTACAAAAAAATAAAGTATACTACATTCATTAGCATCGTTTGTAGTTTTTGAGTCAGTGTCTTTTTTTTGCATATTTCCGTTATTTTAGCATTTATTCCATAGTTTTTAATAAAGTGGGGTAAATTTTTTTTTGTCACTACAATAAACTACAAACTATTTAGCACCCGTTTCAAAGTTGTTTATAGAATTATTTGTAATATTTCCTGCTTTGGGTGGTATTAATTATTTTTTCGGCGCAATTAATGATACTCCAAAAAAATAAAGTTTACTACATTCATTAGCATCGTTTGTAGTTTTTGATCAGTGTCTTTTTTTTGCATAATTCCGTTATTTTAGCATTTATTCCGTAGTTTTTTATTAAGTGGGGTAAAAAAATTTTTTTTTGTCACTTCGATAAACTACAAACAATTTAGCACCCGTTTCAAAGTTGTTTATAGAATTATTTTAATATTTCCTGCTTTGGGCGGTATTAATTATTTTTTCGGCGCAATTAATGATACTACAAAAAAAAAGTTTACTACATTCATTAGCATCGTTTGTAGTTTTTGAGTCAGTGTCTTTTTTTTGCATAATTCCGTTATTTTAGCATTTATTCCGTAGTTTTTAATAAAGTGGGGTAATTTTTTTTTGTCACTACAATAAACTACAAACAATTTAGCACCCGTTTCAAAGTTGGTTATATAATTATTTGTAATATTTCCTGCTTTAGGCGGTATTATTTATTTTTTCGGCGCAATTAATGATACTACAAAAAAATAAAGTTTACTACATTCATTAGCATCGTTTGTAGATAAAAGTAAATTTAGAAAAATCAAAATCAAAAAAAATCTAAGGCGGGTTCCAGGTTGATGGAGCTAATTACCAGTTGTTGAGTTACACTTAATGCTTATTTGGTTGACATCGTCTACATAGATGATCTTCTCGTTTGGCTCGCTACTGTTCTGATTGCCAACTTTATAGAGAAATCGTAAAATATTTAACATTAGCTAGCACTCAGTCCGTTATTATCGTGCAAAGCACAAATGATATACTTTTAAAGACATACCATCCGCTTTTATTTAGTGCAAATTGTACGTCCCATTGCTAAGTACGGTCTCTTCCTCGAAATTTGACGAGGAAGGCCATAGTTCTCCTGTTCTATGGCGAGAACGTCACAGACGATGATATTTTTCTTTACCAGTCATATTGAAACTTTAATACATTCCTAATGATGGCTTAGTGATTGTTATAAAACAAACGCCCGACCTCACTAACTAGGTTATCCGAGCCCAGTAAACACATACTAACAGCTAATTAATTTCGCACAAAAACACAAAATCGTAACACACCGAGATATGGGTTACGTACGTGTCGCTCGTATTGTTTGCCGTGTGTTCGGTGACCACGCCACTCAGGATAACTCAGGACAATCCTGACATAATGAGCCAAACATCGCTACAGTAAAACTAAGGATAGTTGGAAAGAGGGAACAAGATATTAATGACGGACCATGGCAGCGATGACAAGTCAAAAGTGAAAAAAGAGATTCAAAATCTAAATAATATGTGTTTTATATGTTGGTACTAATAAGTACAACTGAGATAGATATTTTAATTGCACGTCAAACAGTCTCTTATTTTTCAGCCATTATTATTTAATACCTCTAATATCCACATCGTACTACCAATCTTTAAATAGCAGTACCAATGAGATAAATTTAAACGGCTTACTTCTTCACACTATCATCCAACTCTTGAAGACATGACTCACCAAAGGTACTCTATAGGGTTTAAGTATTTTTGAAGTTATACTTCTTTTGACGCGTTACGGAAAAATAATGGGAGTAAGTTTTACGATGCGTGCGCACACCGTCACGTAAAACCGACACCCTGAAGTTAGCTATAGAACAATTTTCACATAATGACAGTATAGACGTCAGAAGAATATATAGTTATTAACTACTCAATAAGCAAAAAGGTAACAGTGTAATGAAATTGTACTATGTATCTTTCTTTAAGGAGTTTAACTTCTAACGCGTGTACATAAGTACACATACACTTTTTTTTTTAATTTCTATGTTGTCTGCTGAGCTTGTGTCATTTGAGTCAGGACGTGTCCGTGTGCTCTCGCCGTGTGGTCACTGGGTAACAGTAGCCGACCCACATATCGTATCGCAGGAAGGCAGCTAATTAGCGGCCGATGGGCGACGGCGACTTCCCGGAGTAAACACCACCACTTACCGGCTCCGTATGTTTCATAGCGAGCCCCAGGCCCCATGATAAACTTGTTACTTATTACTTGTTATTTATTACTTAAAAACATGAGAACAATTCGTATCCAGCAGCAGTTCTACGAATCATATAGCTATGTTCTTCTTGGGGTATTTCAATGAAAAAAAAATGTTTTATGAAATACTTAAAATATAATTTTGGTGATGGTTACTTTTTTTCTTGTAAGCCACCTTTTTATTTACTGGCACCGATGGAGCACAATTTTATAATCTATACTAATATTATAAAGCTGGAGAGTTTGTTTGTTTGTTTGAACGCGCTAATCTCAGGAACTACTGGTCCGATTTGAAAAATTTTTTCAGTGTTAAACAGCCCATTTATCTAGGAAGGCTATAGGCTATATAACATCACGCTGTGACATATAGGAATTGAGTAACGCGGACGAAGCTGCAGGCAACAGTATTTGGATATTTTTGGAATTCATTTAACGATAACGATTCGGAGTCGAGAGAAAGAGACTTGAATAGGACAATTTGACAATACTTAAGCGACTTTCTAAAGATATATTATGTTGACATGTCATTTTTAATCTCATGTATTAAATAGGGTATATCATTAAACACACGTTGCGCACACAGTTGTACACCGTTCAGCCGTAATAAAACATCTCACTTGGAGGGTGTGTCTCGATATTATCAAAGAGTGCAGATATTTCGTCCCTTCCGAAGAGTGCGACGTATTTATCTTTGTGTCGTTTTGTAAATATTATCTACCTTTGTTACGTAGTATCACTTCAAGAATATCTCGTATAATTTAAGGGTTCAGATGTTGTTGCGAGGTCTGGGTTCGAATATGACTCATACAGTTAGAAAAATACATTTTTATATCATAGGAGTGCAAACGATCAGTCTAAGCCTTTTGGCTATCGACGCCCACACACATCCACACAACCAGAGACTATGCAGATGCGTTGCCCTCCTTTTCCCTATTCCCCCGATGGGTTTCACCGGAAACTCATAAGCCGCACAGCGACAGCATAGCTGTCACTTGACGACGGTGTTATTTGAGCGAGAGGTACCACCCCGGTCGTGCCGGCCCAATTCGGCTGCAAGGCAGCATAGCACTACCTCTTACATTACTCCAAAGTGTAATAGTAGTTGTTCTTACTTGTTCAGTCAGTGTTCATTGATAGAGGCCGTCCAGCGAACGGGAGGGGCGGCTCACGATGATGATGTATTTTACATCAACTTGGTTAACATCGCTTGTTCTGCGGTGAAAGAATACATCATGTGGAAACTTCAATCGCTAATAAAATTGAAAGTCTTTCAGGATGTAAAAATCGCAGCAACACATCTGGGACATCATCATGACCTGCAAAAGTGCTTTTTAAGGCCCATTTGACTAAATGATTTTGACTATGACTTTGACATATATGCGAACTTTGGCTCAATCTCCTCGCCTAATTTCGAGGAGATTTATACCAGCTACAACCCCCCGTTTTTTCTTTTAAAACTTTTCGTTTTATAATTTGATATTGTCTTCTTTCTTCATAATGATTGTTGGCCTAGTGTTTGAACTATGACGTCACACGTGTGGTCAAGTTACGTCTTCATTGATCCAAAATGGCTGATCACGCTGACCCATCATCGCTGACGGTCGCGTTTACTAATCTCATGACTCTACTAAAACTTGGTAAACATATTCGTGAACAAGGCGTTTCTTGACAATGCGAAATATAGATTTTAATTTCGAAAACAATAACTCGATTTTTACGGCATTTCCTGCCTCGCACTTACCGCTATATGGAATCAGCTGCCACCTATTTGAATGGCCAGCCTACCAATGTCTAATGATAGGTGTCTATGGATGTCACATATCACTTAAAAACAGGACTGTCCGTTTGCCCCCTCTTCATAAAAAAGTGCGTGTTCTTTCATAAAAAACAAATTTTTAAATCTCGTTTATTTTATACTAATCTTAAGCTTAAAAATTTCCAAGACTTGCGACGTTCGCTCTATCTCACTCTCTCTCGATCATTCTCACTCGCTTGCTACTCTCACTCCATGGCTATGTACTTGCTACGTTTGCCCTTTCTCGCTCTCTCTCAATCTGTCTCAATCAATCTCTCCCCTTCTTGGACAAAAACGTTGTACATTTTCGTGCCGTTTCATTCGTAAAATTTTACCCTCATGCATGCAAAGAAGTTTCACTTAAAAAAATTGAATTCTACTAAATAAAAGTGAAAAACATGGTAAATTCCAAAAAGATGATTGTTATTATAGGTACCTAATAGGTATTACTGAAGTGTGTCTGTTTGTGGTACTGTAGCTCTTAAACGGAACGGACTGAACAGCTTTAGATGCAGTTTTTTAAAACAGGCATTCTAGCGGTGGTTTTTACGCATGTTTTGTCAAGATTGGTTTATCCGCTTCAATGTCATCAGTTCTTTTGTTACTGCGTTGGGGTTTAAAGTGTAACCTTTTAATCTATACTAATATTATAAAGCTGAAGAGTTTGTTTGTTTGTTTGAACGCGCTTATCTCAGGAACTACTGGTCCGATTTGAAAAATTCTTTCAGTGTTAGACAGCTTATTTATCGAGGAAGGCTATAGGGTATATAACATCACGATGTGACTTATAGGAGTTGAGTAACGCGGGCGAAGCTGCAGGGACCAGCTAGTATTTTATAAATTTAAGCCCTTTCGAAAAAAAAGGATTTTTTTTCTCATAATATAATATGTGTCTTCTGTTTGTGTCTCGAATAAAAAAAGGATTTTTTTTGTATCTCGTATTTGTGACGAATAAATGTTTCTTTCTTTCTTTCTATTTCATGACACTAAAGTCTTGACATTGGAGTTGTGACACTAGTTGCACTAGTGTAATGAAACTACAACACAGTGTTTTGTCAAATCAACTAAACGTAATGAGACACCGCGGCCGAGGTGAGTCGTGTTTATGTAATTGTGTTATCCGATACTAATTATAATATGGTTACGCGCCTGTTCATGAGGTGTCTCCGGTTACAATACGAACAGACAATCGGGCAGACTAGCGAACGGCACGTGGGTTACGTCAGCCATCAATAGATATATAGACTATAGACGTTTCATGCGGTTTTATCTGCTACAAACTCAATAATAAAATCTCCAATAAATCTATACAGATAAATAAAATTGGAGTGCCTGTTTGTAATATTAAAATAACCGCTTTTTACTAAATACATATAGATGTATACACGGTACATATACCAAAATAGCATTTTTAACAATTTTTGTCTGTCTGTCTGTTTGTTCCGGCTAATCTTGGAAACGGCTGGGCCGGTTTTTACGGGACTTTCACTGGAAGATAGCTTATGTTATAGGGAGTAACTTAGACTATAAAAATAATCATCATCAATCCGGGTACGGCTATAAATCTAAGTCAACGCGGGCGAAGCTGCGGGCAACAGCTAGTAATGAATATAATACAATATTTCCCGATAATTACCGAAAATTAGTTTTGCTTTTATTTGATTGAATATATCTGTTATTAATGTCCTTCATCATCATCATCATCAGCACTGCTGAACACAGGCCTCCCTCGATGAACGCCAAGACGACCGAGTCCTTGCACACACAATATCCTTATTCCTTAATTATCTATAAAAGCTCCTCGACTAAATCTCCCCCTGACATATCTATGTCTACTATCTTCTTATCACCAACAGTCGAGGGTACCATTATATCATACTAGCAACGAGCCGCGGCTTCACCCGCGTACTTCCCATTTCCGAAGTACAAGGATAAGTTATAACCTATATTTTCCGCACCATGATTCAGACCTTGTCGTGGCGATTGGGCTCTTTTTTTTTCTTTTTCTTTAACGCCGGGAAATGCTCTGAGTCATCCCGCGGTGGAGTGGGTCTCCCCACGAGGGTATGTGGGACTCGCTGCGCCCGACAGCTGGTAAATGCACGCAGCTCTACCCACTAAAACCCGGCGAGTGCCACCAATGCCGCCTTTGGTGAGGTGCCTCGGATCTAGAAAACAAACAGGGCACCTCGACGGCTAGTCAGTCCCGCAAGGGACCGACGCCACCTCCACAGAGGGGTTGTCCCATACCACAGAACAACCCCTCCCAACGTCGAGACAGTACAATGGGGTGAGGTTCCCATCCTCTTCTTATTAGGGGCGAGGATGGGAACCTCACCCCATTGTACAGTCCCGAAGTTGGGAGGGGTTGTTTGTGGTGCGGGAGTCTATTGAGGTGGCGTCGGCCCCTTTGAGGGACTGACTAGCCGTCGAGGTGCCCTGTTTGCTCAACAGACCCGGAACACTTCCCCAAAGGTGGCATTGGTGGCACTCGCCGGGTTTTAATGGGTAGAGCTGCGTCCACTTACCAGCTTTCGGGGGCAGCGAGTCCCGCCTCGGGAGACACACTCGCCTGCGTGATGCCTCAAAGCATTTCCCGGCGTTAAAGACAATAAAATAGCCTATATGTTATTCTGATGCTATGCTATTGTAAAGTTTCATTAAAATCCATTCAGTAGTTTTTCAGATATAAATTATTGCTGCAGTCTAGTCAAAATTAAAACGCCAGTGAGTCATGCCAGGATCGAACCCGCTCCTTCCGACGCCACAGGCCATTAACCCGTCGCTCCATCAAACCTTAACCGTATTAATTAAGGTCTATAATTTAAAGAAAGTGAAGTGAAAGTGTTTCCTCCGGTCCGGCGCCGTTAGACGTTGTATAACTATATTATATAAATAACCCTTAGAAAGTACTATGTGTAACAAACATCCTAATTTTATTATTATGAATCAACATTACGTATTTTATCGCTATTAAGATTTTTACCGGAAAAATCCGTATCCAGTTGTTTTATTATAATGAGTGAAATTCGTAAGCATTAGAAAACAATATTCTAATATTATGACTATATCTAGTTGCCCCGCGGTTTTACATGTCGCTAAATATAAAAACAATGTTAGTCTGGAACCAACTGGTAGTTTTAATTAGAGACTAGGGTACTAAGTAAAATTACACCTTTTAGCTCGCTAGCGTTATTTTAATATTTTATATAGCTGTTGCCCGCAGCTTCGCCCGCGTTAACTAAGATTTACAGCTTTACCCGGATTGATGATGATTATGTTATTAGCCTAAGTTACTTTAACGTCAGCTATATGCCAGTGAAAGTCCCATCAAAATCCACCCAGCTGTTTCAGAGATTAGCCGGAACAAACAGAAAAACAGACAGACAGACAGACGGACAGACAGACAGACAAAAATTGTAAAAAGGCTATTTTGGTATATGTCCCATATGCATTCAATAAAAACCGGTTATCTGTATAGATGTAAAGATACTGAAGTCTGGATTATCTCTAATATATAAAATTTCCATGTCACAATGTTAGTTACCGTACTCCTCCGAAACGGCTTTACCGATCTATACAAAATTTTATATGCGTATTCAGTAGGTCTGAGAATCGGCTACTATCTATTTTTCATACCCCTAAGTGATAAGGGTGGTCAACCCCTCAAATTTTAAAAGTTAACGCGGGCGAAGCTGCGGGCAACAGCTAGTTTAAGTTTAAGTTTAAGTGGGAGCGCTGATGTCACCATCTTGCTTGTTTCTCCCGTGAAACAGCTTTGATATGTTTCGGAGAGAAGGACACAGGCAGTGTCTGGCACCGAGACTTAACATCTTACCTGGGCTGCAGGTAAACTAGTTCATGTTCATGGGCGACGTCAACCACGTAAGCATCAGGTGGCACGTCTGCCAGTTTGCCATTAGCATTAAAAATAGTATACTAGTACCAGTATAACTACCGACAGACAGACTACATACTTTTGGTACATATACAAATTTTAAAAACAGCAGAGCAAAGAACCTACTTCGGTAATCCTCTTGACATCACATGTTTTTGAGTAGCAACCCTCGTAACCAATCCTTCATGTTAATGTCTATCTCACGACCTGTCTCCTCTTCGTCTCATTCTGATCTAGTTCCATTTATTCTGAAGAAAGTGTAACTCCTCTACAGACAGCTTGGCTTAGCTTAGAAGAATACTAGCTCGATACAGGAGAGCCTTAGTTTGGATTAGTTTGGGAGGATCTAGCTTCAGTCTAGTGCCAAGGAGAACTTCAGTCTCCAGGTATCACAGAGTCAAAACAAAGGCGTGAGCAGTAACTCGGACCTTTCGTATTTGGGTCGGCCGATGACATTTAAAGGTTGCGCGGGTTGCGGGGGATGCGGGAGGTGTGGGGAGGTGCGAGGGGGAGGGGGTGTTATAAATCTCGCGGCTCCCGTGCAGTTTCCACTACATTGCCCGTAAAGCTCGAGCTTTGCTGCTCGCGTCTTGCGGAAAGCTCCTATATTTTGTAACGATAAAAGCTTTTTCATCGGAATTATATTGAAACGTGCGGATAGAAATATTATGTATTTATAAATTTCATCAAAGTTAAATATAATCATTGTGTCATTAATATCATACCCCCAACCTTTTGCCGTCCACTGCTGGTCCCGCCGCCATTAATGAACGCCACGACGGCCGATCTCCGTCACTCGCATCTAACTAGGGCCAACCAATAGAGCCATGACTTCAAAAGTCACGTTCTCTTTTTTCGTTTCACCACTTATTCTTTGAACAAAGATGTTTTTAAGTTAATCTATAATATAATTGGTTTGGTTAAATACGAATAATGACACATTATTCATAAGTCTTTTATTTATCTTCATGTTTCCTAGCCTATACTATCCCACTTCTTGGCAAAGGCCTCACTCTCTATCTTCATGTAAATTCATACTTATATATTTTTGAATATCCTTACTATAATAATATAATAATAATAAATAATTTTATTTTTTATTTTATTTTTTTATGTTAGTTGGATAGGCAAACTGGCAAACGTACCACCTGATGGTAAGTGGTTGACGTCGCCCATGAACATAAACCAGTATACCTGGAACATGCCCAGGCAACTCATTTATGTGTTGCCTATCCTGAGACATAAGATGTTAAGTGTCGGTGCCAGTAATTACACTGCCTGTCTTGCCCTTCTCTCCGAAACACAGCAAAGCTGTTTCACGGGAGAAATAAGCAAGATGGTGGTACCATGCAGCCGGGAGCGCGGCACAGCGCTTCCCTCCCACCGGTAAATGTGAAAGCGTGTTTGTTACGCTTTCACGCGAAAACTACTGAAACTTTGTACACATATTCTTGGAGGTATTAGAAGTAACGTAGGATACTTTTTATTAAAAAAACTAAAACCTTATCCTGCGCAGACGAAGTCACGGTCACCAGCTAGTATCATATACTATAAAATATCTATTCTATGTCTTAAATACTTCACACCGGGCGTCCTCTGATCCGCACCGTTGAAATTCCCGTAAACATTACAAACAATTACCGCTACAAACAATTACCGCTCCATTCCGGTTATATGCTCAAAAATAGTCCTTTTAATTGAAGCGTCTTTTGGCAATTATCTGATGATGACAGCAGATAGAGTTGACTACAGTACAGTTAACGGGTGGTACCGCCAGTAGATGCTCGTAGGAGTTGGATCAGAAGCATCACAAACGTCAAATGTAAGGCACAAGTTCATGTACTCATCACAGTCCAGTGTCCGTGGCCTTGGAGATTTGGACAGTACCGGCCTGATGATGGAGAAACTTTGTCACAATATTTGTTTAGCGATAATCAACAAGGCTGTTTAAATGGGCTAAAAGGGTTTGAAGTGCTACCAGTTCAAAACGTCATCAGCATCATCAGCATCATCAGCATCATCAACATCATCAACCTGTCTTCCATCATCTAGTATTTTATGTTAGTTTGATCGTCAAACTAGGAAATTACGTCAGTGACGCCAAAAAAACGACTTTTTATGTCATAAGGAGGCAACCGAGCAGTCGGAGCCTTATGGTGACTACCGACGACCATAGACATCCGCACAACCAAAAGTTATGCAGTTGCGTAGCTCTCCCTCTCCATATGGGCCTCCAGAAACTGACAAACCGCACGAAAAGCGACAGCATATAGCCGTCATTCGACGCCGGTGTTATGTGAGCGAGACCACCCCGGTCGTGCCGGCCCAATTCGGCTGCAAAGCAGCATGGCACTACCTCTTACCAGGGATTAGACCAGATATTTCATTAACGTGTTAAATACCCTGAGACTTAAAAAATGAATAGGATGATGGTACCATGTAAGTAGACTACCCATTTTTTGAGGTCATAGATTCTTCCACCCTTCTCTATCTCCTGCCCTTATCTTAAATATCTCGTCCAGCTTTGTACTAGATGATGATATGATTCAGATAATTTGGTTTCTGGCTCCTTAAACGAAAGGTTAAAATTTTAAATAGAATGTTGAATTGAACCTGCACCTCGCATTTCAAGTGCACCACTAAGCTACTTCCCTCTAGTAAGTGTTCACAGCACTAACACTAACCGAACTAGGTCAGGGGCCCATCGCCGTGTCTGGTTCTCGTCAGAACACATGTACGTTAAATATTTTAATTACATGTACCACATTGTATCTATATATAACATGTGTACATATAAGACTAGTTATTACCCGCGGCTTTTCAGATATCTATACATATATCTATACTAATATTATAAAGCTGAAGAGTTTGTTTGTTTGAACGCGCTAATCTCAGGAACTACTGGTCCGATTTGAAAAAATCTTTCAGTGTTAAACAGCCCATTTATCGAGGAAGGCTATAGGCTATATAACATCACGCTGTAACTAATAGGAGTGAAGTTATGTAATTTAACGCGAGTGAAGCTGCGTGCAACAGCTAGTATCCTATAAACTTATAACGGGGATCTCTTTGGGTAGTAACATTAAATATGTGCCAATTGCGGTTCCAGATATACACCATGATATACGGACAATCTAATCTTAGCAATAGGGTTTTATAGGCACCTTTTGGGGTTCGGAGCCCTACCGGAGTACCCTACTCTATACGGAGGGTATAGAGTCAGATACCCCTTCCCCTACCATTTGTAACACATATTCTATGTAAAGGTTGTTTAACATTGTTACCGAACTAAAAATTGTTATGGAATAGCACTTCGACACAGGTGCTGTGCTGGGGTTAGTCAGTCCCGCAAGGGACCGATGCCACCTCCACAGAGGGGTTGTCCCGCACCACAGAACAACCCCTTCCAACGTCGGGACAGTACAATGGGGTGAGGTTCCCATCCTCGCCTCTTGCCCCTGCTCTTTTGTCCCCTCTTTTTATAAGAGGGGTACAAAGAGCCTCCTCGGCCCAATTCGTTTCGCCCAAGGTGCAGCGGCTCGCCCTAGGTTACTGAGCCCCACCGCCACGACAAGGCCTGAACCATGGCGGGGTAATAATATTCTACCCTGGCCGTCACAGTTCCTTCCATATTTTGATAACCAGCTCAAAGATCTTATCTAGTATACCATTTTTGTCGTTTTAGGACTAAAGTCGCTCTTTAACAAATGCAAATTAGAATTTACCCGTATACCCTCTCGTCATTAATAGTGGGAGGGGGCGTCTACCCTTTAATTAAGGGGGTATTAAGTCTCGAAGACTTTAATTTTGGGAGACGATTCGAGCCTCTCTCAATTATGGTTTATTTATAAAGTTCCTAAAAGGCTTCGGCTTATATTGTTATATTTGGGATGTTTTGATAAAAGGAAAAGTACGTAATTAATTGATGTGAATTTAAATACATTTGAATGGAGTAAAACGAATGGTATCATTGCCCGATGCTTAATAATTATAAAAATAAAATAAATGAGAACAGAAAAAGGACAAAAAAAATGTAGTGATAGAAGAGTTTTCTCTAGTACCAAATGATATAACTGAACCTAGAGGAAGCATAGAATTAGTAGAAAAATCTTCTTCTACTGGGTACCACCATCTTGCTGGTTTCTCCCGTCAAATTGCTTTGCTGTGTTTCGGATGGAAGGGCAGGACAGCAGCGTAATTACTGGCACCGAGACTTAACATCTTATGTCTCAGGATAGGCAACACATAAATGAGTTGCCTGGGCTCGTTCCAGGTAAACTAGTTTATGTTCATGGGCGACGTCGACCACTTACCATCAGGTGGCACGTCTGCCAGTTTGCCTATCCAACTAGCATAAAAAATCTTAAATATATGCGGATATCCGTGCAGTGGTGGCTCCTAGCTGGAGGTTAATGGCCGTATTGGTCGTCGTGGTGGTCATCGAGAGGTCCCTGGCCAGGTCCGACACGGAAATAGGCTGATCATGATGGTGATATTCCACTAGATATAAATCGCGAACTCGTCTGACGATTGAAACAAAATTTTCCATAAAATATTCCTTTAACTTTAAAATATTTAAATTAAATGCACACAGGCTTTACTTACAATGTTTTAAAAACATTCTTGTAATCTTGTAGGTCATAATTTTTCCATACTCTATCTAGTTTTTAGTGTGGACCCTCCATTGGTGCGCCTTGATCGATTCCAATGCCGTGATGGCAGACGAAAGTCGATATAGATTATTATGAATTATGAAATCTAACAATATTTAAGTCATCTCACATAATTAACACAGATTTTTCGCATCTGGGCATTCCGCGACGTCCAAAAACCAAACAATTTTTCTTTCTTACTTGACACAATGACCTTATCCTTTTTTGGGTCGTCCCCGGGGATATGTGAGACTTCTGGCGCTCCCCGCTACCCCCGTTGACGGTATACTTTTTTTATAGAAGAGGGGCAAACCGGACAGTCGGTTAACCTGATGGTAAGTGATAGCGACATCCATAGACACTCGCTACACCAGAGTGTTAGCAGGTGCGTTGCCGGCCTTTAAAATATGAGTATGCTCTTTTCTGGAAGGTCCCTAAGTCGTATCGGTTCGGTAACACCGTAGATGGTAGCTGATTCCGTATAGTCTTCGTGCGAGACAGGAAATGCAGTAAAATTGAGTTGTTGTGGATTTCCGAACATCGAGTTGGTGTGGGTAAAGTTTGGAATTTTTACGCGATGTCCGGTGATGGAATTCTGCTGCAGATATTAGTCCGAACAATTCCTCAGAACATTCTCACTGGTAGATGCGGTAGAAGACGCATAGCGAACCGACATCTCTACGCTGCGCCCAAGAATCAAGCCGATTCGAGCCGCCCGGCCCGGCGTCGAACGCGGTCAAATGGAAAGAGCTGATATTGGGGCGCTCCAGATGTGGGAGCAGTGCTATTCCACGTGAGACCGGATCTACTAAAACCACTGCGAGTTGCCTTCAGCCGCTTGAACACAACACACATAATGACCTTATCCTTTTCTTTCTTTAACACCGAGAAATGCTCCGTGGCATCCGCGGGGGAGTGGGTCTCCACACGCAGGTATGTGGGACTTGCTGTGCCCGAAAGCTGGTAAGTGGACGTGGCTTTACACACTAAAACCCGGCGAGTGCCACCAATGCCGCCTTTGGTGAGGTGCCCCGGATCTAATGAGCAAACAGGGCACCTCGACGGCTAGTCAGTCTAAGGGACCGACGCCACCTCCACAAAGCGGTTGTCCGGCACCACAGAACAGGCCCTCCCAACGGTGGGACAGTACAATGGGGTGGGGTTCCCGTCCTCGCCCCTTGCTCCCTGCTCTTTTATCCCCTCTTCTTATAAGAGGGGTAAAAAAGCCCCCTCGGCTCAATTAGCTTCGCCCAAGGTGCTGGATTCACCCTAGGCTACTGAGCCCCACCGCCACGTCAAGGCCTGAACCATGGTGGGGATGACCTTATCCTTCGCCAACCCATCAATGACCTTCATAATCGATAAAGTTTCACGGGTTTTAAATATTGTAGTTATTTCAGACGACGTCTCAGCGTTCATTGAATGAGACCTATGTCCTATGTTAGTAATGATGACTCGCGTAAGAACATGTAGCCCACCAAGCCCGGTAGTGAGAGGCAGTGACAATGCTCTTTCTTATCGACATACCCATCTCTATCGACCATTAACGTCGCTCGGTACATTAATTGGATTAAAAACGTATTACACAGCAACAGCCAGCGGAACAGCTCCCATCAGATCTGATAAGCGAGCTGTTAAAGTGCTAACACCTCGCGTTTAGTGCTAGTGGTGTGCTTGTCGATGATTTTATGCAATGTAGTACTATGTATCGAATATTAAATTGCAGGTAGAAAACCTATGTCTATCTTTTGTGTCATATTAGAAAAAAAAATCAATACGGTTTTTTTGTACAAAGTTATAACAATGTCAAAGGCTATGGTGTGACAAAAGGGGCAAGAAGTTTTACTATGTCGTCTACCCCACATATACACCTCAATCAATTGTTAAACTATAGTTTAACAAACATAACCACTACCAGTACCTATAGATAGTACGAATTCTAAGATGTATATAAATGAAATAAATCACCTGTGCAATAAAGTATATGGTACAAATAACAATATAATATAATTAAAATACTGTATTGTGCATGTCAAAAACATCGACATCAGTAAAACCCATGGACATGTTCCATTACAACACTATACACTCCTTTACGACGTTCTGTAACCATTATAACCCGAGATAAGCGGGGACCATAAAACTGTAGGGCCTATATAATTGGTCCCGTCGTTTGGGGTATTAACGCGGCGGCTTCATAACTTCACTTCCAGTCTCTCTCTAAACACTTGTGCTAATAAAGGAATAAATTGTATAAAAAATACTATAGTTTGTATATTCGCAAATTATCATAAGTTTCAAATTTCAATTGTCAGCGATTCTATAATCTTGCATCTGCAAGCTATAATTCAGATTTTTTTTTACATGAAGTGGTGAAGAGGTACACACCACGCACACGATGGTAGGTCGCAGAGGGTAACACTGAAGGCCCTTCTACAGTCTACTCTGAAGGTACGTTATTGGCGGGAACCGGGGAAAGAGAAAATAGAGGAGACTGGTGCTATGGAATAGGAAATACGAGTAATGGAACTTGTTCTACAAATTTACACTTCCATTATAAATACTACAACTAAAGCGACCTGGGATTCGAGCCTGCGACCCTGCAACCTCATTTGATATTCAACGAGTAGAAAGTGTGATATAGAGATAAGTGCCGAGCCAGCCGACACAAAGGGCGACGGTGACCCGCCGACCGTGTCTCGTGCACCTCGAACACGATGGTTTTTTCTAAATTTCCCTGTTCATCATACCATGAACTTGATTGCTTGCCGATGAAGGATGTGGGTCTTTGACTGTGTGAAGATCACCCAGCATTAGTCCAGCGCATGCGCAACACCCTCCTCGCCTGATTACGAGAACGAGGTGCCCGGTAGGACATGCAAGACGTACACGTTCCGTTTAACTCTTGAACACAACCGATACGAGTTAGGTGCCTTCAAGAAAAGAGCATGCTCATATTTGAAAGGCACCTGCTGATGTTTTTTTTTTTTCTTTAACGCCGGGAAATACTCTGAGGCATCCCGCGAGGGAGTGGGTCTCCCCACGCGGGTATGTGGGACTCGCTGCGCCCGACAGCTGGTAAATGGACGCAGCTCTACCCACTAAAACCCGGCGAGTGCCACCAATGCCGCCTTTGGTGAGGTGCCCCGGATCTAGAAAACAAACAGGGCACCTCGACGGCTAGTCAGTCCCGCAATGGACCGACGCCACCTCCACAGAGGGTTTGTCCCGCACCACAGAACAACCCCTCCCAACGTCGGGACAGTACAATGGGGTGAGGTTCCCATCCTCACCCCTTGCCCCCTGCTCTTCTGTCCCCTCTTCTTATAAAAGGGGTACAAAGAGCCCCCTCGGCCCAATTAGCTTCGCCCAAGGTGCACCGCTCACCCTAGGTTACTGAGCCCCACCGCCACGACAAGGCCTGAACCATGGTGGGGACCTGCTGATGATGTAGCGGGTGTCTGCGGAGTTGACATATCACTTACCACCAGGTGAACAGGTGAACGTTGGACAACTATTATATATAAAAACGCAACCGAAGCCATCAACATAACCAATTATATAACTATAAGTAACACGAGTCCATGTGTTTTTTTTAGTAAAAAAATAAACCTGTGAAAACTTAACGTTTTCTTAAAAACGTGACGTTACATTTGGGCAGCGTGACGCGTTCACGTGACAGGTCACGTTATCGCCAGCGTGCTGGGCAGCCTGTTCCGCTGACTCTTCTGTTTCTGACGATGTTATTTCGCTGATGTCAAAAGGTCAATGACTGTTGGAGCTGGTGTTATGATGACCAACATATTAACCATGTCATCATCATTATCATCTCGTATTCGGTGGCCAGGTCTTGACATAATATGATAGTAATAGTAATGGTAAGAGTTTTAGAGTTAGTTTCTTTTGTTAACGCGATAACCCTCCGAAGTACAGTGGGATTACATTAATTATCGATTTTTCTTAGTGACATAGATTTTTCTATTGAGCGACGCGCGACGATGACGTAGTGGGTATGGGCTCGGTCTCTTGAGTGAGAGGTACGGGTTCGATCCTGACTCCTGTGATGCCTTGAAATAGGCGTTTCTTAATTTTTATGTGCACTTGAACATGAGACCATCGCTTGCTCACCGAATCGTGAGTAAACTTGCATGCCTGATGAGATTATGTCTTTGAAGGTGTGTGAAGTTCACCAACCCGCATTGGGCCAGCGCATCGGAGAACTATGGCCCAAAACCCTCCTCGCCTGATTTCGATGAGGAGACCCGTTCCCAGCAGTGGGATATATAAGGGTTGATATTATTATAGATAGATATTATATATTATATTGATTTCTCTTGATACAGATCCAATACTAAGGAGAATTTTATCTTATAGTGTATGGTATGTAAGCTATATCATTTTAGGCAATTTTAGGGAGGTCGAAATTGTAGGGAAATCAGTAATAAAAGTCTTTGGTAATAAATATATGTGAACAATCACGTTAATAATTAATCCATTGGTCGTATGGTGACAAAATATATTGGAGGCTGTTTTTATTGTTTACTTAAAAAAGTTTAAAGCGCCACATGCGGTACAATGGGTTTCCGAACCGATACGACTTAGGGACCTTCAAGAAAAGAGCATACTCATATCTGAAAGGCCGGCAACGCACGGTCTGCTAATCCACTGGTGTAGCGGGTGTCTGTGGATGTCGCTCTTCACTTACCATCAGGTGAACCGACTATCCTACTAACCGACTAACCGCCCGCTAACATTGGTAGCAGCAGGTTTGTGGGTCACCCCCACCATGGTTCAGGCCTTGACGTGGCGGTGGGACTCAGTAGCCTAGGGTGAGCCCAGCACCTTGGGCAAAGCTAATTGAGCCGAGGGGGCTCTTTGTACCCCTCTTATAAGAAGAGGGGACAAAAGAGGCAAGAAGAGGCAAAAAGGGGGCAAGGGACGAGGATGGGAACCTCACCCCATTGTACTGTCCCGAAGTTGGGAAGGGTGGTTCTGTGGTGCGGGACAACCCCTCTGTGGAGGTGGCGTCGGTCCCTTGCGGGACTGACTAGCCGTCGAGGTGCCCTGTTAGCTTAACAGATCCGGGGCACCTCACCAAGGCGGCATTGGTGGCACTCGCCGGGTTTTAGTGGGTAGAGCTGCGCCGCATTTACCATCTTTCGGGCGCAGCGAGTCCCACATGCACACACCCACCTGGGGAGACCCACTCCCCAGGCGGGATGCCTCAGAGCATTTCCCGGCGTTAAAGAAAAAAAAAAGTTTGTGGGTCACGCTCCATCCCCACCAGGATGTCCAATCACCTGTTACCAATCAGATACCACCAGAACTTGAAGCATGGAGATCATTAGCACGACAACCGCTTTAATATTCAAATAATTCTTTTATGGGTTGTCGTATATGGATTCCAGAGAAAGTTTTTAATGTTGACGTTCCTGGGTGAGCTATCAGCTCATCGATAATCTATCAAATCAAAACACAGCCCCAAAGGAATTTAAATAGAATGCTTCATTTATAAATACACATTTGTGTGGTAACGGTTGCTATAAGGGAATACAATTAATTCGTCTGAGTACCACCATTCTATCTGGACTGTTTTCCACGTCCCCTGATGTTTGACTTTATTGGTTTAATTATCTCTTATCTTTTTACATTTCTTATATCTATGTTCTTCATAGAGATATGTCTGGATTTAACAATGACGTGGTTACTATCTTTCAGAATAAAACCCTCGTGTGTTCTAGAGAGAAGAGCAGAACAGGCAGTGATTGGCGCCGATGATACCACCAGGGGAACGGATGGCCAATAAGTTCAAGAGTGCAGGCCGCGTGTAGATAGACGATTAACAGATCCGGGGCACCTCACCAAGGCGGCACTGGTGGCACTCGCCGGGTTTTAGTGGGTAGAGCTGCGTCCACTTACCACCTTTTCGGGCGCAGCGAGTCCCACATACCTGCCTGGTAAGACCTACTCCCCAGGCGGGATGCCTCAGAGTATTTCCCGGCGTAAAAGAAAAAAAGAAAGGCTTATGATCAGCAGTGGACAGATAGAGGCTGATAATGCTGATGATGATACCACCTTGTCTCTCAATATACCTATGGATTATCTGTAATTCTGCCATTGTCTAGATCTGGCAACTTTAATCCCTGGCGAACATTTATGTTGGACGACGTGACTATTTACTTCAATCGCCAAAAAAGTATTCAAATAAGTGGATCAATTTATAAATGTCAAAAAAAAATGAAAAAAACAAATAACTCCTGCCATTTTTGGGCCTCCTTAATACCATAAGGTCAAAATTCTCGGATGACTCAATGTTTACTTACATAATAGTTTTGAATATTTTAATAATTACATTTATATTATCGACTAGCTCTAGCATAATTTATTGTATAACTATTTTTTTCAATAATAGCAAATAAAAAAGCCGTTTCTAGAAATTAACGCGTTTGAAGAAATAAACTATTTAGTATAATGTTTGTTAAATGTGGTGTAGGACACTTAAGGCGCGGCTCCACCGCGGCGCTCGCAGATGATACGCACGTGTGCTAAAATGTTAATTGCAAGAAAATGTTATTAATGCGTAACGTGTCCATGGGTTGTAGTGGAAACAATCACATACATTTTCTTGCAAAGTTAAACTTGACAAACGTGCATACCACTCCGCCGCGGTGGAGCCGTGTCGTTAACCTTTCATGAGATTTATTTGAAAACTAGCTGTTGCCCACAGCTTCGCACACGTTAACATAGATTTACAGCCGTATACGTATTGATGATTATTATTTTTTTAGCCTAAGTTACTCCTCATAACATCAGCTACTTGTCAGTGAAAGTCCCGTAAAAATCGGCCCAGTCGCACAGTGGGCTGAAATTCCACTTTTATAGACAAATTCATTTATTTTTTTAAGCATGGTTTTTTTTGCTTGGATAGGCTTTGGAAGGCTAAGCATATTATTAAAAAATTAAACATTGCTGAATATGAGTGCAAATGGTGAAGTATTTAAGTCAGAAATAGATGACCAATAAAAAAAATGATTGAAATCGTAGTAGAAATAAAAAAATAAGTGTTAATTGTTTTTTTTTAACTTAAATTATTATAATTATAGAAAGAACTTCAATTATTGTATTATAAGAAACCAGAAGGGAAATACGTTTAAAAATAACAACAATTTATTCGTATTAGTAAAAGAATAACAATCTCAGGGTTGGCTGATAACATTTAGATGTAAATGTGTGGGCACACGCATGTGCATGCATAAAGCACCTCCCTCCTTACCCACACTGCACGTGCATTCACATACCTAAACCACACACATCACAAATACTACAACAGACAGCTACATAATTAAAAGAGAATGGCTTTACCGACATCAATTAACAAACTTAACATGACCGATAGCCATTCGGCCAGACTTCCGTCCTCCTCGAGCTCGCAGATACAATTCGGCCCCTCGGACTAGGTGTACCTCAATTTTATAGGCATAGTTGGGTGTGACGTCGACAAATTCAAAACATTCCTACCGCCCGGCCGTCCTACCCTCATTTTTACAAAATATCCCTAACAGTATCTACTCCGAATCATCATCACTAGATTCTGAATCAGATTCAGGATCCAAATGAGAGCCATCGCAGAACTCGATTTCAAGGTCAGATTTTCGAAGGTTCAATAGACCTACTTCATCTAAGTGGGCTTTCATTTCATCCATGATAGTGAGAGAGAGATCCTTGTTGCCAAGATAAGCGGATGTGAAAAAAGAAGAAGGAAATAGAAGACATCCTCATTCGAACACACCCGGCCCTTTTTACGGGAATGGTGTTCTCTAAATCTTCTGAAATCCTCTTTAGAAAGATCTCCAATCGGTACAATTACATTGTGAGTAATCTCTGCTCCATGTATCAGTAGTTTGTGTACAGTAGCAGGCATATTGTACCAACCATATAAAGTCACAAGCCTATCAGCAGTTAGTGATGCATACTCTTTGAACTTTTCTATACTTCTGTGTTCACCAGATTTTATGGTCTGTGAAATTACAGCGAATATATGAATAAGTTCTTTATCTAAGCTTCAGCAGCTTTTCTGGGGACTCAAAAAAACCGCCTGGCTGTGTTTCCATCGTTGGTGGTTCCAAAAAATACTATTTTGGTATATTTACAGTGTACACCCATATGTATTTACTAAAAAGCGGTTATTTTAATATTAAACAGACACCGGAGGGAGGGAAGCGCTGTGCCACGCTCCCGGCTGCATGGGTACCACCATCTTGTTTGTTTCTCCCGTGAAACAGCTTTGCTGCGTTTCGGAGAGAAGGGCAAGACAGGCAGTGTATTTACTGGCACCGAGACTTAACATCTTATGTCTCAGGATAGGCAACACATAATTAATAAGTTGCCTGGGCTTGTTCCAAACTAGTTTATAGTTTATTTTCATTGGCGACGTCGACCACTTACCATCAGGTGGTACGTTTGCCAGTTTGGGTATCCTACTAACATAAAAAAGACACTTTAATTGTATTTATCTGTATAGATATTGTCGTAGCCATCGTCAATGTTGTCTCTGTTACATATACAAATTCAAAATTTGGTTCTATTAATCCAAATACAAGGAAGAGGTCTGTCAGTTTGGATGTGTGCGGTTATCCTCGAAACTAATCATCCCATTTAAGAAAATCTTCACCAGTAAGAGGTAGTGCCATGCTGCATTGCAGCCGAAATAGGCCGGCACGACCGGGGTGGTACCTTTCGCTCACATAACACCGGCGTCAAGTGACAGCTATGCTGTCGCGTATCGTGTGGTTTGTGAGTTTCCGGTGGCCCATTGGGGGGGACAGGGAAAAGGAGGGCAAGGCATCTGTCTGTATCATAAGGTTCCGACTGCTCGTTTGTCCCCTTATGTCTTATGACATTTAACAAAACCAGTACAATGTCAAATTATCATTTAGTGCCAGGCTATAAGCGATAATGATCAGCCCGGCTACGTCTGTAAATGTACGTAATTATATTGTGTGGAAGATCAGTGGGCCGGTTACATTAATTTGTTATCACAATAACTATCGCTTTAATATAACAATTGGAATCGGTCCAGTAACCCGCCGCAGGACAGGCGTAACAGTAGGTTAACACAATAATAACGAAACATAGTCTATAAGTTACTTGGACAGGCAAACGACGAGCTACGTGATGGTAAGTGGTGAGCGTCGCCTATAAACGAGTTTGCCTGGACCTAGGAAACTCATTCACGTAGAACTCTTGAGAGTCTCGAGAGTCTGTGCCAGTAATTACACTACCATTCTGCCTTTCTCTTCCCTGCTGTGTTACACCACTTATACATTAAAATAATACGAAAATAAATGGCCTTCCAGAATATTATTTATTGTTATTTGTTAATATTTTTTTTTATTAAATAACTATAAAAAATCTAAAATGCAAAAAGACTTTAAACTGTTTAAGAGATTAGCGTGTTCAAAGAACTTCAGCTTGTATATCAGCGTATATTTCGATTATATTGTGTCGCGTGATAATCAATTATTAAACATTATTATTTATTACACTCAGCACAAATACTATTAATGTGCAAGAACACGTTTTTATTAATGTATGTTTATTGAAACATTTTTGCTGGCTACGATTAAGGCATTACATCAATAATAATTATGTATAACCAGCTGACCTGGCAAGCGTTGTTCTGTCGTTTCGGAGGAGTGCTACCACAGACACCGTGACACTAGGTTTTTATATATGTATATAGATTTAAATAATCGTAGTTAAACGTAAAAAAAGATTGTTATAAGTTTGGCCGCTGTGTGTCTGTTTATACTGTGACTCTTATACGTGTGAATCGATTTGAATGCATTTTTTATACTTACGTTACTATACGTTTTTTATACTTATATTATTATGATATAGCTCTTTTGTTATTGCGTGGGGAGTTTTTATAAAAGTACAAACTTTAAGGTACGTATAGACTTTCTTAGAAGGAAGTCGTAGCTGCGTAACATCAGTGATTTTATACCGGTGGGAGGGAAGCGCTGTGCCGCGCACCCGGCTGCATGGGTACCACCATCTTGCTTGTTTCTCCCGTGAAACAGCTTTGCTGTGTTTCGGAGAGAAGGGCAAGACAGGCAGTGTAATTACTGGCACCGAGACTTAACATCTTATGTCTCAGGATAAGCAACACATAAATGAGTTGCCTGGGCTCATTCCAGGTAAACTGGTTTATGTGTACGGGCGACGTCGACCACTTACCATCAGGTGTCACGTTTGCCAGTTTGTCTATCCAACTAACATAAAAAAAAAAAGTGAGTGGCGTCGCGAGCGCCGCCGAACTGTTTCGCATCGCGAGAGACAAGGAAAAATATGCAGAGCTGACTGCCAACCTTCACTAGTTGGAGAGGCACCTCAAGAAGAAGAAGAAGACTTTCTTAGTTGGAATTCCTTATTTTGGGGCCACAATTGTGATCTCACAAGCATCATCATCGTCAGCGTTTTGTCTACTGCTGAAGATAAGTCTCCTTTAATGAACAGCAAGATGGTCATACCATATCATACCATTCCCATCCATCTAGGCCGCTTCACAAAGATCGTCACTCCACATAGTCGAAAAACATACACATTAACTTACCGTATTTCTATCCTGTGACCCACTTTTTAGCTATCCACAATCCGAATGCTAGAGGAAACCATAAATTTGAACGTTAGACGGACATATACACGGGTGATGGGCTAGAGCGGGACGGAGAGCTTTTGTGATCAGAAACAATAGAGCAGAATTTACGAGCTTTCTGTTTACGCTATTGTTTAGAGATTTACGTACTATTAAATTGTCTGTGTGCCTGTGTGTCTGTGTCTGTGCCTGTGTGTCTGTGTCTGTGTCTGTGTTTGTGTTGGTGTGTACTAATATGTTAATAATTCTTTTCGTTTTATAGAATTATAAGGTCCGCTAGTTCCGATAATTGTCACGGTATACAAAAGTTTTCAAGGGCGTGTTTATTACAATCTTTTGAGTCATATTTCATTTTAAATTAAATGAATATAATTTTCATATTTCTAGAAATTTTCTCATTTCTACAGAAAGAAATTCGTGTCAAATTTTAAATATAATGGACGAAGGTCTGGTTATTTGAAATAGGTTAAATGGATTAACACGAAGATGGCGCTTTGCATATAATTTTTATCGGTCATTGAACTGTGATCATCATCGTATCTGGATGGTCCACCAACCCCTCGTCATCATTACTATTAATCGGCCCTCTATGAGATTACAATATAATGAGTGAAATTCGCGTAAACATTAGAAAACAATTCTCACTGCTGCGGGTCTTTTCAAGGAAATCAGGCGGTAATAGGCCTATGTGATAAAACTACTATTTGATCCAAGTACGCAGTGGTTTATTAACACTATAGCTCGATATAGGGGGTTCGATGATCGACTCGCTCGCCGGTGTGACGTTACATTAATTAAACTAGTATGTATATAAACAGCGATAACAAATTAATTATTTTCGCTTCCTTTCAAACTGTTGTTTTGTATTATCGGTAGTTCAACAATATTTAACTATGTTGTTAGCGCGAAATCCTTATTTAATATTATAAATGTGATTGTTTGTTTGTTTGTTTGTTACGCTCTCTCATCTAAAAGACTAAAGTGATTTTAAACATTTTTTAAACAGGACAGTACAATGGGGCGAAGTTCCCATCCTCGCCCCTTGTCCCCCTGCCCTTTTGCCCTCTCTTCTTATAAGAGGGGTACAAGGAGCAGTTCCCTCAGCTCAATTTGCTTCGTTCAAGGTGCCGTGCTCACTCTAGGCTACTGAGCCCCACCGCCACGACAAGGCTTGAACCAGGGGATCAGTAATTACACTGACTTCCTGCCCTTAGAAACAATAAGCTTTTGAAAATGAGAGGTGAAAGAGAGAGAGAGAAAGAAAGAGAAATCCCTCGTGAAGTATGGTCTGCTCTGTTTTGGCATTAGAAACATCATCACGTATGCAATTCTATCGCCATTGTTAACTATTAGAAATGTTAGTTGTATTGTTTGGGCTTTTGTGTTGTACGCGGATCGCTGACTGAATAAAAATTACCTTAATTGGGTCGTACCTCTACGCCACGATGATCTATTGTCTGATGTTTCGCCCAGGGCGAACACTGTTATGCTGAAAATGGTCGGGTGTAAATCAAATATATATCAAATAATATTATATGACTTAATCATATAATATTATCTTGCATAAAATTTTTCGCCCTAGGCGACTCTGAACGTGAAATTCAACACATATCCTACTAATTTTGTAATGTATATAATAAATGCCTGGAAATGGGTCCAAAATGTTGTTATTCTTAAGCTACTAAAACAAACATATTGACAAATAGATAAACCGCGACAAAATCCGTATTTTTTTTATTATAATGAGTGAAATTCGAGTAAACATGAAAAAGTACTATTGACGAATATTTCGCCCTCATGTGAACACTGTGACTTTGTTACTTATCTCTTAAGATAAGTAATTAGCAAAGTAATGGTTCGCCCTGGGCGACCCTGGTCAAACATATCACAGAATAATTAGTGAAATATTCACAGGCCATATCAAAGCGGGTCACCTGGGAGGGTCCCTGGGAGGAGGGTCCGTGTTATTAATAATTAACACTCAACCAGGAACCTATTAACCTGCACTTCCGCGCTTTTATCTCAAATTTTTTATCTTTCAATGTTGCCAGCTGTAAATTTTTTTAGGCGGCAATTTTGAAAGATTTTCTGAACGGTTGTGATAATCGTAGCTTACACTAAAATCAGATCGTTGATATAAATCGGTTATATTATATGGTGGTTATTTACCACTACCTAACCTAACCTAGGGAAAAATACTCTGACGGGCTCATAGGCTGTATGTCTGGCTTTCACATGACCCTGTCCAATAGCAAAAAGGAGGAACATCGTTAGGTTTTAGTGGGTGCGAGTCCCATATAACCAGCGGGTCCCCCCGAGCCTGGTGGTATACAAAAGGCATTTCCCAACGTAAAAAAAGGGGAAAAAATACATTTTTTTTTATTCCATCTTTCTTTATAGATGTAGATTATTTAGGCTTTATAGGCTCCTATTTTATTTCTATTTCTCATGTATTTGACTTGATTTGTATTAGTCACGGCCAACCATCTCAAGATTTTAATTTTTCCGATTTTAATTTTTTAAGCTTACCAGACTTACGGTTTCTTACTTAGGTCTTATTAGGGTTTCCAGTTACTGGGAACCCTAGAAGGCACCTATTTTATTTCCCCAGATCCCGGGTAATCTCCTACCCTGTCAACACTAGTCTCCGTTCCCACTACGTCGCGTGAGAGTCGGCCATATATCACGGCAAAGGGTAGTATTTACGAGTCGGCTTTACGGCAACATAAAAATGATACATAAAATTAATTAACTGTAAGTTTTCCCTGGCTCTAAACAGATACTTAACTATTGTGTGGTGTTCGCTGAGGGACTAACACTAATACTGGCAACACTGACATGTTCATTTTCTTTTCTTTTTTTTGTTAAATAGCCTATTGGATCCCACTGCTGGGCAAAGGCCTCCCCTGCTTTGCTCCACCTATCACGGTCCTATGCCAGCACCGACCAGGTCTTATTATAGGCATCCAGATCGTCACCTATCGTTTTCGGAGTCTGCCTCGACGTCTTTGCCCGTCCTGAGGCACTTTTACATGTTCATTTATATTGCAAAAATTGCCTTTTTTTCTTTAACGCCGAGAAACTAATATATGGAATCAGCTGCCTCCTACGGTGTTTCCGAACCGATACAGGGACATCGTCGGGACAGTGCAATCTGGTGAGGTTCTCATCCTCGCCTGTAATGGGGTGAGGTTCTCATCCTCGTCCCTTTTCTCCTTCCCTGCTCTTTTGTCCCCTCTTCTTATAAAAGGGGTACAAAGGCACCTCCCTCGGCTCAATTAGCTTCGCCCAGGGTGCTGAGCGCACCCTAGGGTACTGAGCCCCACCGCCACAACAAGGCTTGAACTATGGTGGTGATATTGCAAAAAACCTGAATAAATAATGATTTTCCCTGTGACATTGACAAATCTTTGAAGAAGCTAAAATTGATGAAGTAATGATGTTATCTACGTCACTGATATATATTGATAACAGGTAAGTATAAGGGATTCTCTCTCGTCTGACCAGGCCGATGCAATGCCCAGTATGAGGTCACCATCATCATCACCATCATCACCATCACCATCACCACCATCATCGTCATCATCACCATAACACCATCATCATCATCACAACATCATAATTATCACCATCATCATCATTATTATCATCATCATCATCATCGTCGTCATTATCAACTTTTCCGTCCCTGACGAACATAGGTTTCACTAACCGCCATGACAACTGATCTCCTAGGCGAACTTAACACTCTCAAAGACTTTAGTCTCATCAGTCATGCAGGTTTAGTTCGGCTGGTGAGGTAAGGTAACTAATGCCGGCATAGTTACTATAAATGTGTATACTACGGCCTTTAATTTAAATTTAATTAAAGTTTTTGTGAAAATACAAAAGTATGTGGATTTGAATGTTGATCAATGTAATAGACCGCTGAAAACGTGATTTAGGGGTCAAGGACAAGAGGGAGATGCGCGCTGATGATGATCAGTAGTAGTAGACAACAAGTACTGACGCAGGCTTACGCGATATCTGCCCAGCTAATGTTTATATTATTTACGTCAGTTGATATTACATGACGTGTACTTGCCGGTGTCGCGCGGGTGACAACAACAGACAGACAAACAATAACGACATTCATAATATGTCACATAGATATTTGTAAGAGGTAGGGCCATTGCTACATTGGGCCGGCACGACCGGGGTGAACCTCTCGCTCACATAAACGACGACAAGTGACAACCATGCTGTCGTGTTTCGTACTTTTTGTAAGTTTCCGGTGGCTCATTGGGGGGATAGGTAAAAGGAGGGCAACATCTGCTTACTGATGTCTATAAGCGTCGGTAGGCACCATGACAATACACCACTAGTGGCCCAAGCACAAGTCCTGTTACAGCGCCATCGTTCGTGTAACATTGCCTTTGTTCAAAATTTCATTAAAATCGCATCAGTAGTTATGGAGTTCATCGCGTATAAGTGTGACATGACATTACTATACAAAGATAACAAAAACTACAGAGAAAGATCACAAAGAAGTGGCCATATAATGTCTTACTTCTAGCTATTACAAAGAAGCAACAAACGCGGTGGTGGTATCCATGCACGGGCGCGCCACAGCGAACCCCCCATCGGTGTCTCAAACCATGTCGCCGCATCTCCATCACGATTCAAACCTTGTCGTGGCGGTGGGGCTCAGTAGCCTAAGGTGAACTCAGCACATTGGGCGAAGCAAATTGAACCGAGGGAGCTGCTCTTTGTACCCCTCTTGTAAGAAGAGGGGATAAAAGAGCAGGGGTACAAGGGGTGAGGATAGGAACCTCACCCCATTGCACTGTACTGACGTTGGGAGCGGTTGTTCTGTGGTGCGAGACAACCCCTCTGTGGTGGTGGCGTCGGTTCCTTAAGGGACTGACTATCCGTCGAGGTCTCCTGTTTGCTCAACAGATCCGGGGCACCTCACCAAAGGCGGCATTGGTGGCACTCGCCGGGTTTTACTGGGTAGAGCTGCGTCCACTAACCAGCTTTCGAGCACAGCGAGTCCTTTTCATCAATTTTTTTATGTCATCAGGGGGCAAACGAGCAGTCGGAGCCTGATGGCGCCGACGCCCATACACATCCACACAACCAAGGCCACGCAGGTGCGCTGCCCTACCTTTCCCCCAACGCGACAACATAGCTGTTACTTGACGCCGGTGTTATGTGAGCGAGAGGTACCACCCCGGTCATGCCAGCGCAGTACGGCATGGCACTACCTCTTACTAAATCAATGTCGCCTCTTAGGGTGGAAGTAACTCGGATGTTTTGCTCGGGCTGTTATACGGGGCACAAACCGATCCAGGTGTTTCTTTTATAGATGACGTTGACCGTATTATAGAGGTGCTGCTCCAGTTTGTCAATTTAAATGAATCGGATTCCAGCTGTCGGTACGTTTCCCCTGCCTCAGAGGTGGTTCGTGTGAGTGGTATTTATGCATGTAGGTAGATGTTTCCATAATTACATCTATTAAAGTTTTATACACTGTTTATTGATTTAAAACTTGTTTCGTCCCGCGTGGTACAAGACATACGCTTAGCGTACTTCTAGAATAAGAACTGATTTTTGGGACGTAGTGACTTATCTGATTGTCGATAACATGGTCCGTTTAGAAGCCTGTTAACTAACTATCGCTCTTATATTTGCCCCTCGCATAGTTAGCTCTCTCTCCCGCTGAGAGATCCCGCTCATATTTGCCACTAGTGTCGTCCGCTCTCCCTTCCGCTGAGAGATCCCGCTCATATTTGCCACTAGTGTCGTCCGCTCTCCCTTCCGCTGAGAGATCGCGCTCATATTTGCCACTAGTGTCGTCCGCTCTCCCTTCCGCTGAGAGATCCCGCTCATATTTGCCACTAGTGTCGTCCGCTCTCCCTTCCGCTGAGAGATCCCGCTCGTATTTGCCACTAGTGTCGTCCGCTCTCCCTTCCGCTGAGAGATCCCGCTCATATTTGCCACTAGTGTCGTCCGCTCTCCCTTCCGCTGAGAGATCCCGCTCATATTTGCCACTAGTGTCGTCCGCTCTCCCTTCCGCTGTTGCCTGTACCTTGAGGATAACTGTTCATAACATTCATCTGATATTAATGCAAATTTAGCTAACTATCACTTTTTATATACATATATCCCTTGCATCGTCTGCCTTCTCTCCCACTGTCTGTGCCACGTTTTTACTCGCTGTCTCCTCCGCTATCTCCCATGACTCGCAGTCAACTCTTCATTACATTTATCTGATATTTATGCAACGTTAGCTAACTATCGGTATAATTTCGCGGCGATTACACTTGCAAATTAGTTAAGAAACAATGCTCGTAATTCTCTTGGCAGTTCCACCGCGAACGTTATCATTATATTTTACTATTCGCACGTCAACTTTTGCTGGTTACATTGAAATGTTTACAAATATTTAACTATATGTTTTTGTAGTAGTAAACGAGACTAGTCGGCGTAATTATTTTAATCCTTTTTAGGCCTCTTACGAGGAACAGCAAGAGGGCAGCCCCCCGTACTAGGACTCGACTGCTACTATCGTGGTCAGTCGGTCGTCGACGGTCGAAGTTCTGGAGTGACTACCATCGGAAAAAGATCATCAGAGCTATCATCATTTAAGATGACGTTGATGTCAACGAAACGAGTACATTGAATGGCAACTGATAGTTCCGTTATCTTATACCCATAACACTAACACGAGACTGAAATGACGCGATGTGATATAGATTAGCCACCCAGACAAACTGGAGATAAACTTACGAATATGACCAGTGGGAGGGATGCGCCGTGCCGCGCTTCCGTCTTCATCGGTACCATCCTGCTTGTTTCTCCCGTCAAAGGGTTTCGCTGGGTATCGGACAAGGGTAGGACAGGCAGTGTAATTACTGGTACCGAGACAACATCTTATGTCTCGTATATAGTCAATAGGTGACACTGCCACTATTACGTATCTTGTTTGTTCGTTTGTCTATCCAACTGACATTGAAAAACTAGGTGTTGCTCGCGACATTGTCCGCCTTCGCACAGCACACTTTGACAGCCTATATTCCATTCTACAAGCCCGACAAAGTTCCGTCAAATTCCGTTCCGCGGTTTTTGTGTGATTGTGTAACAAACACACACCTTTTTCGTGTATATTTTGAACGTGTTTTAACCAGTATGTTATTTGTTGACAGGTTTGTGTCGGTGCGACATTTACAACAGTAATGTTATCAAATACTCTAATTCGTACATTATTACGTAGCCACATACACAGTTACTATGTTATCGGATCATCCATTACCATTAAAACTATTTAAAACGGCATATTTGCCATACATTGTATACGTAGGTTATATATATATATGTTTTTTTCTAAAGCTCGATATTTCGCCACTTTACGAATTTCATTTGTATGAAGGCGTTAATCTACGAAACTACCACTACAATTTGAATTTTTTGAAAATACTCCAAAATTTATTTTGGTTTACATTTTATTCTGGGGCCGGTGAAACCGCGTAGAACGACTAGTGTGGTTAATAATAAAATATAGTTTTAGGTAAAACTAATAAGGGTCAGGAACAGCTGTTGAAACACCTTGCCCCTTGTTTTAAAAGTGGGCCACACATCGATCATGTTAAATAACTTGTATTCATATAAATTAAACACATTTTAACGAAAAATATTAAAAAGGTGTTCCGGTGAGCCGGTAATGTCAGCGGCAAAAACATAAGGCGAGTCACCGGGACTGGAGGGGGGGTCGCGGATGTCGCGGTCTTGTGGAAACGATAGCAGTCAAGTTTTGGGATAAATTTGAATAAAAAAAATATAGGACTTGAGATTAAAAAAATAGCACCTTCTCTGTAGTATTGGAAAAATATAGTTATCTTGTTAATTCATTTAATTCTTGTATTAAAATTATTTTTATTCATTTTTAGTTTGGTTTTTTAGTATCGATGTTTTTATTAATATAAAGTCAACTTATGACAATCACTTTAGAATGAATTAGAGACTAAAAACATCTTTCGACAATATCTTTAGGTGTCGCTGATATTTTTTATGAGACATGTATAAAACGGGATATATAACCGTAGTTTAAATATCAAACATGGTAAATATCCCGTTTTAAATAGTTTTAATAGTGTAATCCTACTAATGTCATAAACGCGAAAGTTTGTAAGAATGTATGGATGTAGAGATGTATATGTGTTACTCTTTTACGCAAAAACTACTTATTGGATTTTGCTGAAAATTTGCAATGATATAGAGTATACTTTTGTAAGAGGTAGTGCCATGCTGCTATGATCCCGAACTGGGCCGGCACGACCGGGGTGGTACCTCTCGCTCGTTTCGTGCGGTTTGTGAGTTTCCGGTGGCCCGACTCCGACTGCTCGTTTGCCCCCTGATGACATAAAAAAAACTACTGAACCGATTTTATCCAAATTTTGCACACACAGTGTGTAGTTTGATCCAACTTGAGAGATAGGATAGTTTATATTTCAAATTATAATCGCATTTTTTTATTCATAAATATTAATTTCACTGCATTGAATAGTTTACCATAATATCTTTAACGTATAATATTTAAGCCACAACAACGCGTGGCTGGGTCTGCTAGTGTGCTATAATTTATCCTTGTACCTGCTCCCAAGGGAATGGGAAGTACGCGAGTGAATCCACGGGACGCTGCTAAGTATTTAGTCTAAGCCTAGTGTAGCGGTCGTAGGTTGCCAAGTCGTGTCTAGTCCGGGTTCAAATCCAACTTGTTATCATTATCAGCCTTTTCCACCCACTCTTGGAGAAAGGTCTCTTTCCAAAAACGATAAGATGGCGTCGACCATTGAATATCGGTTTTAATTATACGTGATACATATTCAAACTCAAATCTTTTCTCTTATCGCGTTCGTAATATGAACTAATCAATCATCACAAAAACCGTTAATTAAAATCAAAACAGTCGGTGCTGGTACAAAGGTAACAAATTTATTTAAATTGCCTTAATTAATATAATAAAAAAGTCTAAAACCGCCATTACAGAGATAGCGCGTACATCTGTAGCGGCGTATCTTCGAAACCATCTTTACGCTTTCGACCGGTTATTGTATAAATAAATTAACAATTAACGTAACCACATGTCACGCAACACGTTAACCGGGAAATACATTTGGTTATCTTAACTATAACGTTATCATTTACATCAGTTTGGTGGGTTACCGTTACACAAAATATATAAATTACCACGCTAAAGTGGGCTTACAAGCTCCGACGGAGTCAACATGGATTTAGAACTTTATTATTATCAACCTGTTTTGACGCCAAGAGCTGCTCCCCTGCCACTCGTGTTGACTAGGAGCGGCCACAGAACCATTATCGTCAGACCTCATTGGCTGTTGACCTACGCTTTGTGTCTTCGAGACATACTAATTGTAGTACTTTTGAACTATCTCTGTAATTAATATATATATAAATATATATATATATATATATATATATAATATATATATATATATATATATATATATATATATATATATAAATATCTCTACCTATAAGCTTTATATGCGAGGAAACCGTTTTATTTCTTTTTCCGGGAAATGCTCTGAGGCATCCCGCGGCGAAGGAGGGAAGCCAATGCCGCCTTAGGTGAGGTGCCCCGGATCTGTTGAGCAACAGGGCACGTCGACGGCTAGTCAGTCCCTCAGGGGACCGACGCCACCTCTACAGAGGGGTTGTCCCGCACCACAGAACAACCACTCCCAACGTCGGGACAGTGTAACGGGGTGAGGCTCTTTTGTCCCTTCTTCTTATAAGAGGGGTACAAAAAGCAGCCTCCTCGGTTCAATTGGCTTAGCCCAAGATGCTGGGTTCACCGTAGGCTACTGAGCCCCACCATCACGACAAGGCTTGAACCATGTTGGGGACGCGAGGAAGCCCTGGAACAATGCTCTCCACTTAGGAGTATCCGCATAACAGATCCTTCATAAGGCTGCATTAGTACGGAGATGGAATCGATAGGTAGGTGCAGTCCATAATAAACTTATATACGTACACAATACTAATAATGCAGTAGTACCTACTAGTAGTAGTTTTTTTTATGTTAGTTGGATAGGCAAACTGGCAAACGTACCACCTGATGGTAAGTGGTCGACGTCGCCCATGAACATAAACTAGTTTACCTGGAACGAGCCCAGGCAACTCATTTATGTGTTGCCTATCCTGAGACATAAGATGTTAAGTCTCGGTGCGAGTAATTACACTGCCTGTCTTGCCCTTCTCTCCGAAACACAGCAAAGCTGTTTCACGGGAGAAACAAGCAAGATGGTGGTACCCATGCAAACACAGCAAAGCTGTTTCACGGGAGAAACAAGCAAGATGGTGGTACCCATGCAGCAATACTAATAATGCAGTAGTACTAGTAGTAGTTATGTAACCGTGTAAATTATGAGTTGTAAATATCTTCAATCCTGTAATGTTATTAAAATTACTACATTTTGTATACAATGGTTGCAAACACAGGTTTTTAACATTTGGTTGTTTGTTTTCTAATTATATCAAAGACAATAGAAGGTTCCAAGTCGTTTGTATTCAGTTATTTAAAATGCTCCCGGTTCGTAATTTTTATTTGTAAACATGTTTACTGTTTGATCTGCAGAAAAGCAGCATTCGATTCATTTAGTGTTTTGATGAAAATTCACTTTGAAATATTATATGTCTTTTTCTTTTACTTACATATGTATCAACATATTTTTTTATTTTTCATATTCAGAGTGTTTCTAGTGAAGTAATAAATACATTTCTTCTACAACTGTCATATCTAATATCTATTATCAATACTAACGTAGAGGTAATTGTAAATTTGGATGTAATTATATAAAGGTATGAGTCATTCCGATGACTCATTTAATTTAAATTCTATCACCTGCAGTTTTACACAAGTTAAGACTGATTGCCAAATCTGTTTTCTAATGTTTACGCGAATTTCACTCATTATAATGAAACACTTTTTTACGGATTTTATCGCGGTTTATTAAGATTTTTACAAGCCCGACGTTTCGGATACTTTACAGCAACCATGGTCACGGGAGGACTGAGGTGTCATACGTCCTAATGTTACAAAGTTATTCGAAACACGTGTAGTAAAACACCGTCGCTACACTAAGTCTGCCATCTGTGAACATAGTCTTGACAAAGCTCGCCATTATATCAGACTTGATAAACCACAATTCCTCGCAAAACAACACCGATTCCAACCAAGGATGATCCGTGAGGCTATTGAAATTAAAAAACATCCTAATTTCAATATAGAAGAAGGCTGGCTCTTACCACCTGCTTGGGATCCCATTATTAATATTATCAAATCAAAATCCAAGCATAATATGTCACAGATTAAAGATACAGTTAGCACTTTCTGCGTAGATAGGACTAACCAAAATATTGATGTATCATAGGGTAGTTTCGAATAACTTTGTAACATTAAGACGTATGACACCTCAGTCCTCCCGTGACCATGGTTGCTGTAAAGTATCCGAAACGTCGGGCTTGTAAAAATCTTAATAAACCGCGATAAAATCCGTAAAAAAGTGTTTCATTATAATGACAAAATCTGCTTGGGCACCTCCATCCTGCATGCTTCTCCCGTCAAACAGGTTTGCTGTTTCAGACATTTCAGAGAGAACGGCATGACAAAAAGTATACTTAATTCCTGGCATAGAGACTTGATACCTTATTTCTTAGGCTCTTAGGATTTTTTTATATCACAAGGAGGCAACAGAGCAGTCGGAGCCTTATGGTGGCTACCGACGCCCATAGACATCCGCAGAACTAAAAGTTATGCAGATATGTTGCCCTCCTTTTCCCTATACCTCCCAATGAGCCACCGGAAGCCCACAAACCGCACGAAACGGTAAACGGAAAATATCTGTCGGTGTTATGTGTGCGAGAGGTACCGCTCGTGCCGGCCCAATTTGGCTGTAATGCAGCATGGCACTACCGCTTACACAAGGATAAGCAAAACATGAGGAATGAGTTGCCTGGGCTAGTTCCAGGTAAACTGGTTTATGTTCATGGGCGACGTCGACCACTTACCATCAGGTAGCACGTCTACCAGTTTGTCTGTTCAAGTAACAAAAAAGTGTGTGCGTGCAATCTTTACGCGCGATTAAAGTAAAACTTCATGAAATCTGAGTAAAAATTAGAAATAATCTGTCTGTCTGTTTGTTCCAGCTAATCTCTAAAACTGCTGGGCTGACTTTGACGGGACTTTCACTGACAGATAGCTCATATTATAAGGTGTAAATTAGGCTATAAAAATAATCACCATCAATCCGTATACGTCTGTAAATCTAAGTTAACGCGGATAAAGCTGCGGGAAACAGCTAGTCAATTCTAATTTATTTATTATCTTTACCAATTGTTGGTGTTTATGTCTAGAAGCGTGGAGCATATGACCCAAGAGAATGCAATCACTACGTTTAATATGACATAATATAGGTACTTAACGGTCACGACAATGCAAGTTACTGTTTTTGAATATAGAATACTGGGCGTTACTTCCGTCAGAACAAATCTGAGTGACCCAGTCGCGCCTAAAGAAGCTATACTTCAGAAAAAAAAAACTAAAAAGTTATCATGAGTCTGAATACGGTTGTTATCATGAGTCCGAATACGGTTATGAATAAGTTAATTAAGTTAAACCACAAAATAATACAGTGATAATACCGACAAACAAGGCGACAGCTGTAGTATATATAAAATATACTATATTATTAAGCCATTGTTTCACGGATTATGATTTCAGTAATTTAAAGTTAATTTTAAAGGATGTGTTTTTATGGCGGTGAATGTGTGTCTGTGTGTGTGTCCGGGAAACGTACGACTGAAGCGAAACAGTTTTTATAGTTCCGCTATTATAATAACTAACTGAAGTTATTGTGCGTGCCAAATATTAGATATTAGATAACTCACAACATAATCATATTAAAATTAATTATTTTCAAACTATGTTTGTGAAGCAGAGCGTGTAGTTTATGGTGTTGGTTCTAGTGGGTATCGCGGGTTCGAATCTGTAAGGTCATGTATGTTTGTTGCATTTGTTTCCGCTATATACCGATTAGTAGAGCCGCAATTGGGCTAAGAGGTTTATATATAACACTACTTGTTGCCTGCAGCTTCGCCCGCGTTACTCAACTCCTATAAGTCACAGTGTGATGTTATATAGCCTATAGCCTTCCTCGATAAATGGGCTATCTAACACTGAAAGAATTTTTCAAATCGTACCAGTAGTTCCTGAGATTAGCGCGTTCAAACAAACAAACAAACTCTTCAGCTTTATAATATTAGTATAGTTAAACGGAGACATAATGATGTTGAAGATATCAAATTTGATGCATGTTCACAAATATATACCTACGTATATTTTCGTTTTAATATATATATATGTTAAAGCTGATTATTTTTGTGCTAGTTTTTATTTTCCAACCAAAATAAAATTTTATATAATTTGATATACATACTTGCAAAAAAAACTAAAAGTAGAAGTACTTATATAGGTACTAATTAATATTATAAATATGCGAGTTTATAAAAGGTGTTTGGTACTAAATGTGTCAAAAACAACTCTAGTTTGGATAAAAATATTGATATAAAATTACCTGGACCTTTTTGCCAAAACAACATAAC
Organism: Helleia helle; assembly: GCA_963853865.1. Classification (NCBI taxonomy): domain Eukaryota; kingdom Metazoa; phylum Arthropoda; class Insecta; order Lepidoptera; family Lycaenidae; genus Helleia; species Helleia helle. The sequence goes on along the minus strand of OY971432.1, from coordinate 18,372,663 downwards.
GATGTCACGTAAAAGTTAGTTACATTGGGTTAACCAAAAACGACGGCCCCGGGGAAGTTATAATTGATTCCGTGCCTTATTTCTTCTGACCTTTTGACTATTTCATGCAAGTGTCGAGTAAGTCGGGATAAGTCTGTAAGTCGCGGCAATGACGAAACCGTTCCCGGGCGAAACTTTGTTACACAACTGTTAATTCGGTTAACTCGTGAACTAACTTAACTATTTATAACTGGAAGTCCCGGTGAAGCCTTATGTAACGTTCATCGTGATCAGCGCGCGTCCGTCCACCAATGTTACTACTAACTAGCTTTATCAATCTAGTGAAAATAAATGTATTTATTAAAAAATGTGAAAGGGATACACAAAAATAAAACATCGCGTTACTATGAGATATTTTCGAAAACATGCTTTGTTACTTCTTAACTTGATCCTAAAAATCATGGCCACGAAACGATAATAAGTTTGTTTCGCCAGTTTATCCTACTTTAGGCGAATTGTGGTAATGTTTATGGGAAAATGGAGCCATTCAGTCAAAAATGTTTGAAAGGTCTTTAAAATGTATGTTAAATAAGGATTAGTTTTTTAATTTTTTAAATACTGGCTTATGTTGTATACGTTTTTAAACCCTACAAACTATTTACACTGTCTACAAGTAACAGTTGAACCATCATCTCCCATCAGATACAAATCATTAAACCACAAAAACGCTAATGATCGTATAATAGTATAATTACAGTAACAACACGAAGGTGATAGACCAATCGATCTCCTGGCAGCAGGTTCAACGAATCGCCTTCAAGTCATCGGGTACATTACAATAATGATGCAATCATTTTTTATGTTGAATCAGATGTTCAAAGCCACCAGAAAAGTGGGACTTACCGGTGGAAGGGAACGCTGCGCAGCGCTCTTTTCTGGGTACCACCATCCCGCTTATTTTCGTCAAGCTTGCTGTGTTTCGGAAATGCAAACAATGTAATTACTCAGGATAGGTTAGTTAGGCTCGTTCATACTTATGGGCGACGTTGACCACTTCCCATCAGATGGATAGCCTGGTCACCTGATGGTAAGTGATCCATAGACATCTACTCCACAGGATTTGCTGTTGTGTTGTCCCCTTCAAATATGAGTCTGCTCTTTGCTTGAAGGTCTACAAGTCGTATCGGTCATTTGCCTAAACAACTAATGTAAAAATAAGTATATGCAGTAGTTTTTGTGTTTGGCATCCATTTTACCTTCATTTTTATCAGATTCAAATCTCAGCCTCAGCTGTAACGTAGTACATCTGTCGAACAAACGTTTGGGTTCAGTCTCTTATCGTTACACTGATGTATTTTCGGCAGGAATTTATGTGCTGATAGGAAACACGATTTTTCATTTACCTTCGACCCTAAATTTCCTGTAGGGTCCAACCCTTGGCTCACAAAGGGATAAATTAATATCATATCAATTCGACGGGGATGGGAAAAACAGGGATTGTAGTAACATTAACTAGAATGTAGTTACATAATAACGAATGGTAGAGTCATAATATATAGAATTTTCTAGGACGTCGTGAATATTTTTTAAATTAGGAATCTATATTTTTTTATTCCGCTCATCTGATGGCAGATGTCAGAAGTTTGTACTTTGTACCTATTTTATTTGCCTTTTTGGCAAAAATAATATTTTATAATTTAAGTTTTGGTGAAGTAAACAAATATACATTAGTAGATATATAGCAATAATGATTAGAGGTCAACGTCACCCAACTTCAGCCAGTCAGTCCGAGTCTCCTGTTCAACTGAATCATTGGAATCAATTCGGTGGGAGGAATGCGCTGTGTCGCTCTCCCGGCTGCATGGGTACCACCATCTTGCTTGTTTCTCCCGTGAAAAAGCTTTGCTGTGTTTCGGAGAGAAGGGCAAGACAGGCAGTGTAATTACTGGCTCTGAGGCTTAACATCATATGTCTCAAGATAGACAACACATCCCCACCACGGTTCAAGCCTTGTCGTGGCGGTGGGGCTCAGTAGCCTAGGGTGAGCCCAGCACCTTGGGCGAAGCCAATTGAGCCGAGGGGGCTATTTGTACCCCTCTTATAAGAAGAGGGGACAAAAGAGCAGGGGGCAAGGGATGAGGACGGGAACCTCACCATTGCACTGTCCCGACGTTGGAAGGAGTCGTTCTGTGGTGCGGGACAACCCCTCTGTGGAGGTCACGTCAGTCCCTTGGGGGACTGACTAGCCGTCGAGGTGCCCTATTTGCTCAACAGATCCAACTCACCAATGGCGGCATTGGTGGCACTCGCCCTGTTTTAGCGGGTAGAGCTGCGTCCACTTACCAGCTTTTGGGCGCAGCAAGTCTCACATTTCCGCGTGGGGAGACCCACTCCCCCGCGGGATGCCTCAGAGCATTTCCGCCCTTAAAGAAAGAAGAGTCCGTCCTCTGCTGTCTGCTGCACATGTCTTTCGATGAACGCCACGACGGCCGCTCCCCGTATACTAGCGACTAGCGATCCGTCCCAGCTTCATACGGGATTTTATAGCCTACTAGCAGCGCCTGTCGGTTTCACCCGATTACTTCCCATTCCCGTGGGAGTTCAGGGATAAATAGCCTATATGTTATTCTACTGAGTAAGCTATATTTGGGGACATGTTTGTTCTCATCTATACTGATATAATAACGTTTGTGAGTTTGGATGTAACAGGTAATCTCCGAAACACTCATACGATAAAAAAACTTATCACTGAATGACAGATTCTACAAAAAAAATAATTGAAGATATTGAGGAATTAACAAACAATATTAATCGCCCGAGTTATTTTAGACTTACAGCCGACTTATATTGATTATATAATTGGGTGATTCTTCATTATCCTCGCGTTAGTCGCAGTGAATAAATTTACCAAAAGGAGGGGGGATAGCGCCCCCCATTTTCTTTTCTCCAGATTCATACGGCGTGTATCTGTTGTTTCCGCTCGACCAAGTTTCATGTGTCGTCGAGGACATCTCGGTGCGCAGACACCGGCTCTCAACATTTTAAATATGGAATCATTAAAAGAGGTTAGTAATGATGATGACGGGAAGCTGGAGGAGGCGCCTGATGGTAAGCAGTCATTAACATCCATGAACGTGAAGATCTGGAACCAGCCATAATGTGCCAGATGATTCTGTCTTACCTGGTGATTATAAATGTATCCTCACCACAATATGCTTACAACCTTATCCTAATGGCAGGAGTTTTCTCAGGTTAAATTATTCTACAATTTTGGACATTTCCTTGATGTCGAGGGAAAACGTATTATTTAGTAAATTCTCGCATAGCTGTGGTATAGGTAATAAAGGCCTTTGTATTATTTATATGAGCAATACATAGGTGAAATAAAAGAAGAAATACTCTCTGTCAATATGTTAGGAATGTTGAGAGCCGCTGTACATACATTTTTCCAGCCATTACCGATATAGCGGCGGTTCCGTACGTAACGAGCCCCTCGGCCATTGTACCTCTCATATCGCCTCACAGCTCAGAAGGTACATCTTAAGATATAAGAGTAGTATTAAATTATGTACGCCCTAAAAATCTATAAATAAGACTGGGTACAATCTTTAATAATAATTGGACTCATTATACCAAGTCATTTATTTATACATTTTTTACTTTTACGATACACAAGTTGACTACTTACTGCCCGACATGTTGATATTGTTTTTTTTAAAGTCATAAGGGGGCAAACGAGCAGTCGGTGCCCTATGATACCGACGCCCATACACATCCGCACAACCAGAGACAATGCAAATGCGTTGCCCTACTTTTCCCTATCCCCCAATGAGCCACCGGAAACTCACAAGCCGCACAAAACGCGACAGCATAGCTGTCACTTGACGTCGTAATTATGTGAGCGAGAGGTACCACCCCGGTCGTGCCGGCCCAGTTCGGCTGAAATGCAGCATGGCACTTTTAACTAATCATATCAATATTTATTCGTGAATACTATTACGCGGTTCATTAACATTACTTTTTGGCCGGGGGAGGGGGGATTCCACAGGCCGGTTGTTCTGGGCCCGGTGGGGGAACTATCCGCACCGGTGACAAGGCCAGGAGTTTCTCCTCTCCTTTAGATGCAGGGGGGGGGGGGCGTCTCATGTTACGTCATACGTCATGTTTTTTCTATCTTGCAGCCGACTCCATCGAATTATAAGACGTGGTCACGTCAAAAAAGAGGATATATATTGCGTTTACCCATATATCCAGGGGAACCCTAATCCTGCACAAAGCTCGCAACGATTACGAATGTAATGGCTATCTCGATCATAACAAACATGGCCGCATGTCACATCCGCTTCCGGTGATAAATGGAACTATCCCCACCCCCTCCACCCCCGGACAGGGGAGGTATTGACGTACATGTTGTACCGGGATCTCGGGATGGTCCTCACGGTCCGGACTATTTTATATTGTGTACTATTTTCAACACACTACCTTTGTGTGACAGATAAAAAAACTGTAAAAGTATGTAGCTATGTAGGTTCCTATTTCTCCTTATTCTTATTAATGCTCGAGACTAATCTCATGTTAGGTTCCTCACCATCCCGTTATCAGTTCACCCTGATAAGTATTCTTAAGACGGTCCCGACCCTAGAGACCGACGAAATTGTGCCCCTTTAAAAGTAACCTCAACTTCAAAATGTTGATGATCGCTCATTCTTGTTTTCCTGCGGGCTGGCTCCGTCCCCAGCTTCGCCCACGTTAACTTAGAATTATAATATCTGCAGTGATTATCTCGATAGCCTATGTTAAAAAATCGGATAGGTATCGGTGGCGAGTGCTACCAATGCCGCCTTTGGTGAGGTGCCCCGGATCTGTTGAGCAAACAGAGCACCTCGACGGCTAGTCAGTCCCTCAAGGGACCGATGTCACCTCCACAGAGGGGTTGTCCCGCACTGCAGAGCAACCCCTCCCAACGTCTGGACAGTACAATGGGGTGAAGCTCCCATCCTCGCCCCTTGTCCCCCTGCTCTGTTGTGCCCTCTTCTTATAAGATGGGCATCTCCCTTGGCTTAATTTGCTTCGCTCAAACCCCACCGCCACGACAAGGTTTAAAGTTTAAACCAAGGTGGGATCGGAGATTAACCTCGTACATACAAACTAACAAACATTTCCTTTATTATATCAATACAGATTCCCTCCCAAGTCCCATTCAAACCGTATGACAAGCCAAGCGATGTTCAACATAATATCCGCTTTCCAATAAATATGAAGGAGTCGAGTTATTGCTGTTTTTACTCCCCTCACACCCCCCACCTGCCCCCCACTGACGCGCGACTGTCAGGTGAGACAGATTGACAGACAGACGGACAGACAGGGCGCGCCGCACCGCTTCACACGGGATTCTTTAACCGACTACACAAAGGAAGGTTTCTTTATATCTATTTACTGTCAATCCTTAAGTAGACCCGATTTTTATATTTTTAGTGGTTAACGGGTAGATAGCTTAAGGTAGAATTCCATGTCCAACCCGACGCCAGGAGGCCGTGTGGTCGCAGACTGCACGGTTGGCGGGGGGCCATCCCCCACTTTTATAAACCAAAAGTGAGCCAAATGGGCTCACACTAATCCGATGTAGCATTAGGGCCTTCGGGCCGTTAGCATAGCATTCGATCCATCCGAAAAAAAAAGAATTCCATGATGCTTTCCTTCAGTTTTGTGTAAATGTGAGAATAGAGTCCTTATTTAAATCACTTAGCATCTCTCTAGATATAATATTTTTTTCTCAGGAATAGGTACGAGTAGACTTTAAACAAATAAGCAATACTTAAAGTCTAGGGTCATTTAATCTAAAAATCAACTTATAAATAAAGTCATTTAATCTCAAAATAGAGCCATTTGGATATTTTGATACTTGAAATAAATTCAAATTTGTTAAATTGTTAATACAAATTAAGTAAGTTCAATAAAATATATCGGTATAATAAGAAAATCCCGTATTATAGTACCTTTATAACGAATCAAAGAAATTGTACTTTTTCATACTTGTGTGAAAAGTCTCTGCGCAATTGTTGTTGTGAAATACACTCTATGTGGACGGTAGTGGGTTGTAATTCACGCGGGGCCACCGTCGCCTATTATACCGATAGCTGTCAGACGTTCATGTCTGTCCGTTCAGAGACGTATTATTAATAACATTGCTCATCCACTAATGTATTGTGTGTTTTTGTCACAAAAACAAACCTATATACTGATGTTAAGTGATCTTGATACGATCATTAACGATTTCGTTTGAATTAATGATCGACTGATATTAAATGTCTAGAGTGGAATTTGATTAACTTTCTTTGAATTAAGGGTTTAAAAATGATAAAAAATATGGGATGGGTGGTTAAGTGGGGACCGGCGTGATCACAAACGGTTGATGGTGATGATGATGCTGTGGTGAGTAGAGGGCGGGGAGCTAAGTATTTTTTTATAGCATAGGAGGGCAATCGAGCAGCCCCGCCATGGTTCAGGCCTTGACGTGCCGGTGGGGCTCAGTAGCCTAGGGTGAGCCCAGCACCTTGGGCGAAGCGAATTGAGCCGAGTGAGCTTTGTACCCCTCTTATAAGAAGAGGACGGGAACCTCACCGCATTGTACTGTATCTACGCTGGGAGGTCCTGTGGTGCGCGACAACCTTTCTTATGGTAACCAGACAACTGATATATACTTATATATTTATAAATACATACATATTACAGATAAACTACACCCAGACACAGAACATATGATCATGTTCATCACACAAACATTTATCCTGGGTGGGTTGAACCCACAACCTTTTGGTTTAGCAGTCAGGGTCACTAACCACTAGATCAGCAGGCCAGTCAAGCTAACGGACAAGACTATAATCATCATCATCATTTTCATCTCTTACGCCCGCCACCAACAATAAAACTAATCTAAAATATGATTGTACATTATGAAATATATAATTTTAATTTGCCACGCTCTCAAATCTACGTCCGCGTTGAAGAATACCAGATACCTGGCGATCGGCCAGGTTAGGACGGACGGACACTGGATGTGTTCAATTATTTATATTGACTAGCTGTTGCCTGCGGCTGCGCATACGTTATCGTAGATGCACGTTGACAATGTTTATTTTAATCGCCTATAAACTTTCTAGGGATCGGCTGTCTTGGCGTTCATTGAGGGAGGCCTATATTCAGCAGTGGACGGATAGAGGCTGATGATCTGATGGCTGATGATGACCATACTGTATTCGATCTCCAGTTCTAATTTCTCGCTGCTGTTGTTTTCCGCCTGACTATCCCTTGAAGATACTTATATATTTCGTTACATATATATTTAGTTCAAACTATTTTTGTTTCACGACGGATCACTACTGCAGCCTGTTGTTATTTATCGTGAGATGCAGGGATGATGTATTGCAGTAACTACATTAATTTTTGGTCTCCTCTTAAGATTAGTAAGGCTGCTTGGCTGGAAATAAAACTATTTTCGACGTTAATTTCATGTTTTCTGTGTATATAGTTTTACCCGACTACGACAAAGTAAAAAAATAGGTTCTTTCGTAGCGCCTAAACTAATTATCCCACTTTGATGAATGACCCCATTCATCAAAGTGATGGTGACAATGGTGGTGGTGATAAACGAGTCGTTATATTAATTCCACATTATTCGGTAACATAGGCTACATTTTAATCGACTTTAAAAGGAAGTTACATTCTTATTTTTTCCTAGTTAGGTCAAAAAAAAACCTATTTTTAATAAGCTTTTGCTTCGCCTGTATAATATGTAAGTGTAACGGAATATTTAAGCGTTATGTTTATCCGCTTTATCACGATTTTTTAAATATAATATAAATATTTTCGTTAATCCGTTTAATTATTGTATTAAATTTTTTTTTTTTTTTTGTTCGGTTCGCTATTAAAGCGTGTTTTCTAGTTTTTTATTTAAATATTTCTCGAATTTCTTATGGAACTTCTAACTTTTTTGCTATCATGTAACGTGTCAAGTGATATTATAATTATGAATTTTTTGATATTTTGGATGGCGTGTGTCTGTGCGTCCCGCCGTGACAGCATGTCACCCCGCGCGTCACGCCGCAATTTATTTGTTTTGATGCCGGTTCGATTCCGTCACTCAATGAATCTGTTTACCAAATCACATTTGTCAACCCAACCTATCTTTACATATTTTGTATTACACGCTTTATCCTCATACTAGTATGTTGCGTGGGATATAATGATAAGAATTAGAGTGAAAAGAAGAAGAGGTCTTGTAAGAGGTAGGGCCATGCTGCTGTAAGAAGTATTAAGTGACAGGTAGTAAGTGCGGGCTGTTTTTTTTTGTTTCTTACCGGTGGCCCATGGGGGGGAAAAGGGCAACGCATATCATACTCTCTGGTTGTGTGGATGTGTATGGGCGTCGATAGCCAATAGGCTTCGACTGCTCGTTTGCCCTCCTATGATATAAAAAACGAAGATGTATGTTTCAGGAGGATATTATAGAAGATTTTCATCAAAACTATACTAATTTTATAAAGATAAGAGTTTGTTTGTTTGAACGTGCTAATCTCAGGAACTACTGGTCCGATTTGAAAGATTCTTTCAGTGTTAGATAGCCCATTTATCGAGGAAGGCTATAGGCTATAATATAACATCACGCTGTGACTAACAGTAATTAAGTTGAGTAAGTTAACGCGGGCGAAGCTGCGGGCAACAGCTAGTACTTTATAAGTAGCTCAATTTCCATCTTCGGTATTTCCTTATCGATAAGAATAGGGCTCCTGGGTCCTTCAACAAAAGAACATACTCATTATTTAAGGCAGGCGTTACACACGCTAGCCCTCCGGTGTGGTCGTGCAGGTAGATGTGGGTGACCACTTACCACCAGGTGAGCCGAATGCACGTGTAGGTCAAACGTATTAAATGTGAATATATAGCGGTGATCTTGTGATGACTTCAAAATAAAAGAATTTTTATACAAGTCGTTGTCCGCTACTTCACCCGCGTGGGTGTATTTGTACGTGCAGATTGCAAAGGTTATTTTGGTCACCTATTTCTAGTCCAACATCCTGAATTTATTAAAAATCATATTTTGTTTTTTTTTTTTTTATAGCTAGTATCGGTGGGAGGGAAGCGCTGTGCCGCGCTCCCGGCTGCATGGGTACCACCATCTTGCTTGTTTATCCCGTGAAACAGCTTTGCTGTGTTTCGGAGAGAAGGGCAAGACAGGCAGTGTAATTACTGGCACCGAGACTTAACATCTTATGTCTCAGGATAGGCAACACATAAATGAGTTGCCTGGGCTCGTTCCAGGTAAACTAGTTTATGTTCATGGGCGACGTCGACCACTTATCATCATGTGGCTCGTCTGCTAGTCAAGCTACGCATGATGATTATTACAGCCTTTGTAAGTCAGCGATGACGTGGGCCTGGAATTATCACTGGGGATACTGTTACTGTTGAAAGTGTTTGGTAAATCGAACCGTCATTTTGAAGAATATTTCCTACATCCAATATTACAAACGTCACCTTTTGTTTTCTTTTACGCCGGAATATGCTCTGAGGCATCCCAAGGGGTTCTCCCCGGGCGTGTAAGTGGGACTCGCTGCGCCCAAAAGGTGATAAGGTGGACGCAGCTCTACCCACTAAAACCCGGCGAGTGCCACCAATGCCGCCTTTGGTGAGTTGCCCCTGATCTGTTGAGCTAACAGAGAGAAACTTGACGAAACTCCTCTTATGAGGAGAGGGGTACAAAGAGCAGCTCCCTCGGCTCAATTTGCTTCGCCCAAGGTGCTGGGTTCACCTTAGACTACTGAGCCCCACCGCCACGACAAGGCTTGAACCATGGTGCGGTCACAAACTTTACCTTATTATAGTTTGGTAAGCATTTGTAGAATATAGGTAGAATTTGTAGTTCTACAGCTACATGTATTGATAATATTTTTAGTAATTTAACTCCTGTCCACAAAGAAATTATCAACAAGTTGAATTCTGATCACTGTGGTCAATTAGCTGAATTCCTTATAAGTTCTAATAGTAAAAATTGTAACAAAAATAATGTGTTTGTTCCTGTGAATGTAAGACGTATTGAGAAATTTAGGAGTAGTATAATGGCCAATATTACATATTTGAAAGATAACAAAAGTCCAGATTTCGCTTTTGGTGAATTGTTTAAATTAATTAATACACATTTTAAAGCCATTTTTACTTCTAAAACAGTCAGTTCCACAAATAAAAAGGGCTTTAATGATTGGGCAACAGCAGGAATCCACAATAGTAGACGCAAATTATATGACCTTTACCAAGAACGCACATACAATCAAAATCAATCATTTAAGCAGTATGTCAATTTATATTCAAAAACATTCAAACAAGTTTGTATCGCGGCCAAATCGCTTTATATTAAGGAAAAAATTAAAAACGCAAAAAATAAAATAAAAACTACTTGGAACATAATAAAGGATGAAACTGGGAGAGTGGGTAGTCGTAGCTCTGAATTTAATTTAAATATTGAAAATAGAATAATTAAGTCTGACGAGGAAGTTGCGACAGTATTTGAAAAATACTTTTCTGACATCCCGATTTCGACTACAAAAAATTTAATCTCATGTCCTGCAATTGCCGAATCATTGCTTAAAACCAATGTCAAACAATGTGAAGCTAACTTTAAGTTTAAAGAGATAGGACCCAAAGATATTTTAAATGCATTTAACTTATTAAACAATAAAAATACCCCAGATTTATGGGGAATATCTGTAAAAGTCACTAAACTCATAGTTGATGTAATTGCACCCCATCTAGCAACAATTTTTAATAAATGTATTGATAGTGGCGTTTTTCCTGACTTAATGAAACATAGTCGAGTCTTGCCTCTTTTTAAATCTGGCAGTACATCAGATGTTACAAATTTTCGACCAATATCAATACTCCCCTCATTTAGTAAAATTTTTGAAAAAATTATGTTAAATCAGTTACTATATTACTTTGAAACCAATATGTTACTGCACAAAAAACAATTCGGATTTAGAAAGGGTCTCTCCACAACAGACGCTGGCGTTAACTTAATTGACCACATTTATGAGGCCTGGGAGGAGTCACGTGATGCTTTGGGAGTTTTCTGCGACTTATCCAAGGCGTTTGATTGTGTACAGCATGAGACCTTGATCAGGAAATTACGCCACTATGGGATAGACGGTACGGCACTGAATCTTTTGAATTCCTATCTTAAAAACAGGACTCAAAAGGTCGAGATAAATGGTAAAAGATCATCCGGGACTAAAATAGAGATGGGGGTCCCACAGGGGTCCATTCTAGGTCCATTTCTTTTTCTAATTTATGTAAACGATTTACCTTACCTAGTTAAAGATAGTCAAGAGGTAGTGTTGTTTGCTGATGATACTTCACTTATTTTTTAAATCAAACGACAAGAAACTAATTATGACGAGGTAAACAACACACTTTCGAGAATGGTACATTGGTTTAGCGTTAATAACTTGCATTTAAATAGTAAAAAAACTAAATGCATAAAATTTTCCTTGCCAAATGTTAAGCAACTGCAAACAAATGTACTCTTAGACAGTGAAAACTTGGAATTGGTGGACTCCACAGTTTTCCTAGGAATAACTCTAGATCTTAAGCTGCAGTGGGGTCCCCACATAGCTAAATTGGCGAATAGACTCAGTTCAGCAGCATATGCAGTGAGAAAAATAAGACAGTTTACTGATGTAGATACAGCGCGAATAGTATATTTTAGCTACTTTCATAGCATTATGTCTTATGGCATACTTTTATGGGGAAATGCAGCCGACATAAACAACATTTTTGTGCTGCAGAAGCGGGCTATTCGTGCAATTTACAAGTTGCCTCCCTATTCATCTTTGAGAGAAAAATTTAAAGAAATAGGAATTCTGACTGTCACCTCTCAATACATCTTAGAAAATTTACTGTATGTCCGTAAAAACATAAATGAATTTTGTAAGAAAAGTGATATTCATAGTAGGAATACACGTAATAGACACAGGTTACATGCACCAATGATTAGACTTTCGAAAGTAAGCAATTCTTTTAAAGGCAACTATATACGCTTTTACAATATGATCCCAGAAAACGTTCAAAAGCTCTCCATAAAAAAATTCAAAAAAGTTGTTAAAGAACGTTTGTGTGGTAAAGCATATTATAAAGTAAAAGATTTCATGGAAGATACCACACCCTGGGAATAAGGCGTTCCTCCCGGGCATTTCAAGATAAGATGTTAAAATTGTTATTAATATATTATATTATTTGAAAAGATTAGTTCCACTGAGTTTGTTTCGCCGGTTCTTCTCAGTGGGCTTACCTTGGAACCGGTGGTAGATTCAATTGACGTTCAAAAAGATACTGTATTAGTACTATTTTGAATAAAAAAAATTTGATTTTGATTTGATTTTGATTTCATTACAAAATACTACTCCTGACTCCTTCGCAAATATGAACCAAATTGAACCTCACAGTACAAACGTTGTGTAAACGATGGTAATGTTGGAAGCACTCGAGAGACTCTTGGTTCGAGGAGGGACCGCAAGACTTTTAATTTGAGCTTCAACAATGTTACTGTATTCATTATTTCTTGTATGATCATCATCATCAGCCTCTATCCGTCCACTGCTGAACATAGGCCTCCCTCAAAGAACGCCAAGACGACCGATCCCTCGCCATTCTTTTCTCGCATCCAACTTATTTCTTGTATACGACCGTAATATTAAGTATTCAGCTCTTAGTACAAGCTAGGGTATCTAATGATATCCTTAGATTATTGAAGTGAAACTTCTTTGTAGGCTTTTTAAGTTAACAAGGTTATTCTCATTACTGACGGGAAATTTAACATGTTTTTCACTTTTATTTATATATTTATTTACCTAATAAACCATGATAGGTAAAAATTTCAATAAACACATCTGCAGATCGTAAGGAACATTCTCGTAACGGATTTGATCGCATACGCTGTAACCTGTAAAGTATCCGATATGTTATAAACAACTTTATAAACCGCGATAAAAAGTAACTACTTTTTAGCTTCCATTACTTCTTCAGATGGTATGAACTATTTTTAAAATAGTGTTGTGCTCGAGTGTAGGTATCGAGCACGTGTATCGCAAATTAATTTAACATTTACAGGTCGTAAATCCTCGGCGGTCTAAAATACTCTGATGAGGGGAGGAGAGGAGCTGGCACCTCGCCAGCTGCACTCAGCTGCGGCCAATTGCACTGTAGTGTTGACATCGATGGGTTTCTATTGGGCTATTTTACAATTGGATCAAACATATTTTGTTTCAGCATGTCTAATAGGCTTAATTTGAATTATTCCTTTAATTTACTTATTATATTATAATGTTTACGCTTTCATTATACTAACTTTATTATAGGCCGCATGGAGGCCACGTTCGGGTAGACGAAGTACTGGATGCGTGTGGCGTGGGATCGGTCGTTTTAGCGTTCATTGAGGGAGGCCTTTGTTTAACAGTGGACGGATACGGGCTGACGATGATGATGAATGAAACAATTTTTACGGATTTGATCGTGTTTTTTTAGATTTTTATATGCCCGATGTTTCGAATACTCTACAGCAACCATGGTCACGGGAGGCTGAGGTGTTAGACGTCTTAACGATCCGATCAAACAAACTCAAAAGAAATCATTATTTCTTATATCTTAATGTCATTACATTAAGATCGACAGAAGTTAATGCCCCATCCCTACGACCTATCAGCACATGTCACGTATACACGTCCACAATCACTGAAACGCGACCACCTGTTCAGTTCCTGGTGTACACATACATACATACATACATACACGTGGATCTATTTAGATTTAATCTCTCCCGTGTAGAATATTTCTATTTTAAGAATTCTATACTATACAATAAATACAAGTATTATTGTATTTAAATAGGTATAGTTGCTGGCCGAGGTTACATTCTTTTTAGAAGAGGGGGCAAACGGACAGTCGGTTCACCTGATGGTAAGTCACCAATATCAATAGACACACGCTACGCGGAGAGGGTTCGCTGGTACGTTGCCTTTCAAATATGAGTATGCTCTTTTCTTAAAAGTCCCTATTCATACAATTTTCTTAGTCTAAATCTTTTTAGTTTAAAATCTCGATCTACTGCACAAACTTTATTTACTCTTTTTATAGACAAAAATAGATCTTCAAACGTTATTATTACATGAATGATGAGTTCTATAAATATATCAAATTGAATTTTAATTAGTTTTGCCAGCAGCCAAAAAATTAATAAAATGTCAAACGTGTGTTTCAAAACAAAATTGAATAGACAGTCACCTACAATGTAAAAAATCACTGGATCTGATTAAATTAAAAACAAATAATATTACCCAGATGCGAAATACCAGGTCTCAGCGTTATTTCTTGAATATCTGATATTTCTAGAGAATATATTTTAATTTCGTCTTCATAAATCTGACATGACAGATGAGAGGAAGTGGCATGGAAGCTGCGACTGATGTCTTGAGCAGCATCCAACAGACACGACCTTGGCAATGACAGATTAAAAAACATATTTACTTAACCTTCCATAACAAATTGCTTCAATTATTTATAAATTCTAGTGACGTACGTAACTTTGTTTTCGATAACACAAAACACGTTTCCTCGCAAGCTTTTGCATCTATCAACATGATATCATGTTGAGCTTTACGAGTTATCGATAACATCGATAACATCGATTAATCTATAAAACGTAAAAATCTTATCTATGCTTCCCCTACATTATTATTTTACCTATAATACTTTTAGTCAGACGAAGGAAAAGTTAAGCAATCGTGCACAAAATTTTCCTTTCGATCGAAGTTTCGAAAACAGACAGGTCGGGAACAATCAGAACTACTGAAGCTAGAATGAACTGAGAAAACCATGTTACAGAAATAAAGTCTTTCGTAGTGGACACGACCTTCAGGCTGAAGCCTGCAAGAACAACGAATAAATAAAAGAAATATACGTAACACGTCATATTTTATTTCGGTAAATTCGGATCCAGTTTTCGATTACAAATGAAACAATATATTTTCCAAGCTGTTGAAACAAAGCCAAAATTATCAGTTGATTATTTAATTAAACAAATAGATTATTAATTTTTTTATCGATGCATCTGGTCCCGCACTCTGTCTTGTTATGATCTCGCAATATAAATTATTATGACTTTTTAAAAGGCTAAAAATATACAAATCGCAAGCGATCGTTCTTCTTGATAATTTTGTTTTACCTACTTACTTTGATCCAAATATTCTGTCTATATTTGTCTCATAGCTAGAACTTTTTCAGTATGAGTTTCGGGGTATTGAGAAGTAGATAACCGTGAAGCTGTGAGAAGCACGTGGCTATAGACTTGGGTCTCAAACAGGTCGGATTTTGGTCTTGTGCACAGTCAGCACGCATGTGTACGTGTTAATCCTTCTCACATCTTTTTTTATATTGGAAACGCTAACGGAAAGACATCTGATGGAAAGTGGTAGGCACTGCCCATGAACATGAACTATTACTCTCCAATAAACTAATAAGTCTCTGTGCCAGTAATTACACTGCCTGTTCCGCCCTTCTCTCAGAAGCACAGCAATACTTACTGTCACGGGACAAATAAGCAGGATGGTGGTACCGTGCAGACGGACGCGCGACACAGCATGTCTCCACCCGTACATGATTGAATTATAATTGACTGTCGCTCAAATGTTATTTAATAATGCTCAATCATGCAGCTGAAAAATTTAATAAAGCCATGCCAATCATTTAAAAGTCCAAACATCCCTGAATATTGCTGTGATAAGATAAGAGAAGTTGGCACAAACAAAATAATTAATTTCGTCAATTGTTACGAACGGCTCGCACGTTCTAATTTCAAACCGTTCCCGCCACGTGGCCGCCGCCATCTTGTCGGACATGTTTTTTACATGACAACAAACGTCACGCGAGCCAACTTACGCTAGTGAAGTTTAGTCTTCTATTTATACTGGGGATTTGATTAAAAACAGATGTTAACGTTCTCAAGCTTCATTTTGTAATTTGTAATTTTCGCAAGACAGATGACAGAAAAGACGTCATAATATGAATATACATGTAGAGTCTGTAGAGATGAAAGGCTAAGATCACAGCGATTTTGTCACATTTAGTGGAAATTTGTCAGGTTTCAGCTATAGTTTGTCATAAGGTGTATCTACTGTCGACACAAAAACTTATAATAATGAATTTGGACATCAACATTCGGTGGCCCTTTAGACTGTCGTGTCCTTTGGGTGAGTATCTTCATCTTCCCCTTGCGTTTAATTAATTGGAAACTTCTGAACATAATATTTTTACCTAAAACTAGCTGTTGCCTGCAGCTACTTACTCAACCGCGTTACTCAACTCCTATAAGTCACAGCGTGATGTTATATAGCCTTAGAGCCTTCCTCGATAAATGGGCTATCTAACACTGAAAGAATTTTTCAAATCGGAACAGTAATTCCTGAGATTAGCGCATTCAAACAAACAAACAAACTCTTCAGCTTTATAATATTAGTATAGATGATTAGGCCTAACTCTAACTCATAACCACTAAGTATATTTGATAACAAACAACAACCATCCCCATAAGCACGTACCTACATTTCATTTTCGTCATGCAATATCAATTACAGCTTAAAAGTCGAAGTGTCATGTTTATGCCGTTACTGTGCACATTTAATATTATTACAAACACGTTATCATGAGTCACAGAGAAGACTGAATTTAATTACCATAATATGGAATTTAAAAGTATATAACTCAGCATAAACGATCATTACAGATCCCAGTGTTGGGTTTTTTATGTTAGTTGGATAGGAAAACTGGCAAACGTACCACCTGATGGTAAGTGGTTGACGTCGCCCAAGAACATAAACTAGTTTACCTGGAACGAGCCCAGGCAACTCATCTATGTGTTGCCTATCCTGAGACATAAGATGTTGTCTCGGTGCCAGTAATTACACTGCCTGTCTTGCCCTTCTCTCCGAAACACAGCAAAGCTGTTTCACGGGAGAAACAAGTAAGATGGTGGTACCTATGCAGCCGGGAGCGCGGCACAGCGCTTTCCTCCCACCGGTGTGGACCTTCATCTAAATGAGGCGAGGTTTCACTTATTTGTCTGAAGCCTTTGTCAAATATTATCTTAACGAGTTTCTTACGTTTGCCTTACCTAGTAGTAAGTAGGAAATGATGTTAAAATATTTAAAATAGTATTTTTAAAGCAAATGTTCTATACGTTGGGGCCGCTCGTCGCGCCGGTTCTCTATTCATGCCAAGCGTCAAATTTTACCGCTAAACTAGATGCCTCGAACAGGCTTGAACCTAAACCTTTCGTTTCTCCCAACTGGACCGTCACTGAAATATCATCAGCGTCATCAGCATCATAAGGATAAGAAAAATAATTTATAATAACAATATCGAATAACCTTATTACAAGCAAAAATATTCCCAAAATAACATAACAGCAAAATAAATTAAATGATATTTCTCAAGTAAGTAATATAATTGAACATTTGATATCAATGAATGTGTTAAGGCCGATCTTGAGGGTAATTTATAGTACCGTACGTAATACTAAAATTTTAATCTTATTGATAAAATTGAAAAATTACAAGACGATCTGTTCGTAGTCTTTGGGTCTTACGGTAACGAAAATTATTTGGTACAAACTTTCATAGCATTAACGAGCATAACGAGCCATACCACTTCAACATAGTCGCGCTGTACGGTCGGACGGTGTAGCATAATGGCACAGCGTAAGGAACAAGGCAAGTAAAACAAACTATAAGTCGACGTTCTTCTGAGGAGGAAAGTTATTGCCAGATGCCCTCGAGAGCACATGCTTTTTTTTTATTTAACGCAGGGATATGCTCTAAGACATCTCGCGGGGGAGTGGGTCTCCCCAGCGGGTATATGGGACTCGCTGCGCCCGAAAGCTGGTAGGTAGACGCAGCTCTACCCACTAGGCGAGTGCCACCAATGCCGCCTTTGGTTGTTCCCAGTTATATTGAGCAAACAGGGCACCTCGACGGCTAGTCAGTCCCCAAGAGACCAACAGCCACTGTTGTCCCGCACCACAGAACAACCCCTCCAGCGTTGGGACAGTACAATGGGGTGAGGTTCCCATCCTCGCCCCTTGCCTCTTATGTCCC
Organism: Helleia helle; assembly: GCA_963853865.1. Taxonomy (NCBI): domain Eukaryota; kingdom Metazoa; phylum Arthropoda; class Insecta; order Lepidoptera; family Lycaenidae; genus Helleia; species Helleia helle. Next base: position 18,354,490 of record OY971432.1, on the reverse strand, counting down.
CTCTTCTTATAAGAGGCGCACAAAGAGCAGCTCACTCGGCTCAATTTGTTTCGCCCAGGGTGCAAGGGGAGACGACTAAGATAGTCTAAACTAATGCGGGCAAGAGCTAGAGAAAAATACCCTGCATATCATTTTAATTCTTTATACTTTAAAACTATTTGATGAAAGGATATTACAGGATAGTGTTATACATACTGGCATAACGTCTACATCACTCACAACGGTACCCTAAAGCCCCTCACAGCATCAACAATATTGACTTACAAATTAAGAATTAAATTTTTCATCTCCCGCTACTGGGAAGCGGGGAGGTGGGGGGGGGGGGGTATAATATTACCCTCAGTGCTCTAAACTCGGTCAAGGAAACTGGCGGAGGACTTTACTTCAAGGATAACTATCTGGGTCACTTTGATCTATTATATTGCATATCACTTATTTTTTCACTTATGAAGACGTGCTCATATGTTAGTGCTCCGCGCTCGGAACCCTCAGCCATAAGCCAGACTCCTAGCTTTTAATAGAAGAGGATGTAAATGTGAATGGCCAATTCATCTGGTTATAAGTGATCACCGACTACCATAGACACTACCGCGTCCGTCTGCATGGACCACCATCCTCGTTATTTTTCAGTATTTCCAAAAAAGAGCGGGACAGGTAATACTTAAGACTTACCATCTTCTTTTTTTTTTTTCTTTAGCGCCGGGAAATGCTCTGAGGCATCCCGCGGGGGAGTGGGTCTCCCCGCGCGGGTATGTGGGACTCGCTACGCCCGATTAAGCTGGTAAGTGGACGCAGCTCTACCCACTAAAACCCGGCGAGTGCCACCAATGCCGCCTTTGTTGAGGTGCCCCGGATCTAGTAAACAAACAGGGCACCTCGACGGCTAGTCAGTCCCCGAAGGGACCGACGCCACCTCCACAGAGGGGTTGTCTCGCACCACAGAACAACCCCTCCCAACGTCGGGACAGTACAATGGGGTGAGGTTCCCATCCTCACCCCTTGCCCCCTGCTCTTCCGTCCCCTCTTCTTACAAGAGGGGTACAAAGAGCCCCCTTGGTTCAATTAGCTTCGCCCAAGGTACTGGGCACACCTTAGGCTACTAAGCCCCACCGCCACGACAAGGCCTGAACCATGATGGGGAAGACTTACCATCTAACATTACCCTGAAAGATATGCTATAACTCCGGGTGAGCTAGTGTTTTATTCATCCCCACCATGCAGGCCATGGTTTAAGCCTTGTCGGGGCGGTAAGGCTCAGTAGCGAAGCCAAATGTAATGAGGAGGCTGTTCTTTGTACCCCTCTTATAAGTAGGGGGGACAAGGAGCGAGGATGGGAACCTTACCCCATTGCACTGTCCCGACGTTAGGAGGGGTTGTTGTGTGGTGCTGGACAACCCCGCTGTGTAGGTGACGACGATTCCTTGGGGACTGACTAGCTGTCGAGGTGCCCTGTTGCTCAAGCGATGCGAGGCATCTCTCCATAGGCGGCATTGGTGGCACCCGCGGGCGCGGGGTTACAGATATGTGCCGCGTGTATTCGGCTCAGATATGTGCCGCGAGTCCCACACACCATATGACCCCACCCAGGGCGTAAAGGCGTTTCCCCGTGTTAACGAAAAAAGTGTGATATTTTTTTATTTTTTTTTATAGAAGAGGGGGCAAACGGATAGTCGGTTCACCTGAAGGTAAGTGAAGAGCGACATCCACAGACACCCGCTACACCAGTGGATTAGCAGGTGCGTTGCCGGCCTTTCAGATATGGTGGTGGAATTCTGCTGCAGGTATTAGTACGAACAATTCCTCAGAGCACTCCCCGTGGTAGATGCGGTAGAAGATGCAGAGCGATCCGACATCTCTACCTAGCGCCAAAGAATCAAGCCGATTGGAGATAACATTGATATTCATGGGTGATGTCACTTACCATCTGGTGCATCGCCGTGACGCCGCACCAGCGTGAGGCTCCGACTGCTCGTTTGCACTCTGATGACATTAAAAAAAATGTGGGCGACCAAAGAAGGAAAGACATAGTCTTATGAGCCTTTAAAAATGTATTTTCAATAATTTTGTCCTTCTTCTTCATCAATTCAGTTACATTGATAGGGCCGAAAGTATTAAGCCTTGATGTAGCAGTGTCCCGCCCCGCCGGTTCGTCTACACATAACGTATGCAGGAGAAAGCACCACCTTTGTCTCGCAGCCACGTCTCGAATAATTATTGGAAGCCATGCATAATGGAGGCGGCGATAGAAAGAGCGATTGAATATCTAATCTTGGCTTTAGATTCGGCCTGGTGTTGCCACGCTATACATAATACAACACAAATTGACCGTATATTACTAGATTTGCCACGATAAAAACATACCTATGAATATAGACAATTGCTATAATAGTAGGTACTAGGTGTTTCCCCACCATGGTTCAGGCCTTGACGTGGCGGTGGGGCTCAGTAGCCTAGGGTGAGCCCAGCACCTTGGACGAAGCTAATGGAGCCCCCTCTTGTGGGAAGGGGGGGACAAGGGAGCTGGGGACAAAGGGCGAGGACGGGAGCCTCCCCATTGTACAGTCCCGACGTTAGGAGGGGTTGTTCTGTGGTGCTGGACGGCCCTTCTGTGGAGGTGGCGTCGGTCTCTTGGGGACTGACTAGCCGTCGAGGTGTTCTGTTTGCTCATTAAATCCGGGGCACCTCAGCAAAGGCGGCATTGATGGTACTCGTCGGGTTTAAGTGGGTAGAGCTGCGTCCACTTACTAACTTTCCTGCACAGCGAGTCCCACATACCCGGGTGGGGAGACCCTCTCCCCCGTGGGATGCCTCAGAGCATTTCCCGGCGTTAAAGAAAAAAAAGGTAGGTACTAGATGCTTGGTTATGTTACCGATGGTAGGTACCAACCTCTTGCTCGTTTCTATCGTGAAAACACTCGAGTTTCGGAAAGCTGGGCAGGACATTCGTCTTTCCTAACGCAGTCCCCACTTTAGATCCCTTTAGTCTAAACTCTAAAGTAATTAACCATCGCAGATTCGTATAATTACATCACAAAGTACTTGTTCAAAAGTTGTTCGTTTTGTTCGTCGATCGTGTTCAGGAGACGATAGCCATAATGATGCTTAATCCGAATATTAATTACCCCTTAAACAATAGGTCATTTACTACCCCGTTTCCAGTGATTGTGGGATAATCGCATGTGGCAACACGTCCGCTGAGTACGCTTATATTGTATGCGGCTGCGTTATTTGCAAATAAAAGCGGAGAGTACAAGAAACCGCGCACGTGACCGCACCACTGCGGACCGGTTAGAACCGGACCGAACCGGTTACGGCCGGTTCGGACCGGAACGAACTGGTTCATACCGGATCGTGACGATTTAACGAGCAGCTTTATGACATCTAACAGTTTTATATTCGCGTGTCCAGAATTAATTCCACTTTTACTAGTTTTACGAGTGTACATATTATACGCGTTATTTACGAATCGCGAACTGAATTAGAGTTTATTTTGAAAATACGTTGTTTTATTATTTTCTGTCGCTTGAGTCAGTGAATACTTAGATCACAAACCGACGTTTTATTCCGATGTTGCTCTATCTTCGTACTTCTGTTATAATAAAACAATCGATACTTTTATCTTTTAAACCATATTATGTGTTTTGACTCAGCGCTAGTTGGTGTCGTATAACCTTAACGATTAACCTACTCCAAATCCGTTAATGACAGACCACTGAGCTTCGCACATCCACTCGTATGTCTTTGAAATGTGTTTCTCAAGATTATCTATACTTGAAAGTAAAACTGTATTTTCATGTCTAAACTGATTGGGTTTCGATATTTGGCCGGAGAATCCAGATACGTTTTGTAAATCTACGACAATGTTGGCTAAGGGTAACAGACAAAAGTACACTCAAAATAAGCCTAAATATCTACTAATTAAATATATCTACTACAAATAGCAATCGCAGTGTCAAGTATAGGGACGCTGCCCACTGAGTTTCTTGCCGGTTCTTCTCAGGAAAGGGCTAGGGTTTGAACCGGTGGTAACATCCTCTCTCCCTCTTCCACCCCAGCGGCTCCTCTTAAGCTAATCAATCAATTATCATCAACTAACCTCCTAACGAACTCCAATTTTGCGGAGCAACAGAAGTAACAATCAATCATCATCAAAACCAGTCTAAAATGGTGCGGACCAATGGTCTGCAGAGTATTGAAAAAAAAAAATAGCAATCGCAGAAAACATTCATGGTTCATTGAAAGGTTAGATTGGTTAACGGACACAAATTAATGTTTATAATAATATTAAACCTTATATGTCCCACTGCTGGGCACGGGTCTCCTCCTCGAAATCAGACGAGGAGGGTGTTGGACCACAGTTCACCGATGCGCTGGCTCAATGCGGGTTGGTGAACTTCACACCTTCAAAGACTTTTAATCTCATCAGGCATGCAGGTTTTCTCACGATGTTTCCTTCACCGGTGACCAAGCGATGGTCTCATGTTCAAGTACACGTAGAAATATAGAAAATCCCATTTCTAGGCAACACAGTGGGGTTAGGATCGAACCCGGACCTCTGGGCTGTCACTCAAGAGGCCAAGTCCATACCCACTAGGTGACTAGTCCATCGTCGCTCAATAAAATCTTATATCTTTAAATGAGCAATTCTTGTATATATATATATATATATATATATATATATATATATATATATATATATATATATATAATTATATAATTGGAATCTCGGAATGGGCTCCAACGATTTTCATGAAATTTAGTATATAGAGGGTTTCGGGGGCGATAAATCGATCTAGCTAGGAATCATTTTTAGAAAATGTCATTTTATAATAAAAAAAAATAAAAAAATACCGAGCAAAGCTCGGTCATCCGGGTACTGTATAATATGAAAATATCTTGCAAACCTTGACTAATCCTGATGACTCTACTATTTTTTATTTATCGTTAAAGAAATATACAAAGAATCTTCTAGATTTTTCCTACTAGCAGGAATGACGTCCTGAGAAGCGCAGCCGTTTGCACGGATAGTCGATAGATATGTACAAATACATATAGATACAGAGTAGTTATTTGCAATAATAATATGTATAGACAACCCTGTGTCTCAGAATAGGTAGAGATGGGTTGCTGGGTGACACATCTATCAGATGTCTGTACCAACGAACAAAAATAATCTTCGGTTTAAATATAGCTTAGTATTAAACATACCACCAGGAAATATTAATATAGAGCCTTGTTTGACTATCAGCTTATACAACGCTCAATGGGACTGGTGTGAAAAGTTATCGATATATATTGCCGAATATTGGGCACCCCGGCGTGAGAGGGTGGAAAAGGGGTGGACAAACACGAGCCGTGGACAGTACCTTGATAGATGGTACGAAAATACACCGCAGGGATGAGCCCCATCACGATGTCTCTATATATACTGAAATAAGCTGAAGAGTGGTTGTTTGTTTGATTGAACGCGCTACTCTCCAAACATACTACTCGGGTTTTAAAAGATATTTTAGATTTCGATAGCCCAATCATTTTGGACACAAGTTTTTGAAACAGCTGATTATTGACATAATTTACCAGTTTACCGAAAGAGGTAATGTATAGTCCTTACGGTTCTATGAGTCTCAGACCTCACAAGTCACAGCAAAGCAGCATAGCAAATATGAGTATGGATGGAGGTACGGACAGATCGTATCCCTCCCGAACCTATGAGGATCTGGTACCTTCTAATGACGGTGTATGGTGAAGGGAATGCAGCATGAAGTAGTTATTCTCATTCATCATAATCTTGGTAAAGAAAATCATCGCGAGGAAACCTGTGTGCCTGAAAAGAAAGTCTTCAGAAATTCGGCTGAGCCAGCGTAAGTGAACTATGGCTTTATACCCTGATTCTCCCTCCTCGCCTGATTTTGAGGAAACCCTCGTCCAGCCGTGCTGTACACATATTATATGTTCGCATGCATTATTAAATTCTAGATATACATATAGTGGGAACTAAAGCCGCCATATTATTTGTATTTTATTAATCAGTGGCGCAGTAGCAATCAGCCCTACCTATAAGTGATGTTGACTCAACGGGTATTCCGGACAAACACCCCCCGGCACCCCCCAGCACCCCCAGGACGGAGACGGCCATTAATCCAACCTGAATCTTCAATCACTCGACGTTTGAGGATTTATTTCTCAGCGCCATAGGCTCTTGAGGATCAACTTCATCAGAATTAAGTACACGTATTTAGTGTACATTAAACAAAAGAGATATTATAATATCTATGGACGCTTTCACACCACGTCAATCTGGTCCCGTGGTAAGTTCTCGAAGAACTTGTGTTACGGGTACCAGACAACGGAATATATTTAATACTTTTAAACTATACATATTATATTTAAGATTTTTATTATATAATACACATATTTAATACACATCTATGACCCAGGAACACGGAAAATATTTTTGTTCCCTGGCGGGATTCAAACCCGCAACCGGAGCTTGAGCGCCAACGCGCTTACCACTGAGCCACAGAGGTCGTCAGTATCACAGGTCTGTAGCGGGTATCTTAATTTTAAATAGTTCTGGTATTAGGAAGCCGGTGCTGCGGCGCCTCCGTTTTAGTAGACATAACTTTTACCAAAAAGCCGAGCCCCACACAAAGCTGGAATTCTCCAGGAACCATTAAGTAATAAAAATAATAATAGCTATTATTTACAATCTTTACTTACATTTGACTTAATACAATATGTTTATTTTATGTTTATTTGACACCGGTACGTGAAAGGGCAGCGTCGCAGATGGGAGGACGATATTAGGAAATAGCGGGGACCACCTGGGCCAAATAACCACGTAACCGCACTCTGTGGCAAACTCTAGGGGAGGCCTACGCTGGACAAGCAAGACAACCTTCACGTACCGGTGTTACGTACCGTACCGTACCTTAAAGTAAATGCGTTTCCAAAGAAACTCATTTTTTCCGAACATTTTTATTGTTACTTGAACGGGTAGAAGTCTGTGGTCAACGTCACCCACCATAAAAGTCACTAGAACTGGCCCGGCCCGGACGTTAGTCACAAAGCCAGTGATTGGACCAGCTAGCGACCACGGAGTTTCCAAGCACCAGCAACCCTCTGGTGTATCGTATAGTGGGAGTCTATGGATGTCGGTGACTTATCATCTGGTGAACTGATTGTCACATTCACCTTACCACCAAATCCTCTTGTTAAAGCCATCTCTGGATCTGACAATTGAAATGTTCGTGACATGAAGCCCAATAAATCTGCTGATGATGATGTGGGCTTGCGAGAATATAAAGTGGGCACAACGTGAGTGACGCACGTGCCGCTTTCTTCGGCTCCCTGCATAATGTATTTGGCAGAAATCCACTCAATTATACATCTGTATAATCATAATTTTGTTTACTTACTTTATCTGCTCACTAAACACACAATAGTAACAAGTATATCAAATAAGGTATTGCAAATTGATCTTTGCGGTATTAGGAATAAGGTCCAGGACAGGATAATTTATTATTATAATTCTCGAAATGGCTCCCTTGGGCATAATAATTTACAAGAACACCAATGAGACTTGACAAAAGTGTCCCTGAAATATTATAATGTCATTTTACATGTCGTCCTACAACACAAACTGAGAGAGTCAGACATCGGCCTAAGCGCAGATATCCTTTTTTTCTTCTTTAACGCCGGAAAATGTTTTGAAGCATCCCGCGGGGGAGTGGGTCTCCCCACGCAGGTATGTGGGACTCGCTGCGCCCGAAAGCTGGTAAGTGGACGCAGCTCTACCCACTAAAACCCGGTGAGTGCCACCAATGCCGCCTTGGTGAAGTGCCCCGGATCTAATTAACAAACAGGGCAGGCACCTCGACGGTTAGTCAGTTCCCCAAGGGACCGACGCCACCTCCACCGGTTGTCCCGCACCACAGAACAACCCCTCCCAACGTCGGGACAGTACTATAATAATAATATCAAGAGACGCTTTTACATTACGTCAATCTGGTCCCGTGGTAAGTTCTGGAGAACTTGTGTTACGGGTGGGGTGAGGTTCCCGTCCTTTCCCCTTGCCCCCTGCTCTTTTGTCCCCTCTTCTTATAACAGGGGTACAAAGAGCCCCCTCGGCTCAATTAGCTTCGCCCAAGGTGGAGGGCTCACCCTAGGCTACTGAGCCCCACCGCCACCTCAAGGCATGAACCATGGTGGGGAAGCGCAGAGATCCTCGATTTCCTTTAAAAAAATTAAATTAACATGGATATTCACCACGTTGTTCTTATTTTCCAGAGCTTCATATTTCGTCATCCTACGAACGCCTTGTTTACGCGACAGTCTGTGAACAAGGCGTATTCATATATTCTGTAAAAGCGCGGCTCCAGAGGTGACCGCTCTGAAATAAATCAGCCTTCCAAGTCGTGAAAAACAAAATGTATCGATAACAACATAGTCATGTTGCGGTGGTCATGGTTCTCACACCACGTTTCAGCTATTCAGTCACCGCTGATAACGCCGGCCCACGGCAATACGGCCCGTGTGGTGGGAGTGGTAGGCACCACAATCGCCTGGTGGACCTGGGACAAACAAAACAGTGAAATGAGCTATAATAACGATAAGAGCATATTTTAAGCGTTTGTTTTTCTTATAATCGGGTTTTATGCACGGGGTTTAATTTAATAGCGGCTGACTCACGTGGTCACGTGGTCGATAGCGTGCTTGTGGTTCGAGGTGGGCAACAAGAGGCAAGCCCGAGGGTAGTGAACGTTTGTTATATAAACGTGTTCAGTTGGTAATATAACGTTTTCGTCACCGCTAAAACTCAATCATTTTATTTTATTTTTATTTTACACTTTGGAAAACTTACAGCTAGTAAAACACATATACTATCAAAATACAATAGTTATCAGGCCATTTAAGAGTTTTCGCTTATATAATCATCGTGCCTTGCTTATCCTCGAAGGCAAGGTTGAAGGTTTTTAACTTTTTTTTCTAAACATAAGAAGGATATTACCTCGGATTCATCTGTGAAGGTTCTTCTTCCTAAACCTTGTCGGATGGACGCGGTGTTCATATTATTATGTGCAGTTGAATTGGTCCGGCACGACCGAGTGATACCTCTCGCTCACATAATACCGGCGTCAAGTGACAGCTATGCTGCCGCGTTTCGTGCGGTTTGTGAGTTACCGGTGGCCCATTGGAGGGGTGGGATAGGGAAAAGGAGGGCAAAGCATCTACATTGCTTTTGGTTGTGCGGATATGATATGTATGGGCGTCGGTAGTCACCATAAGGCACCGACTGCTCGGTTGTCTTCTTGACAAAAAAAGACATACCGAACTCATTCGAACTTATCTCGCCGGTCTGATTGATTAAGGACTGATAGCTGTAGTGCCTGCTAGGACAAACATTCAAAGACCTGAAGAAAAATACTAAATGGATCCAAAACAACCCCAGTACTGTCTCATATGAATTTACTAAAAGACCGAGGCTGATACGGTCTTCTCAATGCTAACGATGTCAAAGCGAAAACAGGACTAGAAAATTACATACTTACTTTGAGACTTTCAGAACAAAACAAAACGGAGAAGATAATAATAATAATAAAATGTTGGGACAACTCACACCCGGCCATCTGATCCCAGACTAGGCAGCGCCTGTTCTTATGGTAACCAGACAACTGATATTGATATATTTCTGATATATTTCTAAATTCATACATATTATAGATAAATAACACCCAGATGACAAGATGTTTTATTAATGTGAATTTTGTTGTTGTTTCTAAAAATACCGAACCTTCAATGGCCTCTTCCATGTTTTAAATGTGATGTATATTTCAGTAAAATATTTTTTCTCTTCATACTAAGGTCGCGGTCGAGAATTAGGGTTCTGACAGATTAAGGATATTTCAACTGTGGTGGTCAATGGCAGCCACGGGGTGTCACTGATTTGGGATCCTTGCTGTGCACCGCAGTCAGAAACATAGTGAAGTTCCACATAACCAACAGTTTCCATAAGAGGCCTGATACGGGTAAAGAGCGTTGTCGTCGCGAACAAAATTACTGCTGAAGACAAAAACTAAAGTTCAAGGTTGTGAAACGAATAAGACACAAAACATGTTTAAATATGAGCAGAAATTGTGGTCTTCGTTGGTCTTACTGAAAAACGAGACCAACATAGAATATTAATATCGGTGAAAACCCAGTGTCATACATGCAGCTACATACTAATACATATGAAGTTCACACATCTGATTACCCCCTCATAGGTAAAATAAGATCTAGGATTTCTTTCGAGGAAGTCAATAGATTAGATATAGAGCCATTCATCAATATTAAGTAATAAAATACCTATAATAATTCAAAAAAACTAGGTATAGCAAGTTGCTAACTTTCTTTCGTCATTTTTAGCTACCTACTTGTCCAATGTCAGCACTTATATTGGTTACCAACTAAAAGTATAGCGTTAATTGTCTATAAATAACAATGCCAAGCTGTCTGTGGTGATCGTGGGCACTACCACGCAACTCTAAACTTTGCCCCACCCACATAAACACCATTATCGCGAAACACGCCTAAATTATATCCACCATGTTTTTTTCTGAGATAATTTCTAGACCATTTTAGAAACCTAGTCCTAACGAATGCTGGATGCATTTAAAATATAACCGACAAGTTTTTACATGTGTACTGCAAAATAGTCGAGAAACTAGAAGGCGATTCTGTGAACCCTCTACCGCTGCATGCACTAGATAATGATAAATCGACATTTACTGTACCGCATTATACATTGCCGCTTGAAACAATTTTTTTAAATGTTATTTGGATAGGCAAACTGGCAAACGTGCCACCTGATGGTAAGTGGTCGACGTCACCCACGATCATAAACTAGTTTACCTGGAACGAGCCCAGGCTATGTGTTGCCTATCCTGAGACATAAGATGTTAAGTCTCGGTGCCAGTCACTGCCTGTCTTGCCCTTCTCTCCGAAACACAGCAAAACTGTTTCACGGGAAAAACAAGCAAAATGGTGGTACCCATGCAGCCGGGAGGGCGGCACAACGCTTCCCTCCCATTTACAATATTATTTCAACAAGTCTCCGCTTATTTTATTATAACTTTATTAGTATAGTTTATTTTATCTTACAAACACTTAGATAAACCCACAATCCAACCAATCAACCAATACATAAACTTTTATACGTTTCAGTTTTCATTACAATATGGGTAGGATCTTTGTGGAGCTTCATTTTCTTCTTTTGTATTTTTGTTTTATCCAAAATGGATACTAAATCAATAGATTTTTAAACATAACAATCACGTTTATCTACTTTAAGTTTCTATCTTAATTTATTTCGAATTTTATCTTCATAAGAAACAGTATCAACCGCGCAATGTAAGGCATTGTGCCAGCTACCGTTGGCGTTAGGAAATAGAACGTGCTGCAGTGGTGGAGGCCGCTTGCAGTAGATCTTGCCTTCACTCGGTTGCTAGGCGAGAGCTGCGGCTGTGTGGGTGAGTGCACTGTCCTACCGCCTAGTGATGTGCCACTATTATATGTATTATTATTATTGTTTATATTCTAAAAAGTAATAATATGGAAGAATAATAGTTGAGAATGAAGTTATCCTTAATAATTACAATTAATGTGAAAGTAAGTAGACCTACTGAATATATAGCTTATACTCTAAAATACGGCAAATGGAGGTTATGTAATTTACCCCCAAATATTATTATTATTAAGTTTTTTACATGCCCGACGTTTCAGATACTCTATAGCAACCATGGCCATCCCGCGACCAAATCGGTACAAAATATTTTATTGTGGTTTGATAAGAACTATAAACGCGAAAGTGAGTTTGTTTGTTACGCTTGAACCGCTAGTATGATTCCATAAAGGGAGTGGTGAGGGATCGGTGGTCTTGGCGTTCTTTGAAGGAGGCCTATGTTCAGCAGTGGACGAATAGAGGCTGATGATGATGATGATAAAAGAGACAGATTACTTATGATATTATTAGAAAGGATATAACCGACGATGGTCCAATGGTAGTGGGCTTGGCCTCTTGAGTGAGAGGTCCGGGTTCGATCCCGATAACTGTAGTGCCTTGAATAGGGTTTTTCTAAATTATTACGTACACCTGCGCATATTAAGACCATTGCTTGCTCACCGGTGAAGGAAACATCGTGAGGAAACTGGCATCCCTGATGAGATTAAAAGTCTTTGAAGGTGTGTGAACCCAACCCGCATTGGGCCAGCGCATCGGCGAACTATGGGCCAACACCCTCCTCGCCTGATTTCGAGGAGAAGACCTGTGTCCAGCAATGGGACATATAAGGGTTGATATTATTGTATTATATATATAAGCTATATGGATGGAGAGAAACATTAATGAAGCTGTCAAACCTGCCCCTTTCCTTAGCCATAGTTTTGATTATTATCGATGTGTATATTTTATTTCGTCACAATCTTTTTTGCATACATTAAATAATCAGCAAATGACAAAGTAGACTATAGCCAGTCATAAATTAATATTAAACGATTTTGGAAAATCACATATTTCTTATATAAAAGACAATACCGAACACAAGCTATATTTCACGATGACCTGAACCGATAAACTCGAAACTATAAAATTTAATCAAAAATTTATTCAAATCGCCTCCAAGATATATTTGATCGTGTGTCGAGTGACGAAACGAGAAGAAACCAATTTGCAAACAAAAGGTGGACATAAATAACGTTTCACAATTTATTATATTCGTACCGCTTGGCGCTTTCCCCTCACTATGATCAGTACGCACACACGCAGCCAATCGCATTGTACTGTACAACTGGCACATCGCAATTCGCATGCGATTTCAACTTTTATGCTACTGAGTTAAAACGTACATTGGTTTGTGCTTTTTGTGTAAAGTCGTCGACCTGTGCTCGGAAACCTACCTCAATGCGAAAAATATAAGTTACAAGTGTTGAAATGCGAGCTGTCATATGTTTTTGTTCCTGCGCTAAACGGCGTTGCGTCATCGCAATGACTGATACCTTACCTTACCATTTCTGAAAAGAATTAAAGTATATGTGATATAAGATAAATCTTATATAATAAGTGTCACGTTTTCTGTCCATAAAGAACTCCAAAACTACGTTGATAATATTTAGCAAGCCATGCAGTTAGGGTCTTTTTTTCTTTTACGCTGGGAAATGCTCTGAGATATCCCGCGGGGCAGTGGGTCTCCCCAGGCGGATATGTGGGACTCGCTGTTCCCGAATGGTGGAAAGATGGATGCAGCTCTACCCACTAAAACCCGGCGAGTGTCACCAATGCCGCCTTTGGTGAGGTTCCCCGGTTCTATTGAGCAAACGGCACCTCGACGGCTTGTCAGTCCCTCAAGGGACCGACGTCATCTCCACAGAGGGGTTGTCTCGCACCATAAAACAACCCCTCTCAACATAGGGACGGTACAATGGAGTGAGGTACCCCTCCTCGCCCCTTGTCCCCCTGCTCTTTTGTCCCTTATTCTTATGAGAGGGGTACAAAAAGCAGGTACCTCGACTCAATTTGCTTCGCCCAAGGTGCTAGGCTCACCCTAGGCTATTGAGCCCCACCGCCACGAATTTTGAATCAAATGAGGATTTATATTTCATTGAAATTAAGTTTTAATTTTTTTTTTGCAGTCAAGCAATATACGAGTCGCATAATCCAATATATTATTATTTTTAGAAAGTTACCCAGCCAGAGGTCGTAAAATAGAAGGTCCCAAAACGCGCGCGTTAGAGGTGAGCCGATGTCCACAGAGAGCCCTGATGTGGGTTCTGTAGGGAGAAAAGAAATACTCATCATTATATTTGATTATCGAGCACATAACCGGAGTAGAGCGGTGATGTGATGTGTTTGTATTAATACAAATTCTGACTTTGTGCTGCAATGCTGAGCAGGTTCCGCGCTCTGATTGGCCGACTGATGGCCATTGATAGATGATTGGCCGATGAGACGTACACACAGGTCACTGGTTAGTTGAATTGCTACCTATCACGTCAGTGACAAGTCACTGACCAGTTAGTACCGGTGGGAGGGAAGCGCTGTGCCGCGCTCCAGGCTGCATGGGTACCACCATCTTGCTTGTTTCTCCCGTGAAACAGCTTTGCTGTGTTTCGGAGAGAAGGGCAAGACAGGCAGTGTGATTACTGGCACCGAGACTTAACACATAAATGAGTTGCCTGGGCTCGTTCCAGGTAAACTGGTTTATGTTCATGGGCGACGTCGACCACTTACCATCAGGTGGCACGTTTGCCAGTTTACCTATCTACTCTATATTCTGGTTATATGCTCGATTTGATAATGCGATCATGCCTGGCGATGGCTGACAACGGGATCGCTGATCGAATGTTACCTAATAACAATCATTTGTATGATGATAAAAGAACCCGCAAGGTTAGCGGCTAGGGGGGACGCCTCTGGTCGCTGCGGACATGTCACATCCTGATGAGCTGGATATGTAATGTGGATACTAATGTAATACAGCTAAAGTGTTTGTTTCATTGTTTGAACGCGCTTATCTCCGAAACAGGTTGAATTTGAAAAAAATCTTTTAGCATTAATTATTGAGAAAGTTATTCATTTCATTTATTTTGAAGACATTTTTCACTAATAATACACGTGGAACCAGAACAGCTAGTGTTCATGAACATACGGAACAGGTGACATTAATTACAGGACGTTGGTTTTCAGTTCAATTCACCTGCGGAACTCTAAACACTTTCACTTTACCATATAAATAAGTATCCGCCTTACTCCTACGCCTGTTTCCTCACATAGACAGTCGGTCCATATGTTCTGGTGTATAGGACCTTCTCGTATAGTTCATCATCATAATATCGACGTAGGCCTCTCTCAATGAACACCAAGACGGCCGATCCTTTACCACTCACAGTAGGGCCGGCTGCTGCACGGAGATCGTTTTCCCATTTCGCTGGAGATGACACTCACTACTAGGCGCTTCTCGTCCAAATTAAAATTTTATCCAAAATAAATTTCCCACACCTTCTCAGACAATATCAACTTTGGTTGCAACTTACTGTTAAAGACGAAATAAAACGAGCAAAGCTGCGGGTCCGCTAGTAGGCTATCGTACTTAAAGTTGTTATGAACTCTGTGGCTCAATGGTTAGCGCGTTGGCTCTCAAGCCGGAGATAGCGGGTTCGAATCCCACCAACAACACATAGAACAAAGAGTTTTCTGTGTTCCTTGGTCATGGATGTGTAATAAATAATGAAAATGTTAAATATATGTGTAGTATAAAAGTATTAAATATATTTCCGTTATCTGGTACCCGTAACACAAACTCTTCGAGAACTTACCACGGGACCAGATTGACGTGGTGTAAAAGCGTCCATAGATATTATTATTATTATCAGGGGTCTTTAATACAAAGGGACCAAGTTTGATCTTCAATTGGGTCGAGCCTCCCTAAATAATGATTGCAGAAATCATCACTATAGTCGTCATGATCAGGCGTTATCCATCCACTATTGTAGACATTTCTCGATACCAAAACCTTATAATATACTGTAGAAGAACCGTCGAAGCAAACTCGGAGACTCCTCTACTGACCTTTATCACTACGAGTAGTTTTAGACCTTCAAATAATGCTTATTTATGTATATAAAGTATCGCTTCCTCGCCTTATTTCGAGGAGTCTTGACTCCTCAACAACCGCTTATATTTTCTATACAGATAAATAAATAAAATTGGAGTGTCTGTTTGTAATATTAAAATAACTATTTTGTATTGAATGCATACGGATGTATACACGGGACATATCGCTGCTTAAAAACGAAAGGGCCACAAAACATTTTTTTCTAAAATTACTTTTATTTGAAACATGGTGCTAAAATCGCCCTGATTTTCATATAAAACAAAGACACTCGTTGAAATCGGCCTTCAAATCACAAATTTACGTATACGCCCTTTTAGCATTTTCACGCATTGGTGGCAAAGTTTAGAGCAAAGCAGCCATCTTTTGAGTTGAGACCAGACATTCGGCGCGTGCGTACGTAATTTTTTTGCTAAAGGGCCACATCACAAAAAGTTACCTGTATTGAGTGTGAACTTTATGAGCAACAGGGCTACATTTTGAAATGTGTCCGTTCCTCATATAAAATACAAGTAAGTACACATTCGTTTTTAAATCGAAAAGTAGCACATTTTGAAATGGGACCGTTTAGCGAAAAAAAATGTCTAATTATTTTACTTTTGTCATAAGCTTAAGAGTTGTTTCTGTGATACGTTTGTTTTGCTTCAAATATTGTTGTACTATTGGGGTGTTTTCTTTTAGGAAAAAAGGCTTTCACGGCAAAATTTAATCCTTGCCGTGAAAGCCGTGACTCATAGTAAAATCCCGTTCGAGGAAATAATTTGTAATGTAGAAAAAAGGCTTTGATAAAAATTGGAACTTGTATTGTAATAGAAAACTTCACTTTATGATGGATTTAATATTTTATGTTGTGTTATATTATTACATATTATAATAAATTTACTTTGTATGTTTTTATTTACTTTGTATGTTATTATACTTAAAAAGATTTTTTTAAATGAACGAGCTTTGTATTCTTCTGTTCTAAATCCAACGGAATAAGGCCACTACTAAGTTCAGTATTATTATTTTACGGCTTGTTGATTGAAAAAGTGAAGAGAAAAGACCAATTCATTTGAAAGAAAATTCATTTTCTTGTTATACCTATTATTATTATGGTCCTCTTAATAATGCCTTTCGCTAAGATGTCTCTAATTTGATCAAAATATGTGCACTTTTGGCGTCTGTCTTCCAGATCTTCCAGTTTTTTTTCACTAATTATTCTTCATCTCTTCTCACTCATCAAATGTATCATACCAGTGTTGATTATTGTCTAATCTTTTTTTGTCTACCTCACCGGCGTAATTTATGAATTCTCTTTCTCTTGCAGAATGAGTAACCGAATACATAGAATTTTAAATATGGTATTGCATGAGCACAACAATTTCATGAAATGAAGAGCAGGACCAAAATGTACCTGCACCGAAAGAAAGCGAATATTCACCCATCTATTTACAGAAGCATGATAATAATCATTATTCGTTCACCTGCAAACTTAAATCTAATGACTTACACGATGATTGGTTTAATACAAATTCCATACCAGATAGACTGGCTTTAATCTAGATTTGTCATCTGATAATACACATGAAAAGTCTCGGCGTGTCCTAAAAGACCAAGCAAACTTATTGTCAAAAGAGTTCAGATTCTGACGATGACTCAAGTTCAAGCTCTCTCTCTCTCTCGTTCAAGATTGATTGTCAGATAGTGCGGTAGATGTTTTTTCATCAGATGACAGCGTAAAAGATCCCGACTACCAAATTAAATCTCCAGTTGAGCCAGATTCAGACGGTAATTCCACAAGGCCAATTGAAACACAGATTTTTTCACCAAATTCTGGGATTTTTAGAGTTTTTAGTACCTACATATCCAACGAAATCAGATAAGCAAAAACGTTCAGTTTAGATCTAGATACAATTATATTATAGTTAACATTGGTATATATAAATATTAGTTATTAAGAGCCCTTAGCTTTGACAAGCAGCATAGCTAACCCGCTAGTCGGCAATAACATTCAGCCGACCAAGCCCAGCGTCGATACCCAATCACCAAGCATCATTGATCCACCAGCCAGTGTCGATACCTAGCCATCAATTATTAGTATCGATGCACAATCTCCTTGTGTTGACACAGATTTTCAACTCAGGTTCCGTATAAGGAAAGCGAATCCAGAGTTATGGAAGAAAAATCAAGTGAAACTTTAAAAAAAGCAGTGGCAAAATCAAAGAAGTTTACGGATGAAGAGCCTATTTTTATGAATTGTATATTGTGAAACAGCTGATATGCATATTCAAAGACAATTTTTCCACAAACACCAAAATTACCACAAAATACAGATATACTCGTGATAGCAGTGATAGAAAAAATATCAACAACTAATATTATTTGCCCAAAAATGAGACCCAGCTTCGAGTTTGCAAAACGTTGTGCATGCTTAAACTTGTGATTTCTGATAAATTTATCAGAACCGTTGACAAAATCAACATAAACCAAGGTTATAATAAAAAAAATTAATGAAACGTTTTATTAAATTCGTGTTGTGGCCTTTTATTCAAAAAATTGATTTGTTTGATTGAAAAGAATTATAACTAAAGGGACTTATGTGCTGTTAATCTTTTTTGGGTTATAGTTACCGTAAAATTGAAGTAAACAAGTGATAGTAGTATGATACAAAATTTTTGTAAGTTCCTAGGAGTGCCAAAAAATCAAAAAAACTAAATTAAAATTTTCAATCTGGTCTCCTGAAAAAAACTAAATTTTGATTTGTGTCCCTTTAGTTTTAAAGTAGCGATATACCAAAATAGCCTTTTTTACAATTTTTGTCTGTCTGTCCGTCTGTCTGTCTGTCTGTCTGTCTGTTGTTTGTTCCAGTTAATCTCTGAAACGGCTAGGCCGATTTTGATGGGATTTTCACTGGCAGATAGCTGATGTTATAAGGAGTATTTTAGGCTATAAGAATAATCATCATCAATCCGCGTACTTCTGTAAATTTAAGTTAACGCGGGCGAAGCTGCGGGCAACGGCTAGTATACTAATAAAAGATGTGAAGAGTTTGTTTAATCGAATGTGCTAATATGTGTTGGGAAGTATTTGTGTAAAAATGTAGTGTAATTTGATAGCCATATTAAAGAAGACTTTATTTTTCGAGAACAGTTTTTTATTATTATTCTTTAATACTTTCTATAAACCGCAGGAACTAGTTGGTGCTATCACACAACGTTTATTTTCTTTATAATCACGTTTCAATTGCTTTGTTACCTATAAAATTAAGATTTATCGATTTAACTCGTATAACTACCGTTAGTGTTAGTGGTCCCGCGCAACACGGTAGCTGAGACGTAAGTACAGTCGCCGCAGTATACGGGTCTCATTTATTTGACGCATGATTGTATGTCAGGTACAGTCACTGACAAAATATATAAAACATAAAGAATTAAGAATACGTTACTTTACGATTAGATGGTGAATGCTTTTCAGTCACCAAAAATCTCGCGATTTATATAAATTATATAGATTAAAGTTTAAGTAAGAGGAAGTGCCATGCTGCTTTGCAGCCGAATTGGGCCGGCACGACCAGGAAAGTATCTCTCGCTCACATAATACCGGTGTCAAGTGACAGCTATGCTGTCGCGTTTCGTGTGGTTTGTGAGTTTCCGGTGGCCTATTGGGGGAATAGGGAAAGAAGATACAATACATCTGCATAACTTTGGTTGTGCGGATGTCTAGGGGCATCGGTAGTCACTATACGGCTGCTGCTCGGTTGCCTCCTTATAGCATAAAAAGTAAAAGAAAAATTACGTTTTAAAATGTATCAACGATAAGTAAATGTCGGTACCGGTTGTCACAATTAGCGGTGGTCATTATTACAACAACAGTTGTAGTAATACGTTATTTGAAAATAAGGAATAATCCATTATTATTGAATAACTATATGCTGTTGTCAGTTGTCATTATTGAAACGATGACGCAATGGTAAGAATAGGCACGCAATAGGCAGGTCTTGCTTTTCTTTTTGCTCATTTTAGTTTTTCGAAAATCTTATTGTCACAATTCATATTTTTAACGTTTATAAATCAACAATAACACGATTACAGACTGCAGTTTAGAACAACAGCTGTTATAAAATAACACAACAAGATAATTTATTATTTTAAAACAGCCGTTATTGCCATCACTAGTCACAATGTCCCGCGTATGTGACTGTTCTGCGTCTTGTCCCGTGGGCAGTAAGAGCAAGTTTTTGCGGAGAGCTGTACTGATGCTGCACGTCACAGACCGGTAGCCGGGTCTCACTGCTGTACTGACACAGCTGTACCACTCAACTATAAACTATTAATATGGCCTGACTGAAGATGAGAAGAGAAGAGACATTGGAAATGTTAGTCTAGTGTTTTTATTATACAAAATGCTATCTTAGTTAGACGAATACGTAAGAGGTAGCCGAAAAGCCAGTGGAGGAGTCAACTTCGCCCATGAAATTGAAATATCATGTATGTATAATGTATAGTCTAGGGAATGACTACTTCGAGCCCATGCGAGGCGCAAAATTGTAGGACTCGGTGTATGTTATCGCTAGCGAGCCATCCTTGTTTGTTAACTACTACTACTACAACTACGTATAAAATATACTTACGTACTGTCCATTCTCATATTCAAGTTTCGAGAACTTTTGGCGAGGAAGTTTAAAATTAACTAGGCCTTAAAAAGTTCTTCTCATTAAATTTTTGTATGTCTAACTCCATGCACAAAAACCAACCGTTACTATGCGTGTGTGACAGCAATTGTGTTGACAGCTGTCATTCTAATGAGACTTTATTTCGAGGACAGTACCTAGTTGGTTTGACATTTGTCGATTATATATCAAGCTGCACTTTCAATGACTATAGAACTTACATATTCCGAGCAAACGTGCTGATTCTCCTGGCTTTAAGTGATCACTGACCCCAGATACACTCATGGGCTGAGAGACACAAACATTAGTTTTACTAGGACCATTCTTTCCCACACATACTTTTGTGTAGCTAGTATCGACAGCGGTAACCATCACCCTCTGAAACGATCTCAAAGAGCCCTAGGGACACGTAAAAACTGTCGTGTCTTCTAGACTTCAACGAACGTCACCCGATGTAAAGTGTATATTATTTTATCTCGGCGTATCTCAACAGCTTGTCCACGCGACTGTGTTAGACATTAGAAAGCGAGGTGGCGCCGCGCGGCCGCCTCTCAAATGTAATTACAGATGAACGGACAGGCGATTGTGTATGAAAGTGCCAAAATACTCCGCGGAGAGCTATCGGGTTGATTTATTTGACAGGTGGGGTCGCGGGTTCGAACCCCGCCAAGAAAACAAATTATTGTAATATGTTGAATGTGTGTGTTCCGGGTCTTGGATACATGATCATCATCATTAACATCGTCGTCATCATCATCAGCCGCATCCGTGCATAGCATTGACCTCGTTATATTGACGCAGGTTAATGCTTTCGCATGATCCAGGTTTACCTCGGGTAAGGCTCCTGGACCTATGTGAGGACTCGCACCTGGAAATGCACTACCATACTAAACATGCAAGCGCCTTCAGCCGCTTTTTAATGGTCCCAGATCTGCAGGCAACTGGATCACCTCAGTGACGGGCTGGCCCCGGCGTAGGCCAGACTACTCCTCGTAAGCGACTGCCCGGCCGCTACTAAGCAGTCCCCGTGACGTGGACTCTTTTATTTTTTAATGTATATTTGTACAAATTATGTCCAATAGTATTCAATATCATTTAATAATTTAAAAAAAACGTAATAAACTTGTATTACTATTGCAAAATTGTTTTTTAATGTTTAGGCGAATTTCACTCAATATATAGATATTGAGTGAAGGTTAAATGAAAATTTTTTTACGTCAGGACGTATGACACCTCAGTCCTCCAGAGTCCAGACCATGGTTGCTGTAAAGTATCCGAAACGTCGGGCTAAACCGCTATAAAATCTGATAAAGTTGATTCATTACATTGTTTGTTTCGCGTGAGTTATTATAAATCTACTTTACAACGTGTTTTAAAATATTTTAAAGTAAAGTAAAGTATCCGAAAGGTCATAATATAAAATATTTAGCAGTTATAATAATAATATCCAACGACGCTTTTACACCACGTCAATCTGGTCCCGTGGTTAGTTCTCGAAGAACTTGTGTTACGGGTACCAGACAACGGAAATATATTTAATACTTTTATACTATACATATATTTAAGAATTTTATTATATAATACACATCCCTGACCCAGGAAAACAGAAAAATTTTTGTTCCCTGGTGGGATTCGAACCCGCTACCTCCGGTCTAACCATTGAGCTACAGAGGTCGTCAAAGTCAATCAAATTTGATATCAATCTGCCTAAGGATAAGTAATATCTAACCAAACATGAACAACATTTGTTTCATCAAAATTCAAACCCATTGAATCTTTAATTGTTCACCAATTGACGTGTGGAGTCGCGGTAACGACTAGCATGTAATGTTTTGACAACCTGTCTGTCTGTCTGTCTCTCTGTCTGTCCGATACGCGCCGACGTTCCCACCTCGTTTATTATTTACGGCCGTATCAGACGTACACATACACATAAATTATGTCATATTAAATATGTCATTATTGTTTATTTCTTATAGCTATTTATATACATGCGTTACATGTTGACTTTTTTATGTCATGTGGTGATAACGGCCATAGACATCCGCACAACCAAAAGTTATGCAGATACGTTGCCCTCCTTTTTTCCCAATCCGCCCAATGGCCACCAGAAACTCACAAACCGCACAAAACGCGATCGCATAACTGTCACTTGACGTCGGTGATATGTGAGCGAGAGATACCACCCCGGTCGCGCCGGCCCAATTTGGCTGCTACGTCGCACTCAGGTATACCTAGCAGTAGATTTTGCCGATGAGATGCATGTTAATAGTTTAGATGTGTTTCGAAAGAAGGGGACTGACATGTCAACCGGCCCTCCATCTACCCGAGCGTGGACTCGTCTCGAGTACCCGGTGGTCCACAGAGTACCTAGTAGACGTTGTAACTAACATGCCTTTTTTTCTTTGGGGAGTGGGTCTCTCCAGGTGGGTATGTGGGACTCGCTGCGCCCGAAAAGTGGTAAGGTGGACGCAGCTTTACCCACTAAAACCCGGCGAGTGCCACCAATGCCGCCTTTGGTGAGGTGTCCCGGATCTATTGAGCAATCAGGGCGCCTCGACGGCTAGTCAGTCCCGCACCACAGAACAATTGTACTATCTCGACGTGGGAGGGGCCTACGTCGATATAGTACAATGGAGTGAGGTTCCCATCCCCTTGTCCCCCTTCTTATAAAAAGGGTACAAAGAGCAGCTCCGTCGGCTCAATTCGTTTCGCCCAGGGTGCTGGGCCCACCCTAGACTACTGAGCCCCACCACCACGACAAGGCTTGAACCGTGGTGATGGAACTAACATGCCCTACGATATTCATTTTACACCATACCTTATTTTACACCATACCTTATTTCTTCTCTGTCAAAATGCTGCAACAATAAGCATGTGTGTTCACACTTATTTCTCACAAACTGAACTCATGAATTCTGTCATGTTTTTCTATGTGACCTTACGTGTATGTATGTAAACACCAAGGGCGGTAACAAGCGCGGTAATGGACGGGCCGTGTCGTTTGTGATGTAACTTGTGTCGCGTCATCTTACATAATAAACATGCTCCTTTTAACGAAGTCCTGTGGTTCAGTGGTTGAGAGGTCACCAGTTACATGCCTAGTCACATCGTAGATGGTAGTTTATTTTATTGATTAATTCGTATGGCTGTTCTTTTTGTATGATAGATGAACAGCCAAATAGAAGATGAGTCACCTGTTAGAAAGTGGTCAGAGTCACATCGAGGAAACGACGATGGATCGTCCTAAGAGAGGAGCCCTAACTCCTAGTAGACTGTGGTGGTACCCATGGAGACGAGCGCGTCCCTTCCACTGAATTAATACCTGGAGATAGTATTTAGGGCTACTTAAATGTATATTCCTTAACAAAAACTCAAATTCTCAATTTTTATTACAATTTAAAAAGGTACTAGAGTTAGATGTACATAACGCGATGTTGTCAGTTTAATAATATTAATACACGAATAGCCTTAAATACAGTTTTTAGTACAAACGGACGGACAGTTTTATTGGCGTTAGGAAATATCGCAGCCAATAAAAATTGAGGTCTCGCGACAACCTACGCACGGACGGACGAATATAAAAAATATCTGTTCTCTATTAACGTATGTTTAAAATTATTGTGATTTAAAAAAAACTAGCGCGTGGCGGTTTTATTTAAAAGGTTCATTTTTATTTGAAATAAAACTTTTTATTTGTAAATTATGAATCATATATTATAGATATAGATATGACGACCTCTGTAGCTCAATGGTTAGCGCGGCGGCGCTCAAGCCGGAGATAACGGGTTCGAATCCCGCCAGGGAACAAAAAGTTTTCTGTGTTCCTGGGTTATGGATGTGTATTAAATATGTGTATCATACATATATTAAAAACCTTAAATATAATATATATAAATATATAGTATAAAGTATTAAATATATTTCCGCTGTCTGATACCTGTAACACAAGATCTTCGAGGCGGGACCAGATTGATGTGGTGTAAAAAGCGTTCATAGATATTTATATTATAGGTCAATGTTTAAACTGAGGTTTAGACATAATACTCGAAGTGGGATGAGAGTGAAGTTGGAGTGTTTGTTTGAACGCGCTCATCCCGAGAACTACTAGTCACGTTTAGAACAAGCTTCTCGTATTCGATATTCTAAATATTAAGGGAGATTATAGACGAGAAATAATTTATTTTTCAAAATTTTAGAGCAAGTGAAACTGTGTATACCAAATAGTATAAATTAACATACTTACGAACAACCACACCACGCTAACCTAATTTTGTGATAACAATTATTGTTATAAGAGGTCACAGGATCAATTCGGGAAATAAAGTTTTTAATTTTCAATTAGTGATTTTTAAATAATGTGATTCCCAATATGTGAGATTGGGAGTCACGTGCTAAAAGAAATGGTATTTTCACCAGGATTTTATGAAATGGATGTCCTATTATGGCTCCTTAGCAGAGGCAGAGTCATTTTAAAAAGTCATCACTCTTGTTTAATCAAGCTATCAATCATCACAATCACCAGCCTACGCCCTGTCCCAACGTACGTCAAGTCCAGAAACATATCAACACATTTGTAGTTCTGGCATGGCTCATACATATAACAACATTTATCGTGAAAGATATTCTGTAAACAACGATATAAATTACGACGAGCATATGTAATTGGACTCGACTAAGATTATTGCCCCCGCTGTAGGGAATAGCCTTGTTTCTGGTGGCAGATCCGAATAGTATAGCCCAAAATGCAAAATTCCTCTAAACAGAGGCATCTTCTTTCAACAAACTGAACCATTAATTTATTAAAATGAACGTATAAAACAATTAAAATATTTCAAAAATTAAACTATGTGATATTATATAATTTTGATATACTCTCACAATCAAGACGAATCTCTAAAACACAAATCCATTAAGCCGTTCAGGTTGTAAAGCGTTCCAAACATACACACACTCGAAAATCATAATCCTTCTTTTGGCAGTCGGGTAACGACGATCATGTGAAATAATCTTACAATTGTTGCCAACTCTGTCATTCACTTGATGGAGACGTGACGATAATGTTTGATAACCTCCGACTAACATCTAAATGTGAAAGTCTGTCTGTCCGCGTCGGCATAGACGTGACGGTTTGTATATAGATGGGCTTGTTACCAGGTGGTATGATAGTGCTAGAAAACTGCTAGAATCTCTCTTGGGATATTTTATGTTAGTTGGATAGGCAAACTGGCGGACGTGCCACCTGATGGTAAGTGGTCGACGTCGCCCATGAACATAAACTAGTTTACCTGGAACGAGCCCAGGCAATTTATTTATGTGTTGTCTATCCTGAGACATAAGATGTTAAGTCTCGGTGCCAGTAATTACACTGCCTCTTTTGCCCTTCTGTCCGAAACACGAAGCTGTTACACGTAAGAAACAATCAAGATGGTGGAAGGATGGTGGTACGAACGATAGCATAATCGCGAGAAAAAGCTAGTTATTTTCATTTTTAAGGAAGTGTGTATTTTATAAATATCTAGTCGATACCCAAGGTCCAAGGATTCGAACGCGTTGACTTAGTTTTAATATCTGTATGTAGCTCACGATGACTATTAAAATAACGTATCCTTTCCAAGTCATAATCTGTTTTCTTAATTTTTTTTATCACAAAACTTAGAAACATCCTCTTTTTTTTTCTTTAACGCCGGGAAATGCTCTGAGACATCCGCGGGGTTTGTGGGACTCGCTGCGTCCGACAGCTGGTAAGTGGACGCAGCTCTACCCACTAAAACCCGGCGAGTGCCACCAATGCCGCCTTTGGTGAGGCCGGGGCACCTCACCAAAGGCGGCATATCTAGTAAATAAACAGGGTACCTCGACGGCTAGTCAGTCCACAGAGAGGTTTTCCCGCACCACAGAACAACCCCTCCCAACGTCGGGACAGTACAATGGGGTGAGGTTCCCATTCTCAGCCCTTGCCCCCTGCTCTTATGCCCCCTCTTCTTATAAGAGGGGTACAAAGAGCCCCTTCGCCCAATAAGCTTCGCCCAAGCTGCAGCGGCTCGCCCTAGGTTACTGAGCCCCACCGCCACGACAAGGCCTGAACCATGGTGGGGACGTAGAAACATCCTAATTAAAAACCTCCAACTATTTAAGAAGTCGGTTAAAATGTAACAAACAGTTACTTTCGCATATACATTAGTATGGGCTTCGACAGAACATAATCTCCTATCAACTCTATCGATAAAGTTTAATTGAATCTTATCAAACGGCCAAGCGTGAGTGTGAGTTGATAAGTGAGGTCGTTGACCCGCCCCACATAGAGCGAGCGATCAACTGATACTCTATTGCTATCCGTTGGTTTGCGTTGCCATGCGTTGCTTTCAAAATAGATTTCTGTAGATAGCGTTCATCAGGAAGGAACAAATCTACCAAAAGTAGAAAGTAGGTGAGATAGTAGATATTAAACAACCATGGTAGAAAAAATACTTAATTTACATGAATTGAAGATTTACTAGTCTAGAAATAGTCTAAATAAAATGATCTGGCTGAAGTCTGGGATATGAATTAATAATTATTAACCGACTTCAACAAAAAGGAGGAGGTTCTCAACTCAGCCGGTTTTTTTTATGTAAGTATGTACACCGATTTCTCCGTCATTTTGAGTTTCAACTTCAATAAAGGTTTATAAAGAAATCAAAAGCGATACCAAAACAAAACTTATCAATCTTACTTCAAGACGTTATAAGCGCTTTTATATTATGTAGATATCATTTCAAATGATTTATGAGGCTACATAAAATAAATTAGTAACATTATGACGTCACAATATTCCTGCCGTGACTGCTGTAAATTATCCAAAACGTTGAGAATGTCAAAATCTCCATAAAATGACTACAATATAATAAAAATCGCGTTGAAATCGTAAACATAAGTTTTATTACAAAATAAAATCTAAAAAACATCAGAAAACATAAAGTCGTCATCATCATCGCCGCTCTCCCGTCTGGACGTAAACCTCGTTTAAGAAACATTTTTCTTTCATTCTAATCCTTATTATAGGCCCATACGAGTATAATCCAAAGTAATTAAACGGAACGAAAACAGATTTATACAATTTATTGAGCCTATAAAATCGGGGGTCGTAATCGGACATAAATACTGATAACACCCGGGCGAAGATAAATAAAATTCAACGGCTGTTTGGATATCAAAAATGTTTGGGAACAGTCAAATTTATCGAAGGGGTTTAGGCCAGTAATTAGAGGCCTGGATCCTAAAAACGTAATTACGGCTGCCCCTGTCACCCGAGATGAAATTTATATGATGGGCTCCGGGTGGCCACACGGAGAAATTCTGAGGGACAGTTTAATTTTTCATAATTCGACTGTTATTGGCTAGCTCGTGCTGCGGTGTCACTTGCCCTCATATTGAAATATAACTATTTTACTTTGAGCCTATAACTTTCGTTAATAATTGAGGTGTCAATTTAAAAAAATCATTGAAACTTATTACACCGAATATTATGGCATGGCGTACTAACAAAAAACAGTCCATGTTATGTATTTATGATAAATAGTTACAAGATTACACTTACTACTTGTTAATTTGCAAGCAAAAAATATAAAAATATTTACTACCATGCGTCTTGAAGTTAACAAACCTTAACAACAGTAAAAATTAACACATTTGTTTTACCACTTTATGAATTTGATATTTTTATTATATATATGATTACTATCAGAATTTTTATACACTTTAGTCATGAATTATTTCATAAAACATGTATCAAAAAAAAGACACCAGAGGATCAGCTGGTGCGTTGCCGGTATTGTGGTATCATCTATAAGATTTTACCTTTACTTAAGATAACTTAAAATTTGTAATAGAAGTTTTGAAATATCCCTGGTAAGACATAACGTGTGGACACCGCGGGAATATTAGATAGGCCATTAACCGGACAAAAATTTTAAAATGTACGTTCTGGCGCACTTTGTTTAAATAATTACTTACACTGGACCTCCACCCGGTAGGGGGAGAGGGAGGGAATGGGGCCTTTTTGGGTTATACAGATTTACTGAAGATTATCTTAATTGAAGATTTTTGCCGCTGTCAGAACTTCGGGTTGACAGTTTTTTTACATATTCCAAATTTGCAAAGTGTGGATAACATGGGCATTTTAATTTAATCACTTCTTTTACGTCGTCAGAATTTGCTTGTCTTCAGTTGGCTTAAGATGAGGCATTTCTCATGAGATTCTGTCTTCTTCAAGGCATTTAGATAAGTTAGGATGTATACAGAGTAGCTGACGAGTAGGTTCTGGGAACATGGACCACGCGACTAGCCCTTATTGTCCCCGAGGGACTCATCCATTTGCTTATCCTAAGGCTCAGATGTCTTGGTGCCAGTAATTACACTGTCTCCTTGTTCATGTTAGTTGGATGAGAAAGCAGAAAATGACACCTGATAGTAAGAGATGAGCGTTGCCCACAAACAAAAGAAGTACATTTGGTACTCCCAATCCTGTCCAGGAACCTGTAGCATACGTGACGTCACATTGTGAGCCTCGATGCCAGTAATTAGTAATTACAGTTGTTTTATTTCACGGCGGGCTGGCCATACAAGTGTAGTTGTGACGAGTACAAACGTGCAATCTTGTGTGCGTTTACTTTATGTATCTGCTACGCACCCTACAGGGAGCGTATATATAGCGCCGAGCTTTCACAAAAAGACAATTTGCATGTACATTTACAAACACAGAGATGGCTCACCCGCTTTCATCAAATAAAACATCTAAGCACTGTCACTCCTGCCCTTTCTTTCCAGAAAAAAACAAGCGGGATGGTGGTAAACATGCTGATGGCATACGGCACAGCGCACTCCCACCGCTGTCCTGTCCTTCTTTTCAGACAGGGACAGGATTATCAAAGTACTGCGTAAAATGCTTCGTGTTATTCTTCGCCCACGGCATCATAAATTGTTGAAGCATGTGTACGAGTGTCTCCAGCGATAATTTGGGGCTGGACACAAAGACACAGATCTAGTGCGGCCGAGTGGGCAGGTCACTTGTTTATTTCCAACGTTTGTGTAGCGTCAGCAAAATCTAGACTAGGAAATGAGTTTAGTGTTTAATGTTAAGTCTAACTGCTATTATCATCATCTTCGTCATCACCATCATCATTATCACCATCGTCATCACCATCATCATCATCATCATCTTTATCACCATCATCATCATCATCAACAACAAAAACATAATCATCAACCATTCCGTCCACTACTAGACACAGGTCTCTCTCAATACATTATTCATACATATATTAGATTCCGAAATTCGTCGTCTTGGCGTTCATTGAAGAAGGCCTATGTTTAGCAGTGGACGGTTAAAGGACAATGATGGTGATGATGATGATTACTATGACCGCGACATACTATGGTGTGCTACCAAAGCATCCTATTTAATTGTTACATCGACACGTAATAAAATGAGTATATCGTCGAGGTAAAAGAAACCATCCAAGTAGGCGTTATTGAGAATAACTAAAAAACGGCTTGTCAGATCTTAATAAAATCAATATGGGACCAAATTGGAAACACCAGCTTTCTAACAAAAAAATAACCATCGAAATCCATTCACAAACGGCGGAGTAATCGTGTCACATAACATACAAAAAAAACATACTGACGAATTGAAAACCTCCTCTTTTCTTGAAGTTGGTTAAAAATAGGAGAGATAGAAGTCCAACAATCCTTTGATTAACACTTTTTTACCAAAATTTGAACAAATCATATCAATATTATGTATTATTTATTTCCAATAACCTGCTAATCATTTGAACTACGCTAGAAAAACACAGGGTATTTATAATTTACAAGTTGTAGTCGTTTTATAGTCTTTATGTTCGTGTGTTAGCAAATTACTCATGACTCTCATGTTACGAAATGTTATCAATAGCAGAAGTAAGGTGTGCCGGTAACACTACCCGTCACAATTTCCTGTACTTACCCAGTTAATAACAATCATATTAACAAGTTAAACTGGTTTCGCTTCCTTCCCTATACCTAATGACGACTTAAAAATATATTTATACAGGAAAAAATATCAGCTGATTACGGCCAGGAAAGACGGATTTACCATAATCTTCTTAGCTCAGCAAGATGAGTTGTCCATCAGGCCTAGCACGACAAAATTTTGTCTGCCCCTTTTCTCGTATTATATCTGTCTACAGTAGCTAACGTGCGTTTTCAATATCAAGGACAAGATAAAGTAATTTAAATTTAAATCTATAAAACCGGGTGCCTGTTTTTGTATACCATGGCGTTTCCCTATTATAACTGTATAATTTCGGTATACGAAAAGTGTTCTCGTAGCAGCACTCTTCGTATTACGTGGCTTTACCCTAACGAGTGATCGAGAAAATACTCGATGTAGACATTACCTGTCTCTAGTCAAGAGATATCTCGTTGTACGTGTGCTAGCCCAGCTGGATGGGTAACGTATAGACAAATTGCCACGGTCCCGAATAAATTGTAGCTCAGAGCGAATTCACTAATGGCGTTGACTTACAAGGTACCTTCAACTAGTTTTTAAACGACTTCAAAAAGGAGGAGGTTATAATATTATGTTCGTGTGTATATTATTTTGTTGTTACTTTTGGAGTCGGTGTCAGCTAAGTTAAATAGGTACAGCACCAAAACCGTCGTCAGTCACCAGTGTCGTATTTGTTGCTGTACCTACCTACCTGTCTTTGCTGACACCGACTCCAATAGTAACAACAATGACATGGTAAATTGGTAAAATAACAAGTTGATTTATAAGTTGTAGGCACAAAAATTAAGGAAACGCAATTGCGTTTCCTTTATTTCCTTATTTTATTACTTTTTAGTTTATTTTTTTATTTTTTGAAGTCGGTTTCAATTTTTGTTTATTTTTTTTTTCTAACTAAACGACTAACCAAATAAAAATGTTACAACTATAGTTCGTTGCGAACGGTACCTCGCACCTAATTGTGAAGTCGTTGACCCCTTTATTTTATTGCTAATAATAATTTTCGCGTCTACAACATAAACTACCGCGGGCATTAAGAAATATATTTATTTCGCCAGACTGACGGACGGTTGAGCAAAAATTACGTCAAGATGGTGGTGATTAGGGCTCCCGTTATCAAGTGGTCTGTAAGTGGTAGTCATAACTGACTGTTGGTGGAAGATACTCTCGCGTAAGGAGCACGCCGTATCGGGCTGGTCAAATACAGAAAGCCGATCGTTCTGGAGTGAGGGCCACGTCCGGGAAGACTGAGGGGACGTGACGGGAGGGGAGGGAACCGGATAGATGGAACGACGATCTCCATGAAGTGGCCTAGTGCGAGTATCGGAGGATAGCTCTTGCCATTAATTGAGAGAGCGATGAGAATGGAGCGATAAACGGAATAAGGTTGATGATGAACGCTGTGAGGATACTCCTCATCACCAACATGAGCACCAGCAAGTCTTTCTTTACTGTTGTAGATACAGCGCGAATAGTATATTTTAGCTACTTTCATAGCATACTTTTATGGGGAAATGCAGCCGACATAAACAACATTTTTGTGCTGCAGAAGCGTGCAATTTACAAGTTGCCTCCCTATTCATCTTTGAGAGAAAAATTTAAAGAAATAGGAATTCTGACTGTCACCTCTCAATACATCTTAGAAAATTTACTGTATGTCCGTAAAAACATAAATGAATTTTGTAAGAAAAGTGATATTCATAGTAGGAATACACGTAATAGACACAGGTTACATGCACCAATGATTAGACTTTCGAAAGTAAGCAATTCTTTTAAAGGCTGTATACGCTTTTACAATAGGATCCCAGAAAACGTTCAAAAGCTCTCCATAAAAAAATTCAAAAAAGTTGTTAAAGAACGTTTGTGTGGTAAAGCATATTATAAAGTAAAAGATTTCATGGAAGATACCACACCCTGGGAATAAGGCGTTCCTCCCGGGCATTTCAAGATAAGATGTTAAAATTGTTATTAATATATATTATTTGAAAAGATTAGTTCCACTGAGTTTGTTTCGCCGGTTCTTCTCAGTGGGCTTACCTTGGAACCGGTGGTAGATTCAATTGACGTTCAAAAAGATACTGTATTAGTACTATTTTGAATAAAAAAAAATTTGATTTTGATTTTGATTTTGATTTTGTTGGAAGACGCTACACCGTATACCATTTAATACCCCGCTTCGAAATAAAAAACGTTGGACTCACAAATGTGATCAAATTAGCTTTGTCTTAGACAACTGTGAACAAGCCACTTGGTGATGTGGTCACTACCTCTTCAGGCTAAACTGACTCCTCAATGCCTATCCTTTTTTTTTTTCTTTGACGCCGGGAAATGCTCTGAGGCATCCCGCTGGGAAGTGGGTCTCCCTACGCGGGTATGTGGGACTCGCTGCGCCCGAAAGCTGGTAAGTGGACGCAGCTGTACCCACTATAATATAACCCGGCGAGTGCCACCAATGCCGCCTTTGGTGAGGTGCCCCGGATCTAATGAGCAAACAGGGCACCTCTACAGCTAGTCGGTCTCTCAAGGGACCGACACCCCCCCTCTTCTTATAAGAGGGGTACAAAGAGCCCTCTCGGCTTAACTAGCTTCGCCAAGGTGCTGGGCTCACCCTAGGCTACTGACCCCCACCACCACGTCACGGCCTGAATCGTGGCGGGGATGCATTATCTATCCTGAGAATGGTAGGTTAATTCGATTTTATTAAATTTCCCTCTTTTCGAAATACAGCAAAGCAAAAAATAATATTTTTTATTGGTGATACAAAATGTTTGTGTGTTTTATATTAATCAAAAACGTGTTCGGTTAAAATAACCGGATACGAAAGCGGATCTCGATCGTAAAAGAGTTAACGGCGATGTAACATCACACGGGTCGATGAAACACACAATATATACAACTAGGGGCCTGCAGCTCGTCCTACGACAGACAACACCGCCACCTATCGCGTTTTACGAACTATGCCCCCCTTAAGCGGGCCCTTGACACTAGGACAATGGGGGGGGCAAGAGTAAACATAGTAATCAGTGCACTACAAGATATTCTCATCAGCAATCATTGTTTTTCTTAAAATTATCACTCAACCATATACTAGATATATTGAGGCCCCATGGCTTGCGGGGCCCTGGGTACCTTTTTAAAGTGCCCAATGTACGGCCTGTGTACGCAATTGTGCGAAATTTCATTAAAATCGGTTCGTTACTTCAAAAGTTCATGGCACTAATTAATATAATTACCTAATTTTTTGTATATAAATGCTCAGATCTTTCACCAAACAGTAATCTTAGTGCCCACAGTAACACTGTCAATCCCACTTTGTTTAGAGCCTAAACCATAACAAGCGGTTTGTAGAAAAGTAAGATAGGTTACACTACGCACCCCCACCAAGGTTCGAGTCTTGTCGTAGCGGTGGGGCTCAGTAGCCTAGGGTGAGCTCAGCACCTTGGGTACCCCTCTTATCAGAAGAGGGGACGAAAGAGCAGGGGCAAGGGGCGAGGACGGGAACCTCACCTCATTGTACTGTCCCGACGTTGGGAGGGTTCTGTGGTGCGAGACAACCTCTGTGGTGGCGTCGATCCCTTGTGGGACTGACTAGCCGTCGAGGTGCCCTGTTAGCTTAACAGATCCGGGGCATCTCACCAAAGGCGGCACTGGTAGCACTCGCCGGGTATTAGTGGGTAGAGCTGCGTCCACTTACCATCTTTCGGGCGCAGCGAGTTCCATATACCCGCCTGGGGAGACCCACTCCCCAGAAAAAGGTTACACTACGCACGCATGTACCGTAAGACGCACATTCGATTCGAACCCACGTCCGTCGCCGTCGTCATTATCTATGTGAACAGATAAACCTGTCCTCGGTCTGTGCGTCCTGTGTCCGAGCCCCGGTAAATCAGTCCATTTTATTAATTCCGGGATACAAATCCAAGTGGGACAGATGTAGGCAGATGTGACACTAAAATCTTAATGTTGTACTTATTTTTAAATCTTTATCTAATATTGCAAATGCGAAAGTGAGTATCCGTGTTCGAATCCGATACGAGTAGACACAAACGCAGATCGCGTTAACAGCAGTATCACTACGCTACCGCTAGATTGCTTGGGCACCGCGCATGACCCGTCATCCCTCCCTCTCCGGAGGGAGGAATGACGGCCGGCTATCATGATGATAGGTTAAATTCAACCGTAAAAGATTCGTCAACCGTATCGGATTTGACTAGTCCAAATCCTGCTCTCCCGAGCAGCGCGCGCGATGAACCGCGCCCCCTGCGTGGCG
Organism: Helleia helle; assembly: GCA_963853865.1. Classification (NCBI taxonomy): domain Eukaryota; kingdom Metazoa; phylum Arthropoda; class Insecta; order Lepidoptera; family Lycaenidae; genus Helleia; species Helleia helle. Next base: position 18,319,892 of record OY971432.1, on the reverse strand, counting down.
CGGAGGGGGTGTCCCCCTTTCTAATATTTCTTAAGTGAGCCATCTGCTCATTTACTGTACCGATTGAGCTTAAAGGCCATCAGGCCGAAAAGTCTAGCCGTTCCGAAAAAAAAAGAGTATCCGTGTTACCTTTTTACGATCTGATAATCGTACAAAGCTTTAAACACACAGTCAGATATTTGTCACGAAAATGTAATTTGATGTATACAAAATTTCATCCTCTATATCACCTATATAGGGCTGAAATTTTGTATGGGGAGACTATCACTTCTCAAGTTACAAATATGAAAATTCAATTTTTTTTAACAATTAAACTACGTTAACCTAGCCCCGAGGTAAATTCTTGAGAACTTGTGTCACGGATAATAATGGAACGGAAATTAATGTATGAAATTAATATAAATACATATTATATACACGTCCATGACTCGGTGCAGACATGAATATTTATATTCATCATCACAAATTATCTAAGCTAGGCGAGATTCGAACCCGCGACCGCTGAGTATAGTTGTCCAGGAGCCTGATCACTGACCAGGCGGCCGTCACAATGCTTTTGTTAAAAGAATCAAGTGAGCGTGGACATTATTACTGCTAATTCCAAGCCGCTAGAAAGTTTTTGATGAAAATGGGTAAATAGAAAAAATGTAGAAAGAAGAAAAAGGCTATTTAAATTATTCTACGCAGAAGAAGACGCTAGAACCAGCTAGTGTGGTATACATATCAAATGTATAACATTAACTGGTATCTCTATTTTTTTTTTCTTTAACGCCGGGAAATGCTCGGAGATATCCCGCGGCGGAGTGGGTCTCCCCAGTCGGGTATGTGGGACTCGCTGCACCCGAAAGGTGGTAAGTGGACGCAGCTCTACCCACTAAAACCCGGCGAGTGCCACCAATGCCGCCTTTGGTGAGGTGCCCAACATATGTTGAGCTAACAGGGCACCTCGATGGCTAGTCAGTCCCCCAAGGGACCGACGCCATCTACACTGAGAGGTTGCCCCGAACCACAGAACAACCCCCCAACGTCGGGACGGTACAACGGGGTGAAGTCCCATCCTCGCCCCTTGTCCCCCTGCTCTTTTGTCCCCGCTTCTTATAAGAGGTGTACAAAGAGCAGCACCCTCGGCTGAATTTGCTTCGCCCAAGGTGCTGGGCTCATCCTAGGCTACTGAGCCCCACCGCCACGACAAGTCTTGAACCATGGTGGCGACCTGGTACCTCTAATGTGTCCATGAGTATCAAGATCAATTTTATATTCGGTGAATCGAATGCCCGGTCCTTCTTCAAATGCCCCTTTTTAAGAAGTTAACATACACATTACACCCGTATGAGAAATCGTCACAGCCACAAAACTACGATTGAATGGCAAAGGTTCAACGTGTAGTCACTTAATTACGTCCTAAAGGCAATTTATTTTCAAACAAGTTTTCTTTAGTGGGTGATTATACATGAGCACTCTCTGCACAGAGTTTAAAATGATTTTATATTAATGTGAAGTTCTATATAGGTATGACAGACGGACACAGGGACAGTTAAAATTGAGAGAGATTTAATGTTAGCATACCCTGTGCATTGCTTAGTTTGTTAGTATAAACTTTAGACAGCCCACTGTATGATATCTACCCGAAATCTGGACATTCCTCTGTGTAGACGCAACATGGGTTAAATTTCACACGCGCTCATTGTTAGGGTTCCGTCCCGTATCGGTACACGGAACTATTATTTGTCTTACAAACCACAACATATAAGGGGGACATTGAATCATAAAATTAAGAAGAAGCTAATCTCACAGCATTAGTGAATAAAAATCTGAAAACCGTGAATATTACATTAGAAAAAAATATCACGAAACCTGTAGAGCGTTAGTCAGCGATGACCACGCCGAGTGAGCGATGTTGACAACACATGGGAAAGAAGTCATGTCAGGTCTTTTTTTAGTGGGTAGAGTCTGCGTCCACTTTACCATCTTCTCGAGCGTAAAGAGTTCCACATAACCCCCCACCCCCCGGCGGTATGCCTAAACGCATTCTCCAACGAAACCAAAAAAAAAGTATTTTTTTAGTGGGTAGAGTCTGCATCCACTTTACCATCTTCTCGGGCGCAAAGAGTCCCACATAACCTTCCCCCTCCCCGGTGTTATGCCTAAACGCATTCTCCAACGAAACAAAAAAAAAAAATTTTTTTAGTGGGTAGAGTCTGCGTCCACTTTACCATCTTCTCGGGCACAAAGAGTCCCACATAACCTTCCCCCTTCCCGGTGGTATGCCTAAACGCATTCTCTAACGAAACCAAAAAAAAAATGCTCTGTATTAAACTTTTTTTTTTCTTTAACGCCGGGAAATGCTCTGAGGCATCCCGCAGGGAGGGTCTCCCCAGGCGGGTAGATTTGTGGGACTCGCTGAAAGATGGAAAGTGGATGCAGCTCTTCCCACTAAAACCCGACGAGTGCCATCAATGCCGCCTTTGGTGAGGTGCCCCGGATCTAATGAGCAAACAGGGCACATCGACGGCCAGAAAATCCCCCAAGGGACAGACTCCACCTCCACAGAGGGGATGTCCCGCACCACATAAAAACCCCACCCATCGTCGGGACAGTACAATGGGGTGAAGTCCCATCCTCGCCCCTTGTCCCCCTGCTCTTTTGTCCCCTCTTCTTATAAGAGGGGTACAAAGAGCCCTCTCAGCTCAATTAGTTTCGCCAAGGTGCTGGGCTCACCCTAGGCTACTGAGCCCCACCGCCACGTCCAGGTCTGAACCATGGTAAGGCTCTGTATTAAACCTATATATCCAAAGGTATTCAAACGAAATTCACCAGTCAGGTCAGATGTGCATAGATCCCGACGTGGGCCCACACAATCCATCCGCCTGTGCGTGGTCTGTGCACTTACAATAAATATATTAACAATCATGTGAGAGGCTGACCCACATTTTTACGACATTAAAAGTATAAATCTCTCGGGAACGCGGAGATATTCTTAGCTAATACTATTAAAATTTATCTCGGCGTATTTTCTCCTCAATCACACAAGATTTTGAATTAATATATTTATAAGTATTGAGGACACCTAGATATATTTAGCTCGAGTCTTGATTATTTTTTTATTTATGAGACCGCTATATCTACCGCGTATAATTCCACTACTAGCGCCCCGTGGTTTCACTCGCGTTCTTCCCATTCCCGTGGCAGTACAGGGATAAATTATAGCCGATATGTTATTCTGATGTATAGACTATGTTACTGTAAAGTTTAATTAAAATCTATTCAGAAGTTTTTGTAGAAAGTACCCAACATACATCCATACACATTCATACAAACTTTCGCGTTTATAATATTAGTAGTACCTATTATTATTATTATATCCAATTCTGTGCAGGTCCGTGTTGAATGCGAGTGGCAAGAGATCGGTCATCTTAGCGTTCATCGAGGGAGGCCTATGTTCAGCAGTGGACGGATTATTATTTTTTATAGCATGGGAGGGCAAACGAGCAGTCGAAGCCGTTTGACGACTATTGACGCACATACGGCGACATTCGCACAACCAAAGATTATGCAGATGCGTTGTACTCATTTTCCCTACAAATGGGCCACCGGAAACTCACAAACCGCACGAAATTCGACAGCATAGCTGTCACTTGACGCCAGTGTTATGTGAGCGAGAGGTACCAGTTACCATCCCGGTCATGCCGGCCCAATTCGGATGCAAAGTAGCATGGCACTACCTCTTATAGATAACGGCTGACGGTGATGATGGTGATCATTTCTGCATCATTCGCCACTAAACAACAATAACAAAGTCGGCGTTTTATAACATTAATATATAATATTCACTTTTCCAAACCCAAAAACGGGCCACTGTATTAACAACAAAATAACAAAAAGCCAACAAAATAATAAAAAAATTTAAACAAAACAAATACCCTTGTAAAACTCGGAGGCGACATAAACTGTTTAATTTGAATGAATCCCCCCTCCCGTTAAATGGGGGGAGAGAATTTATTTGTTCCTGTCAGGTCAGATTTCATAAGGCAGGCGAAAGTCAAGCGCTGCTTAGAATTTACTAATTAAAGATACAAGAACGTTTTTTACCAGAGGGAATTTTCTTTTGGGAATGCGCCAAGGGAAAGCTAAGCTGATGCTGTAAGCAAGATATTTTTTAATCAAACTTTGACAAAAGTAACAAAATTAATCGCAGTACAAATGGCATACTATATCCTAGAAAAGGATATGCTGTTAAAATAATCATAACCCGCCCTCAACTATTCCGTACGCTGCATGAATAAGAACATAAATACATCGCCCAACTCGCAAATCTAATCAGGCTTGCAGGCTTGCAAGTTTCCTCACGATATTATTCTTCACGACCCATCGGTTTTTCATCACCATCATCATCATCATCATCATCAGCCTCTATCCGTCCACTGCTGAACGAACATAAGCATCCCTTAAAGAACTCCAAGACGTTAATCAAAATTAAACACACCGGTGTTTACGTTCTCAATATTACTTTTGAATAGAAATTTGGAAAATGTATAACGTATACTACAAGATTAAAGGTAATAATAACTAGACCATCGCTGACGATCATTAACATAGCATCTATAGCACATCATCGCCAGTGCGAGGTCAGCATCCCTCGTCCGTCGTAAACGGCAACACCCTAAGGCCCTTATTAAACTCGTCGAGGGCCGCGCGAGTAAAATAACCCTCGCAATCCTCCGCGTGACGACGGACATCATCGTGTGACGTCACACGACTCGCGCCGACTCGACACGAGAATGACGTCTTAGAATTACATAATTTGACTATAAACACCAGTAGAAGCCTGCATAGAAATATACATGTCGTATACATCTGTGGGTTCGTTTAGGACCGGTAGTGGATTCAATTGACGTTCAAAAAGATACTTTTGACGTGACAACGTCTTAAATTAGGTTGCGGCTGGGAGTCACTTATGAAAAAGTGTAACGCTCGGTAACGTTACGATGAGTCACCGAAACGATGTCACGTAAAATCTTCGCCCGTAAAACCGACTTTACAGGCAACCATTTTTTTGTTACAATTTTCATAAAATTGATTTAGATTTTGATAATCCGTGAAACAGATTCGTGTTGTGATAAGGGCTGGCAGTATAATTACTGGCACTGAGAGTTAACATCGGATAGTGGTGGGATAAAAAATTCGTCGTCAATGGACGCCAGATAGATGTGGAACATTTTTTTTTTTTTTGATGTGAAACATCTATAGCCGCACGTAAAACCGATTTCTGGCGTGGCGACGCATGCCGTGGCGACGCGTCGCCACGCTATACGATATTACATATTATATGCATATTACTTTTACAAAATAATGTCGATGTTTCACATCTGCCAGGCGTCCCGTGACGGCTCACACGGTTTTTCTTTTGCGCGGAGGCGGTGGACACCCCAGATTTGGACTCCGCTTTACCCACTAAAACTCGGCGATTGCCACCAATGTTGCCTTTTGTGAGATACTCCGGATCTGTTGAGCAACAGGACACCTCGACGGATAGCTAGTCCCCCAAGGGACCGACGCCACTTTCAAAGAGGCGTATCCCGCACCACAGAACGACCTCTCCCAATGTCGTGACAGTGCAATGAGGTGAGGTTCCCACCCCTCACCCCTTGTCCCCCCTGGTCAAAGATGGGTACAAAGAGCTACTCCCTCGGTTCCATTGGCTTCGTCCAAGGTGCTGGGCTCACCCTAGGCTACTGAGCCCCACCGTCACGTCAAATAATTAGTCTAGCAATTCAAAGGGGGAACGCTGCCAGTATCTTCGGAACCTTGCCTAAAGGGACTCCTTTTTATTAATATACTTAAGTTATTATATTATATTTTTTAAGGTTTTTAGTTTCAGGTTCTTTGTAATTTATATCCAATATATTTTTATTTAATTATTTAATTATTTAAAATACAATATCTACGACATAAGAACAAAATAATCAAGTCTAGTCTAGCCGTTTGTCGTCACACCATTCAAGACGTTTTTACAACCAAGAATCACCCAAAGAAGTTTCATATTAAAATAGCTTCCTTTATTTTTGTAATATTTTCTTTTGAGAAAAATAGAAAAACTGAACCAACAAAATGAACTTATTAAACCCTTTCTTTTTGTTAAACAAGTTCAATTATATCATCAGACACACTGTGACCTCGTCAACCACAGCATCTTAACCCTAGCCGAGATTGATGCGGTATGATTCCCTTAATCCTCACCAACTCTAAAGCTGATTGATGACGGCAGCCCGGGGGGGGGGGCACACCCACCAGAAACGAGGGCGCGGTGAGAGGATTTATCACCAATAAACTATTTCTCAATCGAGGCGACTAAAATAAGCGCCGGCGATGACGTTATGCAACACCTTATGTGTGAAATTCAAATTTACAATTATCGTAGCTTTATTGTTTTCTAATGTTTACGCGAATTTCACTCATTATAATAAAACAATTTTTACGGATTTTATCGCGGTTTATTAAGATTTTTACAAGCCCGACGTTTGGGATACTTTACAGCAACCATGGTCACGGGAGGACTGAGGTGTCGTACGTCCTATCATTACAAAGTTATTCGAAACTACCCTATGATACATCAATATTTTGGTCAGTCCTATCTACGCAGAAAGTGCTAACTGTATCTTTAATCTGTGACATATTATGCTTGGATTTTGATTTGATAATTTTAATAATGGGATCCCAAGCAGGTGGTAAAAGCCAGCCATCTTCTCTATTGAAATTAGGATGTTTTTTAATTTCAATAGCCTCACGGATCATCCTTGGTTGGAATCTGTTGCGAGGACTTGTGGTTTATCAAATCTGATATAATGGCGAGCTTTGTCAAGACTATGTTCACAGATGGTAGACTTAGGGCCGAAACACATAACCGCGTTGCGGCGCCGCGCCGCTTAAATCAGCAGTGGCGTCCCTGCCGATTTCAGCGGCGCGGTGCCGCACCGCGACGCGAATTTCACCGGCACGGCGTCATATTTATTGACAATGATTCAGTTTATTTCAAAGACTACTACTACTATTGTTTGTTTCTATTACTTTTGCAAACAACACGCGTAAAGTCAGTAGCAGTTTTATTGAGGAAGTTTATATAATAGTTATTGGTTGGCTCGAACAAAAAAACTGCTATAATGAAATACAAGTTAAATTGGTGTGAGTTACATGGCACCGTCCGTTACACTGAGGGCTCCGAGTCAATGCCGCCCTTGTCACGTCGTAGGGCTCAGCTAAAGGGCTCTTTATGCCAACTTTAACGTTGTAAAAATGTTGTAAAAATTGTACTGACAAATGGAAGTTATGAACTCTTAGTGTTACTATTATACTAGGATGAATACCATGGATTACCTCGGCCTATGTACAGCAATGGACGGATGATGATGATGATGATGTTCATGATGATGATGATGATAATAGTTTAACTCAATATTTAGGTTATCAAATGCGAAAAGAATTTTCTATATCGGATTTGTAGTTTAGGTAATAATCAGTTTTAAAGTAAGTGGTATTTTCGATGTATTCTAAATTTCCCTGTGCACCTTGTAATGACAACATCGCTTGCTCACGAGGGACGTCATCAGGAAACCTGTTCAGCTGACAACATTAAAAGTTGCGTTTTGCCGACAATGTTCTTTCCAGTAGGTAGGTACGTGTATGAACACCATTATCAACCTTTTCCGTCCACAGCAAGATATAATTTAAGACTCTTTCATCCAAGCAGAATCGGCCACTGCACGGAGATCGCCCCTCCATCGTCTTGGACGTCCAGTCCAGAACTCTATCAGCCCACCAGCTATCTGATCTACGTAGTTGACCAACCCAGCATATATACAGGCACCTATTAAACTATGGATTGATTGATTAGGAGAGTGGTTTAGGAGCAGAGTTCATCAAAAACATGGGGAGTTTCACTCAGCACAAACAAGAGTCGTTCTAATAAGGCTCAGCGCACATTACATAATTATTTGTTTGACAAAGACTTTATACAACGGAGAAACGCCACTGTTTACTCATTTAAAGTTTGTATTACATAATCCCATTATGTCGTTATTTCCAAATTGTGTGCCTAATGCCTTAGAAAATTCTGGCCTAATTTATGCAAAAATGTACTTACATCTGTACATAAAATATAGAAAATAATATAAACTTATAAATCTTTGTTTGTGTGTTTTATTTCACAGATATTCCAAAATTATCATTTTTTTATGTTAGTTCGATAGGCAAACTGGCAAACGTGCCACCTGATGGTAAGTGGTCGACGTCGCCCATGAACATAAACTAGTTTACCTGGAACGAGCCCAAGCAACTCATCTATGTGTTGCCTATCCTGAGACATAAGATGTTAAGTCTCGGTGCCAGTAATTACACTGCCTGTCTTGCCCTTCTCTCCGAAACACAGCAAAGCTGTTTCACGGGAGAAACAAGCAAGTTAGTACACCAAAGAGTAAGCTTTCGCTACTCGGTAGCGAAGATCTGGAATAACTTGCCGCCACCAATAAGGGCTTTCGAATATAATAAGGGTTCCGACGTCATTTAAAGCAGTTCCTTGTTGGCGAGCAGAAAACAGTTATGATCGCGAATGCCTCAGTCATATGATTGATCATATCTAGTTTTTTTCTTTACATTTAGTATAAATATTCCTGACCCTATATACAAATATGTGTTAACGTGGTAACGGTGGTGGTACAATTGTGTATATGTTTACGGTGGTGGTTGTATAGTTTCTGTCTTATATCGGGTTGCATTTGTTAATTTATTTTTATTTTTATTCTCTATTTAAATTTTATACTTTATTATAAGTACCTGTGGTTTGGTTGAAAACCGGTGTCAGATACCATTTTTACCATGGTAATCTTTTCTTTTTTTTTCCTTTAACGCCGGGAAATGCTAAGAGGCATCCCGTGGGGGAGTGGATCTCCCCACGCGGGTATGTGGGACTCGCTGCACCCGACAGCTGGTAAGTGGACGCAGCTCTACCCACTAAAACCCGGCGAGTGCCATCAATGCCGCCTTTGGTGAGGTGCCCCGGATCTAGTAAACAAACAGGGTACCCCGACGACTAGTCAGTCCCTCAGGGGACCGACGCCACCTCCACAGAGGGGTTGTCCCGCACCACAGAACAACCCCTCCCAACGTCGGGACAGTACAATGGGGGTTAGGTTCCCATCCTTACCCCTTGTCCCCTGCTCTTTTGTCCCCTCTTCTTATAAGAGGGGCACAAAGAACCCCCTCGGCTCAATTAGCTTCGCCCAATATGCTGGGCTCACCCTAGGCTACTGATGAGCCCCACCGCCACGACAAGGCCTGAACCATGGTGGGGACCATTGTAATCTGGCTTATGCCGAACCGAACCATTTTGGGACATTCCTGAGGCACACGATAGTTTAATTTAAAATAGTAAGAGCATATTAGTGTATATTATTTTCTATACATTTAAACTATTTGTTTTTGTCTCGTATGTGATGTCAATAAAGTTATTTCTTTCTTTCTTTCAATTAAACTAAAAAGTAATAATAACTCTATCAAATTAACAGAAATGGAAAAAAGAATCATTTTATTATTATTTGCTTGCAGTTTTAGTACCAAAGATTTTTTGGATTGTACAAAACTAATCATTTTCACTACTCTTATAGCGTTTCAGATTTCAAGGCATTCACAAAATCTTCTTTCAAAATAAATACACCTAAATTGCGATTAGGCGTCTTTTTACGCTCAATTAAAATAGGATATTTCCAAAGAAAGCCAATATAGAAGTGTAAGCAATTGTCTCAGAAGCGTCGCGTGCAATTCCGTGCCTTTATCGCCGCCCGGTGGAAACGGTTTTATCTTTATCGCCGCACTTAAACCTTACGATTGGCGCTATAAAATCAAATTCCGAATCTGAACAAAGTTGCACTTCTGTTTATATGGATATATTTCAATGTAGGTTTAGATTTTCCATTACAAATTAAAGATGGGACAGTTTTGGGCTGATCACATAATATGATGATGGGCTAAATTTAGGCTGTTTATTGTAATAAGTTATATGATAGAAGACTGACAGAAGGAAACTATTTTGATGTGATTTTTTAATGGAAAAGGAGGGAGGGAATCACCGGTGGGAGGGAAGCGTTGTGCCGCGCTCCCGGCTGCATGGGTACCACCATCTTGCTTGTTTCTTCCGTGAAACAGCTTTGCTGTGTTTCGGAGAGAAGGGCAAGACAGGCAGTGTAATTACTGGCACCGAGACTTAACACCAAGTCTCAGGATAGGCAACACATAAATGAGTTGCCTAGGCTCGTTCCAGGTATACGTTAGTCTATGTTCATGGACTACGTCGACCACTTAGCATCAGGTGGCACGTTTGCCAGTTTGCCTATTAAACTAACATAAAAATAATGTATTTGATTTAAATAGTGTATTGATAAAATGTGACTTTTTCTAATTATTATAATCAATTATTTCGAAAATGTTAATTTTTAATATTATTTGACAATGATTTTAATGAAATATTGTATTTATTGAGTTTATATAGTTGTGACAATTTTTTGTTGTTTATTTATATAAAGTTTTATTTTCATACACCGTGTTATCCTTTTTTTATATGGTTGGTATATGGTTTAAACTTGTTTTAATTTATTATATCACCTATGTATTAACTACATTCATGTGAATAAAATGAAATGAATAAAGCCGTAAATGCCGTGACGCTGACTTGTCGTGATGCTCATAATGCGCGCGTATTTTATCCCATATTTAGTTATAGATTGTTAGTAATTATTAAACGTTAGATTTTACACATCTTCCATCCATCCGTCCGTGTGTGCGAGAGCCATCTTTTTATTATATTTAGCGCGGTACAAACAAGTAGGTAGAAGACCTAGTTATTGATGTATGAATATGAAATGTAGTGTCTGCATACTGATCTTTAGTCGAATTGTCACATCAAATATGTATACACAGCAAACACGGGTGTCCTTGTGTTCGTTTGGTCGTTGCGGAATCGATATTGAGTTATGTGCGCCTCCGGGGGGCACCATTAGTGTAATATTACGCCCGCCTGTGGTTGTGCTTATGATAATTGGAACTTTAGAAGATCTGATGGGACGACGTATTCATTACCGTAACATGAACTAAACCTTACCAGGCATACATTCCCCCGTTTGGTTAAGCTGGTAAGTGGACGCAGCTCTACCAAACCCAGGGAGTGCCACCAATGCCGCTTTTGGTGAGGTGCCCCGGGCCTGTTGAGCAAACAGGGCACCTAGACGGCTAGTCAGTCCCCCAAGGGACCGACGCCACCTCCACAGAGGGGTTGTTCCGCACCACAGTACTACCCCTCCCAATGTCGGGACAGTACAATGAGGTGAGGTTTCCGTCCTCGCCCCATGACCCCTGCACTTTTGTCCCCTCTTCTTATAAGAGGGGTTCAAAGAGCCCCTCGGCTCAATTAGCTTCACCTAAAGTGCTACTGAGCCCCACGCCCACGTCAAGGCCTTGTGGGGCTCACCATGGGGCTAACCATGGTGGGGTATCGGTACTACCATCCTGCTTGTTTCTTCCGTAACAGCTAGCTGTTTTTAGGAGAGACGAGCGGTACGTAGTGTACTGTAGTTTCTGGCCCCGAGACCATCTCCCACCAAAGGACATGGCACCTGGAATACTACGGGCCACTCCCAGGTTCTGGCGACGTTGAGGTACCATCACTGCTGCCGATCCGCCTCTTTCAACCAAGTCACATACGCTATTCTCCGTCCGTCTGTCTGTCATCGGGCAATATCTTCGAATATTAATAAATAACTAAGTAAGACCTGAATATTATATCATATAAAACATAAATGTATATTTTTTGCGTCTATCTTAATATTGCTAGACGCGTCATCATCATCACCAGCCTCTATCCATCCATGGCTGAACATAGGTCTCCTTTAATCAATGCCAAGACGTCCGATCCCTTGCCACTCGCATCCAACACGGACCGGCCACCGCACGGAGATGGTCTTCCCACCTGGTTAATGGCCGACCAACACTTCGTCTTCTTACACGCGGCCTCAACTGTTAGACGTATGTTGGTACGGAATCCTTAGTACACGCATCCGTCTCGCACTTGGCCGGATCGTATACTTTAGTAACCCTCTAATACTATATACAGTACATACTACGAGCAGGTACAATTTGAAGTATTTGCGGTACTTCGCGAGTATTTGTGATGGCTTTGGGAACAGTCTTCCGTGTGTCGGGCAAGTGGGCCGAGGCTGCTGGATTTGAACCCGTGCCAATTGTCCGATCACTCTCACGTATTACTATTTAATTGAACATTTTCACCGCATCAACATCACCCCGTGATCGAGACATGTATGACCAAAACCACACTAATATAATATGTGCATGGTAATCTATATTTATGTTTATTTATTGTTTAAAAGAATTTGCGCAAGTTTCAGTTCAGTTTAACTTATTATTATGATCGCTCAGAAAGGCTCAAGTGTCTACGGTGGCTGAAAAGTATGAGAAACGTCAGGAATATATAAATAATAATGAAACGCGGTAGAACCCGTAAATTATTTCCTTAACAATATGTATTCAACAATCGTAATAACGTGTTGTGTTGTTGTGCTAACCGCTTTCTGTGCGATTGTGTAAGGGCCAAGGGTCGCGTGCGGACGGGTACCGGTTTCGAATCCTGTCTCGACTTTATACTCAATAAAATACTTGTTGTGGTGTTGCAATGTTTGCTGATGCATAGGAACTGATGGTTAATAATGAAAATGGTAATTCTTGTTGAATCGTATCCTTTATACCAGTCCACTGCTGAAGATATACCTCCTTCAATGAACGCCAAGACGGTTGATGCCTCGCCACTCGCACCCGAAACGGACCGGCCACTGCAATGAGATCGTCTTTCCAACTGGTTAATTGTCGACCAACACTTCCTCTACCCAAACGCGGTCTCTACTCTTGAACCTTATTGGTGTATCGACCATACGTGCTCCTGAGTGTGTGACCAGCCCACTTTAACGAGCTTATTCTTCGCGTGACATCGGTAACTTTGGTTCTCTGTAATTTGTTAGTATCTCGGTAATTTGACCGATATGACTTAGCAAACTGGTAGAGACTCAATTTCGAAGCACTTTAGAGGAATTTTGGTTCAAGACTGTCATCTTTAGTATGTATATATATTTTTTATGTCAGAAGGAGGCAACCGAGCAGTCGAAGCCGTTTGGCGACTATCGACACCCATACACATCCGCACAACCAAAAATTATGCCTTACATTGTTAGAACGAAAATAGTGCCTTATGGGATCTTAATGTCCTTCCCAACGTTTTCCTTTAAGATTTGTTGGCAGAACCTTGGCACGTCTTCTAAGGTATCGGAAGAGGTTGTATTCACCTGTGTTCTTGTTCTGAGCAGAACGTTACATTAACTCGGAGTTTCATAGACTCTTTGAAGTCTTATGTATTAGATGTATATATTTAGTATTTACTTTTTAAAGCTGACGAGTCTGTTTTAATGCCACCATGTAAGAGTCAGTGCCATGGTCCTTTGCAACGGAATTGGGCCGGCACCACCGGGGGTGGTACCTCTCGCTCACATAACACCGGCGTCAAGTGACAACTATGCTGTCGCGTTTCATGCGGTTTGTGAGTTTCCGGTGGCCCATTGGGGAAAAATAGGGCAACGCATCTGCATAATATCTAGTTGTGCGGATGTGTATGGGTCTCAATAGTCGCCAAAAGGCTTCGACTGCTCGTTTGCCCTCCTATGCAATAAAAAAATGCCAATCTTCGGGAAATTTGATAGTCTAGATAATATGAAAGTTATGCTATTAATTTCAGACTAGTTTTTGCGAGTGAAACCGCGGGATATAGAAGTACTTGACTTGGTTCACTCACCTATGTTATTGTATTTTTAATTATTAGTATTTAGTATCATATTAATTACTGTAACCATTACGTAATCTGCTATTATTTAACTAATTATATGTCTGTGTTCTAAAATGGCGTCTTTCGACAATGTTTTCTGTGTAGGATATTGAAAACACTATTACATAGATACTAGCTCACAGACATACATTGTCCTGTACAAAATATTTTGTTTGACCGAATTATGAATCTAATCTAAACCATTATCGAATCCATTTGAACACACACAAAATTATCACAAAATCGGTCCAGCTTTTTATAAGTTCAGTAACATACAAACGCATAGAAGAATTATATATGTATATAAAGTGTATTACATATTACTAACTAGCTGTTACCCGCAGCTTCGCCCGCGTTAATTTTTATAGCCTAAGTTACTCCTTAGAACATCAGCTATCTGCCAGTGAAAGTCCCATCAAATGGGCCCAGCCGTTTCAGAGATTAGCCGGAACAAACAGACAGACAGTCAGACAGACGGACAGACAGACAAAAGTAGTAAAAATGTTATTTTGGTATATGTACCGTGTATACATCCACATTCAATAAAAAGCGGTTGTTTTAATATTACAAACAGACACTTCAATTCTATTTATCTGTATAGATGAGCTTCTCACAAGATGGGAAGTGATGTCGCCTCGCCACAACTTCTTGCATCACTTTAATATAGTGGGGATAAGGAAGGGATAAGAAAATTAAAATTAAAATGGGATAACAGTTTAAGGATACAGTAATGGATTCTGGGGTCCTATCACCAACGACATGGACGTGTGCAATAGTAGTATAGCAATTTCGAGTAGAAGTATCGAGGCCAGTCGAACACGCCCAGTTCGGTTCCGGCTTTAGTGGCCTGCTCGAAATAATAATCGAAATAAACTTCGACTGTCCCACTTCGAAACACAGATTAAAGATTTCCGAAAAATATTCGAAATTAAAACAGAAAATAAATGTATGTCAGTATCTACCATGTATCTACCATGTAGCTACCAATAGTAATCTTACTACAAAGTGATATATATTAAAGCCGGTTCGTTTTATTTTGTGGCTCGACATATTTACGGCTGACCGGGAGGAATGCGTTATACATGGTTCATTTGAATAAAACGGCCAGGAGTGAGTCGGGTTATACAATCTGGGTTCCGTGGTATTGGTGCAAGTGTGTAACTGAAATGTTTAAACGGACGGGAGCGAGTGGAGATTTAGAAGCAGGGTTCCGTTCATTTATCAAGATGAAATCATTTTCGTTTAAATAATTAATCTAGCCAAAATTACAGTAGAGCTACCGCATCAGAGAGGAGGCCGCCGACGAGGCCTCCTCCCGCGGGCGACGAACGGGGGTGCGTAAGAGGCGCTACTTAATGCGCCTCCAGTAACGCACCTGTGCTCGTGTCGGGCTCAGGACTGGAATCTGAGTTTGTATGGCACGACGTCGTCGGAACTATTTAGTAATGGTCGGACAGTCCCCCCTTACGAGGAGTAAGTTTTCGCCGGGGCCAGCCTGTCACTGAGGTAATCCCGTTGACTGCAGATCCGGGACCCTCAAAAAGCGGCTGAAGGCGCTCGCAGTGGTTTTAGTTTACGGGTAGGGCACTCCCAGGTGCGAGTCCCACATAGGGTCAGGATCTACCCGAGATCCTGGCTACACGCGTAAAAAGCCGCATCAAGTCTTAAAACAAGGACAATTTTGTTATATCACCTTTTGTTGTTGTTATAAAACCTGTCTTGCCAATGTCTCCCGTTAAAATAAACGAACTTAGCCCGAGTCCTAAGTTGGCCAGGACATTCCGTCACCTATCAGATATCTTCTATCGTCGCACTCAGATCATGATGGTGGGTTGCCTATCTGATTATAATGAAGCTGTTTGTAAAGTTTTGTATGGTTTAAGATTTTAGTGTTGAGTGTTATGTGGTAATTATTGATATTGAATTGTAGGTAATTGTTATAATATTTAGAAAATGTAGGCATATTGGTATGTGGTTGGCATCCGTGACCTGATTTACTGTTGGTTCAGTTGAAAATCAGCGTCAGGAAGCATTTCCCTGACACGATGCTGAACTGGACCATTTGTACCCACACGTGAGACACACTTTATACTAAAAAAATAATGTTTTTTTTGTCCTACTTTTACGTTTGTGCGAATAAAAATGTTTGTGTCTAATAAATGTTTCTTTCTAAATGTTTCTTTCTTAAAGTAAGTAAGATGGTGGTACCAACACGGACGGCAGTCCCTCTCATCGGAGAAATTAAATACCTAAATTACTAGTTGATTCCCGCTGTTTTTCCTATTTGTTCATCGTAATTGGTCAATAAAAACATCTTCAAAAGAGAGAGTAGTGCCGGTGATTGGAGCATTGACTACCTCTGTGGCTCAGTGGTTAAGGCGTTGGCGCTCAAGCCGGAGGTAGCCTTCGAATCCCGCCAGGGAACAAAGACGTTTTCTGTGTTCCTGAGTCATGGATCTTAAATATATGTATAGCATAAATCATTAAATATATTTCCTTTGTCTGGTACCCGTAGCACAAGTTCTTCATGAACATTCCACGTGACCAGATTGACGTAAAAGCGTCCATCGATATTATAATGAAGCTGTTCATTACAAAATTTCGACCAAAGCCGTATACCAAAGGTGTGTTCAATATTATAAACACGTAAACCATAATCATGATAGTTTCAATAACAATATAACGCGGTGCGGGCCTTGGGTTCGCCCGCTTGCGCAACGACTACCGAACTACACTGTTGCTACGTGCAGAGACCCGCCCGGCGCGCAGAGGAGACTGGCGGTACAAAATATCCCGACTGAGCTAAGACAAACTAGCTGTGATGGAAAACATCCAACTGGTTGACTGTTAGAGATCCGTTATTTCAAATCCAATTCTCTTCTCAGTCGTACGGTCGTGGTCATGTCTCGGTCGTGGTCATGTCTCGGTCGTGGTCATGTCTCGGTTGTGGTCATGTCTCGGTCGTGGTCATGTCTCGGTCGTGGTCATGTCTAGGTCGAGTATTGCGCCACTGCTTCTCTCGTGATACGACGCCATGTGGCTCTATGCTTGGCGGAATGAAAGTTGTTTTTACCGCTGATGTGTCAGAGATTTGATAAGATCTGTCCATCGCGTTGGAGAACGCCCACGAGATCTTTTGCCTTTAACTTTCCCTTGCACCTAATCCAAATCCAATAGCGAACGCCTAATCGATCCCACTTGCAACTTGGAAAAGCACGGATCTCGTCATCTCATCTATGTAATAAAATATAATTGACCCCCTGAGCGCCATTTGTTTCGTTCTGAATCTAAAGTGACTTCGCTATGCTCTTTGCCATGTATTGTTGACATAAGGAACAGACTGAAGCAATAGTTATTTCCTTGGAATTAAAATAAGTAGGATAAATATTTCCTATTTCCCCTGAATTCATCTGACCATAATTATTGCAAGTCCCAAGGCATTTTTAACGTATCCCTTCTTCCATTTTTCACTGATTACACAAAGAGCAGTGGGAACGAGTGATGAGCTTCTGTGTGAACACTGCTTGTTATCTATCACGATGTTAGTAGTATCATTTTTTAGTATACTATCATTTTTTGAAGCATGACTTCTTTCTTGCCTTAGGTCTTCTTTGTGATATTGGCGACGAAAGGCAGTTGAACATACTACGTTACTGCTTACCAAAGTCAATTTTTTCTGTAAACAATATAAAAATGTTTAAAAACATTTTTTTTTTTAAATATTGAACACTTATATGTGTTGAAAATAATATTTTTTTGTTGTAATAAAGTACTAGAAACATCTGGAATATAAACTGTGGGAATGTGGATGGAAATATAGGTGTGTGGCCCAAAGGGAGATCTCCGACCGAGCGAGATGGTATGCTCGGTCCGGCCGAAGCCCACTTGCTATCAATTCAGCCGTTGTATGTATACTTTGATAGCGCGATTCGGTATTGTGGCGCTAATTGGTCCGCCACAAAACTTAATAAGTTGCAATAAAATTCGTAGAAAGTTGTATGTTGCTGTTGACCGTCTCTACATACATCTAGCCCTCTCAACAAATATCCCATCACATTCCTCGATAATTGGACTACAGTATTTCGAAGAATTGCATTGCACTTTTAATGCAAGTAGCTGCAAGTAGGTATAAATACACTCTTCTAATGCATTGGTATTCTCTGACCGAGTCATCGGCCCGGCCGAGGTTGTGGCACACATGAACAGCTGAGCGGCGCGCGTGTGTTTGTCGGTGTGTGTATGTGTGCGTTGTTTTTGGTAAGGTAAGACTGTTGACCTATAGGGCTTA
This sequence comes from Helleia helle, assembly GCA_963853865.1. NCBI lineage: Eukaryota > Metazoa > Arthropoda > Insecta > Lepidoptera > Lycaenidae > Helleia > Helleia helle. Next base: position 18,301,677 of record OY971432.1, on the reverse strand, counting down.
TCGGTACTTCACACAGATAGGTGTTAGGTAATAGACATTATGTTCAAGTATATTGTTACAAAATAAAAATGTATTACTGATATTATTAATAAGAAAATTCGGTTGTTTCGTCACGCAAAAACTACTGAACGGATTTTGATAAAATTTGACAAGGAATAGATTATATCTCCCCGACCAAACCCCTGATACTCCCTGGCATCAGCCATTGCCCAAACTCCAGTCTCCAGGACTTGTCTTCAAACACCTCAGGACCTGGTCACCGCTGGTCTACTTTAGCGTGACATCTCTCGCTATCATAGGACGATTACCTTATCATTTTATCAGGATTAAGGTACAGGATTAACTAGCTGTAACCCGCAGCTTCACACATGATAATGGTTATCTTGAGTCTAGTATTTATAATCTAGAACGTTGGATATTTATTAAGATCAGTTTTGTAGTTGTCGAGTTAAAAATATCCATCCGTAATTAGACGTCGGCGGGAGGGATGCGCACTATGTGTAGCTTGATTCCTGTAAGTTAATTCTAGTTTGTTACTATCTTAGGCTACCTCATTCCTCCACCATGGTTCAGGACATAACGTGGCGGTGGGGCTCAGTAGCCTAGGGTGAGCCCAGCACCTTGGGCGAAGCGAATTGAGCCGAGGGGGCTCTTTGTACCCCTCTTATAAGAAGAGGGGACAAAAGAGCAAGGGGCGAGGATGGGAACCTCACCCCATTGTACTGTCCCGACGTTGGGAGGGATTGTTCTGTGGTGAGGAACAACCCCTCTCTGGAGGTGACGTCTGTCCCTTGTGGGACTGACTAGCCCTCGAGGTGCTTTGTTTGTTTATTAGATCCGGGGCACCTCACCAAAGGCAGCATTGGTGGCACTCACAGGGTTTTAGTGGGTAGAGCTGCGTCTACTTACCAGCTTTCGGGCGCAGCGAGTCCCACATTCCCGCGTGGGGCGACCCACTCCCCCGCGAGATGCCTCAGAGCATTTCCCGGCGTTAAAGGAAAAAAAAGAAAAAAAAGGCTAACTCATTCGTATGAAACATCGCCACCTAGCGACGCCATAAAGGAACTTAGTTATAAACGAGTCCACACACACGATTAAACTTTATCATGCGGGGCGCGATCTCCTCGATTATACGAGAAGTATTAAGCCTACGCGTTACCCAATGTGAACTGATAAATTTGACCCTCAAAGACAGAACAGGTGCGCGGGACTCATTCCTCTACTTTTCATAAAAAAATATTGATAATATTGGAAGAAAAAAATAAATCATTTTTAACGGTGCACAGATCGGGCTAAAGACCTGACTGAAATGAAGCCTGTCACAATTTATTTTCTACACTGTGTAGAAATGTAAAATGAAACACACGGCGAGACTGAGGACCAAATCAAATAAATTGTAGACACTAAGCAACTGTGCTGTAACTGAGTAAACAAAGAGTGTGTCGGGTCCAATCACCAGCCGCCAGCACCGGTGACCTGACGGGCCCGCGCCAGCCTTGAACCTGCATTCATTAGCTATAAGTGTGGCGCAGGTGCTGACTAGTTTGAAGTCTAACACCAGGTTCTGTTGTCACTTACCGTTATAGTTATAGCCTATATAAACTTATGTTCATTCCCCACTTTTATTATTATCAACCTTTACAACCAAAGACTGGACATAGGCCTCTCTCAATGAACGCTCTTCTAGGACTCTATCTGTACAATTTACTCCAGAAAGAGATTAATAGATACAAACTAGGATCATGGTGTGAGTGTCACCATCCTCCTTATTTTTTTGCAAAACTTTGCCGTAGATGGACAGAAGGACAAGAGGACTGGACTTACTAGCTGTGTCAGGATAGGCGGTGGATGAGGTACCTAGATCTAGCGCAATACGGACGCTTATGGGCGACGCTAACCACGATAATCATTTGCTAGCAAACTAACAAAATTATCTTCCACAATACATTGTAAAATTAAGTTAAGACATTAAAAACTGTACTTCCTAATCCAAACAATGTAACATGGACATTAATTTCAGCAACAAGATAAAACCAGAAGTTACATTAAAAGCAACCCCTCCCCTCCCCCTCCCCTGGGAGTTCTTTGTTTTAACATGCCGGAAATTACCTCACTCCCGAGGGAAAACGGAATTTTGAATATACATGACAAATTTCAAACCTTATGGTTTTTATGAAATAATGGGAAAATAGAATCCATTTAATATTGTTGTATCCCTTTTTACTTTCCGCTCATAACACGTGGATTGATTACAGTTTATCTATATATTTTATACTAGCTGTTGCCTGCAGCTTCGCCCGCGTTACTCAACTCCTATAAGTCACAGCGTGATGTTATATAGTATAGCCTTCCTCGATAAATAAGCTGTCTAACACTGAAAGAATTTTTCAAATCGGACCAGTAGTTCCTGAGATTAGCGCGTTCAAACAAACAAACAAACTTTTCAGCTTTATAATATTAGTATAGATTGTAAGGATAGCGCTGTGTCGCACTCCCGGCTGCATGGGTACCACCACCCTGCTTGTTTCTCCCGTGAAACAGCTTTGCTGTGTTTCGGAGAGAAGGGCAAGACAGGCAGTGTAATTACTGGCACCGAGACTTAACATCTTATGTCTCACAGTATAGGCAACACATAAATAAGTTGCCTGGGCTCGTTCCAGGTAAACTAGTTCATGTTCGTGTGCGACGTCGACCACTTACCATCAGGTGACACGAATGCCAGTTTGCCAATCCAACTAACATTAAAAAATTCTATACTAATGTCATAAACATCTTTTTTTTTCGGATGGATCTATGCTAACGGCCCGAAGGCCCTAATGCTACATCGGATTAGTGTGAGCCCATTTGGCTCACTTTTGGTTTGTACAAGTAGGGGGTTGCCCCCCGTCAACCGTGCAGACTGCGACCACACGGCCTCCTGGCGTCGGGTTGGGTCATAAACATCACTAAGGGACATATGCTATAGAAATAATCATCATCGCTTCGTAATGTAAATGTAAGTTAATGCGGACGAAGCTGCGGACAATATCTAGTGAGATTATAATATATTATAATATATAATATATTATATATTATATATTATATATTATAATAGGATATAAAGTGCAGAAAACTTATCTCGTTTATTATTCTGCGAAGCCATTCAGCAAATATTAAAATAGATTTCATAATATAGGTATTATAAGGGACACCGACTTGAAAAAATAAGACAGTAACAAAAGTACTCATAATCCGGAGACGGCTGAACCTGTTTTGATGAAACATGCATTAAGCCCACCGCTAGAAAACCTGCTTTCAAATGAAAAAAACCGCATCCAAATAGGTTCACCTGTGTGGGAGCTACCGCTCTTTTTTAAGTTAAAAAGAAAAATATGATTGGGGTCAACTTTCGACCCCTCCTTAATATCAGAAGGAATAATGATTCCTTTTATTACAGACAAAATCATTTATCAAATAATGAAAAAATAGACAACATTTTCAGTCGACTTTCGACCCCTTCGATACCTTAGCTATCATAACACAGCAACAGAGTCGTGTTTCGCCCACGTAGAGTATGTGTATGATAATTAAGTGGCCTCGGTATAGACCTGGCCAGCCAGCACCGCTCCCCCACCACGTATACCATCACCCAATACCACCAGCTTTGTAGTAGCAATAGAGGCGATTCTCCCGTGTAGTATTTTAGGTGTATATCAAACAATTCAATAACACGCCGTGTTGTATTATGTTTCGCTACTAATGTTGATTTCGTTTATTATGATTTAAACGGGACCCTCGCCTCTACATCATCATCAACCTGTCAATCAATCAATATTTATAAACAATTATACCACTTTAACGTAGTCCCTTACTTTTATTACTTTAACTAGTTCTTATGAGTTTACCTCACAAGAACTAGTACGTTCGTTGGGAATCGGTAGAAGATTCAATTGACGTTCAATAAGTACGAATCAATTTGTTAATAAAAAAAAACTAAATTCTATTTATAACGGATCAATTGAGTCCATTAGGGGCCATTTCAAAGATGTCAGAACGTCAGTTTGAAAAGGCACTCCTCCCCAAAACTGCTCATCATGAGCGCGGAAAATTGTATCCCAGACAGCTCAGATCCATTATAGGACATAGGTTACCTAAGCATAACCTAACCAATCCAGCTGACGAAATATCGCAAAAGCGCGTCGCGATCTTCACAACACATTCAAAAGAACACCCGGGGCTAGGTACACATGCACACCGTTAGGGCCTCGAGGTCGTGAGTGAAGTCGACACTTGGAAACCACATCGATTCGGATCGACCGCGAAAGCTTAGGTTCGAATCCGATACGAGACGCCAACTCAGACCGCGCTTTTTTTCGGAAGGGCTAGACTTTTCGGCCTGATGGCCTTTAAGCTCAATCGGTACAGTAAATGAGCAGATGGCTCACTTGAGAAATATTCGAAAGGGGTACGCTCCCCGCAGAGGGTGGAGGGGGCCCTCATGATAGAGTAAATTCAACCGCTAATGATTCGTTGACCATATCGGATTTGACTAGTCCAAATCCTACACTCCTGTGTAGCGCGCGAGTCCGGGAGGGCGACCCCCTTCTGAATAATTCTTAGGTGAGCCTCTTTATCTGGTCACCTACTGTTCCGATTGAGCTTAAAGGCCGTCAGGTCGAATAGTCTAGCGCTAGCCCTTTCGAAAAAAAGAATAAATCAATAGTACCAAAATAATAAAGGCCTGAAATTGATATTTTATTACTTTTTACAAAACAACTTCTTTATTTAAATAGTTTTATTTATTTATTTAAGTATTTTAAAACCACTTTATAGGGCACAACACAAAAGAAATAATAAATATATGACATGTGCGGGAAATACAACACAATAAATATGAAAAGTGTTAAGAAAACTTTATACACACTCAAAATTAGCATATCGTAGTACCGTAATAAAGGTCCACCTTTAAAAAGATAAAAAAGAGGAGATTATTTATATAAAATAAATACGTAGGAGTTAGTCTTGGTTATCCGATATTAAATTTGTTTCACCAGTACAATGCTACAGTATCACTAAGTGACGTTGGCTACAAAAATAATCAGTTCGATATGGCTGTTTTTTGAAATTAAGTTGACGCGGGCGAAGCAGCAGGAAATAGCGAGGTTGGAATATAGTAACTACTAGATATTATAGCCTGACTAGAAATATATAAAACCTGCGTGGTGTCGCCACTGTATCTCTTTTACGTCAACACATAGTAGCTTACAGAAACTTAACCTTACAGTTAGTTCCGAAAATTTCCGCAATATGGCTAGGGTTTTATATTTTTCTGATTAGGCGATACTTGAGCATATTTCTTTCGTAAAGCAGTGTTGCTGTGTTTCAGAAAGAAGTAAATAATATTATGTCAAATAAAGGAAGTGTAATTTCTGAAACGATGAATCTTGGCTTAATACAATAAGTCTATTTTTTTTTTACTACGCAGGTTAATATCGCATACCTACATAGGTTACCCGGGTAGGACCAATGTGAGACTCGCTCTTGTGGGGGCACTACCTTAACTAAATTACCTGCGAGCACCGTCTTGGAACTGCAGACAACAGGAACACCTCAGCGAAAGGCTGGCACCGGCGAAGGCCAGGCTACTCCACGTAAGAGAGACTGCCCGGGCCACGGCCGCCAGGACTCGCCATCACCGAGCACCGCAGTCATAATGCTCGGCAGAGACAAGTGCCCTCTGATGAGTGACGTCAAATCATGACGCTGCCTGGTAGTGAGGCCACTGCCGCGCCACAATCATGACATAATCTCACCGGGTCCCTGTGGGCTGTCCAGCTCAGGTACTCACCAATGCGACTATGCCCGGTGAGCACCTGTCTCAGACGGAAGGTGAGGGGTTTGCGCTTACGGCGTATCCACTGCTCAACGGACGCATAATGGCCATTGGGCTTTTGCCTTACGCCTACCGCGCCAGGTCCTCTCTCCACCTCCGCATTAGTGCCTCCTGTGAACCCGCAGGATCCCGTCAAAAGTAAGCTCTCGTCAAGCGCCCTCCTATCAGAGACATAGGAGTGCGTCTCGGCAAGAACCACCGCCACAAGCTACTACGGGGAGTCACCGGCCAGGGCAGTGGCTGTCGCCCACGATACCGTACGGTACCTTCAAACCGCTCTTACCGCGACGTGGGCCTTATTTCTCGCGGTAATGTGACCCGCCCAAATGGGCGCACCATACGTTGCTATACTCCGGCAGACTCCAGAGTTCAGCTGCCTACAGGCGACACTGGATCCTGCGAGGTTCGGGAAGAGTCTGCCCAGCGTACATGCCGCCTTTACTGACCTGTCTGGGTGAGTCTGACCTTCGGTCCAAGCATTGAGAAATGTGGGCCGAAGGTCCACCCTCCGTGAAAGATGAGCCCCAAATACTTGATGAGGGCCTGGGGCCTGAGACTGGGTCTCGGGCTCACTTTCAGGTGATCTTCCCAGCTTCGCTCAGCAACATCACCGGTTTCACCGTCGAAGCCGAGTCCGCAATAAGGGTTAATCCTGGGCAGTTAGTCCCTCGTTTATGTTCATGGGTTTCACTGAACATCTCCAAGGAGTTCTTGGATCTTGGTAATGGATAAAGTAATAAAAACTAGAACGAGCAAAAAATAACTTGCATTAGTGACAAAAATAAATATAAGTTTTATGATGGTTTCCAAATGCCAACCAAACCCCCGGTATAGTAATGTAAACAATTTATACTAGTAATAAAAAGCTGATTTCGTGTATAAGCTAAGATGACGTTTACGACTTAACCAGAACATACATACACCTGAAACGAACTGAAATAACTTGACGGTCGTAAAACCGCGTTAACTAAAAGTCAATTCCGTTCTTACGTTTAAACTTTTGAGAAATTAACTGCCTTAGAATGACTTGAATTTAAATTGTTTTAAAATGGGTCTTAACTGTTGACGAGGGGAAGATCTTATACTGCATAATATATGCTGTAAGTTTAGATTTAGCCCTAATATATCCCAAAAAATATTTTGGGATACTATTTTGAATATCACTATATTTATGAGAGAGTAAAGGCCTTTTATAAGGGACGACGATTGAAGTTAAAAGCGAGTGGCGGGGATCGTCTCGGCGTTCATCGAAAGAGGCCTATTATATGTCCAGCTGTGCTAGCGGGGAATGGTTGATGATGATGACAATAAAAGGCAACCAATATACCATATTGTGTTCACTTTTTGCAAAACTCTCTGTTTTGTAGGTCAAGAGAAACCCTTGCCTCAATTTAGGATGTAAAATGGTAATTATGGAATGTTCGAAGATCAAATTGCTGTAAAATTTAACAATTACACGATTACCAATCCAATACCACATCATACCAAAACGGGAACAGTCAATAACAAGTTTCTATAACACATAACCTAGGATTCTAGCGGCAGCTGTGTTAGGTTACCGCACACCCGCCCAGGAGTGTCCTGGTAGGTCCTGGTCCTAATTATTTCTTAAAACAGCTTTGTTCTGTTTCTGCAAGGAGATCAAGGCAGGTAGAGTAATTATTGGCACCGACACTTATCTTATGTCTCAACTTTCAGGATATACACATGAATGAGTTGCCCAGGCTAGTTCTAGACCCCACCAAGGTTTAGACCTTGTCGTGGTGGTGGGGCTCAGTAGCTTAAGGTGAACCCAGCACCTTGGACGAAGCTAATTGAACCGAGTGAGCTGATCTTTGTACCCCTCTTATAAGAAGAGGGGACAAAAGAGCAGGGGGGCAAGGGGCGAGGATGGGAATCTTACTCTTGAGTTGAGATGTGTTGTTCTGTGGTGCGAGACGACCCCTCTGCGGAGGTGGTGTTGGTCCATTGAGGGACTGACTAGCCGTCGAGGTGCAGTATTCTCGATAGATCCGGGGCATATCACCAAAGGCGGCATTGGTGGCACTCGCCGGGTTTTTCTGGGTCCACCTTACCATCTTTCGAGCGCAGCGAGTCCCACATACCCGCCTGGAGAGTCCCCCCCTCCCCAGCGGCATGCCCCAGAGCATTTCATTTCCCGGCGTAAAATGAAAGAAGCTAGTTCTAAAAGAAGTTTATGTTATCTGTTTAACCCAAGTCAAATAAAAACGAATACAATATATCAGGTTTCTATTGTAAGCTTAAAAAAACAATGTCATTGCTATTTTAGTCAGCACTCATGTGCAAGTAAAGGATATACACGCACACCCCAAAATAGTGCATGATAGTTTAAAATTTTCAACTGTCCAAAAGTTTGAAGTCAATACCTAATTATAACTTGCAACCAACATAGATCTTTTCTAAAAACCATGTCATAGTACACGGTTCCTAATGAGGAGTTATTGGGTTTCGTAGTGGAGAGACGCGGTAAGAGGGGGAGGGGAGGGGAGGAAGTGCTAATACAAATAAATTACGCTATTAGAGTGAACTACCAAAAATACAAGATTCCCGCTAATGTGGACGTACCGTTACACGGGAGTGTAATACCCCATAATGTTCTGGATAGGAAATACTTTCGATGTTCGTCTGCTCAAGTTGATGTAGATGGGTAAATGAATAGACGTTTGCAACATAATCACACAAGAATCCAGTGGATACATATTAATGAATTTAACGATTAATGTTAATCAATTCTTAATCTTTTCTTTTAAAATTCCCAATCTTACCATGTACTACCATCAGTCTGCATATCATCATCATCATCAGCCTTTATCCGTGCACTGCTGAACATAGGCATTCCTCAATGAACGTCAAATCTGCATATACGTCAAGTAAACTAATATTATATACATACAAACTGTGTAAACTCGGTAAAAAATAAATTCCATGCCTCCACGAACCCGACTCTTTTAACTTCAATGTGTTCAATATTTCATGAAAATATACTCTAAACTGACAAAGATTTCATCTTCCATTGTTTCAAATATCATTATTTGTTCTTATCGGTGTAAATGCATCCGCAACAAAAATAAACGTAGGCGTGTGGTTTTTTTAAGTCGCTAGGTAAGTCTGTCTGTGTCGACTCGTCTCATGTCCACACGGCTCACGGCAAAAGTCCCGGCCCAGAGCATTGAACTATTATAGTAATTACAACTCACTGGGCCAAAGTAGAGGAGATGCGTGTTCGCTGATTTATCGTTATTTCTAATATAAAAAAAAAAACTACCAATAACTTTACTTAGACTTAGTGATGTTCTAAACACGTTAATTTCTTTCCTCACTTATTTATTTTTTTAAAACTTCAATCCCTTTTTAAAATGTCATAAATATGGAAACAGACTTATTTAGACTTTATTTTAGGCTATTTACAATTCTTTTGACTTCTAACAACCTCAAGAATTATCCTCATACTTCTTGTGAACAAGACATTCGTAGATAATGTCCAAATATCGAGCTCCGCGAAGTAAAAGTGAAGAACATGGTAAATATCACGTTTTATATAGTAACTAGTTTATCGATGCAAAGTTCTGTCTGTCACTATCACAATTAATATAATCTAACGGACGATCTTTCTTTATCATCAGAATGTGACACACCGTGATCATTATTATTTGATGCAGTTACACCTCTGTAAGCGCCGCATAATGATCTCATATCCATAGAACCACACCAAAACCTGCTCAGACCAGTTTCCGAGCTTGTCAATATTTATATTATTGATACAGATTCAAATAGACACCAGCGCCGTCTGCAGGAGGAGCGAGTCAACGACATTACAGGCATATTCTTGACTTACTTATTTATTGTATCAATAATAAATAAATTATTATAATAATATTGTTTGTTTGTCAACGGGGCTAGTGAAAAAAAGTAGTCAGTAGGAAAAGTACTTTCCATTTGGTAGTTACCGGTAAGTGAATCTGTTTTATTAAATAATTAATTAATCACTATTAATTAATTGTAGTTTGTTTTAATTGTATTATTTTTGACATCTTATGTACCTACAATTGCAGGAATAAAAAAAATTGAATTTGATGTTATAAGAGCGTTAGCCACAAACACGGACAAGGACATACAAACGGCTTGATGCCAATCATTGCATGTTCTATATCTTTCTTTGTAACAGAGCTTTACTTAAGAAATAAATATAATGTGGAAAAGGCGGTAACCGTCACATATGAGAAATATTTATTTCAAAATGAAAAGGTAAACATGTGTCATTAAATTAATATTCCTTTTAAATTCGAAGAATCGAACCAGTCACAACAGTCTTCAATGATTGTCAAAGTGACAAATAAGCAATGTCAAATCGACATCGCAACTATATCGCTTTCCATAAACACCGAGTCCAGAATACGGCCGCTACAACATTATTAGCTGAACTGTGAAACTGGTTCTAGTTAAAATAACAATAATATCCCCCGCTAATTGGTTTGTTTACGTTGGCAACGACTCGGCTGGAAGTGGTGTTTGGCCAACGGTCACCTCGTGGGTGTACCAATATTGTGGTTGGGCTGATGGATGTTAATGTCTTCATCATTATTACCATTATCATCTTCATTTTGTTCTCCGAGTAGGATTTTACGTGGTTATAGTAAATAAAAGAAATATTTTATGAATACAATTCGAAAATTTATGTTGCAACTGGTCTCTAACACATAGTTTTCCCCGCCATGGTTCAGGCCTTGTCGTAGCGGTGAGGCTCAGTAGCCTGAGGTGAACCCAGCACCTTGGGCGAAGCGGATTGAGTCGAGGGGGCTGCTTATAAGAATAAAGGACAAAAGAGCCTCACACATTACACTGTCCCGACGTCGGGAGGGGTTGTTCTGTGGTGCGGGACAACCCCTCTGGTCCTTTGGGGGACTGACTAGCCGTCGAAGTTCGCTGTTGCTCCAGGACACCTCACCAAAGGTGGCATTAGTGGCACTCGTCGGGTTTTAGTGGGTAACTGCGTCCACCTTACCATCTTTCGGGTGCTGGGGAGTCCCCCCTTCCCCGCGGGATGCGCCCGGCGCAAAATAAAAAAAACACATTTTTGACAAGAAGGGAGATGAAGAGACATTTTAACATTCCTTATTATTAACAATATCTTGTTCATCATTATTATCATCATCACCATCATCAGCAGCGTATTTCCACCCACTGCTGCACACATCATATCAAGGCACGAAAGTTCATCAACCGCCACTCCCTTCCTTTACCATACTGTACAATCATCATCCAATATATTTGATGATCGACCGACTTCCCGTCGTCCGAGCACGCGTCCCCCTACAGAATCTTTATTTTATACTGTTAAATAGTAGATCAGCCGTCTTGACATTCCTTGAACATCGGTATCTATCACGTATATGGTGATAATGATGCGAGCTAAGCCGCCGAGTTGTTCACCTCAGTCGTGGGACCTCCCTCCCGACATTGACGATTGAAGGTCACCACACCCAATACAAACTTGGTGAGGTCACTAGCTGGTGCACGCAACTTCACTTTTACATCCGTGGGAGGGATGCGCTCGTGTCGGCCGTCATGGGTACCACCATCCTACTTGTTTCCCCCTAGTAACAGCTTTGCTGTGTTTCGGAGAGAAGAACAGATAGCAAAAATTCTAGATACGAGGCTTACCGTCTTACGTCTAAGGATAGGCAACGCACGAATACGTTTCAGCTGGGCTAGCCACATGTTATGTTTATAGGCCGCTCACCACCTGGCATACAGGTGGCATATCTGCCAGTTTGATTATCTAAGTAACAAAAAAAGGCCTTAGAACTTAAATATAGGCTTATGGCTGAGATTTGTAAGAGGTAGGTTCTTTGCAGCCGAATCGGGCCGGCATAACTGGGGTGGTACCTTTAACTCACATAATACCGGCGTAAAGTGATAGCTATGCTGTCGCGTTTCGGGCGGTTTGTGAGTCGGAAACTCACAAACCGCCCGAAACAGCGGAAAGCGACCCATAGGGAAAATGAGGGAAACGCATCTGCGCAATCTCTGGTTGTGCGGATGTGTATGGGCCTCAATAGTCGCCAAAAGGCTTCGACTGCTCGTTTGCCCTCCTATGATATAAAATAAATAAAGAAATGGAAATAGGCTGTTATACAGATCTCCTATACTGGATGAACAGCGCAGGACGTCGTCTCGACACAAACAAGACAATAAAACTAAAGAAAACACCATCATATTATACGACCAGTAAAGCCCACGTACACTCCGGCAAATAAATATAGAAGTTCGTGACCGTACATATATTATGTCAAGTAATAGCTACGATGTAAAATATGTTATCTGTGCAGTTTTCGAATAGTATGCTGCCACAAATGAAAAAGTTTGCATAAAAACTACTGGAACTTTGACATAAAAATTTTCCTTAAATAGGAAATTAATACCTCGTCTTAATACTTTAGAGAGCCTCGTGTATAACAGTCTTCGTGATGATGATGATGGAACACATTTCCATCGTCACAATAAAATAATTCTTTATTGGTGTTAATTTGTCTGACTGTACCTTTATTGCTCACATTTAATTAAATTTGAATCGTTATATATATGAACGAGCATATAGCCGTGAGAATACTTTCGTTTGTCGGTACGAAGGTGAAGCCGAAATAATATAGCTAGCGATATCTTTACTATAAAGTATCAAATATACTTCTTGGTATGTAAACGATTGGGACTTTGTTTAACGCTGGGAAATGCTCTGGAGTGGGTCTCCCCACGCGGGTATGTGGGACTCGCTGCGCCCAAAAGCTGATAAGTGGACGCAGCTCTACCCACTAAAACCCGGCGAGTGCCACCAATGCCGCCTTTGGTGAGGTACCCCGGATCGGTTGAGCAAACAGGGTACCTCAACGACTAGTCAGTTCCCCAAGGGACCGACGCCACCTCCATAGAGGCTCGGCAGAAGCTTCTATACTCTGACGCAATCTTCATTACAAGAGAAGAAATAAAGAAAGTAATCCCGATCTTAATGATAAAGATATAAAGGCGTTTCGTGATAAAAGACTGTGAAGACGATTGTAGTTAAAGTAGACATGTTGATGATGGTGAAAAAGCATCTGTAACTCTATTTGAACTTTAATACCATTGCTTAGGATCGAATCTCAAACAAAAGCTGGCATTGAAAAGACTGCTGGAACTGTTATAACGAGTGTAGATGACAAGAAAGATAATGACGGTAATGATTGTGATGGGCAATTGTTATAACAGACCAGCTGTGAGGACGATGGTACGGTTGTAGTGATGATGATGACGATAGTTATTACAATGATTTCGCAACAGGCATAACAAAGAGCAGGAGCCGGCGAACGTCTAAACTGCCGGCGCACACTACACGCACACCATGTAACAATCGCGCCACACGCCTCGCGCATACTAACGACATGTTTGTTTACACGCCGATACGCATACTAACGTGTGGATGGAGAGGTAGCGGACGATCGGTGCACCGAACTGGATCCGATTTTGTGCTAGAAACCAGCCGTTCCTGACGACGAATGGTCGCCATAAAGCAACTTACATAAAGGAACTTAGCTGAGACCAGTCTTTATGTAAGTTATCACACCTATCTCATCGATATTACTAGAAAAGTAACTTAATAATTTTAGATGAGATTTAGATGACCTCAGCAGCTTCTCTTTTTTTAGTTCTTTCTTACCTATCTCAGATGTAGTTGATGTCAGCCAGCCCTATGTTTTCAAACGTGACATAACCGTATTAGAAACTTGGGGATATTAGTTTACATTCTTCATAATACTATGGCCTCATTAACTGACTCTTTACTTTGTTCTGTTTAATGTCTTACCAAAGAGATTGTCAGTGTTGTTGACAAATCTATCAGTTCAAAGCAAAACTTCAACTGTCTTCAATTAAATTTTGAATATTACCCTACCCGATTCTACTGAATTTTTACCATATAACGGTACAATTTATCAGCCACAACAAAATCAAATAAGTCATCAGCTCTCGTGCTAGTCATGGCTGTATGAGGTTTGTCCGTGTGTTGAATATGAGGTGTGGATAAGTTTTATGACTGATGATTATGTGCGGCGCGTGGTGGTCACTACTGAGGGGGACGAGGGAGGGGGGCATCGCCGTTTATACTGGAACGGATCATTATAATGTATTTATAGACGTATTGTTTACAGGTCACACTTAGTACACAACAGACAGGTGTGTACCAATTAACATACGACAATAACAGAACAATAACATACAATATAGAAAAAGGAGTTTATATTAAACAAATGAAACTATAAACATCTTTGATTAACATCATCACCATCATCATCATCATCATCACCATCAATGTCAACGTTTTCTCCGTCTACTGCTCGACATAAGCCTTCTTTGGTCGATCCCCCCCACTGGACTAGGGCCGGCCACTGCACGGAGATCATCGACATCTCATCTTGGAGGTTTCGTCATTATTATTTTTCAGCCTGCATGCATGTCAGCATTAAATACAGCGGTACGGAACCTTTACGGAACCCGACTCGTACTTGTCCGACTAATGTGACATGTGACGCGTCACAGTAATTCGTTATATATCCGTCTCGCTTCCACTTGACCCTCTCGCTCTTACCAAGGTGGTCTGGTGCAATAATTACACACACAAACACACAGAGAGTCGCACTTAGTAATTTAATTATTTTATGTAATCTAGCCAGCGTCGGAGAGTCTGCAGCAGACGCAGAGGCAGGCAGGAGGTCGCCAGTTCGACTCCCGCGATTATATACATTTGTATAATGAATTTTAACTTTATTTCGAAACATATATATAAAGAAATTTTTGAAAAAAAATCTTATATTCATAATTCATACATGTTTAACTCCATACGCAAGAGGGGTGTTATTTTCAAACAGATTTATTACAGATAGTCGTAAGATTTTACTGGATAGATTTTTCTTGCGTTCAAAACTAAAATTTGATGAAGAAATTAAAGTTAAGATTCATACAGCTCAACGATTAAAAAATATTATTACCTAGGTAACACTGAAAATGTTTAGAAAATGAAAAACGGCTTAATGTAGAAAGTTGCCAATACTTTTATTGTTTTTCGAAGTAATCTCCGTTTCTTTCTACACATCGTCGCATTCGATGGAACCACCGAGAAAAGCAGTGGGCCCATTCTTCCTTAGGAGTCTCTTCTATGGCATTTTCGTACGCTTTCACCGCAACTTCAGGGCTCGTAAAGCGAATATCTCGAATTTTATCTTTAGTTCTTGGGAATAAATTAAAGTCGCAGGGCACCAGGTCAGGACTGTTAGGCGGATGACTCATTATCTCGACACCTGCCATAGTCAAATATTCAACAGTCCGTTTTGCGGAGTGCGCTGAAGCATTGCGTGGTGAAGGAGGATCCTGCTTCGAGGGCACTGCTGTCGAATTTTTTCCAAGACAACAGACAAACAGCGATTGACATACCAGTCTGCAGTAACTGTCCTTCCATCTTCTAGCACAACTGTCGTGAACTGACCTTTCCGACCAAAGAATGAGGCAATCATCATTTTTCCTTGACTTCTTCCTTTCTTTACCTTAGTTAGCCGATCCTCGAAAAGAAACACCCACTGAGCTGATTGTCTTTTGGTTTCGGGTTCGTAGTAATATATCCAGCTTTCATCACCTGTGATGATGTCAAATACAGCATTTCAGTTACCGACGTTGAACTTATCTAACATTTGGCGACACCAGCCCATGCGGAGGCGTTTCTGGTCGTCGGTTAAAGTATGGGGAATCCATCTGGTACAAAGCTTCCTGACGCCTAAATGTTCGTGTAATATTTTTTTTACTTGACTCATACCAATGCCTAGGCTTGCCCGTATCTGCTGATAGGTCACTCTCTTATCTTCCTCTATCATGCGTCGCACAGCACTGATGTTATCTTCAGTAGTCGCTGTTAAAGGACGTCCCTCACGCGGATCATCACAGAGATTGCTACGTCCACGCTTAAACTCGTTAAATCAATTGTAAATAGTGGCACGAGATGGGGCTTCATTAAAAAATGCTAATCGCAGCCTATCATAGCTTTGTTGTTGAGTAAGCCCACAACGAAAGTCATAATAAATCATTGTCCGAAATTTTTCTCGCGTTATGTTCATTTTCACGTGTAACAAGAGTTTTAGATTTGCCGCCAATTCACAAAAACAAATGACAAATGAATGCAATATACTACATTAGGTTACCAAAGAGTTCTAAAATTTAAATTCAAAAAAAGTTTTCATTTTCAGTGTTTCTAACTGGCCAGTTCTAAACATTATCAGTGTTACCCACGTAACATCGATTTATCTTGTGCAAAGATTGAAGAATAAAAACAAATTGAGAGCCTCCGATCTTTTTTTTATAAAAAAAACATTTCGAAATCGAGCCATTTGAATCGAGTTTAAATCAAAAACATCCTTTCACGTAAAAACCCGTTCATAGCGGATACTTTAATAGCTCCCCCCACTACTAACTTACGACACCTACTAGTAATCCTACTAGATATTTCATCAGACGATAATATGTCTGCGATAATATGCATATATGTGAACACGTTAAGGCTCGTTTTATTTATTATGAGTATAATAAAAACAAGTTTACATCGGTTTTATAATTCTTGTAACCTTAATAAGTGACAGAATCCAAGTTGGATTCGCTTATATTGCGAGGATTGGGTACACATCATATTTGTATGAGGTTCCGTATTCTACTTTCGGGAGAGATGCATTTATTTTACTGACCCTCAACCATCTTGCTTGTTTCTGTGAAACAGCTTTGCTGTATTTCGGGAAGAAAGACACAGGCAGTGTAATTACTGGCACCGTGACTTAACATCCTTTTTTTTCTTTTCTTTAACGCCGGGAAATGCTCTGAGGCATCCCGCGGGGCAGTGGGTCTCCCCACGCGGGTATGTGGGACTCGCTACGCCCGACAGCTGGTAAATAGACGCAGCTCTACCCACTAAAACTCGGCGAGTGCCACCAATGCCGCCTTTGGTGAGGTGCCCCGGATCTAGAAAACAAACAGGGCACCTCGACGCATAGTCAGTCCCGCAAGGGACCGACGCCACCTCCACAGAGGGGTTGTCCCGCACCACAGAACAACCCCTCCCAACGTCGGGACAGTACAATGGGGTGAGGTTCCCATCCTCACCCCTTGCCCCCTGCTCTTCTGTCCCCTCTTCTTATAAGAGGGGCACAAAGAGCCCCTTCAGCCCAATTAGCTTCGCCCAAGGTGCACCGCTCACCCTGTGTTACTGAGCTCCACCGTCACGACAAGGCCTGAACCATGGTGGGGAGACTTAACATCTTGTCTCAGGATAGGTTAAGCTAGTTTTAGGTTAAATTGTTTATGTTCATGGGCGACGTTGACCACTTGCCATCACGAGGCTCGTCTGCCCGTTCTACTGTCCAACTAACATAAAACATTCATCTACATCTATCACCAGCTCGCTAGCATGGATATTTCCAGCTCAATTCTTGTCTCATCGTGTCATGTGGCATGTGGCTTCACGTCGTACCACCATGCGATGTCGGGTCGTGGAAATCTACGAAAAGCATCGTAAACAAGTTACAACGCGACATCATAACGCGCCACGATGCACGGCACGATATTATATTTTACTCTAGTATTTTTCTGATGTTTTGTCCCACAGTACGGGACGCTCATTAAATGATCAATATCGTCCGCCATCTTTGTAGTTTGAACCACAACTGCAGGAATGGGTCGTGAGTTTCCACGACGCGACGTCGTGGCGTGTATGGTGGTACGTTACGATGTTTTGTCGTAGCACGATGCGATGTTGTATCATGTTTATGTGTGGCCCTACAATGTAACATTTTAAATGGACACGGTTATTTTGACAATTGAATCTGTTTATAACGGGATATTTAATATCTTGAGTGCCGTGAGCCAGACATTAGTATCGTATCCCTATCGAAACTACGACGTGTTCCGTACATCCCATCCCGCGTCATTATTACCATCATCATCAGCCTCTATCCGTCCACCGCTGAACATGGGCATCCTTCAATGAACACCATTCCATCTATAGACGAATATTTAATTATCAGGCAAAAAAACCATTGGTAGGGCAGTTTCAACTTTCCCACCATGGTTCAGGCCTTGACGTGGCGGTGGGGCTCAATAGCCTAGGGTGAGCCCAGCACCTTGGGCCAAGCTAATTGAGCCGAAGGGGCTCTTATAAGAAGAGGGAACAAAAGATAAATGGGCAAGGGTCGAGGACGGGAACCTAACCCCATTGTAAGCTGTCCCGACGTTGGGAGGGGTTGTTCTGTGGTGTGGGACAGCCCCTGCGGGACTGACTAGCCGTCGAGGTGCCCTGTTTGCTCATTAGATCCGGGGCACCTCACCAAAGGCGGCATTGGTGACACTCGCCGGGTTTTAGCGGGTAGAGCTGCGTCCACATACCAGCTTTCGGGCGCAGCGGGTCTCCCCACTCCCCCGCGGGTATGTCTTCTCAGTGCTTCACCACTTCCCTATGTGACATTGGTATAAAATAGCTTGTCAAAGATATCGTCGATCTCAGGTATTTGTACTATTCTTGATAAAAAAATTATAGCAAATATAAAACTTTTGCCAAAAATATATTAATACCAATAACATTTACCACCAAGCAACTTATTTAATAGTGCATAAATTAATAATAAGATGAAAGTCAATTTTATAAATTCACCTTAAATTTACGATATATCTTAGGGAGTGTTTATACTGCATTAAAACGCGCGTTTTTGTGACCATAATTATAAAAACTTTTATATTGGCTAATAAAACACCAAGAGGTCTGTCTTAATAGATACTCAGCTTTAAAAACTTTAAAAAGCTTTAAGAAAGCTTTTTGAAACTCGTAAAATTATTATGACATCCGAATAGCTTTACAAACTAGCTTCCCTTCCTCGCGATTTCACGTTCCCTGAAGTTAAAAAGAGGCTATCCGGTACCTACTTCCTTATTTATTCGACTAACAAAAGCATTTTTTTTAAAATTCTACTAGTAGTTGAAATACTGGATAGACAAGATTAGCTAGAAAAGCTTTATTATATTATAATTGATTGAACAACTGATTAGAATATACCTCTACACGAATAAATTTTTCACCACCATCATCACCCTTTACGGTCCACTGCTGAGGCCTCCCTTTCCCCCCCCCCCCCCAATCTCCTCTATCCCTTGCCTGTCTCATCCATGTTTAGGTTAATCTTAACTTTATTTAAGTTATTGATTTTGGAAGCTGGTTATATACTTTTAATTTTATCAAAACGTTTTGAGAAAAAATTGCGTTTCTCAGGCCAGTGTGTAAGGTACGTTACATTTAAATGATTGCGCAAGTAAATTATGTCGATAATCGTAAATAATATTTGAATCTGTCTTAACGGCTAAGCACACAGTTAACGTTTACAGTTAGCGAGTGGTTTAAAATAAACTGATAACCTTGCCTCATAAAAAGGGCTATTTGATGGGCTGATACATTTAAATTATATTTGTACCGTTTTTAATGTTTTTATGTATTGCACATAATTTTGTGTTGTGTAATTACTAGTATCATCATCAGTAGCTGGACTCACGGTGAACGTCAGTGTATGCAGCTATAAGCAACATATATGTACTTATTTTTTTGACTTATATGCGAAGATTTGCACATTATGATAATCTATATCAAGATTGCAGCCCTTTTTTTTGTTGACGCATTGGAAATACTTTGCGCGTTATGCGATAGGTCTTCCTCGGGGATATGTGGGAGTCCCGGCGCTCAGCTTCCCCAGCGCCGGTATACCGCACTAAAACCACTGCGAGTTGCCTTCAGCCGCTTGAAGGGGAGTGTCCCGGATCTGGCTAACACAGAACACCCCCAGCAACCGGCCGGTTCCCTCAAAAGGGCTAACCGGGTCTCCTCCTACTATGGGGGAACTCCGACAACTTGAAGCACCCCCGCCGACGCCGGAACTTTGCTATCGAGGCAGATAACTAACCCTTTACCCCGAGTCCCGTTAGACGAGAGGCAGGAGGTGCACATAGCGCGTGCTCCGCACATCCGTCCTACGTCGACGGAGCGGGACGGACATATCATCGTCATCTCTGTCCCGCTCCGCGGTCACCTTCTGCGAAACTGTTATTTCGCAGAAGGTGACCGCGGAGCGGTGAACCGCCGCCAGCCAGGACTCATCGCTCTCGAGCATGCAGCGAACCACATTCGAGAGCGAGAGGTCCCCTCCGAACACTGCTACGAGGTCGTGACGCTGTGCGGCCCATCTAGCGCACACCAACATTGCGGCCCTAAGTGTAGGGGTGTAGCTACCGCTATATCAGCCATATCAATGATGCGGGGCCCCGGGCTACTGGGGCCCCAAAATGTGTAAGCCAAATTCTTAAAAGTATCTGAGATCCTGTTTGATATGTTGCCCGACATGTCGATACGGGGCCCCGCTAGAACAAGCTACGCCACTGCCTTCTCAATACACACAGCCTTTGTAATTTACAATGAGGATCCTTGATATCCAGACATACTTGAGTGCTAGCCCTAACATAGGGTGCCTTTTTTTTCTTTAACGCCGGGAAATGCTCTGAGGTATCCCGCGGGGGAGTGGGTCTCCCCAGGCGGGTATGTGGGACTCACTGCGCCGAAAAACTGGTAAGCGGACGCATCTCTACCTACTAAAACCCGGCGAGTGCCACCAATGCCGCCTTTGGTGAGGTGCCCCGGATCTGTTAAACAAACAGGGCATCTCGACAGCTAGTCAGTCCCTCAGGGGATCGACGCCACCTCCACAGAGGCGTTGTTCCGCACCACAGAACAACCCCTCCCAACGTCGGGACAGTACAATGGGGTGAGGTTCCCATCCGTCCCATCGTCCCTTACCCCCTGCTCTTTTGTCCACTCTTCTTAAAGAGCCTCCTCGGCTCAATTCGCTTCGCCCAAGGTGCAGCGGCTCACCATAAGCTACTGAGCCCCGCCTAGCTACCGCCACGACAAGGCCTGAACCATGGTTCAAACGCCCTATGTTCCCCACATACGGCGTCTAACAGAGCTATCACTAAACCTAGTTATCAAGACATTCAAATAGTTTAAAGTGCAACATCAAAATGTACAATTTTTGGATACCTTTATAATACTGCAAGCTATTGTGTGTCTCCTTAATCGTAACCGTTACTCGTTCGTCCATTACCTCGCTGGTTCATAGACAATACTTCATTTAAACTGTTTATTACAAACTTTCGTTATGCTCACAAATTTCAATTACAAAAGATGTAAGGTCACAGCCGCCAGCACAACATTGCATAAGGTCTATTATTTATTTCACTATTTCTGTTTGTATATAGTAGTATTGTATGTGGTTTAACATGTCAAATGTCTTTACCGGTAATGAATCACGAGGGATACTCCAGTGTGCGTGGTCTGCGTGGGTACTGGCTACTGTCATATTTATTTCTTTTTTTTCTTTTGCGGGATGGCTAGCCATCGTTCCCACCGCTGCTACTGTATATACTGTATACAGGATCGACAACGCCTACCAAACGACCTTTTGATACGATCTTAGCCTCTTAAATCTTAGGCATAACAAAACTGTTTTCGGACAGGAACGAATTTAGTCAGAAGAATTCAGGAGTAGTAGATAATATTACAATATACTTACTATATACTCAGCTATTTGAAATTTAGGCTGTACCTTAATTATCGCCCCAAGATAGGGGGAAGAACGTGAAGAAGTTTCCTGGATCTGACCTAATTAGTGGTAGTTCCAGGTCGAAACAGTGAGTGATAGTCACCATGCTCTTCTAACTTATTTTGTCTATTACAACAAAAGTGAAACAAATGTGTAGGTATTCTACAGACTTGTTCCGATTTTGTACCAAAATAATATACATAATAAAGAGTTAAATGTGTGTAAGTATGGATTTTTGAGATAATCTTCGAAACCAATTATCCGATAATAAAAAATCTTTTACCATTATATTGCTACGTTATTACACAGGCAATAAAAGTAATAATCAGTCCGGATACCGCTGTAAATAAGCTAAAGGCTCATACGCACTAAGCGGCTAGCCGTGCGGTTGACCGTAGGGTGCGGTTTCAAATGCGGCCAACCTTGTTGCGAGCAGCCACACTTACAACTGCAACTAGCGGTTGAAGAACCGTTGCGGTTAGCGGTTATATTGGACCATTTCAAAGATGGACGTGGAAGAAGTTACAGCTATTTACTACACATAGGTACATACGTTACGTAAAGAAGAAAATCAAAGAAAGAAGTAGTGGATCAGAAGTGTACTACAAAGAAAACAGAAAATTATAGACTTAGTGTAGCTAGACGTCACATTGAATGTACTTTTGGGATACTTTCGAATAAATGGCGCATTTTTCACAGACCTATTAATGTTAATATCGATTTAGTGAATTATATTATTACGTCTGCTTGCATTCTACACAACTTTGTAAGACACAGAGATGGATATTCTTATAAAGGCTCATTAAGTAATCCACTAACTGAAACTATTGCTCGAGATAACGTGCGAAGAAACAATAGAACTGCTTTCGGATATCGACATTTATTTACAGACTATGTATTAGTATGTATTTATGCTTAAAGGGAGTGAAAGTAAAAGTGATTTTAATAATAGCGTAGGATATTTTACTCCTCTTTTGTCAATTTCATACACAACATCATGATGAACATGCACCAACTCTTCCCATGTTGTTTGTTTTAAAATGTTTTCGAATATTCTGAAAATTTGGTGTTTCAAATGGCTGGCCGACTTTGGATTTCGATGATAAATTTTTCAATATTGAATTCCATTTTTACGTATTGTATTTTTCATTATATCTATTTAGCATACCATATGTACACAATGACCCTCAAAGGCGGGTAGCCGCAAACTAAGCCGCATGGTGCGAAATGTGTATAGGAACCGACCCGCTGCCGGCTAGCCGTCATACAGCCCTCAGAGCGATCCCAGTGGTTTGCGGGTAGCCACATCGTAGTGCGCATAGAATTAATATAATACGTATTCTTTGCGGTTAACTGGACGGCTGCCGCATTGCGGGTTGCCGCTTTGTACGTATGAGACCTAAGACTAAGATAGAGCGGACATAGCAACAGCTAAATATAAATATAGTTTTAGTTTAGTTATCCCTGATTTAGTAATAGGAAAGTTAGAGCACTTTCTATCAGAGGACTTCAATGATTTCCAAAACCTTACACTTAAAATGAATATGTAAGTTCATTAGGAGACATACGAGCTAGACAATGGCTCAAAATAGACAGCCTATTGACCTAGCGCGTAATTGGTTTTAATTTGGAGATTTGGACCCATCGAGCGTTTCATAATGAGAAGGTTAAATATATTTAACAGATAAAACTGTTAGGAAACCGAACTGGCGTACGGTAGGCGTAACAAGTATGACCTTCGAGGTTATTGATAAAAACATTAGGTGAAAATATGTGACCATAATTTTTTTGGAAAATGAAATAGGTTGTGAGAAAGATTTGTGTTCAATGATGCCGTCTTCTACTCTGACGGGTGTACTCTCATTTTTTAACCTAACATAAATTGCACTTTGTTTCGGATACCAATACATCGAGACAATATAATATTGTCTGCAGGCAGTATATTATTTCCATACACAAGAAGAGGCCCAAGTGGACTGAAAGAGTTATAAGCTCTTTAATTGTATCCACCTGTTAACTTATCTTCGCTAAATCTAACACTATTGGGATCTTATGAACGCATTTGATTACCAGAGATTAGGTTATTATCTTCTAACTATTAACTTTGTATTTTGAATTACTCTGTAATAGAGGAGCAATTGTAAATGCAATAACTCAAGACGAGACTAGTTGCGACCGAATAAGACCAAATAATCGCAAGTTCAGTGGTAACATTAGTGGACCAGGGAAGAAATAAAAATACACAAACAAACCTGCAGTTTATTTTAGTATAGAAGTATGGAAGACTGCTCCAATGACAAGAGCAAGGCTAAATATAGTAATATATGGAGAGAGGGGATTTTTTTCTTAAGTTCATTTCCATTTTCCATTCCTAATACCTGCAGCTCAATTTTTTGACTTCTGTTGTCCTGCGAGACGTATCCTTCGCCGGCGACACATACATACAGCGACGTACACATATATACATACAGCGCGTGTTACACGTGTAATATTACAAATAGCACAACCTACGTCGACCGCCGTACGCGGCCTTACTCTATCGTTTGTATGATAATGAAGTCTTATTTAAACTTACCCGGCGCCGTACGACGTGCCACAAGGTCTGAGGCCAGATTGCTGTGTCAATATTAACAACCAATATGTTTACGCTAAACAATAGATTGCCGAAGCGAAAAGCTATTAGTTCTTCGTTTTCTATTGATGGCTCAATAGATACACCCTGTATCATTTGTTTTTGTTCGGGTACTTACAAAGTACTTATTGAACGTCAATTTGATCAACTGTTAAAGGCCACCAAAAGAGTCCCCTGAGAGGAACCGGCGAAACTCATCCAGTACAGAGATATCACAGTCATCATACAAATTGTCTACACTTTGCAGGATTTGATCCCACGACCGCGACCGTAATTAACCAATACCAGCTTCGTCGAATGCTGATAGCATATCACAGTAAATAATAAATATAACCAATCCACTTCATAGTCAACGTCGCCCATGAACGTCAACTATTTCGCCTCGGACTAGTCCAAACAACACTTTTTTATATGAACCGTCATCTACTTTACCGATAAAGCATTGGGGCCATTAGGCCGTTAGCAAGGATCATTTCTAAAAAAAATACGTTGTGTCCATTTGCGCCGAGAATTGCTCTTAGGCATTCCCAGTCCCCAGACGGGAATGGTAAGGTGAACGCAGTTCTACCCACTAAAACCTGGCGAGTGCGACCAATGCCGCCTTTGGTGAGTTGCCCCGGATCTGTTGAGCAACAGTCCCCCAAGGGAGCACGTCATCTCCACAGAGGGATTGTCCCGAACCACAGAACAACCCCTGCTAACGTCAGCACTGTGCAATGGGGTGAGTTTATTTGTCCCCTCTTCTTATAAGAGGGTTACAAAGAGCAGCTCCCTCGGTTCAATTCAAAGCACGGGTAAGCAAGAGTAACTTTCGGTGCCAGTAGCTACACTGCCTGTTCTGCACTTCTTTTGGAATTCTCTTCCTCTTGCACTGGTAAAATACATTATAAAGTGGGGTATGCCAGACGATTAACATCACCATAATATATAAGTTAAAACTTTTGAGTTCACGTCCGAAAAATACGTTATTGTGTCACAAGCACCAACATAAAGGAACTAGGGCACAATATACGGCCTTGTCAGTATTCCGGGTATATTTTTCCCTGGACATGCGGTAACCCGTGTCAAAATCACGAAAATACACGGTACTGGAATAAATAATACTCCCGGCTCACCCGGGACCAAGTGCGAGCTGTATATCTAAGGCTTTCATACATTACTACCAAAATATCTAGATTGTGCGAAGCAGCTTTGTTCCAGAAAGAATATATTGAAAACCATGCGTCCCGATATCGCCATCGTCATACTAGATTTGTTGTTCCCCAGAAAGGAGAAAAATTCCAGCTTCGAGCACGAGTCTATTATTTAGTAATCTCAGGTTCTCTTTATTTAGACTTTATGCTAATATCGGGTCTATTTTGGGTAAATACGTTTATGTTCATGTTAATATGTTGACCTACCAGAGGATATCCTGCTTGTGCACCAGCTTTGTGGTGTTCCAGAAATAAGAGAAACAACAGTTTAATGTTTTAAACTAACGCGATCACTGTTCATATTTATGAATATTCGGGTGCTTACCGCGTTTATAGTTTTACTAGCAGTGCCCTGCGTTCCAGCCGCTTACTTCTCATTCCCGTGTGAGTACAGGTATAAAAAAGCCTATAAGTTATTCTGATGTATAAGCTGTGTTATTGTAAAGGTTCATTAAAATTCATTGAATAGTTTTTGCGTGAAAGGGTGACAAACATTCGTGTTTATCATATTAGTAAGAATTAGTAGAAATACGATTGAGGTCCCGATATTTCGGAAATGTTTCAATTGTCATGATGAAGGGCAGCGTCCCCGCGATCCCCCTTCATCATAGCGATTTTTTTGACATTTTACCGGTGGGAGGGAAGCGCTGTGCCGCGCTCCCGGCTGCTTGGTACCACCATCTTGCTTATTTCTCCCGTGAAACAGCTTTGCTGTGTTTCGGAGAGAAGGGCAAGACAGGCAGTGTAATTACTGGCACCGAGACTTAACATCTTATGTCTCAGGATAGGCAACACATAAATGAGTTGCCTGGGCTAGTTCCAGGTATACTAGTTTATGTTCATGGGCGACGTCGACCACTAACATCAGGTGGTACGTTTGCCAGTTTGCCTATCCAACTAACATAAAAAAAACTATTAAACGTTCACGCGTTTAATAGTTTTTTTTTTAATTAAATATAATATATTGAATATGTTATGTGTTTGTTCGGCAATAAACGCTATCGGTCATCTCGTTTATGTGGCGATGTTGACTGTAGACCACCAACCAGAGGACTCTGTCTATTCGCCTTTCCAACTGACTTGGTGACGGAGCCTTCTACATTGTCCAATACTGACCTAGAGTTTTATATAGAAAATTGACAACCGTACAGTAATTTTTTTAAGAGGCACGACCGGGGTGATACCTCTCGCTCACATAACACCGACGTCAAGTGACATCTGTGCTGTCACGTTTCATGCGGTTTGTGAGTTTCCGGTGGCCCATTGTGGGGGGGGGGGGATATCGAATAAGTGGGCAATGAATCTGCATAATCTCTGGTTGTGCAGATGTGTATGGGCGTCGTTTTTGTTTTTTTGGTCTGCAGCTGAAATTTGCAGCCCAAACCATAGCTAGGACCGGGGTTGGTTGTAAACCTAGCCGTGTGTGGGGTTCGCACTTGGGCAGTGTCGTTACCCACTTAAACCGCTGCAAGCGCCCTCCGCCGCCTTTTGAGGGTCCCGGACCTTGCAGGCGACACAGAACCCTCGGCGACAGGCTGAGCCTAGCGAGAGGCCAGACTCCTCCTCAAAAAGGGGGACTGCTCGGCCGTTCGTTTTCACGAGACTTTTAGCAGTCCCCGACGACGTCGTGCCTATCTGGACCCAGGTTAACCCCAGCCTCGGCCCGACACGAGCACAGGGGCGTTACTGGAGGCGCATTAAGTAGCGCCTCCGACGCACCCCTGTTCGTCGCCTGCTGGGGGAGGCCTCGTCGGCGGCCTCCTCTCTCATCCGCTCATCGGCCTCCTTCTGGGACATTACTGACTCACAGAAGAAGACCATCGCCGTATGGGCGTCGGTAGTCTAAAGCTTCGACTTCACGTTTGCCCTCCTATGATATATAAATATGGTACCATCTGATGGTAACAGTTCATCGACATCCGTAGACACTGCACCGGAGGGTTTGTAGGTGCATTGCCTTTCCAATATGAATATTCTTGAACGTTTAGTTAGTTAAGAGGTAGTGCCATGCTGCATTGCAGCCGAATTAGGCCGGCTCGACCGGGGTGGTAACACTCACTCATATAATACCGGCGTGAAGTGACAGCTATGTGCAGTTTGTGAGTTTCCCGTGGCCCATTGGGTGGATAGGGAAAAGGAGTGCAACGCATCTGCATAACCTCTGGTTGTGCGGATGTCCATGGGCGTCGGTAGTCACCATAAGGCTCTGACTACTTGTTTGCCTCCTTTGACATAAAAAACGTCCCTAAGTAATATATATATATATATATCAGTTCATAGTAGTCGTGCTTGG
Organism: Helleia helle; assembly: GCA_963853865.1. Taxonomy (NCBI): domain Eukaryota; kingdom Metazoa; phylum Arthropoda; class Insecta; order Lepidoptera; family Lycaenidae; genus Helleia; species Helleia helle. The sequence goes on along the minus strand of OY971432.1, from coordinate 18,273,971 downwards.
AATGCCTGCAAAATCAAAGTCGTGGTGGGAGGATGCATGTTGTCCGATGTCTGCCGGTGAAATTCTGCTGCAGGTCCGTAGTAGGGTGATGATTACCCGGAGCTGGCGCCACTATAGGGTCGTATTATACAAATGGAGCCATAGATGTTAACGGGACCGTCGAGTTGACGTCACCGTCGCACCATTATGTAAATGTCGCTCCGAACTGTTCATAATTACAGCGACGATCTTCAGTTAAACCCCCTCCAATGTACCCCCTTTCCCTTTCCTAGCCTAGGAGTGTCCCGCGACTTTGTCCCACTTTGAAACCTTCACTTATTCGCTATTTCATAGGTTTCAAAGTCGAAAGTAACAATATAGTAAATAATGAATGCGCAGGGACAAAGAATCAGTATCAAAACTGGCGCCAGTCTCAGCAATTCGTAGACGGTGCTCGAGCTCCGTGAACACAGTGAAATACATGGTGGATATTACATTAAAGGCAGTTTTAATTGATTATTAATATATAATAATTTAAATAAATATATACATTTATTGTCAAAAACTAACACTACTAACATACTTATAAGTTCATTTTGTAACTAACACACTAACTATATTATATGGGCACTTCTTTTGCCTGAAATAAACATATTCTATTCTATTCTAAATCTTATTCCAGTCAACGCCTCGCCTGTGAAAATACGTTTCAAGTAATCGTTATTGTACGTATCATTTTGGAGAGAATTCAGCTTTAGTTTTCAGTAATTTTAGCTAATAGTACCAATTTCATCAATATTGGTGAAAATTTTGAATAGATTTTCAATAGACATAAAATTCAAAAAAGCTTTTGTCTAAAATGAATAAGCCTATAGCCTGCCTCAATAATTAGGCTTTGCTCAAACATTTGGTAGATTTTGAGGCTTTGCTCAAACATTTGGTAGATTTTCTTAAACCAACAAACCCACTCTTCAGTTTAATAGTATATTATAGATAAGGGGCTGTTTTAGTAACTTAAAAATTCATAAAAATCCACCCTCCATTATAAAATAAGGCGAACGGACTCCGCCAAATGAGTAAATCTTAAAAATCCACAGAAACGGGGTCGGACATTTTTTCCAGCATCTCTTTGTGGATGTTTTTGCTCCGAATAACTTTTAATTATTCCGGGGAGTTATCAAGTGTAAAGCGAATCCCTTTCAGAATGGGTGACGGTCCCTCAACAAATTAACATTCATTATGGCCGGGCTTTTAGCGAACTTATGTAAAACTGAATATCTGTATAATGTGAGTTGTTTGATCTTATATGAGATAGGAAAACTAACAAACGAACTCAGAAATGGGGCATACCGGCCAATGAACATACTTATGTTTACCAAGGATCCAGCTTATTTGTCCTGACGTGAATACATGACCGACCCATTTTCACACGTCTTAGTTTCAAATTAAGAATGCGTCTTTTTATGGCTTTCTGGCATGTTTCAATTCTACTTACGTGTAAGTGTTGTAAATCCATGTTTGGCTTCCGTAGAAAAGGCATGGTAAGAGGTATGAGTGACTTTTTTTTTCAGTCTCGTGGGTAGATCTCCAGATCTTATCCCAGGTCATTTTTTAATCCTATCCTTGTAGGTATCATACAATAGCAGCAGATCTAGGAGCCAGTCGTGCCAACCTGCAAACAAAAAATAAACAGCATTATAATTCGTCCCTTAAGTTTTCTTAACTGTTGGTTTGCCTACATTATATTTGGAATAATTAAAATAAATTAGAACGGCAAAAACATTTTCCTCAGTAAAAAAACAAATCAATCAATATAGCCGCCTTATAAACGCCACAAGATATGAATTAATTTATCGGAATTGTTATTCCAAGTGAAATTACTTCGGGAACAAATGTTTTGTTCGTGATTTCAATTTTACCAGCGACCTATTTATAAAATATAGATTAATAAGGTTTATTATAAAAGTAAGCCATGTATTTTTTATTAGATACTATATTTTTATTAGACAAATTATATTAGGACATTTAGATATATGTAGATTACTACATTTATCTAAATGTCCCTGTGGTTAAAAGGAATGTGAAATACCGGTATAGTTACTTATTTATATACTAAGGTCTCTTGGACCATTAGAACAAAAAAAAATAATACTATTTAATCTAAATTTGAAACAAATTTACACCTGGTGGGACCTATTTTACCAAACCAAAAATAAGCTATACCTAAATTAGCTATGGGCACTTTCGCATATGTATCTCACTCTAAAGTACAGTTTTTCATGTTCTTTCTCGCTCGTGTTGCCAATCTTGAATCTATACTATGATGTCTATGGTAGGTGCCACCCCTCCCCCTCCCCCGTTCCTCCCCCTATCATCGGGCACTGATTGAATTACAAGTTGCCCGCGTTCTGTTACCGTTCCAATACACGTCGTTATCTCGGAGCTCGGGGCCTGTTAACGTAAAAACAATATTTAATATTGTTCTCGAGTCATTAATTTGACTTTTAATTTGTAGTCAGTTCTGAACAAAAATAATGATTATTGAATTTGATGGCCATTGTTATACTGACTATCTATAAGAATCATCAACGATTTCGTTTCTCGTGATCTAGACATCCTAGTTATTTATTCCAGATCATTTTCGTTTTTAAAACCTTTCATCAATTATTCAATCATTAATCGTCTTGATAATAAACAATAACATCAACAATTATTTCGAGGCCGAACTCAAGTTTGTAAAATAATGTGATATTGTCTTTTTGGTTCACTACCAAAGCATTGATCTCTCTCTAATTTGTAACAAAGTCACTTGTAAAGAAAAACAATGAAAATGTTATCAACAGCCAATAACAACAAACAAACAAATAAATAATAAGTAATACGGAGATAAGAAGAGATTAGAAGATTAATAACGGAGACTAATACAGGCTGACAGGCCTGGGCCCAGCACACCCTCGAGGTGTGTCCGAGATGAGTGGCGCTGCGTCACGATCTGTCCTCAGTCATCGGAGGGGACTTGTCTCTGCGGAGCGTCATCACCGCGATGCTCGGTGACGGCGAGCCCTGGACGGTGATGGTCTCCTTCTGCGAGGCAGTAATATCCCAGAAGGAGGCTGACGAGCGGGTGAGAGAGTAGGAGGAGGACGAACGGGGGTGCGTAAGAGGCGCTACTTAATGCGCCTCCAGTAATGCCCCTGTGTTCGTGTCGGGCTCAGAATGGGAACTTGGGTCTGTATGGCACGACGTCGTGGAGACTGCTTAGTAGCGTTCGGGCAGTCCGCCCCCCCCTACCCTACGAGGAGTAGTCTGGCCTTCGCCGGGGCCAACCTGTCGCTGAAATATTCCTGTCTATTGAAACTGCTGAAATATTATATATATATATATCTACATATCCGGGACCCTCAAAAAGCGGCTGAAGGCGCTCGCAGTGGTTTTAATTAGGGTGGGCACTCCCAGGTGCGAGTCCCACATTGGGTCAGGATCTACCCGAAGATCCTGGCTGCATCCATAAGGATTTCCCTGCGATATAAAAAAAAGGCCTGTGTGTTTTGCGTGAAAAAAAAGGCTGACAGTCATGTGGGAAAATATTACCAAAGACAGGAACGGGCAATTACTTTATGGAACTGGTTGATTGACTTGGAACCCTTAGCTGCCTGGGCTAGTGTACCAGTACGTTGACCATCAGGTGGCATATTCGGTTTGCCTATCCAACTGCCAAAACAAGTGATTTTTACATTCGGTAATAAAACTCAACGATTCGGCAGATGTATGTGATTTGGTATATTATACCTAACTACATAGACATACATACACTTGGGGTCAGACCAGTCAGGAGTCACCCAAGGTGTACCGACACCTGGTCACCACTTTCTAATGACTATTATGATTGATATTATTATGATAATTGAGGAAATGGCGGACCTTGATAGCACCTGCCGTAGACTCTCTCTATGATAAGGGGCCGATGGTATCTAGAGTTCCTTTACGCCGGTCTAGCTAGCTAGATGTCTAGAATTATAACAATGAACCTCATTTGAACCTTTATTTCTGAGCTTGTCTAACAAAACTTATCTAATAACTCCTAAATACAGCTTTGTCCTTATTTCAAGTAAGTAGTATTCCAGTTACCCACCCTATGGGGAACTTTTTTATATTGTTTACTATTAGATAATACCCAAAGAACATCAGAGAACTGTAGAATCCAAGAACTTTTGACACAATCCAAGGCTTCCTAAGATAATATAAGAATATAAAGAAATATCTAGATATCCTATCAACCTCTCTCAATAAAACAATGGGATACCTTTTTTTTTCTTTTGTGCCGGGAAATGCTCTAAGATTCCCGGCCAATTGAATCGAGGGGGCTGCTCTTTGTACCCTTTTTATAAGAAGAAGGGACAAAAGAGGTGGGAGGAAAGCGCTGTGCCGCGCTCCCGGCTGCATGGGTACCACCATCTTGTTTATTTCTCCCGTGAATCAGCTTTGCTGTGTTTCGAAGAGAAGGGCAAGACAGGCAGTGTAATTACTGGCACCGAGACTTAACATCTTATGTCTCAGGATAGGCAACACATAGATGAGTTGCCTGGGCTCGTTCCAGGTATACTAAACTAGTATACCTGGAACGAGCCCAGGAACGAACGAAAACAATAAAGAATTTTGAATTTGAATTTGAATTTGAAAGGCGGCATTGGTGGCACTAGTGTGTTTTAGTGGGTAGAGCTGCATCCACCTTACCATCTTTCGGGCGCAGCGAGTCCCACGTATCCGCCTGGGGAGTCTCCCCCGCTGGATGCCTAAGAACATTTTCCGACGGAAAAGAAAAAAAAGATATAGGTAACACGTGAATGAGTTACCTTGGCTGCTCGCCCCACCATGGCTCAGGCCTTGACGTAGCGGTGGGGCTCAGTAGCCTAAGGTGAGCCCAGCACCTTGAGTGAAGCTAATTGAGCCGAGTGGGCTCTTTGTACCTCAAGAGACAAGAGACAAGAGATCAGGGGGCAAGGACGGGAACCGCGCCACATTGTACTGTCCCGACGTTGAAAGGGGTTGTTCTGTGGTGAGGGACAACCCCTTTATGGAGGTGGCGTCGGTCCTCTGAGGGGCTGACTAGCTGTCGAGGTGCCCTGCTTGCACATTAGATCCGGGACACCTCACCTAAGGCGGCATTGGAGGCACGCGCCTGGTTTTAGTAGATAGAGCTGCGTCCAATTATCAGCTTTCGGGCGCAGTGAGTCCCACGTCTCGGGAGTCCCCCCTCCCCCGCGGGATGCCTTTAAGCTTTTCGGCGGAAAAGAAAAAAAACCGGCCAAGTGCTAGTCGGACACGCGCACGAAGGGTTCCGTACCATTACATAATATACAACATTAGACTCTTTAACGAAAAATATGGTTTATGTTTATGAAATTAAATGTATTTTATATATTTGGGTTAATTGCATGAAAGGTAAATTGTGGTTTACGATTTATGACGTATTAAAAAAAACTACTTACACCACATTTTACCACTTTGGAAGTGTCTCTCGCGCAAACTATTCAGTTTAGAAAAAATGGTATTAGTAACCTCAATATCATTTTTTAAGACCTATCTATAGATACTCGTATGGGTTTGATGATTGACCCCCAAAATTAATTGTTTTTTTTTCTACATTTCACAGAATACATTTACTTACAAAGTTTCAACAGTATAGTTCTTATAGTTACGGAAAAAAGTGACTGTGACATACGGACGGACAGACAGACAGACAGACAGATATGACGAATCTATAAGGGTTCCGTTTTACTACGGAACCCTAAATAGAGATAGGTAACACGTGAATGAGTTACCTTGGCTGCTCCTAAATGAACTAGTTTATGTTCATGGGCGACGGTGACCACGTACCACGTGGCTGTCTGCACGTTTACCTATCCTCATATAGATAGAACAACAGAATGTGCTTTAACTGTACTTTACTTATACAATAATAATATCTATGGACGCTTTTACACCACGTCAATCTGGTCCCCCGGTAAGTATACTATACAAACACTTTTTGTTCCCTGGCGGGATTCGAACCCGCTACGTCCGGCTTGAGCGCCAACGCGCTCATTGAGCCACAGAGGTCGTCAAACAATACTTTTGTGTTCCTAGGCAACAAGAACCATTATCATTACCGACTTTTGTCGTCTCCTTGGATGACAGCACACGTGGGTGAAATAAAACCTACATTTAATTGTAGATGTACTGTTTTCGAAACAGGTTTCTTTATAAATATACGAGTGCACTTTTAGTGTTGGCATGGCATTTATTGTTTGGGAGTAAATAGTTTTTAAATGTATTCTTACATTTATTTATGAGATGCAAATATTTATTTTAGTTAGTTTAGGCTTAGACCTGCCTGAAGCAAACGAGAGGATAGGTTAGTTAATAATAACATTACTTGTAGAAAAATATTGGTTGTCTGTAAAGTTGGTTTACGGACGATAGTCTTACGTGATAACGTCATAAAGAAACATTGATGACAAATTAATTACCTTTTTTGCCGCTGCTTTGAGAAAAACACACTGTCAATGATGACTTATCTATAGCAGCAGATACTTGCAGCAGAAGCAATTATATAAATTCCGCAAAAAGACGTTTTATTGCCGAATGAAATTAGCGTTAGTGTAAGTATGTAGTTGTACATGTTATAATAGCTCCGGTGGGAAATCGGGCGGTTCCGAACCCGGAAGACCTCAGATCGAGTCTCCAGTTTGAGTTTTTTTGAAGTTTTCTTCCACCTTGCGCAGATCCTGACATAAGGGCGCACACGAGCACCCTTATGTATACAGGTTGCCTTTAGCGGAGTAGGAGGAGAGCGCCATGCCCTGCCTCTAGAGGAAACAGCCGCATGGCACGCCGTCGTGGCCCACGGAAGTCCATAGTACCCGCGTCGAGCCAGACGATGAGGAGAACACCGCTGAAGTTTAGTGGTATAGTCTGTGTCCACCTTAGCATCTTCTCGGGCGCAGAGAGTCCCACATAGCCCCCTGGTCCGGTGATATGCCGAATCGCATTCCCCAGCGATAAAAATTTGTAGTTTTAAGTTACAAAGTCGGTACCTAGAGTGAAGAGCCGTAAGTGTAATACTTCCGAATATAATCGAGATAGCATCACCCACTCCACCGGTGGTATTTAACGAGTTGGTGAGGAACACCCACCAGTCGGAACACCCACCACTCGCAGCGACACTTACAAAATAATCAAACAGTTCTAATGACAGCTGGTGGTCCGCAGGATGTCGGTGCTGCCAAGTTCCAAACATTTTCCCCGAAATCAGGGAAAATATTGTTAGGAATTATCGCTCATTTAGGATACACACACACTTGTTTTTAATGTTAGATCGAATTTAACTTGTTGCAATAAAAATAATTTTCAAATATTTTATAGCGGTATATTATAAAGATAGAGAGAAATATATTTTTTACATTACGTCTCGGATACTTTACAAAAACCATGGTTACGAAAATACAGTTGTCAGGTGTTCTAATTTCGAAAAGTTATTATCATCAGCATCAGTCTCTATCCGTCCACTGCTGAACAAAGGCCTTCCTCAATGTATGCCAAGATAGCCAATCACTCGCCAAGTGGTAGATGGCCACCGCACGAATATCCTCTTCCCACCTGGTTAATGACCGACAAACACGGGTCTTGGCTACCATAGGACAGGGGGTGCTGTCGCTGAGGAGCTCCTGTTGCCTGCTGATCCGGGACCTCAAAAAGCGGCTAAAGGCGCGCCATTACATAGATTCATGAACCTGGCTACATGCATAAAGCATTTCTGTAAGAATCCCTGGGCTACGGATCGCTAAAGTTATTATAAATTTAAAATTACTATAAAATAGTAATTGTAAAATTAGTAAGTATAAATAACTTTAAAACCTTAACATTAACAATAATTTAACCGATCAACTTCAAAAGAGAGGACCCGCAATAAAATCACACAGGCTATTCAGTGGCGCGGATTTCTACGACGGACTGCATAGTGCCTTAGGATGACACTTAAATAATTCATAAATATAACCTATTTTGTATAACTGGTCAAACACAGAAAGGACGCAGGTTCAAAACCAGCCAAGAGAAAATACATTAGCACACCCGATGTGTTAAAGTTATTAACCGACTTCAAAAAGGAGGAGGTTCTCAATTCGTGGGAATCTTTTTTTGTAATCGTCATCAGATACATTAATCGCCTGACTAGTGTCGTCAGGACACCCGTTTTTATCTTTAACAAATATTTTTCGTCATAATTTCGTCCTCAACCTGGCAACCCGTCTCGAAATAGCGAGAAAGCTGTTTGGTAGTCCAACATTTGTCGCTGTAAGTTTTTATGGCTCGTAAACCGTGTCTATCGCCGAGCCAGCGGATGTGACGCCCCAACTGGTCGCTAAAACTTATTGGCCCATTAATGGACATTGTTGTTCCGAGAGAAAATTATATATACTGAGTGATAAAGATTTGTAAGGGGAAGAGCCATACTTTACAGCCGGGGTGGTACCTCTCGCTCACATAACACCGGCGTCAAGTGACATCTATACTGTCGCGTTTCGTGTGGTTTGTGAGTTTCCAGTGGCCCATTGGGGGGATAAGGAGAGCAACGCATCTGCTTCAATTTTGGTTGCGCAGACAGTCTATGGGCGTCGTTAGTCACCAAAGCTCCGACTGCTCGGTTGCCTCCTTGTGACATAAAAAAGCAAATTAGCTCAAGACTAAGCATGACTATGATATGCCATGACGCGGTTTAAGGTAGTCCATTTTTCCTGTCATGTCAGAGCCAGATGACCCGTCCCTGCATCTTCTACTGATTGTAATTGGAACAATGGCATAAACCTTAAAAGATAATGGCAAGTTTTTGCTGATAATTGCACTACATAATATGCTCTTTTTCTCACAGAGAACTGAATATGTCCTTGCATCTTCACTGATTCAAATAGGCAAGAGAAGCCTTGACACACAAAGGCGGGCCTTTCCCGATAAACGGCATTTTGAATTCTGTTTTATTTAGAAACTAAGCCGATTTAAGTTTTGAAAAAAATATATGTTGTATTTAACGCTACTTCGTCATAATATTTCGGTCGTTCGATACACGATTACTTATATTTTGCTGCATTAAAAAAAATTGCAAAGATAGGTCAAAATGGAGATGAAAAACCCATTTTATTTGAGTTATATCAGGTTCTGACAATAAAACTTATACCTTTCTAGCGGCCCGGTACATGCTTCGCTACGTATAAAGTGAAATAAAAAAAAATTGGAACATCAAATTAATTTATTCAAACAAAAAAATATATTATTAATTGCTAGTTATTTTAAAACTTAATGTTGTACTGTCAACTCTGAAAAAAGTTTCAATATGACCCCAACTGAAAAAGTTTCAATTTGACAGCGAAATCTCCATTAATTTATTGAATTAAAAAAATGTGGTAAATGAAGAACCGCTGGACCGATTTTGTGCAAACTTCACATAAACCATCTACTAAATAGTCCGAACAAAGCCTAAACATTTGGTTGGGATTGGTGAGCCCGTTCTTGAGTTATAAAATTACAACGAAAAGTGGCATTGATTTTTATATATAAAGATTAAACCTTGTAGAAAATGTCGTCGTTGTCGGTCGTCATAAATTACTTTATTATAAATCCCTCCCTTCAATTAAATAAATATGTGGTTTCACTCGCTGCCAAAGCGCTCGACGCGGTTTCGAGCTCCATACTAAATTCAGTTCTCGGACAGCCCCGCCTTAAGGAGTCAGTAATTACACTGCCCTTCGTTCACAAATATTTTACAGTAGAAATAAGCAGGGTATCGCAGACGAGCGGCACAGCACATCTTTCCCGCCATAATCTATCATTATCACTAGGATTTGGAAATTTCTTTTAGTATTTGGTACCCCAACTATAATTGGTCCGACAGGATATTTTTTAAAGGAAGTTAGTTTAGTTTTAAAGGAAAGACCTTTATTTTAGAGCGAGTGAAACCGCGGGAACGCTAATATATAAACTCTTCAAGGCACCCCATGCTGTACAGTATCCCTGTTTATTTTCTCAGTTCCCGAGTGTCTGGGAACTCGTCCGGGTGGTATCAATAAAGTGTGTGTTCTCAACTATGTTTACGTGTTGCGTTAGGAACAATAAACTTCGGTCACCCATCTCTTTGTGGCCTGTTCTGACCCCGATCTTCGGTATTTTTTTAACAATAAGAAATAGCGTTTGAAGTAACGTTGGAATCTATAAAATTCTTTTTATCAGATTGTTTCTCGAATGCCAAAACGTTCTGGCGCTTTGCCAAAAATTCGGGTCATTTCGTACTATTGACACGTGGAATTTGCTCTAAATTCACTCGTATAGCCACCTGATTGGAAGTGCTCAACGTAAATGTAAAAATATCTATTTTGCAAAGATATAAGCGTAGATAACTAAATCCTAAATATGGACAATTTCCGTCTACTTATAGATAATTTAGCATAATTTAAATTGCGTTCATGTTACCGTGCTACCGACAGATATTTGGCATAAGTTTCTATTTTGGCGTGCAAATCAAAATTATATAAAGTATATTTTAAGATCAACAGCAAAAGTTCTGTCAAGTGTAGGTTTATGATTTGCGGACCCATGCCCCGTAGAAGGGACACGCTTCGTGCAGCACCTCGCTCCCTTTTCCCGGAAAACAGTTTAGCTGTTCCTAAAGACGTCAAATCACTATTAATTATTAACCTGCTCCTCATATCTCAGCATGGCCAGTAATAGCTATCTAGGTTACAACACGGAGATCTGTAAACTCGTTTGTTAAGGTACGTTGATCACTTCCCATCAGACTATCGGCGACACAATGAAACGTTCATATTTTTGTCACTACTTAGTTGCAAAGATAAAAACGCACGAGTATACATACACGTAACGGCCGCGTGACGCGTCACATGTCACAAGTTTGTTCGTCACCAAACAATACGATTGTCTCGATAATCGTCGCCTAACATGTTCATGGAATGGATCGAAAGATGGTATCGGTGCCAGTAATTACACTGTCTGTCCAGCTCTTTCTCCGAAACACAGCAAAGCTCTTTCACGGGAGAGACAAGGAGGATGGTGGTACCCATGCAGCCGGGAGCGCCGCACTAGCGTATTTCGCAACTGTAACGATTTTTATGGGAATCTATACTAATAATATAAAGCTAAAGAGTTTGTTTGTTTGTTTGAACGCGCTAATCTCAGGAACTACTGGTCCGATTTGAAAAAATCTTTCAGTGTTATATAGTCCGTTTATCGAGGAAGGCTTATAGGCTATATAACATGACGCTGTGACTAACGGTAGTTAAGTTGAGAGTTTCTTCTTATATCTTAACATAGCCACTTACAGATTTTAGTGGATAGAAGCAACATCTTTGGGATATCTTAATGAAAATAAACTACAAAAACGCTGATCCAAGATAGAAGAATAATACCATTTAGCGATCACCAACTTACATTCGCAGTCGGATGATTAATCATTTTTTTATGTCATAGGGAGGCGCAACCGAGCGGTCGAAGCCTTATGGTGACTACCGACGCCTATAGACATCCGCACAACCAAAAGTTATGCAGATGCGTTGCCCTCCTTTTCCCTATCCCCCAATGGGCATATGATCACAAACCGCACGAAACGCGACAGCGTAACTGTCACTTGACGGCGGTGTTATGAAACATGTACAATATGCTAAAATAAAATAATAATTTAATACATTATTAAAATGAATCAGTCCTCCCGTGACCATGGTTGCTGTAAAGTATCCCAAACGTCGAGCTTGTAAAATCTCAATAAACCGCGATAAAATCCGTCAAAATTGTTTCATAAAAATGAGTTTGAATTGAGAATTTGAGTTTGAATTATAATGAAATTCACGTTAACATTAGAAAGCAATGTAATAGTTAGTTCGGAGCCGTTAGCTCGACTCGCACTTGACTGGACCAGAACAAACGTATCCAATGATCTGACTCAATCTAGTTACAAGTGCTACAATGACGGCTTTGTACCGCCGATCATCACCGTACAGCTAGTCCAGTGATAGGCTCATTACTTCAGATATCAGCAATTAGATCTATGAATTACTCTACTTATATGGATAAACTAATTTTGCTCGCAGTATTGTCTATGTTTATGAGTACGTATTAGGTGAAGATATGCGACAACTATGTATAAAATTTATTTTATCTTATCATAATGTAATTAAAACTTAAATCTTTTGTACGAGGTGGTGCCATGCTGCTTTGCAGCCGAATCGAGACGGCACGACCGGGTATGTATGTTATGTGAGCGAGAGGTACTTACCACTCTCGCTCACATAATACCGGCGTCAAGTGACAGCTATGATGGCACGTTTCGTGCAGTTTGTGAGTTTCCAGTGGCCCATTGGGGGGATAGGGAAAAGAAGGGAAACGCATCTGCAACTTTTGGTCATGCGGATGTCTATGGGCGTTGGTAGGCATAAGGGACAATAAGGCTCTGACCGCTCGGTTGCCTCCTTATAGTGATAATAATAATATCTATGGACGCTTTTACACCGTGACAATCTGGTCCCGTGGTTAGTTCTTGAAAAACTTGTGTTACGGGTACCAGACAACGGAAATATATTTAATACTTTTATACTATACATATATTTAAGATTTTTATTATATAATACACAATCATGACCCAGAAACACAGAAAACTTTTTGTTCCCCGGCTGGATTCAAACCCGCTACCTCCGGCTTGAGCGCGAATGCGCTAACCATTGAGCCACAGAAGTCCTTAATAATTTATGACATAAAAAATGTATATTATTATTAGCTCATAACCAATCTTAAGAGACTCATATTCATTAAAAAAGATTTATTGGTCTGCTCTAAGATCAAAAAGAAATTGTGTGTAAGCTGCGACAAGGGCATGGAAAAATTTGTTACTCGGTGACAAAAAAGCTGCTACACCAAGTTTGATGCGATTTTGTTGCCAACATTAGATATTAATAAGGTTTTTAATTAGTAAGGTGGTCATCATCGTCATCCCTCTGTTCGTGATGTGTTGTATTGAACGCGCGTTATTGTTAATAGTACATGTATGTCTGTATGTATGTATGTATGTGTACGAGCTAATATTAAACAGCGGTGTAGACTGTTCACTAGTCATTACAGAACACGTGCGGCCTTGTACACAATGTTGGCCACGTGGCGGTTTGGGTCAGCGGCTCTCAAATGGTGGCTCACTAATTATTATTTAGGAGTAATTTAAAAATAACTCTGAACATATAAAATAATTCGGTTATAACATTTTAGTTTTATACCATTCTATCTCTTTTAGCTGTCGTTATATTATCGTTATACTATTTGTTTGCTATAATCTATACTTTAATAATATAAAGCTGAAGAGTTTGTTTGTTTGACCGCGCTAATCTCAGGAACTACTGGTCAGATTTGAAAAATTCTTTCAGTGTTAGATAGCCCATTTTTCGAAGACCGCTATGTAACATCACGCTGTGAATATTAGTACCTAGTTAAGTTAAGTAAGTTAACGCGGGCGAAGTTGCGTACTACCCCTAGTGTGAACATAATTTAATGTGTAGCATTTTTTTTTGTTTAGCTGGAGAATGCGTTTAGGCATACCACCGGGTCCGGAGGGCCCGTGGGTTATGTGGGACTCTCTGCGCCCGAGAAGATGGTTAGGTGTACGCATACTCTACCCACTAAACCCCAGCGGTGTTCTCCTTGTCATCTGGGTGATCGGTGGCCGGTGCTAGAGCTGTGGACGTCCGCACCGGGTGAGAACGGTGTGCCATCTGGCACTCTTCTCTGGAAGCGAGGGCTGACGTCCTCCTTGTCTGCTTAAGGCACACTGGACATAATAGGGTGCCCTAGAGCTCGGACATACCGCACGCGCGGCGGATCCCCCGATCGGCCACGCACAGGTCCTTCACGGCGGTGCGACCACCTGTCGCCGCCGTGTTCTCCTGCGGGAAGAGGCACCAGTGCGGCCCCTCTCCCGCTACGCCTCCTCCTTCTGTGACATCACGTCCTCGCAGAAGGAAATGTTTAGCATGTATCTTATCTCATATTAGAGCTCATAGTTAATAACAATCTGGAACGAAAAATGGAATAAAATGTGAACTACGCGCGAGATAGCATGACTGCGCTATACCGATTGCGTCACGGCATTCGATTTGGTTTTACTGCTAATGAAGGTTCCACATCAAAACTTTTTTCAAAAATAAATAAGTAGCATAAAACCTTCTTCAAGTATGTTTATTGTAAAATATCTTAACTTATCAGATATCCTCCTGTGTCATATATTATAACTTAATCGTCATACAAAGTTTGAGAGCAGCTGTGTGCGGTATTCTCTCGTTAGAACAATACATTAGCCCTTTACAAAGTCACCACAAACTGTTGCACAATGTCCTTCACCTCTTGTTCCATCACAACACGGTTTTGCCCAACATTTGCCCAGTAGTGGGGAGCAGAGTTAGCCTGATGGAAAGTGACCGAAACTCCATATACACATAACCACCACCACCCGTGTTTAAGGTAATTTTCCGGCTTTTGAGAAATTTCTTTTCTCAATTTAAAGACATTCTCAAAAACCACTTTTATATTTGAAAGTCAACGCGTCTACAGTGTAGCGGGTGACTGTGGCTAATCACTAGCCATCAGGTGAACTGAGAAGCAGATGATTAATTTGCTCCCCCATTACTGGTTATCCTTTATTGTATTAAAAACCCTATTCCAAAACCCTCTGGGGCCAGTGAGCGATATAGTCTTCTCTCTATTCCGTGGGATAAGCCTTGTGGTATTTTTCCACACGTGGGCGTGGGCTGGTGACACGAGGTGCGTCTGCGCAGCCCACGCGACACGTGTACTATTGTCTACAAAAGTTCGCACAAAAAACATATTTTTGTGGTATATTTTCACATTCAGCTGCTTTTGAGGGCCCCAGATATGCAGGCAACAGACAGGAATACCTCAGCGACAGGCTGTTCCCGGCGAAGGCCAGAGTACTCCTCGTAAGGAGGACTGCCCGGAAGCTACTAAGCAGCTCCCGCGACGTCGCCTGACTATATCCTAAGCCTGACAAGAACACAGGGGCGTTACTGGAGGCGCATTAAGTAGCGCCTCCTACGCACCCCCGTTCGTCGCTCGCGGGAGGAGGCTTCCGCGTCGGCGGTCTCCTCTCTGACCCGCTCGTCGGCCTCCTTCTGGGACATTACTGCCTCGCAGAAGGAGACCATCGCCGTCCAGGACTCGTCATCACCGAGCATCGCGGTGATGACACTCGGCAGAGACAAGTCCCCTCCGATGACTGATCTCAGACTTTGACGAAGCGCCGCCCATCTCGGGCACACCTCGAGTGTGTTCTGGGCCGAGTCCACCGCCGTGCCATAATCGTGACACACTGTCAACGGCTCCTTGTGGGCCGTCCGGCACAGGTACTCACCAAAGCAACCATGCCCGGTAAGCACCCGTGTCAGACGAAAGGGGTTTGCGCTTACGGCGCATCCACTGCTCGAGAGTTGGACGCAGAGACCTTTAGCCATACGGCTGCTACGCCAGATCCTCCCCCTCCGCATTAACGCCTCTTGCCCTAGTCGGCGAACTCGCAGGATCCCGTCCAGCATAAGGCTCTCACCAAGATACCTACTATCCGGGACATAGGAGTGTGTCTCGGCAGGAACTTCCGCCACGAGGTGTCACCGTCCAGGGCAGTGACTGCCGCCCACGAAACTGTACGGTACCCCCGGATCACTCTTACCGCGATGACCCGCTGCGCGGACCGCAGCCGGGCCTTATTCCTCGCGGTAAGGTGACCCGCCCAGATGGGTGCACCGTACGTCGCCATACTCCGGCAGACTCCGGAGTATAGCTGCCTGCAGGCGGTGCTGGTTCTTCCGAGGTTCGAAAAAATCTATCGAAATAATCGTCATCAATCTGTAAACGACTATAAATCATAGGCGAAGCTCGAAACAGTTAGTACATATTTTTAACACTTTTCGTCGCGTCTATACTAGGCCTGTAATCGAAACTTTACGACTAAATAAATGTATAAAGCTATATACGGAGTTATGAAAACTTTGACTTAATATTGGGCTCCGTAGTCCGTACACACACGGACAGACCCGAATAACCTCATTGGACCAGATGGCCATCGGATATTTACTTCAGTCTATAACCGGTATGATGTAATATAAAAACCATATTTGTGTACTTGTATTCTAGAGAGAAACAAAATGGCTACTAGCAAGTAAAACCGAATGTATACAATGTCGCCATTTTTTTTTGTCATCAGGGGGCAAACGAGCATGCCTCACGGCGCCGACGACCATACACATCCACACAACCTAGGCCACGCAGATGCGCCGCTATCCTTTTCCCATCCCCCCAATGGACCACCGGAGACTCACAAACCGCACAAAACGCGACAATATAGCTGTCACTTGACGCCGGTGTTATGTGAGCGAGAGGTACCACCCCGGTAGTGCTGGCCCAGTTCGGCTACAATGCAGCATGGCACTACCTCTTACAAAAATGAGTTCACCCAAAAGCTGTTGCCTATCCTGAGGTACAAAGACATCACATATTGCCCTTCTGTCCTGAACAGAAGCCACGCAGATGACACAGAAAGGTTGTTTCACAACCGGTCAACAGTACACACCTGTCCATTAAAAGAAATTTAATAGGTATGGAATTGATTCTGTAATCACAAGTTTTCTGTTTTAGACTAAATTAATATCGTAAGGACGTCAAAACTATGGTGATGGTTTATTATATCCAACCCCTCCTCTGCTCGGTCACGGATCTTTGGTACTCTAGTGTCAGGTGGACGGAGTCTGACGAAGGATATACGCTGACCAGATTGATCCATCACTCGGTCAACAATACGAACTGGCGTTACACGTGTGCAGGGCTGCCAACTATTATATTGAATATCTTAAGTACTTTTTAAATAGACTAGCTTCTCTTGGGATTACAGGGATAAATTATAGCAATTATGTTATTCTGATGTATAAGCTATATTAATGTAAAGTTTCATCAAAATGCATTCATTAGTTTTTGCGTGAAAGAGTAACAAACATACATCCATACATTCTAACAAACTTTAGCGATTCTAATATTAGTAGGATGAACATAGCAATTCTTTTATAGATAGATAATAGCATTAAGAAGATCCCTTTGATACGAGGGTATCGACCGTCTTATCGTTTATTGTAATTATTTAATTCGACATTCGAGCTCTCAACCATGTCATAGATTTTTTCATCGTCGTGCTCTGTCTTTTTTTTCTTTTCAGCCGGAAAATGCTCTAAGACATCTCGTGGGGCAGGGGGGACTCCCCAGGCGGGTATGTGGAACTCGCTGCGCTCGAAAGATGGTTAGGTGGACGCAGCACTACCCACTAAAACCCGGCGAGTGCCACCAACGCCGCCTTTGGTGTGGTACCCCGGATCTGTTGAGTAAACAGGGCACCTCGACGGACGGACAAGGCTTGAACCATGGTGAGGTCTTGTGCAGAAAATTATTTAATAATTTCATGATAGGTTAAAAAGAATCACGTACCTACATAACTAAGCTAAAGATCAGATGCCAGAAATTCCCACTGCAGCATTCAGATTCCAGACATAATTTATGTTACGAGAACCAGATGGTTTGCTTTATACAAGAGTTGTAAGTGATATAGCAATACTCATAGACATCTACCATTTTGGGACACTACCTCATTTGTGTATACTCTTTCCTTGAAAGTCCAAAACTAGCCAACCCTGGCTGCTCAATCAATTCATTCATGGGTATTTCCTCCATTATTTCTTAGGGCAGCCCTACCGTAGCGTTTGATCTGTGTGTTTATCCCCGGTATACTGGGGCCATCTGCTCGGCACCGTAAGTGGGACATTCGGGCGGCGAGCGGGAAACTGCTCTATTGGGGGAAATTCTTTGCCTATTTTTGTTTTAGCTTAGTGGTGCTGCGTCCTGAGTGGGCTAGTCGCTTGACTATATTTCATTATCAATACTCGATAATTTGGCATAACCATAATGTACATGGTAGTAGATTTGATATAATAATTGATATTATCAATTTTATATCGGGCATGAAATTTAGGGTTACGCATACATTTCTTCAAACTATATTTATTACTAGATATCGACAAACCAGCAGACATTTTCAATCAAATCAAATCAATTTTTTTTATAATTCAAAATAGTACTAATACAGTATTTTTTGAACGACAATTGAATCTACCACCGATTATGATAAGTTATACGTATTTATCTCATTTTTATTATAAACCTGGATCGATTCAAAGTCTACACTTTCCTCTAATAAGCCATTATAATCCCATTTAATCATTTACGTCAATCATTATATTTAATTTTTTTATGAAAGTTTTTATTATAGAACGATCATAATCTGTTTCGGTCGAGGTCGTCCGACGAAGCGGGTGTCTATCGATGTCGATAATCACTTGCCACCAGGAAACTTTTAGTTTTCCCCCTCCTTAATATAAAAAAGAAAAGCACATAATATGAACACAAACCCTTGATAAAGAAACAGAAAAGGAAGACTGAAAACTGTAATCCAGCTTTCAAACGATCGTTTATGAACAGTGTAAACGAAGCATCGCAAGGTAAAAAGGGATGATTGCAAAAGTTTTCCTTGTCTTGTGAATTCGCCCTGTATTTTGGCTAAGTAATTTATATACCCCCATCCCACTCTACCGGGGAGGGGCGGACCTTAAATTATAAACGAAACTTGTATTTAGTAGAGTCCGCTTGCCTTCACAAAGACCTTTGTGTCTGGACCTAACGGTCCAAGGGGGTTTGGTATCCATTGTTTGTAACCAATAATGATTACTTGGTTTGTAAGAAATAAGTTTAACAAAAAATTAATCAAATTAACAAATGCGTTTTAATTCCTTTTATGCTTACTATAATATTTAATTATTTGTAGAGTGAATAAAAAGACGACACATTTTTGGTATCGGTAAGAATCCTTTTTTATCTTTTATGCCGGGAAATGCTCTAAGACATCCCGCTAGGGAGTGGACGAATTCCCAGGCGGGCATGTGGGTCTCGCTGCGCCCGAAAGATAATAAAGTGGACGCAGCTCTACCCACTAAAACCCGGCGAGTGCTACCAATGCCGCCTTTGGTGAAGTGCCCCGGAACTATTGAGCAAATAGGACACCTCGAAGGCTAGTCAATCCCTCAGGGAACCGACACCACCTCCACAGAGGAATCGTTCCGCACCACAGAATAACCCCTCCCAACGTCTGGACAGTGCAATGGGGTGAGGTTCTCATCCTCGCCCCTTGTCCCCCCTGCTCTTTTATCACTTCTTATTATAAGAGGGCTACACAGAGCAGCTCCCTCGGTTCAATTTGCTTCGCCCAAGGTGCTGGGTTCACCTTAGGCTACTGAGCCCCACCGCCACGACAAGGCTTGAACCTTGGTTTGGATCGGTTTCCTTCGCCTCCTCGCCTTATTTCGACAAAACTTTTAGGATAACATAATAGCCCAATCATTTAATGTTAATTATCATAGGTATTTATTTAGGCAAGTTATTTTCAATTCACGAACGACCTCGCGGGGAGTGCTAGTACAAAATTGATTATATTTTGATTGATCTCGCATCAAAAGTTAATTGAAATATTGTTAGGTATGATATAAACTGTAACATCAGTTAACGATCATATAGATGCTGTGATATTTTAATATTAATTGAAGAAGCGGCAGATAATAATAATATCTATGGACGCTTTTTACACAACGTCAATCTGGTCCCGTGGTAAGTTCTCGAAGAACTTGTTTTTTTATGTTAGTTGGATAGGCAAACTGGCAAACGTGCCACCTGATGGTAAGTGGTCGACGTCGCCCATGAACATAAACTAGTATACCTGGAACGAGCCCCAGGCAACTCATTTATGTGTTGCCTATCCTGAGACATAAGATGTTAAGTCTCGGTGCCAGTTTACACTGCCTGTCTTGCCCTTCTCTCCGAAACACAGCAAAGCTGTTTGACGCGAGAAACAAGCAAGATGGTGGTACCCATGCAGCTGGGAGCGCGGCACAGTATTTCCCTCCCACCGGAAAACCGTACTTGTGTTACGGGTAACAGACAATGGAAATGTATTAACGCTTTTCTAGGTACTATAACATATATTTAAGATTTTTATTATATAATACACATCCATGACCCAGGAACACAGATTTTTTTGTTACCTGGCGGGATTCGAACCTGCTACCTCCGGCTTGAGCGCCAACGCGCTAAACATTGAGTAGACAACGCCGAAGTTTCGAGTTCCGCGAATTACAATTAGAAAACATTGTAACAATAGTGTATTATTGTAGTAGTTGTTGGTGTACATTGTAGAAACTTTAGCCATAGACCTCTCTTAATGAACGCCAAGACGATCGAATGTGCTCGGACCGGCCACTCCATCCCGTCCACTTGAAGGTCAACATATAACAACATAGCGTTTATTTGGACGCGCTAATCTCAGGAACTACTGGTCCGATTGGAAAAAATATTTCAGTGTTAGACAGCGCATTTGTCGAGGAAGGCTATAGGCTATATAACATTACGCTGTGACTAATAGGAGTTAAGTAAGTTGCGCGGGCAAAGCTGCGTGCAAGTGCTAATTCTATAATAAAAGGAACTGGGCCTGTAGACAAAGTGACATCGCTTTGTAGCCGAAATTCGTCATCGTCTTTGAGATAACGATAATAATTTTCTAGCTAATGATCAATCAAGGATCGTGACAGTGCAACGACAACAACTGTCAAGTGTCAACAAAGTTCGACAAAAAGTGTCAAATCGGACCAAAAAATTTAAATTAATATCTATGTAAATAGACCTCATACACACTATAACTCATAAAAATTGTGAAAATGTTGCCCACCATGGCCCACGCCCACGGATAACAAATCAATATCAATAATAAAATAACATAAGTTTGACATAGGTGTTCGATAACCAATTGACAGTTTATGATTTTGTTACGAATTTTAACATTGTCTACCAACTTGCGATAACGATAACGAGTGACATAATTGACGACGGCTTATGTCAATCCCATACATTTTATTCTTTTCGAACTTCGTTATCGTTTTTTTAATGTTACTTTGTCTAAGGCCTCTGTTGTGACTCCACTAGTTGAACTGTTTAAACGGGATAATTACCATGTATTTCATATCAAAGACGCCGGTGCAAAATAGACACGCGTGCTAAGGATTGCATTGAAGATTATTAGCTTAAGTTTAAGTTTTATATACAAGTTGATACGCTGTGGGACCGAGCTGTGCTCAAATTTCATAATTGTATATCAATGGTAAATACGCTGTTTTGATTTGACAGACCCACCGACAGACGCACATCGGAGTGAGCCTGTAAAAGTTCCGCCTTATCCTAAGACACGGAACCTTTAAATTTCCTTCAATAAAAGGAAAAACGATATTTGGGCTCTATCCCAACCTTGACACGAATCCTGGGGGCTTTCATCAGATATATAAAAGTGAGGGGAAAAGATCCCAGAGGCCCGAAGTCCGAGCAATATCTGAGCCCTGCCGTTGCCGTAAGATAAAGGGATAAGGAAAATGACAAAAAACATGGCTAAGTGTGAGCTGATCGGCCATCTTATTATTGTTTATGGATGATACCCCCTTGGGCATAGGGTGATTCTATCTGGACATTTTAGGATAAGAAAATGTAAATCTTGTTGTTTGAAAAAAATTGTACCACCGAGTTTTTCGGCGGTTATTTGCCAGTGGTAGATGCGATTGCCATGAAAATAAGCTACCTTGTTGGCGCTGTATTATGACATAGAAATATGTGTTTTGTAAAAAATATAAAAGTGCGTGCGTACAAAGTACACATGTCAGAAGTGAGACTTATTTGGCAAACTAATTTTTAAATATCGTTTATATTTATACTAATCTAATGCTTTAAATTTAATAATATTTCCGAGGCTTGCGAGGCGACCATAAACATATAATATACGGTCGTAATAATATTATAAATCTATGGATGCGCTCTCTCTCGATCTTTCTCACTTGGTGCTTGGTCCCTATTCTCACTCCATGGCTATGTGCTCCACGCTACGTTCGCCCTTTTTCACTCTCTCTCAATCGGTCTCAATAACTCTCTCCCTCTTCTTGGACAAAAACGTTGCACATTTTCATGACGTTTCATCCGTAAAAATACCCTCATGCGCGCAAAGAAGTTTCTATATAATTTTACGTACGTAGTTTAGTGACTTCGAGTGTTTACGCCGACCGAGTATTTGACGACCTCTGTGGCTCAGTGGTAAGCGCGTTGGCGCTCAAGCCCGGAGGTTGCGGGTTCGAATCCCGCCAGGGAACAAAAATATTTCCTGTGTTACTGGGTCATGGATGTGTATTAAATATGTGTATTATATAATAAAAATCTTAAATATATGTATAGTATAAAAAGTATTAAATATGTTTCCGTTGCCTGGTACCCGTAACACAAGTTCTTCGAGAACTTACCACGGGACCAGATTGACGTGGTGTGAAAGCGTCCATAGATATTATTACATAGATATTAAATAATATTATAGTCTTATTCTAATAATGTGTTTGACATGACAGTCGTACTAGCACCATAGCTACCCCACCATGGTTCAGGCCTTGACGTGGCGGTGGGGCTCAGTAGCATAGGGTGAGCCCAACACCTTGGGCGAAGCCAATTGAGCCGAGGGGGCTCTTTGTACCCCTCTTATAAGAAGAGGGGACAAAAGAGCAGGGGGCAAGGGGCGAGGACGGGAACCTCACCCCATTGTACAGTCCTGACGTTGGGAGGGGTTGTTCTGTGGTGCGGGACAACCCCTCTGTGGAGGTGGCGTCGGTCCCTTGGGGGACTGACTAGCCGTCGAGGTGCCCTGTTTGCTCATTAGATCCGGGGCACCTCACCAAAGGCGGCATTGGTGGCACTCGCCGGGTAGTGGATAGAGCTGCGTCCACTTACCAGCTTTCGAGCGCAGCGAGTCCCACATACCCGCGTGGGGAGACCTACTCCCGGGATGATTTAATGACTAGCACCTATTTCACTTCCATTAGACAGAACTTCCAGGGCTAGTTATAAGGAAACGCCACTAATTAGCACAAGAACAGTCTTAAAATACTTTTAAATGTGACTTGTGATGTGAAAATGTCAACTTCGTCGTTATCTTTACGATGGTAAGGCAGAAGGCTTCTTGATTACTAAACTGTACTGACACAGCATCTTGACATGACACAACAGAATCACGTAAAAAGTAATCCTCTCTTAATATAAATTCTAAACCAAAAAATAGCGATCTTGCGATTTATAAGGGTAACAAAGTACCATAAAAAAAACTTAAGTTTAGTTTTATCGCTATTATATACTATCAATGGTGAATGGTGTAAGCATGCGACTTGCACCACAGCAGCGAAAGTAAAAAAATAAAATAAAAAATATTTTTATTCAATGTTGTACGTCAAAGTATCTTATTGAACGTCAAATGACTCTACTACCGGTTCCAAAACTAGTCCACTGAGAAGAACCGGCGAAACAAACTCAGTGAAACTAATCTTTTCAATATTTTACAATATAGGTACATAATATGATATAATTATACATAGAAGCCTCGTAGGAAACGCCTTATTCCCAAGGTGGTATTTTCAATAAATTCTTTTATTTTGTATATCACACAAACGTCCTCTAATAGTTCTTTTTTTTTTATTTATTTATTGATAGGATTTGGACGTTTTCTAGGATCCTATTGTAGAAGCGTATACATTGACCTATAAAAGAATTACTGACCTTATGTAGCCTAAAATATGGCAAATACTCTAATACCGTCAAAAATAAGGCCAAATGCTGATTAAATATAAAAATTACTCTAGAAACGTCCAAATTTTATTCCACTGATATATCGCTGTTACCAATCATTAATTTGAAAATCGTCAGAATATTCTAACGACTGCCAATCACAAACAACTATCACAAAAGGGCACAGCTAACCTGCGCGTGCGCACGCACGACTTTGAACCCACTACCCACGTAATACGGTCAAAATTAACTGTTACAGCTAAACCGCACGTTTAACTGTAGCGTTAGAACCGGCGCCTAGAAAGGTCACGGTCATAGAACGCAAACATTTTATCTAACCCCAAACAATTCATGGACGAATTGAAAAATATCTCAAAAGTATATTCATTATTCAGATGTTAATTTAACGTTTATCTTTTGTGAATATAATGTTAAGTGTTAAGTTGTTTGTTACATCTACACTACACATCTACACGTACTAAAACTATTTAAAACGGTATTTACCATGTTTTCACATTTAATTCGCGGAGCTGGTTATATCGACATTAGCGCAAATGCATTGTTCACGACACTAAACTACTTTAAATCGTTCTAATATGTAGTGAAAAAAGCCATGCTAAAGAAAGAATAGTGTTGCATCCCACGAAGGATGAAACTGACGAATGAAGGACGAAGTGTATATTAATGATGAAGATAGGGAGGACACTTGTCCTGTTTACACGAACGCGCGGGTGCCACTATCTTGATTATTCCTACCTTCAAACATCTTTGCCGTGTTTCAGAAAAGAGAGTACAAGCAGTATAATTGGGAACAGGCACCGAAACTTAGCATCTACCGAGGCTATGGTTAACTAATCTTAATGCGCCTCTCTGTGCTCGTGTCGGGCTTCAGGATAGGAACCGGGGCCCAGTGTGACACAACGTCGCGGGGACTCCTTAGTGGCGGCCGGGTAGTCTCCGTGTAAATTAATAAAAATATCGATACTAAAAATTTTAAAAGTGCGTGCGTACAAATTACACATGTCAGAAGTAAAACTTATTTGGCAAACCATTGGCAAACTAATTTTTAAATCTCGTTTATATTTATACTAATCTAAAGCTTTAAATTTCCGAGCTGAAGCTTTAAACTGAGATGAATCATAAACAGTGCAAATCTTTGACTCGTATTATTTTGAGAAAAGGTTGCCCACCAATGTCCCGTGTACTTTCTTCGGCGCCACTCAGCTATTAGAAAGGTTGTAGGACCGGCCGGCGCAGACCCCCAGGCGGTGAGGCAATCCGGTACACGGCACAACTACACAACCACTTTTTACGGCGCCGGGCAACTGTCAAATATTGCTAGCTTGTGGTATGGCATGAAAGATATTACCAAATCTGCTCAACCTGAGCCGAGGGGGCTCTTTGTACCCCTCTTATGAGAAGACGGGACAAAAGAGCAGGGGGCAAGGGGCGAGGACGGGAACCTAACCCCATTGTAAGCTGTCCCGACGTTGGGAGGGGTTATTCTGTGGTGCGGGACAACCCCTCTGTGGAGGTGGCGTCGGTCCCTTACAGGGCTGACTAGCCGCCGATGTGCCCCGTTAGCTTATTAACAGATCCGGGGCATCTCACCAAAGGTGGCACCCTTGCCGGTGGGAACCTCACCCCATTGTACTGTCCCGACGTTGTGAGGGGTTATTCTGTGGTGCGGGACAACCCCTCTGTGGAGGTGGCGTCGGTCCCTTACAGGGCTGACTAGCCGCCGATGTGCCCTGTTAGCTTATTAACAGTTCCGGGGCGTCTCACCAAAGGTGGCACTGGTGGCACTCGCCGGGTTTTGTGGGTAGAGCTGCGTCCACTTACCATATTTTGGGCGCAGCGAGTCCCACATACCTGCCTGATGCCTCAGAGCATTTCCCGGCGTTAAAGAAAAACAATGGGATCAACTCAACCTTAGGACCACTATAGCACGTCGTGTGATCGCTAAGAACCTTCAACCTAGTAAAGTATTTTCTATCAGGGAATTTTATTTCAAATATCATCAAATAAATGTTTTATTTTTAACCAAATCTTTACAATGATGGATATCGAGTCTCACCCTTATCCTGTCTGTATTTTCCGTAAAACATCTTTGCGACCCGAAAAGAAGAGCAGCACAGGCGTTTTTTTTTTTTTGTGGCGGAAATGCTCTTAGGTATCCCGCGGGGACTCGCTGCGCCCGAAAGATGGTGGACGCAGGTTTACCCACTAAAACCCGCCGGGTTCGCCGGTGGCATTGATTGCACTCGCCGAGTGCAATCAATGCCACCTTTGCTGAGGCGCCCCGGATCCGTTGGGCAACAGGGCATTTCAACGGCTTAAGTCCCCAAGGAACCGACGCCACCTCCACAGTGGCGTTGTCCCGCATTGTGATGCGGAACAACCCCTCCCAACGTCGGGTCAGTGCAATGGGGTGAGGTTCCCATCCTCGCCCCCTGCTCTTTTTTCCCGTCTTCTTATAAGAGGAGTACAGGTTCAATTTGCTTCACCCAAGGTGCTGGCTTCACCTTAGGCTACTGAAGCCCACCGTTACGACAAGGCTTGACTATGGTGAGGGTCATTGATATCCCTTCCTCGCTAAATTACAAGCAGGAGGTCCTCAATTGACAGACACACGTGAACTTTTCATAAATCTCATTCACTCGCTTGTCTCTCAGTTACCATTCAAGTACTCGAAGAAATCATCGTATCATCATAGGTATATATATCCCACTATACGGATGGTTTCCTTGAAATCAGGCGAGGAGGGTGGTAGGCTACAGTTCACCTATGCTGGTTCAATGGTGGTGCACTTCACACACCTTTATTAATCTCATCAGGTGAGCAGGTTTCCCCACAATGTTCTACACCGGTGAGCGATATTGCTTTAACATGTTTTTCCAAATTTCCCCGCGGAAACTCACAAATTAATATGCAAATAAAAAACTGATGAACTCCACAACAAGCCGGGTTACAAAAAGCCAAATACTCTACGGTTTGAATAATTTATGGATACGTTGAAATTCGACGAATAACCACAACCTCGGAAGTGTGCTCGGCACCGCTCTCAAGGACTCCTAAATCATGCAATCTTCAACACGAATTCCACACCGAAAACATTTGAACGTTCAAAATACGGTATTTCTGGAATCGGAAACTTCCAAGCCACTAAGCACCACTTACACATAGAGGGCAAGAGGGCCTGTCCTTCGATCGATATATTAAATCTGAAGAAAATCTCGTAAAAAGAGGTATTTTAGACTTGAGGAGTGTGAAATTTGATTTACAGTGTAGATAGAGAAAAGAAAGAGAATAATTTAATGTGCAACCGGCTATCGACACGGCTTCACTTTTTTTTAGTTTCGCTGGGGAATGCGTTTAGGCATACCACCGGATCCGTGGGGCCCGGGTTATGTGGGACTCTCTGCGCCCGAAAAGATGGTAAGGTCGACGTGGTGGTCTACCTACTAAACCCCAGCGGTGTTCTCCACGTCGTTTGGGTGGCGGATCCCCCGTCGGCCACGCACAGATCCCTCATGGCGGAACCATTGAAATGATAGTGAGAAAATGGCGGCCGATTCGAGAAGACGGAGAGTAGACCTTCAACTATGGCGGTCTCCGTGCAGCGGCCGATCCAGGATCGATAAGTCTATCAGACATCTTAGCGTTCACTGAAAGAGCCCTACATAGAGACGCCAACATCTAACATGATGATGATAATGTCAGCGGGCTCACATCGTAACATAAACACCCACTAAACAAGGATTTGATGACAGTCTTTGTCTAAGGCGATAAAATAACTATAAAACTTAAATTACCCTCGAAATTGACAATTTGAAGGTGGTGAATTAACAATGATGTCATCAAAGATTTTCGAAATTAAGAGCGAGAATAAGAGATGGATTTTATACATTTTGCAAGCGTCGAGGAAATCAGTTAACTAAGAAAATGTTATTTATATATCCTGGCGAAATTAATTTTATATAGTACTAATGAGATTTAATAAAGTATAGAAAATAATATTGATACACACATGGGAATTTTGCCATTTCCGATCAAAATTAGTAACAAATGGATAAAAAAACGCCCTTAATTAAGAAACCGGTTATTCTATATATGGGGTATAAAAAGAATTCTTACCATAACTAAAAGAAAGACCTGTTATTTAGTCTACTGTACAAAACATGGCTGCGTAATAAAATTTATTCTATTATGCAAATAATTCATTTATAAACATTGCTATTTAAATTTTCACAGGCACTGCAATATTTTAATGGAGGTTATTAATTAGAATTTTTTATGGTCAAGAGTCAAGACCATGGGGAAAAATAGGGGATGGTATGTTTTTTACCACCATGTGTTTTCGTGTTATACTGTTTAACTGGTAAGCAATAACCGGTTTCTTAATTAAGGGCGTTTTTTTATCCATTTGTTACTAATTTTGATCGGAAATGGCAAAATTCCCATGTGTGTATCAATATTATTTTCTATACTTTATTAAATCTCATTAGTACTATATAAAATTAATTTCGCCAGGATATATAAATAACATTTTCTTAGTTAACTGATTTCCTCGACGCTTGCAAAATGTATAAAATCCATCTCTTATTCTCGCTCTTAATTTCGAAAATCTTTGATGACATCATTGTTAATTCACCACCTTCAAATTGTCAATATGGAGTATCGACTTCAAATGCCAAGATCAGAGGAACATTAAACATAAAAAAGCAATTGCCGAAGGATCAGCTAGAATAGACTTATCTAGTGCCACACGATCATAAGCCATCCAAGCAAGACGACGAGGCCCGATTTTGAAAATAGAATAAGCTCATAAACCGATGGGGCAATAAGGTTTAAGAGTGGAAGCCACGTTTGGGTCGACGAAGTGTTGGTCGGCCACCAGGGGGGAAGACGATCTAGTGCGGTGGCCGGTCCGTGTTGGATGCGAGTGGCAAGGGATCGGACGTCTTGGCGTTCATTGAGGGAGGCCAATGTTTGCAGTGGATGGATAGTGGCTGATGATGATGATGATGGCGATGATGATTATAAGCACATATGCTAATGCTCGTTTTATTATCAGCGACCCTTATATTACCTCATGCCTAGGCGCGGTATCCTTCTTTAAAGGGGGGGGGTCTAGGTGAGGAGAGTCATAGTTCACTATACGCTGGCTATTGGGCCACGCGGGTTTATGAAGTTCATACGCTGTCAAAGACAAGAGACCAAATAGAAGCAAGCAAGATCACGTGCATGAGAAAATTAAGTAAAACCTTTTTAGTTCCCTGGTCAGACTCGAACCCAGAGCTCTCACTTACCATTGTCGCTTCTAAGTTCTAACAAGACCGAGCAAATGACGAGACTGAGCTGACCCTGATTTCACAAGCTAAAAGATCATGGGTTCGACTCCCACCAACCCGTGGTGATCATTTGTCTGGTTCATGAACTAACATTTATACCGAGTTTACAGACATAGATACAAGGTTCGTTTATAAATTACTCTCATAACCGCATAGGAACATATTTAGTCCTTTTGTTGTATATATTAAATACTTTATTAAAACAATATTTCACAAACATTGTAAGGGACGTAACTAAACAAAAGAAATGGTTCAGTATTTTATGGCCCTGAGCGTTACGGCGCCTTCTCATGCCATCCATTTCCTACTTGAATACAATTAAAAACGTACCAAGTGTGAGTTAATAATTGTGTTGTTGTTATTAATTAATTTCATATTTTTCTAGTAATTAATGTCATATGATTTAAGTAATTAATGTCATATGTTTTTAGTAATTAGTGTCACATGATTCGCTAGCATTAGTCGACTGCTAAAGGCCTGTTTCAATAAATAATAAAGCAGATTCATCTGCAAAGAACTTTCATCGAGAACGAACTCGTCATCCCACCTAGTTGTCAACTAATTATCCTGTACGGTGCAATGCCCGTACATTGCGCTCGCGCCGGGTGCCGCTTCAGCGTTTCCCTGACCGCGTGCAAATTAGTATATTTTATTATAATACATCATTTAATGAGTAGTTCACGTCAGCTCCTTCACCAAATAGGACGCGTGCGCTCGAGTTAGTTAGTAATTCACGTCGTACTTTAACCAGACAAGTCGCGTGTTCTTACTCTAACCATAGCAGTTAACTATTTCGTTGATACCCCGGGACCGGTGCGGGAATTGTGACAATATACAATAGCAAATACTAGATGATACACTTTTTTTTTCTTAATAAAAAAACCCCAAATTATTGTGCGCTCCGCATGACAAAAGCGGGGTCTGCATATTTAATTCTAGATTGTCGTTTAGAATCAATCTATCTATCTCATATTGGCAGATACTATGGAACCTGGGCAGGTTCAGTGATTTTATAGATAGATCCTATTAATATTATAAACGTGAAAGTTTGTTAGAATGTATGGATGTATGTTGTTACTCTTTCACGCAATAACTACTGAATAGATTTTGGTGAAACTTTACAATTACATAGCTTATACATCAGAATAGAATATAGGCTATAATTAATCCCTGTACTCCCCCAGGAATGGGAAGTACGCGGGTAAAACCGCGGGGCGCTGCTGATACTACAAATGAAAGAAATAACATTCTTAAAGTTGTTAAGTAAACATACAGTGATAAGCTAAAAATAATCATTTTGTAAGTCGGTTAAATAAGCATAAAGCTAATAAAGAATCAAAATTAAAGAGTCGGCACGTTATGACGAACATTAGACTTTCATGAAAGAACGAAATAAACGACCCAAACTTTTTCGCAGTAAACAAACAAATATTTTATTTTTTTATCTCTTTTTGTTAAAACTTCGGCTCCCTGGAAATTTTACCGTCACTTTGTGACGTAAAAGTTTGTGGGGGAGCCTTAAGAAGTTTGTTCGTTAAACAAAAACGATTAACATTTATAGTGTCTTTGTAGGTTTTTACCGGTGGGAGGGAAGCGCTGTGCCGCGCTCCCGGCTGCATGGGTACCACCATCTTGTTACCGGTGGGAGGGACGCTGTGCCGCGCTCCCGGCTGCATGGGTACCACCATCTTGTTACCGGTGGGAGGGAAGCGCTGTGTCGCACTCCCGGCTGCATGGGTACCACCATCTTGTTACCGGTGGGAGGGACGCTGTGCCGCGCTCCCGGCTGCATGGGTACCACCATCTTGTTACCGGTGGGAGGGACGCTGTGCCGCGCTCCCGGCTGCATGGGTACCACCATCTTGTTACCGGTGGGAGGGAAGCGCTGTGCCGCGCTCCCGGCTGCATGGGTACCACCATCTTGTTACCGGTGGGAGGGACGCTGTGCCGCGCTCCCGGCTGCATGGGTACCACCATCTTGTTACCGGTGGGAGGGACGCTGTGCCGCGCTCCCGGCTGCATGGGTACCACCATCTTGTTACCGGTGGGAGGGACGCTGTGCCGCGCTCCCGGCTGCATGGGTACCACCATCTTGTTACCGGTGGGAGGGACGCTGTGCCGCGCTCCCGGCTGCATGGGTACCACCATCTTGTTACCGGTGGGAGGGACGCTGTGCCGCGCTCCCGGCTGCATGGGTACCACCATCTTGTTACCGGTGGGAGGGACGCTGTGCCGCGCTCCCGGCTGCATGGGTACCACCATCTTGTTACCGGTGGGAGGGACGCTGTGCCGCGCTCCCGGCTGCATGGGTACCACCATCTTGTTACCGGTGGGAGGGACGCTGTGCCGCGCTCCCGGCTGCATGGGTACCACCATCTTGTTACCGGTGGGAGGGACGCTGTGCCGCGCTCCCGGCTGCATGGGTACCACCTTCTTGCTACCGGTGGGAGGGAAGCGCTGTGCCGCGCTCCCGGCTGCATGGGTACCACCATCTTGTTACCGGGGGGAGGGAAGCGCTGTGCCGCGCTCCCGGCTGCATGGGTACCACCATCTTGTTACCGGTGGGAGGGACGCTGTGCCGCGCTCCCGGCTGCATGGGTACCACCATCTTGTTACCGGTGGGAGGGACGCTGTGCCGCGCTCCCGGCTGCATGGGTACCACCATCTTGCTACCGGTGGGAGGGAAGCGCTGTGCCGCGCTCCCGGCTGCATGGGTACCACCATCTTGTTACCGGTGGGAGGGAAGCGCTGTGCCGCGCTCCCGGCTGCATGGGTACCACCATCTT
Organism: Helleia helle; assembly: GCA_963853865.1. NCBI lineage: Eukaryota > Metazoa > Arthropoda > Insecta > Lepidoptera > Lycaenidae > Helleia > Helleia helle. The sequence continues at coordinate 18,242,035 of OY971432.1, read as the reverse complement.
GTTACCGGTGGGAGGGAAGCGCTGTGCCGCGCTCCCGGCTGCATGGGTACCACCATCTTGCTTGTTTCTCCCGTGAAACAGCTTTGCTGCGTTTCGGAGAGAAGGGCAAGACAGGCAGTGTAATTACTGGCACCGAGACTTAACATCTTATCCTGTTCATTTCTTTAAAAAAGTTTGATTTGAGTAAGTAGACATAACATAGGTGCTGATACCGAAAACTATAGGTATCATAAGATATGTCCTCATAGGAGATGGTCAACATCAGGTAATGACGGACCAGTCGCCGAGGCCTAATACAATAATAAAAGATCCACACTCCGAGAATGGCCGTCGTTTACCTACCACATCACATATCAAATTTTCATTTTCTAAATTCAAATTAATAGATTGAAAACTTTTAAATAAAAAACAAAATAAAAACATATGTAGTGAGTTTTTATTTTGTTTTTTGGCTTAAAATGTAATCATAATTACAAATCTAATGTTGACTAATTAACTTTCATGAAATTTATGCCTTTAGCTGCTGCTGTCACAATCAAATGTTATGGTGTAAGCGTGAGTACTTCAACTTAACAGTTAAAATACTATTTTATTAATAGGTTGCCACCATAATGCCACCAGTGCCGCTTGGTGTGGTGCCCCGGATCTGTTAAGCTAACAGGGCATCTCGACGGCCCCTACGTTAACGTGGGTGAGGCTGCGGGCAGGGGCAAGTCACTCATAATTAAATGTCCCAAGACAGTAAATTGTTTCAATGTTATAGTCGACGCCGAAATAGCTGAAAACGCATTAATTATTTATGTGTATTTAATTATTTACGCCTTCGGCCTTCACTGTCGGTAAATAATTTAAAAATAAATAATAACGTGGGTGTATCGATTAACATCTTGAACATTATTTAATATTCGGTTAGGTACAATCGGCTTTAGGTAACAGTATGTCGCGATTGTGGCGCGGCGGTGGACTTGTGGTCCAGCACACCCTTGAGGTGTGCCCCAGATGGGCATGTGTCATGATCTGACGTCGGTAATCGGAGAGGTCTTGTCTCTGCCGAGCATTGTCATCGCGGTGCTCGGTAATGACGAGTCCTTAACGGCGAAGGTCTCCTTCTGCGAGGCAGTAATGTCGCAGAAGGAGGCCGACGAGCGTGTGAGAGAGGTGGCTGCCGACGAGGCTCCCGCGCGGGGGACGAACAGGGGCGCGTAGGAGGCTACTTAATTCGCCTGCAGTGACGCCCCTGTGTTCGTGCCGCGCCAGGATTTGACCCCGGCCCATTTAAGCACGATGTCGTGGGGCCTGCATTGTGGCGGCCGGGCAGTCCACCCTCACGAGAAGTAGTCTGGCCTTCGCCGAGGCCAGCCTGTCGCTTGAGGTGTTTCTGTTGCCTACCGATCCGGGACTATCAAAAAAATTAAAACCGTAATAAAATAATTTCCGTAATCTTTGTGCCTACAATTTATAATCAACTTGTTCTTCTACTAATATACAGTTGGATATTTATTTTATTATATACGGAAATTATTTTATTACTTTTTAGTTTTTTTTTAATTTTGAAGTCGGTTTTAAATTTTTGTTTAAAAATTTTTTATTTCTTAATTTTTAGTGATTGCAAAATTCGATAACTGATTTTATTTGTCTGAAATATGGGTCGAACTATTAAACGCGTTGCTCAGATTAGATAGCGCTGCATTAATAAGATGAACGTAGAAAGGGTTTAAATCATTACATAACAAATGCAAAAACCGAAATGGAATTGTGTAAAACTTTATATACATGTAATTGAAAGCAATCACGGCAGATTTGCTGCTATTCATTAACAAGGTAGCTACTGTAAACTGTTGAGGAGTTCCCTTAATTGTCATTTGTCTTCATCATCAGACCCTTATTGACAGTCACAACACATCTAAATGTAAAGTTCTCATCATTACAAATTAATCAAGCCCAAACACAAGGTTACTGATGTAAATCGTCGAGGAGTTCCCTCGACTGTCTTTCGGCTCCAGCATCAGATCGACTCTAGACATTCATTAAATTGTAGTCCTTCAAAACACTTTATAGAAAATATATCAAATGCACTAGTCGCCCCTATGATTTTCGAAAGTTCCCCTCGATTTCTCTGGGATTCCATCATCAGATCCTGGTTTCCTTATCATGGGACCATTTGGGAAGTATACCCTTTAGAACAAAAAAATAATTTTTAAAATCGGTCTAGCCATCTTCGAGTAATCAGGTAACATACATAAAAAAAAAAAAAAAAAAAAAAAATCCGACGAATTGATAACCTCCTCCTTTTTGAAGTCGGTTAAAAAGGCGGTTGAAGGCGATCGCAGATTTAGTTTGGGTAATGCACTCCCAAGTGCAAGTCCCACATAGGTCTAAGAGCCTGCCCCTGGTATTGTAGATACATGCGAAATGCATTCCCCTGCGTTATCCAAAAAAAATGTACTCGCTGCTTTACCTCTTGAGAATTTTAGGAGAATATCAGGTTTAAGTTTCTAAGCGGATTTCGTTGTAAACTAACTATTGCTTCAAATAGTGATTTACCCTCGATATATTTACTGATAGATGAGTTACGTTCAACGAATTTGTAAAGACAGTTACGTTAAGCAGTCGAAGTCCCCCATGAAAGTCAACACGTCCATCAGGCTCATATTGTGCCAGGCCAATGCCCAAGGTCCCCACCGTGATTCAGGCCTTGACGTGGCGGTGGGGCTCAGTAGCCTAGGGTGAGCCGCTGCGCCTTTGGCGAAGCTAATTGAGCCGAGGGGGCTCTTTGTACCCCTCTTATAAGAAGAGGGGACAAAAGAGCAAGGGGCGAGGACGGGAACCTCACCTCATTGTACTGTCCCGACGTTCGGAGGGGTTGTTCTGTGGTGCGGGACAACCCTTTTGTGGAGATGGCGTCGGTCCCTTGAGAGCCTGAATAGCCGTCGAGGTGCCCTGTTTGCTCAACAGATCCGGGGCAACTCACTCGCCGGGTTTTAGTAGGTAGAGCTGCATCCAATTACCAGCTTCCGGGCGCAGCGAGTCCCACATACCCGTGTGGGGAGACCTACTCCACCGCGGGCCTCAGAGCATTTCCCGGTGTTAAAGAAAAATAAGGCCAAGGCCCAAGGTAAGTCCAAAGATTGCCTCGGTGCCAGACCAGTGCTGTTCCACGGAAGAATTAAGGAGAATAGTGGTAATAACACAAACAAGCTTTGGAAACGTTTAATGCATATTTTGATAAAAACTAACCGAAAAAGGTGCCAAAAGTGACGTCACACGTGTAAAGATAAAAAATAACAGATAATAAATAATAACCTCGTATATATAGATAATACACGTGTGCTATATTTTGTGAATCTTTATGAAGTAATAAAAGTCGACATCTCTCAGCGGACATTTTTTCCTCTGTTTACCATGATGTAGTAAATCTAGATAAAATATTTATGTTTACATAACGTTATAGGAATTTGTTGTATAAAAGTGAAAGGAATACTAGATTTAATAAACAAGATTATACTTGTAAGATTTTACCGCGTTATAACACGCCTTCATTAGCATCACCTGTATCTATGTATCTATTGTAACAGAATCTTTAAACGTTACTTTGACCCACTTTAAGACTTCAGATTGTATTGAAACTTTACACACTTTTCAATGACAATAAATTAATTTAATAAGTCAAAATCAAAATCATTTTTTTTATTCAAAATACTGATGATGATATCGTTCGTTGCGTCAATAATCTGTTATACGCGTCACTGTAAATCTTTTTTAACTATTCAATGATTCAGTGATATTTAACCAAAGCCGACACCGTCGCCGTTTATTGGAAAATAATTGCTACATTAACCAAATATATTGCCACATTAACCAAATAACCAAAAGCTTTATAGAGTTTAAAACGTTAAAGTTTACATCCATATTTAAATTAATCATAATATGTATTCCTGATTTCATTACAATTATAATTTAATCACCGTTCAAATCCTTTTATAATGAACGCCAAAATTTATAATTCAGTGTTTAATGCAAAACTGACTTTGTTGCGATTTGAGAGACGTCTGCGGCGCACTTCTCTGCTTGGGTACCGCCATCATGGTTGTTTGAAACAGCTTCACTGTGTTTCGTAGCGAAGGGCATGGCAGACAGTTTAGTTGCTGGCTCCGAGACTTAACCGTACCACAATAAGTAGTCGTCCCAGATGGCCCAGTTTATGTTTTTGGGCGACGATGACCACTCTTCGTCAGGTGGCACGTGTTCCGGTTTTCCATGCCACCTACCATAAAATTATAACATCTTTATTCTTTAGTTTAAATATCGGATATTTATCTAGTTCTACTACATCCACGGCGTGCCAACAAACATTTGCTTACAAAATACCTCCTTGAAGAATTCCACGCGTGTAAAGAGCATTTGTTGGGAGATATTTATGATATCTGCTCCTTATTACGATAATATAGGGTTCAGTTTCAACCCCCCGTCACGTACCACGAACGCGTTGACGCATCACGGACGCTCCGGTTATGGATGCTGGATGCGTGAAATATTAACAAAATGGACGCCACTTGTGAGGGTTAATTGTGAATATTTTATTATATTTACATCATAAAATATTGGGGAAATTTGGGTACCTCTATCAAATATGTACGAAATCAGATATACGGAATCAAATTAATGATAATTAATGATTAAGTCATTCATAATGGAACAATCAATTTAATATTTTTTTTTGTATTTAGTTGTCAAGCAAAAACTTTGTTTTATTTCCGGAATACAAAAAAAATGATATCAGTTTAATAAGTAGTTTTGGGGATCAGAAGTGGAGATAAATAAAAGACAACAATTGCTATACAATCACAGCTGCCACAAGACAAAACCCACGCTTAATCCAGTTTATTACTTTAAATATTCCCTAAAACATTTCTTAACTCAACATTAAATAGAACAATCGTTAATTTACATAGCAACAAACCACAAAATGATTTAGACACATGAATTAAACAAATACAAGAATATTTAACAAATAACAAAATAGCGAGGGAGCAAAATGGCGCCCATCCACTGACAAGCTATCCAATTCCTTCTTCTTCTATTATACTAGCTGTCAGGTGATGTTGCCATTACCTAACCGTCAAAGCAGTTTTAACCTAACAGTAGTATTAATGTCAAGTGATGTCGAGCGATGACAGGTTGTTTACCTCCCTTACTCTTTAAAATGTTGCTGCAGATATTGGCTCGCCATCCTATCACACTCACACATCCATCATTCCAGACTTTGTGACCAAGATGTCCCACAATTATCTCCTTCTCTCCAGGACACCATGTTTCTATCCCTCGTGCCAAGCCTTTTGAGCTACCAGGTTGTTGTGCGTGATGCGTGTGTGCGCCGTGTTATTATGTATCCATTACTAGCGGGCTGGACATCCAATAATTAAACTGCTAACGACCCCACAACATGTACATGGAAAATGAGGATCTAAAATATGTTTTCGTGGTATTATAAATATCGAACAAGGACACCATGTTACCCTAAGTGGTCGTAAAATATATACTTACAACGCTGTGCTTACTGGTAACTTCAAGAATTTTGCAAAATACCTGATAACTGCACCCGCTCTTTTAGTGATTATAAATGGCGAACCTAGTCTTTGTGATCACTAACTATTCATTATTAAAATCTTCTCTATGAAGCTGAATTTAATATTTACAAAGATTATTTTTTTATTTATAAGATTACTGTTTTGCCATTTTATTTATGAGTAGGCACGTGATGTTAGGGACGCACTCCTTCACTGGTTTAGTTGAAAACCGGCGTCAGATACCATTTTTACTATGGCTATCTGACAATGTCGAACTAAACCAATTTGCTGCATCCTTGAGGCACACTTTAGTTTATGGGACGATTGTTGTCAAATAAATCTATAAGTATCTGTATATCCTAAACTATTTTGTTGTTGTCTCTAGTGTGTGGTCAAATAAATGTTTTTCTTTCTTTCTTCTTCTTTCTTTCTATTTCAGTACAGTACTGTACTTATCAAAAAAATATCGTGGGTGGAAATTGAACCACTGCTTTTACCAGACACCTGGTCCAACGCCGGTCTTTTTATTCACAAAGAATTCCCTCAAAAGTGATAAGGAAACTGTCCTGTCCTTATCCTATCCAAGCCAAATTATAGTACATCTATTAATAAGGATAAACGAAGTATGTCTCTGCAAGCAGTTACTGCCCGATACCTACAAGCTACTGCTACATTTAATGGTCCTTTGTTAGCAGTGATACGCGGCCCGTCCGTGTACATTTACGACCGCTTGACTGCCGAATTTGGGGATTTTATGGGGAATAAACAACAGATCGTCACTCGGGGACTCATTAGCCTGCTCCTTTGTTCCCCATCCTAATCCCCATCATCGTCAGGCCGCTGACCACTCGTCCAAATGCCATGTGGGAGTGGGAGTGTCCTTCCGGTGGGAGGGAAGCGCTGTGCCGCGCTCCGGCTGCATGGGTACCACCATCTTGCTTGTTCCTCCCGTGAAACAACTTTGCTGTGTTTCGGAGAGAAGGACAAGACAGGCAGTGTAATTACTGGCACCGAGACTTAACATCTTATGTCTCAGGATAGGCAACACATAAATGAGATGCCTGGGCTCGTTCCAGGTAAACTAGTTTATGTTCATGGGCGACGTCGACCACTTACCATCAGGTGGTACGTTTGCCAGTTTGCCTATCCAACTAACACAAAAAAATGTAATACGGATAAAAGAAATTCTGAATATGTTTAGTATAAGAGGAATATTTAAAAACCGGCCAAGTGCTAGTCGGACTCGCGCACGAAGGGTTCCGTGCCATTACATAATATTATACAACATTAGACTCTTTAACAAAAAATAAGGTTTATGTTTATGAAATGAATTTTTTTTTTATATATTTGAGCTGATTGATGGAAAGGTAAATTGCGGTTTACGATTTATGACATTAAAGAAAATTACTTACTAGATCTCGTTCAAACCAATTTTCGGTGGAAGTTTGCATGGTAATGTACATCATATATTTTTTTTAGTTTTATCATTCTCTTATTTTAGAAGTTACAGGGGAGGGGGGACACACATTTTACCACTTTGGAAGTGTCTCTCGCGCAAAGTATTCAGTTTAGAAAAAAATGGTATTAGAAACCTCAATATCTATAGATACCCCACACGTATGGGTTTGATAAAAATAATTGAGTTTCAGTTCTAAGCATGGGGACCCCCAAAATTTATTGATTTTTTTCTACTTTAAAAAAAAATCTTAATGCGGTTTACAGAATCCATCTACTTACAAAGTTTCAACAGTATAGTTCTTATAGTTTCGGAAAAAAGTGGCTGTGACATACGGACGGACAGACAGACAGGACGAATCTATAAGGGTTCCGTTTTTTGCCATTTGGCTACGGAACCCTAAAAATCAGTCAAAAGCTAGTTTAGTGAACAATTTTCGGATTTATTTCTACACATATGCTGTCAGAACTAGTCTCTTGCTAAATGTTTAATTATTAATTAATGGTTTCATGATTAATTAATGGTATGGACAGACAAATATACGTCTTATAAGGATTCCGTTATGTCATCTCGAAGAATGAAATCTTAACCATCAGTAAAAAATAATATTATTTATTGAAATCAGTGAAATGTAGAAGTGGTGTTTTATAAATACAGTCAACAAGACAAGTTTGAAGACAGCTCTAAAGACATACCCTGATAGCACAGTTTACTTAATCGTGAAGGCTCACACCGTAAGAGAACCCGCGGGACAGTGACAAACGAGCCTTCCCCAACCCTTCCTCATTAATAGTCCCTTTATGTATATACCCCGCCATTGTTTCAGCATCATTATTCATACCTATACAACGAATTTATCATTATTTGAGCAACATGATGAATTTATTGAAACAAACATTGTTCAATAAATAATAATACCTATCTATGGACGCTTTTACACCACGTCAATCTGGTCCCGTGGTAAGTTCTCGAAGAACTTGTGTTATAATTTATCTTAACTTGTGTTATATGTTATATATTTAAACGGACATCCGTTTGGCGCCTCTTCTATAAAAAAGTCCATCTGCCTATAATTATTAATATTTTTTTATAATTAAAAGTCTATGTATGTACATTTTTCACACAACTAAAAGTTATTTGAGATAACGCTATAAAACCAAAATAATAATAATAATTTAATATCTATGGACGCTTTTTACTGTTTTAACTTTTAAGCATCACGTCAATCTGGTCCCGTGGTAAATTCTCGAAGAACTTGTGTTACGGGTACCAGACAACGAAATATATTTAATACTTTTATACTATACATAATATATTTAAGATTTTTATTATAGGATAGGATATATAATACACATATTTAGTAAACATCCATGACCCAGGAACACAGAAAACGGCGGGATTCGAACCCGCTACCTCCGGCTTGAGCGGCAACGCGCTAGCCATTGAGCCACAGAGGTCGCTGAAATATTTTTTTCATTTCATACATAGACTTTTAATTATTAAAAAAAATTTGGTAGTTTTAGTTATTGTACATACGTATTATTTTTATTACATTATATGCATAGACAAAATCGCATATATCGCAATATGTACCATGTATACCTGTAACATGAAGCCAAAGGGGCTTTATATTATACCCACATGTAACCGCTCCCCGTTTTAATTGCCCATTAAAGGGAAGGCAAATTATCTTATTACTGTCAACGAAAACAAACTCGCACCCGCGTTAAAATTAACGAACGATTTAAACTCATAACAGTATTTAACTTTACCTAATTATATACAGCGTGTTCGAGGACGTGTCTTATTTGTGACGCAATTTTAGCAGTTAATGATTTACGTAATTGACCATGATGATGGAGATACTTTTTAACCGAATTCAAAAAAAGAGGAGGTTATCAAATCCTCTGTATGTTTTTTTTTTTGTATGTGACACGATTACTCCGCCGTTTGTGAATGGATTTCGATGGTTATTTTTTTGTTTGAAAGCTGGTGTTTCCAATTTGGTCCCATATTAATTGTATTAAGATCTGACAAGCCGTTTTTTAGTTATTCCCAATAACGCCTATTTGGATGGTTATCTCGACGATATGCTCATTTTATTACTTGTCGATGTAACAATTATATAGGATGCTTTGGTAGCACACCATAGTATGTCGCGGTCATTGTAATCATCATCATCATCATTACCATCATGATCATCATCATCATCACCATCATTGTCCTTTATCCGTCCACTAAACATAGGCCTCCTTCAATGAACGCCAAGACGACGAATTTCGGAATCACTAAAAATTAAGAAATAAAACCGTTTTACAAAAAAATATTCTTCTTCTTGAGGTGCCTGTCCAACTAGTGAAGGTTGGAAGTCAGCTCTGCATATTTTTCCTTGTCTCTCGCGAGGCGAAACAGCGTAACAAACAACGTAAAGTCGCATACTTGGGGCACGTGCTAAGGTATGACCGTTACGAACTCCTCAAATTTATTATGATGGGAAAAGTTGCCGGAAAAAGAAAAGCTGGTCGTAGAAGGAAGTCGTGGCTGCGTAACATCAGAGAGTGGATAGGCATCGCGAGCGCGAACTGTCTTTTATTCATGACACCTAATTGTCATGTTACAAATTGTCCTTTAGCAACGTATATGCTTACATTACAAGATGCAGCTTAAAGTTATATGCCCTCTCCTATCTGATAATCCTAAAAAAGTTCATATGGTATTTAAATTTTAATTCCTAACTTTTTGAACGCCATAGTAGGTATAGACGTATCGCCGTACCCCTGACGCCAAGCCACTTTTTCTGTCGAATGACCTATTATATAAAATGATAATAGGGATGCCGAAAACTTGATCGATATTCAACTGAGTTTTTATTTTAATCTTTAATTTTCTAACAAACCTTACTCAAGATTTTGTTATATTGTGCCAGGCCAATGCCCAAGGTCCCCACCGTGATTCAGGCCTTGACGTGGCGGTGGGGCTCAGTAGCCTAGGGTGAGCCGCTGCGCCTTTGGCGAAGCTAATTGAGCCGAGGGGGCTCTTTGTACCCCTCTTATAAGAAGAGGGGACAAAAGAGCAAGGGTCGAGGACGGGAACCTCACCTCATTGTACGGTCCCGACGTTCGGAGGGGTTGTTCTGTGGTGCGGGACAACCCCTCTGTGGAGATGGCGTCGGTCCCTTGGGGGCCTGAATAGCCGTCGAGGTGCCCTGTTTGCTCATTAGATCCGGGGCACCTCACCAAAGGCGGCATTGATGGCACTCGCCGGGTTTTAGTGAGCAGAGCTGCGTCCACTTATTTCACTACCTTATTCTACCTATTTAACTTCCATTTCACTTATTCCACCTATTTCACTGCACTGCTGCGTCCACTTATCAGCTGTCGGGCGCAGCAAGTCCCACATACCCCGCATGGGGAGACCCACTCCCCCACGGGATGCCTCAAGTCGACGCAGCTCTGTCCACTAAAACCCGGCGAATGCCACCAATGCCGCCTTTGGTGAGGTGCCCCAGATCTAATGAGCAAACAGGGCAGGCACCTCGACGCCTAGTCAGTCCCTCAGGGGACCGATGCCACCTCCACAGAGGGGTTGTCCCGAACCACAGAACAACCCCTCCCAACGTCGGGACAGTACAATGGGGTGAGGTTCCTGTCCTCGCCCCTTGCCTCCTGCTCTTTTGTCCCCTCTTCTTATGAGGGGTACAAAGAGCCCCCTTGGCTCAATTCGGCTCACCCTAGACTACTGAGCCCCACCGCCACGACAAGGCCTGAACCATGGAGGTGACTTTGTGAGACCGAGCTTTTTACCAAATTTCATGATGGCATGTCAATGGGAAGTACCCTATAGGTTCTGATAGGCAGGCAGACAGATTGACAATGGAGTAATATAAAGGTTCCGACTTGTCATTTTAACGAACGTAGTCACAGATATTAAAAATAAGTTCTTAATATTTCTATGAACGTAGTCCTAGAAACTCACGTATCAGCCTATATAAGGGCCCCCGAGGACAGTCATATTTGTATTAATAGCTATTCCACGTCTACACGACCTCCGACAAAAACGTAATTACATTTCGTTTCAACCCTTATTTCCCTCAATTATATTGTTAAAGGGTGCGTCGGCCATCTTGGGTTTCAATTCTAATATAGGACAAAATATTCCTTTATGATAATCACAATGGGATTAGGTTGGGTATGAAAAAAAGAACGCTGAAATGTCTGAAAAGCTTCTTTGCTAGCTTTCAAAAGTTGATTTGTACACACATAGCATGTAAGGGAGCGGCTCCACCGCGGCGCATGGAGAGGTTACGAACGTTTGTCAAGTTTCACTTTTCAAGAAAATGTTAGTGACTTTTTCCACTGAAACCCATGGACATGTTACGTATTAATTGACATTTTCTTGCAATAGACATTTCAACACATATATTAAATATTTATTTTATTTTAATTTTATCATTTATTTTTAAAGTGAATCTAAAATAATTTATATTCTGTGAATATTTCAAACGGCTACTTGTTGTTACACCGCTATACCTCATGTGTAAAAATTTCAACTGTCTAGCTGTCACGGTTCAGGAGATATAGTCTGGTGACAGACGAACAGAATACAGACCGCGGAGGCTTAGTGATAGGGTCTCGAATCCCCTTTGAGTACGGAACCCTTAAAAAGTGTGGAGTGCTTTATAATACATTTTTATAATAACTTCACTTTTAGGAACAGCTACCGATGAAATATCGAGCACAAAATTAATCCATTTAATTCTTATTTATTAAAAATTGTATCTACTGTTTAGTTCGGTTTGCTATTAAAACGTGTTTTTTAGTATTTTCAAAATACTTATAACTATTTTAAAATATTGTTTTGAACGTTAAATCAAGTTCATGGGTACATGTAACGCGATCAAAGCCACAACAAAATAATACATATTTTCACTAGTATCGAGAAATCTCCTAAATAAAGCCGATCCTCCGGGAGAATTTCACAATAACATCTCAATTAGGTATAAGGAAAGCGTTTGGAAAATTTATCGACCTTTTTAACAATACAGATTTTTATACCCGGGAGGCTTTTATGCCCGGGGTTGTTCCTTATCCTGGACCCTTTTGGATTCCCTTATCAATCCGGGGACGTCCCTTTTCTTTTAACGAGAACATTCGCTGAAATCCCACGATTAGAATATTGTATTTTCAGGATAAACTATTTTCGAACATTTCTGTTTCATCTTTTTATGATAGTAATAGGAAAATAGCTGTAGTATTAAATGTAGAGTCAAATATCTAACATTCTTAACACAAAAGCGGTAAAGAGTTTATATTCTATAATATATCTGGAATCTGGGTGTTCATAGGTGTTCTCCAGTCTATTTCTCAAAACCCTGGATAAAGAAGTTAACCTTAATAATTGGGCAAGTAAACCCCAAAACAAAAATTAAGAGACAAATTTAAATAAATAAACAAACAAATAAATATTAGCCACCATGCACATGTCAATCTTGAATTAGTTTCATAAACTGCAGAATAAGTGTAAGGTACTCACTGTATATATGACGTCATCTGGTGCATGTCTCTATGATAATATCTTATTATAAGTGTAAGGTACTCACCGTATATATTACGTCATCTGGTGTATGTCTCTATGATAATATCTTATTATAAGTGTAAGGTACTCACCGTATATATGACGTCATCTGGTGTATGTCTCTATGATAATATCTTATTATAAGTGTAAGGTACTCACCGTATATATGACGTCATCTGGTGTATGTCTCTATGATAATATCTTATTATAAGTGTAAGGTACTCACCGTATATATGACGTCATCTGGTGTATGTCTCTATGATAATATCTTATTATAAGTGTAAGGTACTCACCGTATATATGACGTCATCTGGTGTATGTCTCTATGATAATATCTTATTATAAGTGTAAGGTACTCACCGTATATATGACGTCATCTGGTGTATGTCTCTATGATAATATCTTATTATAAGTGTAAGGTACTCACCGTATATATGACGTCATCTGGTGTATGTCTCTATGATAATATCTTATTATAAGTGTAAGGTAATCACCGTATATATGACGTCATCTGGTGTATGTCTCTATGATAATATCTTATTATAAGTGTAAGGTACTCACCGTATATATGACGTCATCTGGTGTATGTCTCTATGATAATATCTTATTATAAGTGTAAGGTACTCACCGTATATATGACGTCATCTGGTGTATGTCTCTATGATAATATCTTATTATAAGTGTAAGGTACTCACCGTATATATGACGTCATCTGGTGTATGTCTCTATGATAATATCTTATTATAAGTGTAAGGTACTCACCGTATATATGACGTCATCTGGTGTAAGTCTCTATGATAATATCTTATTATAAGTGTAAGGTACTCACCGTATATATGACGTCATCTGGTGTATGTCTCTATGATAATATCTTATTATAAGTGTAAGGTACTCACCGTATATATGACGTCATCTGGTGTATGTCTCTATGATAATATCTTATTATAAGTGTAAGGTACTCACCGTATATATGACGTCATCTGGTGTATGTCTCTATGATAATATCTTATTATAAGTGTAAGGTACTCACCGTATATATGACGTCATCTGGTGTATGTCTCTATGATAATATCTTATTATAAGTGTAAGGTACTCACCGTATATATGACGTCATCTGGTGTAAGTCTCTATGATAATATCTTATTATAAGTGTAAGGTACTCACCGTATATATGACGTCATCTGGTGTATGTCTCTATGATAATATCTTATTATAAGTGTAAGGTACTCACCGTATATATGACGTCATCTGGTGTATGTCTCTATGATAATATCTTATTATAAGTGTAAGGTACTCACCGTATATATGACGTCATCTGGTGTAAGTCTCTATGATAATATCTTATTATAAGTGTAAGGTACTCACCGTATATATGACGTCATCTGGTGTATGTCTCTATGATAATATCTTATTATAAGTGTAAGGTACTCACCGTATATATGACGTCATCTGGTGTATGTCTCTATGATAATATCTTATTATAAGTGTAAGGTACTCACCGTATATATGACGTCATCTGGTGTATGTCTCTATGATAATATCTTATTATAAGTGTAAGGTACTCACCGTATATATGACGTCATCTGGTGTATGTCTCTATGATAATATCTTATTTAAGTTACACTTTTATAAAATACAAAGGATTGTAGATTGTTATTTAAATAGCCTCCCAACTTACAGATCCAGAGAAGCCCGATGTATTTACCTTTTAAAGTAGAAAACATAACAGATTTCTACAAAGTCATAAAAAAACATTCACACATTTAAAATCCATGTTTCCCTTTAAACAGACGTGGGGCCCACAAAAGGCGTAGGGGGCGGTGGAGCCGTGGCGCCCCGCACCAGCCCCGAGGGCCCCCGGTGAGCCCGTATTGGCGCTGATCACAAAGGTACACAGGATTGATCTCCTCAATCTTGGTGAAAGCATACTTACTCTGTATTGTTTCATGTTTACCTCCTTAGCACACGTATTCATAATAACGTGCGTTTCTGATAAAAATACTTTTTAATTTTCCTCATTAACACAGGGCACCTCGACGGCTAGTCGAACCGGAAAGGGACCGAAGCCACCTCCGCAGGGGGGCTGTCCCGCACCACAGAACAACCCCTCCTAACGTCGGGACTTTCTGTTGCCTATCCGTATCCACTTGGCAAATCTTTGTGGACTACACCACCCCATATACTGCCTAAAATAGACTTTGTATCTTCCTCTACCTATGTAGCTATGTAGGTTCCAATCCGATCACCATACTTATGTTTTATTGAGTCCTGTACAATGTAACTAAGACTTGAGTTTTCTTCGTCTAGTTTTAAGGTACTATGAATAATGTAATTTTAATAATGCTATTCCAAATAACTATGGCGTCTGCCTGCGACATTGTGTCGTCGTGTAACAACATAACTCGTAAACATAACCGAGCAAAGCGGCACCAAATTGAATCGACAGATCCCATCCCATCCCGTTATCATCTTTCTACAATACATTAGGTTAAGTTGATGGAAACATAAACATATCCGACCTCCAAACCACCGTTATTTGTTAAATTATTGTAAACCGGGTGAAAGCACAGGTACATTGCCAGATGCAAGAAATTCCACGATAAAATGGGGTTTTGGGGTATTTAATATATATACATAGTTTTATTGTTCTTCTTCTTCCAGTGCCTCTTCAATCCTGAAGGTTGGCCGTTAGCTTCCTGTACTCATCTCTATCAGCAGCCAGCCGGAACATCTGTTCGACGGAGGCAATACCGGTCCACTCCCGGATATTCCGGAGCCATGACTTCTTTCTTCGCCCAGCACGTCTCTTTCCGTCCACTTTGCCCATCATTATCAATATTATATAATATTATAGTTTCATAACTATTCAGTATTCATAACTTTGATTTATATGAAGCAACTTTTAACGGAAGCGGCATGTCGCGCTCTCGTCTGCATGGGTACCACCATCCTGCTTGTTTGTCCCGTGAAACAGCTTTGCTGTGTTTCGGAGAGAAGGGCAAGACAGGCAGTGTAATTACTGGCTCTGAGGCTTAACATCATATGTCTCAAGATAGACAACACATCCCCACACCGGTTCAAGCCTTGTCGTGGCGGTGGGGCTCAGTATCCTAAAGTGAACCCAGCACCTTGGGCGAAGTCAAGTGAACCGAGGGGGCTGCTCTTTGTACCCCTCTTATAAGAAAGGGGACAAAAGTGTAGGAGGACAGGGGGCGAGGATGGAACCTCACCCATTGCATTGTCACGACGTTGGGAGGAGTTGTTCTGTGGTGCGAAACTACCTCTCTGTGGAGGTGGCGTTGGTCCCTTGAGGGACTGACTAACCGTCGAGGTGCCCTATTTGGGTAAAGCGTCCACCTTACCACCTTTCGGGGGCAGCGAGTCCCACATACCCGCCTGAGGAGACCCGCTCCCCAGCTGGATGCAGAGCATTTCCCGGCGTTAAAGAAAAAAAAGGTCTTTGGGAATGTTAACTGTTAGCTAGATAGGTGTTGAGTTTCAAATTATTATCCTAAGTTGAGGGTAGTTAAATAAACCTTGCATTATGCTTGACACCTGTCAACTTCCCTCCTTACATACATGTGTGACACTCCACCTCTCTTCCGCGAGCCGGCAACGAGTATAGCCGCGTTTTTTGCTAACTGTTAAACTGTAATGAAGCTATAGGCCTATCGAAGCTATTTGAACGCGATCGTGTGTGTGTGTTGTTCCCGCATATCTACAGACTGTTGGAAGGTGATACGAGGGGGTACGAGAGCTGCTGGCATCCCTGGGAGAAGAACAAGAATACCAGGTTAGTCGCACATGTCCTATGCCTTCCTCCTGTTCATCGACCTTACATCTGTCCTATATATTAATACAAGCTAATGCAAGTTAATTTCATATTTGTAACAACCGCAAAAATACAGTCCACTCTCTTTTTATTTTCTGTATAAATTCTATATGGTTAAACGAACCGGATTATCTCCTATATATATTTTTTGGCCTCACGAGCTATTGACGAAATATATCCCCCCCGCACCCCGCAGATAGAAAAGGTGGAGATTAGGCACCTCCAATAGGTCTATTAAAATTTTATACTGGGGCTAACGATAGACGCTTATTTTAATGCCTAATACTTTCCTACATAATACAAATAACTTTAGTTACAATTTCAACGAAAACTACTCTCCCGAATCCCAATTTACTTATGCGTAAAACCAAACGAGAATATTACCTTTTCTAAAACTTCAAAATTGTTTCAACTTTCAAACGCATTTCCTTGGGGAGGAAATGCGTAAAATTCTTTATTAGCAAGTGCTTTTACCGAAACCTGCCTCACCCTGATGAGTCATCACAACTTTTATACCTAATCTTACGTGAAGGTTTTTAATCTAATAAAAAAACTCGTAAAACGTAACGCGAGAGGGCCCCCAATTATGCGCATACCAAAATATCAATAAAGACCTCCCTAACGCATAACTTCACAGAGAAAAAACATTATTCTTTCGCTATAAATATAATAAATAGACGCGTACGCCTAAAATATTAGGGGATTAAGAAATATGTAAGAGAAAATACAATCTTCTAAATCATTTTTGTGTTCTTTTGTGTTTTTGAGATTTTTCATCGATCATATAACCGGAATAAAGCGGTAATGTTGTGTTGCGTATAAAAACAAATTCCGCCAATTTTGTGCTGCGACGGTTTCCGCGTTCTGCACTTTGGTTGGCCAGCTGATGGCTACTGATGGATGATTGGCCGATGGGACGTACACACAGATCACTGGTTGGTGGAATTGCTATTACATCTATGACAAATCACTGACCAGTTTCGGAATTTTATGCCTTATATTACTACTCTATCCGGTTACATGCTCGATGAGATTTTTACAAATAAAATTTCTTTTTCTTAACTAAATATAAAGTTACTAATTTAAATATGGATGAGAACCTACGGGCATTAATATACACCTTAGTCCTTCCCTTTTTTTTGTTTTCTTTAACGCCGGGAAATGCTCTGAGGCATCCCGCGGGAGAGTGGGTCTCCCCACGCGGGTATGTGGGACTCGCTGCGCCCGACAGCTGGTAAATGGACGCAGCTCTACCCACTAAAACCCGGCGAGTGCCACCAATGCCGCCTTTGGTGAGGTGCCCCGGATATAGAAAACAAAAACAGGGCACCTCGACGGCTAATCAGTCCCGTAAGGGACCGACGCCACCTCCACAGAGGGGTTGTCACGCACCACAGATCAACCCCTCCCAACGTCGGGACAGTACAATGGGGTAAGGTTCCCATCCTCACCCCTTGCCCCCTGCTCTTTTGTCCCCTCTTCTTATAAGAGGGGTACAAAGAGCCCCCTCGGCCCAATTAGTTTGGCCCAACTTTAGCCCTTCCCTGACCATGGCCGTTGTAAGTATCCAAAATGGCGGGATTAATTCCCGAAAATCATAATAACCGCTTTTGAATCCGTATAAAGTTTACTATTTCATGTTAGTTTGGCAAAGTGGCAGACGATCACATAGGTAAGTCCTTGTATAAGGGATCAGTGACACTGATGTTCATACACGAGTTCTGGGACTACCCCGGAGGGGAGGGGGGGTCCCGATTTAGTAATGTGATAAGACAACACGATTTGTCTCTATACCAGTTACCTGTAACCAGTGTCTCCAGATTAGAAAAGTGAAATTACAGTGAAGGCTATTTGAAATTACAGTAGATTTATAAAAATTACAGTGTTTTCCTATCCGGAAATACAGTATGTTTTACAGTAGATATTAATAACATTTTAACTTCATTTTAATGACTAAATCGAAGGGGCATGAAGTTTGCCAAGTTAAAACAAGAGAGGGCGGATCGGATCAGGATCGGGGAGGGATCGGGCTCATGTCACTGCAATAATAAAAGAGAGAAAAAAATCCTCCTATGACATTATTTACGACGGCTTGAAGTTATTTAAATTATTTGCGATTTCCGAATCCGTAATTATATTAGATACTAATTTAACGAGGTGGTGATGTTTGGTGTGAAATTATGTTCTCTGCAATAAAAGCGGCTAGTTTTATTGCAGCTGTTTTCTTATTATCTTCCCTTGAACCCATCAAAACAAAAGAAACATACTTTTCTCTAATGTATTAGAAAGAAATAGACACAAAGCAACTTGCTGAATTAAAACCCTTAAGCGAAAGTAAAATCCGTCTACATAATTTTACTGCCTAATAGTAATAGCTCCACAGTCCAGTTTGTCAGGGAATTCCCCCTCCCTCGTAGGTCATAGGTATCTACTATTGTCAAGCAGCCGATGAATCATAGACAAACACTAAACTAAAACGTTTCTTTTCATCCATTTATATAGGTTTTTTTACAAAAAACTGAATAATTAAGTTTCTTTTCTTATTTTGTAAGAATTTTATAGAAACTCGAAATTACAGTGACTTTCATACACTGTATTCACTATAATACAGTACAGTACAGTGTACAGTGAATACAGTAGAATTACAGTAAATCTACTGTAATTACAGTGCCTGTAACTGTAATAAGTACCTATCAATGTATAGTTAATTAATTGTTTGTTTTTAAGTCCTGTTAAAATTGGTGGCAAACGGGCAGTCGGTTCAACTGATGGTAAGTGATAGCCACATCCACTGACACCCGCCACACCAGAGGATTAGCAGGTGCGTTGCCGGGCTCTACCATGGTTCAGGCCTTGGCTTGGCGGTGGGGTTTAGTAGCTTAGGGTGAGCCCAGCACCTTGGGCGAGGACGGGAACCTCACCCCATTGTACTGTCCCGACGTTGGGAGAGGTTGTTCTGTGGTGCGGGACAACCTCTCTGTGGAGGTGGTGTCGGTCCTCATTAGATCCGGGGCACCTCAACAAAGGCGGCATTGGTGGCACTCGCCGGGTTTTAGTGGGTAGAGCTGCGTCCACTTACCAGCTTACGGGCGCAGCGAGTCCCACATACCCGCGTGGTGAGACCCACTTCCCAGTGGGATTTCTCAGAGCATTTCCCGGCGTTAAAAAATAAATAAGAAGGTGCGTTGCCGCCCTTTCATATATTAAGTATGCTCTTTTTTTTAAGGTGTGAGTCGTATCGGTCCGCAAATACCGTAGATGGCACCTGATTCCATATAGTGGTCGTGGGAGGTAGAAAATGCCGTAAAAATCGAATTGTAGATTACCGGACCGCTGTCGGTGAAATTTGAAATCTCGACGCGATGTCCGGTGGAATTTTGAACACTCCCCGTGAGATGTTTACGATGCAGATCTGAAATTTCTTCGCAGCGCCAAAGAATTAAAGGTAAGCTACTAGGATTACAGAAAATCATAAAGTGTGAACGTATTTTATTCAAAAATCACCACTACATACAGAGGAAGCTATAATATAATAATAATAGTTTTTTTTTTCATAGTTTTTCATCATATTTCATTGATAAATCGTCTCGGTACTCATTCAGAGATACCCCAGCAGTGGGCAGTAATAAGTATTATACTACTAATAATGCATCTCTATATACATACGTAGGTAATACATGGTTCATGTCTTATATACCAGGGTACTAGGATATCATAACATCGTGTAAGTAAACATATTATATAACATCTGACGTCACACAGTACGCCACTCCGGGGAGGCAGTATCATCTTCCCCAGCATCTCATTTGCGTTTCAATTCCCCGCGCGGAGAATCAATTTTCTCCGACGATATCTCGTATTGGGTGTTCATCCTGAAACCGATATAATTTATCATTGATGAGCATAACAGGTACACGTAACCGTAGAATATCGTAGAATAACGTTGCCTTATGTGCTCAAAAGTTATAACTAGCAATTTAAATACGCTAATGTTTTTACCCGCGGAGTAAGGCAGTTTTTGAAAAAAGGAGATATTATTCCAATTAAAAACGCTCACAGATGTCATTCTTGATGATTTTGCCAACATGATCAATATTAGTGTCTCCCGTCAAACAGCTTTGCTGTGTTTCGGAGAGAAGGGCAGGACAGACAGTGTAATTACTGGCACCGAGACTTAACATCTTATGTCTCAGGATAGGCAACACTTGAATGAATTGCCCGGGCTCGTTCCAGGTTAACTTGATTACATTAATTGACAATGCTGTCCATCACGAGGCTCGTCTGCCGCCATCTAACACAATATGATTCATTATCATCCCAAATCTCCGGCTAACCTCCAAGAAACGTGATCAAAGGCGCGGTGTGGAATCGCTTACTCGTCCGTTGACACCCTGAAGTAGCCTTGGGACATTAGACTTGCAAACGGTGGCACCGCGGAGGCCTGCGACCAGCCGTGGCTAGATGAGGGTGCCGCAGGCCGCTGCTCGGGACCGCTCACACTGATCGTCATCAGGTCATTGACGACGAAGGTCATAGAATCCAAGGTACCCAGACTGATTTACATATATTAAAAAAATAAGTCCGGTCAATTGAGACAAAAATAATGGTCAAATAAGAGAAATTCACTATCAGAAATAAAGTGTTAAAAGTCTCCATCGCACCCATGTGTGCTTCAGAAGTTATTCCGGAGCAAAGGTCAAAATATGAGGTTTTTTTTTTGATTTCTCTCGAAAACAGTAAGTTTTATCAAATGATAGCCCAGACAATAACTGCACCCCACAATGGTTCAGGCCTTGATGTGGCGTAGGCTCAGCAGCCTATGGTGAGCCCAGCACCTTGGGCGAAGATAATTGAGCCGAGGGGGCTCTTTTTACCCCTCTTATAAGAAGACGGGACAAAAGAGCAGGGGGCAAGGGGCGAGGACGGGAACCTAACCCCATTGTAAGGTGTCCCGATGACCGGCTCCCCCGCGGGATGCCTCAGAGCATTTCCCGGCGTTAAAAAAAAAAACGCGTGGTGATACCCATGTAGAAGGGCGCACGGCGTAACACGTCCCCACCGGTAAAACGTCTCTGATTGCCTACTGACGATTGACCGATGATTATTATCATTCCGACGGTGGCACGTTCCACTCCAAGTCTATGTGGGAGGTCCCTTCAGCGGTGGCTGACCGGGAAATTTGAAGGTGACTTGTAAATGTGCTCAGGTGAGGAATCCGCATGCATAATCCGCATGTTTATGCGACACTGATGAAAGATAGCCATTTGGGCCGCGCTCGCTGCATTACATTATGTGCCACTGGAAACTGGGTTCTGCATGACAACAGTCAATGGAAGCGATGACTGCCAGAGACCGTGTCGTTGGAGCTTTGCAGGATCCGCAAACATATCGGGAATTACCAATTTTCAGCTTGATATGGTTAGTCGTCTATCTCTATTCTACACACAATCTCCATTCTACTTTCCTCTTCCTGCTACGCTATACACATTTATCATTATTTCGTTATCGTAGTATATTCTCTTAATTTATTCGTCTCTGTCTCTGGTTATAACTTTTATACTTCCATCGTCATCCATATTCCCTTGCTGCACTCTTACTGTTTTCATCACTTTCTTTTCTTTTCTCCCACCCTATTAATATCATTTTTCACACCACTCTTCTTCTCATTAGCTTTCCCTTTTACTTTTACCATGTTCACACTTAATACTTTTCTAGTACCAGACCTTCCCTTATTTTATTTTTTTCTTTTAACGCCGGGAAATACTCTGAGGCATCCCGCTGGGGAGGGGGATTCTCCCCACGCGGGTATGTAGGACTCGCTGCGCCTGAAAGACGGTACGGTGGACGCAGCTCTACCCACTAAAACCCGGCGAGTGCCACCAATGCCGCCTTTAATGGAGAGGTGCCTTAGATCTATTGAGCAAACAGAGCACCTCGACGGCTAGTCAGTCCCTCAAGGGACCGACACCATCTCCACAGAGGGGTCGTCCGCACCACAGAACAACCCTTCCCAACGTCGAGACAGTGCAATGGGGTGAGGTTCCCATCCTCGCTCCTTGTCCCCTCTGCTCTTTTGCCCCCTCTTCTTATAAGAGGGGTACAAATAGCAGCTCCCTCGGTTCAATTTGCTTCGCCCAAAGTGCTGGGTTCACCTTAATCTACTGAGCCCCACCGCCACGACAAGGCTTGAACTATGGTGGAAATTGTATGGTTAGTTTAGTATATATAACAGGAATCTATAGAAGAGCGGACAAACGGATACGAACCATCCATAGACCCAGGCTAAACCAGAGGATTATTCAAAAGCATCGTCGTCATTATCAGTCGGTAATCATGTGATCTACTGAAGGCCTCTCAATCAACGCCAAGATGGTCGACCCCTCGCCATTGCTCCATCGTTCTCATATTCAATCAGGACCACTGCACGGTTCCCATTATCAAATTTGAATTTTACTTTATATTCTAATCCTAAATTTTTTTTAAGCTTGTCACGAAGTAAAAAGACCTCTAATATTAATACAGATCCTTTCAGCTCCGATCCGATTTAAAATTCCGGGTTATGTTTATCTCGGTATTTTATGCCCCATGCACGAACGTGGCCCATAATGGAGGTAAAATTATGCAGGTCAAGAGTTGAACCTCGGACTAAGGGTGAAAGGGCAATCACCTTCATTGACGTGGGATGGACGGTTCGTGGACATCTACTTGCGAAAATATTCAATTATATTTGCCTTACTTTTCTGTTATAAAATATCCGTACCAAAAATTAAATAAATAAAATAATGTCCCCTACAATCAACCCTTAATATATAATTGATTTATCGAGTACAAAATATTACTTTACATTAAAAAAACCATACATTAAATGACGTCAGCAATATTAAACTCTACATAAATATGAAACTGTTTACGTTAATTACAAAAAATAAAAAAGATTTTAATTTTAAAGTAATAAATAGAATAAGAAAAAAAAGGAAAAGGAAGTAATAAAATAATTTCAATTCTTTAATTTTTGTGCTTATGATTAACTTATTCTTCCCCTAATGTACAATCTTTGCGCTTACCACGTCATTATTGTTACTTTTGGAGTCGATGTCGTATTTGTTGCTGTACCTTAACCTATACCTACCTACCTCGGCTGACACCGACTCCTTTTTTATTTGAAAACATACAGACGAATTGAGAACCTAGTATAATAGTATAACTAGTATTAGTATTGAAGATATCTGCAATACTGATGGCGGCGATTATAAATGCATTTATGTCTATAGTCCTCTCTTAATAAACGTCAAGACGGCCAATCCCCAACCACACGCATTCACCTTAAATTGCACCAAGATCGTCCCTCCATCCTACTAGAATTGTAATACTGTTTAAATAAGACTATTATATTGTAATGTAAATCGCTAGTAAACAGTGTGTGTTATAAGCGTGTACTTTACTGATTTTCATAACCCACTTGACAATAATTAGGTTTCAGGGCGAGTTTCCTTTCATTAAAATAATTGTCGCTCACATAAATAACAAGCTATACGATAATTTCAAATTATGCATACAATAATGGCTAAGGGTCTCATTGTCCCACAACTCATCAATGGCGTTTGGAACCGAACACTTTGAAAGGGTTTACGTTTCAATGGAAATATGTTAAAGGGTACTCGGTTCTAGCCCGTTTGAATAATATCGACGTTTGTATACGTATTCTATGTTTAATGTAAACCATATAAATCGTCGGTTATATTTACTGTTATTGAGTTGTTTATCATATTATTATATTCAATTACTTCTGCCCGCTAGATGAGTTGTTTTGGTACATTCTCATAAGCTTTTCTTTTAGGGAAGGAATCCAATATTAACATCATTAAAATTCATTAAAGAACTTTCTCGACGTCTGTTTGACAAAAGCGTGCTATAACTTTCTTTATATTTTGTTGATGTGAATGAATGAATTTCAAACTTGCCTTTATTTATAGCCAATATTATTTTCATTTTCTTATCGAAATATCACGAAATATCAACATATAATTTATTCAATTTTAAAAATAAATTTGGAAAATATTGGGAAATAAAGCTACATTTAAATACTAAACATTCAGTCTCTCTGTATATGTACGCCCATATCTAAAACTACTGAACGCGTTTTCTTGTGGTTTTCTCAGGTAGATTTAGGTGTTGTTATATAAAAATCAAGCAATTAAAGTACATGATCGAAGTTGAAAGATTTGACATACTTAGTCTATATAAATCTATGTCAAGCCACGCCGCGAGATCCAGTTAATAAGCTAAGACGTATTTAATTAAGTTATATAACAATAACATCGCCTATCCATTTGTGGAATTGTGACACGGCTATTATTTTAACACATCACAAAAACACTTGGGAAATGAGAATATGGCGCCGCTAATTCGGTCGTCATCCATCATTGCGAAAGCTTTTAGCGGTACAAAGGACTGGCGCGACAAAGCCGCGCGTACCGAACACCGTGTGTGCCGAAGGGTTAAATGTCTTCCTTGGTTTATTAGTGGAGTTAAGAGTATGATGTTTTTTTTATCATCACGATTACAATCAGCATCATCATCATCATCAACATCGTTATCATCATCATCATATATATCGTCATCATACGTTTTCAATTACACGAGCTTATCTGTATAACTAATGTGATACTAATATTATAAAATGGAGCGATTTGATTTTTTGTTTGATTGTTACGATTTAACTCAAAATGTGTTCGTCCGAATTTAAAATTTCTTTCACCATAAGAAATCTACGTTAACACTGAGTGACATAGGGCTATAAAAATAATCATCATCAATCCGGATACGGTTGTAAATCTAAGTTAACGCGGGTGAAGCTGCGGGCACCGACTAGTAACGCTATAAAAATTTCCAACCAAGTTAATTTGCTCGTACTGTATGAACCTTGATTTGGTTGGTATCAATGGAAATTATTGTAATGTAACCAATGTCCCAACGCTACACCGTGGTCGAGCGGGATGAGGCGGGATGGGCGGGATAAACCTGGACGATGACCTCGTCACCTGGGGTACATTACCTACCGGCGCAGGGCTGTCACACGAAACTGAACGAAAAGCCTATATTTTTATTTTGCGCCGCCCTACTACTACCTACTACTAGCAAAGACAACTCAAACACTTTTTAAAATAAAATTTGACTAATCTCATTTATTATACCAAATGTCATGAAAAACTGCACTGATTTTGAGTTATAAAAAGACATACAGACAGAAGGGCAGACAGAAATAATTCTAGGATTTGTGTCAGTACAAAAAGAGTTTTTGTCACAAAATTTTACAAAAATTTATAAAGATTACAGATTTAGCAAGACAACAATCTTAAACTTCAGGTAACTACGGCTACAAGTCTTCTAAGATTATTAATTAAAGGAAGCAGTGTACAGGATGAGAAAGACAGTTTAAACTAAGCCAAAGATAGGAGTTTCAGAAGTTGTAAGTTGTAATTACCACAGAAACTCCCAGTCAGGTAGATCACTATGGGAAATACCTATATCATAACCTAGTAATTACCCCAGAAACGGTCAAGTATCTTTAAAAACTTATTAAAAGAAAGCTTTCTCTTATAAGTCCTTATAAGTGAGAATTTAAAAAAAAGTGTAAAATCTCTGATGTCGCGATACTATTTCTGTGTCCAGGCCAGGAGAGACCGGGAAATACTTTGAAACACTAGATTGGGTTTCTATAGAAACAACATCACCCTTGTATCCACAAACAAATACATTATATTACCACACAATCTGTGTATTCAATATGGCGGCGCATTATCGTATGTTTGTATATTTGGCGAATAAAAAAGGTTTTATTTATATAACACTGTCATGGGAGCAGTAAAAAGTAAATCAGGCGATGGAGTAGGAAGCGATAAAAGAGATTTACCGTCACGAATCTTTCCCTTTGTAATTTCACCAAAAATGTTTCGATCGATGTTGGCCGATTCGTGCCTGTCGTGAACCTTGACAATACTTATGTATCAGCCATGTTGGAATTACGGGATGATGTGAGGAACTGGGACCCTTATGTGGAGTGACAAAATATGTCGGTATTGATTGGAGTTGAGATTTTGGTGTGGAGCGTCCAAGTAGGTTTTTTTTTTCGGATGGATCTATGCTAACGGCCCGAAAGCCCTAATGCTACATCGGATTAGTGTGAGCCCATTTGGCTCACTTTTGGTTTTTAAAAGTGGGGGGTTGCCCTCCGCCAACCGTGCAGTCTTCGACCACACGGCCTCGTGGCGTCGGGTTGGAAGTAGGTTTTATAGTGCTGGCTTTCATTTATACAATACCCAGTAGGTAGGTAGTAGAATAGGCTCCTATTTTCCTGTGAACTGTGCAAACTAATATCTCACTCCTATATTTCTTTGTTCCTCTTCTTCAATCAAAAAAATGAGTATGGTTCCCCGATTTAGGGCAAAAACCGTGTCCTCCCGTCACCATGGCTAAAAGTATCCGAAACGTAGAGATCATAAAAACCTTCACATACCACGATAAAATCCAACAAGTTTTTTTTAACTCCAAAATCGCCAACCCTAACCAAATAAGAGTTTACAAAGACATTATGCCGAATTGGTAATAGTTTTTTTCAACCGCCCCTCCGATTTATTTCTCGACATTTAAATAGTCAATGGGGTCATTGAATTCCTGGACTGCATCGCCCTTTCATCTAGTGTTGGTCTTGCACGTGCATGCACGATCCCCATGCAAGCCCGACAAGCCTGGGAATAGTCCTTGTCAACAGACAAAGCCCTTTGTACAAACGAGTGTTTTATTGTGGGTTATGTACCTGTTAATCATATAATTTATTAATTACATAATTTGAGATATTACAAATCTGCTACATGTACCATTTGCCAAAAATACCTATACTTTTATTCTATGCTGGAGATTTTAATATTTAGTCTAGAAAGAATTAGAATCATTTTTTTAGAAAGAATTAGAATTTGGAAGAGATAGTCCCATGCTGCATTGCAGCCGAATTGGGCCGGCACGACCGGGGTGGTACCTCTCGCTCACATAACACTGGCGTCAAGTGACAGCTATGCTGTCGCGTTTCGTGCGGTTTGTGAGTTTCCGGTTAGGTGTTAGGACACTTTGGCATTTTGACATAGATGATAGACTAGATCTAAGTATTATTTTGAATACAGATCTCTTCACGGCTGCCAGAGTATGGATATAAAAAGTGTATGGTATGTTTATATTACGTGTCCAGTTTGTATAGCAAATTGTCTTGTATAATTGGATACAAAAATAAAAATTCAAATGTGAAGTGAGTTACAATATCAATTATTATTAGAGATAACGAGAGCTCGAACGTTTCGTAGATGGCATGTAGACGCTTGACACTCTTTCGAATTTACTCGAAAGTAATCTCTTCCCAATTTTACCGCTAAACTTATTTTTTTTCTTTGTGGCTCGATTTATCACTTAAATTTATAACAATCTACAGAAATAAATTAATTAGTTTTTTTTTTATTCTAGGTAAGTCAAAATGACTAGAAATCAATAATTGTAGTTTTCAGACTATTTTTTTTGTCGCTTTTTATAATAAGATTAGATTCTACTTATATAATTTCAGTAACATAAGTATAAAATACCCGTGTCGTGTAAATCTTATCTTTTACTAACCTTAGACACTTCAGTCGACAGTCAGGTACGATACCGATGTTTGTGGACGATCCCTGTTGAGGAGCAATCGGTGGAAGCACGGGCTTCGAACGGCCGAGAGTTCTAGAACAAAATAAATCTATACTCTATATAATAAATCTTCAGATTCTTTATTTCCCTGACCTAGGCGAGTGGCAGGGGAACGCCTGTATAACGCTCAGCCGCTGCCAGGAGTGATGGGAAAAGGAAAAGATAATACTGATTATGATGAAAAGTTTGTGATTGAATACGATAGTCTACGGAATTACAGTTGGATTAGGAAAATGAATCTGACAGGCCAAGAAAGCCTCAATTTTCAAATCAAATTGTTTTGTAAGAGCCGACACGACCGGGGTGGTACCTCTCGCTCTCATGACACCGGCGTATAGTGACAGCTATGCTGTCGCGTTTCGTGCGGTTTGCGAGTTTCCAGTGCCATTGGGGGGGGGGGGGGTTGGATAGGGAAAATATGGGTAACGCATAACTTTTAGTAGTGTGGATGTCTATGGGCGTCGGTTGTCACCGTAAGGCTCCGACTGCTCAGTTGCCTCCTTGTGACATAAAAAAGGAAGTTACAGGCTATTTATTTTGGAGAAAATTTCTATATATAACTTCTCGGTATTTACCGAGAAGTTGTTTTTTTTTAATTACACATTAGAAAACAATCGGTGATTTTGTTTTAAATGTCATTCACAAACGTTACCCAGTACTGAAGAGTTTGCTCTTATCAGCCCTTCGTTTGGGCTGGACCTTACTGATAGAGTCACCAGTTCCTTGGTGAGACCCTGCTGATGCGGGCTCAGGCGCAGCGGGACGACTTGTCTGGAAATATATCAGATAACATTTTAACAAATGATCAATATACAGACAGAAGTAATAAATTTACATAGAGGTATCGATATAGATCATCATCATCATCATCCTCTATCCGTCCACTGCTGAACATAGGCCAAAGAACGCCAAGACGACCAACACTCTTGAACCTTATTGCCCCATCGGCCATCCGTTCTCCTGAGTGTGTGAGCTTATTCTTTGCGTGATATCGGTAACCTTAGTTCTCTGGCGGATGTTTTCGTTTCAAATGCTATCTTCCGAAGAAACACCCAGCATAGCATGTTGAACTACGACAAACTTATGGACTAATCGTAAAAGAGGCCTTATTATTGCGATATACATAGATGTAGATTTTTAGTTGATGTCAGAGACTTCGCTAGTATGCAATTTGAATTATAATCAAATATTGTCTGTATACGTAACAATTTTCACTATCAAACAATTCGTAGATAATGCCAGACAATTGAGTAAGTAGCTCCGCAAAGTGAAAAAGAATTATTTAGACTTTCGAGGTACCGCCGATTTAAAAATTCATAGAAGATTGTAAATACTCTAGGGAACTACGAATTCCAAAATAAAAGACTATATTTTGTTGACCAACAACTCATCTGCTAGCATATAAGTTGTTGGTCAACTTTTGAGACATGATATATCGGCAGTAAAATTGATTCGTATGCCGAGACGGCTAACGCAAACGACACGATGCCTTCATTTTATCCCATTATATATTTTATCCCAGCTTTCGTCATACATTTTTATTGATTAAAATAAATATTAACCATCTAACGTTTATGTACGTTTTTAAATAAATTCAAATCCTAAAAAGGCCCCTGGTTCCTAAACCAAAAATAAAAAAAAAACTCACCTTAGCCGTATTAATATTACTGGTGCTATAATCGGTAACCTTTTGCAACACTTCGCTGTCTACTCCAATTTCTTCGGAACTCGAACTTTCTTCCTGTAAAAAACAAAGTGTATATTTATTTATTTATTTAAAATAGGACACCAACAATATAAGCATTAATACATTTACATGATAGCATTAAATGATATATTTAACATCGATGCTTACATCTTGATAGGTGACACAGCATTTTTATTTGTGTAAAGCAATCAGCAAATATATACAAAAAAGAATTAAAATTAATAATTAATAATGGTTAGTGCTAATACAATTTTATAAAAATACAAGTACAAATTAAGTATAGGTACTTAAATTAGAGAAAAAAAAAGTGTCATAAGTAGAACTAAAAAAAGTTATTAATGGGGAAGTATTCGTGCTGAAAACAAAGTAATTCTGGTATTCATGCGATAGGGATTAGATTATAATAGATTTAGTCATTTTCGCTTCTAAAACTATTTAGAACAAGAAATTCGTAGATAATGTCGAAATATTGAGCTCCGCGAAATAAAAGTGAAAAACATGGTCAATATCACGTTTTATATATTTTTATACCATATGAGGGCAAACGAGCAGTAGAAACCTGTTGGCAAACTACCGACGTCCACACACATCCGCACAACCAAACACAACCGCACGAGATTATGCAAATGCGTTGCCCTCCTTTTATGCTCAGTTAAGGGAACTCCTAAATAGTTTAAAGTAGCTACCTTGTGATTGGAATTAATTAATTTATACTGATGAAACCTTTGCACCTTATGGGTGATACGTGCGTATACAGGTCTGATGATGGAGACCATAGACAGTCGAGGGAACTCCTCGACGATTTACAGCTTTTATTGGGCTAACTTCATACGGTTAAATATGCCAAAATGTCTATCTCTGTATGTCTTTCTTTAATGAATTACTAAAAATTAATAAATAAATAAATTTAAATAGGTTTAGACCTACCTATTTAACTTAGCTGACACCGACTCCAAAAGTAACAATAATGACGTGGTAAACGCAAAAATTGTGCATTAGTAGAAGTACAAGATGATTATTAGTTGTAGACACAAAAATTAAAGAAACGCGATTATTTTATTACTTTTTGTTATTTTATTTTTTGAATTCGGTTATAATTTTTGTTTAAATATTTTTTCCTACCCCAATAGGCCACCGGAAACTCACAAACCGCATGAAACGCGTTAGCATAGCTGTCACTTGACGCCGGTTGTATGTGAGCGAGAGGTACCAACCACCCCGGTCGTGCCGGCCCAATTTAGCTGCAAAGCAGCATGGCACTACCTCTTACATCGTTTCAATTCTGCCGTTTATTTAATGATCGAATGTATTCTCAATAAAATCTCACTTCCAATATTCCCGACGCCGATCCATCGCCCCGGATTTTGCCAGTGAACCTGCGAAATAAGACCGTGCATTAAATTATTTTCAATTTACTCAATGGTGCCTAAAATGAAAATATTATAACCAAAAATAAATTAAAGAACGTTACATACATATAAACCAAATTTAAAAACACGTCACATGTGCGAGTCGGACGCACACGGAGGGTTCCGTACCATGTACCAAGAACATTATTAAGACATTTAGAATAGAATAGAATAGAAGAAAAAAAAGAAAAAAAAGTCAGTCCCAAATGGACGATGACTAGATGAGATAACTTGATATGAAAAACCAAAGATCGTTTTTTTGGTCCATTGGGCGTTTTTCCACTCACCGGCACGACCACGGCAACGGCGGCGGCAACGGCACACACGCAATGGCTACAATGCATCAATACACATGCAGTTTTAACGGGCCGGCTCCGTGTGGGAAAATTGCTGACACCGGTTGCCGTCGCCGATGAATGGAAAAACGAGCCATATATTTTCATACGTTGTTAGTTCCACGGCAACGGCACGGCGCCGTACGGTACGGTAAGTGGAAAAAGTAACACTGAAAGGAGTAAACGTTCCTTTTTAAGTGTGTTTGCAGTTTGGTGATCGTTAGGGAACAGCCATCTTCTAAGAGATACTGCAGTCGAGTGAGCGCGGAACTTCAAAAACCATCTACTACCATCTACGGTTATCCATACCATATACTACTACCCTCCTACGCAGTGGGTGCTAGTTTTTTTTCAACAATCCCACGGCACACCACGTTAATTTAACCCAGTGCCACAGAATAAATAATAGTCCAGTACTAAGTTCGTGTCCTGGATGGCGATTGTCTCCTTCTGCGAGGCAGTAATGTCCCAGAAGGAGGCCAACGAGCGGGTGAGAGAGAAGGCTGCCTACGAGGCCGTTCGTCGCCCGCGGCCCCCCGCGAGGTGCGTAGGAGGCGCTACTTAATGCGCCTCCAGTAACGCCCAGCTGTCCTCGTGTCGGGTTCAGGATGGGAACCTGGGCCCAGTATGGCACGACGTCGTGGGGACTGCTTAGTAGCGGTCGGGCAGTAACTCTTACGAGTA
Organism: Helleia helle; assembly: GCA_963853865.1. Taxonomy (NCBI): domain Eukaryota; kingdom Metazoa; phylum Arthropoda; class Insecta; order Lepidoptera; family Lycaenidae; genus Helleia; species Helleia helle. The sequence goes on along the minus strand of OY971432.1, from coordinate 18,209,743 downwards.
ATAGTCTGCTGGCCTTCGCTGGGGCCAGCCTGTCGCTGATGTGATCCTGTCTGTTGCCTGCATATCCGGGACCCTCAAAAAGCGACTGAAGGCGCTCGCAGTGGTTTTAGTTAGGGTGGGCACTCCCAGGTGCGAGTCCCACATTGGGTCAGGATCTACCCAAAGATCCTGGCTGCATCCCTGCGATAAAAAAAGTAAGTACTAAGTTCGTATGAACTTGTGTTATGGGCACTGGGTAGGTAGAACGGAAATATAATATGTAAGAAATTTATATACATCCTAGTGGCACTGACAGACGTTATCATGTACAAAATATTGAAATATATATTTTATTTTTTGTGAATATAAATTCTAAACCATTCTCAAATCCACTTGAACACACAAAAAAAACATCAATATCGGTTCAGCCGCTTAGAAGGAGTTCAGTGACATACACACGTACAGAAGAATTATATTATATATATAAAGATGTACATGCCCATGACCCGGTTCAGACATCAATTTTCATTATACAAATTATACACTTGGCGGGATTCGAACCTGCGACCGCTGCGTAAAGCGTCCAGTAGCCTTGACCACTTGAACAGCCGGCCGTCGCGTGTTATCATTATTTGAAGGATAACGGCATGGGATGGGAAACGGAAACACTCCTCACCAGTACTCCTTAGGTATGTCCTCGACTGGAGCCATTTCCAGGGAAGAAGCACTCGACCACCTCCTTAGCTTCTCCTCCTCGACCTCGTCTACCACCTCCAAGTCCTGTCTACACCACGTATCCTTCGGCGAGGGGGCAGGGAGGTCATCTGGTATCCAGGACTCCCTTCTTTTCGGGATATAGCACGGGGGATAGGCGCTCGGATCCTCGCCAGGGTCATGACGAAAATAATTCCTGTAAAACTTGCTATTTACGACTTTGCCCAAACAACAGATTCTCTATGAGGTTACAAGTTACAGTACAAGGCTACAAGGCTTCCCCACCTTGGTAAAAGCCTTGTCGTGGTGGTGGGGCTCAGTAAACTAAGGTGAACCCAGCACCTTGGGCGAAGCAAATTGAGCCGAGGAAGCTGCTTTTTGTACCCCTCTTAGAGGCGAGGATGGGCACCTCACCTTAATGTACTGTCCTGACGTTGGGACAACCCTTCTGTGGAGGTGGTGTCAGTTCCTTGAGAGACTGACTGACCATCGAGGTGGCATTAGATGTCATGCCTGGTATCTTTGCGAGGGTTGTACGACAGTCCTAGTTACGGGAGCCGAATTTTAGAATTTTTCACCTTAATGCTGTGCGGGAAACTTGTGTGGTTATGTGTTTATAGGATGGACTGTTCAAATGATCAGTCATCAGCCATCTATTGTAAAGGAGCGTAGCTACCGCCATATTATACTGCCGAGCGATATGGGGCCCCACGACTAAACGCGCGCCGAAATGTGTAAAAATAATAAATGACATACAAAAGCCTTCTATTTAGGCATTCAAGGACAGAAATTTAAGGTATAGTTTAAGTCCTAATCTTAAAACTTATAAATACGTCTTTGACTAAGTCAGTCCGGATACCAAGTTATTATCGAAGTTACCTCGCTCAAAGCTGCGTACTGCAGTTACTAGGTATCTTACCAATTAATAAGTTTAAGCCATGCTTGGGCTGCACAGTGTGCTGTGAACGTAGCCTTTTGCCTCTCCATGTATCCCGAGTAACAGATCTCCATGGCCATCTCGATTATCTCTTCTCGTATGTCAAGTATCATTAGTTCTGTTTCTTCCTTTTGTAATATATCAGCCCTAAAATTAAACCATAACAGGGCTCAAAATATTGACCTTAGGAACTGATTAAATTATTGATGAACCTTCGTTCAAGAGGGAGAAATCCTCAGCACGCTAGTCACTTCTTTTATAGAAGAGGGAACAGACGGAGAGTCGGTTCACCTGATGGTAAGTGAATAAAAACTTGCGCATGTCCAGGTTTTTTATATCATAGAGAGTGATCTGGTTTGAGCATGTCAGTGTCATGTGATTTTTTTATCTATGTTTTTACCTTTCTGCAGCAAGTGATATTGGAACTAAGAAGAATTTGAAATTTTTGTCACTCAAATTCATCTGTAGTAGGACTACTGGAAGAAATTCCACTTATGGAATAAGTAGTACCTTTGTACCAGTGTTTGTTATCACTATATCACTATATATGTTTTTCAGTGTACATAAATAATTGTTCAATAAATAATAAATAAATAAGAACTTTATAGTTTGTTTCAGCATCGACGCATCTATACACATGGATATTGATACCTTCCATATAATAAAGATTTTTGCCAGAAATTGTTAAAAATGTTATAAGAAAGATACCAGGATCGTTCAGGAATAATATCTTTAGGTAACGCAAGCAAAATTCTGTTGACGTCAGATTGTAACTTCTGACCTCTTCTAGATATCTTAAATCTGTTCATGGCGGATTTTAATTATTGTTATTAGATATTTTAAATAGAACCTTAAAAACAACCAATTACAACAATAATTAGACAATGTCAATTGATTACAGGTTTATTTTTTTAAACATAAAAAAACTTTTTTGGTGTACCTACAGATTATTTTACTTGGTAGGTAGGTACCTACACCAACGCCTCCGGTAAGTATTTATTTAATTAGTACTGAACTGGTCTTAAATGGCGCAAATATAAGGATGTTGACAGTATTCATATAAAAATATAATTTTGATGTTAATTGGTAGTTTATATGATAGAATTCTGAAAAAATACAATATTTTCCCTTATTTTTATATGATTAAATTAATATTTTATAAATAAAATGTAACAAAATTTAAAATAGGTCACGTGATAATAAACTGAAATGACTTCACCAGTTCCTATTTAGCGGAAGCGGAAGAATGTTGACGTACTTTTATACGCCATTTTCCGTACGCAGTACATATTGTAAAAACTATTTTTCAGGCGTTTTGACAGTGTACACACACATAGGCACAGTACAACACTTATAAAACTTAGAAACCATTTTTATTAACGACAACTAGAATCATTTTATCACTTTTACGATGTTTAACAACATATGACGTCACGTGACAAGTGTTAGCGTTTCGGAACGAAATTTAAAATGCATTATAAAATGCAAGATTTTATAGGTATTAGACGAAGTTGATAATATTTAGGCCTCCGTTAGATATTTATAAATCATTTAAAAACATTTCTGATAAATGTCAACATCCCTATTGCATGACAAGCTGTCTTTAGTAGTGTGTTGTCGTAGGTGGTAGTAGGTACTGGTGGTAGTAGTAGTAATAGGAGCACATTGTATTTCTAGGTACTTTCTGTTCTGTGGGTTGTGGTATGTTTTATTAGGTACTAGCTGTTCCCCGCAGCTTCGTCCGCGTTAACTTAGATTTACAGCCGTACCCGGATTGATGATGATTATTTTTATAGCCTAAGTTACTCCCTATAACATCAGCTATCTGCGAGTGAAAGTCCCATCAAAATCGGCCCAGCCGTTTCAGAGATTAGCCGGAACAAACAAACAGACAGACAAAAATTTAAAAAAAAAGGCTATTTTGGTATATGTCCCGTGTTACATACCCATATGCATTGAATAAAAAGCGGTTATTTTGATGTTACAAACAGACACTCCAATTTTATTTATCTGTATAGATGTATAGATAACAATTGCTTCAAAACTGCGTTTTTCATCTGATTTCATAAAAATTAAAAATCAAAACTTGTGTTTTAAATCTTGACAAATAAAGACTTCGCAAAAATATTTTTTACTTCGATTGCTTTCCTTTTATTTTGATTTATCTACATTTTCTGTACGAGAGGAAACATATTGTTATCATGTTATATCTTATCAGGCTAGAAATAGATCGAATCACCTAGGCAATATTAATAACAGACTAATTTGCGTAAAAATACCTTGTGACTTGAATTTATTATTTAAGCTTATAATAATATTTTATTTCAAGACCGTAAAATGGACAACAATATTAGCCAGTTACATTTTGTTCGTTAATGACAGTTGTCAAATAAAACAAAACTTTCGTTTTCCAAAATCCGAACGAAAACTAGAAGAAACAGCATTTTATTTTGACTGATTTGTTGCTTGTGTGAAATGGAGAAAATTCTTAATATTTAGAAAAGTATATTAGTTTTTGAGAACGCTAAATGATGAGTGTGTATTTTCTATATTCAGTGTTTAATATTGTATAATAATGTATACTCTCAAGGGTATATTTCCCGAACCGAGTAAGTATGAACGTTATGTTTAAAATTGAAGATGAATTGGTTTAGTGTTATGTCTATTTAATAAATCAATAAATAATTGTATTCGATAACATTTTAGGTAAAATGTTCGTTAATGTTTCGGTAATAATGTAATAGACAATACTTTTACAACTAACTTGTGTAAAGTATTGGTTTTCTCGGCGACATATAAATACGAATTAGCCCCTTTCAAGTTGTATTGGCGATTACAATTTGTCTAGTTTTTCATTATTGTTCCAATATTTAATTAAGCGAAAATTTTCAGAGAAGGAACAAAAAAAGAACTTCATAAAAGAGAATATGAAACAACTAAAGTTAATACAGAATAAGTCACCGAAAGAACAAAAATATACACCGAATAATGTCCAAAAACCCACATACACTGCGACGAACATTTTAAGCAAAGTTAAGTCATCACCATCAAATAAAACTGGAAAAGCTACATTGAGTGTAGGGAAAAATTGTCCAATAAACTTGAAAAAGAAGCAAACAGATGTCAGAATAAAGAAAGGTGACATGGCCGAGTTTTTAAGACGAAAAGAAATGCGCCAATTGCACCAAGACGATGAGATAGAGGATGATGTGGAATCCACTGAATCATCAGGACGGTTACGGGACATAGGCTGTCAAACCATTGAGTCTTCTTTATCGGAACGGTTAGCTGAGAGTACAAAATTAACAATGTTATATCCTAAAGAGGATGGCGATAAAGTTAAGGCTAGCGGGGATTCTGGACGTCAAAGGAGCCCATCCCCCTTGTTACATTCCGCAAGAAGAGGTGATGATGATATAATGGAAGAACGGAATAGAAGCAGAGTTAATGCTATATTAGAAAGAAAAGATAAAGACCCCTATTTACCTCTAGGTAAATATTATTTTATTAAACCTACTTTCTCAAGTTCCCTTAACAAATTCTTTCAATCTACATACTAATACTACTATATGGTAGATAATGCCATCCTAATGTGTGGCAATAGCTAAATCTGTTTCTGCAGGGCCCCTTTTTCCTTCTATCAGTTTAGTTAACAAAAGTTACATTACTTTTGTAAAACAGCATTTGGGAGGAGTAATTTATTTACCTATTTAATGTTTAATGCCCTTCGAAATATACCAAATCAACACACAGAATAAAAGAGGAACAGGATGCAACATTTTAATGTTCAAATGGTTAATTGCAAAGGAAATAAATTTTTCAGGCTACCAGAAAGGAGTACTGCCGAAGTACCTCCGTGAAAAGAAAGATAAGACAAATGAATTGGATGGAATAAAAGTGGATGAAGATCAGGGGTTCTGCCCTCCTGGGCATGTAACGCTACCTGATAATGAAAGGAAGGAAACCTTACGTATGCTTAGAAATAGTAAGTTTGAAATTTACATTTATGTATTTTTATACTTTATGACTAGGCTAACTAACAGATGAGGGACCAGCCAAGAGTGTTAATGTTATAAAATTGGAGATTAATGTTTATTAAAGTGTTTACTTATTTTATTACCAATGTGTAGCTGTTCCACTGTGTGTTGTAAGAGGCAGGGCCATGCTGCTATGCAGCCGAATTAGGTCGACACGACCGGGGTGGTCTCTCTCGCTCACATATCACCCGCATTTCGTGCGGCTTGAGAGTTTCCGGAGTGGCCCATTGGGTGGGATAGGGCAAACAAGGGCAACATATCTGCGTAACTTTTGGTTGTGTGGATGTCTATGTGTATTGGTAGTCACCATAAGACAGAACAAAGGTAGTTAAAACAGTTTTTCTAATACTGTTATCTGTTTGAGTACACCTGAAATACTTGTGGCATTAATTCATGTATACGACTCTCTTTACATACATACAGCCCTACAGTAGTAGTAGGAAGACATCTGCTTTAGATGCTCTTTTAAAGGTAACTTTACAATATTTGGTATTAAAAATAAAAATAGGTAAAAAATATGTTTTCAGGTTTTGCAGAATTGATAAGTGAATTGAACAAGTTACCTGTTAAAACTGATACATTGAGAATGAAGAATCGAAAAATGGAGCTCGAAAAGCAATTGGCTAAATTGGAAGAGGGCATAAAAGTGTTTTCCCGGCCGAAGGTGTTTGTCAAAATTGGAGAGTGAAATTTAATAAACTTTTACAGCTTTAAAAATTTTACTGTGATCATAAATAGTAATAAATAACTAAAATATTTTATCTCCCGTAATTTAAAAGGATAAGAAATGACAAGGGAATACAATTTCAATATTTAAAATCCATTGACTCTTGAACCTATAAATAAAATTTATTTATATGTTGTAAAAGGAAAATTCTAGTTATTCACATGTAAGTTGATTCATATGATAATTTAGTTATAATTATATGTTGTAATTACTTTTACAGTGTTTCATAGTTTTTTATTGAAAATAAAAATTTTTGTATCCTTATTGTATTAACATTTATGCATTTAATCACTTTACCATACTTTAATACATAAGACAGTTCTTTGGTATATATATATATATATATATATATATATATATACATATAAATATATATATATATATATATATATATATATATACATACATATAAATATATATATATATACCAAATACTGGTTTTAGGTATTAAATAGATGATGGTTGGCACTAACAGCGAGACAGCCAACAGTTGAAAAAATAGACTTATGTGCCTGACACTGGTAGACAATTTGTCCATCACTAAACTAGTACACTCTAGTAAGAGATAGTGCCATGCTGCTTTGCAGCTGAATTGTGCCAGCACAAACGAGTTGGTACCTCTCGCTCATATAACACTGACGTTAATTGACAGCTATGCTGCGCGTTTCGTGCGGTTTGAGTTGCTTGTGGACCATTGGGGGAATAGGGAAAAGGAGGGTTTGCATCTGCATAATCTCTGGTTGTGCGTATGCTTATGGGCGTCGATAGTCGCGGAAAGACCTCGACTTCTTGTTGTTGTATATAAAAAAAACACGCCGTAAACGATAGCAATGTTAATCAGCATGGTTGTCATCTGCATTTATTCCTATTGGTATAGATAGGCTATCGAGCATATTATAACCAGATAGTAATGTTAGCTATACAATTCCAAAACTGGTCAGTGATACGTCCCATCGGCCAATCAAAGCACAGAAGCCTCGCAACACAAATTTGGCAGAATTTGTTTTCACACACAACTATAGCTTGGCAAAAAAGAGTATGACGTGGTGACAGGTGGAACTAAATATTTTACTAAATGGAAACCTATGATGTTGACAATACTTGGCCGACAAATACTAGATTTTGAGTAAAGCTTAGTGTTTCACATTTATTTTTAACGATTTGATTAAATTATCTTGCTGATTTTCCATATTATGATGAGACCTAAGTGAAAGTGGCGCCATTTTTTCCATACTCTTTTTTGCCGAGCTGTACATTACAACTCTATTCTGGTTATATGCTCAGTGCGATAGGCATATTATACTGCAATAGCATGGTGTTTATCTAGCCTGACTTTGGGTCTGTATAATAGAATTGTCATCATACAGACCCAGATATAATACTGACTTAAAAGAAAGATATATTTCACATTTATGAAATAATAGTTAAACTTCATGTTAGTAGATGGTAACAATAAAAATGGCTCTGTTACCTCCTGATAATTTTGTGATGGTTAAAACGGCTAGATGCAATAATGACTCTGCAATACATGTTCAGGGACCAAAACTAGATAGTTCTTCAATAAAATTGGTGACTGCAATAATTGTCTACCTTACACTCATATGATCACCATTTACACAGAAACAATATTTATAACTAATATTTTAATAATAAATAAATAAAACAATTTTTAAACTATGGTATCAGGTACATTCACAATTGTCTACACTAGTTTTCGAATATGCTGAAACAAATAATTGTTGAAAACTATAGGCCCATTCCGAAATCCTTGTTCCTGGGTATTGTACCAATCATCGAAGGAGAAATCTGGGAAGAAGAATTTTATTTCCCTCTCAGCTGATGATTCTGAATCTGAAATTGATAATTTAAATATTGACAGTATGTAATCAGAATTTCAATTGCAAAAATCCTATTTCATTTTGGGAAAATGAAGTGTGAAGGTTGTAAAATATTATGGTATGTGGTAATAAATATATGCAGGAGATAGCAGAGTACATTGTCAACTATATAATCATCATCAGGCAGCATCTATCCAATTGAGAAATAGGTATCTATGAATCCACAAGGTCCTTATTTAAAGCATTATGCTTGAATTATGGTTGAATTGATAAAATATTAGTTTCGATGCAGTTCTTATTAACCTCAGAAAAGGTACAATTCAGTAATGGTATTGGAAAAGTCATGATGTTATCTAGAAAGAATATAATACCTGAGCCATGAGCAACGTTTCTAGTATCGGAGAGCCCGAACATACTTCTTAAACAAGTGGGATTTTCATACTGAGCTTTATACACTTTAGTAGGACCTAAAATTTGTCTCCACAATTCTATTGCATTGCTATGGCCTATTATGTGCAAGTCAATTTTACCACTAAAAGAAAGGTAAAAAATATTACTAGTTATGTAAAAGAGACAAGGTTGTATGGTCCAATGTAAAGTGTATATTGTGCAATAAGCCAGAAATACCCACCTAGCCATAAAAGTCACAAGTCTATTATAAAAGAACTTTCCCATATGTTCTTTATAAAACTTGCCAGCGGCTTCTACATCTAATGAAATTCGTTTCGATTTTACTATTATAAAATTCCTTTTTAAAACATTTCTTATATATGATAATGCTACCGGATTTTTCACAGCATGTGGTTTTATTATGGCTAACGCTAGTTGTAACTTGCGCATAATTGAATTATACTTAGTTATGATATCTGTTTTTTCTAAATTTCATGATTATTTTATTTAATCGAAAATTCAAATCCAGATTCCATAGTTAAAATGTCAATTGTCATTGTGACTGGTGACAAGTTGTCAGTTGATTTATTATTATTTTCATTTAAAGGCATTAGCTACTACGCTATTAGCCATACAAAATACAATATTCGGTCTGTAAAAAGTGTGTCTAAAGATCAAGTTTTTAAAACAAACACTATAGAAAACCACTCTGAATGGACAAAACACAAAATAACAATTAATTAACGGGAAACCAAAAAAACACAACCGCGCGTCCCGATGTTTCCCGCCATTCCGTTGTCAGTTGATTTTATTTATTAATTTTTTTATTATTATTATTTAAAGGCATTAGCTACTAGGCTATTAGCCATACAAAATACAATATTCGGTCTGTAATACGGAGAAATGGCGGGAAACCCCAAGGAGCGCGGCTTCGCCCTTCTAGCCCCATCAATCAACTATAATTTCCCATTCCATCCACCCAAGGCAGTCCACCACAATATTCGCCAAACAATCACATTATATATTACACAGATTAAGTTTTTAAAACAAACATTATAGACAACCGCCAGAACAGCCCTACTAAGAAAACCACTTCAGAACGGTCCTCCACAAAATTCGCCAACCAATCACAATATATAAAGATCAAGTTTTTAAAACAAACACTATCAAACACAAAATAACAATTAATTAACGGGAAACCAAAAGAAACACAACCGCGCGTCCCGATGGTTCCCGACATCTCTCGTTGTCAGTTGACTACTAATTTATTTTTTTCGTTTTATATGATCTGCACTTAGTGCATTGCCAATTGTTTTGCGAATATTGTGGTGGACTGCCTTGTGTGGATGGAATGGGGAATGATAGTTGATTGATGGGGGCTAGAGGGGCGAAGCCGCGCTCCTTGGGGTTTCCCGCCATTTCTCGGTATTACAGACCGAATAATTGTATTTTGTATGGCTAATAGCCTAGTAGCTAATGCCTTTAGAAGAAAATAATAATAATTGATGCAGTTCAAACTTCAAAGAAGTAAATATAATTTATACGTTTTTATTTTTTATTAAGAAATTGTGAAAAATTAAATAAAGACAATGCCGGAATTGGAAATTAAAAGGAAAGGGGAAGAATACTCAGTGGTTCCCGCTAAGAAAACTCGTCATGAAATCTCTGTAGTAGGCACGAGAGAAAAAGCTGTGGTAACCTCTTCTGTAAGTCATTTAACCTTATATATTAAAGTATATCATAATAGTAGCATAATATGTTCACTTATGTATACAAATTAATTAAAATAATGTGTATTGCAGGTGCCGAGAACATCAAATCTCTATGCTCCAATTATGTTGTTGGAAGGGCATCAGGGAGAGATATTTACAGCCAAATTCCACCCTGAAGGAAAACATTTAGCTTCAGCAGGATTCGACAGACAAATTTGTAAGTTCAACATTCTCAAAACATATATCTTGACACCTTTTAATTGTTTATAATTTATTGTAAATATTAGCAAGCAGGTTCCCAAATAAGATAGCTTCAATCTTATCATGATCCCAAATATAATTGATATTATATTTGTAAAATGTGAAGAAAAGTTACTAACAAGAAACAATAGTAAACTATAGGCATTATAATAGATTAATAATGAAGAATTTTACATAGTACCTTAAAAGGTATGTACAGTATGTACTCACAACCGACGCCAGGAGGCCGTGTGGTCGCAGACTGCACGGTAGGCGGGGGGCAACCCCCCAATCAAAAGTGAGCCGAATGGGCTCACACTAATCCGTTGAAGCATTAGGGCCTTCGGGCCATTAGCATAGATCCATCCGAAAAAAAAAAAAAAAAGTATGTACTTTCATAATTTTGCTCTTGCTTATTTATTGCAGTTCTGTGGAATGTATATGGTCAATGTGAGAATGTGATGGTGATGAAAGGTCACACCGGTGCCATCATGGAGCTCTGCTTCTCACCAGATGGCTCACACTTGTACACATGCGCCACCGACAACACCGTTGCAGTTTGGGATGTGCCCACGGGAACGAGAATTAAGAAACTGAAGGGACATGCCAGTTTTGTGAATTCAGTCTCAGGTATCCATAGTACTCTCCTATTTATTGTAAGAGCTATAAATCTATAATTTTTTGCAGATCATTTTGTCAAAATGTTATTTAGCCGTCAATTAGCACAATATAAAGATACTGTCAGTAAATTCTGTATTTAGATGATAAAATTTATCTTGAAACCATGTAAAATACCTGCATATTTATACAAAAAAGTCAGACTTATAAGAAGCAATGATAATAATAACATGATTTGAACAGATTTTCTATTTTTGTATACTACATGTCTACCTAGTGCATAAAGTGACATAGCCTTTTAAGTAAAAAAATTTCATTTTTACTATGATTTTTTTATTATTCTTAAATAAAAAAATTCAATTTCAGGTGCAAGAAGAGGCCCTGAGCTTCTAGTGTCAGCGTCAGATGACAATACAATCAAATTGTGGGATGCTAGGAAACGTAACCCTATAGCATCATTTGACAGTTCTTTTCCTGTGACCTCTGTGCTATTTAATGACACAGCAGAGAAAATAATTTCGGGTGGTATTGATAATGTCATAAAAGTGTGGGACATCAGGAACAATCAAATAACTTACAAAATCAAAGGACACACAGATACCGTTACGGGTGAGTAATTTATTCATGTAAATAAGATAGAGACATATTAATATTACGTTAACAATTTTTGATAAAGAAATGTATCCTCTGCTCAGCACTCGTGAACTTTTGTTTTTTTTAGTGTAAAATATGTGAAAGTGAAAAATTGCTACACATTTTTGTATAGTGTAGTGTCACTATAAGAAATCTATTAATTTCAACAAGAAACAAGGTTTAATGTTTCATATATCTATGTACATAATATCTCTTGAAATAATTTTATTTTCTTTTATCTCTGTGATCACATTCAACCAGTATTGGACAACTCCATTAAAATGTCCAACCATTGGCTTAATATATTATGTCTAAGCTAATATGGATAACCTGAAGTGACATCATAGTGTCGACACGAAGTTTAATTTGTTTCTTGTTAAGGCATGGCTCTGTCATACGATGGATCATACTTGTTATCCAACTCAATGGACGGCACGCTGCGCATCTGGGACGTGCGGCCGTTCGCGCCAGCCGAGCGCTGCGTCAAGCTACTGTCTGGACACCACCACAACTTCGAGAGAAACCTGCTGCGGTGTGCCTGGTCGCCAGACGGCTCCAAGGTGGATAGAGACTGAGTATATAATAAAGTGGGAGAAATTACCATGTAGGACAGAAAGAGGCTAATAATGATGATGAGATTTCCATCCGGTGGCTGGTGTCATCAAGCATTCAACTGGATACGATTGGCCGACAGATGGACATTGATGGATATGATTGGCCGATGGAACATACGTCTGACAAATCACTGACCAGTTTCGGAATTTTATGGCTCGCATTACTACACTATTCGGTTATATGTTTGATGGCTGGAATAACGTCAGTGTGAGGTAGAAGGTGCACACTAGTGGGGACCAGTTAGCTTATGGTCATTATTTAAGGGTGGGGACACCAGCGAGGCCAGACGGGTGATCAGTCCTCATTACCGAGACTATTTCACCCAAAAGCTTATGGTTGGTGATAAACAGAAAAAATCCATTCCTTCATTCCTGTAATGCTAAATGTACTTGATTTAATTGTGTCCACACTCATATATACCTGGAGTATCAGGGTTCTGACCTAGTTTACGTTGCGGGCATTAGTAAGCCTAGTATTATTTTTATGTTAAGAGGTGGTAACTGATGGTAAGTGGTCAACGTCGCCCATGAACTTCAATAAGTTTACCGAGAATTAGCCCAGGCAGCTCATTCCTGTGTTGCCTATCCTGAGACATAAGATGGTAAGTCGAAGTGTCAATAATTACAAAACAGTTGTTCGATAAAAAACAAACAGGATGGTGGTTGCAGACGGGAGCGCGCCACAGCCCATCCCTCCTACCTCGCTCATCTTGTGGTGATGGTAGTGCGTCGGTCATCACGTCTAGCTCTCAGCTCACTCGTGACCTTTCTGATTTGGTGGTAATGGTATTCACTTCTCATTAGCTGGTCACCTTTTGTATCTATTGTGGTGTGAGGATGATCACTTATAGCCACTGTGGTGGTCGGTGCTATTTCTTCTCGCTCCTTCATCGGCTGATGGTATCTAATGTGCAGGTGGCAGCCGGGTCTGCGGACCGGCTGGTATACGCGTGGGACACGACGTCGCGGCGCGTGCTGTACGCGCTACCCGGCCACAACGGCGCCGTCAACGACGTGCACTTCCACCCCACCGAGCCCGTACTGCTATCCGCCTCCTCCGATAAGCAGATCTACCTGGGCGAGATCGAACATTGACCCGGAGGCTGAAGGAAACAACTATATACGGATTTTATCGCAATTTAATTTTGACGTGACAAAGTCAATAAATCGATGAACGCCGGCTGCATGCACGAAAAAGGATGACTCATTGTCCCGTTACGCGCATTGTTATGCTTGATATGATTCAATTTTATTCATAAAAGTATGCAATTATTTCATCAATGTTTTGTTGTCACGTTAAACTATCGACCGTAAACCAACTTTACAGACAACCTTTTAGTTTTTTATGTGAAGCATTTATTGGCGCGCCTTGGCAGTGAAATCGTATCGATGTCGTGACCTACGTGAAATGATACGACGTGAACGTGACTGATTTCTAACATTATAGACTTATTTGACAAACAAAATTTAACAGTAAAATTTCAAGTACACAATGAATGTTACAAATTATTAATATCAACAGTACATGTAAAATTACGAAGCGATAACATACTCTATAGTCTATTCTAATAAAGCAATTATTTATTTTGAAAAGAAAATAAGGCTTTACCGATTTTGATTTTGTAAATATATAAAATAAGTAAAATAATTTTGTAATATTGTATAGGAGTTTTATTTACATATCCATTTCCATAATGAATTTTAGTCAGTTCTGAAGATTTGTCATTATCTATTGTTGCCATTTAATACCTACTCTACATAGGCCTCTTTGAACGAGACATACCAATTATATACATATGTTTTATAGCTTTATCTGGAGAGTTACGGTTCTTGGTATCCAACAAAAATTTATTTGTGAGCGTTATTGTTTTGAGGCTGGGAAAAAATATAGATTTACAATTAGTGTCATGTTATTTCACTAACATAATTTTATTTATGCTAGTTGGATAAGCAGACTGGCAGACATGGCACCTGATTGTAAGTGGTTGATGTCGCTCCTGGACATAATGATGTTTCAGATCAGAGATGATCAGATGTTAAGTCTCGGTGCCAGTAATTACATTGCCTGTCTTAACCTTATAATATAGCAAAACTGTTTGGCAGGAGGAACCAGCACAATGGTGGTACCCATGCAGCCGGGAGGGTGGCACAGCATATTCCACCCATTGGTTAAATCATCTACTAGTTTTCATGTAACAATAATCATTGTATTGCATTTAAGTTTTTAATTCTTTACACAATATAAATACCATAAATATCTTGAATATTGATAAAACTACATAAGGACAAATTATATGTTATAGCTGTCATCAACACTTCCGAACAGAACAAAAGGGGTATGCCCTGTTCCCTTGACTTATTTTTATTAAAAAAATAGACTTAGAAAGACTATGTTTTAATAATACTATCAAGTGCTATTTTATTATTTTTTTTACATAATATACATCACTGCTTAATCCACATGTTTAAATTATCAAAGTTTGGTCCTCAATAACTGGTAGTATTCTTTCTTCTCCTTGATCATTCCCTAATTGCTGAGGATTGTGAGTCATTTTGTCTGTCAGCTGTGCCATCGGTTCCGCTCCGTCATTTGATGTAGTGCAGCTCTGACTAACTTGAACTTGAATCTTTTATTCACTAATGTTTTGTCATGATTTTAACTATACACATGAACTCTTCGGTGGTGGTAACTCTGGTATACAACCTAACCTAAACTCTGCACTTTTGTAAGCATTAATATCACTCTCGGACAATTCTTCCAACTTGCTATATATATTTTCGTCAAACATGTTCTGGTCAAAACTATTGTTACCGAATACATTTGTTGGTCTCTCAGATATCTCAAATATATTTGTGCTTGATTTTGAAAACGGTGAATTACTTTGTTCAGAAAATGTTGATGACACAGCACTTGAAAATATGTTTGCTGCCTTATTTTGATATGATGGTACATTTTGATTTTGCATCTGACCGAACATATTTTGGCTGGCTTGAGCAAACACAGATTTTGCGTTTGATGTAAATGGGTTTTGAGTTGGTGATTGATTTTGTGGGTTTACTCTTCCAAAGACAGTTTGATTCGCTTGGGCAAAAACTGACTTTGCTTTTTGACTTTCAATTGAAACAAATGCATTTGTTTGTGTGCCTAATCTGTTAAACACAGATGTTCTTTGGGGGTTCTGTTCAATTGTATGATTTTGAATGGCACTGCGGAAGAAAGATGCTGCATTATTGCTTGATCCAGCAGTTGCTTGATTAAAGCCATTATTTTGATATGTGGTACTTTGTGGTGCTGTAAAATTCATGTATATATTAAACACAAAAACAGCGACGATGGCCTAGTGGGTATGAGCTCGGCCTCTTGAGCGAGAGCCAAGAGGTCCGGGTTAGATTCTGACCCCCCCCCCTCCCCCTGTGATGCCTAGAAATGGGATTTTCTAAACTTCTACATGCACCTGAACATAAGGCCATCGCTTGCTCACCGGTGAAGGAAAACATCATAAGGAAACCTGAATGATGAGATTAAAAGTCTTTAAAGGTGTGTGTGAAGTTCACCAACCCGCATTGGGCCAGCGCATCAGTGAACTATGGCCCAAAACCCGTGCCCAGCAGTGGGACATATAACGGTTGATATTATTATTATATATATTAAAGTAAATAAACAGTTTAATACATACATAAAATATTAAGTTTTTATTATGACATATTATGTCCATAGTTAGTTTATTCTCCTTAAGGCAATTATATGAATATTGATGGTATATTTCTTTTGTATAAGCACAAAGAAAAGGCTTCCTTTATATCTATGTAAATAATTACTAAAAAAACAAAGTGTACATTAATAATACATATAATATAATCGGCCCAAAAGCAAGAACATATTGTTGTTATATGAAAAATTGACAAATGGTTGGGTTAGGTTTGGTTTTAATTTTCAATTGAGAAAGTTTTTTTTTTTAAGTTTGCCTTTTTTGAGTATTAGTAGAGACAGTTTAGAAATTTATAGAGTGGGAACATGTAACTATTTAAAGATATGTTACCTACCTCTATATGAATACTTCGAGTCCCGGGGATGTTCAAACCGGCAGCTCGGGCCAAATTTACAATATCCTTTTTGAAAATATTTACATACAACCATTCTATCGTCTGAAAAAGTATATTTCGGGTATTATAAATATTAAGGTGTTTTGGTATCTTCAAAATTTAATTTTATACTAGAACTGTTGCGATCACTGATCAGTGAATTCCAAAGAGTATAATTTTATTATATTGGTAAGAGTATGTAATATGTATGTATGTACTTAAAAATTTAATAAAGTGGAGGATTCAGCATATACAGGAATTCAGTGATGTTTTGACTTTTGAATTTTTTTTTTTCTTCTTCTTCTTCTTCTTCTTTGGCGTTAGCTCCCTTGCGGAATTGCCAGTACGCCTGGTTACGAGACCTTTAAGCCAAGTTTGATTTTGGGCACAAACTTACTAAGTCTGCCATCTGTGAACATAGTCTTGACAAAGCTCGCCATTATATCAGATTTGATAAACCACTAGTCCTCGCAAAAGAACACCGATTCCAACCAAGGATGATCCGTGAGGCTATTGAAATTAAAAAACATCCTAATTTCAATAGAGAAGATGTCTGGCTCTTACCACCTGCTTGGGATCCCATTATTAATAATATCAAATCAAAATCCAAGCATAATATGTCACAGATTAAAGATACAGTTAGCACTTTCTGCGTAGATAGGACTAACCAAAATATTGATGTATCATAGGGTAGTTTCGAAAAACTTTGTAACATTAGGACGTATGACACCTCAGTCCTCCCGTGACCGTGGTTGCTGTAAAGTATCCGAAACGTCGGGCTTGTAAAAATCTTAATAAACCGCGATAAAATCCGTAAAAAAGTGTTTCATTATAATCAAAAATCTCAAACCAAAACCAGAAGGTTCTATGTCAATTCGAAGTACCTATTACAATAAAACGACAAATTCATATTTTATTCATAGTTTAACCATTATTACAATTTGCCCTAATGATAATTACATTATCTAAATCCGAATTTTATTATGTAATATTTTTTATATTAATTCATTTTCAGTTTTATATAAATATCTGCTCTGTGCCCTGTGGAATGAATACATATTAGATACGAACGAATTTTGCACACCAAAAAAATCCAATATATTTTTAGCAGCATATCATTTTGTATATAATTCCTCACAAAGTCTGAATTATAGTGTCACGTTATCTAATATAATTTACCGAACAATATTCCACCCACTGATATAGGGATGTTGACAGTATTCATATAAAAATATAATTTTGATGTTAATTGGTAGTTTATATGATAGAATTCTGAAAAAATACAATATTTTCCCTTATTTTTATATGATTAAATTAATATTTTATAAATAAAATGTAACAAAATTTAAAATAGGTCATGTGATAATAAACGGAAATGACGTCACCAGTTCCTATTTAGCGGAAGCGGAAGAATGTTGACGTACTTTTATACTCCATTTTCCGTACGCAGTACATATTGTAAAAACTATTTTTCATAAGATATTAAATATAATTATATTAATTAGCAATTATCCCGCGAAAAACGCAGTCTTTACAGCAAATGTGTGAGTGCACGCATATGCATGCATATAGCACCGCCCTCCTTTCCCACACTGCATATGCGTACACTCGCATGCACCACCACCCCACATGCACCACAACCACAGTAAAAGACCACCACCAAACAATCTACGTACGTTTCGCCCCGACACCGAGGCATCCTCGTAGAGTCTACATCCTGAGGATGCCTCGGTGTCGGGGCGAAACGTACGTAGATTGTTTGGTGGTGGTCTTTTACTGTGGTTGTGGTGCATGTGGGGTGGTGGTGCATGCGAGTGTACGCATATGCAGTGTGGGAAAGGAGGGCGGTGCTATATGCATGCATATGCGTGCACTCACACATTTGCTGTAAAGACTGCGTTTTTCGCGGGATAATTGCTAATTAATATAATTATATTTAATATCTTATATAATGGATTTCCGCAAGGTAACGCCTGATTCTATTAACTAACTATTTTTCAGGCGTTTTGACAGTGTACTTTTACGATGTTTAACAACATATGACGTCACGTGACAAGTGTTAGCGTTTTGGAGCGAAATTTAAAATGCATTATAAAATGCAAAATTTTTATAGGCATTAGACGTATTTAAGCAAAAGTTGATAATATTTAGGCCTCCATTAGATATTTATAAATGATTTTAAAACATTTCTGAAAAATGTCAACATCCCTATTGCCTAATCCTTGAGGAAGCTAATCACTAATATCACTAATATTGAAGAAGAAGAAGTACTTGCCGGCACTTTGTACAACAACGGCTTTGTACATACCTATTTGGTAAACAATAAAATAGGTATTTTTATTAGCTTATTTTATAAAGAGAAACGTAACCAATGAAAGTTATGTTATAGGCCTAGTAAAGTATAAAATATGTATTATATCATGGAAACCTTTACTTTAAGTGAAAATTAAATTTAGAATGAGCACTTTAATTATGTACATAATATAATGTAAGTATTAAAATATTCCAACCGTCATACTAGTCAATACGATATTATGATTATAAATGCTAAAGCAAGTCTGTCTCTCTGTTAATATGACAGACATACAGTTACTTTGGCTATGTACTTTGCTCAGCAAATCAGATTTAGATAAAATTTAGGACTACTGTATACTAGAGAATGATGTTGGTTAGGAAATTGTTCCTCACCATGGTTCAAGCCTAGTCGTGGCGGTGGGTTCAGTAGCCTAAGGCAAACTCAGCAACTTGGGCGAGGCAAATTGAACCGAGGGAGCTGCTCGCTGCTGCTGCTGCTCTTTTGTCTCCTCTTATAAGAAGAGGGGACAAGAGGCGAGGATGGGAATTACCTCACCTCATTGCACTGTCCCGACGTTGAAAAGGGTTCCTGGAAGTGGTGTTGGTCCCTTGGGGGACTGACATAGCCAGAGATGTCCTGTTGCTCAACAGATCTGTGGCACCTCACCAAAGACGGCATTGGTGGCACTTGCCAGGTTTCAGTGGGTAGCAATAGTATATTACAACTGGACTGAGGATCAAATTTCAATAAAAGCTTGTAAATATAATAATCTATTAATAGAAGTAGCATCGAAGATACTGATGTATTTTTTTCTAATGTTTACATAAATTTTACTCATAAAAATGAAACTTTTTACGAAATTTATCATGGTTTATTAAGTTTTGTGTGTGTGTGTGCCTAATGTTTTATAGCAACTGTAAAGTATCTGTAAAAGATATGGATTATGATATGGATTCATTATAATAATAGTATAAATAAAAAAGCTGTTGTATATTAATTATTACAATGATCCTTTGTTGCAGAATGTCAAAAAATATTGAAGGCTTGTGTGTAATTGCAGCGGAAGCCCTATTTGCTGCTGGTATATCATATGGTAAGTTTAATTTATTGTGAGAAAGTTTATTAAGTCTATTCTCAGACAGGTGGGATTCTCCTCTCAAGTCCTCTCCTGTGGAGATGGGTGCAACACCACCGTAACATTTAAAGTGTCCAAATTATATTCAAATTAGCAATTCTAGAATATAAGCTATCATTGTTACTAACCCAATAAGGAACTTCTTTCTGAAATAAAAAAATATTATTATTAATGGAATTAGTAGACTTTATTTCTTAAATATTTGTCAGCTATTTGAATGCTCTATTTCAAACCCATTAGGGTTGCCACCTATTTTGTTGCTATTAAAGTACATTGGTTATTATAGGTAAGAAAAAAGAGTAAATGGTATTAAAAACGTATGTACAATTTCACCCACAATATCTCAATGTCTGACGATGTCCGCCAGTCGAAATAACAAAAATTCGTCGATAAAGTTTAATGCATGCAGCTGCGTAATGCTTATATTTCCCTCTGCGTTTCTATTCCTCTCTCACTCTTTCTCTATCACTCCGTCCCCACTCTGGTTTTTGTTGCCATATGATGCCATCACAGCTGATCATAGAGACTGAGATAGAGAGACGTTGGAAATTATTCTACGTGGGTTCCCCACATCATCTCGATTTTTACGGCATTTCCTGCCTCGCACAACAAATACGGTGTTTCCAAACCTATACGACTTAGGGACCTTCAAGATAAGAGCATACTCAAATCTGAAAGGCCGGCAACACACTTGCTAATCCTATGGTGTACCGGGTGTCTGTGGATGTCGCTTTTCACTTACCATCAGGTGAACCGACTGTCCGTTTGCCGCCTCTTCTATAAAAAAAAACTAAGTTGTTAAATTTGTATATCTACTAAACAATTGCACATCACCTTTACAGTCTATATTTAAGTTAATGTAAATGAGTAATTCATTTTTTATGAAATTCAGAGATGCTCTGTTTCTTTCGACTCCTTTTACCATTCATCACAGAAAAAACTCTTTGTAAATGCTGATGTTAGTAGGGGAGCCGAAGAGGGGATTTGGGGATTTACTCGAGCTTGGCAGATTAATATATGGAGGGCTACCTTGCACCCAGTTGAGTATCTTCACCATATATGAGCCCCATATATAAGGCCGCCCGTCAAGGATAAAGGATCAGATTAGTAAAAAAAAACTGATCGTCAGAAATTCTCGAGCGCATCAGATTAAGGTAGGGTGAGTTTGTTACATGCTAAAAAGTGTACATGCCACTAATCTGACAATTTGAGAGTGACGTAAAGAAAGGGAAGGGCTACAAAGTTGTAAAAAAAACGTCATCTTGACATTCTCGAGCGTTGCTAATTTTTTTTTTATTTTGAAGGAAATATTTCAAGGATAGCGAAAAATATATAATCTGACGATGTCCGCCAGTCGAAATAACAAAAATTCGTCGATAAAGTTTAATGCATGCAGCTGCGTAATGCTTATATTTCCCTCTGCGTTTCTATTCCTCTCTCACTCTTTCTCTATCACTCCGTCCCCACTCTGGTTTTTGTTGCCATATGATGCCATCACAGCTGATCATAGAGACTGAGATAGAGAGACGTTGGAAATTATTCTACGACCAAAACGTTTTTTGACCTTAGAATAATTTTACTATAGGAACTAAGACCGCGCGCCCTTTTTGAAGCACGTTTATTGGAGCCATAAATGGCTCCAAATACCTGATTAGATTGGGAAAATTCATTATCAAGGTGTGTGCCGTTAAATTGTATCACAATACATCTGAAAGACAAAAGATCATGATTAAATTATCAATTTATTATAAAAAAATGAATTTTTTTTTGAGCATTTTGAAAATAATTTAGAAATTTCTATTATTTCTATTACTTAAAAGAACATACACTTTTTTATTTGCATGCTATTTCCTTAGCTTTTCAATTAATCAAGTTCAATGATTAAAAAAAATAAAATGGTTTTTTTTTGTCAGATTAGGCGAACCCCTTTAGATAATTGTCAGATTATGATACAGCACGTCTAGGACATAAAGATGAACTATATATATCTTAATCTGACGCGCTTGAGTATTTCAAAATGGCGATTTTTTTTTGCATATTATAATAATGGCCGAGAGTTTGCGTCACATCAAAATCGTCAGATTATTGAATGAGAGCTTTTATTAGGTTCACTTAACACCCCCTTAAAAAATCTGACACGCTCGATTAAATTATAATTTTTTTCATTTTCAACCGTTACGTACGACCTACCGCATAATGCAAACGTTCAGATTAACATACGTACATTATTAAAAATATGTAGGACATTGATGCTATCAATATCTGACGCGCTCGATTATGTCCATGCAACAGTATTTTTTTACACATTAAAAAATCTGTAGCCGCTTCCCCCACCGATGAATAGGTATATGTTATATAACATTTTTTCTTCTTATCATGCAAGCTTTGCTACCCAATAGGTCTCTATGACGCTCGAGGAAATCCCCATTTAGCATCATGGCCTCCCCTACTATGTGGCAGGCTTTGACAATAAAAATGAAATAACTTTATACAAGTTTAAAAAATTATTGTCACTCTTAAATACTTGCTGTAAATTTTCTGTACATTTGACAGTTCTGCAAAACCTTTAGTTAAGTACATAATATCAGCTATATTACATACTAGCTGTTGCCTGCAGCTTCGCCCGCGTTACTCAACTCCTATATGTCACAGCGTGATGTTATATAGCCTATATATAGCCTTCTTCGATAAATGGGCTGTCTAACACTGAAAGAATTTTTCAAATCGGACCAGTAGTTCCTGAAATTAGCGCGTTCAAACAAACTCTTCAGCTTTATAATATTAGTATAGATAAAATGCAAACCTGAGTCACACTACATAAGCTCAATTACATACTTTCCCCCTAAAAGGGGGGTTGTTTGTATGGAATTTTTTTCATTTTTGGATCTAGCAGCATGAATTTTAGTACTTATATAGGATCCTGATTACAAACAAAAATGATCTTCGTAGGCCAAGATAAAGAAAGAAGAATTAGCTTTCTACCTATGGGGGGGCAGTTTTTCGAACTCAAATCCGATACGAATAGACACCAATTCAAACCGCGTAAACAGCGGTAGCTCCACGCTATTGTAATAGATGGTGAGGTGAGGGCCGGCCGGGGCCGGCACTCATGGTAAGTCTAGCACTTTCGAAAAAAAGGGGGAGTTTATATGAGAGATTATATGTATACTTAATATAAGAATCGAAAAAAAAATAGCCGCTTGGGAATTTACATAGAAAACGCTGATTTATTTCCTTTAGAGATATAAAAAAAAGTAAAATAATGAATATCATCAGTCCGAATATGTCCGTAAATATTAGTTGACGCGGGCGATGCTGCGGGCAATCTATACTAATATTATTATAATCACAAATTGTTTGGTTGAACGCGGTAATCTTAGGATCTACTGGTTCGAATTGAAAAAATCTTTTTGTGTTAAATAGTCCGTTTATTGAGGAGCATCAATGAAAAGATCAACGCACCTGTTAATATTGTAGCGGGTGTCTGTGAATGTCGCGAATCACTTACCATCAGGTGAAACGTCTGTCCGTTTGCTCCTTGTAAAAAATATGAGACAAAAATCTATATATATCCGTCTCATATAGGTATTATAACAGCTGACCTGTATTTAGATATTATCCAACGCGCTTGGTACTTTAAAAATGTTAGTTGAGAGTTACGGGCCCGCTAGGGACTAGGGTAACATTGTTCTGTGGTTACGGGCTACGGCGTACGCGGCATCAATTATTGAAACGTGCTAGGGAGCGGACGTCTCATCAATGAACAGTCACACCACTTACACGCTACTGACGATGGTGAATGTCGTTGCAGGTTCCAGAATTATACACCCTGACAATTTACAAAGCTCTGCGGCCGCTGTTGGTAAGTTTTCAAATTATATTATATATAATTATTATGTTCAAATTATATGTTTTTTAAGGTAAGGCAGGCATTCATTGATTGCCTGAGGCGAATTTTACTATTTTTATATTCCATTAGTGAGATACCGTCCATCAATCAATCAATCAATCAATCCATTCTAATGACAATGAATTTTAAAGACTATTAATAATTTATTATTATTTGGATTATGTGCCCTAATTATGGAGTATGAAGACTGCTCCATCGGGCACCGACAAGACCAGGTCGTATGCCAGTTTGCCTATTCAAGTAACATTTAAAGACTTCAGGAATGTTAAACTTTGATTTTTGAGCGCATGCGCACGCGAAATCCGTTTAGCCATGATAAATAAACACCAACGCTTATAACTCTTAACATAGTATAACTTTGAATACAATGTATGTGTTGAGTGTGCTACTTAGAAATAGTTTGTTTAAAACTTCCGGAATTTGTTTGTATAATAAAATCTACTCATTGGAACCTTATCAAAAGATGTCAAGTACTTTAAATGTGCTTTAAGAGTTGAGTTCCGCACTCATGACCGAGAAACAATGCGAGGAGTGCAGGTTAATGAAAGGGGTCCAGTGTGTACGGAGATAGGCTGTGTGGTGACGAAGGTTAACTTCTCTTTTGCGAACTGCTCTTAAAGAACATGAGACGTTTTTAGACCCATCTGTCCCAATGGGCTTTAGACACATTCCTCGGGCCGCGTGATCGATGGGATATATGATAGTAATATCAACCCCTTATATGTCCCACTGCTGGCTACGGGTCTCCTCCTCGAAATCAGGATAGAAGGGTTTTGGGCCTTAGTTCACCGATGCGCACCGATTTTTACTATACATACATGGTATAACGCCCGACTCCTTACGCAAACACTCGTGTAATAAGATAGACTATGTGTGTATTTCGCATCGAACCGATTTTGAATCTGTTTTTTTATTTAAAAGCACTCGAGCGGTGGTTCTTAGACGTTTTATCAGAGTCGTTTCAACGTCACAAGTTTATTGTTAATGCGTTGGAGTTTTATTTAACCTTTGGTTTTATATACATTACAGCTCGCTTTGTCGTGTACTTGATATCGATAAGGGTCTTTCGGGAGGTCCTGACTATCGGCTTCAAGTGGTACCAGGGTAGTGCACCACGATGGAGTGTGCTGGACCGGTGGAAGGCTCATCTGGTCACGCTGGTGCCTTCTCTGGTCGTCTGCGTGTACGCAGGGGAGGGGATCGGAGGGGAGTTCCTCTACCTATTCATAGCCTCCCTCATCGTCAAATCTATAGAGCTGGTAAGACTGAGCGTTAGTGAGTTAAAACCCTAAATCAAATTGTGGTAATTTTGATAATAATCCAATTGATCCAACAGATCATTATACTCCAAGACAGTTGATCACCTGCCTCGCCTCTAACCTGCTACATGGCGGTGATCGTCGTGAAATATAGTTAGATCTTTAAATAATATTTCTTCCATTAAACAGCATTGCTGTATAATAATAATAATAATATCTATGGACGCTTTCACACCACGTCTGTGTCTGTGTGGTAAGTTCTCGAGGGACTTGTGTTACGGGTACCAGACAACGGAAATATATTTAATACTTTTATACTATACATATATTTAAGATTTTTATTATATAATACACATATTTAATACACATCCATGACCCAGGAACACAGAAAATATTTTTGTTCCCTGGCGGGATTCGAACCCGCAACCTCCGGGCTTGAGCGCCAACGCGCTTACCACTGAGCCACAGAGATCGTCGTTGTATATCGTAAAGGACAGGACAGGCAGTGTAAATACTGGTACAGAGACATCTTAATATGTCTCAAGATAGGCAGGCAACACATAAGTTGACTGGGCTAGTTCCAGGCAAACAGTTCCAGATACCATATCAGGTGTCCCTCTTCGAGATTGTATAGACAATCCAACTTACAAAAAAAGATATTGATAACATTTCCCGGATTATTCTAGAACCGGCCTACATCGATAAGCTACGGCGTCGGCATGGCGTGTAGCCTCTTCGAAGGTTACCTGGTGCACGTCATTCCCAGTGACGGGGGCAACTTCGTGGGGTTCGGAGAGAACATAAGGGCGTACGAGGACAGCCAAGGCATCGTGTTTCCTGTGAAGAAGCTATTCATAATCGTCACCAAGTCGCTCTACTGCCCGCCGGACTTGAAAGAATTCAACAAGACTGATCCTAACCTACCACATCTAGAAGCCTGCCGGGTATGACTTTTATTTCACTTTGGGAACCAGAGAGGGAATAAATACTACAAGAGTTTCGGTATATTTAATATAATCAGGTGTTACTTTGCGGAAATCCATTATATAGGATCCATTATATAAGATCCATTGTATAAGATTACATCCTCCATCGAGGATGCCTCGGTGTCGGGGCGAAACGTGCGTAGATTGTTTGGTGGTGGTCTTTTACTGTGGTTGTGGTGCATGTAGGGTGGTGGTGCATGCGAGTGCACGCATTAAAGACTGCGTGTTTCGCGGGATAATTGCTAATTAAAATATAATTTAATCTTATAGTTTCGATATAGGTAGAAGTGATCTCTCATGTACAGAAGTTAGTGTTTTACGGCTTTAAATTAGGACATTGAGGCCAGGGACACGAAGACCGCATTCGATTCTCTTAGAGTTACATCAAATTGTATAAATGTTATGTGATAAGTAAACAAAAGGGAAAAAAACCAATCGTTAAAAAGAAAATATATGTGAAAAAATATTAATATTATAAATGGAAAAATAAGTGACGCTATCACGCCTGAACCGCTGATCGATTTCGATAAAATTAAACCAAGATCATCCTTGTTCTTAGGCGCCGCCCAATTATTAGGTATTTTATGGTTTAACCCCCTGAAATGTGACGTCATCAAAGGAGCATTCTCACTTATCACGCGTCACACTACCCCAGACCCATAGCTCATTGTGCGGACTCTTACCTTTTCTCACACTATTATAAATCTTTTTTTTAATGGTTGTCCGGGAGACCTTAAAGCGGTAGGTCCGCCATTTTAGTGTAAAAATTATTTCATTATAATAAGTGAAATTCGCGGAAACATTAGAAAACAATATGTAACATTTTTTTTATTTGTTACAAACTTGAATATAAGTTAAATAAAATAAAAAAATATATATTTTAAATTTATTTGAGCTTAATATCAACTTTTCATTTTTTTTATCAATCGTTTTAAAATTTTGAGCTCAAGTTGAAATCTCAACCCCGTGGATTTTTAAACCGGCTATAATACGTTATCGTCGTCATTCGTAAACAATGAAATCGAATTTACACTATACCTTAGCCACTATCACGACCTGAATATGCCCCAAGTCAATAACAAAATGCGTCGATTGGCTCAGGCGAACACAGTTGATTCCCGAGACGGAAGGGTTTATGCTTGCCATTCAAGACCAGGTCATAGAAACCAGAAATTATAGAAAGCATATCTTAAAAATCCCCAGTGCACAAGATCTTTGTCGACGATGTAGCAGCAGCTCGGAAACTATCCAACATATTACTGGAGCGTGTAAATCAATCGTACAGACAGACTACAAACATCACCACGACCAGCTCGCTAACATAATTCACCAATAACTCGCACTCAAATATAACTTAATTCCACAACCTGCTAAACCATATTATAAATATGTTTTAGATAACTCCCACTACAACCAGAACCCAAACCGACAAACAGACAAAACCGTACACCACAATAGACCGGACATCACACTAGTGACTAGTCGATAAACAAAATAGGACAGCTTTTATTATAGATGCTCTGTAGATTGTGTGTGTTTGGAACATCGCGGTTCCAAACTCACACAATCTACAGAGCACCATAGCCGAAAAACTCAGTAAATACGTAGACCTTAAGGTTACATAAGTCGCTCATTTTTCCATACAAACGCAGAACAGTAATTACTACAATGTTTGACGTTGACCATGAAAAACTAAGGATAATATAAATTGATCTCGTCATTATCTGTCTGTATGCACCTAAAATCGTAAAAAAATGATACTTTAAAAAAATACAAGCTTCTAAACTTTCGTATTTCAATACTGATTTTAGCCCAACTTTGGGCGAAAATAAATAATACACAGAGCACGAAAACTCAAAAATAAAGACATAGTTTAGTTATTCAAAGGTTGAAATAAATTTATTTTAAAAAGATAAACTTAATAGTTTTTCTATAATAACTGTTTTGCTGAAAGGACATTTTAGTAATGAATCATTGTGTATTTCATTCTATGTGCTATTCGCGCACTATGTCAGGTGTCGACTTGTTCAACCTTACGGAGGAAATTACACGTCTTTGGAATCTCCGTCAAGTAACAACAGTACCAATAGTAGTATCAACAACAGGCGTCATACCGAAATCCTTGCATCAATCTATTAGAACCCTCAATTTACAAAATTAAACATAATATAGCAACATACAAAAAGCCATAATTTTAAACACGTGCCGGATAGTCCGAAAAGGAGACGAGCGAAAGTTCATAGAAAGTTGGGCCCGACGTTACAGTAACAATTACCTCATTATTTTATTTATATGTTCATACTTGTTCGAAAAAACAAAAATTTTCATGACTGATCCATGGGAGAAAAAAGTTGTAGGGTGTTTTTGATTGAACAAAAAATGATATTCTAGCTTGTTTATAAATTATTCATAGTCCATATTCTACTGTTACTTTAGGAAAATAATTATAAGAACTTGTTCTGGATTAGATATAACAAAGAATATACCAGATATTATTGTAGGGAAACATCCAACTAGATCTAAGATGTTTCATACGGTTATTATTCAAGAAGACGAGTTTGAATTAAAAACATTTCATTTTTTATTGATTTATTATCAACTTCATCGTAAACAATTAAAATATCATCTAAATACTGTGCAGGTGGTATCAAATTCTCTTGATGTCTTACCCAGCTTATGTACCATATTATTGATATTACATGACAAACAGCAACCCACTGTTCTTTTCCCTACTAGACAATTACAATAATATTGTTTTATGTGCCCTATACTATCAAGACAACAGTTTTTTTTTTTTTTTTTTTTTTTTTAATTTATTTAAGGCATTAGTTACAAACTATCAGCCACGAGGCAGTTATAATATTCAGGTGACAAAACAACAAATTATTTGCATTAAATCTTAAGCTAAACAAAATAACATTTCATACTTTTTAAAAGAAAACAAAATAAAATAAAACAATTATACAAAACTTAAATTAGATCATCAATTAAACTAAATTAACAAATTAAATTTCTACATTTGTATACATTAAAAATTCATATAATAAAGAATAAAGTTCAGTATGTTTTAACAAGTCTTTAGTATTTTGCGGTAAATCCAAGGTTTTTAAAATATCTTGACTTTGACAGATAAAAAGTAATCTTTCAATTGCAAATTTAGGACATTTAAATATTATATCATTCAAATCACAATCTTCAGCGTTACAAAATTTACATAAAGAGTTTTCAGATAACTTTAATCTATAAAGATGGCTTGGAAATCTTCCATGACCAATCCTTAGTCTACACATTGTTGTTATGAAATGTCGATGGCTATACAATTTATATTTCTCAAACCATGCCTTTGTAGATGGATGTGTTTGTATTTCAGCTAGCCATTTTCCTTTGGTTTTTCTAGTATTATTTAAATTGTATAACCAACGATTTAACATATTTTGTTTTAAATATACGTGTAAATCTGAAAATGGAACTTGGTAATTAGTTTTATTTACAGTATGCGAAAATCTTGCCATTTTATCAACTAGTTCATTACCAAATATTCTATTTTACATTTTAAATTACAAAGATAGTAGACAAAGAATTTTATTTCATAAATTAAATAATTTGTAGATGCCGTCATTACATTTTCTTTCAAAGCTCTTAATACACTCATGGCATCTGAAATTAATAAGTATTGTTTCCAATTTTTATCTTTTGACATTACGATGTGTTTTAATGCATACAGTATACCGAGACACTCTGCGGAAAATATTGAAAAGTTATTATGACATTCGTATACTTTTCTAATTTTTGATCCGGAGTCATAATACGCGAAACATTTGGAACCATCTGTATAAATTTTGACAAAGTCCGATTTTGATTCCAAAAATTGAAGAAATTCATATTTATTTTCGTATCTAGTTAAATTTATGTCAATTTTACTAAAAATACTCCAATAGGTATTACTAAAACATGGTAATAAATTTGACCAATAGATTATATCTTGAAATTCTGAATTCAGGGAAGCTACAGAATGGCTCAAAGAAGTATGTGCAGATAATGTAAATAAGTTATCCTTCGGATATTTAAAATTTTCTAAAAGTCTACTAACAACTACATTATCTCTGCTGGCTAATTTCAGACAGTATTTGTCAATCAAATAGGATCTTCTAACGTACAGTGGGGGTATTCCCACTTCAACTTCTAAAGAATTAATAGGAGAAGACATCATGGCACCGGATATAATTCGTAGAGCTTTATTTTGGATTATGTCTATTTTTTTTAATAATTTCAAGTTTGCTTCATTAAAAATTTGACAACAATAATCAAAGTGGGAACGTATTATGCTTGAATACAGATTTTTTAATATCTTAGGATCGGATCCCCATTTCACGCCTGTTAGACATTTCAATATATTTAAATTTAATTCAGCTTTTTTACAAATGCGCTCAATATGAAACTTCCAACTTAACTGTGTATCTAATATTACTCCTAAATATTTAACGGATAATTTTGCAGGAATTATCTTATTATTATATATTATTTTAGGAGATAAATTTTCCCTGCAGCTTTTAGTGAAAAGAATTACTGAGCTTTTGTTTGTATTTATTTCTAATTTCATTTTTCCGTAGAAAATATTTTTCAACTCATCTAAGCAATTGTTTAAAGTCTTTTCGCCTTCAGCAATTATTTTACAACTGACATAAATAACTAAATCATCAGCAAAAAATAAGTGTCTTATGGATTTAGAGATACTTTGAATTAAAGGAACCATGCTAAGTATAAATAATAACGGTGATATGACAGAACCCTGCGGAGTGCCTCTAGTAGACAACTTTGGGCCGTAGAGCTTATTATTTATCTTTAAATATAAATTTCTATCAGACAAAAACTTGTAAAACCAACAGCTTACCCGGTAGTCCTAATTTTTGTAAACTTCTAATTAAATAATAATGATCAATATTATCGAATGCTCCTTTGATGTCTAAGAATACAGCAATGATATTTTCTTGTTTTTCAAAGCTGTTATGAATATCACCTACTAAACACGCTAAATTATCAATTGTACTTTTACCTTTTCTAAAACCAAACTGGGTATCGGGAATAAGTTTATTTTGCTCAACATACCATTCTAGTCTATTTTTTAACATAGTTTCAAACAATTTCGAAAAACATGAAGTTAATGCAATGGGTCTATATGATTTAACTAAGTTTTTATCACTATTGGGTTTTAAAATGGGGATAACATGTTGTATTTTCCAATCATATGGAATAATTCCAGCTAGCCATAATTTATTATATAAACATAAGAGGATTTCAGATACTGCTTTTGGAAAATGTTTTATTACTTTGTAAGGAATGCAATCTGGTCCAGGGATTGTGTCTTTTTTATTTGACAAAGCGGAAATAAATTCATCGTAAGTAAATTCATTTAAAAGCCAAGTTGCATTAGGTTTTCCCTTAGATAAAAGTATATTATGCAATTTATCGAAGTCTATTTTATCACTAGCTGCAGTTAGTTCGGATAAATATTCATACGCACTTACATCATTATCCAAATAAGGGGACATATTACTTTGAATATTCAGTTTTGAAAAATTTAATTTTCTTATACTATCCCAAAAAAATTTTGAAGGAGTCATGCGATTAAAAGAAGAGCAAAAATTGGCCCAGCTTGTACGTTTTTCTTCTAATATTGTTTTCCTTTTTTTAGCATCGAATTGTTTATATAAAATATAATTTTCTAAAGTAGGATATTTTTTATACGATGCAAGAGCTTGTTTTGCCTGAAATACTACAGACTGGCATTTTTCATTCCACCAAATTTTATATTTGCGACTTTTATTTAGATTGCAACATTTATTATTGTTGTTTATAAAATATGTCTCTAAAATGTCATTCAATGTACCAACAAATCGATTATAGTCAGCTTCTGAATTATTTGTAAAAGTAAAATAATTGAATTTATCAGTACAGATTTTTCCAAATAATGTCCAATCTATTTTATTTAAATTTAATTTAAGCAAAGCATTGACACCTGCAGAGCACGTAGAACGTTTCAACGGCGAAGAAATCGAAAGAAACTGTACATTCAATAGAATGGGATAATGATTGCTACTAAGAGGACCGTCTAAAATTGAAAATGTACAACTTGAACTAATGCTTGAAGAGGCAAAGGCTAAATCTAACACATTTCCTTCGCAACCATATGGTGCTAATGTAGTTATATGGTGATTGTTGAGACAAACCAAATTTAATTTATCAATCAAATTTTGAATAACATGACCTCTTTTATTGTTTGTTTTAGAACCCCAACAAAAGTTATGAGCATTGAAATCTCCTATTATTAAGTGATTTTTAGACGTTATTTTAGAAATACATTGGGAAAAATAATTAATGTTGAACTTACCATTAGGAGGTGGTGGGCAGTAAACAGCTAAAATGTCTAAGATTATATTTCTCTGATTTATAGAAATGAGTAAATTTTGACAATCATAATGGGATTCAGTATCTAATATTTTATAGTTTAATTTATTTTTTATGGCTATAGCCACTCCACCATGTAGTTTAGTTGAGTTTTTATATATATTATTGTAACCAGAAATTTTAAGTTTATCACAATCACATAACCAAGTCTCATTTAATAAAATTATATCAATAGGATGGTCCAGGCCATGAATGTAGTTCATGAGTTGATCTACTTTAGGTAATATACTGCGTGCATTCCAATGTAGTATAAATAATTGATTCAAATTATCCATTAAAACTGAAATTCGTTATTAAGAGCTCTTTTACATTTTTAGAGGAAATATCAAAACCTTTTTTGTCAGTCTTAAGTTTCATAATGTCTACAATCGTTTTAATTAGTGCATTTAATATCACATCCGAATTAATTATATCAGTACACAAAGATCTTTTATGAGGAGAATTATTAATGATTAGATTCTTACCTGTATTTGATGAAGGTTCAGATATGATTTTGATATTTTCTTTTGTAACCGCTTTAGCATAAGTAGTTTTACCTGATATTTTATTTTTTATTTCAGCAAGTTTAGCTGTCTTTAAGGGGCAAGAATAAGATACTGCATTATGTGAACCATTGCAATTAATACATTTTAACTGATCTGTATTAGTACAATTTTTATAAGAGTGGTTAAGGCTACAAATGGAACAGACAACTTTGTTCTTGCAAGACCCACTCCCATGGCCAAATTTATAACAATTATAACATTGTAAGAGGGGCTTGATATATTCTGAAACAGAGAACCATATTCGATCATATATAACATGATCAGGTCGGCTAGTTGATAAAAAAGTTAGCAATACAGTTTGTAATGGAGCTAATACGCCATCTTGCATCTTTTTATGAAAACGTTTTACTCCTATGACATTTGAAGAAATTGAAAATTCTGTAAGAAGGTCTTCCTCAGTTAACTCTATCGGGGCTCTGATTATTCCTTGTGTCTCCAAGCGGTCATACGGAATTTTAGCTTGTAGATTGTGTTCTTTTAAAAATTTCGTGTTCAATAAAAAATTGTTAGCTTCATTTAAAGTGTGGAAAAATATTTTGATAAACTTTTTATTTTGTGGTCTAATGTAACCGATACCAGATGTATTTTGAAGTGTTTTATTTAGTCTAATTAAATTTATGTCATCATCATTTTCATAACAAATAAGTACTGGATATTCTTTTCTACTATTGTCCGTATAGATAGGATGGTATTCTTTAAACAGTCCTCTTCTATTTCGTAAAAATTTAATATTAATTTTAGCCGAGTTGGCGCCATTCGCATCATCATTGGTCAATTTTCTTTTCAATTTATGGGATCCACCTAACTGAATTACACCGGCACTTGTTTCGCTCATTTTGATTGGGATAAGAGCCTCTAACTTATTTATAAAACAATATTATTTAATAAATTAAAATTTATTTAAATTTACGCGCCCTCACCCACAAAAGCGTTCCCGCCTTTTTTCACCTCGAATTCTCAAGACAACAAACAGTCAATTAAAATATAGCTAAAATAGGTTTTTGTCGTTTTAAACGTTTGACAGTTCACAGTTATTGCCTGTATAAAAAATACTATTGATTGTGAAATCGATTTTATCATCAATTTCAGATACATTATACGATATATCTAAAATTGTATTTATAAATTAATATATTTATGATCAATATACAATTTTTTTAGGAATATTTGAAGTATGTATTTTGGGAGGTAAATATTTCATAAAAGAAGTTTTGTCAAAAACTTGTCTTTACAATAAACATCACAATAGTGTTCACAGTAGGCACGGCACGTCGATAATACTATTTTTTGAAGAAACTTAAAAAAAGAAATATTATATATTTAAAATATTTCTAAAAAAATTGTTGTATCGATAAAGTGTATTAATATGAATTTGATAAATCGATTACCTTTTTCTTACTCTGGCAACATAGAATATCACCAAAATAAACATGAAGGAAATCAGTCATCTTATGAATATTTTTTTAATTTGTTATCCCATGATAAAACTGCTTCATATTTCATTGTTTAATTTTTAAAAAAAGATAAAAAATATTGTTTTTTTTTTATTTGTGTAACGTTTGGGCCCAGATTCGCCCGTCTCCTTTCTTCACGACACCAACACAACCATCACAGAAACAATAACTGAACAAGATGTAGACTTGGCTTAGGCCCGTGGACATCTTTAGCTCGGTCGTAAGACCAGAACTTAAAAAGTAAAAAATAATAATAATAATTTTATTTATTTCAAGTG
Source organism: Helleia helle (assembly GCA_963853865.1). NCBI lineage: Eukaryota > Metazoa > Arthropoda > Insecta > Lepidoptera > Lycaenidae > Helleia > Helleia helle. The sequence continues at coordinate 18,174,893 of OY971432.1, read as the reverse complement.
ACATCAAAATGGCCACGTAATTTACTAACTCAGCCACGGATTTTACAAGTTATCACGATTTTACGTTTTACAGCTTCAATACAGCTCCTCAAAATAAAGGAGATGGTCAATTTCTGGTCTGGTATTGTACAGTATACCATAAATAGAGAAAAAATACATAGATTTCATTAAAAATAAAATAAATTAGTTTAAAAAACTAATTTACATGCAAAAAATAAAAATACAAATATTTCAAGTTTTTTAACTTGTTGGAAATTCTTAATGAAGATGGAGCCCTTCAGACCTAGGAACAATTATCATATAATTGACATTCGCGTATACTCGAAAGGGGCAGGCATATTTTACAGGGATACCACATTCATAATAACAAGTCTACTTATTTTCTTGAAACAAGTGAATTAAAAATAATAAAAAAACTGGAAAAGGTCGATAAATAACTATAAGCATTAGCCCTACCCAAAAATTTATTGTAATTTTAGACAGCTTCATTTTCCGGATATTCGAAAATATGTAATGACTAATAACAAACCGCTAAAAACATAAATAATAAAAAAGAAGGCATAAACGTCCTCTTAATATGTATGATCTATAGTACTTAGCCTTTTAGGACAGCAATAAACATATTTGTTTTTATTGTGTTTATTTCGAAGATTTCAGTCACCCTTTTTATATAATACTACATTCTTGGGTAATCTGCCTTCAACAAAACTGGTATCATGATGTTTTATAAACCGGCCAAATTAAAAAGTAGTACAAAATACTATACTGGACTGCTGGATAATGCTCACTCCTTCCCACATAAAAGAAATGTGCTTACTACAATAATTAAGAGGACGCCTCGGTAATTTTGTCGTCAATAATTTCAATTTATTTCAGTAATTCCAAAACACATGAAAATATAAATTGGTGACACCAGGTCATACAACGATCTTGAGAAACGAGCCATGAATATATTAGAAGAAAAAACTCATCGCCTGCCGTCGGGGGGATATGAAACGGGACTACTGTGGAAAAGAGACAACATGTGTCCACCGAATAGTTACGACACAGCGTTGCGACGTCTTCATTTAATAGAGAAAAAAACTGGATAAAAATGAAGACATGAAGCGTAGATACAATGAACAGATGAACATACTTATGCAAAATGGATACGCTGAAGTGGCGCCAACCCGAAGAAGTGAACAACACTGGTGCCTGCCTCACTTCGCGGTCATCAATCCACAGAAGCCGGAGAAGCTTCGCATCGTTCACGACGCCGCCGCCAAATCACGAGGAACCAGCCTCAATGATATGCTGTTATCCGGCCCTGACCTACTCCAATCACTGCCTGGAGTACTGATGCGATTTCGTCAAAGAAGGATAGCAGTAACAGCTGACATCAAAGACATGTTTCTCCGAGTGAACATCCGAGAAGAAGATCGTGACATGCAACGCTTTCTGTGGAGAGGAGATCAACGTGAAGGCACACCAAAAGAATACCGCATGAAGAGTGTGATCTTCGGTGCCACTTCATCACCATGTACTGCTATCTACATAAAGAACAAGAACGCTGAAGAATATCGTCAACAGTTTCCCGAAGCCTCGACGGCAATAGTTTCAAACCATTACGTAGACGACTACCTAGCTAGCTTCGACACAGAAGAAGAAGCTATCAAGATATCGAAACAAGTCGACTACATTCATCGTCAAGCCAACTACTGTCTTCAACGCTGGGCATCGAACTCAAGACCGGTACGAATCGAGTTCAACACGAACAACACCGAACATGCATTCAAGTTGGATACAGAGAAGATACTCGGACTAGTGTGGCGACCGGACAAGGACAGTCTCAGTTTTAACATCAACACGCATAAAATCCCTCCGAACATAATAAGCGGCGAGAAAATACCGACGAAGAGAGAAGCCCTCAGAACAGTAATGTCCCTCTTCGACCCCTTGGGATTAGCCACACCAGTCACCATAAAATGGTTTGGTACAGTATAATTAATTGTAAAAGTGGTAGTGACCGGAAAATTCCAACATTGACTTTTCACTCGTAAGTTCATATTTTATTTCATATTGTGGTTAATTGTAGTTGAATAACGATATATGTGATCAGTATTTATGTATATATACTTTCATTGGCTTATAATTCATAAGTTAAATTGAAAAAAAGATAATAATTAATATGGCTGACCGGCTCTGCGATGCGTTCACCACGGTCTGCAGAGCGGCCATGCCACCCGCGAGACGTCCACCCCCGCGGCGGGCACTCTACTGGTGGTCGGCTGAGATAGCCAGTCTCCGCCCTCCGGGCCGCCTGCAATCGGGCCAGACGGCTTTATACCCGGAGCAGGCGGCGGCGTCCCCAGGACGTCGACAGGGACGACAGGCTGCGCAGGGTCTACGCAGAAAAGCGAAAGATCCTGCAGCAAGCCATTTGCCGAGCCAAGGAGGAGGCCTGGCTGGAGATGGTTGAGGGTCTCAACAGAGACCCCTGGGGTCGACCATACATATGGGCGCGGAACAAGCTCCGCGCCCAGTCGGCCCCAATCAACGAGACGCTCCAGCGGGGCCAACTGGGGAGGATCGTCGGGGAACTTTTCCCCGACACGCCCGTGGGCTATACGCCCCCCAGGATGGCTCGGCAGACGCCGGACGAGGAGGGTGTTCCGCCACCCGTCACGGAGGCTGAAATGGAGGTGGTTCTGTCCCGCCTCCAGAGTAAGAAAAGGGCGCCGGGTCCAGACGGGGTGCATGGGAGGGTCCTCGCGATCTATCTCGCGTACCTCGGCGATAGCCTTCGGGAGCTGTTCGACCGCTGCCTGCGGTCCGGAGAGTTCCCGAGGGCCTGGAAGGAGGGTCGGCTCTGCCTGATACCAAAGGCAGGGCGGATCCCGGACTCGGCTTCGGCGGTGCGACCGGTGGTGTTGCTGGACGAAGCTGGGAAGGCCTTGGAGAAAATTGTGGCCTCCCGGCTCGTTCAGCACCTGGAGGAGGGCCCGGGACCGGGACTCTCAGAGTCCCAATTTGGGTTCCGGGCACGCCGGTCGACCGTCGACGCCCTCAAACGCCTTCGGGGGGTGACGGTTGAGGCGGAACACAGAGGGGAGGTGGTGGTCGCGGTGTCCTTGGACATCGCGAACGCCTTCAACAGCCTCCCTCACAGTGTGATACGGGAGGCACTGAATTTCTTCGGAGTGCCCCCGTACCTAAGGAGGCTGTTGGAGGCGTACCTCTCCGAGAGGAGGGTAGCCTGCGAGAACCGGTGTGGGTCCGTAGAGTGGTGGCGAGTCGGGTGCGGTGTTCCACAGGAGTTGGTTCTTGGTCCAATCCTGTGGGACATCGGCTACGACTGGGTCCTGCGAGGCCGCCTCCTCCCCGGGATGGGTGTCATATGCTACGCGGATGACACCCTCGTGTATGCCCGGGGACGAGGCTATAAGGAGGCGGCGCGGCTGGCCGAGGTCGGGATCGACCTCGTGATCAGCCGCATAGAGAGGTTAGGGCTTCGGGTCAGACCTGAGAAGACCGAAGCCCTTCTCTTCCGCGGGACCGGGCGGAAAGGACCCCCACCGGGGGCTGCCCTCCAGGTCGGAGGGGTGAGGGTCAGGATGAGACCCCATATCAAATATTTGGGGCTCATCCTTGACGGAGGGTGGACCTTCGGCCCACATTTCTCCATGTTGGGACCGAAGGTTGCGAAGGCAGCAAGTGCACTGGGCAGACTCCTCCCGAACCTTGGAGGACCCAGCGCTGCCTGCAGGCAGCTATACTCCGGAGTCTGCCGTAGTATGGCGACGTACGGTGCACCCATCTGGGCGGATCACCTTACCGGGAGGTATAAGGCCCGGCTGCGGTCGGCGCAGCGGGTCATCGCGGTAAGAGTGATCCGGGGGTACCGTACTGTTTCGTGGGCAGCAGCCACTGCCCTAGCCGGTGACCCCCCGTGGGAGCTCGTGGCGGAGGTTCTTGCCGAGATGCACTCCTATGTCTCGGATAGGAGGTCTCTTGGCGAGAGCCTTACGCTAGACGGGATCCTTCGGGTTCGCCGACTAGGGCAAGAGGCGTTAATGCGGAGGTGGGGGGAGGACCTGGCGCAGCAGCCGTATGGCAAAAACCTGACGGTTGCTCTGCGTCCGGTCCTTGAGCGGTGGATGCGCCGTAAGCGTAAACCGCTCACCTTTCGTCTGACACAGGTGCTCACCGGGCATGGTTGCTTTGGTGAGTACCTGTGCCGGACGGCCCGCAGGGAGCCGTTGACAGTGTGTCACGATTGTGGCGCGGCGGTGGACTCAGCCCAGCACACACTCGAGGTGTGCCCGAGATGGGCGGCGCTGCGTCACGGTCTGACATCAGTCATCGGAGGGGACTTGTCTCTGCCGAGCGTCATCACTGCGATGCTCGGTGACGACGAGTCCTGGACGGCGATGGTCTCCTTCTGCGAGGCAGTAATGTCCCAGAAGGAGGCCGACGAGCGGGTGAGAGAGGAGGCCGCCGACGAGGCCTCCCCCCGCAGGCGACGAACGGGGGTGCGTCGGAGGCGCTACTTAATGCGCCTCCAGTAACGCCTCTGTGTTCGTGTCGGACTCAGGATGGGAACCTGGGCCTAGTATGATACGACGTCGCGGGGACTGCTTAATAGCGGCCGGGTAGTCCCCCCTTACGAGGAGTAGTCTGGTCTTCGCTGGGGCCAGCCTGTCGCTGAGGTGATCCTGTCTGATGCCTGCATATCCGGGACCCTCAAAAAGCGGCTGAAGGCGCTCGCAGTGGTTTTAGTTAGGGTGGGCACTCCCAGGTGCGAGTCCCACATTGGGTCAGGATCTACCCGAAGATCCTGGCTGCATCCATAAGGATTTCCCTGCGAAAAAAAAAAAAAAAAAAAGTAGTTTTTGTAGATCAACACGTAGGTTTGAGGGGGTGACACCGGATGGGCAAATGATAACCCGTCCCCGCATCTAATCCCAGAGGCGAGCCTGGGGAATTGGGTGAAATGGTCCTGTTAATGAGGACTGATCATCCGTCTGGCCTTGCTGGTGTCCCCACCCTTAAATAATAATAATAATATCCTTAAATTAAAAGTGAGATACCTATATATTTTCATTTAAATCATAATAGTTATAAGGAGCTCATGGTGGAATTTTTTAATTAGAAAAATATTACTCATAGAAGTTTAAATAAGGTTCATTTTTCATACAATATTCTGAGTTCGTAACGAAATATAATTACTTCATTTTAAATTTTCTAGAATAGTTTTGATTTAATTTTAAATTAGTTTAAATAGTTTCAAAATAAAGAAATATTCAAATTTTTCATATTTCAGCTTGGAGGGACTGATAAGAGAAATGAACCCACGCCATGAACATCTACTTCTATACCATTCACAAAAACAATGAAAGAGCAACCAATACCTGTGAAATTTGATGCAGTAACTGTGCCCTGTTTACGTTCCCCTGTCTACATTCTTTGTCATTACTTAATTATCATACAATAATATGCCCATAAGTATCAAAACAAAAGTTATGACATCATGCCTCCTACCCTGCCTGACCTACGCATGTCAAACTTGGAAGTACACATCTAAAATCAAAAATAAAATTACTACTTGCCAGCACGGTATCGAGCGAAGCATGCTCAACATTAAGAAAATACAAAAGATCCGACACACTAACATTAGAAAAATTACGAAAGCTAAAGATGCTCTAAACTATGCCAAAAAATTAAAATGGAAGTGGGCAGGGCATGTAGCGAGGCTAGAGGATGACAGGTGGACTAGCAGAATAACAAAATGGAAAGGTCCATACGGCAAGCGTCTCCAAGGAAGACCCCACACAAGGTGGGAAGACGAAATCATAAAAATAGCCGGCCCCTGCTGGCCAAAAGTTGCCCAAGATAGAGATATATGGAATTCTTTAGAGGAGGCCTTCACCTTCAACTGAGAGGGTTCTTGCGTAATAAAAAAAATACATAAAATATAATTACAAATTAAGTAACTTTACTAAATCAAACTATAATTTTATAACTTTAATATATTTGTCACTTTTAATTCAGAAGATATTGTACTTTAAACTGTAATTGTAAATTCTAACTTGCAAGAAATAAAAGGCTTTATTGACGTGACAACGTCTTAAATTAGGTTGCGGCTGGGAGTCACTTATGAAAAAGTGTAACGCTCGGTAACGTTACGATGAGTCACCGAAACGATGTCACGTAAAATCTTCGCCCGTAAAACCGACTTTACAGGCAACCATTTTATTATTATTATAATATGGTCGCTATGCAAGAACTAATTTAATTCATATTTCTTTATTTCAATAAAACAAGCTTTTTTACTCTTATTTTCCTCCTTTCCTTTTCATTATTCTTATTTTTTCTAGTAACACTTTTGAGAATTTTATGTCAAAAGTCCAGCTAATGTTTATGTAAACTTTATTTTATTATTTATTACTTACCCTTCTAATATACATTTTTATAATAGATCAGATGATCAACCGCAGCTAAAAGTATGCCATCGGATCAGTTTAAATTAAATACGCAATAAAGAGTCTCGAAAATTCACAGTATAAAATACCTTTTCGAAACAAAAAAAATACCTAAAAACATTACACACAATAATATGTGTAATGTAAAACATTACACAAGCTATAGAGCTTGCCATGTTTTTTATATTTAGCGTTTTGCCTTAAAGTTGGCAAAATGTTTTTGTATGGCAACAACCATTTTAGACGTCACTATCTATCTCATGTCGCCACGGCTAGCAGCAGTCTATAGGATTCTCTGTCTACGCATAATTGCTTACATTTGACAGATAACGCCAAGGAATATACGCCATACGCCATTGTTTTATACACGTAGTGTTGCAAATCTTGGAAACATTAAATTATTCTACCGCTGAAATTAAGATGAATTCATGGATATGAACAAATCAAAACTGTTTCAATATTTTCTTTCCTTCATCTCATTACATGTACCAAAGTAGACCAACGTCCCATACAATTTTGGACCGTCTCCTTTATTCAATTATTTCGTATATTATATAACATATTAATATTCCAATAATGTTTTTATTTTTATAAAAAAACTATTTTATTTTGTCTGCCCTTTATAAATCCTAGGTACCTTTGCTTTAGTTTAGTTTAGATGCTAATAAATAACCACCACGCTGAGTTATTAGAGTAGTGGCTTACGCCACTCTAAATATATGTTATAATAGATTTAGAGTGGCTTAATAATATATATTATTAAGCCATTATATAATAATACATAGTATATATATAAAAAAAATATATAGTATAAATAAGTAAATAGAAGATAAATATTGGCTAAGATATATTCAGACGCGCGTTGACTTAGTAATTTAGAGCAACTTAGATTTTCAGATGCGAATAATGGCTATTAAAATGAAGTGTTTAATTAGTACCTTTTCATCCTATTATTTAATTACCTCTTCACGTGTGACGTAATTTATGGCTCACCAGTCGGAGCTCGTGTTGTAGTCCCTGGCGGACGTGGAAAAGGACGTTGCGGGGGTGAAGGGGCGGAAATACACTAACTCCGCCTACAAGATCTACCGGCCCGGCCACGCCCCCATCCACCTGGCGGTCGAGTGCGCCACGCCCCTCCACACGCTACACAAGGTGCTACAGAAACGGCTTCTGTACGAGGGTGAGTGAGATGGGTGTATGACCTGCCCCTCTAGACAAATGACGTTTATGCTTAGAGAATAGGATAGAAAGATTAATGTATAAGAATGACTTTATAATATGATGATAATTTATAATGACCGTAAGAGCCACTTGTCTAGAGGGAGCAGGGTGGTTTCGTTAGCGGGTCACATTAGCTAAGGCTTGGTGCTGCAGAAGCGGCTGCTGTACAAGGCTGAGGGGCTCGGTAGGTGGGAAGTACCTAGTCAGCGATTTTACCGCAGACTAGCTAAGGTAAGGGGTTTATTGGGATTGTTACGTTCTCGTCTTTTTGATTACTAGCTGTTGCCTGCAGCTTCGCCCGCGTTACTCAACTCCTATATGTCACAGCGTGATGTTATATAGCCTATAGCCTTCCTCGATAAATGGGCTGTCTAACACTGAAAGAATTTTTCAAATCGGTCCAGTTGTTCCTGAGATTAGCGCGTTCAAACAAACAAACAAACTCTTCAGCTTTATAATATTAGTATTTAGTATAGATTTTACACCGACCATAATACATAAGACACGGATCACGGAAGTGTAAAGTTGTTTCATTAGAATGATGGAATTGAAAGAATGAAATCATACTTTCTTTACTAATTAATATAATAATGCTGAAGATATGTTTGATTGAACGCGCTAATCTCAGGAACTACCAAAATATATATAAATACATATATATTTTTTGCATTTATTTTGACATGCACATGAAAAAAGCTTGTATGCATTGTCCTATAATAAATATTTGAGGATAATGATTTTTTGTTAAATTATAGGGCGGGGGAAAGCGACAACTATTTATAATTTGACAAAACGTGTTCCAGAATTGTCGACTATCGACCCCTCGCAAATAGTCGAGGAGTTCTGCTCGACCCTGACGAAGGTCATCGCCAAGTCGCCCGAATGCAAGGGCAAGTGTGAGCTGGTCTTCTACGACGGTAATATTGATTTATCTTTATCTAGCCTATAAGAGCTATAGTTTTAAAATGTATTTTTTAATAATCGAATCGTTCGCAGACCTCCACTCCGAAAGGAATATTGTAATTTGAAGTCTCTAGGCATTATAGATATCGCGATGAGCATATCTGGAAATGTCTTATATTAGTATAAATTTTAATACGGTTTTATTAACTTCACCTGTATGTAGGTATGTATATAGATATCACGAAACTTTTAAACTTTATTTTGACCCACTTCAAGACGTCAGATTAAATTGAAACTTTACACACTTTTTAAGGACCGATGACATTACAATAATTTTATAAGTTTATTCCAATATCCTGATAAGGATAATCAGAATAGCACACTCAAGGAAGACGGCGCGTAAGTTACCTACATCACTTGTGTGGTTTTTAGTCTCTCACTTATTCTCTAGTGACAAAGGATTCCAAATGAAATTTATTTAAAAAAAGTGTGTGCGTGTAATCTTGACTCGCGATTGAAGTAAAACGTCATAAAAATCAGAGTTACCCGCTACTCTGGTAAGCGACAAGAAAATGGCTGAAGGTGCTCGCAGTGGTTGTCCTTACAAGTCCCTCATAGTGTCAGGGTCTACCCAAAGCTCCAAGCTCCAAGGCTACATTCATAAAGGATTTCCCTGCGATGTCAAAAAGGTATATCGAGGCTGATCATCATAAATGAATGACCCAGTTCAATTTAATAAAGGAGTATACAATTTGAATGTCATAACTTAGGTCGTGTTTCACCACCATTCACGTGTAATTACTGGCACAGAGACTTGTAGGTACCTTACGTTTCAGGATAGACGTCCGAACGACTTGTCCAGCCTCGACAGTGTCAGTTCATGATGGGCGACGTTGACCGCTCACCATTAATTAGCTCCTCTGTTAGTTTCTCATAAAGTAACATAACGTGATAAATAAAACTATATCATCATCATCAGCCTCTATTCGTCCACTGCTGAACATTGGCCTCCTTCAATGAACGACGGGACGACCGATCCTTGCCACTCGCATCCAACACGGACCGGTCACAGTACGGAGATCGTCTTCCCACCAACACAATGGCCGACCAACACTTCGTCTCGTTTGTAAATCTTTCAGATTTAGATCCAAGCCAAAATCTCGCCGACGTGCTCCTCGCTGCCATTCGTAAGACGGAACCTAACTTTGAAAGAATTATTCAACGATAATATTTTGTCAAGATCTTAAGTTTTTGTTAATTGGAGGTTCGATCATCTAAGATTTATTAAAGGCTAGACTTAATTTAGTTAAAAAAATCAGAAATCAAATATAAAATCAAATTCTTTAGCAGTTTTTATTTATTATTTTTATTATAATAATAGTTAAATATTTTTACTAATAATAACTCTTCAGCTTTGTGAAGTTTTTTTATTATGAAAGACCCATTTTTATTTATAGGCTTGCAGCACTGAACAATCCCCAAATAGGTCTCAAATAATGTCGATGTTGACCACCCCTGGTGTTAACTGTTGGCTGTAAGCGAGTAACTTTCTTGTTTATAATGGGTTATTTATAATCAACAAAGTATGTACAATAAGGTTTATCTTATTAAGCGTATTGACATATTTATACATTGATAAGAATAGGGAGGTGGACAAATTTTTGAAATTGATTGTATTTGATAGATATACCCTATATAAACACAAAAATACTTTTATGAAGAAATATGTCCAATTTTAATAAAAAAAGACGTAAATAAAAATAGTTTTAAAATTCCCGCTAAAACGGTCCAAGCTGTCAATTCATGTGACCATGTTTACGTCACAAACCAATAAACATACTCGCGCTCTGTCAAACTTGCAGTTCGCCAGTGATACATAAAACTTGGTTATGACAGCTATGACAGTTTGTTTACTGGTCAGTGACGTCATTGCGCGTTCACCGTCACGTGATAATGGGTGATAAATAACGCATTTTAAATTAATTTTCTTTAATTTAAGACAAATAAATAGACTTAAAATGTTATTTTAGGTTTTCAAATACTGTCTTGTTTAAAACATAACTTTCCTTACATGAATTTGTAACATGAGTCAACATCCCTATAATGTGTTCAATGCTGTGGTTCAATGTATAAGAAATTAAAAAAAAAAACTATAATTATGATTAAAGTAATCGCTATTTTTTATATTTACATATATTTTAAAAGCCTTTAATTTAGAAACATTATTTTAATATGTACGGTTTCTATATCATATAATTTTTCTAAGATAACTTGTGTATACTTAATTATGTATTTTTGAATTCATATTTCTTATAACAGAAAATGTCTGCGACATATTCGTTAACTTTAAAATATTTTTAGTGTTTTAATTATTTTTTATATATTTATATATTATAAGTTAAATCAAGGTTTCAATAACATTAAGGTTTTTTAACTACTGTAAGGGAAACTTTTTTTTTAATGTTGGATAGGCAAACTGGCAAACGTATCACCTGATGTTAAGTGGTCGACGTCGCCCATGAACATAAACTAGTATACCTGGAACGAGCCCAGGCAACTCATTTATGTGTTGCCTATCCTGAGACAAGATTGCCAGTAATTACACTGCCTGTCTTGTCCTTCTCTCGAAACACAGCAAAGCTGTTTCACGGGAGAAACAAGCAAGATGGTGGTACCCATGCAGCCGGGAGCGCGGCACAGCGCTTCCCTCCCACCGGAAACTAATTTTAAAATGTTTCTTGGTCATCATTTGTTTGTTTTTAGAATTTTTATCAAATTAATAGTGATTTCAAAAATTATTGCATGTTTAAACAATTTAGTGCCTTTGAATTAGTACTGGGTCATAACGACATTTACGAAAAACGAAACGAAAGTAGTTTTTTCTACAAAAAAAACTGTCTTAAGAAACGGTCCCAGAAAAACTGTATTTTCCTGCGCTCATTTGAACTAGAGGCAAAACGGCGCCAAAATGCCAAAACTAAAATAGCGCAAACCAGTTTTTCTCTTTCTTAACTAATCTAGAAATAATTGTGTACTTTATTGCATTAGACATATGTTTCACTTTTCTAAACATCGAAAAAGAAACAGTTTTTGAAACAGTTTTTGAGGAATTTATTTGTACAGTTCGACTATATCTGAGATATATTTATAGTTCATTTTACTGTAAAATAACGTTGAACACGCCAAAGTAGTTACGAAAACGGAAAAATGTCTATATCTCACTCACTCAGATAAGCTGCCTGTGCGACAAAACGAGAAGTGAAATAAAAACTTAAGAAACAGTTTTGAACAAGGACAGAAAAGCGTTCGTTCGTTTCGTGGCAAATAAGTGTTTTGAGAAAGCGTTTTATAAAAAAAACGCCCAGCACTATTTTGAATATGTAGTCATAAGATCTAAAACTATTCAGTTAAAGAAGATATTACAATACAAGTGTATAAGTATAAAGCCTGCAATACATGTTGGCCGAGTGTTTCCGAGTGAAGGCCAATACCAACGTATAGACAGTATATTTGCATTGTCTTGCCATCGCTTGGTGTCGCTCGCCTAGTTGGCCGAGTAAAGGCAAGCGCCAACGTGTACTTATAGGACTCATTTGGCGTTGCTTGTCACAACTTGAAGCCGCTCGTAGCCACTCGCCACACTTCGGAGCGGTGTCTGTTTTTCGGCACAAATCAAAGGCGCTCGCGCGCGCTTGGCCAATGGTGTTCACATGTTTGTCCGCGCGCCATACAATTCAACAAAATTGCACCAAAAATATGAAGATACTAGGTATTATCTAATATTTTAATTTTTTTTACACAATTATACATAATTTGTTCTGTTTCTGTGAATACTAAACAACCACCACTTTCTCTAATTTTTTTAATGAATCACAAAAAATTAAGAAACAAAAATTAAACCGACTACAAAAAATAAAATAACTAAAACTAAAAAAAACGCATTTCTTTAATGTTTGTGTCTACAACTAATAATCATCTTAGATTTCTACTAATGTACAATTTTGCATGTACCATGTCATTATTTTTCTCTCTAAACGTCGTCCATATTATTTCAATGCATAATACAAACTGATAGCGTCCAACGTGTGGGCACCACTCAAAACTTGTCTATGTTGGCCATTGGCTTTGGTTTGCCAAACGTCTAGGCAGTAGCGCCTGCCTTGTATTAATTTGCCTACGCTCGCATTGGCCTAAGCTCGACCAACATGTATTGCAGGTATAACATGTACTATCTAACTTGAAACTTTTTTACATTACAAACATAGTTAACTTAGTAATGTATATTTTTACATTGTTAGTGGAACAATATGTCGAATATGCGAGTTCCAGTTAAAAAAGTAACGTGATACATATTTGGCTATTTATGGACATTTTGGTAATAGTAATTAATTATAAATCCAGCAAATCCGTATTCTTTTTATAAGTTGTCAGAAGTCAAACTTCGTTAGGCATAAGTGTTTTATGACATTATTATAACTATACTATTGCATTTAATGTGATTAAAATGTGTGTTATGGTATACAATGTTTCATTTACGATTAACTTGTTTCCCCTGTTGACTTAGGCTTAAAAGGACACGTGATAAATACATAAATAAATTTTACAGATTCTTTATTCAACAATAAAAATGATCTTTAGCATCAATTTATGCATGATAATATGTAAACTGAATCAAGTAGATATTTTTTGTTCTCTGGTTGACTCACTAGGAAGCCGTGCTGAGCCAGCCAGTGTTTTCTTTCGACTTTTTTTATTGAGTCATTTATTTGACTTATCAAATAAATTAATAAGGGGGAAAAAAATTATAACTAGTATTTAGTCTGTGTTTAGTCACAGACAGATTTATACATTTGGAATGGTAATATTTTGAGTACCGCCTGGTCGAGTGGTCAGGCCACTGGACACTATGCAGCGGTTGCGGGTTCGAATCCCGCTAAGTGCAGAAAATTTGTATGATGAATCTAGATGTCTGTACTGGGTCATAGACGTGCATTTATTTATATATATTTTTTATATGTCAAGGAGGCAACCGAGCAGTCGGAATCTTGAGCAGTCCTTATGGTGACTACCGACGCTCATAGACATTCGCACAACCAAAAGTTATGCAGATGCGTTACCCTCCTTTTCCCTATACCCCCCAATGGACCACCGGAAACTCACAAACCGCACGAATCGTGACAGCATAGCTGACACTTGACGCCGTTGTTATGTGAGCGAGATGTACCACCCAGGTCGTGCTGGCCAAATACGGCTGCAAAGCAGCAGGGCACTACTTACCTCTTGACAAATTTCTTATATTTATTTCCATTCCTAGTACTTATTTATATATATTAGGTTTTACGAACTTATCACGGGGCTAGGACCCATGGTGTGATTGTTGGATAATATTTATTATTTATTTATTTACTCCTTATTTATTTCCTTTTAGTTTTCGGCCAATATTTGGCAAATTTCCATTCAAAAGTTTATCTTATTTTTATGACAATAGCCTTTCAATGAGTATATTTTTTCAGGTTAAAATAAAAGAACAATATCTTACCCCTTTTTGTGGTCACACGTCTATTTATAATATTATAATTAACTTCTTGCGTTGGAGGTATGAATATAGTTATTTTAACATTTTATACAAGCTACATCACACTGTGACAACAATTTAATTACTAAAACAGTGATGAAAATATAAAAAATGAAAAATTATATCGGTCTCTAATCTTTATCACTGTTATACTAACAATAAAGATTTTTCGTAACTCGGTTATTTTCGTATTGATTGGTCAACGGGGAATTACCTAATAAATTACCAGTGCTTCCAACGATTAAACTAGGTCTCCGCCAGATTCAACTGCAAAAATCTTAATCGCTAAATTTTCGACTGATTTTTTTTTATTCATCATGAAAGAAAACAATAAGCATGTAATTAATTAATGGCGTTTAGTATTACGTAATAATATAATATTAAAAATCAATAAATTAACATAATATGGTATTTCTGATCTTAAACCACGAAGTATTAATATCTAGTTTTTTTATGATAGTTGAATAGGCAGACGGACGTTCCACCTGCTGGTAAGTGGTTAACGTCGCCCATGAACATAAACTAGTTTACCTAGAACTAGCCCAGGCAACTCGTTTATGTGTTGCCTATCCAGAGACATTATTATTCAGTAATTGAAAGTGCTCATCATCGTTATCATCATCAGCCCCTATCCGTCTACTGCTGAACATAGGTCCCCCTCAAAGAACTACAAGTAACAAGATGACCGGAGATCGTCTTCCTACCTAATGGCCGACCAACACTTTGTCTACCCGAACGCAGCTTCCACTCTTGAACCATATAGGCCTATCGGCCATCGCTGCTAAAAGTAAATTATAAGTAGGTATAGCTTGACCAGAAAAATAAAAAAACCTCGCCATATTGCGGAAAATTTCGGCGTGGATAGGACTAACCAAAAAATTTACGTATCTACTAGAAACTATAATACGTCGCCCCAGTGCTTGTTTGTTCTATCTACCATTTTTTTCGAAAATCACTTTTAAATGCAGTATTATTAGGCGTTAAATTTCAATACTATTGGCAAAAAGACATAAAACGTCTTTTTTTATTAAGGAACTAAGAATAACAGTTATATTTTATAAGTGACATGATACCGTAGTTTAAATTTCATGCTTTTTTGTGCTATCTCCAAAGTTTGTTCTAAATCCTATAATGTTTGAAACATTGCGTGCTTGAATGTTATATGTCCATTCAATCGACCAATCATAGCCCGCAGCGTCATACAGTCCGTTATTTTGTTTGATTTGTCATTATTTCACTTCGAGTGGAAAAAAAAGCAATCACATTGTTGCTGCATAAAATTTTATTAATTAAATAGTGTTTTTGGTGATTTGATTGTTCTAGAGTGTATATTATTATGTCTATAACAAACAATAAAAGTAAACATAATCAGAAACAGCCGCAAATTGAAGAGTAAGTCACTTTTAAGTCACGCTCAAAATCCGTTACGGATTACTTTTTTATCTTATTTTTATGGAAATTACGTATAGTACTCGACTACGCTCGGGTGCAGTTCAATTTTATCCTAATAACTCATACTTTTATTCTTTATTTAACCCTATATAATAAAATTACTATTTTGAGGTAAATTATAATCAATAAAAATTATAATACAAAGAGGCAAATAAAAAAAATTAACGACATTCGCAGTATATTTAAATATATAATATTATATGCCGGGAGAAGACAAAATGTAATAAAGAAAACTATGCGACGAAAAGATGATACAGACAATTTAGATACAAATAAACCTGTTAATGAAAAAGAATTTAAAAAAGTAGGATAGTAAAGAACCCGCTGACTAAAAGAATCAAAAATAAAAGAGGTAAAAAAACTAAAAAAAAACAGTTTTATTAGTTATTTTATTCCGCTATGAATAAGCTCGTTGAAGTGGCAGTGGGCCGGTCACACACTCAGGAAAACGGATGGCCGATGGGGCAATAAGGTTCTAGAGTGGAGGCCACGTTTAGGTAGACGAAGTGTTGGTCGGCCATTAACCAGGTAGGAAGACGATCTCTGTGCGGTGGCCGGTCCATGTTGGATGCGAGTAGCAAGGGATCGGCGTTCATTGTTGTTGTTGTTGATGATGATGATGATGATTCCGCTATGATGATTGAATGTTTCAAACTTCAACACTGACGAATTACTTTTTTTTTTCATTTAAATGCATTATTATTTAACTCTCTGACATCCTGTATATCTGTTTGTGACATAGAACAAATAAGCACAACAAAATAAAACAGTCACTTTGTCCTATATGTCATGACGTAATGTTCTAAGTCCACATTCACAATGAAATTTGTGCATGTTTGTTCTATCTCCTCATTAAAACCGTAAAATGAGACGTATTTATCTACCTTAAAGATATAAAAAATACAATAATCAATTTGTAGGTCACATATGTATCGAGAAAAACCTACACAATCAGAAACTAAAGCTTATTAAAAAAATTGAACAAAAATTTCTTCCCCTGTAATTTTTTTCCAATGGTAGATAGGACAAACAAGCAATGGGGTGACGAATAGATATAATATCATAGGGTAGTTTCGATTAACTTGGTAAATAAAACGTTAAGACATCTGACACTTTAGTCCTTCGTGAGTTTCATGTTCCGTGGTTGTTGTAAAGTATCTGTAACGTCAAGCGTGTAAAAATGTTAATAAACCGCGATAAAATCCGTAAAAGTTGTTTCAATATACTGATTTACCTAGTCGAAGAAGTGGAAGAAGAAGTAGTATAAACTGTCAAAATCATCAAAATATTGCGTACAGAGAATCCTACACTCTAGTTTTACTCTGTCTACGAAATATTGTTTTGTTTGAAATTAGCAAATCCTTGAGGAAACTAATATTGAAGAAGAAGAAGAAGTTCATTAAACCGATTAATCTAATCGAAGAAGTAGAAGAACTAAGAAGAAGAATGAACTGTCAAAAAAAAATGTCATAAGTCATAACAAATACATGTGTGTTTGAACATGGTTTAAATTTTGAGGCCTTCATAGTTCAATAATAAAATATCTTACGAAAAAGAAAATTAAAAGTATTGATTATGGGAAAAAGAAAATATAATAATGACGAACAGACGAAAAAGAAAAAGGTCAAAAAAGACGACAATCCTGATAATGAAGAAGACTCCAGCACGCAAGAAGAACAACCTCAAAATGAAATGCCTGATCGACTAGAATCTGTACCAAAACAGAATTTGATTGATTTAAAACATCTCCGAAAAGAATTAGCTAACAAGCAAGGGCAAACGATGGGTAAGAGCCATCTTTTTACATACAGTATTTTGTTTAATAATAGGTATTATTTATGTGTTATACTTGTATGAATGTTGATGAGTGATAATAATGTGTAAACTTAAAATACGTAAACATGTTAATCTCTCGTAGTAATCAACACAAAAATGTATTTATTTAATAGGACTAATACAGTTATGTATCAAAAATAACATAAAACAAATACAAAGCAATTAAATCCTTAAAACTAGACAATAACTAGTTAAGTTCGGCTACAGCATGCTTATTAACAACCATTATTGTATAAAATTTATTTATTTATATTGAAAAAGGAATATATCCATTTTATCTAAGAATATATAAAACAAAATTTAACAGTGATGTATTACTATAGCGAAAAATTATTATATATTTCAGCTTTAACCCAGTTTTTACAAGTCTGCCTGAACCCAGATGCTGGTGTTGATTACATGCTAGAGTATCTTAGAAGTGGTGGAAACTCGCATGAAATATTACGTCAAATTTCTCAAGACAATAAGAAGAATCTGACTCTAGCAACACCAACTTTTCATTTATTTCATCTTATAATATTAAAGGTACAATCTTCCCTCCCTCATATGATTACTATAACGGAAGAAGCATGCCGGTATTTTTTAAATACGTTTGTACCAACTGTAGAAATCATGATAAGTGAAAACTCTGGAACTCGCCACAGAAAGATCATTCTTAATCTCCTGACTTCTATTGTCACTTTGAATCCTGATTTAGGTATTGAAGTATTGAATCAAATTCCTCTCACACCAAAAAATCTACAATATATAGTTGAAAAGGCAAATTATAAAGAGAAAGATAATGTCCGTACTGCTTTTGTACATTTTATAACTTCATTCCTTGTAGACGGGCATTTACCTTTAATCAAAGCATTACTAGAGAAGCAGGGATTATTACCACTGGTTA
Organism: Helleia helle; assembly: GCA_963853865.1. Lineage (NCBI taxonomy): Eukaryota > Metazoa > Arthropoda > Insecta > Lepidoptera > Lycaenidae > Helleia > Helleia helle. The sequence continues at coordinate 18,156,556 of OY971432.1, read as the reverse complement.
TACCCGGACTTATACAAGATGAACCTAATGCAGTGTTGATGTTTCTGAATATTCTTAAAAAGAATGTAATTGATAATTTACTCATATCAAAAACGTTAAAACTAAAAACTTTCAGTCAGCAAGTTTTACATAATATTTTTAAAGTTTATCAGTGGAAGGGTCCTCTAGAAATAAGTAACGAATTGAGAAATGAGTCTCACAAGGAGATAATGGCCTTACTATCTCAAATTATAATGACACTATTTACGTCACACAAGTTTGGTCTATATTTTGTAGACAATACTTTAGGTACAAGTGATGCAAATAAAAATCAGAACTTGTACAAATGTTTGCTGACACTTAAAAGACCATGGGAGAATCCAACTCAATGTGAAACTGTGTTGGATATCATAAGTAAATGTCCAGATCTCCACAGAGCTATAATAAATGTTGTGGAACAAAGTTTTCTACCGCAACACACACCTATATGGGAGAAAGCTACTCAATTTACTATAAAATTGTTAGATAAAATGAAACCTGAAGACATGTCTCCGAGGCTTAAAAAATTGACATCCTCACAAACAGTAAACTTTATTAGATTTGTCACATTACCGGTACCTTTATTGAAAGTTATCCAGACAAATGTCGGAAAAGATAAAACAATATCATTGTACTGTATCAAAGTATTGGTTAAAATGTTACAGACATTGAAAAGGTATATACAGATTTTAGAAATAGATGATTCTAATGTAAATATTGCAGAATTAAAACAAAAGCTAGAGAATTTCTTACCTAAACATGTCCCTCCCCCCACTACTATAGTATCGTTAATCAACAATGTCTCAAGTGGAGTTAGTGCCGATGAAAATGTGCAAGATTATAATTTACCAAAAATCAATGATACGGATGCTTTGTTATCACTTATTGATCTTTTGCTCCTCTACAACTATACCCATCCAGCTTTCTTTGAGTCTCTAGAAAGCTCCATAGATATGAAAACAATTCTACAGTTTTCTTCAAATTTGACTATTGGTCAGATATCATTATTAAAATTCAAAATAGTATCGCTATGGTTGACGTTGGATGTGTCTGTCCTTACATTACAAAATAAAATGTTTAAAGACCTGTTCCTTATAATGTTAGAGGTGTATATGAGTGAAAATGATAATACTTGGATTGAAGCTAAAGAGACATTGCAAATATTTTTCAAAAATACAGAAATATTTGAAAATGATGAAGATGAAATACATTTGATGTTGTATACTCTGAGAAATGCTAAAGTAAGCCCAACATCCTTATTGACGGATGTTATTGAATATGTGATGAAAAATGGAAAAGAATTGGCAGATTATATAAGAGAACAAGTGTCTAATTTTGAAATATCCGATGAACAGAACAAATCTGATTTAGATAAACTTTTAAATGACCTAATGAACAATAAAAACACAGAAAACAGTGTTTTCTTAGGAAAGAAAATTCCATCACCTTTTATAGTGGGTTGTGTGCAGTATATACAAAGCAACAAAGAGTCAAAGAAGCATTTAAAACAATTTTTGTGTCTTTACATAACTAATTTACTCCACTGCAACTATTCACCTGAGCTAACTGAAGTTCTCATTGGCGATTCTAAATTAGATGCAAGAAGCTATGTTGCGAGTTGGCTTATCGAACCCGTTCCACTATCTGAGACAACTTGTAATGATGTAACGTTGGTAAAAATATCCAAATCTATCATTGGGAACGAAGACTTTAGCCTCACAGACATTTTCCATTTAGTGCAATCAACCGAAAATAATGATTCATCGGTGGAAGTTGCTTATACTATTGACACAGGTAAATCTGTGGATAGTTCAGAATTATTTATTTGGGCAAAATATATCATGTTCTGTGTTATAAGGTTGACAAATATGGAAAAAATAGAAGAAAAACACATGGAAAAATCTTTATTATATTTTGACGTGATCATTTCGATATTTAGAAAGCATCATATGATCTCTGAATGTAGGAATATAATTTTAAATCTTTTGAAGAATGCTCATCTCTTAAAAATCTACAATCCAGTTGATTTAAATAAAAACCAAAACAATATTATCGCTACTATGTTCGTATTAAAAATAATCGAAAAATATCGTGATACTGTCACTTATCTCAACAAGAAACATCATTTGCTAAAACCATATCAACAGAAGAATTACAATGAACTATTCAAAATGTTCCTTAAAATCAAGAAAAAGAAGAATATGACCAGCGAGCATACAATTTCAGTGATGGAAACTATTGGTTTATCGAAAGAGAATGATTTTCAAATGCTCGAACAAATATTTGCTGCTGAAACTGAATCTTATATCAAAGATGATAAGGAGCCAAGTATAGTCATTGATCTGCTCTGCGTATTACTAAATAAGTACTCGAAAATAGCATCAGAGTTTTCGCAAGAAGTAAAGAAAACTATAAGCTTGTACACTAACTTGCTGACATACAAAGAGATTACTCCAAACATAACAAAATTAGAGTCAGCAATGATATCGTTCTTTGAACATAAGCCTCACTTAGTGGTCCACGTGAAGGAAGATGACTTCCGCCAATTCTTCCAGGCAAACATGATAAGGAAAACCACGTCACAGTTAGCATCCGTCCTAATGAAGTTTAATAAGAAGTATGTTGCCGTTTTTGTGGATCAAATTAAAAGACCTGAAATACTAAGCCAGCGTGAACTGACATTACCCATCGGTAACGTGGCCATCAATCATCCCGAATTTATAATAGAACACAAGGATATTTTAAACCAAATATATATAGAATATAAAAGTAATATTGTAAAATTTTTGGAAAGGCCCCACAAAGCCGGTCAAGTTTATTTGCATTCCTGGCAAATCATAAGAAAAATTGTAATCGAATGTATGGATGTCCAAGAGTGTCAAAAGTTATTTAGTAAAAACCACAAGTTTGAAGTGATCGAGCCAAGTCACCTGCAAGTTTTGCACGCCGCCTACATCAAGTTATGTCTGTCCAATGATACTCTCCGGAACGATCACCTAGTTAACTACGTCCTGGCTATGATGCAAATGTGTTCCAACGCTTTAAAAGAAAATAAAGACGATAACCTGATATCTACCATAGCATCAAACATCGAAACAATTTTAAAAGTATCCAAAACTGTAATTCATAATTTGAAAGAAGATTCGAAAAAAATCACAGATAGTTCTATTTGGCATAGCTTCTGTAAAAGCGTTCTGAAGGAATCTTTGCGAGTGAAAACGGCGGAGCAGGCAAATATTACCGGTCCGAAAATGTTATCGTTAATATCGAGTCTAATAAAAGCGTTTTACTCGAACGATCATGAAGATATAGTGACATTATTCGACATGGTGACGTCGCATTCAGAGTTTTTGAATGTAATGTTGAGTAACCACAGCCTTGAAGTGAAACATAAGTTGTTGGAGCTTTTGTATGTACTTGTGACAGTCAACAAATCGGTGATGAAATCTCAGCAGATCCCGGTTTATTTAAGCGCCTACAGAGCCACTAGGAGTCCTTCCGACCGCCTTATCTTGACGATCCTCCAGTTTTACGAATCCAACAACTTACCTGTTAATGAATATAAGCCCTACGTATTCGGTGATTCGGCAGCCAACTTCTATGCTGTTAGAAAAAACAAAATTTCAACTTTATGGGGCCATCCCAGTTCCAATCAAGTAATTAACTTATTCGACAAAGAGGTGATAGAAAGGACGGTCAGACATTTTCCCGTAAATCAAAGTCTGAATTACAGTTTAAACATTGAGAACATTTCTATAACAAGTTTCCTAAATAAACTACGACATGTTAAACCAAAAGCGAAGGATGTGGAAACGGCACTGGATAATCTTGTTGGCAGAGAAGAACATCTGAGTATATTGAGTGCTGTTAAGAATACGGATGTCCTTTCGTCATCTCATGTTGAAGAAGATGATGGCATATACGACCCAGCTTTTCTGTACCCACTTCTAAGTCACTTACTGGCACCGGGCTCGGTGGCTTCTTGCTTCAAGTTGTTGAGGAGTGGACTGCTGTCTGTCGCGGTTATGGGCCTCAGTTCGCACTGTTCTTCGATGCGTGCCGCGGCATATCATGTCCTACACAGATTCTGCATGCTACTGGAAACTGAAACGTAAGTATTTATTTAAATTAAACCAAGAATATCTTAAAACAATAGATGTAAGTCGAGTCTCTATTGATATCAATAATAATGAAATTTTATTTTTACAAAAATATAAAATTCTTATATCAATTGTAAGTTAAAGAAATTATAACATATATGGTGAAAGAATTATTTCAGTAACTTCAAAAATAACAAAACGAATCAACTTTAACTGAATCTCGAACGCGCGCGGAGCATCTGCTCTGTGACGTCACAAGTCTCGGTATGGGTAAGGCGGTACTCGACTCGAGCGAGCGAGTCGCGGCCCGTGGGCGAGACTTGTGACGTCAGAGGCGGTGCACCGAGAAGTTTTAAAGCGGACGGGAAAAGTATCATAACTATGAAATCAAATCAATGGGCTTTATTGCAAGTTTAGTGCTATTTTTCAAACATAAATAAGTAAAAATGTAAACTTCCTTATTAATTTTCCTATAATGGATTAATAGGAAAATTAATTGTTGATATCAAATATGGCTGACAATATATTATGGCTTTTCATATAAACAGATTTTTTTCATATAAACCAAGTTAAAGTGTAAAGAACTGACTAACTTACCCATATACCATCTTTTTTTTTTCAAACACGCCGTATTTACGCCGGGAAATGCTCTGAGGCATCCCGCGTGGGAGTGGGTCTCCCCACGCGGGTATGTGGGACTGGCTGCGCCCGACTGCTGGTAAATGGACGCAGCTCTATCCACTAAAACCCGGCGAGTGCCGCCTTTGGTGAGGTGTCCCGGATCTAGAAAACAAACAGGGCACCTCGACGGCTAGTCAGTCCCGCAAGGGACCGACGCCACCTCCATAGAGGGGTTATCCCGCACCACAGAACAACCCCTCCCAACGTCGGGACAGTACAATGGGGTGAGGTTCCCATCCTCACCCCTTGCCCCCTGTTCTTCTGTCACCTCTTATAAGAGGGGTACAAAGAGCCCCCTCGGCCCAATTAGCTTCGCCCAAGGTGCACCGCTCACCCTAGGTTACTGAGCCCCACCGCCACGACAAGGCCTGAACCATGGTGGGGTCCCATATACCATCTTAAAGTATTTTCCTTTAGTCTCTTCAGTATTGGTGATTGTCTTCTAACGTGACATGACTTTACGAGTTGGAATTGGTTCCATTGCCCAAGCATTTAAATTCTTGAATATACTTTATACCCATAACTATTTATATAGATAAATACAATTGGAGTGTCTGTTTGTAATATTAAAATAACCGCTTTTTATTGAATGCATATGGATGTATACACGGTGCATATACCAAAATAACATTTTTTTCCATTTTTGTCTGTCTGTCTGTTTGTTCCTGCTAATCCCTGAAAAGGCTAGGCCGATTTTGACAGGACTTTCACTAACAGATAGCTGATGTTATAATATGAATAACTTAGGTTATAAAAATAATCATCATTAATCAGTATACGGCTGTAAATCTAAGTTCACGCGGGCAAAGCTGCGGGCAACAGCTAGTTAGTAAATAAGTTTGTGCCTGTAATAATATATACTTATTCCAGTAAATCAATATTCGTATTTGTTGTCGATACTAATTATTGTCACGCCGCTGGGCAAATACTTCATATGTTAAAAACACTACAGTGATAGCCGAGATAGGAGTGACGTTATACTAAATTGAAATATAATATATGATCGTTACAGGAGACACAAAAACGACAAACTACTCCTCACTGACTTCATCACCACACTGCGACAGAGTCTGTCTACGGCGATAGACGCGCCGAGTGACAAATTCCCAAACATAAAAAATCCACAACTACCCGCCATAGGAGCGTTGTATCTGGCGAAGGCTCTCATGGTGTCTACCTCGCCGTCTGAACCGCTGTACAAACCCGTCAATAACTTCCTGATAGCCAAACAATTTGTGGATCTCGCCGTGGTACCAGATTTCCTTAGCCTCTTCCACGACAGCGAAGTAGAAACAGTCGAACGAAGGATTTGGACGTTGAATATCATAAAGAATGGAACCAAAACGATAACGGATGTAAACGTGATATTCAAGACTATGTGCCTGAAAATGATTATGGATTTCTATTCGACTGTTTTATGCGATAGAAGGACGAAAGTCCAAATTTTGAGCACGCTTAACTCTATCATAACGATACCAAGAGCTTTCGAGATTTTGGTGGAAGGATACGGATTATTGTCGTGGCTACACTATGTCGTCAGAGATTTGGAAAAAGACAAAGCAGTTGTCTCGCAACTTCTAGATTTATTAAAGAATATGATCTACAGCTTAAATTTAAATACGTTTGTCAAACAAAGCAGTAAAGTGGACATTGAGAAAGTGGATTGTTTAAGTGATTTTAAGATTAAAAACGATTTAGAATATGAAATGTTGACAATCATTTGCAATATTTTGCCGGCTTTGGATGGCGAAGAAGAGTTTATTGATTATGTGAAATTACTGAACATTATAACGAAAAGATCTATAAAGTTTTTGAATAAGAAACAAGTTTTAAATATAATCGTCAAATGTTGTCCTAAAGACGACGATAGTGCGAAGTTGTTTGAACAATCTGTTCTCTGTAAGAATCATTTAATGTTGTGCAGTAAGAGTTTGTCGAAGCCCGGGTGTTGTTTGGTAGAAGAGTTGAGGACATTGGTGTATACATACGTAGCGTAATGTTAATTGATGTAGTTTCTTAAATAAAACATATTTAATTAGTTCATTATTTATTTCATACCGTACATTTTGATCTTGGAATATTAGATTTGAAATTTTAATTGGGTAAGAAAACTGGTAGACGTGTTACCTAATAGAGAGCCAACGTCCCCAATCAACTTAAACGAGTCGGCAACCCTTGCGTTGCCTATCTTAAGACGTAAGGTCTCGGTGTAAATAATTAGACTGCTTTTCCACAGCTGGAGTGTAGAGAAGCTGATCGTTAATTAGCCATCACAGTGCTCGAAATAACCACAACGCATCAGTCAGTGATTGGCCAATTCACCGTCCGCTTTTCACTCCGTCTCAGTGTCAACTCACCCTTACATTGCCTGTCCTGTCCGAAACACAGCATTAAGCAGTTTTTTTTCCAAATAGGCAGGATGTGTGTGTGTGTGTGTGTGTGTGGTAAACAGTAGACCTATTCTTTCCACCGGTGAATGATACTTTATCAGAATAGGCACGGGTCTGTCGCGAGCCGGTGACTGGTGTGACCGTAACGGCTTTACTGGACCGTGTAATAACCTCACAAATTGGTTTCCCACTTCATTACCTGCCTACAGTGGTGACGCTAACATTATTTTTAAGATAAAAAACCTATTGAATACTGCTACTGGCCGATGGGCTCAAATTTATTAATCTATTTAGTTTGCTAAGCCTATTTTGAATAGGTATTATTTTTGGTTAAGTCACAAATCTTAATTAGGTGCATCAAGATTCACTCAGTGCTTTTTGTGTGATTAAGAAATTAACATCAATATAACATCTTTTACACTTATCTGAAAAATATTAAGAAAGGTTTATTTATTACTAATTTTTTTTTTTTACGATTATGTGGTTCATTTTACGCTTCCAATTCTTTCTTTTTGTCTTGTTACCATGGTTGCTGTAAAGTATATAGAACTTCGGGAATTAAAAAAATATATAAAATCGTAATGCCATAAATATATATTTTTATTACACTTTGGCAAGTGAAACTTCTAACCTCTGAATGTTTTGGTCAAATATACATTTCTAAATATAGAATATCCCTTTTCCCTCGTAATTTCTATTGCCTAGAATGCAACTCAAGCCGGAGGCGTTACAATACAACTAAAGTTTTGCGCGAATAGGTGTTCGCTTGCGACGCTTCAGGCAATATACAGTTTCGTCAGAAAATAACATTTTACTTAGAAAACAAAGCAAAACCTTACTATTTATTTTTGTACTAGATTATTTGCCGGTGAGAGGATAGCACTGTACCGCGCTCCTCTATACATGTACCACGGAACACCTTTTTTTTTACGCCGGTAAATGCTCGGAGGCATCCCGCCTGGGGAGTGGGTCTCCCCAGGTGGGTATGTGGGACTCGCTGCGCCCGAAAGATGGTAAATGAACGCAGCTCTACCCACTAAAAACCCGGCGAGTGCCTCCAGTGCCGCCTTGGTGAGGTGCCCCGGATCTGTCAAGCTAACAGGGCACCTCGACGGCTAGTCAGCCCCGCAAGGGACCGACACCACCTCCACAGAGGGGTTGTTCAGCACCACAGAACAACCCCTCCCTACGTCGGGACATTACAATGGGGTGAGGTTCCCATCCTCACCCCTTGCCCCCTGCTCTTTTGTCCCCTATTCTTATAAGAGGGGTACAAAGAGCCCCCTCGGCTCAATTGGCTTCGCCCAAGGTGCTGGGCTCACCCTAGGCTACTGAGCCCCACCGCCACGACAAGGCCTGAACCATGGTGAGGGAACCACGGAACACCTTGCCTATTTTTTCCTAACTGGTGTCATTAATGCCATCGTGACCTTACATCTCAGGGTTGGCAACGGATAATTGAGTTTGCCAACACACTCCTGCAGGACTGGCCCCGCTCGACGTCGCCGATCACTGACCCCTGACCTTATCAAGTGGTAACTATTGGCACCGAGACTTACTATCTTCGCCACGTCTCAGGAAACACGTGGTGATACTTACCAGTTGATTATCGGCACCCATAGACGTCCGCTATAACAAAGGTCTTAAGGCAAGGAGATGCGTTGCCTTAAATTTAGTACCTATGCATTTAAATCATAATATTGACAGTTAATAGAGAAAAAGGTAGCTGTTATTACTATTTTCTTTTTTTTGTGCCGGGAAATGCTCTTAGGCAACCCGCGGGGTAGAGGCAACTCTCCAGGCGGGTATATGGGACTCGCTGCGCCCAAAGATGGTAAGATGGACGCAGCTCTTCCCACTAAAACCCGGCGAGTGCCACCAATGCCGCCTTGGTGAGGTGAGGTGCCCGGATCTGTTGAGCAACAGGGAAAGTAAAACGAGGTGAGGTTCCCATCGCCCCTTGTCCCCGCTGCTCTTTTGTCCCCTCTTATAAAAGGGATACACAGAGCAGCTCCCTCGGTTTAATTTGCTTCGCCCAAAGTGCTGGGTTCACCTTAGGCTACTGAGCCCCACCGCCACAAGGCGAGAACCATGGCCGGGAGCTGTTATTACTTATGATATTTAGGATATAGAAGGTTCTATATTGGCAATAGATAACGATCGATTGCAGTTCCCAATATTTTGTAAAACGTAATGTAACATATTTCTCTGTGTATTTTGTACTAGCGTTGCCTCGCGGTTTCGTCCTACGTACTTCTAATTCCCGTGGGAGGACGGGAATCAATTATAGAGTATGTTTTATTCTGATGTATAAGCTACATTATTGTGAAGTCTCATTAAAATCCATTCAGTAGTTCTTGTGTAAAAGAGGAACAAACATAAAAAAAATCGCTTTTATAATATCAGTAGGATGACATAGATCTATAAAATAACCTTTTGTAGAGTTGTCCTTCGCTATCTCGTTGAATTGAAGTGGGCGCAGTATTTAGCCGTTCTAGATGCTATTCCCACGGTACTAGATTAGTCATGCTGGTGGTGTGGATAGTTCGCCTATTGCTGTTATGATGTGTAAAATTTTGCACAATTAAATGTATGTGAATAAAAATGTTACCAGAGAAAAGGATGCACATTGCGTTGCGCGGCATCCCTTTTTTACCAAGAGTTTATACTTTATTTGTCTGTACTTACTAGTAGGTACGGCACAGGATAGTCATGTACGAGTTGTTGGCTACGTTGACTGACGTGAGGTGGCGCATCTGCCAGTTGCCTACCTAGTTGGCTAACTAACATAAAAAAATGTTATAGGTAGTAAGTAGTAGGTAGTAGTAGACGTAGTAGGTCTACTTAGCACCCCACCATGGTTCAGGCCTTGACGTGGCGGTGGGGCTCAGTAGCTTAAGGTGAGCCCAGCACCTTGGGCGAAACAAATTGAACCGAGGGAGCTGCTCATTGTACCCCACTTATAAGAAGGGAAGACAAGGGGCGAATGTTTTGTCAAATTACGATATGGAATGTTGTATTTGATAATGAAATTAATAATAATATTAAATTATAATGTTTCTGTCCTTCTGTTTACAAACTTGAACTTAGCTAGATCTCACTGCTGTAAAAGCTTATAAAAGGTAAGTAATAGGTACAAGTTTTTCGGGTAATATTAAGTTAAAACAAAAACGAATTCATCGGTCTTTTTCAATTTTTTTATATGTAATTAAATTATTTTCGACAGTCGTACTACATTAACAGGCTTCGTGGTAAGCTTTTAACTTGTATTAGAGAAAACATGTATTGGAAATAAATTCAAGTTTCTACCCTCCCAAATTCGAATACTCGATTATAAAGTCACTTTACCACCACATACCATTAATACTTGCGCTTAATTTTTTTACAATCAATAAGGTCTTAAAGAAACATACATTTATACTTAATCAATTTTATATGCGTATGATTTTTCCTTGGATCTTTAATTTTAGTAAAAAAGCTATATGTAATGAGTGTTCAGTAAGAAATTTTATGCCATCAATCTTGCAATGGTCATCACGATTGAAAGCTGGTCTAAAATTAAGGAAAAAAGCTTTTTACCACCATTCGATCAAGCCTTCGAAGAACTATACACATCCCACTCTTTCATGTGTGGAGAAAGAGGGACAGATATACAGGTCATCGTATCGAGTCGAGCAGCCCGCAGCCGTCAGTCGGCGGCGACGCACGAGTGCATACGAATTGCGAACGATTTGGACACTTTTTTGCAAAAGTTTGGGTAAATGCGTTTCAAGTGTTGTTTAGTGTATTCGGTTGCCATGGTTACTGTACATTTTCAATAGGGTGAGTTATTGAAATAAAATACATTTTATCATTTCTCGCTTTTAAGTTTTTAATAATTTAAATTATTAGGTTTTTTCTAGTTTCTTTGTAAAAAATGTAGAGCTTAAACTGCTAGCAAATGTCAGTTTGTAGACAACTCCAGGCATTGTATTGATAATGTTCTTGCCGAGAACCAGATGTATTTTAAACATATTTTAAATTCTGGTCTGACATTTATCGTAACAAAGTAAAACCATAAATATAAAACTAAACTTTAATTTCATTTTTTTTTAATCAAGATATTTGTAGAGAATCAAGCTTTCCGTTCCCTCGATTACCTACATATACTACAAGTTGTAAATAATAACTGTATTTAGTTTACTATAATTCAGTTTTCGCGAACTACATTTAAATTTAACAAAATTTTTGCCGATTTTACCGCAGTTTATTATAAAAAATTAAGAAATCTCTATAAATTCCTAAAATTCCTTTTATTATAATTTTTTCGTAAAGATACAATTGAAGCATCTCAATAAACAATTTTTGTGATACCTTATTATTATGTACCTTTAATAAATTTGACACTGGCAGTAAAAGCTCATTGCCATTAAAAAAAGCGAACTCTGAATTAAATTATCTATGTAGGTATGTATACGCTTAAATGGTAAATACCGGGTGCTTTTTTTAGAAAGAGTTATTTACTATTTAAATTTTAAAACGTGTATGTCAGAAACGAGATGGGGATTATAAGGAATAATTATTGTAGTCCTTATAGCGGTTAGCTTTTTATCTGACTATAATTTTTATTAACGATATAATTATATTTTTTAGTTATTATAAGCGTTATTGCTAAAGTAATATTCTACTAATATTATAAACGCGAAAGTTTGTGATAATGAATGGATGCATGTTTGTCACTCATTCATGCGAAAACTACGGATTTTACTGAAACTTTACAATAACATAGATAATCAGAATAATATATAGGAGTACCGGGATAATTTATACCTGTACTCCTACGGGAATTGAAAGTAGTAAAACCGCGAGGCGCTGCTAGTGCCTCATAAAAATGACACGTTTTTTGCCTAGGTACATCTTTCATCATCATCATCATTATCAGCCTATATCCCTCCACTGCTGAACATAGGTCTCCGCCGGCCTCAATGAACTGAATGTTGTTCTGTGTGTTCTGGACAACCCCTCTGTGGAGGTGGCGTCGTTCCCTTGGGGGACTGACTAGCCGTCGAGGTGCCCCGGATCTATTGAGCAACAGGGCGTTTGCTCAATAGATCCGGGGCACCTCACCAAAGGCGGCATTGGTGGCACTCGCCGGGTTTTAGTGGGTAGAGCTGCGTCCACTTACCAGCTTTCGGGCGCAGCGAGTCCCACATACCTGCGTGGGGAGACCCGGCGTTAAAGAAAAAAATCGATTGTCTGTAAAGTCGGTTTAGTGACGATAGTTGAACGTGACAACGTCATAAGAAAATGGAACGCCTCGGAGCGAGGTAACGCCGCATGAGTCATGTTTTTTCGTGCGTGCAGCCGGCTCCGTCGAATTATAAGACGTTGTCAGGTCAAAAAAAAGAGCGCTTCAAAAAATTTTGTGATATTAGGACGTCTGACAACGCAGTCCTCTTTTTGAATTTGGTTATTGCAATTGCAAAGTATCCCAAACGGCGGGAATGTCCTAATAAAATAAACCGCTATATATAATCCTTCAAAAGTATTCAGAGATCTCGATATCTCCGCATCGTCTAAAAACGCCTTGGAACATACCGTTTTAAATAGTTAAAAAAACCATGCTAAATTAAACCGAAAAGTTAACACAAAGCTGAAACAGTATCTACGTTTATTTAAATTAACGTTTACACTGATACTAGATAACAAACCAAAATGAAGCGATCGATCCGGGATGTCATAAGGCCATGTTTCGGTACGGAGACGTACACGGAGATCGTGCGGATGTTGGTCGTGACTACATCCATCTGGTGTCCACGAACATGCCGTTCACGGCTCTCGTAACGACGATAATATGTCCTCATTTAGGCACGAGCACGGAATCTCCTACATGACCGAGGACATTTTTTGGGGCACCGTTCCTCAAAATGAGAAAACGGTTTGATCACTTCGTTGTACGGCTGTCTTTCGAACCAAAATTGAGTACGGTCTACTTTCTATTGACATAAAATCATGAAAGGTAAGAAGCTAGATCTAACAACATCCTCACCATGGTTCAAGCCTTGTCGTGGCCGTGTCAGTAGCCTCGGGTGAACCCATGCTTGGGCGAAGCATATTAAACCGAAGGAGCTGCTCTTTGTACCCCTCTTATAAGAAGCGGGGACAAAAGAGCAGGGGGACAAGGATCGGAACCTCACCCCATTGCACTGTCCTGACGTTGGGAGGAGTTGTTCTGTGGTGCAGGACAACCTCTCTGTGGAGGCGGCATCGGTCCCTTGAGGAACTGACAAGTCATCGAGTTGCTCTATTTGCTCAACAGATCCAGCTAGGGCACGCCACCAAAGACGGCATTGGTGGAACTCGCCGGGTTTTAGTGAGTAGAGCTGCGTCTACCTTACCATATTTCGGGTGCAGTGAGTCCTACATACCCGCCTGGGGAGTCATCCCTCCCCCACGGGGTGCCTAAGAGCTTTTACCGGCGAAAAAGAAAAAAAAAGGATTGAATAGGTACCGGTTGGAAGCTCTAAGTTCGAGTTAATCCTTAACAATCGTATCGCTCCAATAAGTAAGTTACAAAATATGGTACCGACAGGCTATAAGCGCTACACAGTATTGCTTTTAATCCCAGATAAGATGTATACGGGGAGATTAGACTAGTCTAGACTGTAGGCAAGGAGGCAGTATACATTTCACGATAACGTACTTTACTGCTTCAGTATCAGACTACAAGGGAAATATACAAGGCAACAACAACTATATTTTGACAGGGCACGCCTTTAGTAACTTGTAACGCGATACGCGGGACGCAGGTTCGTATTCGGCCCTATTCATCTAAGGATATTTTCTATAGTTTGTACATTGGGTAGGTATAGTGGTAGTACTTCATTTTTTTTCTTTAACGTCGGGAAATAATGAGGCATCCCGCGGGGAGTGGGTCTCCCCAGTGCCACCAATGCCGCCTTTGGTGAGGAGCCCCGGATCTGTTGCTCAAACAGGGCACCTCGACGGCTAGTCAGTCCTTTAGGGGACCGACGCCACTTCCACAGAGGGGTTGTCCCGCACCACAGAACAACCCCTCCCAACGTCGAGACAGTATAATGTTCGAGGTTCCCGTCCTCGCCTCTTGTCTCCCCCTCTTTTATCCTTATAAGAGGAGTATAAAGAACCCCCTCGGCTCAATTAGCTTCGCCCAAGGTGCTGGGTTCACCCTAGGCTACTGAGCCCCACCGCCGCGTCAAGGCCTGAATAGACTAAGATCATTTTGTTTGGATCGGCCCGCGAAATTCTCTGCAGACCACTGGTCCATTTTTAGATTAAGTTTTAATGAACGATGATTTAACTTTTTGGTTGGTATGATGATGAATGATTTTGAGCTTATGAGGAGCCGCTGAGGTGAAAGAGGGAGAGGATGTTTGCAGGGCCGGACTTAAACATAATGCCGCCCCTGGGCACCGATAAAAATGCCGCCCCAATACTGCAGTTTCACTTAAACTTATAGTTTATTACCTTATTTTTCAAAAATAAAATAACTAATTTATTATACATTATTATAATATCTATGCATATTATTTACTGCCTATTGTATATTGCGAAAACATAAAAAAAAATATTTGTTCGCAATGTAAATGTTGTCAGTACGTCTGATTTGATTCATAGAATATCTACTAACCCGTCGCCATGAGGCCGTGTGGCTCGCAGACTTTACCGTTGGCGGGGGGCAACCCCCCACTTTTACAAACCAAAATTGAGCCAAATGGGTTCACACTAATCCGATGTAGCATTAGGGCCTTTGGGCCGTTAGCATAGATCATACCGAAAAAAATAGAATATCAAAACTATTGAGCCTATTTGCACTCATTGTAGAACGATCAAAAATGAAAACGATCGTTCTGGTGCTACAGTTTGTTGCAGCTAATATCATAAACCCACGTTTGGAAACCCAGTGTAAAGGTCCTTTATATTATGTAAAAATGGATTTCTTTAATTATCTATTTAATAAAAAATTATTTATTAAAAGAATTAACTAATTATATTGAACAATCTTGATAATACTGGAAAAAAATCAGTTTCTAAATTTTGCCGCCCTAGAAAACTTGCCGCCCTGGGCACTAGCCCCGACTGCCCCTATTGTAAATCCCCCACTGGTCATGTTTGTAAGTTTATTATTTTAAGAGGCAAAACTTTGGTTTGTTTTTTGTAAAATCTGAAAGTACCTACTGAATCAATTTACAAATTAAAATTACCCAGAAGTATAAGATATGATTTATAGATTTATTTCCATTCTAATATCCGTAACACCATGTCCACGTACTAACGTAATGCGGTGCGAGTGTTCATTATATTTATTTAACACCATCACGACACAGGACAACAGAAATACAGTATTGCTATCGTAATTATAACATGTTCATTGTAATTACTACATGACGATGGTCGTACAGTGGCCGGCCCGAGGTTCTTTGTGAGTCTTGGCGCTCATGGAGAGAGTCCTATCGACGGAAATCTATACTACTATTATAAAGCTAAAGTTTGTTTGAACGCGCTAATCTCAGGAACTACTGGTCCGATTTGAAAGATTCTTTCAGTGTTAGATAGCCCATTTATCGAGGAACATCACGTTATGACTAATAGGGTAAGTTAACGCAGGCGAAGCTGCGGTCAACAGCTAGTTGTTGATAAAGATTAAAATACATATAATACTTCGATAGAAACAACCAATTGTAAGCCCAATCTAAATATAAATGGTTCAAAACCCCGCGTGTGGATTTAGTGAGGCCGAACTAGAAACTGGCTGATTTACGCCCCGCCACTTTGCCCGGGGTCAGGGAATACACGAGCTCGGGAATGATTTGTAGACCATCTAGTGTATCAACTATAGTGTAATAGATATTTCTATAGAAATTGAATGTTTTAAATAAACACGTTTTTCATATTTAAAACGGGATATACAGTACAAAGTTTAAACCCTTTTTGTTTTGAAATGCAAAAACATGGTAAATATCCCGTTAAACATAGTTTCAATTGAATTTTTTACAAATACCTTATTATTTTTCTTCAATATTTCACTTACAGAGCTTATGAATTTCAAATTGAGTTCTAGCATAAGTTTAGTAAAACCGCCGAAACATGGATTTGCTAAACATATTTAAGGCGAGTCACCGCAAGCGATACGGGGAAAAGATTTGCCAAATCATATTAATTTTGTGATACTCACCTTAAAATATTGTCTAAAGGATGTGCTAATGTGTTACACGATAAGATGTGCTTGACTCGATCATAAAAAATCCTGAAAACAGGCTAAAATAAAAACTAAAACAAATAATTTACTAATAAAACATGAATATGGAACTATTTAATTTCAATGATACAGGGAACGTGCTATGTTTTAAAACTGAAGACCTATATTTTTTTTATTCACATTTATCTGATAACTTGAATCGTATCTGATCTATCGTTTTCACAAGACCCCGCCAGTCCCAGTGACTCGCCGTTGATTTTCATAATAGTTATTACAATCTTGTCTCGACGAATTACATTTTTCTGCTAAAATGTAAAACACCATCTACTGTTTATAACACAAACAATTTGAGTACGATTTACATTCTGAATAAATTACATTAAGCAAGTTTTTAGCGAGATTTTTGCTTTGCATGAAGGGTGAATATTTTTTAGGTCATCATAAGTTTTCAAGCGTAGTTGGAAGGTACAAGTGACAGCTATGTTGTCGCATTTCGTGCGGATTGTAAGTTTCCGGTGGCCAATTGGGGATAGCGAAAAGGAGGGAAACGCATCTGCATAATTTTTGGTTATGCTTCGATTGCTCGGTTATCTTATTATTTTTTTTTCTCAACCAACGTACCAACCAAATGACCTACATATTTTTTTTTGCCTTAAAGGCAGTTTATACAAATTAAATCATATTTTATATATCTACCTTTTATCACACTTGTAATACGCCAAAATAAGATTATAAAAAATACCACAAACAATTCATTTGGAATGCAGATATCCCTAGGGATAATATAATATAGTGATATTCATAGTAGGAATACACGTAATAGACACAGGTTACATGCACCAATGATTAGACTTTCGAAAGTAAGCAATTCTTTTAAAGGCAACTGTATACGCTTTTACAATAGGATCCCAGAAAACGTTCAAAAGCTCTCCATAAAAAAATTCAAAAAAGTTGTTAAAGAACGTTTGTGTGGTAAAGCATATTATAAAGTAAAAGATTTCATGGAAGATACCACACCCTGGGAATAAGGCGTTCCTCCCGGGCATTTCAAGATAAGATGTTAAAATTGTTATTAATATATATTATTTGAAAAGATTAGTTCCACTGAGTTTGTTTCGCCGGTTTTTCTCAGTGGGCTTACCTTGGAACCGGTGGTAGATTCAATTGACGTTCAAAAAGATACTGTATTAGTACTATTTTGAATAAAAAAAAATTTGATTTTGATTTGATTTTGATTTTGAATATTAATGAGTGACTCTTTTGTTATCTTTTGACAAACAAATTATATGTTAATACCGTAAGGGCGAATGCTTTACTCCCATGCAGTTCTCTGGGCTGTTGTAAAGTTGTTGGCCCATAAAACTATTGCCGACTCTATTTAGTTGTACACATACGAGGAACATGGAGATATCTACCGGTTAACTGTCACCTTTTTCTGTCATTGTAATGTCGTGCCGTAATTAATGCCGTTACATTCGTAATTGGCCCACAGGAACAATCGAGACAATCTAGATGATCTAGGCGTTCTATATTAAGATAAGTACTGACAATCGTACGATTCGCAAAATTACCGTTTCAATTGAAGTTAGTAAGATTTTGCGTTTTAAATAACTAAACGTTGATAAATTGTATTATGTGCATATCGATTTCGATTTTCGAGGGTTCGGTAAAAAGAGAAAAAGTGTTAAACTAATTATTTGCCAAAAAAGTTAAATCTATATTTGAGAAGTTTATTTATTGCGACATTCTCTATTTCATTAAGTTCAATCTTTTTTTATGTTAGTTGGATAGGCAAACTGGCAAACGTGCCACCTGATGTGGCATAAGTGGTCGACGTCGCCCATGAACATAAACTAGTTTACCTGGAACGAGCCCAGGCAAATCATTTATGTGTTGCCTATCCTGAGACATAAGATGTTAAGTCTCGGTGCCAGTAATTACTCTGCCTGCCTTGCCCTTCTCTCCGAAACACAGCAAAGCTGTTTCACGGGAGGAAACAAGCAAGATGGTGGTACCCAGGCAGCCGGGGGAGCGCGGCACAGCGCTTTCTCCAACCTTTTGTTATTTTATTTATTATAACAATACATTGTATGTTTTATAAATGCAGTCGTACAGACGGACAGGCGGTAAACTGTAAAGACAGTCACATAACCCTAAAATCGGCTATGAATAGGTACATTAAACAGTAGATCTGAGATAAATTTGGTACATGTCATATATATTATGATTTTGCCTACTGCGTGCTGGAATTCCTTAGTTTTAATAAAAAAACTCATTAAAAACTTGTTCCTTAAATGTCATTATCATTATCGTATATCATCAGCCCGCTAACAGTCACAGATGCTAAAACTCATAATATGATGAACTGCAGTATCTTTATACCTTCACTTCACGTTTAAAGAACAGACTACTTATAAAAAAGTAGTATAGTGAGCAACGACGGCCTAGGGCCCATGCTCGGTCTCTTGAGTGAGAGCCGAGAGGTCCCGGTTCGATCCTGACCCCCCTGTGATACCTAGAAATGGGTTTTTTCTAAATTTCTACCTGCATCTGACCATCGCTTTCTCACCGGTTAAGGAAACATCGTGAGGAAACCTGCATACCAGATGAGATTAAAACTTAAAAGTCTTTCAAGGTGTGATTTGTGAAGTTCACCAACCCGCATTGAGCCAGCGCATCGGTGAACTATGGCCCAAAACCCTCCTCGCTTGATTTCGAGGAGGAGACCCGTGCCCAGCAGTGGGTCATAAAAGGGTTGATATTATTATAGTAAGTATAGGAACGAACTCAACGAATAAATAAATGAACTATTAAAATTACTACACACTATTGCTTCCGTGAAGTAACTTGCTGTGTTTCGGACAGAAGAGCAGTATTAATTATTAAACAAAGTCATCGAACATATTATATTCGGATTTTTATGTGAACCATAAAAATCCGAAACTGGTCAGTGATTTGACACTGACACAATAGAAATTCAACCAATCAGTGATCTGTATGTACGTCACATCGGCCAATCATCCATCAATGGCCATCAGTCGGCCAATCAGAGCGCAGAGCTGGCGCAGCGTCGCAGCACAAATTTGGCGGAATTTATTTAAATAAATAAATAAAACTTTATTTGATAAACACACTGCCTTAACACATTATATATTATCTGTGGTAAGCGATACATTTGAAATATTAATGTTTAGGCACATTATATGTGGAAAAAAAGCAATAAAAGAAGATAGTAGTGTTGGCAACAGTGTGTTTCGCAAAAAGGTGGGACCTCAGCTATAGTCAGGACTAAAAGCCCAAACACTGGTTTTCAGGACCACCGTAGCTTTTCCCATTTTGGCGGTAGTAGTAAAGTGAGTAACAGTAAAAACAATAACGCGAATAGAAAGCCGTAAGACATAATATAAGTTTCATATATTGTGTTATAATATTTATTTATAATTTAAACAAAATTATGCAAACATTGATGTATATAGCTTCATCATCATCATCATCATCATCAGCCTCTATCCGTCCACTGCTGAACATAGGCCTCCCTCAATGAACTCCAAGATGGCCGATCCCTGGCCACTCGCATCCAACACGGACCGGCCACCGCACGGAGATCGTCTTCCCACCTGGTCAATGGCCGACCAACACTTCGTCTACCTAAACGTGGCCTCCACTCTAGAACCTTATTGCCCCATCGGCCATCCGTTCTTCTGAGTGTGTGACCAGCCCACTGCCACTTCAACGAGCTTATTCTTTGCGTGATATCGGTT
The DNA here is from genome assembly GCA_963853865.1 of Helleia helle. NCBI lineage: Eukaryota > Metazoa > Arthropoda > Insecta > Lepidoptera > Lycaenidae > Helleia > Helleia helle. Next base: position 18,136,389 of record OY971432.1, on the reverse strand, counting down.
ACCTTAGTTCTCTGACGGATGTCTTCCTTCCGAATCCTATCTGTCAAAGAAACACCCAGCATAGCACGCTCCATAGCACGTTGAGCTACGGCAAACTTGCGGACCAGTCCTATATTTAGAGGCCACGCTTCAGCCCCGTAGGTCATCACGGGGAGAACGCATTGGTCGAAGACTTTCGTCTTCAAACTCTGCGGTATAGACGACGTGAGAATATGGCTAAGCTTCCTGAATGCTGCCCATCCCAATTGATCCTCCTATCGGCTTATTTGTATATGTATATAGCTTATACATATACAAATATTGATTTTAAATAAATTTGTTCATAGATTAATATAAATACACTAGAGAATACAATGAATTATAATAATATGAAGTGTAATACAGATATCTAACTATGACAATATATAATATAATGCACCTGAAGTATATACTGCTAACTAACTATGAATATAATGTATCACAATTACAATGGAGAAACTATAAATTTTAAATGTCTTGTTGCCCTAAAAGTAAAACTATTTTATACTGTTTCTTAAAATTTGATTTGGTTGTTAAATTACGTAGTGGCGGTGGCAAATTATTCCAACATTTCGTCGCAGCATATTTAAAGCCACCGCGAAATGCGGCTGTACGGTGTATGGGCAAGTTCAGGGCGTACAGAGATGACCTTGTGCGGTGTGTAGAGTTGACATCTCGTATCCACTCCAGTTTCTCGAACAGATACGTAGGTACGCCATGTTTAATGACTCCAAATAACCGTTTCATACATTACCGCTCTATTCCGGTTATATCCTCAATGAACAAAGTAAATGCATGTCAGAACCTTACGAGAACCACGAAAAAAAGTGACAGACAAAAAAAACCAAGTCAGTTATGATACGCTAAAACGTATATTGTTACGAAGTGCATTAAAATTTACACGTTGGTAAAGTATACGTCGACGCCCGACGGTATCCGTGGCTGTAACCAGATATCCCACCACCTGACAGCCCTTGTAATGCCTCCTGACTTGCCAACTTTATTTATAGCGTAACGGAGACTGACATGGCATTTCATATTTCGCGGCAAAATCGCTCCGCCATATTTTCTATGCAGGATGAAGGATATTCTTTTTTGTTGTACGCTTATGGCACACACATAGGTTCAAACAGCCAAAATATAAATTTGACTGTTTTTGTTGTTGGTTTTAAAGTCAATACCAAAATTAATTATGTAGTTACTAGATATATGCATATATATAGTAACTACATATATGCATATATATATAGATATATGCATTTTTGATTTTTTGTTAGTGTCGTTTTTTTTAAATTAAACTCAAGTTTCACTTTAACAACAATTGTAGTTTATATGTAATACATCACTCATCAGATAACTTTTTTTTCTTTATGCCGGGAAATGCTCTGAGGCATCCCGCGGGGGAGTGGGTCTCCCCACGCGGGTATGTGGGACTCGCTGCGCCCGACGAGTGCCACCAATGCCGCCTTTGGTGAGGTGCCCTGGATCTAGAAAACAAACAGGGCACCTCGACGGCTAGTCAGTCCCACAAGGGACCGACGCCTCCTCCACAGAGGGGTTGTCCCGCACCACAGAACAACCCCTCCCAACGTCGGGACAGTACAATGGGGTGAGGTTCCCATCCTCACCCCTTGCCCTCTTCTGTCCCCTCTTCTTATAAGAGAGGTACAAAGAGCCCCCTCGGCCCAATTAGCTTCGCCCAAGGTGCACTGCTCACCCTAGGTTACTGCAGAGCCCCACCGCCACGACAAGGCCTGAACCATGGTGGGGACTCATCAGATAACTGTCTTGACTCTAGATGATATCGATTTCATTCGTTAAGGTCTCATTTTACTTTTTATTACATTCGTGTTTTACTATAGTGACAGTAGATGATTATTTTGTCACCACTTCCACATCATCCTACTGATAACTCAATTTTTTTTATGGCATTGAGAATATTTTACTAAATGCAAGTGTCGATAGCTCAATGTTAGTTTGTCCTTTCTCCACAGACAAACATACCTACCATAAACTAAGTTTCACCAAGACATTTATGTAGGTAATAATTACTTTTTATTTGTTACAACCTGAACCAAACAAACGTCCTGCCCTTACCCAAAATGGGTGCCCTTATCGATGGATTTTTCATACAAACCTTGTCCAGATAATAATCTACACAACGAAAAAGAATTATCTAATTTAGTGCAATAGTTCTGAAGTTATGTGTGCACATATATTTCGGCGATTCATATTTATTTTAGATAGGTAGAAGAAGAAAATTGTTTCCATAATTCCAAATTTAAATTGGCGACTATAGTAATTTTCACCAGTGATCCATGGTTGACTGAGATGCTTTACTTGGCACTAGCACAAGGGTACGTCCCTTGTGCTAGTTCTGACGTGCTATTACCAGATTTTTCCCCAAATAAGCTGCATACTCGATATTGATTCTGGCTGTACCGTTGCCAGGCCGCAGGGCCATTAAGTGAGGCAGCCAATTACACCGGCCCATCGGCCCACCAAACCGATACCTTGACTCTGTTGGTTTTGTTTTACACACCGATATAATATAGGCATGAATATTGAACTTAGAAAGATAAGATAGGCTCTAGATGAAATTAAGTCTATCTATAAAAATAAATAAAATTAAGACTGTTAAATATGATCTTTTGTAACAATAAAAATATCTTTGAACTACAGACAAAACTGACTGTTGTCGTTAGTCTCCAAAGGCTGGATGATATTAAAGGGACTTACATTCTATTTTGGAAAACTAAATTGACTTTTTTTTAAAGATTAGATTGCACTTATTCTAATAAGAGTTGATATGTCCTAATAATATACCTATAGCGTGATTTATACCAATTTAGAAGATATTTGAGAGATAATTCTAAATACGGGTTAGATTATACGAGTGTATTTAATCAAAGTGTTTTAATCAGAACGAGAATATTAAAGAGATAGATACCACTATAATATAATAAAGAATACGTATCACATTCATTTTAAATAATTCTCCCATTTGTAATTTTAACAATCTATTAAATAAAGAAAGCGAATAAAAATTAAGAAGTGTGTTTCCGTGACTGTTAAGATCTTATCATAATGATGACAGGCATAACTAAATTTTAAGAAGAACAACTTTGTTATTACTTTTTACTAAATACTTTTTGGAAAGAATTAAGATAAGATAAGATATTTTTATTATTTTAGACCAAACCGTTTAAGTACTAGGAAGAATTTAAATTAATCTCATTTATTATACACCAAAATGTTTTACAATATACCTAATGCGAGTTGTCTTATGCCGTGGCGACATGTAATTTACATGTGCATCTATGATATAATATCGAAGGCTCATTGTATACACTACCTTTCTAAAAGGTATTCAATTTAACTTAATATATAGGCTGTAGCGCTGTCTGCTTTATTAAGTTTAAATCCTATACCTGTATTGCTGAAAAGTAAGCAAAAAACATAAAAAGGAAAAAGCTATTTTTTATGTCCAAAAAAATAAATATCGTAAGCTTTTTTAAGTAACATCATTATCAGCTCGTATTCGTTCATTATTGAACAAAATGATACACCACGGTAACCAAGTAACGTTTTAATATTTAATAGTCTTTCCGTAATGGGAATCAAAACTTTGACCCTTCGTAAAGTTGCATGCCATTTTACCGTTTTTTGTGTTAATTTGATAGGCAAACTAGCCATGTGCTATCGACACCTGAATTAGCCCAGGCAATTCATTCATGCGGTGCGGTGGCGGTGGGGCTCAGTAGCCTAGGGTGAGCCGCTGCACCTTGGGCGAAGCTAATTGAGCCGAGGGGGCTCTTTGTACCCCTCTTATAAGAAGAGGGAGCTCTTTGTACCCCTCTTATAAGAAGAGGGGACAAAAGAGCAGGGGGCAAGGGGCGAGGATGGGAACCTCACTCCATTGTACTGTCCCGACGTTAGGAGGGGTTGTTCTGTGGTGCGGGACAACCCCTCGGTGGAAGTGGAGTCGGTCCCATGGGGGACTGACTAGCCGTCGAGGTGCCCTGTTTGTTTATTAGATCCGGTGCACCTTACCAAAGGCGGCATTGGTGGCACTCGCCGGGTTTTAGTGGGTAGAGCTGCGTCCACTTATCAGCTTTCGGACCCCGCGGGATGCCTCAGAGCATTTCCCGGCGATAAAGAAAAAAAAAGGCAACTCATTCATGTGTCTATCCTGAGACATAAGATGTTGTCTCGGTGCCAGTAATTACCCTGCCTGTCTTGCCCTTCTCTCCGAAACATCAAATAATAATAATAATAATAATTTTACACCATTAAACCAATACATCTGAATTAGATAATGTAATAGATACAGAGAATGCTAGAAAAGAGCAGTGGAAGAAGAAAGTACTTCATGGCCGGCACCCCCATGACCTGGAACAACCACATATAGACCCTGTAGCGTCCAACAAATGGCTCAAACTAGGAACCCTGTTCCCAGAGACAGAGGGGTTTATGATAGCAATACAGGACCAAATTATAAACACTAGAAACTATAAAAAGCATATAATTAAAGACCCTACATTAACTAACGATACATGCCGAAAATGTCACAGCCACCCTGAAAATATACAGCACATCACTGGAGCATGCCCTAACCTCGCACAAACAGACTATACACATAGACATAATCAAGTAGCCAACATCATACACCAGAATCTAGTACTCAAGCATAAACTCATACCGGATACCTACACACCATATTACAAGTACACCCCTAACCCTGTTTTGGAGAATAGCACATACAAAATATACTTTGACCGCGCAATTTTAACAGATAGGACTATACATTTTAACCGCCCCGACATAGTCCTACAGGATAAAGTTCATAAAATCACTTATCTAATAGACATAGCCGTCCCCAATACTCACAATCTACAAAAAGCAATAACTGAAAAGCTGCTACATAAATACCTCAAGGACGAAGTAATCAGAGTCTGGAAACAAGAAAAAGTCTACATTGTCCCAATAGTGTTGTCCACCACCGGTATCATACCAAAATATCTGCACCATAGCCTAATTGATCTAAAACCTTATACCTACATACAACTGCAAAAGCCGCCATTCTTAATACCTGCCGCATTGTCAGAAGATTTCTTGACGTAGACGAGGAAAGCCAGTCAGTGTTTTAATTAACCCCAATGGTATTTACTTGGTTTTACCCGTAAGTACCATTTAATTACCAGCCTCAAAAGGGTTGAGGAAATATAACAAAAACAAAAATAATAATAATGAAAAAACTTTAGAATACTTATCAGTATGTATGCGAATATCGCAAAATTATCTATGCAGATTTTATCACGGTGAGATATAGCACGGTTGTAAAGTGTCCGAATAGGAATTTCAGGCCACGATGAAATGGGTACACGACGTTAGTTTAATGTTACCAAAATTAAGGCAATGAAAGAGTGGAACGTGGGAAGGAGTTCGTGTCGTATTGTTCGTATGTTAGCTTGTAATTATATGTAAATCAGCTAACAACAATCAACAAGAGCGCTGTGCCGCGCTCGTCTGCACGGTACCATCATCTTGCTTGTTTCTCCCGTCAAACAGCATTGCTGTGTTTCGAAGAGAAGGGCAAGACAGGCAGTGTAATTACTGGCACCGAGACTTAACATCTTATGTCTCAGGATAGGCAACACATAAATTAGTTGCCTGAGCTCGTTCCAGGCTCTTCTTATAAGAGGGGTACAAAGAGCCCCCTCGGCTCAATTAGCTTCGCCCAAGGTGCAGCGGCTCACCCTAGGCTACTGAGCCCCACCGCCACGACAAGGCCTGAACCATGATGGGGATTTATTTACACTTACTTTTTCGATGTGAGAGAAGTCAAAAGCAAAAGCTAGTATACTTATAGTATTGACGTAGAGTTTATACGATAAGTGTATCAGGCAGACATAATGGCCGACGGCACGCGACTCTACATGCTTCCGGATGACTTTCTTATCGACTAGCTGCGCCCGCGGCGTCGCCCACGTACATTGTTAATGAGCTTAAAGTGAAGCATTGAATACCATTAGGTGATGTTTGAACAAAAACAGTATTTTGTGTATTAGTTGAGTATCATAAGGCCAGGGAAGCCAAAGTCAGAGGAGAAAGTGGCTAGACGACATTAAAGACTGGACCAACATAGAGCTACACGCAACCGAAGGAAGCCGCATGGGATCGCATAAAATTTTGCCTACTGACTGCTATCTCCCGTTATACGTTGGTTCTCCCTGACCATGGTTGCTGTAAAGTATCCGAAACGTCGGTCATGTAGAGTTCTTAAGAAAGCACGATCAACTCCATAGAATTATCATATAAATGATATGATATGATATGATATGATATGATAATAAGGACTTAAGTAATTACTGCCTGTCTTTGCTTGGAAAATAGCACAGTTGCTAGGATGGAATAACACCAACAAATATTATTTCTGCCTTTATTCCGTTTATGACATTCATTGATGGACGATTTTCTTTCAATGTCGGGACTGTCGATCGCTTGGATCCCTGGCTTGGATCTTTTTTTATCTCACAAGGAGGCAACCGAGCAGTAGGTGCCTTATGGTGACTACTGACGCCCGTGGACATCAGCACAACCAAAAATTATGCAGATACGTTGCCCTCCCTTTCCCTATCCACTGGAAACTCACAAACCACACGAAACGCGACAGCATAGCTGTAACTTTACGCCGGTATCATGTGAGCGAGAGTTACCACCCGGTGTTGCCGGCCCAATACAAGTGTGAAGCAGCATGGCACTACCTTTTACTTGACACGGAGACCCTCATCCTATCTGCTTATCAAATTATTTTTTATTAGATTTGAAATAAGTTTTCTAGATCTGGTGAACAAATTGACAATAGAATCCAAAAATAGTTCGATGTTCGTATATCGTTTCTCAGTATTTTTGCGAATATATTTATTGACAGATAGTATGAATCTTATTATAGGTAATTTAGATTCTGGAGATAGCGAAGTGGTGACCCAATGGTGGATAATTATGGCCATCAATATGGGCTCTGATCAGAAACGATCAGCATGAACGATGGCGGGAAACTTGTTCTAGATTAAACTAATATATTAGGAACGATTTCAATTTAAACGTAGCTCTGTCTGTCTGTGACCTTTTCACGTTTACACCATTCAGCAGATTAAAAAACGCAACCATAACGATTTAATGCTATGTATGTTTTTAATAAGTTGCATAAATAATTAAAACTACCAATTCGTAAATAATATCTTATTTAAAGGGGCCAATGTGTAATTAAAATCTTGATAATTGGTACAGAAAATGGTTTTCCTACCATACCTGTCTACATCTGGTTGTTTTTTTCCACCTACTTAGCTGTCCATATTCCTTAAGCCAGAACCATCGAGCATATAATGTCGGATAGTCGTAATTTGAGCCATAAAATTCCGAAACTGGTCAGTGATTTGTCACTGAAGTAATTGCAATTCAACCAACCAGTGATCTGTATGTACGTCCCATCGGCCAATAATCCCATAGCCATCAGTCAACCAATTAGAGCCAAGAACCGGCGCAGCGTCACAGCACAAAGGAGACGGGCGAAAGTTCATAGAAAGTTGGGCCCGACATTACAGTAACAATTACCTCATTATTTTATTTATATGTTCATACTTGTTCGAAAAAACTAAAATTTTCATGACTGATCCATGGGAGAAAAAAGTTGTAGGGTGTTTTTGATTGAACAAAAAATGATATTCTAGCTTGTTTATAAATTATTCATAGTCCATATTCTACTGTTACTTTAGGAAAATAATTATAAGACCTCGTTGTAGATTAGATTTACCAAAGAATATACCAGATATTATTGTAGGGAAACTATTAATTACGCCATCCAACCAACATCCAACTAGATCTAAGATGTTTCATACGGTTATTATTCAAGAAGACGAGTTTATTATCAACTTCATCGTAAACAATTAAAATATCATCTAAATATGTGGTATCAAATTCTCTTGATGTCTTACCCTGCTTAGGTACCATATTATCGATATTACATGACAAACAGCAACCCACTGTTCTTTTCCGTACTAGACAATTACAATAATATTGTTTTATGTCCCCTATACTATCAAGAGAACAGTCAATTAAAATATAGCTAAAATAGGTTTTTGTCTTTTTAACCGACTTCAAAAAAAAAGGAGGTTCTCAATTCGTCTGTATGTTTTTTTTTTTTTTTTTTTTTTTGTATGTATGTGACACGATATCTCCGCCGTTTGTGAATGGATTTCGATGGTTATTTTTTTGTTTGAAAGCTGGTGTTTCCAATTTGGTCCCATATTAATTTTATTAAGATCTGACAAGCCGTTTTTTAGTTATTTCCAATAATGCCTATTTGGTTGGTTTTGTTTATCTTGATGATATGATAATTTTATTACGTGTCGATGTAACTAACAATTGTATAGGATGCTTTGGTAGCACACCATAGTATGTCGCGGTCATCGTAATCATCATCATCATCACCATCATCCTTTATCCATCCACTGCTGAACATGCCTCCTTCAATGAACGCCAAGACGACGAATTTCGGAATCACTAAAAATTAAGAAATAAAAACATTTTACAAAAAATTAAAACCGACTTCAAAAATACTAAACTAAAAAGTAATAAAATAACAGTTTCTTTAATTTTTGTGCTTAAAACATATAATCAACTTAATCTTCTACTAATGTACAAACTTTGCGTTTACCACGTCATTATAGTTACTTTTGGAGTCGGTGTCGTATTTGTTGCTGTACATTACCTACCTACCTTGGCTGACACCGACTCCAAAATTAACTATAATGACGTGGTAAACGCAAAGTTTGTACATTAGTAGAAGATTAAGTTGATTATATGTTGTAAGCACAAAAATTAAAGAAACTGTTATTTTATTACTTTTTAGTTTAGTATTTTTGAAGTCGGTTTTAATTTTTTGTAAAATGTTTTTGAGCTTACATGTCACGGTTGTTGTTCGTTTTAAACGTTTGACAGTTCACAGTTATTGCCTGTATAAAAAATACTATTGATTGTGAAATCGATTTTATCATCAATTTCAGATACATTATACGATATATCTAAAATTGTATTTATAAATTAATATATTTATGATAACTATACAATTTTTTAGGAATATTTGAAGTAACTTGTTCAAAGTGTAAAAATAATTATCACGTCCAATGTCTTAATCCTACGACCAAAAAGCAGGACTTGTCCAATAAACAAGCATCGGGATGGATGTGTCCTAAATGTATGTCAAACATGCCCAGGCAGACTCACAATGATAATACGCCGGTAAGGGACACACGCAGTATTCAACATCTAGACAATGATAATATTACCGTGCGCAGGGGGGCCTCAAGCAATCTAAGATCTCCAACTTCGGACGCTACAACATCCCTGCCACTGACCGCCGATTCCATTCGTGACATAATGGCCGAGCAATTTCAGAGAATTAAAAATGAACTGACTTCTACATTCTCCCATCTATTATCAAACGAAATAAAGTGCCTCAGGGATGAGATTAGTAATCTGAAGGCATCCTTATCCTTTATTAATGATAAATATGAGGATATTAGTACGAGGATGGTTAAGCTCGAGACCAATATAAAACAAATACCAACAGTAAACCTAAAATAACGGGCTCTTGAAGACTCTCTAGATAAAATACAAGTAGCTAATGAGGTTCGTGATCAATGGGACAGACGTTCCAATATAGAGATATATGGAATCCCCGAAAGAAAATCCGAAAATTTGTATGAGATTGTTAATAAATGTATGGAGAAGGCTGGTCTCAAAGAACAAATAGATAACTCAAGGGATATAGATTTTATTACCAGAGTCTCATCAAAAGATAAAGACAAAAAAAAGCCTAAACCAATAGTCGTTCGATTCCAGTCTAGATATAAAAAAGATGACTGCTTAACGAAACTAAGAAAATTAAAAATCAAGGCAATTGACTTGGGATTCTCATCTATTAACACCCCAATTCACTTTAATGATCATTTGACTAGTAATAACAAAGCACTTTTACAACGTGTTAAATCCGTAGCTAAGGATAAGGACTTTAAGTACGTATGGGTTAAGAACTGTAGTATTTTAGTTCGTCGATCAGATAGTAGCCCTATATTGCACATTATTAATGTAAAAGATTTAAACAAATTGAAGTAAATGAGTCTTTTTATTATCATATTGCTTATAGACTCTTAGTTGTTTTTATATTCTATAATTTTATTTTGTGTTTATATGTTCTAGCGAGTAATAATACTATATTCAATATATTTTTTTGTATAACCTGTGAGCATCTTGATGGAGGCCGAGAGATTATTTCTGCGTCAGGGACGTTTTGTAGTACTGGGAAGCGTTATCAGGTTGAACGGCACTTAAAACACTATATTATGTCTTTCATTGTATTTTTATTTCCATGGCTTCGTCTTGTTTGAGTGTTTATTATCAAAACGTACGTGGATTGCGGACTAAAACTAATACATTTTTAGCAACGTTCTACAGAATAATTACGACATTATAGCATTAAGTGAGACCTGGCTGCTGCCTAATATATTTGATACAGAACTTTTCGACCATCGTTACAATGTGTACAGATGTGACCGCGACTATAATCGACGGGGTGTCGATTATAGTCGCGGCGTATTCTGATTCTGGCGAAATTGCGTTAAAGGTTGATAGTGGTGCCAATGCTATAATACAAGCCTTGAACTCATTCTTAAGTATTACTAATTTAAAACAATTTAATTATATTAAGAATGTTAACGACAGAACACTGGATCTTGTTTTCAGTAATCGCAACTGCCGATTAATTCACAGTGAATACCCACTCGTTGAAGAAGATGCACATCATCCTGCACTTGAATTTGAAATTTTCAGCACTAACTTTAAAAGCTTTAGATCTCAATCGCGAATTGTACGTCTTTTTCATCGTGCCGATTACGAAGCGGTTAACAGAGAATTGAGTATGTTGAATTGGCGGGTTTTAATTAATAATAACGTTGATATCGATAGTGCGGTGGCGATTTTTTATAATATGTTGGAAAGTGTTATTTCTAAATGTATTCCACATAAGAAATCCCAGCAAGATGGTCGATACCCCCCTTGGTTTTCAAGATCTCTTATCAAACTTATTAAAGAAAAATTGAAGTTCCACAAAAAATGGAAAGCATATGGAAGACTTAGTGATTATGAATCATTTAGTTTACTTCGCCATCGTCAAAAGATTGTTCAGGCTTCTTGTTACTCTTATTATCTATGTAAAACCGAAATGAATATACGTATGAACAGTAAAAACTTCTGGACATTCGTTAAATCTAAAAATTCGTCTTCTGGTATACCTGACACCATTTTTTTCGACGATGTTTATCTCTCGGAAGGTGTTAGTATATGTAATAAATTTAATGAATATTTTCATTCTGTTTTCGAGCCAAACAATTGCAATTTTTCTCCAGAAAATGTTTCTGCTCATAACACAAATTGTATTTCAATGGGACCTTTCGATTTTTCTGAGAGAACTGTTTTAAGATATCTTAAGGGTCTTGATATTTGTAAGGGGTCGGGGCCAGATTATATACCAGGCATCTTTTTAAAATCCTGCAGGCAACAACTTGCCTATCCAATTAGTGTTCTTTTCCATAAATCCTTCCAGACTGGTGTAATGCCAATTAAATGGAAACAATCCTTTATTACGCCCGTTTTCAAGTCTGGTAACAAACATAATATAAGGGACTATAGACCCATTTCAAAACTTAGTATAATAGCCAAGCTTTTTGAAAAAATAATTTGTGACCAGTGCTTTCCTTTAATACATCCACGGATTTACCACCAGCAACATGGTTTCATTCCAAAAAGATCCACGGATACAAATCTGTGCGAATTTATTAATTACGTCACCTTAGCTATGGACCAAGGCCTACAAGTGGATGTAGTTTACACTGATTACTCGAAAGCATTTGATAAAATTTCGCATTTTATCCTTTTAGAGAAACTTAAAATGCTGGGAATTCATGGGGACTTATTGCGTTGGATTGACTCCTACTTGCGTGGGCGTAGTCAGGCTGTCACAATTAAGGGGTACTGTTCTTCTTTCGTTCCTGTTACGTCCGGAGTGCCACAGGGATCCCATTTAGGACCCCTTTTATTTAATATTTATATAAATGACATTATTTCAAATTTTAAAAATTCTGAAGTTCTTTTGTACGCCGATGACATGAAAATTTTTACAATTATAAAATCGATCGATTCTTGCTCTCTCCTCCAAAACGATATCAATAATTTATGTACATACTGCGATCAGAACTCACTATTTCTGAATATTAAGAAGTGCCACGTTTTATCTTTTACCAGAAAACGTAATCCAATAATTAATAACTATTACCTTAATGAAGTTATAATTGATCGAGTATCGGAGGTTAGGGATTTGGGCATAATTTTAGACACAAAGCTAACTTTCGGACTGCATATCAATTATATAATTACAAAGGCGTACCGTACTTTAGGCTTTGTTTTAAGAGTAGGACGAGAGTTTAAACAATTCAGAACTCTACTGCTTTTATTTAATTGTTTTGTTCGGCCTATTCTAGAATATGCGTCCGTTGTCTGGAACCCGCAGTACCAAACTCACATAGACAATATTGAAGCTATATAGAGTAGATTTCTGAAACATATGAGGCGCAGAACCCTGATAGGTCCCTACTCGTTCAACGTCTGTCCTTTAGTAAACAGACGCTCAGAGCGGGATCAATTATTTTTATATAAGCTCCTTAATAATAAAATTGACTCTTTTAAATTGTTGAGTTATATATCTTTCAGATGTCCCAGATCATGCTCACGCAATGTAAATAGTTTATTTGACGTTCCACTGTGCAGAACTAACTAAGCGAGTAACACATTTGTTCCTCGTGCGACAAGGTGTTATAACAAATTTTTCTCTGAAGCTGACCCATTCGGATGCTCATTCGGTGCATTTAAAACTAAAATTAGGGAAATAATTTCTAGACCATAATTTTTCTTTCTTTTTAATGTATATTTTTGTATTCTTATGATTTATTCACGATGTTTAATCTTATTTTGATCTTTTATTTATTTTGTTTAATTAGTTTATTGTTTTGGCGACGTTTTAATGTTTTGTTTTATATTTTTAGTGAACACTTCACTGGTTTCTGTGTAATTTTTTAAACCTATTTTAAGATTAATTGTAACCGTTTGTGTTCCTTGCAAAAAAAAAAAAAAATTTGAAGTATGTATTTTGGGAGGTAAATATTTCATAAAAGAAGTTTTGTCAAATCTTGTCTTTAGAATAAACATCACAATAGTGTTCAAAGTAGGCACGGCACGTCGATAATACTACTTTTTGAAGAAACTTAAAAAAAGAAATATTATATACTTAAAATATTTCTAAAAAAAGTGTTGTATCGATAAAGTGTATTAATATGAATTTGATAAATCGATTACCTTTTTCTTACTCTGGCAACATAGAATATCACCAAAATAAACATGAAGGAAATCAGTCATCTTATGAATATTTTTTTAATTTGTTATCCCATGATAAAACTGCTTCATATTTCACTGTTTAATTTTTAAAAAAAGATAAAAAATATTGATTTTTTTTTATTTGTGTAACGTTTGGGCCCAGATTCGCCCGTCTCCTTTGTCGGAAATTGTTTTTATACCGCTCTATTTATAGGCTCGATGGCCAGAACAAAATATTTTTGAAGGTACCATTTAGCATCTTAGACCTCAATCGTGCAAAATTAAAAGTCGTTGATTTCATTTACGGGCGACGGTGACCACTTACCGTCCATACATATCATAAAGAACCTGACAACACACCGTTGATCTTTCGTAACGTTATATTCGTAATCGATATTGTAAGGTCGATAGTGGTATCGCCTTACAAGTCGAGTCGGACCGGGTTCGAACCTGTTATCCTGCACTATGGCTCCTGCGCCGCTAATTATGATTACCAGTATCAACGCCTTCGTGGCTATATTGCGATCTTATTAAAGTTATCAATGTTTAATATATTATGATTATAAGTTAACTTAATAAGAATCTTTATACGTATATACATGGTGTACACATGTTTCTGAGTGTAACTCAACTCCTACGCGGCTGGACCGATTTTGATGATTTTTTTGTTTTCGTTTCGTTTTTTTGAAAATCCAATCGCACCATTAAAGCTTGCACCCTGAATTGTTTAACATGAAACATCAGCCGCTTTCAGAGTCATGATGAGATTTTCCAAGTACTTATTACATTTTTTACATTTCAAGTAATTTATTGTTTTACAAATACGACGTGACGTGACGACTCTAGTGGGTATGGGCTTGGCATCTTGAGTGAGAGGGCCGGGTTCGATCCTGACCCTAGAGGGGCCTTGAATTGAGGTTTTCTAAATTTCTACGAACAACTAAACATGAGACCATCGCTTGCTCACCGGTGAAGGAAACATGCATGACTGATAAGATCAGATTAACAGTCTTTGAAGGTGTGTGAAGTTCACACCCCCATTGGGCCGGCGCATCGGTGAACTATGTCCCAACACCCTCTTCACCCTATTTAGAGGTGGAGACCCGTGCCCCGCAGTGGGACATATAGAATAGAATAGAATAGAAGAGAAGAAAATTTATTTACGTAAATTATTACACCAAATTATATTATAATATTAATATTTATTTATTAATTATTATTATTATTTATTATAAGGTTTGAAATTAACTGTGTTATTACTAAGTATTTTATTATTTTACAAATACGAAATAAAATTATATTGATGTCAAAAATAATGAAATTTAATTCGAAGACAATCAAAACAAATAGGATTGGGAGGATTAGAAATAGATCTGTTTGTGGGGTAGAAGCCCTGCACCCACCACCGTCGTCACTCACTGTAATGGCTTCCCGGGTTTGGTGACAAACATCTGTGGGTTGTACTTAGTAGTAGCCCCCGGCTACACTTATAGCTATAACCGGACTGATTATTATTTTTACAGCCTATGTCACTCAGTGATAAGAGGGATCGGCCGTCTTGGCGTTCATTGAGGGAGACTATGTTCCGCGGTGGACGGATAGAGGCTGATGATGATAATGATGATAATGAAATATTTAAGGCGATTAACATGGCACCGCGCTCCGCCGCGGCAGGCAGAGGCGGTAAAGTCGTAGCGGTGCTCCGCGCAGCGGTTTTGACCAGTTTGATCACAGACACTGGCAAGAATGGACGCTGAAGTGGTGGTAGCAATCTCGCTTTTATTATGGCGTAGAAAGAAAAATAATAAGAAGATACTTCATCCACCACAATGAAGTCCATTTTCAATTCCACCATGATTCGCGCGGTTATGCTGCGCCCCGTATGTGAGGCGCCGCACCGGCGTCCGCGCGGAGGGGCGGTTGCGGCGAGAGCATTAGTATAGCTTTTAGCTTTACTCGGACTGATTATAATTTATATAGCTTATGTCTTGTATATATGTTTTAGCACGAAAGGGTAACAGACTGAGTTACTCTCGCGTTAATTCGAGATGTTTTTGAACCCCAGATCGTCGCAGGGTACGGTTGATGACTTTACGTTGTTATAATTTCTATTGTATAAACTGCATAGTGGTATAGAATCAAGTATGGTGCAGTAATTTCATTCAGGTAGACAATCAAAAATCTTATCACCCTTATTTATAGTGTCATCGTATTATCGTTTAAAATATATTTATTACTTTCTGTTTCGTCTTCAGTAGTGAAGTAATCGATGTATCGATTAATATTATCGATTACTAATTAATCGAATACAAACTAATTGAAATGGATTCGATCATTTACACGATACTGCGGCAGATTTATGGGAGGCGTGGACTTGAGAAAGTGAAGTTATTACTCTACTGCTTCCTTTGATACCTATACTATCTTATATATATATATATATATATATAAAATTTCTATGCGTATGTATGTGACTGAACTCCTCCTAAACGGCTACACCGAATTTGGTGAATTTTTTTGTGGGTGTTCAAGCGGATTCGAGAATGGTTTAGATTCACAATACGATCCACAATTATTTTGCAAATTATTTAAGTTTGCTAAGCAAAAGACCAAGTTACCAAACTACGCCGTTGCTTAACAACGAATAAGCAGTCTGCTATAAATGCACATTTGTTTGATTGTGTACATTTACATACACACACAAAAAAAAATATCAAGATCGGTTCAGCCGCTTTGGAGGTGTTCAGTGACATACACACGTACAGAACAATAATATATAAAGATAATAAAGCTGAAGCGTAATAATGAGGCTTGGGTAAAAAATATCGATATACCTATTAAAATATCGATACTTTTTGTAAATAGGTATATATTGATACATTTCAGAAGTATCGATACGATATATTTTATCCATTTGCCCATCACCAGACTTTATTTTTTGAACGCGTTAATCTCTAGAACTGCTGTTGGGTTAGGGAAAATCTGTATGCCTTTGAAAGTAAATTTAATTATTTATTTTAAAAGGAATTGGTATTCTAATTATAGACTTTTTTACAGTGAATTATAGAGAAATCTCATTAAAATTAAGATATCTAAATTATTAAAACTTGAACAAGATTAAACATTAGTAATCTACGATAATGAAGAAATTACACTTGAACATTCCCAGCGACGGTAGTGGGTTCGAAGCCGGGCAATTATCGGCTCCCAGCGCATTCATCGCCTGCGGCGGTGAGCCCCACCATTACGTACTACAATTTGTATTACTAATTCCACTGTTGGATGTACTTGAAACTTATTCTCTGAACAGGAGATAGAGGCAATATTATATAAATATATATGAAAGTCCATAAAGTATGTTCGCTCCTTATCATCAGTTACGAGAGAGATGAATCCATCTCTGAACCCAATGAGATTCTTCGACAGAGCTCATATTACTTATCTTCCTTTTTAAAAATGTTCAATTTTCTTCTTGAACAGAAAAACTCGAAAAGGAAAGAAAATATCTTAATTTGAACAAGTTGAGGCTCAGTAGCCTAAGGTGAACCCAGTTATTTCAGTCTTCCCCACCATGGTTAAGGCCTCATGGCGGTGGGGCTCAGTAGCCTAGGGTAAGCGCAGAACCTTGGGCGAAGCGAATTGAGACGAGGGGGCTCTTTGTATCCCTCTTGTAAGAAGAGGGGACAAAAGAGCAGGGGGACAAGGGTCGAGGATGAGAACCTCACCCCATTGCACTGTCCCGACGTTGGGAGGTTGTTCTGTAGTGCGGGACAAACCCTCTGTGCAGGTCTTGTCGGTCCCTTGAGGGACTGACTAGCCGTCGAGGTGCCCTGTTGCTCAATAGATCCGGGGCACCTCACCAAAGGCAGCATTGGTGGCACTCGCCGGGTTTTAGTGGGTAGAGCTGCGTCCACTTACCAGCTTTCGGGCGCAGCGAGTCCCACGTACCGGCGTGGGTAGACCCACTCCCCCGCGGGATGCAGAGCATTTCCCGGCGTAAAAGAAAAAAAGACTAGTAAGCAATTTGCGTATCACAATGGTACACGGAACCTACATTAAAAGCAGCTTAAAAGTCCATAATCCAAGACCATCCAGACATTTTATTCATCTAACAATTTATTCGCACTTAATAGGATTCAAATCCACGACCGTTTTACCTCACCTGACAACCATCGTCTGTGTATCTCTGAACGCAATCCACATTCGTCGACTGTTGTTCTTTTATTTGTAAAAAAATATTAAGTTGCGAGAGCTCGCACGGAGAGTTCCGTAAAAAGGATTCTTCAATGACAGCAAATTAACGATTTCTGGATTTATTCTTACTTATCCTTCTTGCTAATATCCCGATCCCATGTCAATAGGAAGCACACAGATAAGAACAACTAGGAACCCTTCCTATAAGAGTCTTGTTTTATCATTTTAGGAACAGAACCCTAACAGAGAAGATTGCAAACATTTTTTAAAAGAGCAACACCTAATTATTTTGCTCGTTTTTCTTAAAAGCGATCCGCATTCCAAACGAACATTTTATTTAAAATCTTTCTTTATGTTTGTTTGAATATCTTTTATAAAGTTTTCTTATTGGTAGAGTCACTTTGATTTAGTTTTTTTCGACACATCAAAAACTAATTAATCAGTCTAACTAACTAAGTAAGGAAAGGAAATTCAGTTTTGCAAAGGTCTAGACTCTAGAGTGACAGGGAGTTAAACTAGAAAACGAGGAAAGGATTGGATTAGTTTTCGAATGGTAAAATAATGGCATGAGAACGTAGCAGAGTCCCTTCAACTGGATAAGAAGTAAATTGAGTTTGTAAACCTGAGATTAATTGTATACCTGCCTGGCCTGCTGTTCAGGATCTTCATGTAGGTAACACATGAATGAGTTGCCCGGGCTAGTTCCGGGTAAACTAGTTTATTTTCATGGATGATGATGAGCACTTACCATCAGGTCTGCCAGATTGCCTATCCAACTAGCCCAAATAAAAAAAAACATAATCTTTACTGACTTGAGCATAATGGCGACCATCGGCCTCGCAATAAAATACTGATAATCTGTGGGTATCTGACAGCGAAGAAAATACACTGTTAAGTTACAACGAACAGTAATTTACATAATTATCAGATAGTCAAGGGAACCACATTGTTATTCGAAGCTTTTACCATAGACAGCGAAAACTCTTTGTAACTGTCGCATCATGGAATAGAGAAAATTACGGAAAATATCAACGAGCTTAAATGAATGCCTTTGTATGAACGAGATGTATGAAAGTTTCAAATTAACATTCAAATTCACGTACTCGAAAACTAGACATTTGTACAGCTTGGCAAAAAAGAGTACGGAAAAAATGAGGGCGCCACTTTCACTTAGGTCTCAACATAATATGGAAAATCAGTGAGATAATTTAATCAAATCGTTAAAAATAAATGTGAAACACTAAGCTTTACTCAAAATCTAGTATTTGTCGGCCAAGTATTGTCAACATCATAGGTTTCCATTTAGTAAAATATTTAGTTCCACCTGTCACCACGTCATACTCTTTTTTGCCAAGCTGTAGATAATGTCGAAATGTCGAGCTACACGAAGCAAAAGCGAGAACATGGTAAATACCCGGTTTTAAAGATATCTATGAATGCGATGATGAGAAGTCCTTCTTGTGTCTTGAAACGTTTTGTAAGAAGAAAATAAACAATAAAATAATTTTATAATAAATAAAAAATCGCTCGTCCTCGAAACCATATCTAGTAGAGGACGATTGCAGACTGACGATGATGAATGTATAACGGTGTATAATACTACAATCACACATGTTTCACACAAGATATTTTAATATGGGGTTACCAGTTATAAAAGATTGGAAAATATATTCGCAATAATGCAATATCAAGACTAGTTCTAATCCAGTTCTGAACCACATAAATCAGGATTCAAACTAGTAACCGTATCATAAATCAAATTCAACTCATAGATTAACAGCTGTCGAGAGCGTTTTACTTTTGCTATAAATTTCAGTAACTTATTGGCACTATAAATCGTTGCCATATGAAACAACAAGAAGAATAATATATGTCGCTCAATGGCGTCTTTGAATTAACAAACAAAAATGGCGGCACGTTTATCGATTTGTTACGGTTTGTCATTAAAGTCTTAATCAAATATTTAATATTCCTTAAACTTCATTTCAGTTTAAGATGATCGTATATATGTTTTTGTGACTCCTATGACACCATCATCCCGTTCATAGCTTTATCAAGCTTTGCCGTAATTTGCTTTTGAAGAGTTCGATATATAGAGAGTAGAGACAGCCGAGCCTAACTCTATCTTCCCGCTCAAGGCTCCTTGACCTTGATGAAGCAATACGTCTAGAATATTTAATAATGATTGCACTGGTTTATCTCTATATTGTCTATTCTCGCTTACCATTTTCTTCTTTCGAGAGACTCTGCTGTCTATCACCACTAATTCAAACAAAGAATTTAATCTTGGAATTATAGTAGGTTATATACCTACTAGGTTATAACCGTATGAGGTTTTCGTGCCTGGGTTTATGTGAAAATATTACGTACTCTTTGTATTTTGAACAATTAAATTAATGTATAGATTTTACAGACAGTTTGATAATGTCGTATTGTAAAGTTTCATCAAATTTAATAGAGTAATTTGGTGATATGCAATAAACACCCATTCATCCGTTACACTCCCACACATTCAAACAATTTTATTGCTTGTATAGAGGCGGTTACAAAAATTAATACATTGTTGTCTGCTGGGCGTAGGATGATAATGACAATTCTATCGCAAAATTTGTATGTAATCTTTAGTTTGACTGTTATAAATAAAATTTAAACGTCTATTGGGACAACTTGGCAGTTAAATCAACTCAAATGGCGTGACGGCAAACTTACTTACTATTTTTTTGACGTGTTGTATTTAAATTGATGAACACCGGAAGCGCGCACGACAAAGTGTCCCGTTCCGCTTGACCCTGTCAAACGTTACTTATAACAAATGGTAGATACGCGACAACCGTGTTTTTGTGTTTATTTCTACAATTTAATAAGATGTATGTAATTGATTTCCTAATTTTTCATCAATGTTTCTTTATGACGTAATCACGTAAAACTATCGTCCGTAAACCTACTATACAGACAACCATCTTTTTCCATCTTTAGTTGTAGATTTTTTATAGTTATGAAAAAAATTGCAATAATACAATATTTCCCATGTGCCAATTGTGTGCCTTTTTTATTTAAAAAGGCGAAAGCATAAAAGATGTTCTGTACACCACTGGAAGATCTTGGATAAAAATAGGTTGTTACTTTTTACCATAACACTCTAAAACAAATAAGTTATACAGTATAAACAGTTTAATAAATTTATAACCATAATTCATCTAACACAGATGCATCTCGTGTCGAATCTGTCAAGATACATACATACATCTCAATAGAATAGCGAATTTGTTACTTTTTATGCAATTATAATAACCGGTTAGTTCAAACATTTTAATTGGCATATTTTTTTTTCTAGAACAACGATGGCCAAAGATTTATCAAGATGTATCTGTAATAAAGATTTGACGTGTAATTTATTGTCAACATTTGTAATCATTAATTAATTTTTATTGTTTTTAAAATACTACCCGTGCTGAATCATTAAGTTCTTTGCTTCTTCAAAATTGTTTATCTTTTTTAATCATCGAATTTTTTACTAATTCTCACATTAAGCTGAAATATTTATCAACCGTTGAATTGTAAAACGCTTAATTAAGAAAAAAGTTATGTAATCAATTATAAGTTATTCAGAAGTTTCTAGGCCGTTTTTGCATTTTTTTATTATTCATAATATGTGTTTTATTATTATGTATTGTGTATATTTTTTAAATATCATAAGGAGGCAACCGAGTAGTCGGAGCCTTATGGTGACTACCGACGCCCATAGATATCCGCACAACCAAAAGTTATGCAGATGCGTTGCCCTCCTTCTCCCCATCCCGCTCCCCCAATGGGTCACCGGAAACTCACAAACCTCACGATACGCGACAGCATAGCTGTCTCTTTACGCCGGTGTTATGTGAGCGAGAGGTACCACCTGGTGGTGCCGGCCAAAGTAAGCAGCATGGCACTAGCTCTTACACTTATGTTACTTTTTTGTATATTTTTTGTCCAAAAGAACCTTGTACGTTTCTCTTTCCATAAAAAGCAAAAATTCAAATCATCCAACTGTTTTTGTATGCATCTCTATATGGACGACAAGAATTTTCACTATTCTATCGTGAATATGGCAATATCATATTTTTATTTTCCTGGATTAAGGGCACGGCAGCTGGGCATTGAACTCAATGCTAAATCGTCTGTTCAATACCTACATACTGGCGATCATGGTCTATAAATATCGATAACAACATTAAATCAACAACGTCACCAAGTTTATCGGAGATGTAATTATCGGTAACAAAATGGCGGGAACATAGTGTTCCGCGAAACGTGCAACTTTCGAATTTCGAACGACAACTGCCGGCGCGCGAGTTTTTGTTTGGCGGTCATACTAAACTTTCTACTACCATAAATATAGTAGAATTGTAGTAAAAATATACTAAAACGCGCAGCGTTACAAGCCCTTCGTTGCGTCTATTAATAAGAATCTAGTATACTTGCGCGGGAAAATGCCTCTACGTAGTATTGGTTGTGAGACTAGTCCTATCTAGTTTAGGAGTGCTCGAGGGTTCAAATCACAGAGAGGGTTTAAATCATCAACATTTACAAATATATAAAAATACAGTAGTCGTTGCCCGCAGCTTCGCTCGCTTTAAATAAGATTTACAGTCGCATGAGGGCTGATGATTATTACTTTATATCTTGCGTCTCCCGGTGGTAGTATTATACTGGTGTAAGTGTTTTGTAACTCGCATAAATAGTTATAATGAAACACTTTTTTACGGATTTTATCGCGGTTTATTAAGATTTTTACAAGCCCGACGTTTCGGATACTTTACAGCAACCATGGTCACGGGAGGACTGAGGTGTCATACGTCCTAATGTTACAAAGTTATTCGAAACTACCCTATGATACATCAATATTTTGGTTAGTCCTATCTACGCAGAAAGTGCTAACTGTATCTTTAATCTGTGACATATTATGCTTGGATTTTGATTCGATAATATTAATAATGGGATCCCAAGCAGGTGGTAAGAGAGAAAATTCAAGAGAAATAGAACCTTTCGTGCGCGAGTCCGACTAGCACTTGACCGGTTTTTATAATTTATCAAATGGTTTCCCCAAGATATTTATTTAATCTGTGTTAGCTAATTAATGTAACTAGTGTTTATATAAGGTTTTAAACCTGAACTGACTGAACAAGAGTCATTCGTAGGTAATGTCTTAAATATCGAGCTCCGCGAAACAATAATAAAAAAGGTGAAAAATATGGTAAATATCCCGTATTAGATGTAACTAGTGTTTGTTCTTAGTTCTTACATATTTATTATACAATTCTACCATTCTTGTACCCCGGAAGGTGGTACAAGGGCGTATAAGATTATTACAATACAATGGTGCGAGCACTTTCTATGATAATATTCATAAGTTATTACCACTTTAGAGACTTAATTAACTGGTTAACATTGAAATAACTCTAAGAGGCACGGTCATTGAAATTAAATTAACATCGCTAAACAAAACTAAACATATTCGTTGATTACCTTTTCAAAAGCTTCCACGAATAAACCAATTACAGACCAGTCGATGTCTGTTGTGTTCTTTTCCTTATTCTAATAAATACTGTGACTAATGATGCAATACAACAGACAGACGGGAGTCGTGTCGTATTATATTGTGATCAATGTGTACAGACATTTGAGATTCAAAGTAGACGTCGGCTCGGAGCGGGTGGGCTACTTCATTGATCCTATTATGGGAGGACCATATTGTTTAGAAAGGCGGAACCATACTGAAGATTGATGGAGGTAATCTGGTGAGAGTGGGTACGTGACTCCCCGAGGATGGCATGTATATCTTGGTTTATAGGTCATTTTATTATACCATAGAAGTATATAGGTATATTGATATGGGCGTAAAACTGTGGTCGTAACAGCCAACCTTTATTAGATTATAATTCAGTAAGGACTGTCATTTAAAATATATTATATCATAAATGCAAATGAAGAAACCTAACCAATCATAGCGACTGTCGATAGAAGTGAAAACTTTTATCTTATAATTTTAGTTTATCGGTAGAAAGTGCTATCATGTATATGGTGAAATACAATTGTCATTTGTTACGCTACTGTACGCAATTATTGCAATTATTTGACATAATAAAGTTTACACTTCAGAATTATTACAATTGTCACCTACAGGCTACATCATTTGTGAACTAAATAAACACAGCGACACAGCACTCAGCAGTGAAGATCTTTGACTGTATCTTTCTCGCTCGGGCACACTCGGCGGTCCCGAATTCACCCGATCGAATCTTTCACCTCCGAGCGTGACGAATTAGCCTCACTCACAGTCTACAAAAATCTCAGTGCAGTGCGCCAAAAGAAATTTTCACTACAAAGAGGGATAGATACTCTACAATATTGTAGCTTATGAATAAGTATTTTAATGTAAGTTACAGGTTAAGTAACAGCCCACGAGCCGCCTGATGTTAAATGGTCAGCGTCCCTCATACACTTAACACGTGTTCACCTCGGACGAACCCAGGCAACTCATGCTTGCATTACCTGTCCTAAGACTAATAATGGAGCCAGTAATATCACCTGTCCCGCCATAGGATTCGAAACACAGCAAAGCTGTTTGAGGAACAAAATAAACAGGATGATGGTGACGTTTAAAGCCTATCTCTGCATTCCACTGGTTTTGTGATTGAATCTTTAGGAGTATCATCTTTACGTACATGGATTTTAAAGACTGTGGTTACATTGATAGTGAGAGTAGGCGATGCCTCATCAGTGTATCGTCATGCCACGCTCAGTTATATTAATTGTTTCGTCCATTACTCGCAATCAGTTTCGAAAGCGTTTACCGGCAACGGTGCCAGCCAAGTGCCAGCACTCAATTTATGTCAAATGTCATTTTTTAAAACTTAAAGAAACAAAGGGTTTTTAAGACGATCTTCAATTTGTTTTTTAGCTTCAGCTGCAGCACCACCTAATGGACTGTGGTAGCAGAGTGTAGCATATGTCAGAGTAGCATACAAGCCTTCTTCGTAAGAAGGTACATAGGTACCAAGTTTTATGATGATCAGTCAAAAAGAAATGAAGAAGGTATTAATTTAAATATAGTAGATAAAGTATAACTTCAGGTAGACGAAGTGTTGTTCGGCTATTAACCAGGTGGGAAGACGATCTTTCAGCCGTCTTGGCGTTTATTGAGGGAGGCCTATGTTCAGCAGTGGACGGATAGAGGCTAATGGTGATGATTAACGTATTGATATTTAGGTAAAACCAGAGAGTTGTAAGCCAATAAACATTTTTTGGGCTTTGTAATAGGCTCAGAATATTTATCTCTGCGTATCCTAAGACGTTGGATAATCGATGCTAATAAATAATTACAATGCCAGTTCTCCTTTAGTAAAAGAAATAATCAAAATAGTGGAACCCAGACACGCGCTTCAGTCATGCCATCAGTAAAAGCGAAAATTTGAAAATTTTTTTTCATACGCCAAAAATGATGGCAAGTTACACAAAAGCATTTTGTTAACCACCACGCCATTAATTCACTCGCCATCTGGCAATTATGGTACCGTTGCATGCCAAACTCGTTTGTCCATACATCAATCGGTACAATTGTTCTTCAATGTTTTTTGTAGCTGCTGTTTTGGCGTTAATTGCCTCCTTATAGGAAGTACCTATTACTTAACTTATACATCCTGAAAATGTACGTTTGGCTGTGTTTGTTTACTGGCACAGAGATTAAACATCTTCTGTCTCCGGATATACACATGAATGAGTTGCCTTTTTTTTCTTTTACGCCGGGAACTGCTCTGAGGCGACCGGGAGGGGGGATCTCCCCAGGCGGGTATATGGGACTCGCTGCGCCCAAAGGTGGACGCAGCCCTACCCACTAAAACCCGGCGAGTGGCACCAATGCCACCTTTGGTGAGGTGCCCAGGATCTAATGCGCAAACAGGTCAGTCCCTCAAGGGACCGTCGTCACCTCCACAGAGGGATTGTCCTACACCACAGAACAACCCCTCCCAACGTCGGGGCAGTGCAATGGGATGAGGTTACCATCCATGCCCCTTGTCCCTCTGCTCTTTTGTCCCCTGTTTTTATAAGAGGGGTACAGAGAGCAGCTCTCTCGGCTCAATTTGCTTCGCCCAAGGTGCTGGGGTCTGGGTTCGTGGTTACTCACCTTTGAAATACTCTACCTTTTTTAATGATTTGAACAACCTAGCAAACATCTTATTTACAAAGTATCTCAAAATTCCCATTATATTGAACCGATTTTGTTAAGACATGTTTAAGAACCACCGCTATAAAACCTCCACACAAACCGTATCCAAATCCTTACCAGTTTAAGAACTACGATGCCACAGACATACTTACAGGTCAAACTTTTACCCTTCTCTTTGCGTCAGGGCCCAGGGGTTAATAAAATACTGTCCACGTCCAATCTGGCCGCCACCGTGTTCACAAGACTGTAAAACGGGTTTGCGGTAGTAAATTAACTACAAGTGTTGTACATATTCGAACCTTTACCATTTCACCATTGAACCGCCTCTATTTCTAAGGTCATATAATGATGTACGCGAGCATGGTCGTGTACCAGTTTTTCCCCACATTTCCGCACTACACTAGATGCAGGCGGAGGTTCTCAGAACATCCAACATGGAGCCCATAAGAAGACATCAAAATCGATTAGCGACGTGCCTATTGATGGGAATTTATCTAAAGAACCGGTGGACAGCATCAGCTTACGTGCAATATTAAAAATATACTTTTACTATCTAGAAATATAGGGGGGAAAGATCAAATGTTTATCGTAACTTATTACGTAAGAAAAGCTTTGGGTTTCCAAATCTTCTATATACATATAATAAAATTAGAGTGTCTGTTTGTAATATTAAAATAACCGCTTTTTACTAAATGCATATTGATGTATACACGGTACCTACATATACTAAAATAGCATTTTTTACAATTTTTGTCTGTCTGTCTGTTTGTTCCGGCTAATCTCGGAAACGGCTGAGCCGATTTTGACGGGACTTTCACTGGCAGATAGCTAAAGTTCCAAGGAGTAACGTAGGCTATAAAAATAATCATCATCAATCTGTATACGGCTGTAAATTTAAGTTAACGCGGGCGAAGCTGCGGGAAACAGCTAGTATTTTATAAACGTAACGTATGTATAAAAATATTTAAAAAGATTGGTTCCACTGAGTTTGTTTCGCCGGTTCTTCTCAGTGGGCTTGCCTGACCTGTGTCCGGTGGTAAATGTAGTTGACGTTCAAAAATATACTTTGTTAATTAAATAAATAAATAAATATTATTCAACAATCACACCACGCTAACCTAGCCCCGTGGTAAGTTCAAGAACTTGTGTTACGGGTACTAGGAAGGGAAATAAATCTAAGACATTTATATAAATACAATTTAATATACACGTTCATGACTCGGTACAGACATAGACATCCACCATAAAAATTATCTTCTCCTGGCGGGATTCAAACCCGCGACCGCTGCGTGATGTGTCCAGTAGCCTGACCACTAGACCAGGCGGCTGTTGAAATTCGTTTTTGCAAAATAATTGTTAATCGTTGGTACCATATTGAATGAAAAATTTTGAATTTTAATTTTTGTATTTGTTGGAATGTTCGTGACCTGTATATTTCACTCATTTATATAATTTGTAGGTTTTTCCATCAAAACCTACAAATTATAAAACCGGTATATTATATAATATTCATGTTATTAATATATTTCTATGTGACGGAGTATCCCACAAAACTTTCAAGGTTTTGCTAGAAGAAATCTCTAGTAGAGATTAGTAAGTACACCTTGTTTAC
Organism: Helleia helle; assembly: GCA_963853865.1. Classification (NCBI taxonomy): domain Eukaryota; kingdom Metazoa; phylum Arthropoda; class Insecta; order Lepidoptera; family Lycaenidae; genus Helleia; species Helleia helle. Next base: position 18,108,871 of record OY971432.1, on the reverse strand, counting down.
AAAACAAAAGAATAAATTAATAAAAGTAAATATTTAAATATTTACCGTGTTTTATTTCACGCATTTCGACATATCGTATGTACGAATAACTTAGTCTCGGGGTCGTGAAATAAACGTGAAAAGCATGTAAATATTCCGTTTTACTCATAGACTTAGAATATACTGTCATAATGTTTATGGTTTTAATAGTAAAAATGGCCATTATCAAATGTCAATTCAAAATCTTATTTAGTTCGCGTTCACTAATGACATGATGATCTATGACTTACCTTCCTCGTTATAACACTGACACCTTAATAAGGCGTGATGGACTGACACCGGTATTACATGCTAGCTATGGCCCCGGGTCCGCCCGCTTTGACATTATACGATTAATTAAAGTGTCATGAAAGTAGGACTAACTTACTGGTTAGGAAATATTTGATGTTGTAACATAAAGATAGAGTATAAGTATTTAGGTTGTAAAGATAGAGGCAAACATCGGGAGGAAACCTGTTTTCTTTTGCACCGGGAAATGCTCTTAAGCATCCAGGCGGGTATTTGGGTCTCGCTGCGCCCGAAAGATGGTAAGTTGGACGCAGCTCTACCCACTAAAACCCGGCGAGGTGCCACGGATCTAATGAGCGAACAGGGCACCTCGACGGCTCAGTCCCTCAAGGGACCGACGCCACTTCCACAGAGTGGTTGTCCCGCACCACAGAACATCTACTCCCAACGGCGGGACAGTATTATAGGATGAGGTTCTCATGCTCGCCCCTTGTCCCCCTGCTCTTTTGTCCCCTCTTCTTATAAGAGGGGTACAAAGTGAAGCTTCCTCGGCTCAATTTGCATCGCCCAAGGTGCTGGGGCTTGGGTTCGTGGGAACTCACCTTTGAAGTACTCTACCTTTTTTAATGATTTGAACAGCCTAGCAAACATCCTCCGTCATCATCATCATCCTCGCCTGTTCTTTTGTCCTTTCTTCTTACAAGAGGGGTACAAAGGGCGGCCCCCTTGGTTCACTTGGCTTCGCCCAAGGTGCTGAGCTCACCTTAGGCTGTACTGAGCCCCACCGCTACGACAAGGCTTGAACCATGGCGGGAATCGTAAGGAAACCTGCATGATGAGTATTTTAAGGTATGTAAAGTTTACTGCCCGCATCAGCGCGTGGGTCCTAACACCCTCCTCCTGTGTTGGAGAAGGAGACCAGTGGGCCGCGCCTCGCTGGGACATATTCTGTTCGATGATGACGAACATAGAATATATATTTAATTACTGAGTATCTTAAAATAATTTTGTCGGATTGTATTATAGTTAGTTATGTGTTTTTACATTCTCGATGTTTAGGATACTTTACAGCAATAATGGTCACGTACAAATTGTTGCATTGTAATGAGTGTACATTGGAAATCAATTTACCATTTTGTTGTTAAAAATAAAAATGACGACTGTGATTAAAACAATGTCAAAGTGCTTTATTTTGTAAACTGTGAGGAAACGAGCAAGCTGATGGTAAGTGATTACAAAAAGCCTCTTAATTTAAAAACTTATTTAATATGTTTTTTGCTCTAAAATAAAGATAATAATAAAACTAATAGCCAATCATTATTCACCATTACAATAAAATTAATATTAGTGTATCGTTCGAAAAAATTTGATCAAAATATGTTTCACATTTTCAGACAGACAACAAATATAATTTTGGAATCACACAATACATATTAGAGTAGCTAATATCTATTTCTTTTTACAAGACATATCAATCATTTTATATCGAAACATCTTAATTTCGTCACCAACAATGATATGCATCGGAAACAATCTTGATCTGAATTTAATAGCCATATTTAAATTGATATATATTGATATAGAAATATCTGAAAGTGGAAAAACCAGTAAGCTGATGCATCCTGTAGATAGCGTCACGATAGTCAATAACTTTATATACGGAGCACGGCAGAGGAATGCTGCGCATCGTATATTACGGTTAATTCTTTCTAAGTATGGCAGCACGTGTTTTTACATAATATTATGTATGTATTTGTTATCTATGATGTATTTAATCTATAAATCTATACAGTTAAATAAAACTGGAGTGTCTGTTTGTAATATTAAAATAACCGCTTTTTATTGAATGCATACGGATGTATTATATACACGGTTCCAAAATAATTCTTTTACAATTTTTATCTGTCTGTCCGGCTGTGTGTCTGTCTTTCTGTTTGTTCCGGATAATCTTTGAAACGGCTGGGCCGATTTTGACGGGACTTTCGCTGACAGATAGCTGATGTTCTAAGGAATAACTAAGGCTATAAAAATAATCATCATCAATCCGCGTACAGCTGTAAATCTAAGTTAACGCGGGCGAAGGTGCGGGACAGCTGGTATATATAAAAACGCAGTCTGCATGGTTGAACTAGTCTATTCCAACCCGACGCCAGGAAGCAAGCAAAGCGGTTGGCGGGGGGCAACCCCCCACTTTTATAAACCAAAAGTGAGCCAAATGGGCTCACACTAATCCGATGTAGCATTAGGGCCTTCGGGCCGTTAGCATAGATCCATCCAAAAAAAAAGGGTTGAACTAGTCGATGGCGCGAACTCTAACAGAATGATTGCTATTTCATCTGACATAAGGCGCGAACATGTGTGCTAGAATGAAATGCACAATGATTCATTCCGAAAATGTCCTTTTAGCAAAACAGTTATTATAGAAAAACTATTAAGTGTATCTTTTTAAAATAAATTTATTTCAACTTTTGAATAACTAAACTATATCTGTACGGGCTTTATTTTTGAGCTTTTGTGCTCGGTATACTATTTATTTACGCCCAAAGTTGGGCTAAAATCAGTGTTGAAATACGAAAGTTTAGAAGCTTGTATTTTTTAAATGTATAATTTTTTTACGATTTTGGGTGCATACAGGCATAGATAACGACGAGATCAATTTATAATATACTTAGTTTTTCATGGTTAACGTCAAACATTGTAGTAATTACTGTTCTGCGTTTGTATGGAACGATGTGCGACTTGTGCTATAATATGGCAATAAATATGTGTCAAAATGTTCTTCTTCTTCTTACGGTGTTACCAACAATGGTCAGCGGTTTTGCCAATGTCAGAGTATTTCTTTCGTCTATTTTTTATTGGCACAGTTTTATTTTGATGTATAAGCTATGTAATTGTAAAGTTTCATTACAATAAATTCAGTAGTTTTTGCGTGAAAGAGCAACAAACATACATTCTTACAAACTTTCGCGTTTATAACATTAGTAGGATTAATGTTCATCACTTATATTTATCATTTCTATGTGTATGTTAAATCAATTAAAAAGTATTGACTTGCAATCACCATTATCAAAGTCATGAACCATGATCGTTGTCAAAAACCTCACCCCTCACTGTTAGACCCTCACGATTAAAACAATGACTAACAAACAAACGACACACGCGAAATCAAGTGGGCCCCCTAATTAGACGTTCAAGTGGGCCGACTAATTAGGCGAACAGGTAATAGGGCTTACGTATTTTGACACAAGACACTAAGCCGGCTGGTGTTGTGTTTAGAAGACCGGTCGCGAGCAGCGGTTGCTGGTTTTACCCTCGCCGCATACTGATTTGGTGATGAATGAACTCCGCGCTGTATCATAGGCGTGTCATCTATCTAAAGCTGGAGAGTTATTTTATTTGTTCTTGTATCATGCTATTAATGCCATATTTAAAATATATGTTTGTATTCGATATCCCATTCAGTAGGGCTTTTTGGTTTCCACCATGGTTCAGTCTTGTTCAGTCGTGGCGGTGGAGTTCAGTAGCCTAGGGTGAGTCCGGGACCTTGGGCGAAGCGAAATGAGCCGAGGGGGCTCTTTGTACCCCTCTTATAAGAAGAGGGGACAAAAGAGCAGGGGGCAAGGATGAGAACCTCAACCGTACTGTCCCGACGTTGGGAGGGGTTGTCCTGTGGTGCAGAACAACCCCTGGAGGAGGTGGCGTCGGTCCCCTGAGGGACTGACTAGCCGTCGAGGTGCCCTGTTTGCTCAACAGATCCAGGGTACGTAACCAAAGGCGGCATGCCTCAGATTATTTCCCGGCGTTAAAGAAAAAAAAAGGCTTAGAAAAAATAAAAATAAAAGCTTATTCCCTTTCTAGAACCACACAAATTTCTTACAAAACAACCACAGAATAGTTTATTTACTTACATGTATTATAACTCTACCTTGAATTTTTCAAGATTTGGTAAAAACAATTTGAATAATTACCGTGTTTTTGACCCTTGTCTAGTTTATTTAAAACTCATGTAAATAAAAAACATCCCCTTAACGAATATGACTTCCGTTTCCCCAGCCTGGTCTTTCCCCACCTTGTCCGTTCCCCACTCGATCACGTATTACAAGGTGAGGGGAAGTCAATGGGATTTCCTCTCGAGTTCGAACGAATGCACCCCTTGATAGGGTTTTGTACTTCCGTTCATCCCACTGATGGATGCCCTGAAGGGTAAGGACAGAGTGAGGTGTCCCATTGTTTTAGTACCGATGGTGATAGCACACGACCAATTAGATGAGCATGTTTTGTAAAACGACAGATTTATTAAGAAAAAGCTGAAGAGTTTGTTTGTACATGCCTATCTCCGGAATTATGGACTTCGAAAAAAATATTTTTCATAAATTATCGAGGAAGGTTGAAGGTTATTTTAAGGATTTTTCATTTTATTTTGAGGTAGATAAGATCACAAACGCTAGTATTAATGTAAGGACTCTACCATCATCATCTATACATCCATACAGATAAATAAAATGGAAGTGTCTGTTTGTAATATTAAAATATAGGCTTTTATAGGCTTTTGCTTGCCATCCGGTGTGAGCTTTTGTTCAAAGTTACATGACCAGTGCATTATTACTTATTATATTAGTTAAGTATTACTTAGTAAGATAGTAACTTAGTTTGCATATTGCAATTCATCGACATCCGTATAGTATTTTTGTTGTTATTAAGTAACATTAACATACGCATACTTAAAACTAATAAGTGTAATAACACTTTCCAGTTAATATAACTTAAACTTTACAGCGGCAGTTAACTTAACCGACGTATCAGTTGTTAACGTTAATTTTAACTACCTTGCATTACGTTTACGATCATTACTTTATCTTCCATACATTAAATACTAGCTGATGCCCGCAGCTTCGCCCAAGTTGACTTAGCTATTCAGCTGCCAGCCTGATTTATATATGTGTATTAAATTATGATAGCAGTACAGTGGATACTGATAAGAATCGATTGAAACTGCTTCTCACTTTGAATTATATTTTCTTCACATTTAAGGGATTTAGTGTTTAGCGTGGAACCCTAAATCTTTATCTATCTATACAGATGAATAAAATTGGAGTGTCTGCTTGTAATATAAAATAACCGCTTTTTATTAAATGCATATGAATTTTTACACGGTACATATACCAAAATATCATTTTTTACAATTCTGTCTGTCTGTCTGTTTGTTCCGGCTAATCTCTGAAACGGCTGGGCCGATATGATGGGACTTTCACTGGCAGATAGCTGATGTTATAAGGAGTAACTTAGGCTATAAAAATAATCATCATCAATCCGGGTACGGCTGTAAACCTAAGTTCACAGACAGACAGACGGCTAGACTAAAATAAGTTTAGGAATATAGCAGGTGACCAGCTAAAAGAGCAGTTGATAAAGGTTGTCCTGTACCTAAGAATTAGTCGGTTTAGATAGATGATAGTTGCAATGCAACCTTACAATGTTAGTTGATAAAAGTTTATGATAACGAATAAAGAAAAGATAAGAAAATTCTTTCAACTATAAGAAAGCTTAAAATACAAAATAAAATTCTCTTATAATTACGAAGCAAGTTGAGTACGTCGCAAGTTACGGCCCATTGTCATATATACATACATACACCATGTTAACCTCGCATTTAAAACTTCCAAAAAGAGCTTTCGCCTAATCGTCCATCTCTTTCAGGTGCCCAGGTGGGAGGGAGAGGGCGGCACCGCAAGAACCAAGAAGCCTTCTGCCAGTGTTGAAGTAATCAGCGTGTGGGACGCGCGTGTTGTGTTAGTTTTTGCGAATTAATAATATTAATAGTGTTGTGAGTGTTAGTGCAAAACTTAGTGATAGTGTAGTGTATGGGGTCAGATGGGTTTGAATGTACAGGTGAGGTGCCTTTTATATATATAGTTGAGTTACTTGGTGAGGCCTTCGTATAGAGCCTTTGTAGAAACTTTAAACAGAAGTGACAAAGATATTAGGTAACTTTATAAACTTACGTATGGTGTACTTAACATACTTGGAGGTTTTTTGTCAATAATGGTATGTAACTATGTGCGCAATAAGTTGTTTATGTGTTTTGTTAGTAAAAAATCCTATTAATATACTGGAGTCGTAGTTTTTGTAGTCATTAACTACGTCAAATGCTAAATTATATGTATAATTTATATCCTAAAACTTCAGGATGTATAACATATAATCCATATATGTTTTTTTATATCTTAGTCTTACATCAATTCTATTTTATTAACATGTTTATGTGTTTCAATGAACTAATCTCAGAAAATATTAGCAATCTTTGAAAACTCAATTGAAAAAAATATTGAGATACTACGGTAGATATATACATATATAATACCTAATTATTAAGTTGATTTTTTATGTTAGTTGGATAGGCAAAAATGGTTAGTGCTCAGCGTCGCCCATGAACTTAAAGTAATTTAACTGGAACTAGCCTGGCCTGGGCTCATTCCCGTTTTGTTTATGCTTAGATATAAGATGTTAAGTATCTGTGCCATTAATTATACTACCTGTCTTGCCCTTCTCTCCGAAATACAGCAAAGCTGTTTGACGAGAGGAACAAGTAGGATAGTGGTGCCTAAGCAGACAGGAGAGCGCTGCACAAGCATATTATCCCTCCAACCGGTAAAGGTATAAAAACAGGTAAAACCGCAGGTGCCCATACAGTTTACATGTTGATAAATATTTTATTATCCTATAAATAACTTATAATTTCATATACATATTCATTTCTTAAGATATTTCCAATGCAGAATGTTTTTATTGCACGGATATGCCTATAACGTATTTTACGAGTTGAAGAACAAAATTTATTCATGTCTTATTGGATCTCAAATTTTTTGGGATCCGTATTTTTTTAATTTTTATGTCTGATTAGGCTTAATATACCCACCATCTCGGTGTTTGTTGAAAGAGGCCTCTGTTCAGTAGCGGACGGAAAAAGGTTGGTAATAGAGATGATGATGATGAAGTTGAAACTATTTTAATATAATAATAATATGTTGGGACAACTCACACACGGCCATCTGATCCCAAACTAGGCAGTGCCTGTTCTTAAGGTAACCAGACAACTGATATATTATATACTAATATATTTCTAAATACATACATATTATAGATAAATAATTACACCACAGTTAATAACACTAAATATTATACATCTTGCTCATAATTGACTGTTTTGTATTAAGAATTTTGGTAATATGAAAATGTCAACATTTATAATGTCAGCTGACACTTGGCGGGCTCAAGGGGTCTGCCACCGTCACGCCGTTTTATTTTATTTAGGTGTAACCTTTATTCGAGATTCTATATTCCACTACTTACGCGGCCGCTAACAAAACTATAACCATTTTCTCATTTAATACTAATACTATTTGTAAGTATATTATGTCAGTTCAAATTCTAATTCAATGTTCAAAATAGTAGCATTTTTTTTATACAAAGTATATTTTTGAACGCCAATTGAGTCTACCACCGGCGATTCATACTCAGTGGTTCTAATATCTTGAACATTCTGTAAGTGGAGTCAAATCCAATCAATCGTTGACCAAACCTGATAACTTCATATCTCAAATACGTTGATATCAATATAATTAATTGTCTAAGCGACTGATCACCCAGAAGCGGGCGAGGGCTTCACCAATTTTCTAGAGTCTAGACTATAGTCTATACCTACTCTCTATAGCCTATACTTTATATAGTCTTTTTTTTTCTTAAACGCCGGGAAATGCTCTGAGGTATCTGTGCCGCAGAGGGACTGTGGGACATGTGGGACTCGCTGCGCTCGACAGCTGGTAAGTGGACGCAGCTCTACCCGCTAAAACCCGGCGAGTGCCACCAATGCCGCCTTTGGTCAGGTTGCCCCGGATCTAATGAGCAAACAGGGCACCTCGACGGCTAGTCAGTCCCCCAAGGGACTGTCGCCACCTCCACAGAGGGGTTGTTCCGCACCACAGAACAACCCGTCCCTTGCCCTTCCAACGTCGGGACAAATGCTCTTTTGTCCCTTCTTATAAGAGCGGTACAAAGAGCCCCTCGGCTCAATTTCCTTCGCCTAAGGTGCTGGGCTCACCTTAGGCTACTGAGCCCCACCGCCACGTCAAGGCCTGAACCATGGTGGCGTATTCTATATAGTCTATACTAATCTATATCCATCATCGTTGTCGTTATCAGTTTAGTAGATGACTGAACTGTGAACTGGACGGATTTTGATGAAACTTTTGGCGCGTGTTCAAGTTGATTCGAGAATAGTTTAGATTAATTCACAATTCGATCCACTCTCAAATGTTTTGTACGGAACAATGTTTGCTTAGCCACAACGATTGAAATAGATTTTTCACCATTATAAAGCTATTTTATACAGGTGTTACATAGTACATATGCGAGCAAAGGCGCGGGTTTACCGGAATGTGCGTGGGCGTTGGTTCAGACTGATAACGTATTAGCCCTTCAGACCCTTAATTTAAATACCACTAATAAACATATAATGATGCACTTATGATATCATATTAAAGTAGTTTCGTGGTTTCATCTGGCAAATAATTTTGAAATAAAACCTTCTACCAAAATAGCCTATAGCCTCTCTCAATACTCGGGGCTTTCAAATGCAGATTTTTTTAAACCCGACCGGTGGTTCCCGAGAGTTATTATATAATATACCCGAAAAATGAAGGGTTATATGGGATACAATCCTTCGGAAAAAATCAAGAGTAAATTATACGAAACTAAAGGCAGATAAAAGAAAGCTAGAAGGTTCACTTGTTGATCTCTTACCTTCAGGTGTATAGCTCGTGGGCTTATAAAAACCATAAACGAATAGTTCAAATAAACTGAATTAACAACTAGCAAATTCCTGGGCAGCAGTAAAAGAACTTGTTACCGTTTACAGCTCCGCAAACGAGATCGTTATTATTTAAATTACTTTATTCTTAAATAAATCTTTCAATCGCAATGATGACTGAGAAGAAACTGACAGACTATCAGCTTATTTCCGTCTGCTGGATTAGGCCCCTTATAATGAACGCTAAGACCAATCTTTACTAGCATCCAATTAGGACCGACAATGCACGGGTATCATCACACCATCGATTTGAAGGTGTAAGACTCTCCGTGTCCCTGTTAATGTTGCTGTAAATTAACTCTATATCAATTTATACACAAAATTTATATAGTTACATAATACATATACTAAATTATCCAAAATTTGATTTCACCTTTAATAATGCTGCTGCTCGAAAGCAGGCGAGCAGGTCACAGTTCGCCAACATGCACCTTATGTAGGTTTTCCTACGTTATTTTTATCATCAAATTAAAAAACACCATCGCTAGCACCACTGATAATATTTATTATCTATACTAATATTATAAAGCTGAAGAGTTTGTTTGTTTTTTTGAACGCGCTAATCTCAGGAACTACTGGTCCGATTTGAAAAATTCAGTGTTAGATAGCCCATTTATCGAGGAAGGCTATAGGCTATATAACATCACGCTGTGACTTATAGGAGTTGAGTAACGCGGGCGAAGCTGCAGGCAACAGCTAGTATATTCATTATCAGTAATTTATTAGCTCTCAAACCTTTTAAGAGCCATGCGACAGATGTATTTAAGAGTGATTACTCGCGATAAACTCTAACGGGTAGCTCAACCAGAGATAACTTCATTCATATGGTAGTTAAGTTTACAATTTGCTGTTAATATTAATGACTCGTATTATTAAACTTACTGATAAAATAAACTTTGTTATATTTTATACGCCTTTTAGTAACGAATTTATCGTAACTTTTCAAAACTTATTTATTAACTAGCAGTTACCCGCGGCTTTGCTTGTGTATCTATAGTACTTATATGAATAAACAATCAAAAGTCAAACATCCGCTAGAGAACTAAGGTTATCGATATCACGCGGAGAATAAGTTCGTTGAAGTGGCAGTGGGCTGGTCACACTCAGAAGAACGGATGGCCGATGGGGCAATAAGGTTCTAGAGTGGAGGCCACGTTTAGGTAGACGAAGTGTTGGTCGGTCATAAACCAGGTGGGAAGACGATCTCCATGCGGTGGCCGGTCCGTGTTGGATGCGAGTAGCAAGGGATCGGCAGTCTTAGCGTTCATTGGTGGAGGCCTATGTTCAGCAGTGGACGGATAGAAGCCGATGATGATATGAATAAAAGGTAGCCTTTCTCCTTTTACAGGATGTCTATATTACTTAATTTTATGATGATAATGGAATTATCGTGGAATAGAACTATCGTGGCTAAGCAACAGATGATGGGATCCCTCAGGTAAAGCTACCCTTGCTGGGGTCGGTCCGTGAATGGGTGACGATCTTTACATATTTTACATACCGAGATTCCTCTGTACCTCGGACAATGCGTTAAGCCGCTGGTCCTGGCTGTCATTCGTAATCTTTGACTGTCGTTACGGATCGTCAAAAGCCCAACAGTCGTATTACCCAGTACCTGGGTTGTAAATTCAGATAGGTTTAGATATGTAGGTATTCAGGTAGGAAAAGCATACATACTCGACTTTTTGTATTACGCCGGTTTAAAAAACAAAAAAAAACGGTTGTCTGTAAAGTCGGTTTACTGACGATAGTTGAACGTGACAACGTCATAAGAAAACGGAACGCCTCAGAGGTAACGCCGCATGCGTCATGTTTTTTCGTTCGTGCAGCCGGCTCCAACGATTTATAAGACGTTGTCACGTCAATAATTTGAACCGTTTCCCTTGTGACAAGCAAGTATTTGCATGTCGCGCAGTTTTTCTTTATTTCAGCGTTGGCCCGTGTTTTAGATATTCCGTAAAGATAATGTTTATTTTACGAGCAAATTGATTATATTATTATTATTTTTTTCGGATGGATCTATGCTAACGGCCCGAAGGCCCTAATGCTACATCGGATTAGTGTGAGCCCATTTGGCTCACTTATGGTTTATAAAAGTGGGGGGTTGCCCCCCGCCAACCGTGCAGTCTGCGACCACACGGCCTCCTGGCGTCGGGTTGGGCACATTATTTGCATTGAAGCTTTATTGCGTATGCCAGGAATCTTATGATAAATATTTGATAGAAACAAAGATCTATGGACGCTTTCATATCACGTCAATCTGTTGCCGTGGTGAGTTCTCGAAGAACTTGTGTTACGACTACCAGACAACGGAAATATATTTAATACTTTTATTACTATATGTATATTTAAGATTTACACATATTTAATACACATCCATGACCCGGAACACTGAAAACTTTTTGTTCCCTGTTGGGATTCGAACCCGCTACCTCCGGCTTGAGCGCCAACGCGCTAACCATTGAGCTACAGAAGTCGTCGAATTTGTTAAGATTTTTAGAAGTTTTCGTTTACGCAGTGCAGAAAATTGTTTTCATCGTCTGTATTTCATTTTCGTGGTTATGTCCATTCAGACGGACCGGCGGTGTATGTTAAACACAGAACTATATCAAGATAGAAGTAAAGAGTTCCGTAATTTGTATGGGGACCGAGCGTGTAACATTTTGCGTAGGTGCGATGACGTCACGAGTGTTATTTAGTGATGTGAAACACATAAGCAAAACAATTCAAAAGCATCGATTCACAGATCGATTATAATATAGCACCGATTTTATCAGTAGTATTGTTCAAATAAACTATTTTATCATAGCGTGCTATGGACGATAGACTATATTTTTATACATTGAGTAGCTATATTATAGACTATATTATAACGTGTAATCATTTAATAGCTTGTTTTTTTATTATTATTGATAATTAAAATGTTGGTTTGATCAGATAATGTAGATAGGGCGCCGGACCGTCCACTGGCGCCCTTATTAGAGGGATTGTAATTTCTAATAAACCTAAATCATTCGGAAAACTGAAATAAACTTGTAATATAGAAGTAGCCATAACCAGTTAAAAAACAATACATAACCAGTTTCTCAATATTTGATTTGCATTAAAAAATGCTAAAAATAAAGGTTTATTATTTTTATTTTATATTTTACATACATTACATTATAGCTACATAATAATATAAAATGAAATTATCATTTCCTCTGCTTTCAAAATAGATTTTAATCGAGTAAGAAAATCGCAGTGTAGGTACAGCACTTTTGACAGAAAAAATGAGAAATCGTCTTCAACGTGACCTGACAGTTTTAATAGCATATTATACATCGCTGGTTTTGAGCGCCCGCCAAGTCTGGTTCGTCAAATAAAAGCCACAATGGAAAACTAGCGTTATACACAATCGCCCGCTACTGTTTTGATGAAAATAGTAAAATAAATGGTTTTTTAAATTAATAAGAGATTCTTTAGGACAAATAGTACTTACTGGTGAAAGGAAATACCTCCATTAACAGCTCCAATTTTACTGGTAGTGTTTGAACAATTAATTATTGAACAACGAGTCATTTTGTTTTTAAAACCTTACGTCGCATGCTGACCGCGGTCGGGAGTATACTAAATTTCGCGGCGAGCAATGGAGCCGTTGAGTCGTCTTCTTGCGACGCGAGGTACATACACTCTTTACTTCTATCTCGATATATTTCTGTGATGTTAAATTACTCTGCCTTTCCTGCTTTTTGTATAAAAAACTAGCTGCTGCCCGCAGCTTCGCTCGCGTTTTATTAAACTTATAATTGTGTGCCGAGCTGGTGATTATTTTTACAGCCCATATGTCACTCAGGAGTAATGCAGCAATAAAATGGCCTAAGAATCTTTTAAAATGATAAAATTTTGGAAGATTACCACATATCCAAACTTACAAATATTAGGTACTTCTTTATTATATTAATAGATATTGTACCTGTACCTAAGATATAAGAAGGCTGGCGCACATGCCTGTTATAAAAAGGCTATATTTTATTCAACTTTTAATGATTACAGCCTCAAAGCAATAAAACCTTACCCGCAGATAATGTTACAACCTTTAAATATTGTTGGTTACAATGTGCTAATTTATACGATGTTTTGGTTGTTCTCGAGTTTCGATTAAAAACGAATTTGTTATTAATGTCTTATTTGATATGTTCATTTAGCTCATTTTGTATTTGGACATCGTGTTGTAGGTATAGTATGTCGTTTATTATGGGTTGTGTAGTGGGCGTTATGTCCCCACCATGACCTTGTCGTGGCGGTGGGGCTCAGTAGCCTAGGGTGAGTCCAGCACCTTGGGCGAAGCGAATTGAGCCGAGGGGGCTCTTTGTACCCCTCTTATAAGAAGAGAGGACAAAAGAGTAGGGGCAAGGGGTGAGGACGGGAACCTCACCAGGCATCCCGCGGAGGAGGGGAGACTTTCCAGGCCGATATGCGGGACACGCTGCGCCCAAAAGATGGTAAAGTGGACGCAGCTCTACTTACTAAAACCTGGCGAGTGCCACCAATGCCACCTTTAGTGAGGTGCCCCGAATCTGTTGAGCAACAGAGCACCTCGACAATCAGTCCCTTAAGAGACCGACGCCACCTCTGCAAAGGGGCTGTCCCGCAACATCCATTTATACCTGAGTGAAAACAGCCGTGTAACAGCGCACACATTTCGGCTCAGTTAGGATTACGCTAGAGCCTATTTACTTGTCCTCTTCCAATATCTATCTAATATCATGTCTACTTTTAGTTCGGTGGCGGAAATTTGCACATGTTCTCTATAGTGCTTAGGGACCTTCAAGAAAAAGCCTAATATTACATTTGAAAGGCTGACAACGGACCTGCAAGCTCCCCGGAGCGGGTGTATGTGGTCACTTACCACCTGGCGTGGTTTTGCGCACTGATTGCGTATGTGCCTTCTATAAGAAATGTGCATTGCGTCTAAATAGGTAATATAGTTGCCTACTTATTTCATGTACCATCAAAATGGCCCAAAAAAACTTCTCTGCCTATATGATCAACCACATTGCTACTTCTTGGCCATTGGCTTGAGCACCGAAATTCCTCGACTGGGTTACTTCCCGTGATTGGAAACTTTTTTAATTTTGCCTTCCCTAAATGACCCTACCCTGGGGAACTGGGGAACCCTAAATGCTTCCTGGTGAAAAAAATGAGTTAACACTTTTATATAGCGCCTATAAAACCGCATCTACATTCAAATAACAGACATTACCTTGTGGCTGTAAAGACATCGTGAACCGGTACAAAAACCACAAGACTATCTCGAGAACAAGGATCAGGCTCCCGTTGGCCAATCTGGGTAAGAACTAAGGCCCTAGTTGCTACCTGGTATAAAATCAGACAAATGCGTCTAATTCACGCTGGTCCTGGCGTGAATCAGACGCAAAAATTAACGATTTTTTAATTTTGTTGTACTTTCGTCGTTATTGTGTGTCGTGTTGTCGAAGTAAGGCATTTCTCACTGCGTTGCATATGGCAAGCCTTTTAATTCATAAACAACACTCAAGCGACCTTTGACTAAGCAAACCGTTTCTCTGTCTACGAAGCAAACGCACAGCGTTTGAGCTCTGTGATTGGTTCGTTTGTGTTGCGTATTTCACTTCGCTCGCTGCTTGACGTTCATTTCATTTGTCATAAATCATAATCAAAACATAAAAGGTGACCGGTGTTCGAAAACTATTTCGTTCGTCTTCGTGTTGATTTTATTGTGTAGGTATTTGTGGATTTGTGGAGTGGCAAGAGTATAAAAATTACCACATCTTTGGAAAACCTGTAGCGTCGTCTGAATTCATCCAAATTATATAAAGGTTTAAAGAACTTTTATTTCTCATAAGAATTTACAATTCACTTAAAATGAGATACAATATTTTTATATATTTACAGAACAGTTTTAACATCTGGGCCGTTGGATACAGTAGGCTTCAATAAAGTAACTACTTTATTGAAGATATAATATGATTTTTTAGTTTGGTTTTAAATATTTTTATATTATTATATTATATTATTAAATATTGACCCAACATAATAATATATAACAATCAAAAGGATTTAGGAAATCCCATATCACTTTTCTGGTAATTATTGTGCTTCTCTCATTGATATAATTATCAAATTCTTCTTTACTACTATAATCTATTGTATAAGCACGCTATTAAAATGGAAAATTATGACACACAGTAAAATCCAACTCCGAAATATATGTATCGTAACACATAATAGACCACAGAGAATCGAGAGACAATAGCTATGCGTTGCTTAAAACAGCTAGCAGGCTACCTTAGCTGTGCGTTCATTCTAATTTCTAAGGGACGCATAGGGCTAGCCGCCACTCAAGTATTGTCTATGAATAAGTTTTACGGGCCCTGTGCGCTCGCGCGCACTGTGAGACCGCATAGTAACGTTTGTGAATACGGGTGTGAGCCTATTTGTATTACAATTTATAATTTTTTTTCTCCAAAATCAGTGCAGCCTACATTATATCCAAATACGTACTTACGTTCAAAAAGTATAAAAATTGTGTTTGAGGTTTGGGACATATTTATTTATCAGAAGAATAAATAATTATTTAGTACAAGTGATAATTTAAACCATATACAATATTGAAAGATCTAATCGCTAATTTGAACACACAGCAGTGGTCATTTACTTACACCCGTATTCACAAACGTTACTATGCGGTCTCACAGTGCGCGCGATCGCACAGGGCCCGAAAAACTTATTCATAGACAATACTTGAGTGGCGGCTAGCACTATGCGTCCCTTAGAATGAACGCACAGCTAAGGTAGCCTGCTAGCTGTTTTAAGCAACGCATAGCTATTGTCTCTCGATTCTCTGCGGTTTCTTTGTGTTACGAGAAATATTTTTCGGGGTTGGATTTTACTGTTGGTTATAATTTTCCATTTTAATAGCGTGTTTATACAATACATTATAGTAGTGAAAAAGAATTTGATTTTATTAATGAGAGAAGCACAATAATTACCACAAAAGTGATACGGGATTTCCTAAATCCTTTTGATTATTATAGTTTGCATGAATTCAGACGACGCTACAGGTTTTCCAAAGATGTGGTAATTTTTATACTCTTGCCACTCCACAAATCCACAAATACCTACACAATAAAATCAACACGAAGACGAACGAAATAGTTTTCAACCACCGGTCACCATTTATGTTTTTATTATGATTTATGGCAAATGAAATGAACGTCAAACAGCGAGCGAAGTGAACTAAGCAACACAAACGAACCAATCACAGAGCTCTATTCAACGCTGTGCGTTTGCTTAGTCAAGGGTCGCTTGAGTATTGTTTATGAATTAAAAGGCTTGCCATATGCAACGCAGTGAGAAATGCCTTACTTCGCATAGCGTTGCTACTTTACTGAGACAAGTATTGTTTGTGAATACGGGTGTTAGAAGCTTCTTCGGTAGAAGTCATACGTAGGTGTAATTGTAACCAACTTCAAAGAGGGTCGACCCTTATTCGACTTTTAAAGCTTTTTATGTGCTCGTTACATATGCCACCACCACGCGTAATGCGGTACAAAGTAGATTTGCCGAAGGTTGTCGTAGGTGGGCAGCCAGGCGTAGGTGCTCTCCGTGATCGGGTAGGGGTTGGGGATGATCTTGGGCACCTCCTCGAAGCCGTACAGCGTCACCTCCAGCATGGCGCGGAACGAGAAGAAGAAGCGGAACTCGATGAACGCCACCGACTTGAAATATACGAAGCAGTTCCGGCTGCAAACAGTATGTTGTGTTGAATATCATACGGAACCATTTGGGTGCGAGGCCGACGGGCTCTTGGCTTTTCGTAGTTTTTAAATTACGAAGATAGGTATTTATTTATTTATTTATTTAAGAGGACCAAACACACTTTTAGATCAAACATTAATAAATACAGAGCAATTAAATCCTTAAATCCAGACACAATATGCTTATAAACAATCATTATTCGAATTACATAAGCTAGAAAATAGAAAATTGATTAATATAAATTACATTCAATAATTAATCATCAATTAATATCAAATTCAATAAGAAATAAATACCAATAATAAGTTTTTATTTTCAATTAATTGTTTTTGCACAATGCCACCTTTGGTGAGGTGCACCGGATCTAGTAAACAAACGGGGCACCTCGACGGCTAGTCAGTCCCGCAAGGGACCGACGCCACTTCCACAGAGCGGTTGTCCCGCACCACAGAACAACCCCTCCCAACGTCGGGACAGTACAATGGGTTAAGGTTCCCATCCTCGCCGCTTGCCCCCTGCTCTTTTGTCCCCTCTTCTTATAAGAGGAGTACAAAGAGCCCCCTCGGCTCAATTAGCTTCGCCCAAGGTGCTGGGCTCACCCTAGGCTACTGAGCCCTACCACCACGTCAAGGCCTGAACCATGGTGGGTTACAAAAGTAACCTAATCATGTCAAAATAATTGAAAACTGTCAAAATAAGGTTTTTATCATGAACTATTTGGTCACCAACTTATATTTTCTTACGTTTTGGAATTACTGAATTAAATTGAAATTATTGACGCCAAAAATTCCAATGCGTCCTCTTAAGACGCGGGCGAAGTACTAACGGCGTAGGACTTACGATCTCGCATCCTTGAAGTACAACCCCTGCCTGTCAGCCGTGTAGTCCTCGTGGCAGTGGTGCTCAATCCAGACCGCGGCGTTGGTACGCGAGTTCACCTCCAGCGCGACCACCGCACACTTCACGTTGGCTATCTGATTCACGGACACCTGGATATACGTGTTTTTTTTTATGTTAGTTGGAGAGGCAAACTGGCAAACGTGCCACCTGATGTTAAGTACCATCAGTACTTAACATCAGGTGGCACGCGACGTCAACCACTTGGTCGACGTCGCCCATGAACATAAACTAGTTTACCTGGAACGAGCCCAGGCAACTTATGTCTCCGTGCCAGTAATTACACTGCCTGTCTTGCCCTTCTCTCCGAAACACAGCAAAGCTGTTTCACGGAAGAAACAAGCAAGATGGTGGTACCCATGCAGCCGGGAGCGCGGCACAGCGCTTCCCTCCCACCGGTGATATGTAATGATCAAACAAGATCCAATTACACGTTTTAACCAACTTACTGTAAGTCGGTAATTTTAGAGACCGACCAGTCGCAGAGGTGCATCCGGAGCACCCCCGTTACGGTAGCCGGAATTGTTAGTGTGGAGGGTTTGTGACTGTTAAAACGCAGTCATAGCCTAAACCGGGTCCCATATAACCACCAGTTCCGCCCGGGTCCCGGTGGTGGATAAAAAGCATTTTCACCGCGAAAACGAAACATTGGAGTAGGTATCGTGCGAAACTGTAGGATATGTAAACTTAAGACGCTAGAAGTGTTATTGTAAATTATTTTGACATAAGAGCAATTACCAATATTGTTTCAAGCTTTTTTATATACAGATACAGATTTTATATACAGATAAATAAAATTGGAGTGTCTGTTTGTAATATTAAAATAACCGTTTTTTACTAAATGCTGATTGATGTATACACTGCACATATACCAAAATAGCATTTTTTTCAATTTTTGTCTGTCTATCTGTCTGTCTGTTTGTTCCGGTTAATCTCGGCAACGGCTGGGCCGATTTTGACGGGACTTACACTGACAGATAGCTAAAGTATTAAGGAGTAACTTAGGCTACAAAAATCATCATCAATCCGCGTACGGCCGTAAACCTAAGTTAACGCGGGCGAAGCTGCGGGCAACAGCTAGTATGATATAAAGATATTTTAATTTAATTTCGTCATTGTTCAAATGAGTTATTGGCGCTCCTTGTCAGTAAAATCGACTCGCCTGCCGCGACGACAAGCGGCGTGTCGCTGTCACGAGTAACATAGATGTTTCATATATCCGGACGTCCAGTGGCGGTCTTTTTCGTCTGTACTCACAAAGAAGAATCCCTGCGCGAAATTCTTATTGACGAGTACTTCGGTGTTGTCCTTGTAGAGCACGTGACCCTTCTGCTTCCGCTCGCACACGCCCGTCTCCTTCGGCATGCGGGTCTTGGACACTGGAAGGTTCGACGGCATTATGTCTCTCTACCACACAAATCATTCTAGGTATCAGACAAGAAGACGGATAGTTAAATCCTAATAAACCTGAAGGGTTTTATTGAACGCGTGATTATTAGGACGTACTTTACACAAAGATCTTTTATCCCCCTACAATGGGATCTAATCTGTTTATAGAAGAGGGGGCAAATGGACTTCCATTTGATGGTAAGTGATAAGCGACAGACATCCGCTCCACCAGAGGATTAGCCGGTGCGTTGCCTTTCAAATATGAGCATGCTCCTTTCTTGAAGGTCCCTAAGACATATCGGTTCGGAAATATCGTAGATGGCAGCTGATTTCAAATATTGGTGTTGCGTTTTAAATGCCTTAACAATTGAGCGGTTTTGACTTTGGGCCATTGCATGGGGATCACCTAATAGTAATGCCATTCGTCTATGAAGATGTATGCGTGCGTGCGTGCGTGCGTGCGTGCGTGCGTCCGTGCGTGCGCGGGCGCGTGCTTGAGTGTGTGTGTGCGTGCATTTTGAGCAAAATAACGTATCGTAGTTTGAGTTAATCCTTACTGTCATACATGACGAGCTTGATCGGCGACACCCTCCGGAACAGGATGACGTGGTCGGTGTCCTTGAGCCGGGTGTGCAGCCGCGTCACGACCTCGTCCACCCAGGACACGTAGCGGGGGAGGTACACGAAGCGAGCAGGGGCACCACACCCAGGGCCACGCACGCCGAACCCCAGCTGGCATGAGAAAGTTTCAAAAACTGTGTCTAGGAATGGTCCCTTCCTTTTGAAGTCGGTTAAAATATCATCGCATCCGTATGTATGTTCGATTAAAACCTCATTCATCAAAATTGGTTAAATATTTTAGGCGTTACAGTTGAACAACAGTACGTAAATACAAACAAACATGGATTCTAAAATAATTAAGGCGCGGCTCCACCGCGGTGCACGTAGAGTCTACTACCGTGTGTTAAAATGTCAATTGCAAGGAAATGTCAATTAATAGCGTAGCGTGTCCATTTGCAGTAGAAACTAGAAAAAATCACATACATTTTCTTGCAAAGCGAAGCACACACGTGCGTAGCCTCTTCGTGCGCCGCGATGGAGACGCACCTTTAACCTTCCTATTGCCGTCCGATAAAAAAATACTCACTACTTTTTATCATACATTATTTCTCTCGAAATTAAAAATGTCACCGTATTCCCTGTATGCCTCCTGCAGAAAACGCTAAAGCAACCAATCCCTAACTTTCATATATACACTTTGATCATCATTATTTAAGCTTTTTCCGACCATCACTGGACAAACGCAAATTCGATCAGTGATCACGACATCCGATCAGAACCGACCACTGCACGGAACATGGTCATACATCTGTTTTCATACATTTATCTATTCATTCATTGTAGGCTAATTGTACAACACAATATTAATCCACTGGTTTATAATACAGGAGTGAAAAACGTTGGTTAGTCAGGTTTTTACAAGCTGACGGGTTGAAGACAGGTTATACCTGCTGACAGGATCTGGTTGTTCCAGAGTGGTCGCTAAAGACAACTGAATCTATAGAATGACTAGGATATTTGTATTGTTGATTTGTGGTGATGCATAACCATCAAGCATATAACCGGCGTAGAGCGGTAATTTTACGTGTTTTGTATGAAAACTAAATCCGCCAAATTTGTGCTGCGACGCTGCGCCGGTTCTGCGCTTTGATTGGTCGACTGATGGCCATTGATGGATGATGAGACGTACACACTGATCACTGGTTGGTTAAATTGTTATTACGTCAGTTACAAATCACTAACCAGTTTCGGAATTTAATGGCTTTTTACATTACTACTCTATATTATGCTCGATTTGCGTAAAAGTCGGTTGACTTTGTATGGCATAATGGTGGACAAAATATATATAGGTATACACAAAAATATATACATATAAATATTAAGGATCGATTTTTGAGACAGGTCAGTAAGGGCAGATACCTTAATACTAGCAGTAAATGTTCCTAGGAGACCACCCATAACTTTTGAAGATATTCAGAACGGCATTAAAAGATTTTTTAAGAAAATGTACGGTTAGCGAAAAAAATGCTATAATCCACAAAAAAACTTTTTATGCCTATCGATTTTACTTCGTATGGGGATCAAAAGACTATGACCATTTAAGGTACCTACTAGAAATGTCAGAAATCGCTAAAAACTTTTTACATACATTTTGTACTGAAAAACGATAAATCAACTTGTAATATTCTTTATCGCCAAGGGAGGGGCCGTCTTGATGTTCATTGGGCCTATGTTCAGAAGTGGACGGATAAAGGCTGATGATGATGATATTAGCCAACTTTTTTTAGTCAATTTTAGTATTTGGGAAACTTTTATCTTCTATCTTAGCGCGCCTTGATCGTATAATCAACTCGAATGCCGTGACGGCCATTGGCATGACTCTGTCGTCCCCTGTATCTGCTATCTCACATCTTGAGTGACCTCGGACTCACCAGGCTCCACTGGCCCCAGTTCTGTCTGGTGATGAGCGCGGCGCCGGCATCCCACACACACGAGTGGGTCTGGACCTCAGACACCGCGCACAACGGTACCACCGGCGCCATGTTCTTGTGGTCCAACTGAAACCATAAACGAACTGAGACAAGCCATGCAAAACCAACGAAACCGAACAAAAAGAAATCGGGGTTGAACGTACCGAGCCGAGCAGAACTGAGCGATACCGAATAACAAATTATTTTTACCAAAAGCTACTGAGTGGTATAAACCCTTTGCGTGGATATACATAATATAATTATTCTAACAAATGCCAGAACTACATCAGACTCCTGATGGACTTACATTTTAACCGACTTCAACAAAAAGGAGGAGGTTCTCAACTCGGCCGGTATTTTTTTTTATGTATGTACACCGATTTCTCCGTCAATTGTGGACCGATTTTCGAAATTCTTTTTTTGTTTGAAAGGGTATACTTGCCAAATGGTCCCATGATAAGGAAACCAAGATCTGATGATGGGATCCTAGAGAAATCGAGGGAAACTTTCGAAATTCGTAGGAACGACTAGTGCGTTTAATATTTTTTTAAATAAGCATTTTAAATCACTACAATTTAATGAAGGTCTAGAGTCGATCTGATGCTGGAGCTGGAAGACAGTCGAGGGAACTCCTCGACGATTTACTTCAGTAACCCTGTGTCTGGGCTTGATTAATTTGTATTGATGAAAACTTTACACCTAGATGGGTTGTGACTATGATTGTTGTGAAGTTAAATAGGTACCTACAGCAACAAACACGTCACCTTTGTCGTATTTGTTGCTCTAGGTACCTACCTGCTGACACCGACTCCAAAAGTAACAATAATGACGTGGTAAACGCAAAGATTGTGCATTAGTAGAAGTACAAGATGATTATTAGTTGTAGACACAAAAATTAAAGAAACGCTATTATTTTATAACATTTTAGTTACTTTATTTTTTGAAGTCGGTTATAATTTTTACTTAAAATTTTTATGGATACTCGAATTGTTAGTCTCAATCAAATCAAATCATTTTTTATTCAAAATATTACCAATAAAGTATCTTTTTCTATATGAATTAATTGAATGAGTGATTATTAATTGTGATTATTAATTGAATGAATGATTAATTGAATGAATGAATTATTTATTTATTTATTAATATTTTATTTAATAACATATGAATATGATGAATTTAATGTCGGATCTATTAGTATAGTAATATAGTATTGCCTTTATTCTAAACGAAAGAATAACTTGATAAATAAACTTTACATGAGCCAATACATGACCAAGCATTCGTTAGTTATTTTATTATTGCAGGTCATTAGACAAACTACCAAGGCTGTTTCTTTCAAAGCGCCTTGGAACCAAAAAGTGTGTATTGTTCAATATATGTCGTAACAAAAAATTATAATTTAGCTACAAAAAATACCTTAATTATATGTATTGCGCACACTTAACTAACAGATTATGCAACAATACTAGTTTTGCCCGCTTCTTTGCCCGTCTAATTTCTTTTTCAAATTCACATGACATGCCTTTGGATTTTGAAACTTTATAACTAGGTAGTATGTAATAATCTATTATGGAGGTGTTTTTCAGTTTGGATGTAAGACGTTAATGAATTAAAAATTAATATGATATCCAGCCAGGTGAGCCCAGCACCTTGGGCGAAGCTTATTGAGCCGAGGGGGCTCTTTGTACCCTAAGAGCAGGGGGCAAGGGGCGAGGACGGCTCACCCCATTGTACTGTCCCGACGTTGGGAGGGGTTGTTATGTGGTGCGGGTGGTGTCTGTCCCTTGGGGGAGCCCCTAGCCGTCGAGGTGCCCTGTTTATTTATTAGATCCGGGGCACCTCACAAAAGGCGGCATTGTTGGTACTCGCCGGGATTTAGTGGGTAGAGCTGCGTCCACTTACCAGCTTTCGGACGCAGCGAGTCCCACATATTCCCGTGGGCAGACCCACTCCCCCGCGGGATGCCTCAGAACATTTCGCAGCGTTAAAGAAAAAAAATCACTGAGAGCTGCGGGCAATAGCTAGTATTAATAATTGGCTATCATAATAATTCTACATAGGCTGCACTAAAAGTATCGGGAATGGAATATTTCCACTGTTCCTGTCATATTAAAACCTTTTTAATTGAAAACTCCTTGGTTTTAAAAATCGAATACCATTTATTTATTTAAAAAAAGATTTTGGTCTGGTCACAAGGTCTTGTCAAACTTGTTTAGTCGTTGAGAAAATGGAATTGACTCGAGAAAATTCTAGAGCGATGATTTATTATGACTTTCGAAGTGGTTTAACACAAAAACCACAATTTATCGCTGGTTTGCTGAATTTTAACGTGGACGTGTCAAGCTCAGTGATGATCCCCGTCAAAAACTGCAGTCACCCAAGAAAACGTTGATGCTGTGCGTAAGCTGATTGAGGAAGATCGACATGTGACATACCGCGAAATTCAGGCAACTTTAGACATTGGCATGAGTCAAATACAAATAATCTTGCATGAACAATTAGGTGTAAAAAAGTTGTTTTCCCGATGAAGTTCTGTGAAGAGCAAAAAGCGGCTCGCGTTACTTGGTGCGTCAGAACTCTCGAAAGATTCCACGCAGGATCCTCAAATGCTGTATACAACATCGTATCAGGTGACGAATCCTGGATATACGCGTACGAACTCGAAACAAAAAACCAGTCACGAGTTTGGGTGTTCGAAAATGAGTTAAAGCCAACAAAAATTGTTCGTTCACGGAGTGTTGCAAAAAAAATGGTGGCCACGTTTGTCTCCAAAACCGGCCATGTTGCGACTATTCTCTTGAGGGACAAAGAACGGTTAGTGCAGAATGGTATGCTAGCATTTGTTTGCCACAGGTCGTTTCTGAACTCCGTAAAGAGAACTGCAACCGCCGCATCATCCTCCATCACGACAATGCGAGTTCTCACACCGCGCACAGAACAAAAGAGTTTTTAGAGCAAGAAAACATAGAATTATTAGACCATCCGCCGTACAGCCCCGACATAAGCCCTAATGATTTCTATACTTTCCCTAAAATAAAGAATAAATTGCGTGGTCAGAGATTTTCATCGCCTGAAGAAGCTGTGGACGCCTACAAAACGGCCATTTTGGAGACCCCAACTTCCGAATGGAATGGTTGCTTCAATGATTGGTTCCATCGTATGGAAAAATGTGTCAAATTTCGCGGAGAATACTTCGAAAAGCAATAAATACATTTTTAAATAGTAATGTTGTGTCACTTCCTTGATTCCCGAAATTTTCAGTGCAGCCCTCGTACTAATATTTTAAACACGACAATTTTTAAGAATGTCTGGATGTATGGATGTATGTTTGTTGCTCTTTCACGCAAAAACTACTGAATGGATTTTAATGAAATTTTACAATTACATAGCTTAAACATTAGAATAATATATAGGCTATAATTTATCCCTGTACCTCACGGGAATAGGAAGTACGTGGGCGAAACCTCGGGGTGATGGTAGTTCTCAGTAACCAACAAGCATTAAATGATGATGATGAATAAGATGTCGGCAGTATGACAGTGATTACGATATCGGTGGGAGGGAAGCGCTGTGCCGCGCTCCCGGCTGCATGGGTACCACCATCTTGCTTGTTTCTCCCGTGAAACAGCTTTGCTGTGTTTCGGAGAGAAGGGCAAGACAGGCAGTGTAATTACTGGCACCGAGATTTAACATCTTATGTCTCAGGATAGGCAACACATAAATGAGTTGCCCGGGCTCGTTCCAGGTAAACTGGTTTATGTTCATGGGCGACGTAGACCACTTACCATCAGGTGGCACGTTAGCCAGTTAGACTATCCAAGTAACATAAAAAAAAAAGACGGTGGAGCTGTCCATAGTAATATTATATTCTTTAATGTCAAGATAATATGAACTATATTACCTTAGACTTGTAATAAAACTCCTCGCAGTCTGCGTTCTTAACAAACTCCATCTTCCTTACTTCTTTCAGCAATTCTCCGTTTTCTGTTACAACGACATACAAATATATTTATTTTTTCATGTAATACAATAACTACTCCAGTAAGCTCTAACGGAGTCATTGAAGAAAGTAATGTAAACCTTAAAAGTGATTGCGGTTCAAATCCCGTCAATTCTAGAAACATATATTTTATATTTCATTATACTTTCTTGTCTGTTATCTTAATAATTTAAGGGATAACAGGCACAAAAAGATGAGAAAAGACGATCTCCGTGCGGTGGCCGGTCCGTGTTGGATGCGAGTGGCAAGAGAGGCCTATGTTCAGGAGTGGACGGATAGAGGCTGATGATGATGATTATACTTTAGACGGACAGAAAATGATATTTTACCTTAGTCCTACAATTATCAAGTATATGATGATGATAGGACAAGCATTACCATCGGTAAACCTGACGGCATATAACTCGGAGAAGGAGCCAGCTCCCCTCACCGGCAGACACACGGGCAGGACTGGATCTGTAAAGATACCAGATACCAAGATACCAGATTGATAATGATTATTTTTATAGCCATCTTTATATATATATTTCTTGTGTGCGTGTGTATGTCACTGAACTCCTCCTAGACGGCTGGACCGATTTTGATGAAATTTTTTGTGTGAGTTCAAGGGGATTCGAGGATGGTTTAGATTCACAAAAAAAAATATTTTGTACAGGACAACGTCTGTGGGTGCCACTAATTTCATATAATTTTTAATGCAAACACAATTCAACAATTATTATTATTATGGTACCTTAGAGCATACATATTATGTATACTCTAAAATGGTACTAAGATGACACACGTCTCGAGACTGTGCGTCTATTAACTTTGCTCAAAATTGTTTGTTTTATGTTTCACGTAATACACAAAACTTAAAAGTGAAAGAGATTTTTATAATGAACGAAATAATGAATATAATGATACAATATGTTCTGCAATTCAATAAAGATATATTTTATATATGATCAAGCGGATATTGCAACATGCTATTTACGTGTGTCGAGACAACCTTCATTTCAGTGAACTGAAGGTCTCTCTTTTTGACACTCACAGAGTTATATTAGAGCCATCTGACAACATAAAATTTCTATTATATTTTAACTTTAGTTAAGAAGAAAATGCAGAAATCGTCAGATGATTCAATAATATTGAAATTTTAAGTAAATTTCATAGAAAAACCTTATAGCCGAAGAACTCAGCTAAGTTATCGTATCTTTGCTTGTTCATTTATTTAATCGCTCTACTGGAATTACGCGATATAATTCTATACAAAACCTAATTCGTTACATAGGCCATTTATTTTGGAAAGAAGTTTTATTTTATTTCGGGTGGGGTGCGGTGTATAATATATTATACATGATACACCGCTATTTATACCGCTATATTTTATATTATACATAATAATATAAAAGCTAGGCCTACTAGTCTGTAATCTATTAGGTAAAAGTGTATCCACTAAGATATAATCTTCTTATAAACATTCCAAACATGGTTTTTACCACAGACGTAGTATATAGTGTTCTGTGATTACTAGTTTACTGACGTTTGCTGATTAATTTTCATTTATCAGACGCAATTAAAAATGTAAAAATAATTATATTTTAAATTTAATAATTGATGAATACGATAAACCAACGTTTGCCACTGCTCATATATTTCGCATTAATTTTTTATTATGCTTATGTTTTCTTGACATGTTAAATTAATATTGACGAGTAAAAATAAATAATAAATATTATGTGATTTTATGTTGGTTTATGAGTTATTTTAATTTAATGCTTATAATTATATTAATCAAGACGTTCTCCGTGCGGTGGCTGGTCCGTGTTGGACGCGTGTGGCAAGGGATCGGCAGTCTTGACATTCATTGAGGGAGGCCTATGTTCAACAGTGGACGGATAGAGGCTGATGACGATGATGAATCATATTAATAACTAGCTGTTCCTCGCAGCTTCGCTCCCGTTAACTAACTAAACTTGATAGGTATAAGTCACAGCGTGATGTTATATAGCCTATAGCCTGTCTCGATAAATGGGCTATCTAACGCTAAAAGAATTTTTCAAATCGGACCAGTAGTTCCTGAGATTAGCGCGTTCAAACAAACAAACTCTTCAGCTTTATAATATTAGTATAGATAATATTATATACTCATTATTACCAACCTCTTCCCGTCCACTGAACCTAAAATGAAGACAGCCGACACCATCATGTAACGTTATTGTTCATGTAAAGATATTCTTTATCAACTAACATTTGAATAAGGAAAACTATTTGAACGATGCCAAATGGTTATATTTTTGAAATATGCATGTTAGCCTAATTTGTTTCACCATTTGAAACTGTCAAAAAGTTAGGTAATAAAACCGCTCATTTCTAGCTAGTTGTCAGTTCATGCGGACGAAACCGCGGGACGAGTTACCAGCGCGGCGGCGCGCCGGTTATACAGGGTCTGTCGTAAATAATGGATAATCCGATAAGTGGAGGTAACCCCGATGTCAGGCTACAATAAAATCTAGTTTTTTCGTCAGTTTTACCAACAGTGTAAAAATGATGCATACTTTTATTTTTTTTCTAAATTTTTGCTCCTTTGATCATTCAATCGGTCGCCATGGCATCGTACTCCTAAAGACTTGTTTTATTAAATTTAATTACATTTATAGCCGTTGTTATCGTAAAATATTATTAAAACTAACATTTTAAGTATTTTTTTTTCGTTTTTTTGTAATCACTTGTAGTTTTGACCCTTGATTGTGAAAAAAAGTATGGTGTTCATCTGTTAGGTCACGTTAACAAGTTCAAAACAGAAGGCAAATCAAAGTCCAGTAAGAAAGCAAAAACGGTTAAATGTAAATACACAAAAAACAAACGTACGCATGCGATAGTCAAAATCACACTGAGGTCTGGGAGAGATTCGCGCCTTAAGGATAAAAAACCAAAGCTGATGCGCTGTCCTTCTCACACGCAAGGAGGCCTTTGTATAACCGTCTTTGTTGTTTTTTTTTACCTGAAGATCCCTTTGAATTTGGAATAAACTTGTAGTAACTGGTTACACATAGTCGCATGTATTTTTTACGAATGCAAATTAACAGATGATTAGATACTATTTACATTAAAATTGCATTCTTAATGGAATAAAATCATGTCTTGGTGTGTTATAGCTTGAATCACGAGAATTATGACATTACTTGAGAAATTGAAATCCCGACCTAGCTTAGTTCTTTTGCTCCTGGAGCTAATATTATTTGCTAAGGTACCCACTATCATACCTTTTTAGAATCTACACATACTAGCCATGTTTTTAAGATAATGGGCAGCTATAGCACCATACTTTTTTTTTCACAATCAAGGGTCAAAACTACAAGTGATTACAAAAAAACGGAAAAAAAATTACTTAAAATGTTAGTTTTAATAATATTTTACGATAACAACGGCTATAAATGTAATTAAATTTAATAAAACAAGTCTTTAGGAGTACGATGCCATGGCGACCGATTGAATGATCAAAGGAGCAAAAATTTAGAAAAAAACTAAAAGTATGCATCATTTTTACACTGTTGGTAAAACTGACGTAAAAACTAGATTTTATTGTAGCCTGACATCGGGGTTACCTCCACTTATCGGATTATCCATTATTTACGACAGACCCTGTATAAAGGGTTACGTTAACTTTATAACGAAGTGGTTTATTACGTGACAATTAACTAGACACGTTAATGAAACATTCATTTGTTAAAGTATTAATTAAAGTACTGTTAAGTAAAAAAGTTAAAACAAGCTCTAACGTTGTCGTATTAGTATTAGTATAGTGTAGCTTTATTAAGACATTTTCTAGTTAGGAGTTCCTCAATAATAATATCCGAAATTACATATTCTAACATGAAAACTAACAAATACCATAAGCAAAGTTATAGTAAAATAGTAGTAAAGTAGAGTTAAGTATAAGCAAAGTTTTCTTCAAGAAGCGCTAATGGAATCGAACACGCACCTGAGGCGCCGGCGCCAGTAAGCCCATGGGTGCCCAGCTGCAGCAGTGCCAGGGTCGCCACAGTGACGTCCTGGGTGAACTCGGGGTGAAGGAAGTACTCCCGGATGTCAAGGGCATACTTCTGGCTGGCACTCCTCCACACGATGAACTTGGTGTTGTTGCTGTGAATTACTTTATTTGGAAGCCACAAGCGGAATAACCATTCTATAACGCTGGGCTAGTTTCGGATAAACTTGTCTGACCACGTACTTGGTTGGTCTCGTTTCCCTCTCCAAGTGACAATTACCAGATTAGTAAGAAGTAGTGCCATGCTGCTATGCAGCCGAATTAGGCCGGCACGACCGGGGTGGTACCTCTCGCTCACATAGTACCGGCGTCAAGTGACAGCTATGCTGTCGCGTTTCGTACGATTTGTGAGTTTCCGGTGGCCCATTGGGGGGATAGGGAAAAGGTGGGCAACACATCTGCATAATCTCTGGTTGTACAGATGTGTATGGGCGTCGGTAGTCTAAAGCTTCGACTGCTCGTTTGCCCTCCTATGATATAAAAAAAAGTCGCTCTGTCTGTCAAACAAAGCTGTGCTGTGTTTCGGGACAAACAAAGGCTTCTTTCTTTCCGAAACGGCCGGTGTAATTACTGTCTTCGAGACTTACCATATTACATCGTAGGATAAGCAACACATGGTTTGGGGCTAGCTGACATAAAACTTACGCCAGAGCCTGAGGGTGTATCCGAGAGATGTCATCAGCTGGTGCGATGGCGTACCCCGGGTGGACCAGCACGCCTGTGGTGACCGCGAACCGGGTCTGACCACCTACATCTGGAAACCAATATTAAGCAGGGCATATACGTTGAAGTGGCAGTGGGCTGGTCACACACTCAGGAGAACGGATGGTCGATGGGGCAATAAGGTTCTAGAATGGAGGCCTCGTTAAGGTAGACGGAGTGTTGGTCGGCCATTTACCAGATCGGAGGACAATCTCCGTGCGGTGGCCGGTCCGTGTTGGATGCGGGTGACAAGAAATCGGCTGTCATGGCGTTCATTGAGGGAGGCCTATGTTCAGCAGCCTCTTCCAAAGCACGCCTCTCAGATCCACTGTTCTCATTACCTTTTGTTCTAAGGCCGCACGGGCCTGTCGTAAGGTTCTGTCCTAAACCAACGACAAGACCTCACAAGTACATGGGTGACGTTCACCGACCACTAGATTTCTTGTTTGTTATCTGTTCTTCAATAAAATTAACGTCCTTTGTATTCACCAGCAAAACTGAGGAATTATCTCTTAAACTTTCTATTATCAGGTTGGCTTTTGGCCAGGAAATTCTATTCAGCTCCAAGATTCTTGGCTATCGCTATACCTAACATTAGCCGATATTCTTCAATGAATGTCTACTGGGGCTGGTTGTAATTGCCATCCCTTCTGGAGGTCTCCCGATTCTTCTTTCCGATGAACGTATAGGTAAAAGGTTACGTACCGAAGTTGTGTTGCACAACACCTAGCCAGGGAAACCTGCCGATGTCTGGCAGGCGACCTTCCGGCACCGACCGCTCAGGGTCGGACGAGCAGCGTAGAGAGCCCCAGTTTATCATACACATACATTCTAGAACGAAATCATTATTTGCTAAATTTATTTTTTATCGCATAAGAAGGCAAACGAGGAGTGCAGCCGGATGGTGACTACCGACGCCCATACACATCTGGGCAAGCAGAGGTAATGCAGATGCGTTGCCCTCCTTCTGCGGCCACCGGAAACTCACAAACCGAACGAAACGCAACAGCATATCTGTCACTTGACGTCTTTGAAGTCGATCACAAGCTAGCAGACCAGCCACCTGATGGTATCTGGTCTTCGACGCCCTTTAATATCAAACACTTTCCTAGTACTAGGTCATATATCGCAACTGATTCATGCGTTGACTATCACTAGACGCATGATGAAGGTACCACCATTGTTTTATTTAAATCCGGGAGTGTTTCAGAGAGAAGGACAGGACATTGTAATTACAGGGCCACGTCTTGGAACCTGTTATCAAGGGCGAGGGTATCCACTTCCCATCTCGTCTGCAAATATATTATTTTACTAGCTGTTGCCCGCAGCTTCGCCCGCGTGTTCTTACTCAAATTAACATTATATAATCAAAGCTCCTAATATTCACAGCGTGATGTTATATAGCCTATAGCCTTCCTCGATAAACGGGCTATCTAACACTGAAATAATTTTTCAAATCGGACCAGTAGTTCCTGAGATTAGCGCGTTCAAACAATCAAACTCTTCAGCTTTATAATATTAGTCTAGATTAAAGTATTTCCGTTTTTATTACCCTTATCACAATTAGTTCGTATCAGTTTACCGCGGGATTAGGTTAACGATGTGAGATTGTCCATTACATTTTTTTAGAAGAATATAATGGCACACTTACCTTTAAAAACAATTGTAACAATTAAAACAAATACGTGTGTACCATAAACAAACATATTCAAAAGAATTTTTATTTTGTATTTTTTCCCGCCAAAGCACAATACACTGCAATTTCATCATTTTTTAATAATGAGAAAATATAATCACAATGTGCATTTTTTTACAGTTAATTTTTAACAGATAACCCGATTTTTTACTTTACCACCGTTTAACTGTTCAACAATATGCGACAAGTTAAAGGTAACTTCACTCACTAATATCGAAAGTAAAATTGTCTGTGTGTGTTGTTCATTATTTTTTATTCGAAAATCGAATGACAAGTTTTTTGACATTAAAATAGATGACGGATAGGTCCATATTTTTTTCCCGAAAAATTTGTTCATTTTGGAATAATTCAAAATTAGAATTTTCCCGGCTCCATTTCTTTCTTTTATAATTGAAATTCCAATTAATTGATTATTGAAGTGAAAACTTCTTTAGCATCCTTGTGATTTGAGAGTCGATGAAACGAAAAAGCGACAGTAAAAAGAGACAGACATATAAATTCGTAAGATTTAACGTGGGAGAAAATGAGATAGATAAATATTATACAGTATTTTTTATGTTCGTAAATTTTTTAGGTTTCACTTCTACCACGTGTGAATTGCACACATGTTTTTTTTAAATAATAATAAGGAGGTCTAGAAGGAGAGGAAGTAACTGGCTGATTTATACCTATATAACAAAGAGGTCACGTTCAATGAGTTTGGATTTAGGGGGTTATCTTCGAAACTACTCATCCGATTTGAACAATTGTTTCACGATAAGGTAGTTCACCGAGTGACAGGTTATATCAATAAGCATCATCAGCGCGGTTACGGCTGTTAATAACAATTAATTTTTTTTTTGAAAATTATCTTCATTATTTCCATATATATTATAATATGTACTTCTATGCATGTGTATGTGTCTGAAACAGTTAGACGGATTTTGATTTTTTTGTGTGTTTAAGTGGATTCGAGAATGGTTTAGATCCACAATTCCGTCCACTACAAAATGTTTCGTACATGACGTCTGTCGGGATCCGCTATTCCATAAATCTTCATCCACGAGTAAAGCTGCGGTTAACAGCTAGTTGATTGTTTACATTAAACACCGGAATATTGAAGTTGATCAATACAAGTTCCCACGCGTCTCCGTTCACGAGTTAACTCCATAACATGCACCATGGGCGAGTCATGTGGATGACCTTTGGCGAGGTCAGGGTTCGATTCTGACCCCTGTATCGTTATTGTTCCCGCCCGAGGACAAGATTGTCTGGACCTTATTGTCTTGGAAATTATCTTCACCTTAATAATAATTGAGGAATTATTGCCATGTTTAGGTAGGTGTATGTGTTTTATTATAATATACTAGCTGTTGCCCGCAGCTTCGCCCGCGTTAACTTAGATTTATTACTTAATATTTACTCTTATGGCCATTAATGGATGATTGGCCGATGTGACTTACATGCAGATCACTGGTTGGTTGAATTGTTATTACGTCAGTGACAAATCACTTACTTACTACCCTGAAGAATAAGAATTAGATCTCTGAGCTAGTAATTACAATACTTAGCCTGCCCCTCGTTCCCAAAGACTGCCTAAAAGATGGTGATAGCCATACAACCCGTGCATAATTAAACAAGCGTAATACCATAGCACGTTAATATGATAATTAATAATTAACCATGCAGATGGCGCGGCACATCGCATACGGGAGGATGGTGGTACCCATCTGCATGGGTACCACCATCCTGCTTGTTTCTCCCGTGAAACAGCTTTGCTGTGTCTTGGAGAGAACAAGACAGGCAGTGTAATTTCTGGCACCGAGACTTAACATCTAATGTCTCATCACGTGGCCCATCTGGCCGTTTGTCTATCTAACTATCATAAAGAATGTTAAATATATATTTAAAGACGTTATCTTGTTTCAGATTATCAACAGTTTTCATCACACACTACACGGACGATGTGCCCTTCCGTCTCACGAGTCACATCTCATGGTGAGTTTTAAAAAGATACGATTTTTTTATGTTACTTTGATAGGAAAACTGGCATGCTGACTGTCCTGCCCTTCTCTCTCACAGCAAAGGTGTTTTCATCAATCCGCACAATCAGAGTTTATGCAGATTCGTTGCCCTCCCCGCCCCAACTCACAAACCGTACGAAACGCGGCAGCATAGCTGTCACTTGACGCCGGTGTCACAGTATTACAATATTTCCTACCGGTGTTATGTGAGCGAGAGGTACCACCCCAAATATACAGAGTTAATAAACATGGTGAGCGACGAGGGTTACACTCCAGTGGGTATGGGCTCGGCTTCTTGAGTGAGAGGTCCGGGTCGATCCTGGCCCCTGTGATGCCTTTAAATGGGTTTTTCTAAATTTTTAGGTGCCCCTGAACATGAGACCATCGCTTACTCACCGGTGAAGGAAACATCGTCAGAAAACCTGCATGTCTGTTGAGATTAAAAGTCTTAAGGTGTGTGAAGTTCACCAACCCGCATGGGGCCAGCGCACCGGTGAACTATGGACCAACCCGTGACTATGGTCAAACCAATGGACACCCGTGCCAAGCAGCGGGACATATAAGTGTTGATATTATAATATTATTTATAGTACAGCTATTTTCAGTTTTTTTTTTAAATAGCCTATTGGATCCCACTGCTGGGCAAAGGCCTCCGCTGCTTTGCTCCACCTATCACGGTCCTGTGCCAACTCCGACCAGGTCTTATTATAGGCATCCAGATCGTCACGCCATCGTTTTCAGGGTCTGTCTGGTTTCATATTTTCAGTATTAGACCAGTTTAAAACGGGACTTTTGCCATGTTTTTCCTTTTTTCGCAAAACTCAATATTTCGCCATTGTTTACGAGGGCCTTGTTCACGAGATTTAAGGCGCGAAATAAAAGTGTAAAACTTGACATTTATCTTTTAAACAGCCTTTAAATACGTCTATATATTTTACTAGCAGCACCCCGCGGTTTCACCCGCGTACTTCCCATTCCCGTGGGAGTACAGGGATAATATATAGCATATACGTTATTCTGATGTATATGCTATATTATCGTCAAGTTTCATCAAAATCCATTTATAGTAAGTAGTTTTTGCGTGAAAAAGTAACAAATATACATCCATACATTCTTACAAACTTTCGCGCTTATAATACAAGTAGGATAGGATACACAGAAGTTAAATCATTATAGGCAAGAGATTTGTAATATTAATTCTTAAATTCATTGTTTGTATAATAGGTACTCAAGACTGGAATCCTGCCATTCATTATTATATGGTCATCTTATATCGGATGTTAGAATTAAACGTTTCCCCTGGGTGGTCATCTGTAGTCTATCTTATTATCTTTTTTGACGTGACAACGTCTTATAATTCGATGGAGCCGGCTGCAAGAAAGAAAAAACATGACTCATGCGGCGTTACCTCGCTCTGAGGCGTTCCATTTTCTTCTGACGTTCAACTATCGTCAGTAAACCCACTTTAGGTACAGACAACCGATTTTTT
This sequence comes from Helleia helle, assembly GCA_963853865.1. NCBI lineage: Eukaryota > Metazoa > Arthropoda > Insecta > Lepidoptera > Lycaenidae > Helleia > Helleia helle. Next base: position 18,073,216 of record OY971432.1, on the reverse strand, counting down.
TCTTTAGGCTTTTTATCGCAATTAAAATAAGAATAATAAATGGAAATAAAAATACTAGTGTAATACTTTAAATTAGTTAAGTGCAATATGATCTCAATCGGTACTCGGGACTGCGAGGTCACGGGTTCACATCCCGCCGTGAGCCGCCGGGGGCATGTGAGATGAATGTAAAGGCGTGTGGATGTGAATGTCTTGTTTTGTTACTGTTATTCTCTTTACTATTGTTATATGTATATTCATATAGTTCCACTGAGTTTGTTTCGCCGATTCTTCTCAGCTAGCTTAAGAACCGGTAGTAGACTGAATTTGACGCTCATTAACAATTTGCAAAACAAATATTGCATAATCTTATATTAATAAATCAAACGTCAAACTGCGTCTCCAGCGGCTCGCGTGCAGTTTCACGAGTCCACGTCATATAAACGTCAAACTGCGTCTCACGTACGGTGTCGCGAGTTCAGAGATTTTATTTCATCCAAAAATATGCGTACCGCGCTAAAAGAAGCTTACACTTCAAAAATTTTGTTTCTTCAAAAAAACAAACATTGGATATTAAATTATATTCTCAAACTCTGCATTCCAAACGAGTTTCTTTTTTGCATATTGCATGTGTCGAATTTATATCTTTATAATGAATACCTGTATGTAGGTAATTGATTAAAGATTAGATTTAAAATGCGATCTTGATTTAATTTTTAATAAAAATTTCATTCAACAAATATCAAAGCATGGTATCATGGATTTTTAAGTCAAACTAGTGTGTGTTGTGGAGAGGATATTCAAATTACCACTTGATGGTAAATAGTCAAGGCTGTCTATAAATTTTTTTTTTTATTTACCCGGGAGTAGCAAAGTTTATAAGGTCCCGACATTGGTGGGGGTGCTTCAGGGTCGAGCTCTCCTATAGTAGGATGAAGCCCGGTTAACCCCTTGAACCGACCGGTCGCGGGGGGGTCCTGTTTTAGTTAGATCCGGGACACTTCTAGCGGCTGAAGGCAACTCGCAGTGGCACGCAGTCGCAGTCCCACATATCCCCAGGGACGACCACTGGGTGAAAGCGTAAGGTCTTTCCACAGCAAAAATAGTAATTTCTTTATGCGCTGCCTGTAATAGTTATCCAGTAGACTGTCCTACCCTTTCCGAAACACAGAGAGCTGTTTGACGGTATAAATAAGAAGTTCTTTTTCATTGTATAGGTGAAGGTGAAACCTATTAAGACCCAGCATCAGGTCTAAACCTAAATTAGTTTGCACTAAGATGAACCGGGATGTCACTGTTCATACAGGATGCGTCTGTAACTTTTAATTACCGTTTATTACGAGACCATTCTTGAGGAATATAAAAAATATGCCCTTTCTCACACGCTGGTGTCCCATAATAAACATTCCAGATGTAACGATCAGCTATCATCATTCTGTTACCGTTTACCCCTGCATAAATACAGCCGGTGCATGGGTGCATAACTTATAAAATAATTAAGATGCTAAATAGTATAGTATATAGATTATTTATATATCTATATAGTATAGTATATAGATTATTTATATATCTATATAGTATAGTATATAGATTATTTATATATCGTTAAAGAAATTAGTTTGTGCTGAGTGAAGGAATTTCTAACAGCGGATAAACGTGGGGCTTGCGACAGACGGCTCCAATTAGCCTTTCACCTGCCGGGATCGACAAAACTAACTATAACTATAACAGCTTGGTAAATAATGCAAAAACCAACACAATATTATATTTGGTTGTGTTTTAGTTAACGTACGTATGACAGGATTGCGTTAAAAGTAATGTTGTATAATCATCTGTTAACAGTCAATATATTTCTTATCTTATCCTTTTTAATATCTCTCTCTACTCTCTACTCTATCTCAGATCTGCAGATCTTTGTTACCCGACTACGGCAAAGCCGAAAGTAAGGTTTCTGATTTTATAAATGTGTCTTCTATCGTAACGTCTAAAATATAAATTACTTTATTTACCACATGAAATATCAATCCAAAACTCCAACATAATACTCTTATAGGACAGTGTTATCACTAATACTAATTGAAATAGTATTTAGTCCTAGCCTATACTGTCCCACTGCTGGGGACAGGCCTCTCTCTTTTCCAAGCGTCTCTATCACAGATATTTGAAATACAGTAGAAACTCGATTATCCGGCGACCGGCTCTCAGTTATCCGGATTCGCGATTATCTGGACTACCAACCGCGATCAATTATATTAAATACAAGTCGAATGTATGCAACCATGAACATGTGGCACTGGTATTATCCCGTTCGCGCCCCACTCGCGGGATCGCTGCCCCACGCGTTTTGTTATTTTTTTTTAGTTAAAACTAGACGCGAAAAAAATGCAGGATGGTCCTGCATTTTTTTCGCGCGCTTCATGAGATGGACGGTTCAGGCGCTGGAAACGGTTCTCAAGTGGTATGAAAAACAACAGAGTGATACTATGAGTTAGCTACAGATGAAACGAATTCGTGATGTAGCAGCAATGAAGAGAAAAAGTGGCTGAAGTCAAATGACAATTTACCGTAGACAGAGAATAATATTATAATATTAATAGTATTATAATATTAATAGTATTCTCTGTCTACGCAATTTACAAAATTAAACTTATTATTTTATTTCATGATTAAGGCTGAAGTATTTGAGTATGTAATTTAAGAAAATAAGTACATAAATAAGTGCTTACTTACCTGTAGGTATGTATTCATATTATACATACCTACGTATGTAACACATGATACATTATACAATGTTTCATATTATGTTGAATATGTAATGTATCTCTTACTAATTTCTTAATAAACATTGATTTTCGTGACATATGCACAAAACCCGCTTTTCTTCGTACAGCTTGGCAAAAAAAGGTATGGAAAAAATGAGGGCGCCACTTTCACTTAGGTCTCATCATAATATGGAAAATCAGTAAGAAAATTTAATCAAATCGTTAAAAATAAATGTGAAACACTAAACTATACTCAAAATCTAGTATTTGTCGGCCAAGTATTGTCAACATCATAGGTTTCCATTTAGTAAAATATTTAGTTCCACCTGTCACCACGTCATACTCTTTTTTGCCAAGCTGTACATTCAATTACTCGGATTTTCCATAATCCGAATGCCTAACGACAACAATTAGTCCGGTTAATCGAGTTTTCACTGTAACTCTGTGTCTCTATCGTGAGCAGCACTACGCCAGTCTTTTTTATGGTCTTTTCGAGAAGCGTCGAGGTCATCCCGCCATCTCTGTCGAGGTCTGCCGCGTCTCCGAACACTGTTTAAACCTGGGACCCAATCTGTTGTTTTCTTGGCCCATAACTCGTCGGCATCAGATGTGTCCGGAATATTATATTTGTATGAATGAAATAGTATTATGATAACTTATACTATTATAGACTGGCCTGTTGGTCTAGTGGTTAGTGACCCTGACTGCTATACCAGAAGGTCGTGGGTTCGATCCCCACCCAGGACAAATGTTTGTGTGATGAGCATGATCATTTGTTCTGTGTCTGGATGTAGTTTATCTATAATATGTATGTATTTAGAAATATATAAGTATATATCAGTTGTCTGGCTCTGCCTAGTTTGGGATCAAATGGCCGTGTGTGAGTTGTCACAACATAATATATATTATTATTATATTATAAAATAAATATTAATTTAATCTTTATTATAACTTTAAAAATTACATCTATATTAATAATAAATAAAAATCTGTAACGAAAGATGGAATAACCAGGAATAACATATCACTGCCAAGGCGCGTTAATTCATGTTTTCAGATTTTTTAAAGAATATTAGTTCTATTAATATTAATTGTTACTGTATACAGTTATTGAAATAAAGTAACAAATAGGTACAGTAACGCTAACGGGAAGCGAGGAACGGATAGGTTCGCATTTTATTACCTCGGCATCGCGCCCCAGTCACCATAGATACCACTTCTCGTCGTTCAGTGTTCACGACTGTTGAATACGTGTATTAGGAAATAGATAAATAAAAATAACATGTTATTTGTTATAACTCTCGTATTTTCTTTCTTTAGGACAAACCTTTAAAAATATAATAAGCTGTCTTCTGTGTTCTATTCTACGTTCAAATGCTTCAGAATGCAGAACGCAGAATTTGTAAAAAACTTGATGAAAGTTGTGGATGACTATTTACAAAAAAAAAATTGGCGCGAGTGAAACCGCGGAAACCTTTATGATTTGTCGTTGTAGAAAAAAGAATATACAATTTTATATGGCTATCATTAATTTTTTAATAATTTTAATTTAAATAGGTAAGTTGAAATATATATTCCGTTATTTTTCATAAGAGACTTGTGATGTTTAGAGACTTTCACTGCTCTATAATAAGCCTTTAACTCTTTAAGGGAGTAATAAAGAAGTAAAAATCATTTTTGTATTCATTTATTCTCTTCTAGAAATTTATTGTGCCCGAATGTACTATTTGCTGATGTCCTAGCCGATGATGATCATGGGTGATAGTTTAATTGGAGTTTGTGAGCTGTATTCACTTCCCTGATGAACAACGAGATGAACGCAATATTTTTGATGAGGAAATGGATTTACTAAAACGCGAACTCCGCTCAATACCTTAGTAAACAAATTTAAATCTATAAATATATAGTCTATCTCTTAACGCTATTAAATGAGTCATTCTCGAAATAAATAAATAAAACCAGAGAAACTAAAGTATACAATAAAAAAGAAAATAATTTCATATGATCTTAAAAACTAATATCACATATAGATGAAGATTTTCTAAGTTAGCATCTCAGAGTAATTATTGACATAACGGTGGGCGAACTAAATAAACACGTTAATGTGCAAACGGAGGCTGAATGAGCCCTTGTTTCCTTTGCCTTTAATTAAGCACTCGATGTTCGATTTTAAGGTTCTTCTTCTTCCTCTTCTTTGGTTTTAGCTCCCAAAGGATTTTAAGGTTGGTTGTGGCGCGAAAGAAAATATCATTTTGTACTTTAGATATATTTATTTTTTATAAAATATAGAAAACATAATATGTACAAAATGGCAGATTTAAACAATATTTTTTCAAGGTGTACTCGTGTAGTACCTTGATAATATGTATCATCATCATAATAACAGCCAGACAGACGCAAATTTTGGTAAAAGAAACTATTTATTTTAAATATTCTTATTTGAATCATGAATGCGAAAAATAAACCAAACACATTATTATAATGAAACAATCTTTTACGGATTTTATCGCGGTTTATTAAGATTTTTACAAGCCCGACGTTTCGGAGGACTGGATCCTCCCGTGACCATGGTTGCTGTAAAATATCCGAAACGTCGCGCTTGTAAAAATCTTAATAAACCGCGAAAAAATCCGTAAAAGATTGTTTCATTATAATGAGTGAAATTCGCCCAAACACATTAATTCCGATTTTCAATTAAAACATTGACTTCTTGCTATAAATAAATAAAACATGAAACTATTATCTCAAATTAACACTTAGCATAATTATTTTTCTTTTATTTTACCTTCTTCATCCAATTCTTCATCAATGTTAGCTTCCCTAAGCATTTATCAATGTCAGAGTATAAAACATAATTCTGCCAGTGCAACATAAATTATATTACTCATCATAATACTAGAACGAATGGCATTACGCCAACATAAAACCTTAATGTTGCCAGCATTACGGGCTATTCACAGTCAAAGGTTCCCAGTATTTAAATATGTCTAAGTCATTCCACACACTGGCATTACACGTTTAACCATAGCCATTAATTATGGCCGCTCTTAAAAAGCCGTCACAAATTATACGTTCCTTTTTTAAATATCATGCACTTTTAGTGATATGCTATTTTAAATTTTATTCCAAATGTGAATATAGTGTAAATTGTAAAATGGTATATTAATGATTACATAATGTTATATAAATTACATCTAAATGTCATATCCATTTGCTTTTATGTCTGGCACAGGACTAGTAAAGACATTTAAAATATGCAATAAACTTTATTTTTTGAATAAAGCATGTTGGCGCGAAAGTGATACTATGAGCTCCGCTTTATCTTTTTATTATGTGTAATTAAAAAAATAATGTAAAGCAGTGATAAAGAAACAAAATTCTTAGCCTGTTTAATATTAGGTCCCTACATAATAGAAATTGGCGTTTTGTCGTACTGGTCACTTCGATCTCAAATATTCCCTCTTTGTTTAAGAATTCCAAATTCAAATTTAAACAGCTATTTACTCATTCATTTGCGTTTCGAAAACCATAATTGATTTGCTTTTTCCTCTTTAGTTTTTCATCTTTGCGTCACTCAGTTTACAAAAAGGAAAACTTGTAATATCGTGCTATATTTTTTATAACATAGGAGCTCAAACGAGCAGTCGAAGCTTTAAACTACCGACGCCCAAACACATCTGTACAACCAGAGATTATGCAGATGTGTTGCCCTCATTTTCCCTATCCCCCCAATGGGCCACCGGAAACTCACAAACCGCACGAAAGGCGACAGCATAGCTGTCACTTGACGCCGCTGTTATGTGAGCGAGAGGTACCACCCCGGTCGTGCCGGCCCAAGTCGGCTGCAGAACAGCATGGCACTACCTCTAACTAAATTATTTACGAGTACGAGTTCCACCGTGGCTTCAGTGCTGCAGAAGCGGCGGCTCGAAGGATTAATGATGTGTATGGCTGCGGTGTCGAAAAATAAAACACAGTGCCTTTTTGGTTCCAACGTTTTCATTCTGGAAATTTCGACCTGCAGAACAAGCCCCATGGATGGCCGGAGACCAAAGTGGATAAGGAAGAATTGAAGGCTACTGTGGAAGCGGATCAATTACAAACCACGTCCGAGTTAGCTGCAGGCTGCGGTGTTAGTGAGAAAAATGGTTTAATCTACTTGAAGCAAATTGGGAAGGTAAAAAAGCTTTGAAGGTGGGTTATACCTTATGAGTTGAGTGAATCAAACCGACAAACGCGCTTAGACTGATGCGTTACCCAACCGACACAATAATTTAGGGATTTTAAATCGAACCATTAAATGTGATGAAAAGTGGTTCTTGTACGGTAATCGGAAGTGAAGTACTCATCGCAATGGCTGAACCCTGGCTAGCCAGCCAAATCCTGCCCAAAGCAAAAATTAACTCTAAAAAAGTTACTTGTGAACGTTTGGTGGACTAGTGCCGATGTCGTTCAGTACAGCTTTATTAGATCTAGCCAGAATTCAAATTATAAAGAAACAACTTTACGACGTTCAGGATACTTCAGAGAAACCATAGCCAAGGGAGTACACTTTATTTCATTTCATTCATTTATTTTATTTATCTACTGCCATGATTAAAAATTAATAAATTACAATATACAACTTATGCTTTATAATAATTTCAAGATTCGGGGTCCTTTTAATTCGATAATAGTAAGCTTATCTTAAAATATAAATCTTTTTTAGTAGTATTGTCAAATCCACCAAAGAACCAGTATTATTTACGAGCCAAACTTGTACAATTTATGAAGTGTCAAAGCGTTGTCAAGTGAAACGAAAGTTAAAGACAACAATAAATTAGTATCTTTACAAATATATTTATTATTGTTGTAGATAATAATTGTTAGTGACCCACAGCAATAAATGTGTTAGCACCGCCCAATTTTTTAAAAGTATATTTTAGAAAAGCCATTTTTTTTAACCAACCAGTCACAGGCTGCCGATAGAAGTGAAAACAAAACAATTAAATTCAAATACCTATAATACAGGCTGTAAAAGATTATGACAACCTAAACAATTTAAACGGCGCACTAAATGGCTGCAGGAATTAATTTAGAAGCAACACAATTTGCAAAACAAATATTGCATAATCTTATATAAATGACGACCTTTGTGGCTCAGTGGTAAGCACGTTGGCGCTCAAGCCGGAGGTTGCGGGTTCGAATCCCGCCAGGGAACAAAAATATTTTCTGTGTTCCTGGGTCATGGATGTGTATTAAATATGTGTATCATATAATAAAAATCTTAAATATATGTATAGTATAAAAATATTAAATATATTTCCGTTGTCCGGTAACCGTAACACAAGTTCTTTAAGAACTTTCCACGGGACCAGATTGACGTGGTGTAAAAGCGTCCATAGATATTATTATTATTATTATTATTATATAAATAAATCAAACGTCATACTGTCTCCAGCATTTCGCGTGCGGTGTCGCGAGTCCACGTCATATAAACGTCAAACTGTGTCTCCAGCATTTCGCGTGCGGTGTCGCGAGTCCACGTCATATAAACGTCAAACTGTGTCTCCAGCGTTTCGCGTGCGGTGTCGCGAGTCCACGTCATATAAACGTCAAACTGTGTCTCCAGCGTTTCGTGTGCGGTGTCGCGAGTCCACGTTATATAAACGTCAAACTGCGTCTCCAGCGTTTCGTGTGCGGTGTCGCACGTTCAGAGATTTTATCCCATCTAAAAATATGAGTACCTACCGCGCTAAAATAAGTTTACACTTCAAAAATCTTTCATTGTTCTATTTTTTATTATTATTTTCTTCTGTATGTGTTCTTTTGTCAATTTATCTGATGCTGATGAAAGTTTAAGTTATCTACTTGTCTATGGTTTCTAAATTAACCGGGAATCAACCAATGATATTTTAAGATTTCTATATAATATCATTGGAATCAACGGACAACAGTAATTGTTGTCACATATTTTTAACCGACTTCAACAAAAAGGAGGAGGTTCTCAACTCGGCCGGTTTTTTTTATTTATTATGTATGTACACCGATTTCTCCGTCAATTGTAGACCGATTTTCAAAATTCTTTTTTTTTTTGAAAGGGTATACTTGCCAAATGGTCCCATGATAAGGAAACCAGGGTCTGATGATGGTATCCCAGAGAAATCGAGGGGAACTTTCGAAAATCGTAGGAGCAACTAGCGCGTTTAGTACTTTTTTAATTAAGCATTTTAAAGCACTACAATTTAATGAAGGTCTAGAGTTGATCTGATGCTGGAGCTGAAAGACAGTTAAGGGAACTCCTCGATGATTTACTTCAGTAACGTTCTGTTTGGGCTTGATTAATTTGTATTGATGAGAACTTTACACCTAGATGGATTGTGACTATGATTGGGGGTCTGATGATGAAGACGAAGGACAGTTAAGGGAACTCCTCGATGATTTACTTCAGTAACGTTCTGTTTGGGCTTGATTAATTTGTATTGATGAGAACTTTACACCTAGATGGATTGTGACTATGATTGGGGGTCTGATGATGAAGACGAAGGGCAGTTAAGGGAAGAGTTTACAGTAGCTACATTGTGATTGGACTTAATTAATTTATACTGATGAGAACTTTGCACCCATATGGGTGATGATTTCATAAGATGATGAAATCATAGACAGTCCACGGAACTCCTCGACGATTTATAGCTTTTGTTGAACTTACTTCATACGGTTCAATATGCCAAAATGTCTATCTCTGTATGTCTTTCTTTAATGAATTACTAAAAATGAAGAAATAAAAATTTTAAGTAAAAATTATAACCGACTTCAAAATAAAGTAACTAAAAAGTAATAAAATAATCGCGTTTCTTTAATTTTTGTGTCTACAACTAATAATCATCTTATACTTCTACTAATGTACAATTTTTGCGTTTACCACGTCTTTATTGTTACTTTTGGAGTCGGTGTCAGCCAAGGTAGGTAGGTAGGTACCTACAACAATAAATACGACAACGTTGACGGACGACGGTGACATATATGTTGCTGTACCTATTTAACTTAGCTGACACCGACTCCAAAAGTAACAATAAAGACGTGGTAAGCGCAAAAATTGTACATTAGTAGAAGTATAAGATGATTATTAGTTGTAGACACAAAAATTAAAGAAACGCGATTATTTTATTACTTTTTAGTTAAGTACTTTATTTTGAAGTCGGTTATAATTTTTACTTAAAATTTTTAAGATGTGCCTTTATCTGATACATAAATTATTTACTATTGAACCGATTTTAATTATTCTTTTACCATTAAAATTATTTATCCGCGAATTGGCTAAAGTATTATAAGTCAAGATGTAATATAAAGCAGATAACTTTTATACCTATGCTTTAGATTGGTTTTTAGATCGCTTCGCTTGCGACATATTGCTTTATAATATAAAGTATAAACCTTATCCACAAAGTGTTTTCAAAGTATTAGATTACAGATATATTGAAATGTGTAAGAAACTAAAAAGGCTCTGACATTAATATACAAACACAAACATAAATGTCAGAATCAATTTACAACTTAATCTTCTTGGTCCGCCTAATTCGTTGGTATCTTTTACGACCCACATTTTATGGACCTGGCCTTATCAATGGGTTGCTGGGAGATGTCATTATTAGGCCTTTATGGGAGGCCTATGTAGGGTGAATAAGTTATGTGAAAAGCATTTGAAAACATTCAAAGACACGTCCGTTTTTAGAGTACTTATTACGTATGAGAGTGGGTCAGGGGACTAGGAGGCGGAGTAGGAGGGATGAGGTGATCCCAGCTGCATGGGTTTTTTTTCTTTTCCGCCGGGAAATGCTCTTAGGGATCCCGCAGGGGATGTATCCCCCAGGCGGGTATATGGGACTCGCTGCGCCCGAAAGATGTAGACGCAGCTCTACCCACTAAAACCCGGCGAGTGCCACCGATGCCGCCTTTGGGGAGGTGCCCCGAATCTGTTCAGCAGACAGGGCACCTCAACGGCTAGTCAGTCGCCCAAGGGACCGACGCCACCTCCACATAGGGGTTGTCCCGCACCACAGAACACCTCCTAACGTTGGGTCTGTGTTATGGGGTGAGGTTTCCATCCTCGCTGCCTTATCCCCTTCTGCTCTTTGGTCCGCTCTTCTTATAAGAGGGGACCAAAGAGCAGCCCCTTTGGTTCCATTGGGTTCGTCCAAGGTGCTGGGTTCACCTAAGTCATATTTGTATAGTTTTTCACCTAGCCAGGATGTTATCCCATCCTGTTACGATTCGATGCTTCCGAACATAACCCGTCTGCGGATCGGGCACAATAAAAATTTGCATAATTCAGAACACGATTTTTCAATAATAATTCAATGGCGGTAAGACTTTAAAGCTTTTTTGTTATGTTACGTTGGAAAATTAGGCACAACTTACGGTATTCTAAAATATCATTTAAAAGTTGAAGTTTGGAGAACTGACATTGAAATTTGCTGTACCTTCTGCTGAACATAGGCCTTCCACTTGATGACCTTGATGTTATTTTAAAATAAAACCAATATCATTTATAAGAGTAATTTAAATTAAAAGAATCCACTCCATATCTTACCAACCTCACACTTGGTTATTCTTACGTATAAAAAGCTTGGGACCGTTTTGGCGTTCATTAATTGAGGCAAATATCTTACAATGGACTCATATGTTGAGGATGATAAATGTAATAATGAAGCATGTGGCGGCAGCAAGCATTACCACTCTTTAAGTAAAATGGTTACGTCAAACACAAGAAGTGTTCTCGGTGTGCGTTTATCTTTATATCTCCGACCATTTTAGTTGATTTTATTGATTTTTACTAACACCTCCAAGAGATTTCACAATAATGGAACCCAAAAATGGAAGCAAGGACAGCAAACGTCTCCCCTCCTACAAAAAACGGGAATAAACTCGAGCGACGATAATTTACTATAAACAATTCGGCCTCACCATAACGAGATGAACGAAAACCGGTCCAAGTGCGTGGGCAGACCCGTATTGTTATTTTAAAAATAAACTATATTGGCCCACCTAGAACTCGGATTAATAGGATAAACAAACAATACAACAATATAGAAATAAATAAAAACTTATCTCTTCTAATGTAGAAAGTTACATAAATTGAAATGGTGAGAAATAAATAACTTTATATCTACGTAAGAATAACACGGGTATGAATTACTAATATGAATGTGACGTCAACTGGATATTGTTTATTTTTCATTTAACTTCTCATTCTCCGCCTAAGACCTCCTACTAAGACCATTGCACGAAAATCGTCATCTTATCTAGTTTGGTATTAAGGTTACACAAGTCGCTCATCTTTCCATACAAACGCAGAACAGTAATTACTAAAATGTGTGGCGTTGACCGTAAAAATCTAAAGATAGTATAAATTGATCTCGTCTTTATCTATGTCTGTATGAACTCAAAAACGTAAAAAATATGTATATATTTAAAAAATACAAGCTTCTAAACTTTCGTATTTCAGCATTGATTTTAGACCAACTTTGGGCGAAAATAAATAGTATACGGAGCACGAAAGCTCAAAAATAAAGCCCATACAGACATAGTTTAGTTATTCAAAAGTTAAAATAAATTTATTTTAAAAAGATACACTTAATAGTTTTTCTATAATAACTGTTTTGCTGAAAGGAAATTTTCGGAATGAATCATTGTGCATTTCATTCTAGCACAGGTGTTCGCGCACTATGTCAGGCGAGATAGCATTCCTTTAGTAGAGTTCATGCCGTCAACTTGTTCAACCTTAATAACACTAATCAAGTATCAACCCGCCGTCCAGGATCCTTCACTTGCATCGGCTATCGTTTTTTGGGCGTATGACCAAATCCACTTCAAAATGCATATCTTTCTTTAGACTTTAGAGCATTTCATTACGAATATTATCCTATAAGACCCCGAACTTAACACACTCAGGTACAGAAAATCCGACCAGTCCTACTCACTGTTTTAGGTGCATTAGTTAGATACAATAGCTAAAGAGCGCAACTTTGCAATAGAGACACGAAGGTCTCTTTAATGTTTAAAAGTGATCAGCGCCATTCTGTTTAACATTTTTTTTTATTTAGGCTCCCTTATGAACTTGCCACTGCAAGTAAATTATATTTAAATGTCTTCTTCTTTCTTTATTCTTGGCTTACGATTGCCTATTCGACATTCTGCCACTGTTAAATGAATTCAAAAAACAAATAGACGATGTAAAAGTGACTTATAAGTCACGGTCTTCATTACCAGTAAGAACTCCATTAAACTCTTTATTTACATAAATAAAGTAAACCAGATATTATGGAGAAAACGAGTGTGGACGACTTGAGCGGGTTAATTGATATACAAACTAACAGACCGACGTTTTTTACACTTACAACTTTAACTAGTACGATCCGGTTTGATCAAGGGTTTGATAGATACGAGCTTTTATTTTAGTTTTTTGAATCAATTTCTCATGGGAAATGAGTAGTAGATAACTAAAACCACTAATAATGATAAAACACTTGTGCAACATGTTAGATGTTATTAAAATTCACTATAGTCTTATTTAAAACTCTAAAACTCTCATATTGCACAATTACAAGAAAGACTAACTTTATAATACATAATTTATCATACTAAAACAACTTTTAAAGTGAAACTTTTATTACATCGTCTCAAACTTTTTCGTCTGTGTGTTGCATGTCGCGTGACGGTCGGCCGTCAAGTTTTCCAAGTATAAAATTAAGATTCAAAAAGCGATTTTTATACCCTTAATGGAATATTATTCCAAAAATTTTTAGATAATGTCTATAATGTGAAAAAAAGTTTCACTTTTACCGTGGTTTCATAAAACCACACAATCCTTTTTTTTTTCTTCTTTTATGGCAATGAAAATTTAACAACTTATTATATATATTTAAAAATTCACAGATAATAAAATACAAATTAATTCCAATTCAGCAATGGCGGCATAATTTCGAATTTGTTTCCCGCGATTTTGCTAACGAGCCAAACGCAAGACTTAATTACGAGTTGTCACCTCGGTAAATTTCCGTCTGACAGTTGCAGTACCATTGGCCGGATTGGAGGGAATCGGTCCAGTGATATTCAACCTTTTTGCGTGTTAAATTAAATGTTTAAAGGATGATTAAAGGAAGGTTTTAAAGGATGATCCAAAATTTCTGTCAAAAAATGATCATGGGATTTCTGCAGCTGTCGCAGGTCGCATTGCATGTTTTTGACAGTCTGTACAATTCCTATGCAGTGATATGCTGTCATTCATGATATAAAGAATGCAGCTACGGGACGGACACATTAAATTTTATTAATTAGGGTCGTGAGAGTATTGGTATAAGCTTGTAAGTGCCTCCCTGTATATAATAGATGGCTATCGTAAAGCAAATCATTTTAGTGACCCTCTATATCTATCTTCATATATATATGAAAACCATTATTCGATGTAGTCATGGTTTAATATTCATGTATACCTCACTCAACACAACAAGTCTCATGGTGACCCATGGCCATGAGACTTGTTACAAAACCAACCATATTCGTGTTTTCCAATGCATTTTGGTAGTATAAGAACATTTTTTTTATTCTACCCAGGTTTTTTGAGAGAGGAAGATGACGCACAATTTCCTTTGAATTGTAGCATAGATAATAAAATATTACTAATCTGTATTTGTATAAAAAGTTCCTCCATCATAAATATACCACCCCTGTATCATTACACTTCGGTATTTACAGAGTACAGATTAACGTCGCTGTGCCCACTTAACTTTACATAAACTTCAAATCGATCCAGGAAATCATCAATATAATGATTTGAACTTGATAACGTTTGAAAAAGATCTAAAACAAGAGACGCGCCGACAGCCGTGACAAAAATGACTAATGACTTCGCCCATCATCTGGTGTGAAATCAAACTATAACGACTGGGAATAGATTTCATAGTACTACAATATTTTAGACATTTCATTTTAAGATATACATTTTATATTTGGAAATATAAATTGTAATTTATGAGTGTGTAATCTGTTCCATTTTGATTTGATGATGGAAACAAATTTTCTATTTTATTGATGTTGATATTGAATTTCATATATATTCATATTGTAATTGATTATAAATATTGATTTAATCGTATTTATTCATCAGTTTATACATAATCACACATGCACACAAATACTAAAAACTACTTTGGTTTTATTTTATGTATTTTATATCCTAAGTTTAAGTTTCATTTAGACATTGCACAATGCATTATGCAAAACTAACGAGGAAGTGAGCCTGGGGATCTGCAGCACAGTCTCGAACCTGGTATCGACCCCAATCTCTTACACAGGATTCTGTTAAAACTATTTTATGTAAAAATAATATCTACGAGCGGCGCGGACAGACGTGAATTAAACCAGTATCCACTTGAACACCCTAAATTTCATCAAATTCAGTCTAGCCGTTTAGGAGGAGGTCTGACACATACACACGCGCAGAATAAATAATATTATATAAAGATTATTTTATTTTTGTTCGAGGAATTAGTTGGTTCTTCGGTCTTTAGCATCTCAAGATTAAGTAAATTTTAAAACGTTTATGGATGTAGTAGTGGTTTCTAACCTCTGGTATCCCAATACGGCGGTGACCCGACCACGCCTCTGACATACATGGTCCCATCTTCTTTCCTTTTCTTAGAAGTCGTACTAAATGAACACCTAACGAGGTATTGGCTTGTGTTGGTATCGATAATGTTAATTAAAGTTACTCAATCTAATTCTAAATAAACACAGCACAGCCTACAAATAAGAAATAATTTGGTAAAAGACGTCTTTAACTCTTAATCATCCGAATACAAACTTGCTTAAGGAACTTCAAAACTTTAAAAAAAATGTATTATGAATATTAGCAGTTTAAAAGCTTCTGTGTTGCTTAAATACAATAGTTTGTCTAGAATCTAGACCAGTTGTTTAATGTTTGATCTAGCGTTTATTATGTAGCCTGCCCAGTCTATATGTGCAATGGCCACGAACCTGATATATAAAACACGGAGATAACTGAGGTATAAAATTCAGGACAATCCAACTCTTGTTGTCTCAAAGTCAACTTTACTGAGATCATGTATCTTAGTAAGCAATATAAATATAGATTTTCTAACAAAAATATCGATCACCGACTACTTGGAGCAGACCGACTGGGGTAGGTTAGATTACGGAAAGCAGCGAGCATGGTCAATGGTGTCGGCGTCAGAACACGAACCGGCGCGGGCGCACTTATCGCTTCACTCCCAATTCAGACCCATAGACCAGCGGCCTAGTACTTCCTTGTACATATTACCTATAGACCCGCACCATCAATTACTACGACTTGGGTCAGGACTCAGGACGCCTAGGATAGGTTTAAAATAATAATAATATCTATGGACGCTTTTTACACCACGTCAATATGGTCCCGTTATAAATTCTCGAAGAACTTGTGTTAACCAGACAACGGAAATATATTTAATAATTTTATACCATTGATATATTTAAGATTTTTATTACATAACTAGCTGTTGCCTGCAGCTTCGCCCGCGTTACTCAACTCCTATAAGTCACAGCGTGATGTTATATAGCCTATAGTCTTCCTCGATAAATGTGCTGTCTAACACTGAAAGATTTTTTCAAATTGGACCAGTAGTTCCTGAGATTAGCGCGTTCAAACAAACAAACAAACAAACTCTTCAACTTTATAATATTAGTATAGTAATACACATCCATGAGCCAGGAACACAGAAAACTTCTTGTTCCCTGACGGGATTCGAACCCGCTACCTCCGGCTTGAGTACCAACACGCTAACCATTGAGCCACAGAGGTTGTCAGGTTTAAATAAGTAAATCAGGGTGGTGCTGCACATTTACCTCTCTTCCATTTTCGCCCTATTGTATACAGGACCTAGGCCTATAGGCTTATTTACACATACTTTAGGCCCCACTACCAAAACCACGCAACCGTAGCTGACGTAACACGGAACACCGCCACTCACTCACTTTCGGTATCGTTCACCAACCACGCACGCAATACTTAGGGTCCCCTCAGCATTGGGTAAACCCTGGTTAACAGACCGTCAATATAGGATCTTTTTTTTTTGATAACGCAGGGAAATGCATTTCGCATATAGCCAGGTTGCCGGGGTCTTTGGGCAGGAACCTGCCAGACTCAATGTGGGGACTCGCTGCTGTCGTATTTATTGCTGTACCTACATTTCTTTTCTTTTGCGTCGGGAAATGCTCTTAGGCATCCCGCGGGGGACGGGGAACTCCCCAGGCGGGTATGTGGGACTCGTGGTTAACGCATATATTGTACAGTAGTAGAAGATTAAGTTGATTATAAGTTGTCATGGTTGTAGGCACAAAAATTAAAGAAACGCGATTAATTTATCATTTTATAGATTTTTTATTTATTGGAGTCTGTTTTAATTTGTAAATTTTTTTTGACGTGACAACGTCTTATAATTCGATGGAGCCGGCTGCACGAACGAAAAAACATGACGCATGCGGCGTTACCTCGCTCTGAGGCGTTTCATTTTCTTATGACATTGTCACGTTCAACTATCGTCAGTAAACCGACTTTACAGACAACCGACTTTTTTTAATGTAATTTATATTTTTTTCGAGAAGACGCAGTAATGCTGCTCACGATAGAGACGCGCGGAAAAGAAAGAAGGCTTTTGCCCAGCAGTGGGACAGTATAGGCTAGGAAAAAAATCTTTTATTCATTAGTTCATTCATTTGTATTTTGGTGTTGAATCTATTTAAATATTATATTGTCTAAGACTTGTATGCGTGTGTATGTCACTGAACTCCTCCTAGACGGCTTTACCGATTTTGATGAAATTTTTTGTGTGAGTTCAAGGGGATTCGAGGATGGTTTAGATTCACAAAAAAAAATATTTTGTACAGGACAATGTCTGTCGGTGCAACCAGTAATATATATTTTTTACTCTGCGTGAATATGTAATATTCAATTTCTCTACTCTATTCTCTATAACACCGCTCGCGCTTGGCGTTGGACCTATAAGGCAGGTTACACATTACTATGACTGCCGGCGACACGGTCCTGCACACCCGCGCCACCCACTATCTTTCCATCAAGTCGCATTACACTAAATAACGCATATAAAATATTTGTCTGAAATATGGGTAGAACTATTAAACGCGTTGCTCAGATTAGATAGCGCTGAATTAATGAGATGAACGTAGAAAGGGTTTAAATCATTACATAACAAATGAAAAAACCGAAATGGAATTGTGTAAAACTTTATATACATGTAATTGAAAGCAATCACGGCAGATTTGCTGCTATTCGTTAAATAATTCCATTATAAAAGGTACTAGTGGCACCCACAGACGTTGTCCTGTACAAAATATTTTTTTTTTGTGAATCTAAACCATCCTCGAATCCCCTTGAACTCACACAAAAAATTTCATCAAAATCGGTCCAGCCGTCTAGGAGGAGTTCAGTGACATACACACGCACACAAGAAATATATATATAAAGATAGAACATCACCAATATATAGATATAGAATGGATATTATGATGACCTTGAAAAACTATGATGCGCTTCCAAGCCACAGTTGTTTTTTAACCGACTTCAAAAAAAAAAGGAGGTTCTCAATTCGTATGTGACACAATATCTCCGCCGTTTGTGAATGGATTTCGATGGTTATTTTTTTGTTTGAAAGCTGGTGTTTCCAATTTGGTCCCATATTAATTTTATTAAGATCTGACAAGCCGTTTTTTAGTTATTCCCAATAATGCCTATTTGGTTGGTTTTGTTTACCTAGATGATATGATCATTTTATTACGTGTCGATGTAACAATTGTATAGGATGCTTTGGTAGCACACCAAGGTATGTCGCGGTCATCGTAATCATCATCATCATCACCATCACCATCATCATCATCATCACCATCCTTTATCCATCCACTGCTGAACATGCCTCCTTCAATGAACGCCAAGACGACGAATTTCGGAATCACTAAAAATTAAGAAATAAAAACATTTTACAAAAAATTTAAACCGACTTCAAAAATACTAAACTAAAAAAAAACAACATACAGACGAATTGAGAACCTCCTTTTTTTTAAGTCGGTTAAAAAGTAATAAAATAACAGTTTCGTTAATGTTTGTGCTTACAACATATAATCAACTTAATCTTCTACTAATGTACAAACTTTTCGTTTACCACGTCATTATAGTTACTTTTGGAGTCGGTGTCAGCCAAGGTAGGTAGGTAGGTAATGTACAGCAACAAATACGACACCGACTCCAAAAGTAACTATAATGACGTGGTAAACGCAAAGTTTGTACATTAGTAGAAGATTAAGTTGATTATAAGTTGTAAGCACAAACATTAAAGAAACTGTTATTTTATTACTTTTTAGTTTAGTATTTTTGAAGTCGGTTTTAATTTTTTGTAAAATGTTTTTATTGTTCATTTAACAACGACAAGTAATAAAATTACACGATTTTGGCATAATATTATTTACCGTATGAAGTAAGCCCAATTAAAGCTGTAAATCGTCGAGGATTCGCCTCGACTGTGTATGGTCTCCAACATCACACCTGTAATGGCGCTTATAACCCATATGGGTACAAAGTTCTCATCAATTTAAATTAATTAAGTCCAAACACAAGGTAGCTACTGTAAACTGTTGAGGAGTTCCCTTAACTGTCCTTTGTCTTCATCATCAGACCCCTAATGACAGTCACAACCCATCTAGGTGTAAAGTTCTCATCATTACGAATTAATCAAGCCCAAACACAAGGTTACTGATATAAATAGTTGAGGAGTTCCCTCGATTGTCTTTCGGCTCCAGCATCAGATCGACTCCAGACCTTCATTAAATTGAAGTCCTTTAAAACACTTTATAAAAAAAATATCAAACGCACTAGTCGCCCCTACTATTTTCGAAAGTTCCCCTCGATTTCTCTGGGATGCCATCATCAGATCCTGGTTTCCTTATCATGGGACCATTTGGTTAGTATACCCTTTAGGACAAAAAATAATTTTTCCAATTGGTCTAGCCATCTTCGAGTAATCAGGTAACATACATTAAAAAAAAAGAAGATTCCGACGAATTGATAACCTCCTCCTTTTTGAAGTCGGTTAAAAAGCAGTATGCAAGACGGTGGTCCAAAGCAGCGCTCACTTCCACAAGCGCATCCCTTCCACCGAAAAAACTCCTTCATCATCGGCCTCTATCCGTCCACTGCTGAACATGGGTCTCCCCCAATGAAAGCCAAGATGGCCGCCAA
The DNA here is from genome assembly GCA_963853865.1 of Helleia helle. Taxonomy (NCBI): domain Eukaryota; kingdom Metazoa; phylum Arthropoda; class Insecta; order Lepidoptera; family Lycaenidae; genus Helleia; species Helleia helle. The sequence goes on along the minus strand of OY971432.1, from coordinate 18,053,191 downwards.
GAGATCGTCTTCCCACCTAGTTAATGGTCGACCAACACTTCGTCTACCCAAACGCGGCCTCCACTCTTGAACCTTATTGGTGCATCGACCATACGTTCTCCTGAGTGTGTGATCAGCGCACTGCCCTCAGCCCCTTGGTGATTTGAAAGTCAATGATTTTTTTTTTTATAATTAAGATTTGTGTCTGTAACAAGATAAAAATGTGAAATACCATTTCTTTTTTTTTAAATAGATTTTTATTATTATTATTATTAAAAAAATGTTATACTATAAATGTTTGGTTTTTCGTTCTTTCATTCATTCGTCTTGTTTTCGCGAAAAATAACTTCAGTTTCACAATATTAGTACTACATACAGCATGTTCAAGTGTTCAGTTTTCTGCCGCTTCTAAACTTCACTCTAACCCATATTTTCAACAGATTTAAAGAAAGCTCTCACTTCACATGATTTAGAACATATTTTATGAAGTATGTGAAAGTGTAATTGATGACAAAGTTGTATTACAATAAACGTAGTAGGTAAATTGAGACACAAATTAACGAAGTCATCAGAACCACGGTGGTTTTTGCCGGCGACGCGGCCGGGTCTTCCGCGTGCCACCCGCGGAATTTTAATGATGTCTGTCATCGGTTCTTACATCGACTATCGTATAATACATAGTTTAGTGATCTAGTTTTTTTGGTGATTGTACTATGTCAAAATTCCTTTAGAATTCAAGGTGATGTGGTCAAATACGGGTACATACTATTGGCGACCAAATTCCGTAAGTTTTGTCAGGTCTAGCGACAATAATATAATATATAATTCTATGTATATTCTGAGTAAATCAACTATTATAATGAAACAATTTTTACGGATTTTATCGCGGTTTATTAAGATTTTTACAAGCCCGACGTTTCGGATACTTTACAGCAACCATGGTCACGGGAGGACAGATGTCCTAACGTTACAAAGATATTCGAACTACCCTATGATACATCATTATTTTAATAAGTCCCCTCTACGCAGAAAGTGCTAACTGTATCTTTAATCTGTGGCATATTATGCTTGGTTTTTGATTTAATTATTTTAATAATGGGATCCCAAGCAGGTGGTAAGAGCCAGCCATCTTCTATATTGACATTTGGATGTTTTTTAATTTCAATAGCCTCGCGGATCATCCTTGGTTGGAATCGGTGTTCTTTTGCGAGTATCTGTGGTCGATCAAATCTGATATAATGGCGAGCTTTGTCTAGACTATGTTCACAGATTACAGACTTAGTGTAGCGACGGTGTTTTAAGTCAGCTATATGTTCTGTAACGCGAGTTTTAATTGATATTTTGGTTTGGCCTATATAAGAGAGGCCACAATCACAATCAAGCTTGTATACTCCTGCATCTTCTAAGGGTATATGACACTTGACAGATGGTAAGAATTGACCTATCTTTTTAGGCGGCTTGAAATAAGTTTTTATAGAAGCTCGCTTTAGGATGAAGCCAATCTTGTCAGTGACGCCTTTCATAAATGGTAGCACAGCAGGTACTCGCTCGACGGTGGCTGGTTTCACACGTTCACTGTGACGGAGACGCGGTACCCGAAGCTTGTTGTCACGCAGTACTTGCTTGACATGTTGAAGTTCGATCTCCAGGTGCTGCTCATCACAGATCCCTTGTGCTCTCTGAAACAAAGATTTACCCACGGTAGCTAACTATGTTGGATGGTGGTGTGATTCGCCGTTTAAATACCTATCCGTATGGGTATGTTTCCTATACACTGTGTGGCTTAAGGTGTTATTGGGATTACGGATAACTAATACATCTAAGAAAAGAAAGCTAAAGAATTATTTGCCTCCAATTCCATTGTGAATTGAATTTTAGTATTGATGGAATTGAGATGGTTTAAGAATATGGTTACTTTATCAGATGGCAATATTGTGAAAGTATCATCTACATACCGCTTGTAGAACCTGGGTGTTATTGGTGAGGTATGCAGAGCAGTCTCCTCGAAGTCCTCCATGAATATGTCGACAACAACGGGGGATACTGGTGAGCCCATCGCTACGCCATCTACTTGCTGGTAGAACTGGTTATTCCACAACATGTAGCCAGATGTAAGGCAATGTTTTAGAAGTTCAGCATATTCTATTGGCATGTCATTCTCTCTTAGCTTTCTTGATACAATATTAATGCAATCTTCCACTGGTAAGCATGTAAAGAGTGATTGCACATCAAAACTAACCATAGTTTCATTGTCGCTGAGATGTAGGTGTTTGATCTCATTAACAAAGTGGTATGAATCCCGTGTATGTGCTCTGGTTTGTCCACGCAGCGGTGAAAGAAATCGAGTAGTTAAATTATTGATGAATGTTCAGTTATTTCGAATAACTTCGGGAATATTTGTATTAAAATTGTTACGGTTGCCTACCGCGTTTACAGATTTATTACAGTCTCCCCGTGATCATGGCGATTTTAAAACATTGCCAAAATATCGGGATTCGGCACCTCAATAAATCTGTAAACGCGATAGACACCCGTAACAATATTAAAAACTACAAAAATTCAGGCATGTAAAAATGTAAATAAACCGCTATAAAATTATATATTTAAACACTAAGTATATTATATTTATAAATATTTATTAGAGATAGGCTGAATGTCGGTCCGGTTATACACAATCCATCGAGCATATAACCGGATAGAGCCATAAAACTCCGAAACAGGTCAATGATTTTTCACTGACATAATAGCAATTCAACCAACCAGTGATCTGTGTGTATTTCACATCGGTCAATAATCCATCAATGGCCATCAATCGGCCAATTAGAGCGCAGAACCGGTGCTGCGACGCAGTACAAATTTGGCGGAATTTTCATACGAAACACATAACATTACCGCTCTATTTCGGTTATATTGCTCGATGACATAATCTACCTTAATAAGTCTGTGATGAACAGGACGGGATCGAACTTGAACCACTCGTTTAACTCAACGCGACAAAACATCTTAAACACCCGTTAGTCGCTTCTAAAAACAGAAAATATTTCACATCAATCCCACCACATTGATATCTTGTGTTACCTCATGGAAGTCAAACTAAGTTTTGGTAGGTCAACTATTTTCCAAAATTCCAACCATCACCATTCACCACGGTATAGGTAGACATCACTCAAATGACGAACAAACACACAATCCTTTGAAACAATATGATGATTGAATTTTGGATCGATCACGAATAATAAGTTCATAGAATAAGATGTTATTAAGGATGATCTCTAACAATGGACGGAAACCGGCGGCGGGGTAGGGCCAGTTATAAATCTTGGTGCACCTCATTAAAACCTCGGATTTTTCTCGAGAAACTTTATGCTTTTATTTCAAACTAGCTGTTGCCCACAGCTTCGCCCGCGTTTATTGTTATTTATATACGGACTGATAACTATATCAGAGAAACATGCTGGTGAAAGATTTCTTTTCATCAGATGAGTAGTAGAAAGTCCTTTTTTTTCTTTAACGCCGCGACATGCTCTGAGGCATCCCGCCGGGGAGTGGGTCTCCCCAGGCGGGTATGTGGGACTCGCTGCGCACGAAAGCTGGTAAGTGGACCCAGCTCTACACACTAAAACCCGGCGAGTGCCGCCAATGCCGCCTTTGGTGAAGTGCCCGGGACCGACGCCACCTCCACAGAGGGGTTGTCCCGCACCACAGAACAACCCCTCCCAACGTCGGGACAGTACAATGGGGTGAAGTCCCATCCTCGCCCCTTGTCCCCCTGCTCTTTTGTCGCCTCTTCTTATAAAAGGGGTACAAAGAGCCCCCTCGGCTCAATTCGCTTCGACCAAGGTGCTGGGCTCACCCTAGGCTACTGAGACCCACCACCGCGACAAGGCCTGAACCATGGTGGTGAAATAATAATATAGTCCTCCCGTGTGTCCCGTGTGTCCCGTGTGTAGGTGTAAAACATCCGAAACCACCATACAATTAGCAAAAGTTGTTTTATTATAATTGGATGATTAGTTCCGAAGATGACCGTCTAAACCAAACCCACAAATGCTTAAAATTATACAGTTCTTTAACAAGTTCTTTTTTATGGAAGAGGGGGCAAACGGACAATCGGACACCAGAGGATTGATAGACTGAGAGGAGAATGATTGCGTTGCCGGCCTTTTAAACATGAGTATGTTCTTTTCTTGAAGGTCCCTAATCTAAAGAGTTCTTAATACTTAATACTTATGCAAGCATTTAATAAGAAGTATGGCAGTCTTGCGATTCTAATCGTCTTAATTAAATCGATAAAAGGCAAACAACCAAAAAAAAAAAAGAAATAGAGCGTTTCTTTAAATTAAAAACAAAAAACACATATAGGCATACTAAAGGTGACGCTTTATTAAAGTATTAATTTATTCTAAAAAAGTATTTCAACTCTTGTTAGTATTATTATTGGTCGTATATCAATTAATTTATTATTTAAATTACGTTACGCACACTAACACAACTTTCCACAAAAACGTTACAATTAGAGTTCGTTACGTTGCATTAGTATAAAAATAGTTACATTACTTAAAGTTTGAATTGTTCAATTTTTTTTATTCAAATATCTTCAATTCAATTATCTTAAAAAAGCAATAAATAGAAAACAATCAATGATTATAATCACAATAATTGGCGGAGTAAACTCGTCACAAATATACAAAAAACACAGAATTGAGAACCTCCTCCTTTTTGATGTCGGTAAACTAAGCCAATCAAATATGCACTATTTAGAATAATTCAAAAACGATTGATCAGATCTTGATCAAATTTATATGGGATCACAACGCAAGCACCAGCTTACAAATAAAAAAAACATTGAAATCCATTCACAATTGGCGAAGTAATCGTGGAACAAACATACAAAAAAAGTCAACAAGTTTTTTAAGTTGGTTAAAAAAGTCTCTCATATAAGCAGCTTATTACTTGTTTATATATCGTCATATAACTTACGCAATAATTGACCCAAACTCGAAAAACTTCACACTTTCAATTCTGGGTCATCAATTCCTAAAGAAAATGCGAAGAAGCAATAGGGCAACCCTTTAGATACATATGAAACCATTGACAATAAGAAAATATATCTTGGACTGCTAGATAACGTATAATATAGTTTTGAACAACAGATGGCGCTATCGTAAATTAAAAAAGTACGGAACTCTCATTTTAAATGCGTATCACCCTTGACCACCATGTATACCTAACATAAAACTCGTGTAATATATAATATGCAAATGGTGTGTAAACAAAACGGCCTCGGCCATCGATACCGCATCCACCAGCTATACATATTTGATAGAGTCCCGTTATCACAGCTTCAGATCTTAGTCAGCAAATGCTACTGTTTTAAGGGTCGTATGTTAGGTAATTATGGTAGTACTTAGCTTCATTTTGTGTTAGTTGAATAGGCAAACTGACGCGCCATCTAATGGTAAATGGAAAAAGAACGAGTCTTTGGAGTAAAAATAAAAACAAAAAAATATGTTTTTTTTCTTCTTATCGTTATTCCTCATGAGAGATTTCACTACTACTATGTTTAGTAGTAAAGTTGTAACACTTTCATGATTCCGATACGACTATTTTTTAGCAAAGCCTATTAAAAAATATAAAAGAACCAAAATATTTATTTTTCATCCGAAACTGACTGGGACTAACTTTAGCGCCAGTAGTACACACATTGTCTTAGGCTTTTCGCATCTACTTACCTCTGTTTGATGAACTCAGTGACTTTGTCCTTTGTAATAGCTTTACGACTTTAGGCACTTATTTCAATGTATGTGTTGTGTTTGTATAAAATCAAATTCCGCCATATTTGTGCTGCGATCCTGCGCCGGTTCTGGCCGACTGGTGGCCACTGATGGAAGATTGGCCGATGGGACGTATACACAGATCACTGGTTGGTGGAATTGCTATTACGTCAATGACAAATCACTGACCAGTTTCGGAATTTTATGGCTCACACTACTCTATCCGGTTATACGCTCGATGGGTTAAAGACCGAATGGTGAATGATGTATCTTTCATTATCATTACCTCTTCTGGGTGTTGATGGGGAGGAATGAGGATACTAATACAACTCCCACACACATTTGAATTAACTCAATGTCATTAATTATTCATCCCACAAAATGTATCTACATTTTAGTTTTAAAATGACGTTTTATGTGTAATTAACTGGAATATCAGTGGTAGTAAGTGGTTTTATAGTCTTGTATATGTATTAAATATGTAGCTTTTTATATACAAGCATCAGTTCCCGGCTTCACCCACATCTAGATTTATAGTCATAGAGTGTAATACTAGGTAATCATATATGACATAAACACCCATTTCTAATTGAATTGAATGAATGAATTATGAATGAAAAAATGAATGAATTATTAACAAACACACTACGTAAACATACTTTTAACGAGAAAAGTTTGTAACATATGTTACTGGTAACTGGTGCAATGTATCAGTTAATTATTTTTAAGTACGGTCAAATTATTTTGACTACACATGATTATTTTGAACACAGCAACATATGGCTGTACAGAATGTTATTTAAGGTAAAAATGAGCGACGGCGCGGTTATTGAATCTGTATTTATAGTCAATACTAATTTGATCGCGTTGTACATGGCCGTAGTAAGCTCATGTATTCGGGATTCGAACCCGCTGCACCATGACACATTTTAAACACATTTACATATTAATAATGTATACAATAATGTTAAAATTAGTCCACACTAGTGCACAACGTGCGACATAAAAACCGGTCCCAGGCGGGGGTCGAACCCGCACTACGTCATTAATTATTCAAATCACCTCGAGCTACCAGCGACTACCGCTGATAGTGATCATCAGTATCATTTTTGGTAGTATGTAGTTCGATTCTCACGTCGTTTTAATTGAAACACTCACACCACGGTAAATTAATACCGGTTGTCAACAACGGTTTTTAATTTATGTACATACTAGCTGGTGCCCGCAGCTTTGCCTGCTTAGATTCACAACCGTATCCGCATTGATGATGACTTTTAAAACCTACATCCTATTCCGAGGTATAAACCATCACCATCAACTATTAGCCAAATCAGTTCAACCGTTTTGCGGAGAAAGATTCACAAACAACCAAACTTACAAACTTTCGTCTTTATAATATTAGTAAGATACATCTATGACACTTGTGAGAAGTACCCTCTGCCTTCCATCTTCATGGGTACCCCTATCCTGGGTGTTTCACACGTGAAACTGGTTTGCTGTATTTCGGAGAGAAGGACTTGGGCCGGCACGACCGGGCGGTACCTCTTGCTCACATAATACCGGCGTAAAGTGACAGTTATGAGGTCGGTTAGTGAGTTTCCGGTGGCCCATTGGGGGGGATAGGGAAAAGGAGGGCAATACATCCCATAATCTCTAGTTGTGCAGATGGGAATGTCGGTGGTCTAAAGCTTCGACTGCTCGTTTGCTCTCCTATATAAAAAAAGAACGGCCCAGGCAGTGTAATTACTGGCACCGAGACTTAACATCATATGACTCAGGATAGGAACGTATAAATGAGTTGCTTGGTGGTGTTAATGGGCGATGCACCTCTTCCCACCTGGTGGTTCAAGTAGATCAAGTGTCTGACTTTCGATTCGAAGTCGTGACTTCTGAAATATGGGGGGGTACTCAGTACAGTAAACGGTATTAATATAGAGCACAGATGGGAATCGGATATGTGTAAAGACGCAGGGCTTGGCGTCTTTTCAAGCGTATATAATTCGCTATTGTTCAGAGTTAGTTTTATATGCTACTAACATTTGTATGCACGAAGCGATGAGCGCAAGCGATTTGGTTTGGCAAGTGTGCTTATTGACTTGGTCACAAAGTTCATAAGCAAGTAATTTTAGAAATATTTATGGTTATGAAAGTACCATATACTATCACACATAATATGTATGTCAATGAATCCGCGATAGCCTTTTTTAAAGTAGTTTTATTACCAGATGTTTTGATAGTGCTAATATGAGATATCAATTGTTGATTGTTGAAATGCTAAGGCTATTGATTTTAGAAGATTCCTTTAAAGATAGGTTACTACATGAATATTATTTAAAGAAGTTAATATATTAAAATTAAATGAACCTGTATCTTCTATTTAATTATTCTTCTTATCTTTTCTTTTATCCTAGCAGTATCAAATCGAAAGCTGTCATTTGTAGTTTATAAAATCATTGACTTATTAATTATTATTTTCTACTATAGACTCCCACTCCAAAAGTTTGACCCATATATATCCGCTAAGCTTGTCGCTCGCTTGTGTAATATATTCGTGTACTTATTTTGAAAACAGCATTGATAAATAGGCCCTAGATACCTACAATGGCAGTTTCTTTATACCGCGCGCCCATACAACTGTCTGTGAAGTGCATGTGGGTTTTATCTTGGTGTTCGCTGGATACGGGTTAATGATCATGTTGAGATACTAGAGGTGAGTTTAAATTACTGAGTGTAGGGTGTACTACGTGTTATGGTGCTGCCACACTGCTGTTTAAATGTTTACTATCGTTTGTAAATATTTTTAAATGTGGCAGCACCATTAGGTTACCAATGGAACGGGACTTCGACTGACGCAAGTAATTGAGCACTAGATATAAGTAGATTAATTACTTCGACATTTACGAACTTGGGACGCGCCATCAGCATATTCCAATTGCCAGAGCTGGCACAGCAGGCTTCGCTTGGCTCGTCTGCCAGTTTGCGATCAATAATACTTCCTACTAATATAGTAGGACCGATACATGCCTTGGATTACCTGTTTCCATATCTTGTTACTTGTTAGGGTTCGTTAGTTTTTCAGATTATTCGCGATTCTTAGCCAACATTGGTTTGGCCAAGTTAAATTGCGTAAAGTTTTTTGTTACCATATTCTAACATATAAAGATTATTATTATGATTAGATACTATACTATACTATACATATTACGGCACATAACTCCGTCAATAACTACAGTATGTACTCTATATCGTATGTAAATGTATTTCGCGCCTGTACTTTATTGACTCTATGTGTAATGTTACCATATTGGTAATCAGTATTTGTACCTACTATATAATACATGAAAAGTATAGAAGGAATTTCAAATAAAAATGGTTCCTTTTGTATTATTAATAGAAAATGAATCTTATAAAACATTAATGTATCTTTGAAGTGGGACAAATAATTTATAGGGTTGATGACCTAATTCGATTATAGACTTGCATTTAACGAAGCAAGACGCAGGCAACAGTTAGTTTATCATAATTCCAGGTAACACATTCCTGAGATGGTGTGAAAGAGAAACTATTGTTTGAAAGGGATAGATATAGGTCAAACAAAAAATTTGATTAATTACGCTATTAATACATATAGGTACCCTTTGCTGTATAGATTTAATTGGTTTCATCAAAATAGTTGTCGGGATATTTATAGCAGATGCACATGAGAAACTAAATAATATAATAATCAAAATTTTGTACTTGTTTGGATATTGGCCTAATGCAAAAAAAAACGGTTAAGAGTGATCAATAAACAAACAAACGCATATTATAACCAAGAAGTTAAAAAACTAATTATAAACCACTTAAGAAAATTACAAAAATGTCGCCTAATCGCTTCGAAAAGCGTAAACATTTCAAAAACCTTTTTCCTAATTAAAACTCTTTTCTCAAAAACCTTACCATATTATATAATACAATAATGATGTACAAAAATAATGACAATTATTTATAACCGTTGCTTAATACAATAAAAAAAACAGTAACAACCAACTACTGAACTCCTTGGAGATCTAAACACAAAGTACTGAACCTGCCCAAACGGCCTAAACCTGGAGCAATGCTAGTACAGGACCCTCATAATCTAGATATCTATTTTTAGCATTACTAAGTATCAACATTAAGATGATCTCGTTCTGAGAGTCATTACACGGACACGATCAACTCATTATGTCATTATTTTAGTTATATATCATTAATGATTATAAATAATGATTTCTTATTAATCTACAATAATGACATCATTAGGAACCCGCTTCTGGAGCAATTATGATGTGTTAAAGTTATTGGTAATAACCTACTTAGTCTTAAAACTAAAGTTAGCTTTTTTTCCTTTAACGCCGGGAAATGCTCTGATGCATCCCGCGAGGGAGTGGGTCTGCCCACACGGGTATGTGGGACTCGCTGCGCCCGAAAGCTGGTAAGTGGACGCAGTTCTACCAACTAAAACCCGGTGAGTGCCACCAATGCCGCCTTTGGTGAGGTGCCTCGGATCTAATGAGCAAACAAGGCACCTCGACGGCTAGTCAGTCACTCAAGAGACCGACGCCACCTCTACAGAGGGGGGTCAGATTTCCGTCCTCGCCCCTCGCCTCCTGCTCTTTTTATGAGAGGGGTACAAAGAGCCCCCTCGGCTCAATTAGCTTCGCCCAAGGTGCTGGGCTCACCCTAGGCTACTGAGTCCCACCGCCACGTCAAGGCCTGAACCATGATGGGGAAAGTAAACTTATAACAGTTAGTGTGAAAGTGATGTTTTAAGATCTCTTAACCTCACAAACGTGGACCCTGCGGGAAGTGAAGAAGAAGAAGATAGAAGAAGGACTGAATTCCGTACCAACGAGTCTATACTTCAAAACGGCAGCATCAAGCAGCGTTTATCATCTTTGGTACAGTCTCGGATCCCCACCTTTTTTGTCACGTATGCCGCCTAGGGGAGGTGGTTATTGAGTGCTGGAAGAGCGGCGGTGGGTTGTGAAACCAACACCTGGGTGATAACCACGACCAAGTCAAGAGTCATACCGACAAAGAAGAAAAAGAAACGTCAAACACTTTCAGTTTTTGGGGACAGTTGTACCTAGTTTCAGCTGATTTCACCTGAAACGTGGCCTCTAAATTTACGACTGGTCCGTAAGTTTGCCGTAGCTCAACGTGCTATGGAGTGTGCTATGCTGGGTGTTGCTTTGACAGATAGGATTAGGATTCCGCCAGAGAACTAAGGCGATATCATGCGAAGAATAAGCTCCTTGAAGTGGTAGTGGGCTGGTCACACACTCAGGAGAACGGGTGGCCGTTGGGCCAATAAGGTTCTAGAGTGGAGACCACGTTTAAGTAGACGAAGGTTGGTTGGCCAATTACCAGGTACGAAGACGATCTCCGTGCGGTGGCCGGTCCATATTGGATGCGAGTGGCGAGGGATCGGCCATCTTGGCGTTCAAAGGAGGTCTATGTTCAGCAGTGGACGGATAGAGGCTGATGATGATGACGATGTACCTAGTAGGTATTACTTGACGTACGCACGTGCTACATTAGAAAATAAAGCAGGCTGTTGTAGTAAGTCAGTTAATTTGGCCATATAACGTTAGGTTACCAGAGTATAAGAACCATTCAAGCAAGCTTGTTATACCGGTGAGATGTACGCAGTGCGACAGTGTGCGATTACAAATAGAAGTGCACTCGCGCCACTTGGACTTGAACCAATATCGTCTACCTTGTAGCCGTGTCACTACTAAAAATAAACTACTATGATTTGGTATCGAAAAGGAAAAGTTAAAGTATGGCGGCTTGTTTGGTTCTTGTTGAACGTTTTTGAACGGGAATGCCCCGATAAACGGCATTTTGAATTATGTTTTATTTAGAAACTAAGCCGAATTTAGTTTTGAAAAAATATAATATTTTGTTATTTGACACTCCTTCATCATTACACCCTTTTTTTTTGTTGCCGCCGGGAAATGCTCTGAGGCTCTGAGGTGGGTATGTGGGACTCGCTGCGCCCGAGATGTTAAATGGACGCAGCTCTACCCACTAAAACCCGGCGAGTGCCACCAGTGCCGCCTTGGTGAGGTGCCCCGGATCTGTTAAGCCGGCTAGTCAGTCCCACAAGGGACCGACGCCACCTCCACAGAGGGGTTGTCCCGCGCCACAGAACAAACCCTACCAACGTCGGGACAGTACAATGGGGCGAGGTTCCCATCCTCACCCCCCCCCCTGCTCTTTTGTCTCGTCTTCTTATAAGAGGGGTACAAAGAGCCCCCTCGGCTCAATTGGCTTCGCCCAAGGTGCTGGGCTCACCCTAGGCTACTGTGCCCCACCGCCACGCCAAGGCCTGAACCATGGTGGGGTTCATCATTACACTCTGGTTGCTCGATACACGATTACTTATATTTTGCTGCATTAGAAACATAGCAAAGATAGGTCAATTGAGATGAAAAACCCATTTTATTTGAGTAATATCAGGTTTTGTACAATAAAACTTATACCATAATAAACCTTGTAGAAAATGTGATTTAAAACGGTCGTCATAAAGTATTTTTTATAAATTCTTCCCTTCAATTAAATAAAAATGTGTTTTCACTCACTGCGAAAGCGCTCGACCTAAAAAACCTAATAGTAAAATAAATAGGTACTAATAATAAAACTCATCTCTACCCTTTCATAAACTACTATTACCATAGAGTATAGACGAATTACTTTCGGTAACTAAGCCATAATCATCATTTTTCACAAGTATAGTAATCATGATCACTTCACATCATGACTTATAATACACTAGCTGTTGCCCGCAGCTTCGCCCGCGTTATCTTAGATTTACAACCGTATTAGGCATATTTAGGATATACAATTCCACCATACATTGTCTGACGGAAACTCCGTCCGACCCGGACGCGAGGCGCGGCATCATGAAGCGCCCGCGCGGCTCGGTCGAATCACGGCGACGCATTAGTTTGATTTTGCTATATCTCCTAAGGTATTCATTTAATTTCCATGGTATAAAGGGAAAAAATTATCTTCATGAAATTCTCAAGCTAACTAACGCATTTAAAATGATAGAGATTAATTACCTTTCCAATTACCACTTTATAATTGCCAATTTTTTTAATATTAAAATGGATATAGTATGTTATCCTTAAGAGATAGACATATGCCATCACGGACTTTTTTGTAGAACTTTTTAAGTTGTACAATAATGTAGTACATTATTTTCAAGGGTTCAGACAGCGTTTGCAATGTAAGCGCTGTCTGAACGCAAAAAAAATTGTATTTACGACATCACATTAGAAACCTCTAAAATTATCAGTGTTTATCTATTTTTTATTATGCATGTAATTTACATATAAACCTTCCTCTTGAATCACTCTATCTATTAAAAGAAATTGCATCAAAATACGATGCGTGGTTTTAAAGATCTAAGCATACATACAGACAGACGCGGGAAGCGACTTTGCTTTATACTATGTAGTGATAGTGAAGTGACACGTCATGTACGCGCCCACGAAGGCACCCGTGCTTGTATTATTAATAAGTCTGATATCTGAGGCACATTCCGTAAATATTACATAATAACTATATATTTGTCCGTAGCTTCGCTTGCATTCTTTTAGAATACTTGTGATTTATTATGTAATTATAGATTATTATGAAAAGTAATAAGACCTTTTTGTAATTAGAATTAAATTCTTTAGCGTTTCCTAAAATAGTATCACTTTTAATAAGTATTTGTAAAAGGGAATCGACAAAGCTGCTAATAAATGTCGTTTCTCTGTATTTTTAGAGCAACACATTAAGTTTCTTTATTTCCGTTTCCTAATATCCCGAATTGTCTAAGTATGTATATTTTAAAGGAGTTGCTTATTTATTTACACCAAGACCATAGGTGGCAACTCGTTCCCACCATGGTTCAGGCCTTGACGTGGCGGTGAGGCTCAGTAGCCTAGGTTGAGCCCAGCACCTTGGGCGAAGCTAATTGAGCCGAGGGGGCTCATTGTACCGCTCTTATAAGAAGAGGGGACAAAAGAGAAGGGGGTAAGGGGCGAGGAGGGGAACCTCACCCCATTTTACTGTCCCGACGTTGGGAGGGGTTGTTCTGTGGTGCGGGAGTCCCTTGAAGGACTGACTAGCCGTCGAGGTGCCCAGTTTGTTTATTAGATCCGGGGCACCTCACCAAATTGGTGGCACTCGTCAGGTTTTAGTGGGTAGAGCTGCATCCACTTACCAGCTTTCGGGCGCAGCGTGTCCCACATACCCGCGTGGGGAGACCCGAAACCCGAAAAAAGGAGGAAACGCGTAAGTCTATTATAATTGTCGATGAACTCGTCCATGTTCACGGGTGGCGATGACATATTACCAACAGCCCGTGCCTGTTTGTCTATCTCGTAATCAATTAAAACATCTCCTGACCATCTTAAACCTTAACGGTGGAAGATAATAATATTAAGCTCAAAATAATAATTTAGCCGCATGAATTGCTTCCGTCGACGTTCCTTAATAACGACGGAACCACTAATATATTAGCGATATCAAGATAACATTCCATATAATCTATATTCATTACTGTTTAGTAGTCGGTCAGAGAAAACTAGAAAAACAACTGACACGGCGGCCATCGAACGTATTACGGGAAAATATTTACATTATTATTTGTCACATTCTACATATTTTTATAATATTAAAGTAGCCAAAAAAAAATTAAAGTATGTACTAGTATAACAATACATATTAGCAATATAATCTTGTATTATTTTCTAATGTTTACGCGAATTTCACTCATAATGAAACAATTTTTACGGATTTATCGGACGGATTAACGGATTATGACACCTCAGTCCTCCCGTGACCATGGTTGCTGTAAAGTATCCGAAACGTCGGGCTTGTAAAAATCTTAATAAACCGCGATAAAATCCGTAATAATATAATCTTGTTTAAGAAAATTATGTTTAGAAATTTAAATACTTGCTTTTTTTAAAGGTCGTGAATAAATAAATATATATATATATATATATATATATATATATATATATATATATATATTTATCCTTTGTTCATTAGTGGCTGTTTAAGCATGTTTGAGTTTGGATGTAGAGAAGTATGGTACGGAGCACAATTGGTATATGTATTTAAAATAAAACATATTTATGAACAATTTTTGACGTGACGTCTTATAATTCGATGGAGCCGGCTGCACGAACGAAAAAAACATGACTTATGCGGCGTTATTTCGCTCTGAGGCGTTCCATTTTGTTATGACGTTGTCACGTTCAACTATCGTCACTAAACCGAATCGGACTTTACAGATAACCGATTTTATTTATACTTATTGAAGCCATTCGAGGCAATATTTTTGTGTTGCTGTTGTTGTCGTCGCGATATTTACACATCCAACTCTGAAAATGATGGAGTTTCTTCCCATTCTGCTGCTGTTCGTATTTTCTTTTTATAATTTGAACTTAATTTCACTTTTGTTTTGTACACACTTAATTTCACAATGTATCTATATGGAAAAGAGACTGGTGTAGCACCGTATTCAGAAATACGTTACGGTAAATCCACTGGATCTGGGTATAGTGTGTGTGTGTGTTTTTTTTGCCTTGGATAAGTATTCAGACCAAAAAAACACACACAACGCATTTTGGATTACTATTTTTCAGAATATTCTAAAATGCCGATTTTCTACTAAAATTACTACTAAATAATTCAACTTCTAAATTATCGTTCTCGATGCCTTAAATCTACCAAAAAAGTATAATCTACTATAA
Organism: Helleia helle; assembly: GCA_963853865.1. NCBI lineage: Eukaryota > Metazoa > Arthropoda > Insecta > Lepidoptera > Lycaenidae > Helleia > Helleia helle. The sequence goes on along the minus strand of OY971432.1, from coordinate 18,037,653 downwards.
GTGGTCACACTGGCTCAAAAATTTAGCAGCATGAAATATAGAAGCGCTGGTGTAGCGGAGAGTATGGTGTGGTGTGGATGCGCCGTAAGCGCAAACCCCTCACCTTCCGTCTGACACAGGTACTTACCGGGCATGGTTGCTTTGGCCCGCAGGGAGTCGCCTTTGAGAGTGTGTCACGATTGTGGCGCGGCAGTGGACTCAGCCCAGCACACACTCGAGGTGTGCCCGAGATGGGCGGCGCTGCGTCATAGTCTGACATCAATCATCGAAGGGGACTTGTCTCTGCCGAGCGTCATCACCGCGATGCTGGTGACGACGAGTCCTGGACGGCGATGGACTCCTTCTGCGAGGCAGTAATGTCCCAGAAGGAGGATGTCGAGCGGGTGAGAGAGGAGGCCGCCGACGAGGCCTCCTCCCGCGGGCTCGAATGGGGGTGCGTAGGAGGCGCTACTTAATGCGCCTCCAGTAACGCCCCTGGTGTCGGGCTCAGGATGGGAACCTAGGTCTATATGGCACGACGTCGTCGGGACTGCTTAGTAGCGGCCGGGCAGTCCCCAATTATGAGGAGTAGTCTGGTCTTCGCTGGATCCTGTCTGTTGCCTGCATATCCGGGACCCTCAAGAAGCGGCTGAAGGCGCTCGCAGTGGTTTTAGTTAAGGTGGGCACTCCCAAGTGCGAGTCCCACATTGGGTCAGGATCTACCCAAAGATCCCGGCTGCATCCATAAGGAATTCCCTGCAAAAAAAAGGAGAGTATGGTGTGAACTTGACCGTAACAAAGTTAAATGCTTAGTTAAATGTCATCAATAAAGTTAAATATTCTATTTTAACTTAATTAAACCAGAATTCTTAACCGAAAAAACACGACCAACAAATTGAAGACCCATTACTTACAAAAATAAATATTACGTCCCTAAAGTAAATAATGTATAGGTAGGTACAGATCGGATAATAGGTAGGATCTCTTTTTACACGCTTTTTATTAGCTTCACCTGTATGTTTGTATGTTTGTTTGTAACCGACTTCTTTGGACGCTATTTTGACCCACTTCTAACGACCAGATTTCGTTCAAACTTTGTAGATTTATCGAGGACCGATGACAATACAATAATTTGATAAAATTATTCAAATATCCTGATCAAGATAATCAGGATAGCACATGCTAGGAAGGCATAAGGCGCGCAAGTTACCTACATCACTTGTGTTGTTTTTAGTCTCTCACTCATTTCTATAGTGATTGTTAATAGTTGAGTACTTTAAATTAATAAAATCTTTAATTAAAAAAATCGACACTAAAAAGTAAAAAATAAATTATAGTTTAAAAAAAACTAAAAAACGCTTTAATAGCTAACCGAACTATAAATTTGAAAATAATTTTTAATAGAAGAATTAAATGGGTTAACATAATAAATAAATGATATTACTTATTGTAAAAAAGCGTGGTGCTTGTAACTAAGTTTTTATACTAACTTCACTTTAAAAAAATAGATACCGATGAAATATTTTTAACAAGAATATCGAGCACCTCGCGCTTTTTTACAATAATTAATATCATTTATTTATTATGTTAACCCATTTAATTCTTCTATTAAAAATTATTTTCAAATTTATAGTTCGGTTAGCTATTAAAGCGTGTTTTTTAGTTTTTTTTTAAACTATAATTTATTACGAATAGAATATTGAATCCCAAAGTTTGTAAATGAATTGCACAAGGAGCTAGTCAATACATTATTTTGTCACCTCTAAAATTAATAATTACTGTGTAAAAATAGTTTTGTGTGTTTGTGTATATTATGTGATTGTGTATCTTCCAAATACTATTTGTACGACTCACCTCACCCAGATAAACCCTGTGAGGGTTTCGTGGCTGGGTTTTTGTGAAAAATATTAAGATTTTTTGTGTTTCGAACAAATTAAAAAATATAAAGTGAAGTTTTCCGACGTATGAAGTAAAACATTTAAAAATATTTGTATAGTATTAGAAATAACAAAATAGGTTTACACACACAAACTGCCTCTCACCCCAAACGCATATACAGTCTCCGTTCCGTCGCGGGTAAAAACATAATATATAACGTAGTTGAATGACAATTTTGCTAATTTAACCTAACAAGTAACCCTGTATGTACCCTCCATAACGACCTCTGTGGATCAATGGTTAGCGTGTTGGCGCTCAAGCCAGAGGTAGCGGGTTCAAATCCCGTCCCTTGACAAAAAAAAAGTTTTCAGTGTTCCTGGGTCTTGGATGTGTATTAAATATATACTTAGTATACCTAATGTAAAAAGCGTCCATAGATATCATTATATATACCTAAGTTGCATTATTTTAAATTTTTCCAAATTTCTTGCAATGGGTACATATAATATGTTGCTATTGAATTATTTATGAGTATAAAAATATGTAAGACAAATACGATAACGAATTATTCAACACGAACGGCTTTGTAACCTTCTTGGGGGGTACGCCATAATGATCTCTATCTGTTCTGAGCATTACCTTTTAAATGCATTTCAATTTAAAATTGCGAGGCTGAAAAAAGCAATATTTATATGAGCAAATTTGATGTCCGCCATGATAGTGTTTTATACTTTTTTTTAAATATGAAAACAATGAATTCCGCTTGATAATGTTGAATAAATACTGCAATTATATACCAAACTGAAAAATATTTCAGAGTACAGAGAGATGGACAAATTGGGTGATTTTTATGTATGTGTTTATACAGACTTTCTAGAAAAAATTGATTTTATTATTGGACAATTATTATATTATTTGAGTATCTGTGTGTTTGTCTATGACTGTGTGAGTTAGGGTAAGGTGGGGACAATGTTACAAAAAAAAATAAACTTGATTATAGTGAAAAAAATATTATTTTAATCAGCTTGTTTTTGGCATGGGAATAAACTTTAACAATCTGTCTTCAATTACAATAACCCAAACATTAACATTATTAGCAACTACTTAATTTAAATTGCACTTTAATTAAATAAGTCGTATTGTAACACACAGCCCTGTATCTGGGGTATTCTGTTACAGGGTAAGGGGGACAATGTTACAACATTAAAATAATTGAAAAACTAACAATAAAAGAAAGTGTTTTATCTTCTAACAAATATTAAATTTATTGGGAACGTATATAGTAATCTGTCTGACGTTTGGTCTATCTTTCTAATCTTATTAACCGACTTCAAAAAAAAAGAGGTTCTCAATTCGTCAATGTTTTTTTTTTTTTGTATGTATGTGACACGATATTTCCGCTGTTTGTGAATGGATTTCGATGGTTATTTTTTTGTTTGAAAGCTGGTGTTTCCAATTTGGTCCCATATTAATTTTATTAAGATCTGACAAGCCGTTTTTCAGTTATTCCCAATAATGCCTATTTGGTTGGTTTTGTTTACCTTGATGATATGATTATTTTATTTCGTGTCGATGTAACAATTGTATAGGATGCTTTGGTAGCACACCATAGTATGTCGCGGTCATCGTAATCATCATCATCATCACCATCATCATCATCATCCTTTATCCATCCACTGCTGAACATGCCTCCTTAAATGGATGCCAAGACGACGAATTTCGGAATCACTAAAAATTAAGAAATAAAAGCATTTTACAAAAAATTAAAACCGACTTCAAAATACTAAACTAAAAAGTAATAAAATAACAGTTTCTTTAATGTTTGTGCTTACAACATATTATAATCAACTTAATCTTCTACTAATGTACAAACTTTGCGTTTACCACGTCATTATAGTTACTTTTGGAGTCGGTGTCAGCCAAGGTAGGTAGGTAGGTAATGTACAGCAACAAATACGACACCGACTCCAAAAGTAACTATAATGACGTGGTAAACGCAAAGTTTGTACATTAGTAGAAGATTAAGTTGATTATAATATGTTGTAAGCACAAACATTAAAGAAACTGTTATTTTATTACTTTTTAGTTTAGTATTTTTGAAGTCGGTTTTAATTTTTTGTAAAATGCTTTTATTTCTTAATTTTGTTTGACTAATTTTTTAAAGTTGTTTTCCAAAAAATTGAACGACTACAAAATCGTTCTTTTTCGGTTTCACTGCTGCAATGTTCTGGTTTTTAAACGACTTCAAAAAAAAAAGGAGGTTCTCAATTCGTCTGTATGTTTTTTTTTTTTTTTTTTTTTTTTTTTGTATGTATGTGACACGATATCTCCGCCGTTTGTGAATGGATTTCGATGGTTATTTTTTTGTTTGAAAGCTGGTGTTTCCAATTTGGTCCCATATTAATTTTATTAAGATCTGACAAGCCGTTTTTTAGTTATTTCCAATAATGCATATTTGGTTGGTTTTGTTTATCTTGATGATATGATCATTTTATTACGTGTCGAAGTAACAATTGTATAGGATGCTTTGGTAGCACACCATAGTATGCCGCGATCATCGTAATCATCATCATCATCACCATCACCATCATCATCATCATCCTTTATCCGTCCACTGCTGAACATGCCTCCTTCAATGAACGCCAAGACGACGCATTTCGGAATCACTAAAAATTAAGAAATAAAAACATTTTACAAAAAATTAAAACCGACTTCAAAAATACTAAACTAAAAAGTAATAAAATAACAGTTTCTTTAATATTTGTGCTTACAGCATATAATCAACTTAATCTTCTACTAATGTACAAACTTTGCGTTTACCACGTCATTATAGTTACTTTTGGAGTCGGTGTCGTATTTGTTGCTGTACATTATCTACCTACCTACCTTGGCTGACACCGACTCCAAAAGTAACTATAATGACGTGGTAAACGCAAAGTTTGTACATTAGTAGAAGATTAAGTTGATTATATGCTGTAAGCACAAATATTAAAGAAACTGTTATTTTATTACTTTTTAGTTTAGTATTTTTGAAGTCGGTTTTAATTTTTTGTAAAATGTTTTTCTTAATGTTAAATCGGTAGGTATGCCGTTTTCTAAACCGTACTCCGAAATCCTCTTGAAATAGTACAAAATATGTTAATTGGGACTGACTGTAACAGTGTCACACAGTGCCCCGTAACACAGTGCCCCGGAGAGGTAAACCAAATAAAAAAAATCGTATAAGTATTTTAGATTATGTTTACAACAAACTACTTAACAGTAATTTGTAGCTAAATAAACATTAAATAAAGGAAAATTACCATCACTTACCTAAATACAATACGTCCGGAAGGAAATTAAAAACTTTGAAATTATTTTTTCGTCGTTTAATCGCATTAAAACCTTTTTTGTTTGTTATTTTTTAAGCACGGGACAAACTGCTGCGAGTATAACTGTTTGAAGATGGGTGCTTGTGAGCTTGACAAATGTGTATACCAACATCATAAAAGCAAAAGACGGGGACGAAGATATGTGCATTGTAACACTGTACCCCGTGTAACACTGTACCCCGAGTAACACTGTAGCCAGTGTAACACTGTACCCCGTGTAACACTGTACCCCGTGTAACACTGTACCCCGTGTAACACTGTACCCCGTGTAACACTGTACCCCGAGTAACACTGTACCCCGTGTAACACTGTACCCCGAGTAACACTTTGCCCCACCTTACCCTACTATAAATTACGAATGGATAAACCGGGTTACAATTATCCAAACGGATCCAAATGGATTACAATTTGATTTATTTGTTTAAAAGTTGGCTTAGTCGAGTCTCATTAGCTAGTATTTATAAAAATTTGCTCCGCGGTTTCAAGATTAATCGGCCTTCGCACGTCTATGAAGGGATTAAAGAGGATGCATTGGAAATTTTGGCATCAATAATCTCATTCTTTTTCAGTAATTCCAAAACGAATAAAAACATAGGTTGGTGACCTGATAGTTTAAACATACCTCTTTTTAATGTTAGAGATTCACATCTTATGGGCAAACGGGACTGTTTTAAGTCTCTTCACTTTTTTCGTAGATAGTCTATACATACATACTCTTTAAAATTATAGAAGGAATTTCTCCAATTATCGTTTTAACGCAATAAAATAACAAAAACCATTTTGTCGTTTACGTCCTTTAGTTATAAGTTAGCGCGCGTATGGTAAGCCTCGCCCGCTCAGGACGCTCAGTCCCCTCTTGCGCGTGTCAGGTATTAGAATTATTGCATAACAATGCGTCGCCTTAAGTAAATTAAACAGATCCAGCGAGATGTTAAAGGTTTATTGTATCTCATTTTTAAGTTCAGTTTATTTGACTTCGGATTTAGTTCCCGTTGTCCATATTTGTTTGACCATGATGACCGCGGGTGAGTGAGCACAGTGTGATACCATTTCTTGTATATAATTGTTTTAGAGCCGGTGGCTTCGTCCCGAACGGTCAGTCATGCGATTGATGTGACTGACTGTCCGTCAAATATATAATTAATTTTATAATAGGCTGTTTTTATCGAGATGTTTTGACCAAGAAGTCACGCTGTATATGGTTGGAGTAATTATAAATGTATTCATGTTACGATAAGACATCTGTACCAATATTAGAAAGGTAAAGTTTGTGAGTCTGTAGGGGGTATTTCTGGATCCACTGAACCGAATTTGAAAGACTTTTACCTATAGAAAGTCACATTATTTGTAGAAATATTACTTTTGCCATGTATATATAGGTCAGCTAAGAACGGATTTTAAGAAATCGCCCTTTGACAGAACGAGACACGGCTAGCATCTAATATGATGTTATAAGTTATCAGTATACTAACCTATTAATCAAAATTTCATCCTCAATAGACGGTTATTAGTCATCTATGAGCTAAGCTATACTAACGCTATCCAATATAGCGCTTAACAATATATTTTTTGTCGACAGTGATGTGGTGAGCGCATGGGGGGCGGAGCCCTGCTGGAGGCGGCGACTCGCGGGGACGCCGGTCGGGTAGCGAGCCTCATCCGCGCGGGCGCTCCCGTCGACGCTTCTGATGAGGTGAGTCCTAGAACTTTCAAGGAAAGAAGTCAATTTGAAAAGCCAAACCGATATGACTTAGGGACCTTTTTTTTTTCAAGAAAAGACATCATATACCCAGTAGATCAATGATTACATGTCACCAGGTGAACCGACTGTTCGTTTGTTCCCCACTTCTATAAAAATGGTGACAAGTACACCATTTGCCTACGCTGAGATATGTCTCAGTTTTTACTCGCTCAGTTATTCTCTTCTGCTCCCTAAAAACAGCAAAGCAGGTCCCGGTGAACGAGGTTCTACATGGATATTTATTTATTCCACTTGATGTCTGTCTGTAAAATCAAAATACCTTTCGCGTGAATAACTCTACAGAGATGAATAAATGAAATTATTTCTTAAGCGGCTACCTCCATATGGTAGCTTCTCTTCAACACATGGAAGCCCCGCTGAGAAAGAATTTGAAAGCATTTCAAACCTTACCTTATAAGATTGTGGTAAAGTCCACATTTGATGACCGATTGCGATAAAAAACAAGTGCGTTTTGTTAGAGTTTATATTGCCCTGATGTTATCCAGGATCTTGTTATCCTGAGTTTGTCAATTTATCAATGTTACTGGACATTTGTACTGGCTATTTCCTTCGGATTTCAGTGTACTTAGATAATCCATGAATAACGCGTACATTATAAAAAGCTGAGGATTATAAAATCATGTGGATTTTATTAGTTCATAAATAGGCAATCGAGCAGTCGGAGCCTTATGGTGAATACCGGCGCCCATAGACATTCGCACAACAAAAAGTTATGCAGAAACATTGCCCTCCTTTTCTATATCCAGCCAATGGGCCACCGGAAACTTATAAACCGCACGAAACGCGATAGCACAGCTGTTACTTTACGGCGATGTTATGTGAGCGAGAGGTATCACCCCGGTCGTGCCGGCCCAATTCGGCTGCAAAGCATCATGGCGCTACCTCTTACAGGATTTCGAAAAAAAAAACTAATTGATGTTTTTCATTTATTTCCTTTACCTTGCCCCCTTTAATAGGTTTTGGTTTGAAAACGACAAACAGACATACAGGGTGATCCTTTAAAGGTTCCTTTGTCATTTTGCGGATCGGAACCCTATATAATAATAATAATAATAATAATACATTTATTTCAGATTTAAATCCATATAATTATGTTAGTCGCAAAAAATATACTTGCAACTAATGTTAGTAGACCTTACTGAGGTTTATCTAATTTTGTAAATATTTTCATTTTTTATTTCATACAGAGACATGCGCCTTCGTCCAGTGTCTCCAAACCGGACTCTCAAAAAGATCAACTAACGTTTTCAAAATACTGCTGGTACTATGACGGACACGGTGCATTATAGAGGCAATTCTCTTCCGCAGAACCGCTCTAAAGCTGTCAGTGCGAGCTTGCGCAAACATACCTGATGCACTACAGTATCTCGGCAAGCCCAGCAGCATTCTGAAAACGTTATTGTATTGAACGCGGAGAGCATTTATCGCGCTTTGGGTATAGCTGACCCACAGGCTGCACGTGTAAAAGGACTGGCATAATATATAAACTATTTTTATTTATAAAGGATTTTCTTTATAAGGCCTCACGAAAATCAGCTGACAAAAAATATAATACAGTAACCTCTACCATGAGTTTTGTAACAAGCGTAAATGACATAACTATAGTAGTTACGTAAAACGCCACACGAATAGAAAACTAAGGTAGGTATTGTATAGTTTTCTAAGTTAACGTTACGTTACGTATATAAGTAGTTAACGTAAAAACGCAACACGAATAGAAAACTAAGATATGGTATAGTTTCCTATTCGTGTTACGTTCTTACGTTAACGTTATTATTTATTTATTTAAGGGTGTGGACACCAGCGACGCCGGACGGGTGATCAGTCCTCATTACCGGGACCATTTCACCCAAATATAAAACGCCCAAGTATAACACGAATAGAAAACTATATCATAACTTAGTTTTCTATTCCTGTTGCGTTTTTACGTTACGTATATAAGTAGTTAACGTAAAAACGCAACACGAATAGAAAACTAAGATATGGTATAGTTTCCTATTCGTTTTGCGTTTTACGTAATGTCATTTACTACTATAGTTATGTCATTTACGCTTGTAACAAATCTCATGGTAGAGGTACAGATATAGCATTAAAATGATCAAAATAGACGTTCTGACATCATTTTTTTTTTTTTTTTTCGGATGGATCTATGCTAATGGCCCGAAGGCCCTAATGCTTCAACGGATTAGTGTGAGCCCATTCGGCTCACTTTTGATTGGGGGGTTGCCCCCCGCCTACCGTGCAGTCTGTGACCACACGGCCTCCTGGCGTCGGTTGTGAATAATTCTGACATCACTTGAGATAATTATTCACGGTATCTGTACTATCTGTCATCTCGCCAGCATCCAGCATCCAGTGACCACCTCACTCATTATAGAAACCTGTTCCGAACTGGTCCACAATTGATGCTTCCAAGTATTTTGTTCTCTCGTCTGGAAAGGTTGCGGGTTCGATCCTAATTGGATTTTTTGTAGGGCTATAATTATGTTTGCGAAGATTTTCTAACACTTATTTTACTTGCTTTAATTACTCTATCACTAAGGTAACGATGGCCATCTGTCATCTGTATATTTTAAACCGTTACAAGAATTGACTTGAAATTTTTAGAATGTATTACTTAGTATAAAACATAATATCAGCATTTTGCTTGATCTAGCAATAATCACAAAATACAAATGTCTATATGTGTAAAATATTCCACGGAACGCTGAAACTAGATCATATTATATATCCCCACCATGGTTCAGGCCTTGTCGTAGCGGTGCGGCTCAGTAGCCTAGGGTGAGCGGTGCACCTTGGGCGAAGCTAATTGGGCCGAGGGGGGTCTTTGTACCCCTCTTATAAGAAGAGCGGACAAAAGAGCAAGGGGTGAGGATGGGAACCTCACCTCATTGTACTGTCCCGACGTTGGGAGGGGTTGCTCTGTGGGGGGACAACCCCTCTGTGGAGGTGGCGTCGGTCCTTTGCGGGGCTGACTAGCCGTCGAGGTGCCCTGTTAGCTTAACAGATCCGGGGCACCTCACCAAGGCGGCACTGGTGGCACTCGCCGGGTTTTAGTGGGTAGAGCTGCGTCCATTTACCATCTTTCGGGCGCAGCGAGTCCCACATACCCACCTGGGGAGACCCACTTCCCAGGCGGGATGCCTCAGAGCATTTCCCGGCGTAAAAGAAAGAAAAAAAAAAAAAGATCATATTATTATACTGTACCCTAAAAAAGATTATCTCTAACTAGAGCACGTTCGGTAACACGTTTCACAATTATTGGACGCACAAAAAGATATACAGTTATTTGATCGGTGAGTTTAAAAGTACGTGATTATAATATATTATAGTAATCCGACGAACTGAATCCACTTGGACTGGCTATCGTTGTGAACGAACGATGACCAAATGAACGGCGAACGAGCTATGAACGAATGATGAACAAACGATGAATGATCTATTAATGGACATGGAAATAATGATTCTAGAATAACGTCTTGGTTGACTGAGTTTAAACCATGTTTAAACACTAGATATTGATAACCGTCTCACGTCTCTCGGAAACCCTTAAATATCGTTATTATAAATGTGAGTAGATAAGTATCAGTAATGTATGTTTCATAGAAGTAAATAAGCCGCATATGTACTTTTTAAAGCATGTATTATTTTTCTTTTTGTCGTAATAACGTCTTAAATCGATGGACACAAAAAGTACGTTCCGCCTGAGCCGAGCGGGCAAGAGAAAGCGCGAAACAAGCGATAGAGAGGCATGTCGGCCTATGCGTTTGACTTGTGACGCATTATGACGTTATCACGTAAAATTATCGTCCGTAAACTGACATTTAACAGTAGACGATGACACTTACTTAATAATAATTAAATTAAACAAATACTTCTAACAAACTTTTAATCCAAAGTTCTTATTGGACTGTTTGGACGAATATTCAAAATGGCTAAGAAAATGTGCGCTACAAATAAGTATAAAATTTTAGTTATGGCGTACTAAACAAGATACTAATAAAATTCAAAAACGACCTTTGTTTATGTAAATTATTATTCATAGCATTTATATGTGTATTACTTTACAATATTGACCAATCAAGTGCCAATCGCCTTCCATCAATGCCGCGTCAATAAAAAAAGTGTTGTCATTGGTCGATACTTGAAAATCGTTCCAATTGACATTTGACGTGAGTTCCAAAATGGAAGATTTATAATTTAAATTTAATTAACACATAAATCTAATCAAACACAAATGAGGTCGCAAGCAGTCAGAGGTGTCCGTATAAACGGACGTGTTACTACCGCAAAAAGTTTTTATTGCTTTATATTCATGAGATCTTAAATGCTCATGTTGGTGACCAAACATTAGGTATATATTATTATGTGATTTAGACTAGCAGTGCCCCGCAGTTTTGCCCGCGTACTCCCCATTTCCATGGGAGTACGGGGATAAATTATAGCGTGTTATTCTGATGTATATATATATAATAATGTAGTAATAAACTGATATATAATAGCTTCATTAAAATATTGTAAAGTTTCATTAAAATTCATTCAGTAGATTTTGCGTGAAAGAATTACAAACATCCATACATACAAACTTTCGCGTTTATAATATTAGTAGGAAATAGGAAATTTTGTCTTAGGGTAAACACCAAATTAATATCATTGTAGTTCTTTTCGTGTGAGAATTACGACAAGAAAATTGAGACAACAACGAATTCAAAAAATCTTTCGTCTTTAGAGGGGGAGAAATACGTTTTCCCTTAGAACATAATATACATACCCAACGTAACGTTCAAATGTTGTATTGTATTCCAATGTTTGTTCATGTGGCACGCCAGATGTTACAAAAAGTATTTTAAAAAAAACTTATGTAGTCGAAAAGAAAAATCAGCATCGCAACTACGGAATAAAAAGCACACTTCTTTATTAGGTACAGCTGGACTTACTTTTTATTAACATTTTTTTACATGGCCCGTCCAGATTGACAAGTCTTTGTCGATGAAGACCGGTAGAGGAAGCGAGCGCTGGACTCTGTATTAAATCAATCTGTATCAAATTATATATGTAATTAGAATCTCGTGATTTGCGATTTTTTTTGGCATAGGAGGCCAAACGAGCAGGACTTTTGGCGACTATCGACGTCCATACACATCCGCACAACCAGAGATTATGCAGATGCGCTGCCCTCGGCTACAAAGCATGGCACTACGTCTTACAAAACGATTGAAAAAATAATATATTATTATAGAATAACACAATTATCTGATCTCTATAATATATATGCTAACCTTCATATATGTTTCTCATAAACATAAGTAGTACTTATAAAGTATAATCCATTATCAGCATAATCAGAAACAGAAATTGGGCCACTTTCATTTACCCAACATCGCACCCTCTTTGGATCTGAGCGAACACATCTTCGACATGCAGTCGTTCAGCGGTACGTACCTTTGTCTGGAGTCAATAAAAAAAAACACTTACAATAATTGTTTTATTTTTAAATTGTCTCTACCGCAATTAATTAAACGAGTTGGTTATTTTAATTACATTACACATGTCGAAACAGGTTGGTACTTTGAATTGAAGCTGAGGGATCTGAGGAGTGAGGCGACGGTGTTTTTGTCTCGCTAATTAAATACATCGGTCGACTGTATTACAAAAAGAGAATATCAATTTTTACATTCTTGACTTCTCTAATACATGTGTGAAATATATAGTAAATGGTAACATTTTTGTACATTTATGGGGAAAATAGGTGCGTATTTTTAAATCGATATAAGCCGAGACAGTTTGATCTAAAGGCCTTATAATATGTTTCTTTCACTTGGGTACTTTAGAGTATATGGTTCACATATTGCGTTATAAATTCTCAGATCAAGTAAAAAAACATTTTTTTACCTTATCTGATTATATAGTTTAAGCGTATTTTTACTCGAAACAACTTTTTACCGATTTTATCGCGGTTTATTTTTAGTAACAGGAAGACCCTTATTGTTGTAAAATAAACATGTTTATGATGTTTATTTATATAAAATCTATAAAAAGTTGTTTCATTACAAAGAATAAAGGGTCTTATACCTTGTTTACCTATAAAGTGATCAATAACTTCACTTCATGTTGAAAAAAAATATATAATTTTATAATTTTTGAAGTAAAACTTCTGTGCGCGCATGAGGGTAATATAATAAACGAGATCTAAAAATTAGTTTGCCAAATAATTTTCACTTCTGACATGTGTACTTTGTATGCACGCACTTTTTTTTCGTAAGAGAAATAAATCTTATAAACAAGAACATATTATAAGAATGTTTAATACCTCCAAAACACCTGCTGTAGTTACCTGGTATCTTCTATAAGTATATATAACAAGGTTTCATCCTAATCTGTGGGCCGATCGTAATAACCTGTATCGCCCAATCGCTGCGGTGTCATGTTTTGACGTGAAGTCTCGTGGACCCCAGAGAAAAAACCCGCCAAGTGAGAACTTAACCCATTCCGTTGGGTTTAACGGGCTTGGACATTCATAATAATCTAATGTAGTTGTCAAAATACACTTTTTTAACCTTATAAAACTATTGTAAAAGTTTAGTTTAGTTTTTCATAAAAAAAAAAATCTGTTCTGTGTTCATTTAGTTACAAAATGTAAATAAATGAATAAGAAAAGTAAATGCTATACATACGTAATTTGTTGTATGGATTTAATTTTCGAAACTGTAAGAACGATTTTGTAAGTTTGTTAATAAGCTACTTGGATGGCAAACTGGCAGAGGTGCCACCTGATGGTAAGTGGTCGACGTCGGCCAGGAACATGAACTATAGTCCATTTTTTTAGAACTGTCCAATTTAGTAAACAAACCCTGTTATTACGTATATCACGATTTTTCGGCATTACACGACATATTAGTTTACGGACATAATATGTAAAACTCCATTTACTATTTATTACACTGAATACAAACATCAATTTATCATTTAAACTCTTAAAAACTTAGAAAATACGATTATCGAAAGCACAGATAACTAATATTTTTCAATATGACATTTCATCATCTTTTTTTTATAAGGCCAATAGGGATGTGGTCAATATATTTTTAGAGGTGAAGTGAATAAGCTATTGAACAAAATGAACTATAAAAATAGACAGTGTTCTTTACCTATATTTTAAAATTTCATAAATGACATTTTGTAAAAAATTATAAAACAATGTTACAGTAATGCGATTTGTTATTAAGTTGTTACATATTGGTTTTTTTTTTTATATTGAGCGCAAAAAATGCTTACATAATATTGCAAATATCAATCTTTTATAATATTAAAGTATTTATTGTAAGGATTTTATTTTTATTATGAATATTTCTGAATATTGATATTCAGAAATATTCTGAACATTTGACACTATCCCATATAATATAAAAGCACATACCACTGGCATAAAAGTCAACTGAAGTTTACAGAAATATTTTGTGGGACTTTAAAATGAGAGTTAGGATTACTCAATGAGAACTTCATGAAAAATAATTGTATCCGTATTTTTGTTTATCATGTTCGAGACAGGGCGCCGCCCGCGCAAGGATTTTTGATCATAGTAAATACAGACAATGTGACAATAATACTAGGATCGACTTTTTTTCTAGACACTGGCTGCTCTGTTATGTTAAATGTTTATTTGTGACGTCTTTTTATCGATTATTATACAATTAAGACTCTAAAATGAACAAAAACACCTCTAAGGCCACTTTTCTTTCCTTATCTTACAGAAATTGCGAAAAACTTAAAAGAGGAACTAATTTCTAACAGGTATTTTGTGTTTACGAAATATAAATTTGTAAATTTGTTTTTTATAAAGAATAATATTATCTTATATATCTAATATTTTCTTTACATTCTTCTTTTTTAACAGATATATTCAATATATTATCAGATATATCAAATAATTCCAGCAACGTAGTATCGTTAAATATTTTAACAATAATGAATTATACTTTTGTCTATGGCTTATTAATGTTGTTCATTCCTTTGCTCTTTGTGTCACTTCACTAAACTACACTATGACTCTATCCGCCTTATTCCAAAACGAAGACTAAATATAGTACCGAGTTTAATACCAGCTTTAAACCATGGACTAATTTATATGTTATTACAAAAACTAGTTTAACGCTAGTACCAGGACTATCTATGGTACTAAAGTTAGACCACCGTGACCCCAAGTTTAACTTCGGTACTAACCTCAAAACTTCAACTTATCAGATGTCTTATGCGTTGAATTTGCGTTTTTTCGTATTAATTGTATTGAAAGGTAATTAAATGAACTCGATGTAGACAACATTGTTGAATTACTTGAATTGGAGTAACATTTAAAATAATTACTCTGACATCCTTATATAATTTAACATTCTATTTCTGTAATTTTGTTGTATTGTATTTTGTCATTGATATACATACCTATTTAATATGATATGTAATAATTCTAATTAACTCTGATATTTTTCATGTATGTTTGGATTAAATAAATACTATATACTACTATTTACTATATATAAAATACTAACCTTTTCTTGAGAAGTCTAATTATCATCCCTTTTTCTTTTGTTAATTCATTTTACAGCATAAGTAATGTTCGTGGCACACAAATTCACAACAAAAAATATTATATCATTCTTTGAACAATGTACCGTCTATTTAGAATCAAAGAACAATATTGGCTGTATTGTAACTATTGGTATTTAAGTATATATATACAATATATATACAATAAACATTTCGATGACATTAGAACTACGCGCGCTTTGTATTTCATTCCCTTATACGCTAGCTATATAAACAACTTAACAGCGAAATATTACAATATTTGTATGTAATAAACAAGAATTTAAATCACACTACCTCAAAGTACAAAGAAGTAAAGATTTCAGATATTTTATATAACACAATAAATTTTATTATCAAAATATTGATGTATTTTCCACATTATATTTAATTATAAATTAGCGAGCTTTGCATAAAAAGGAACGATGTACCGAACTAATCAAATATTGAACGAACAAAATGAATGATATGTTGCTCAATAATCTGTGGATACAATTAAACCAGGGACGATCTTTGGTACTAGCTAGACCGCGGTTGGTCCTCGATTTGTAATAAGAATGAATTTTAGTCCATGGACTAACGTTAATACCGTAACAAACCTGGACTTTTTAGTCTTGGTTTAATCCCGGTACTAGATGAGTTTTTTGTAATAAGGCGGTATTTGTCTGTGGCCGGAAGTCCGCCATATTTGTTTACCATTTTGGACACTTCTAAAAAAATGGACTATAGTTTACCTGGGGCGTAAGACGACGTGACAGCGTCACGACGATTTCCGTCACGAAGTGTGTTTTACGAAGAAACCGCAATCCTGATATTATGTGGTCCCCTATTTCATTTTGGACCGTTCACAAGTTAAGTAAGTTTATGTTTAATTAATTTCGCAGTTCACACTCGTAATAGTAAGATAATCCATAAGTAATAACACTTAGCACATCCCAGTTAAGTAATAAGTTATAAACTTTACAGCGTCGGAACTTAACGCAATTATCAGTAGTAAACGTTAGTGCTAACTTTGTAGCACATAAATAATGATTTATGATCATTATTATTTTATCTGTACATATACAGATATCATCATCATCACGGTTTCGTCTAAGGCACTTTCAATGATGTTAGAGGGGACAAAAGAGCAGGGGGCAAGGGGCTAGGACGGGAACCTCACCCATTGTACTGTCCCTACGTTGGGAGGGGTTGTTCTGTGGTGCGAGACAACCGCTCTGTGGAGGTGGCGTCGGTCCCCTGAGGAACTGACTAGCCGTCGAGTTGCCCTGTTTGCTCAATAGATCCGGGGCACCTCACCAAAGGCAGCATTGGTGGCACTCGCCGGGTTTAAGTGGGTAGAGCTGCGTCCACCTAACCATCTTTCGGGCGCACCGAGTTCCACATACCCGCCTGGGGAGTCCCTCCGTTCCCAGTGGGATGCCTTGAAAGAAAAAAAGGCTCTTTCAATGCACGCCAAGACGGCAGAAAGCTAAATCGAACTGGAGCACCTACTACATATTATCGGTCATCGGAGGGGACTTGTCTCTGCCGAGTGTCATCACCGCGATGCTCGGTGACGACGAGTCCTGGACGGCGATGGTTTCCTTCTGCGAGGCAGTAATGTCCCAGAAGGAGGCCGACGAACGGGTGAGAGAGGAGGCTGCCGACGAGGCCTCCCCCCGTGGGCGACGAACGGGGGTGCGCAGGAGGCGCTACTTAATGCGCCTCCAGTAACGTCCCTGTGCTCGTGTCGGGTTCAGGATGGGAAACTGGGCCCAGTATGACACGACGTCGCGAGGACTGCCTAAGCGGCCGGTTAGTCCCCCCCTTTAGAGGAGTAGTCTGGCCTTTGCCGGGGCCAGCCTGTCGCTGAGGTGATCCTGTTGAATGCCTATCCGGGACCCTCATAATGCGGCTGAAGGCGCTCGCAGTGGTTTTAGTTTACGGGTAGGGCACTCCCAGGAGCGAGTCGCACATAGGGTCAGGATCTACCCGAGATCCTGGCTACATGCGTAAAAAGCATTTCCTTGCGATAACAAAAAAAAAAAAAGAAAAAAAAAAAGCTACTACATATTATGTGCCCTATAGTTAAACAATGATTTCAGCCTCAATTCTGAGAGAAGCTGAAACGTATATTTACATACAATATAATATTATGTTACGAACTAATACATATTATTATAATTACAATATTTTTTTAACGACTTGGAAATTTAGCTAATAAAAGAGTTTTTATAATAAAAACCGTTCTCTATTAAATCGGGTTCTTGATCAGAGTTTTCGCTCTTATTTCGGGGAGCTCGATATTTCGACATTGTCTTCGTATGCCTTTATAATGAAACAATTTTCACGGATTTTATCGCGATTTATTAAGATTTTTACAAGCCCGACGTTTCGGATACTTTACAGCAACCATAGTCACGGGTCACCTCCTACCGTTACAAAGTTATTCGAAACTACCCCATGATACGTAGTACGTCGTATACGTTGTTCACGAGACTGTCCTGACTTTTCCTCAGCTTGTCACTAACGGTACCTGATGTGTGGTCAATGGTCATTAGTCATTACGTCTAGAAATTTCCATTTCCTGTTCCACGTTCCTGCTTTTGACTGCCAATATTCGTTTTATTCGTGAGGTAATCATGTGTAATATACATAAAGATTTGATTGTTTATCTAAATAAAATTAATTAACTCTGACTAAATCGATTTAAAAAATTATTTTACTGTGTAGATTGCTACATTTTACAGAAGTAATAAAGGTATTTAAAAATAATAAGATTAATATCATAGTTTTTATTTGATACCGTTTGTACGAACGTATTATAT
Organism: Helleia helle; assembly: GCA_963853865.1. NCBI lineage: Eukaryota > Metazoa > Arthropoda > Insecta > Lepidoptera > Lycaenidae > Helleia > Helleia helle. The sequence goes on along the minus strand of OY971432.1, from coordinate 18,019,273 downwards.
AATATATAAAATGCATGTGAGTATAGGTAAGCTATAAGGCAAGTCTGTGGATGAAAATATAGTATAGTACCTAAGGGGCCGTCCATAAATTACGTCACACGTTAAGGGGTGGGGGGGTGTCGACGAAGTGTGACATTATGTGACAAGGGGTGGGAGGGCTCCGAGATGTTTTGACGTCACATAAGATTACTGTGAAGTGTGAACTAATAAAAAAATGAAATTAAAAACAATTTAAACCAAAATAAAAATAATTTCGGAACAGCTGTTTTAATTTTTCAATTTTTTTATGTAAAAATTGAAAAATATGTGACGTCACACTAGAGAGGGGGGGGTCTCATAAATGTGACCATGTGTGACAAGGATAAAGTGCGAGCCTCCTAACTAATATCATTTGAAGATCAATTCATAACCCCTGGTCTATAGATCACTCACTATACGTACATCGCGGCTATTAAAAAGGTAAAACAGACGATACAGTGAAAACGGACAACCTCTGTGGCTCAGTGGTAAGCGCGTTGGCGTTCAAGCCAGAGGTTGCGAGTTCGAATCCCGCCAGGGAACAAAAAAAAATCTGTGTTCCTGGGTCATGGATGTGTATTAAAAATGTGGTTTATATAATAAAGACCTTAAATATATGTATAAAAGTATTAAATATATTTCCGTTGTCTGGTACCCGTAACACAAGTTCTTCGAGAACTTACCACAGGGCCAGATTGACGTGGTGTAAAAGCGTCCATAAATATAATAATTATTATACACTATTGCCTAATCCTTATCAATTCATATAAGTACGTTAATTACTTTAAGCATGTCATACGCCTTATTGAGTTCATACACACCATGTAATTTAAATACCCAACCAACCATTTCTTCTTGATTTTCCACAAACCTACATAGTTATTTTTTCATTGCATCCGTACAAAGCCGGGGCGGGCAGCTTTTAATTGATAAAATAAATTAGACATTTGTTTTATACAAACATATATTACACGCCTATAGCATATAACGGTTACAATACATATACATATGTATATAACTAGCAGAAGCGACGGTCACCCTATCGATATAAATAGCTACCATTCTTACACTCGTGGACTACGAGCTGGTTTCAATATAATCAATAAAGTTAGTTCTTATAATATTGGCCTTAGGCAAAGAAACAAATATTTTGTCTTCATAATGTAATATAGGTTCAACGTTATCTACCAAAAATCATAAAATAATAAAAATAATAAATAATAATTGATAGGTACTATGTACATTAATTGATGTATTATTATTTTATAGGACTGAATACAGTTTTGCATCAAAAATAACATAAAACAAATACAAAGAAATTAAATCACATGTAATATTTACATTACCACATTACCACTTATTCAATTAAGTTTAGTTTTAGTTTTCTTATGTCATAAGGAGGCAACCGAGCAGTCGTAGCCATAAGGTGACTACCGACGCCCATACACATCCGCACAACCAGAGATTATGCAGGTGCGTTGCACTCTTTTTCCCTATACCCCTCAATGGGCCACCGGAAACTCATAAAGCGCACGAAACACGACAGTATAGCTGTCATTTTACGCCGGTGTTATGTGAGCGAGAGTTACCACCCCGTTCCTGCCGGCCCAGTTTGGCTGCAATACAGCTGAACTGGGCCGGCAGGACTGGCACTACCTCTTACAACATAAAACATTCACTATTATTATTATTTAATACATTCTTTAAAGAATTGTGAACCAATTGATTTCAAATTATAAAAAGCATATTTTGAAATAAATTAATTTATTACACATTATAAAATATATATTAGATAAAAAATGTTTACTTGATACATCGATAAATGTGAAAAGAGCATACAAATTGAATCTTTGAATAAATACCCCATGTAACATTATCTCAGCGGGGACCGAACTGGCGAGAGTTCACTGTTTGATTTATGCATCTCCGCTATGAATATTTTTGGCTAATATTTTTATTATATAATATATACATATATTTGCCTGAACATCATAATGGCTCCATAATAGAGATAAATTGACAGACTACTAGATAAATAACTTTAGTTTTACACATCTAAATTTTAATAAATATTAATATTATGTAAATGAGAGGATCCGCACATTGTAACAAACTTTTATTATTATTCATACAATATCTCTAACACATTTTTTTTTAAATTCATATTTGGATTAATAATTATTATTTAGATAGCCTAGTCATTCCAGGAGATACTTTTCTTCCCCAAAATATCAACGATTTAAGTGTGATAAAAAGTGACAGTGTTATAAAACCATATTTACGCAGTATAACGTGGTTTATTATGATTAAAACAATATTAATTAACAGACATACCATTTATTCGCTATAACGAGAATATAATATATATTTGCTAGCTATAATAAAGAAAAATTAAAAATATGGAAAATAGTTTTAAATAGTTTTATTAGTAACAACAACAGCTATGTTAACTTGAAATATTTTCAAAATACTAGGAAAAAAGCAAAGATGATGTGGATACCTTTACTTTTTGTTTTAATAGTGATAAATTATCCCCACCATGATTCAGGCCTTGACGTGGCGGTGGGACTCGGTAGGGTGAGCGCAGCACCTTGGGCGAAGCTAATTGAGCCGAGGGTATCTTTGTACGCCTCTTATAAGAAGAGGGGACAAAAGAGCAGGGGACATGGGGCGAGGATGGGAACTTCACCCCATTGTACTGTCCTGACGTTGGGAGGGGTTGCTCTGTGGTGCGGGACAACCCCTCTGTGGTGCGGGACAACCCCTCTGTAGAGGTGGCAATGGTCCTCTGAGGAACTGACTAGCCGTCAAGGTGTTTGCTCATTAGATCCGGGGCACCTCACCAAAGGCGGCATTGGTTGCACTCGCCGGGTTTTAGTGGGTAGAGCTGCGTCGACCTTACCATCTTTCGGGCGCTGCGAGTCCCATATACCCGCCTGGGGGATACATCCCCTGCGGGATCCCTAAGAGCATTTCCCGGCGTTAAAGAAAAAAAGTGATAAATTATGTTAATTGAAAATCTTTTCATTCTCGTTTGTAATATTATTATGAAATAACCTAGAGCTTGTGTCCGTAGCCAGCTCTCAGCCCACTACAGTCAGAGTCGATTGACATTACCCGGCATGCACTTCGTGTCGGCGCGTCGAGCGGGTTTTTATCGTATACTTACTAGTCGAGGGTTTTTGTTACACATACGAGAATATAATATGTATCGACGTCAGGTTGGGAATAAGGCGTTCGCCTCCAATTTTAGATCGATTTATATCATTCGTATCAAAATATTTTGACAAATACGAAGACACAGATGTTTTTTGAAGACTTAAGATTTAAGGCACTACCTCGAAAATGAATCATAGCTCGATGGGCGTCACTTAGCCCACTGAGCGGCGAATGCAGCGAACGCAAAAGCTCGGAACAAGACGACGTATGTGCGAAAACTTATTCACTACATTTTATAAAAAAAAAAAAAAAAACTTTTAGTAAACTTTGATATGAGGGAATGGCGGGAAGCATCGGGACGCGCGGTTGTGTTTTTTTGGTTTCCCGTTAATTAATTGTTATTTTGTGTTTTGTCCATTCGGAGTGGTTTTCTATAGTGTTTGTTTTAAAAACTTGATCTTTATATATTGTGATTGGTTGGCGAATCTTATGGAGTACCGTTCTGGAGTGGTTTTCTTAGTAGGGCTGTTCTGGCGGTTTTCTCTTGTGTTTTGTTTTAAAAACTTAATCTGTGTAATATATAACGTGATTGTTTGGCGAATATTGTGGTGGACTGCCTTGTGTGGATGGAATGGGGAATGATAGTTGATTGATGGGGGCTAGAGGGGCGAAGCCGCGCTCCTTGGGGTTTCCCGCCATTTCTCCGTATTACAGACCGAATAATTGTATTTTGTATGGCTAATAGCCTAGTAGCTTTGATATGACAATTCTTTATGTTTTAAAGTAAATTCCATTGAATAAATCTTTTAAGCGTTACGCCGTGATGTCAATAAAAGTAAAAACTTTGCAATATTTTTGCATCGAGACAAAATCATTTAATCGTGTATTCTTTTTACATGATACTAGACCAAAGAGTCAAAAAATATATAAATAACAAGATATTAAATCCCTATTCGAAATACTCAACAAGTTACACGAAATAGAAAAACATTTTTCTTTATACGTATGAAATATTTCATATATAATATATTTTTAACCAATCTATTCATTTATTCGTTCGAGGCATGGGTTGTGTACATCAATTGTATTATAATTTATCGTCAAAGTTTTAGACCTTTAATCAGATTAGTTTTTAGATATTTCTTAATCCTTGTGGAATTAATAAGAAATGTCTTATTTGTAATAAGAATGCCTTTAAAATGGGGTCGCGCTTTAAAAATACTTATGTTTTCTCATAAACAAGCTGGGGCTTTTTATTAGAATCCTATTTAGGCATTCAGGCTGTTAGGAAACAGCTGCGAGCCATGAATTGGTTCATTCAACATTTAAACGTAAGCTGTTAAATAAATGCCAACCGTTTTTATTGCATTTTCAATATAGCCTTTACAAACAAACGGAAAACGTTGGCAGTTTATCCTTATAAAGCTTACGTTACATAATTGTCAACCGTTTTTTCGTTCACGACTGGAGGAGGACTCTTTCAATGAACGACAAGACGGCCGATCCCCGCCACCCGCAACCGACTAGAATCAGCACTGCACGGAGATCGTCGTCCTCTTGTTGGAGGAGGTTGAACTTGCACTCTACTTCCTCCCGCACGTGACCTCGCTCCAGAACTGAATCTTCCGTATATATAATTATATAAATATATAAAATTCCGTATAATATATATATATATATATATATATATATATATATATATATATATATATATATATATCAGGATATTATGTCATGTGCGCCAATTGGCGCCAATCGATGTATATGTCTATCTTTATGTTGGTATATTTTGCAACTTAAGTCGAACCCGAACACAAAAACTTCCGTTACATAAAAAGACATGCTTTGAAATGGTCATCATATCTCCCCACCATGGTTCAGACCTTGTCGTGGCGGTGGAGCTTAGTAGCCTAGAGTGAGCCTAGCACCTTGGGCGAGGCAAATTGAGGGGGCTCTTTGTACCCCTCTTATAAGAAGAGGGGACAAAAGAGCAAAAGAGACGGGAACTCACCCCATTGTACTGTCCCGACGTTGGGAGGGGTTGTTCTGTGGTGCGGGACAAACTCTCTGTGGGCACCTCTCTCGCAACTCGACGCTTATGCGCCTACAGATAGACACTTAGCGGTCAAACTAATAAACACCAATCTTTTTGCATTGGGAGTTAAAAATAAATGAATGCAGGCTATCAACGGGGTCCACAGGTAGCGGATAGTGGAACGGCCATCAGATAAGGTGGGTAGCTGCGAATATACGAATAAACAGTCCCCGACCGAGTAGCGACGAGATTACCAGGATGTAGTGGGTAGTCCAGTGAAATTGGCTAACTTATAAAATGCTGCATAGGTCCTATAACGGTCTTGTGACGTAGCGAAAGCGTCGCTACTATAATATACTGATACCGGGCAGCAGCGGTATAAGTACAGGCCGAGAAATTGGACTTCGGTAGGGCTCTGGATTAGAGATCAACGAGCTAGAAATTGGTCATTGTACTGCGCAACCGGGGACGGAAGGCAAGTGGGGCAACCACCATTCTAAGTGCCCTAATTATGGATTATGGAAGACTGCCCCACTGACAAGAGCAAGGCTCTTAAATAAAGAGAGATTTATTACATAAGTATTGTTGCTATTTCAGAATGGATGCAGCGCGCTACAGCGGGCCGCCGCCGACGGACATGTTGACGTGGTGCGGGTATTGCTCGAGCACGGAGCCGATCCCAACAAGCAGGACAATGTGGTAAGTACGCGCTCTCGGAAAAAGTTAAAACGCAGGACCCGCTAACAAACGCAAGACCTGCTAACCAACGCAGGAACCCCTAACAATTGCAGGACCTGCTAACAAACGCAAGACCCAGTAACAAAGGCAGGATCCGCTACGAAACGCATGCCCCGCTAACGATCGCAGGACCCGCTTACAAACGCAACAACCGCTCACCAACACAGGACCCATTAACAATTGCAGGACCCGCTAATAAACGCAGGGCCCACTAATAGACGCATTAGTCCACTTACCATCTGCTGGCTCGTCTGTCAGTTATCCTACCTGACATAAAAGTAGAAATGGCACTGTTAGTTACTATCACTTTTTATAAAATACATCAGTCGATTTTTATATTCAAAACACAAACATAGCCCACATAAGTCCTTATTTCCATCTTACGAGTTTTTAGTTTCAACTGTTTATTTTATCATACCAAAGTCATTAATATTTAATATCTCCAATATTCCAGCACGGCAACACAGCGGCGCACGAGGCGGCGTGGAAGGGCTACTCGCGGTGCGCGGCGCTGCTGGCCCGGTGTGGGGGACTACGCGCGCGCAACGCCGCAGGCTTCGCCCCCCTGCACCTCGCCACGCAGAACGGACACAACCAGACCACCAGGGAGTTGCTACTCGCGGGCGCGCCGCCGGATCTGCAGAACAATGTGAGTCATTTCCAACCGAGACAACATGTAGTCAGATAGTACCGTGCCATCTCATGGTTGCTACCATTCTGCTTATTTCTTCCATGGAACCGCTCTGCGTTTTGGAAATAAGGGTAGAACGAGATTAATTAGATGATACATATTACTGGCACAGAGATTTTCCTTCTTACGTCTTAAATATCATGCAACGCTTGAACGCCTTTTTCTTTCGACGCAGTGGAAATGCTTTGCGCATTCATTCGGGATGGGGTGTCCCCGGGGATATGTGGAACTCCCGGCGCCCCAGAATGGATTGACAATCATTAAATATACAGCTGCTGAAAATGACATAATGTCAATAAAAGTAAAACTTAATGACACTCTTAATTACTTAAGTGTTACTTATTTTGTCTTTAAAAACTTCTTCCTGATTTCAGTATGGCGACACCTCGCTGCACACGGCAGCCCGGTACGGTCACGCCGGCGTCACCCGCATCCTCATCTCTGCTCAGTGCCGCGTCTCCGAGCAGAACAAGAACGGAGACACGGCTCTCCACATAGCAGCGGCTATGGGCCGCCGAAAACTTACCAGAATACTCCTCGAGGCAGGTTGTGACAAGTCATTACGGAATCATCAAGGAGAAACCGCCCGAGATATTGCTGCTAGGAAGGGCTTAGAAGAAATTATCAATATACTTAACACACCAGTAGCTAAACAAACGAAGAAAAAGGATAAACAAAGGGATAAAAGTAAAGAGAGAGCGATCGACGAACCAGACGACGGCAAGAAAAAAGACAAGGGCAAAGACAAGAAGAAGAAGAATGTGCATTTCGAAACACCGGCCCAAGTACAGTGGTCACCATATGGCTGCCACTACTATCCCGATCCCAAATATTTTCCAAAACCAAAATTAAGCTCGCTACCCACCGAACCTTTGAAAAAAGGCGAGCAATATTATTTGGATCTAGCTGGAAATATTAAAAAGGGTCCCATAGGGGCAGGTTACACGTGTTATTGTGCTCCTTTCTTTAAGCACATGGAAGAAAAGCTAAATGAGGATAAGAAAGATTTGAAACGCCATATAGATAGAGCGCATGAAAGAATAGGTCAAAAGGTAACAGATTTGGAGATGAAGACCCAAGGACAGATCTCGGAGCTAACCAGATTCGTCGCAGCCGAAAGAGCTTTATGTAAAGAAAGGCATAAGCACTTGGAGCAATGGCTAACTCGAGGAGTCATATTTAGAGCGTCAGAAAGAGTTAAGAAATTAGATTTTAGTCCAAAAGGATCGTTAGATATACCACCTATCAAAAGAACGAGGAGTCTAGAGCTTTTGGATGCAAACGCCGAGGACTGGAATATGAATGAAGGTATGAGAAGATTAAACAATAATAATGAAAATTGTCACCATCGTGATTCCAAAGAACTAAATTGTAGGGCAACTTCAAAGAGCACTGAAGATTTAGACAGCAAACCACCCCCGAGTCCGCATCGCAGAAACATAATGAAAAGCTCCAAAAGCAACGATCAGTTAGACGCTGGACCCAGTAGATGTTCAAGACCCATATCATATAGCAATTGTAGCCAAGGCAGTTCAGAGAATGTTACAGCTGAAATTCATGTAAGACCAAATAGAATTTCGGTATCCCAATCACCTGTACATGACACCTCTGTTTATAATGAAAGGGTCGCTTCACAATCACCGCATGTAGTGTTACACTGCAACAACAGTTGGCAATCAGAGCGAAAAATTGATGCAGAAAGTAATTTAAGTTACAATGATCAAATAAGACATAATGCTCCCACGTGGAAGAGTCAAGTCCTGCAAAGAACAGCTGATGACATACGTAAAAGAGCTGAGGGTATGTCGGATATGTCCGATGCTGTTTCGAGAAATTCAAAAACCTTAGATATATCGCAAGATGGATATGTCAAACTTCCGAAACAACCCAGTTATAGAGACGAGAGTAACGTAGAAAAAGAACCTAGGAAATCAGTACAGGAATTAGTCGCACAGGTGGAATATCAGCACAGATGTCAATCTCCAGAAAGATTAAATTTGCAAAGAATACCGAATGAAAGTGAAGTGCCTGTCAGTACACAAACTAGTCCTTTAAAATTACCTCAACAACCACAAAGACCCGCTCCAGTCCTTAAAGAAAAACCACCGAAGGTAAAAAGGTTTAGCTTACACAATCTCATCCCCTTTCCAACAAGAAAAAGCTTTCAGACACCACCAAAGGAAAACGGAAATAATTCTGAAAGCAGCGACGAGGAAGACAACCCCATCAGAACCACAAACCAGCCCGGTCCGATGAGAAATACGAACCTGTTGCAAACTCTACCTCTCCCTAATTTTGAAACAATGTCAACAAAATCGCAATCTCCCGCCCCTCAGGTACAACCTTACCCCCACGACGTACGGATGATCCCAAAAGACGCGTACTTCCATGAAATACCTAACAAGCAGGCCCATCATCAAATGCCATACAGAGAGAGCGATGACGGTTTGCCGGTCCCTCAATACCCTTGCCAAAACCAGTACGACTACAACGAGACGGGTTTACCCCAAGCTCAAGTGCAAGGGAGGAATAGAAATCCAATATACCACCACCAGACTGGGGTCTTCAACGCAATGATGCAAGATCACATAATACGAGAAATAGAACGGATACCGCACTGCTACAGCGATCACCTCGACCAAAACACTGAAGTGGAGATAGCGAACCAAAACGATCACTTTCGCGGCCACTACGATAACCGTCCACCAATGTACCCGAATTTTAGAGGGAGCGCACATAGCTTGAGAAAACCTGGACCGGACCACAATTTCTTGCATAGCCGCCTCCAGTCGCTTGCGATAAACACACATTTGACGGAGACCCAGAGTCAAACGGATAGGGAATCCCATAACGACTCCGGCTACAGCACAAAGGTGTATGGCAGCTCCCAAGGGCCTTCCCCAAGTCTATCTGGCCATGTTGAAGACAATCTTTCAGGACGAGTCAACGTTTTACCTAATAAGGAACAAGGAATAGGAACTTCCAGTTTAGTTTAAGAGGCAGCAAAATGGAATGCACGTTGGTTACCGAGTGATATTGTTAAAAAATTTATTAAAAAAAATACAAAATTGGTGAATAAAAAATTGAAAGATTTTCAAACTCAAAGTTTGAAAAAAAACGAAACTATTGACTAGGGTTAAATTTTACCGAGTATATAACTTCTTTCTTTTTTAAATATTGTAACATTGGCTGAATAGTTTTTTTTTTTTTTTTTTTTTTAATATTCAAGATAATATAAAAAATAATGATTTTTAAATGTTTTGGACAAAACACATTCTAATAAGCTCGGTAATTTGAATAGCACTGCTGGTTTGGACTCACCCCACGATTTATTATTTATGCACAGAATGTCACAAACTGATAATATTTAAAGTACAAAATAATTATAAAGATAGATGCCATTCAGTTTTAGATTTTAAAAAGTAATATAAGTTAGGGCAACACAACTTGTTAAAATTCACGTGTTTCTTGAATCAAATTTTGTTTTATTTAAATGAGAATAGAATCAGGAGATGTGGATAAGCATTAGAGTCAACATTAATGTTGTATATTTTTTTACTAAATAAACAAAAAATGAAGTAGACACCGTACCATAAAGAATAGAATGTCATAGATTACAATAATTTTATCTTGGTTTTTTTTCGTTTACTGTAATGTATTTCAGTATAGACTCTCGTCTAGATAGTCGACGAAAATAATTTCCGATTCTATCTTCATTTAACGAGCGTGCCTCAAATGTTTATTTTGTAATATAGATATATTTATTGTATTTTTGTACTGATTGCAAATATTCTAATAAATCACTAAAAGTGTTTTTGACTTTTTCTTACCTCTACCCAAACTAAACCGGTGGGATTTACAGGGATATCGCTCCCGTCTGCATGGGTACTACCATCATGCTTGTTTCTCCCGTCAAACAGCTTCGCTGTGTTTCGGAGAGAAGGGCAAGACAGGTAGTGTAATTACTGGTACCGAGACTTAACATCTTGTGTCTCAGGATAGGCAACACATTAATAAGTTGCCTGGGCTCGTTCCAGGTAAACTAGTTTATATTCATGGGCGACGTCGACCACTTACCATCATGTGACACGTCTTCCAGTTTGTGTCCAACTAACTTAAAAAATCAATACATAAAATAACGTTGTTTAATGTGTATGTCTACAGATGTCGTTGATAACTCACCACCAAATAAACAGACCTCCACTTGCCCCCTTTCTTTATAAAAACTCAGCGTCGCAATCATAAACACCTTTTTCAGATACTAGCTGTTGCCCGCAGCTTCGCCCGACTTAATTACTGTTAGTCACATCGTGATGTTATACCGGGTGTATTTGAAACGCTTACAAAAACGAAGAGGTATGATAGTGTTGGCATAGCCTGACATGATACAAGTGAAAAAATCGCGTTTCTTTTTTTTTTTTTTTGGTTGCCTTTTTTATTTTTATTTTTTTGTATAATCCGGTTTAGTAAACATAATGTTAGAGAAATTTGATCATAATGCTTTAAAATAACGTTTTAAAAATAAAACGGCAATGTAATTGGTTTATGGTTCACGCCGGCCAGCGGATTGCATTATCTGACGGAGTTCGCTGTTCGAGTTGTATACATACATTGCGGGTTTGCAAAATACATAAGTCCTAAAATTTTCTTAAAAAAACGTTTCTGAGATAAATGGTTATATGAATTATATAGTATATAAATAGTATATTATTAGGGTTAAATCTTTGCAAGCTTTCAAAATACACCCGGTATGGCCTTCCTCGATAAATGGGCTATCTAACACTGAAAAAAAATTTCAAATCGGACCAGTAGTTCCTAAGATTAGCGCCTTCAAACAAACAAACTCTTTATCTTTATAATATTAGTATAGATTAAAATCTGTCTACCAGTACCTAACGATGATTTTCGTTTAAATAAATTTAAACATTTCAGCAATACTTTATTAGCTATTTACAATATAGTTCAATATACAGTTATTACAGTTATCTTAAATTACAATAATATTGTTTCGCTTCCTCTCTGTGTCTGTCGGACCATCCGTATTTCTCATAAAACTCCCTCAAGCTGGTGTGATACAGGGGAACCCCGGTCAAAACCGACGCCTTCGCTGAAACTATCTTCACACTAACGTAGTCCCCCGGCTTCACTCGTCTACACCCGTCTTCCGAGGGTATATCCGTTTGGTCGAATATCACCTTCGTATACAGCTCGTTTCTCCCCATAATCTGGCCGGTTTTAGGGACGGTCCCCTCCACTAGCACCAGATGTACGTTCCCTACCTCCCCACGGTTGAGGAGGGTGCACTTCCTCCGGTATACCTCCACCATCCTGTTATGGCGATCCTTTTTGACGGATTCGGGGACATCGTCTTTGTAACGACGGTATGCGGCCGTTTTCTATAAACAAATGTAGCGAATGTAGGGAAAATAATTGTTTTATTGAAGGCATTGACGTGTAGTAGAATGGTTGATATTTATTGACGGCTGACTTTATCTTACTAGGGTAATTTACATTTATTAGATTTACAGCCTTGCCCGGATTGATGATGATTATTTTTATAGCCTAAGTTACTCCTTATAACATTAGCTATCTGTCAGTGAAAGTCTCATCAAAATCGGCCCAGCCGGGTCAGAGATTAGCCGGAACAAACAGACAGACAGACAAAAATGGTAAAAACTGTTATTTTGGTGTTTACATCCATATTCATTCAATAAAAAGCGGTTATTTCAATATTACAAACAGACACTCCAATTTTATTTATCTGTATAAATTACCAAAATTCTTCCAGTATTACGCAATTATTTTTGGTAATCTCTATTAAACAGTTATTCAGTGATGGAAAGCCGGTTCAGCACTAGCTTCAGGGACCATTCTATGGAGACCCATCTAGTCTAGTCTCCTCAAGAGAGTTCTGGATCTACCGTCTTCGCTCTTATAAAAGATGCCTCTATCCAGGAACCTGAACCATCAACAATTACGGAGAATCTGCAATATCCTTACCTCCCTCATGCTGTAGGGGAACAGGAAGGCCACATTGTAGTCCACCAGCTCCATGAGTGATATCGTCTCCTCAAACTCCTCTTCCGTCTCACCGCAGAAGCCGCAGATCATGTCGGTGGATAGACCAACTGGAAGCCAAAAGGCGACTATCATTTTCTGAAGGAATATAAATATAAGCAGCAAACATAATTAAAAAGATTTAAAACTTTGACCTGAACATTAAAGATTTACCCTTTTCTTTTGTAGTTGGTTAAAATGTAGCCTACGTCATGTGAAACAGGTCAATCGCTTGTGATTGGTCAGTTTTGGTCGTATGACGTCATTTACGATCATGAGATTGATTATACATATTTAGTTTTTTATGTCTATTCTGAGACATAAGATGTTAAGTCTCGGTCCCAGTAATTACACTGCCTGTCTTGCCCTTCTCTCCGAAACACAGCAAAGCTGTTTCACGAGAGAAACAAGCGACAAGACTCACTAGTAAAGCCGGTAGTAAAAAACATTAACAATACATTATCTAAAGCTACTAGAGAATTTGTCACAATGATCTGACGTTTGAAATACTTTTTTTTTATTCTGGTGATATTATCTTTATTTTACTGAAATAATGAATCATACCTCCGGGCACCATTTGTTTCACATGTCCCACCAGCCGCAGGTAGGCCTCCCGCGTGTGGCCTCTGCGCATGCGCTGTAGCACAGTACTGGAGCCTGACTGAGCTGGCAGATGCAGCAGCTTGCAGATGTTGGGGCGGGACGTTATCACCTGCAACACCTACAAACAGACAAAAGTTCTACCGTCATCATCATCATTATCAGCCTCTATACGTCCAGTGCTGAACATAGGCCTCCCTCTAAGAACGCTAAGAAAACCTCAAAAAGCACCCTCAAAGCTCTACCACCTGTACAATATTGATTATACACATTAGCAGTACGTCAGCACGACTCTACATCAAATTGAGAAAATGTTTGGCTCAATCAAACACATAAACATTTAAATTGGTTCGAGAAATTAATGCTAAAAAATATATTTAATATATTCTATTACCTCTCTACCAAGCCAATAATATACCAAGTAAGGCAACCTTGTTACTTGCGGTTGATCTGATAATAAAGCTCCATTTGTAAAATCTGTTCGTCAAAGCTGAGGCAATTTCCTAATTTTTGGTCAAGATAGATGCTGTTGTTGTTGTTAAACCAACTCACTTCATCGGGAAAGTCCTTAGGATGCGCAGCGGTGAACCGTATTCTCATCTCAGGGTCAACTGAAGACACTTTGTCCAACAGGTCTGCAAATCTCAACCCACCCTTTTTACTTTTGTACACCGTTGAGAATCCTGGAATGTATTAGTTTAAAATTAGTCTGAAGTATTTGATTTCAAGACATATACTACTTGCCAATTATGATATTCAACTATAGAATCAATGTTAAGTACTTGCGTGATAGATTTATAGAATTAAAATATCCTTGAATTTATTACTAAAAGTGAAAAACTATGTAAGTGACTAAGTAGTAGTAGTAATCCCCATAGGATTGATTGAGTTATTTTTATAAATGTGTATTTGAATAGAACAAACTTGTAAAATCTTACCAAAACTCTTAAAAACATATAATAATCACTCACAAAGTAGTAAAAATTCTCACCGTCCACCAATCTTGTATGAACCTTCTCGGTCTGTTCGCTGACATCCCTGTAGCTGTTCACGTTTTGACCCAGTAACGTTACTTCCTTAACACCCTGCTCAGCTAAATGTCTCACCTCGTCCACAATTGACTTGATCGGGCGGGATCTCTCTCTCCCTCTTGTGAATGGGACTATACAGTATGTACACATGTTGTCGCAACCTCGCATTATTGATCTAAAAATTAATTTTAGTAGTTTGTCAGCCGGCTATGGAGAGCAGTATAATGGGGTCAAACTAATCTATCACATTAGAAATATGGAACTGCGCTACAGAACTGGTATTCCTGATGTGGGGGAAAACCGGCAAACTAAAGTGGAACTCGGCTTGGCATATGTGTTTGGCCTGGCCTGGTCGGAACTGGCACAGGATGGCGATAAATGGAGTAAAGCATTTTAAGGCCTTTGCCCAGCAGTGGGATCTGTTAGGCTAATAAAATAATGATAAAAAGTTGTTATACTTTTAGTTAATACAAATAAGAAATATGGTACACATACAGAAAGGTCTTATTTTGTTGTGAAATTATAAACCTTTTTTAAAATGGTAAACTATTAGTATATACTAGCTAATAATATCTGTTTTATAAAATCATTTTGAAGGCAGTAAATAGGAAGTAAACTCTTTAAATATAAGTTATATGGAGTAAATTGACAAATGAAGAATATACTGAATTAATAAAAAATTTGGCAGCAATTGAAATAGACTGTATGTCCCACAGCGGAAGAAAAGAAGTTGATACAGATGTGAATAGCAATTTTTCAATAATTTTATTAAATACCTATAAATAGAAAAACTTACATAAATGCTGATATGCTGTCCTTATTCAATCTCACAGGAACAACATCGGCGTAGGTTTCATCCAGAGATAAGAGTATATTGACAGCAGTTTGACCGTTGTCAGTCAGGGCTAAGAGCCGGGGTAAATCTCTGTAGCTGTCAGGTCCAGCAACTACAAAATACATTTAATATTACTTTTTAATCATTTGATCTATAAATCTTCATGTAATTAAGAAACAGTAAACAGTTAAGGCGCTATACAGTGGGACATGGACTGTCCGCTGCAGTATTATATATAAATATACTAGCAGACCCAGCCACGCATTGCTGTGGCTAAGATACACATTAAAATATATTGTAGTAAACTAATCAATACAGTAATTTTTTTATTTATTAATAAAAATTTGTGATTATAAATTGAGATACAAACTATCCTATCTCTCATGTTGGATTAAACTGCATTTTTTTTTCTTTTACGCTCTGAGGCATCCCGCCTGGGGAGTGGGTCGCCCCAGGTGGGTATGTGGGACTCGCTGCGCCCGAAAGATGGTAAATGGACGCAGCTCTACCCACTAAAACCCGGCGAGTGCCACCAGTGCCGCCTTGGTGATGTGCCCCGGATCTGTTAAGCTAACAGGGCACCTCGACGGCTAGTCAGCCCCGCAAGGGACCGACGCGACCTCCCAAAGTCGGGACAGTACAATGGGGTGAGGTTCCCATCCTCACCCCTTGCCCCCTGCTCTTTTGTCCCCTCTTCTTATAAGAGGGGTACAAAGAGCCCCCTCGGCACAATTGGCTTCGCCCAAAGTGCTGGGCTCACCCTAGGCTACTGAGCCCCACCGCCACGACAAGGCCTGAACCATGGTGGGGGGATTAAAACGCATACTGTGGCAAAATTTAGTTAAAATTGGTTCAGTAGTTGAGGAGTTCATCGCGGACAAAACATTGTGGCCCATTTTTTTATATATAAATATATACTACATACACTGAATGCATTGTATATCAATTTTGTGTAACTATTTATTTAATATCAATGAATTCATGAATATTTTTTATAGTAAAATAATAACAGAAAAATAATAGAAAGATGACTAGTTATTGTTCAAAAATTATAATTTTCATAAGACACCAACTAACCCAAAGAAATACTTGCAGAAATGATGGCCATACACTTCCCGGATAGCACAAGCTATTCAGAAGAAGATATGGTTGTCACATCCGGCGATAATCTAGCAGAAGCGAAAGCAGAAGCGGAACTGATTATCACCGAAGAAGCATTAACATGGAGCATTTCATCATTCCTACCGTATAAAGCGGCGGGAACCGACGGCGTCTTTCCCAAGATGCTACAAGTTGCCCTTAGGTACATCAAAGATGACCTCCTCACCATATACCGGAGTAGTTTAGCAACAAACTACATCCCTAGTAGCTGGAGAAGAGTCAAAGCCGTCCGTCATACCTAAACCAGGGAAGGTCACATATCACGAGGCGAAATCCTTCAGATGTATAAGCCTTTCTTCGTTTGTATTGAAGACACTCGAGAAGATATTAGATAGACACATGAGAGCAGGGATACAAAAGAGATCAATGCCGCTACACGCCAACCAACACGCCTACATGGAAGGAAAATCCATTGACACGGCATTACACAATGCGGTAATAAGAATTGAAAGAGCTATAGGGAACAAAGAATATGCCCTTGGCTGCTTCTTTGATATAGAGGGAGCCTTCGACAAGGCCACCCCTCAATCCATCATGGAAGCACTTGACAGAGAGGGGATATCTGGACAGATAAAGGGATGGATAACAAATATGTTAAAACATCGCTCGATACAAGCTGACTTAGCGGGAACAACATGCATCATTCGAGCAAGAAGAGGATTTCCGCAAGGAGGATGCCTGTCTCCGCTCCTATGGTGCATTCTCATAGACGAATTAGTATCAAAGATTAACGCCATGCACATTTACATACAGGCGTACTCAGATGATGGTCTAATTCTGGTCACAGGTAAGTACTAAGTACTGAGCGTGACCAGAGACATCATGAAGCGAGGAATCGACACAGCGCTACGATGGTGCAGGGATAAAGGGCTAAACCTAAACCCAGGAAAAACCAAGCTAGTGTTATTCACAAACAAGAGAAAGATTGACAGTATGATTCCACTGAGAATTGATAACGAAAATCTAGAGGTAGTTAATGAAATAAAATATCTGGGGTAATCCTAGATAGAAATCTGAACTACAAAGCCCACGTTAAAGAGATCTGCACAAAATCCAAATGTGCCCTTGTACAATGCAGGAGAGCGGTAGGAAGAACCTGGGGCATGAAACCAAATGTGGTTCATTGGATCTACAAGGCCATAGTACTACCAAGAATTGTACATGGAGCCTTAGTGTGGTGGCACAAGGCACAATTAGGAACGAACAGGAAAGAACTTACAAAAGTACAGAGACTAGCCAGCATCTACTCTCGAGCGCCATGAAAACAACACCAACGGCGACTCTAGAGATGATACTCGGTTAATCCAGTTGATCTGACGATCAAGAAGAAAGCGACTGAACAATGGTTCAAGCTCAAGAGCAACAAATTATGGAAAGGAGGGCACTATGACAAAGGTCACGCCGAGATAGCAAAACAGTACGAAGAAAATCTATCCATGATTATATCAAACAATGATTTGATAAAGAAGGAGAGAATCTTCGACAAGAAATACAGGATAAGCATAGGCTCGAGAGATAGCTGGAAAATTGACATCGACTACCCAAAAACAACGGTGGTCGGCTACACAGGTGGATCCAGGAAGGAATCGACAAAGCTGTCAGGGGCTGGCGTATATATCAGCCATCCAACTGAAATGAAAGCATCGTTTAATCTAGGCAGATTCTCCAGCGTATTCCAAGCGGAGATATTCGCAATACGAGAATCTGCCAACATGATTAAACAAAACATCATTAGCGCACATAGGATTGAGAAGGCAGTCATGTACAGTGACAGTCAATCGGCACTGAAGGCCCTCAGTAAGAGGGAGACAACCTCAGCACTGGTCAAAGAATGCAAAAACACCCTGCAAGATCTAGCAGACCAGACTGAGTTAGAAATTGCCTGGGTACCCAGACATGAGGGAAATGCGGGCAATGAAGTAGCAGATAGATTGGCGAGAGAAGGTGCCGATGAGACGTTCATAGGCCATGAACCGAGACTGCCAATAGCACACAGGATAACAAAAAATGTTATAACCTTGAGAATAAACAAAGAAACAAACCAGAGATGGAATGACATGAAGAGCAGCTGCAGACAGTTGAAATTCTTCATCTCGACGCTTGACAGCAAGAAGACTAAAGAGTTGCTCAAACTAAATAACACAACATTAGAACAGTTGTAGGAATATTGACGGGACACTGCCCACTCAACAGACACCTGTCAATAATGAAGCTAACAGAGGACCCTCTATGCCCTAAGTGCAAAGAGAAAGAGGAAATCAGTCTGTACTTCATAACGGAATGCCCCGCATTTGCATACGCAAGATGGGAGCTGTTTGGAGCGGACGAGCTGAAGAAGGAAGATTTAGCATATCTAACTATAAGTCAGCTAAGTAGTTTCTGTAGATCAACATGTAGGTTTGAGGGGGTGACACCGGAGGGGCAATTGGTAACCCGTCCCCGCATCTAATCCCAGAGGCGAGCCTGGGGAATTGGGTGAAATGGTCCCGCTGATGAGGACTGATCGCCCGTCTGGTCTCGCTGGTGTCCCCACCCTTAAATAATAATAATAACTACCACTGTGTATTTTTAAACTAACAATATTACACTTGAGATAATATCTTGTCTATTATATCAAAAGCCTGTGTGGGACAATTAATTATATATTTACAATACTTTTTTACATACCACAAAAGAACATGGTACAAAATGATACAAATCAATGGAAAAGGGAAACCCAAATACTACATTAGTTAACATACCAACATCTACAGCCTTTTCCTTTTCAATTAACTTTTCCTTCAATCTCTCAGCCATACATCCTAAAATACCAATTTTCACCGGTTTATCTTTGTTCTTAGATATTGCTCGACGTCTTTTGAATCCTCTCAGGTGGTCCAAGCGGTGCCAAATCTTAGTTTCCGCTCCTTCCCTGATGGAGCATGTCATCACCAAGAAAATATCTGCTTCCTCTTCAACTTCAGTCTTTTCAAACCCCTCTTTTTGTAATATAGACCACACAATATCTGTGTCGTTCAAATTCATCTGACAACCATATACATCAAAAAATACTTTCCTTTTCAATGAATCCCTTACAGAATCTGGTAAGTACGGTATATGTGGTGGATGTTTAATGACCTCAGCGAGTCCTGACGATTCAATAATAAAATCTTTAAGACCAGGCCCATTTCGGAGTTTCTCTTTTAATACAGTAACAGTAGAATCCGATTTACATCGACACATATATAACCTACTGAAATGTCTTAATAACGTTCTGGAGTTGCTTATTAGCATTATTTTAATTTAAATATTTTGTAATTTAGATAGTTCTGATGTGTTTATTCAATACACAATCAACGCCTTAAGTTTACCGACAATTACTTTTGTTATGAACCCAGAATATGAGATATTTAATATTATTATTACGACATTTTATTTATGTAATAGGAAACTTTAAATTTTATTATCACAGACTACTTAGATATATTAGCATTATATTAGTTTATTAAAAAATAAACATATTACATAACCTAAAAATAAATTTTAAAATTTATGACATTGACAACTAACATATTATTATTTTCATTTAAAGGCATTAGGTACTAGGCTATTAGCCATACAAAATACAATATTCGGTCTGTAATACGGAGAAATGGCGGCAAACCCCAAGAAGCGCGGCTGCGCCCCTCTAGCCCCCATCAATCAACTACTATTCCATCCACCCTGAGCAGTCCACCACAATATTCACCAACCAATCACATTATATATTACACAAATTAAGTTTTTAAAACAAACACTATAGAAATCCGCCAGAACAGTCCCACTAAGAAAACTACTCTAGAACAGTCCTCCACAAGCTTCGCCAACCAATCACAATATATAAAGATCAAATTTTTAAAACAAACACTATAGAAAACCACTCCAAATGGACAGAACACAACAAAACATTTAATTAATGAGAAACCAAAATTAACACAACCGCGCGCCCCGATGCTTCCCGCCATCCCCATAGACATAATATATTAGAAGGACTGGGCATACCTACGAATAAAAGGTGTAACCTACAATTCAAATCGGCACCACGGCTACCATTGCTAGGGTTTTGACAGCAAAACCATAGAGAATACTATTTTAAACTAGGAACAAGTATCATATGGAATTGACATTCGCGTATACCCGAAAGGGACAGGCATATTTTACAGGGATACCACATTCATAATAACAAGTCTACTTATTTTCTTGAAACAAGTGAATTAAAAATAATAAAAAACTGGTAAATATTGATAGATAAAAGCATTAGCCCTAACCAAACTATATATATATATATATATATATATATATATATATATATATATATATATGAAGGAATATACTGAAGGTATATATATATATATATATATATATATATATATATATATATAAACTGAAGGAATATTTCATAAATAATAATCAGTGCCTGTTCCGTTACCAAAATAATCAAATTCATAAATAGCTAAAATTAACGATGTTTACGCAAGTACGTGCATTCGAATGTAACAGTTGAGAATCACAACTGTTATGTATGACGTATATATTATCTGTGGAGCAATGCATAGATCTGTGACAGCCGCTGGCGGTCGAAAATTTAATTCGAGATTGTCTCTGACGCGTGAAGCCGTTGCTGTTCAAATTCAATTAAAACCGCCTAAAAATCGTGAAACGCTAATCGTTAACCAAGGTGCTTCAAGCTTATTAGAATTGCTGTCCAACGAAGGCTGGATCATCGTGCAGTTGCAGACCCAGGTACGTCATATATTGTACTTCGTTTGTGCTGCTTGTCGTGAACATCGTTTATCACGTTGTATGTATGTGACTCCGCCACCACTCAGGTGCAATTTCCATACATCGAATTGGTGCCGAAACCAGGGAATCCGGCCTATTTCACAAAATTAAAACTAGGTGTATATGGTATTTTCTGGTGAAATCGTATCAATAATCGTAATAACCTAACCTGAAACATAAACTAGCATCGCGGTTTGGTTACTCCATCATCACCAAATTGTCCATTATTGTACCTAGTGTTAAGTAATTCTAATAATTATCACTATCAAAAGGCGTTTCTTCAATTTCATATCGTAAATGAAGGAAATAACAAGTGTAAAATCGTAGGAACAAAGTTAAGCAATCACTAACATATCGGTGCTTAATTTCTTATCGGCTTACATTTTACTCTAAATCCATAATAATTCCTTTCATTTCCATCATTATACATCTACAATAATTATTATTTCGCTTTAAATATCATAGCAAATCAATCTAAATAACTTCTAACAACAAACATTACTTGTACACGCCGCGACACAAGTTGCAAAAATTTTTGTTCGATTTTCATACAATTCACAAACGAACTCGTGCCGCTCGCTGTACTTGTTTGCGTTTTATTATAGCATTCCACCGTGTATTCAAGTCAACATAAGTTAATAATAAATTGGTTCGAACTCAATATATTTAAAGACTAAACTTGAGTCGCCTTGTATATTTCTTTAAGAATTATTTTTTTTCATATCTACCCTACGTAAACGTTATAAGTATTATCGAACTTTCACTATGTCGTATGTATTAAATAAACATTCTACACGTAAAATGAGTGCGTTTAAGAAAGGTAAATCAAAATCTATCGATATTGAGTATACAACAAAAGATTTACCTACTTTGCGTAGAAAACGGATTATTGCCCATAATCGTTTACAAAAGGCGTTGGAATTCGGAAATTTATCATTAACGGATTATTCTCAACGCGACATATTTCTATCTTATTATCAAGAAATAAAAGATATTGCAGCAACATTTGAACATGCGCATCTTAATATTTTACACATATTAGATCCTTCGGATTCCGATGAGCTTGATGACACTTATGAACGTTTCGATGAAATGTATTACAATGTATTAACTATCCATCGATCAATAACAAAGGGACAATCGGAGAATTCATCACGCGTTTCTTCTAACTCGAATATTCGGTTACCAAAAATCGTACTTCCTCATTTTTCCGGTGACATAAAACGGTGGCCTGAGTATTTTGATACTTTTAATGAATTAATTCACAATTGCCCTTCCTTAAGCGATATCGAAAAGTTTCATTACTTGACTTCATCTTTGAGCGGTGAAGCGTTATCCGTTGTTAAACCGTTCCCTCTCTCACACGAACATTACGAGCACGCGTACCAAGCGCTCATCGCTAGGTATAAGTGTAAGCGTGCCTTAACATTTACATGTTGGAAGGATCTTTTAGCTATTGAGTTTAAATGTACTAACGGAATTGAATTTAGGAAATCGCTTGATTTATTCGAAGAAAATTTAAGTATTTTAAAAACCGCTGAGTTACCGATTCAACATTGGGATTTTATTTTAGTTTATCACATACTATCTAAACTTGATACGAACTTACGTCGTAGTCTTGAGGAAAAATATTCAGATGTTGACCTCCCTACATATAAACAATTAATTAGTTTTCTCCGAACTAAGTGCGAGGCTTTGTTACGTGATACACATTTTACTGAAATAAAATCGAGTAAACCGGTCATCAAGCCTACTTCATCGACATCTTTTCAAAAACATTTCAACAAAACGAATACCTTGATAGCTTCATCTGACGTACAGCAAAATAGTAAAAATGTTGCCGTATCAAATAAATGTCCGTTTTGCGCGCAGGCGCATACGATCTTATCATGTTCTGAATTTCTTAAAAAACCTGTAGAAGAACGTATCAAAATAACTACCGAGAAGAATTGGTGTTACAACTGTCTTAAGCCGTCTCATCAATTAAAAAACTGCAATTCTATTTTTTCGTGCCGCGTTTGCAAACGTAAGCATCACAGCCTCCTCCACCGTGAGAAAGCTATCGAAAATAATAATATGTCATCGTTAGTGTCAAATTCTAAATCTAATACTGCCGTTTTACTTGCAACTGCGATTGTGCAAGTCAAGGATGCGTCCGGATGTATGCAATCATTTCGAGCCTTGTTTGACAGCGGAAGTCAAAGTAACTTTATAACCACAGCAGCCGTAAATCGTTTACAGCTGCATATATCTCCATCTTCTTCTCACATAAGCGGTATAGGTGAAGCACAAACTTCAATCGTAGGGTATGTTCGTTGTCAAATCGGTCATAATAATCAAATTATATTCAATTTAGATATGCATGTCATTAATTCAATTTGCAGTGACCAACCGATCGCAAAATTGAAAACAACCGAGTTCGCACATATCAAATCACTACCTTTGGCGGATCCAGGATTTGATATTCCTGGTCCGATCGATATTTTATTCGCTGCGGATGTATTTACCGAATCGTTACTAAATAAAACAATTAAAGGTGGTCCTAATCAACCCACCGCATTTAATTCCGTCTTTGGCTGGCTACTGCTTGGCAAATCACAGCTGGCGTCACATTCCTTATTAAATACATCATGGCAAGTTGACAATGAATTAAATTCGTTAGTTAAGCAATTTTGGGAACTAGACTCATTGCCGCAAGCCTCATCCTTAACACCAGAAGAATCATTGTGCGAACGTAAATTTAAAACCACTCATACACGAGATGAATCGGGTCGATATATCGTGACGTTGCCGTTTAAACATGATCCGGAGCCATCTTTTCAAGGTTCTCGTGATGTTGCGTTACGACGATTCAATGCAATCGAACGTAGGCTTTCTCGTGATCCAGAATTGTATCGTCAATACTCCGACTTTATGGAAGAATATCAGCACAGTGGTCATATGTCGCTCGTTCCCATAGACGAAATGGGCAGAGGGAAATACTACATCCCTCATCATTGCGTTTTGCGTCCTGATTCCTTAACTACTCGTCTCCGTGTCGTTTTCGACGCGTCGGCTAGGGATCTCCGTTCTCGTTCTCTAAATGATTCACAGCTTATCGGTCCAAAATTACAGCCAAATATTTTGGAAATTCTATTGCGTTTTAGAGAACATGAAATCGTATTTATCGCCGACGTTCGCGCCATGTATCGGCAAATTCTGCCGACCCACTTCGTGAGTATCGACTAAATACCGTAACCTACGGAGTCTCTTCGTCCCCTTTCCTTGCTTGTCGCACGGTCAGACAGCTTGCTGAGGATTCGGGTGATATGTTTCCCTTCGCAAAACAAATTGTACTCTCTGATATATACATTGATGATGTTATTACTGGTCAGGCTTCATTAAACGAAGCTCTTGAAGCAAAATCGCAAATTATAGCTCTTTTTAAATTGGGATGTTTTCATCTCCGCAAATGGATGAGTAACGACTCACAATTATTATCTGATCTGCCTCCGGAGGATTGCTTGACTGAATCGGTTTCTTTTGATGACTCTGAACCAGCTAATCTAAAGGTTCTTGGATTAAAATGGGATCCTAAATCGGATGCATTTCTATTTGAAGTTAAACCATCAAACCAATCGTGTACTAAACGATCAATTCTCAGTGAAATCGCACGAATCTTTGATCCTCTGGGATTTTTATCTCCTATTACTATAAAGGCAAAGTTTCTCATCCAAAGATTGTGGATACTCGGCGTCGGGTGGGATCAGACTCCCCCTGAAGAGATCGTTAAGAGCTGGGACAGCTATCGAGCTAACCTTCCTTGTCTCGCTGATGTTAAAATTCCTCGAAAAATCACTAGTGCAATTGCGACCTCATACGAACTTCACGGTTTTTGTGATAGCTCCGAAATCGCGTATGGGGCAGTTATTTATTTACGTTTCATAGATCACAATGGAGATATTCAAGTACGTTTAATTTGTTCAAAGGCTCGTGTAGCACCTTTAAAGCGAATATCACTACCCCGCTTAGAACTTTGTGCTGCAGTCCTTCTGTCAGATCTATACAGATTCGTACGGGATACTTATGTGGATCGAATCCCTTTGAGCGCAGCTTATATGTGGTCCGATTCTACAATTGTGTTATCTTGGTTAAGGTCTCATTCATCACGCTGGGTTACATTTGTAGCAAATCGGGTGAGTCACATACACGATATAATACCGACTGAATGCTGGCATCACGTATCCTCGGGAGAAATCCAGCCGATATCTGTTCAAGAGGACAATTTCCAGATGAAATTGCTCACAATTCCCTTTGGTGGGCGGGGCCATCCTGGCTATCAAAGGAACGAACTACGTGGCCTAACTTATTTGAAAATCTATCTCTTTCTGACGAGGCAGTCGTAAAATCCGAATCTAAATTATCATCAGCGCTTCTAATTGACAAGAAATTAACCGAATCTGATCAAAATATTTTCGAAGTGTTGTTAGCTAAATTTTCAACTTTACAAAAATTGTTGAACGTTCTGGCATACATAAATCGCTTTATAAAAAACGCAAAACTTTCTATTCGAACTAATTCCAGCTTTTATATCACGAACGTCGAGCGACATAATGCGCTTATGCAGATCGTAAAACACGTCCAACAAATTTCATTCTCTCAAGAAATCTTAAATATTAAAGCTAAAAAACCGATTCTTAAACAATATCGAAAACTTAACCCTTTTTTGGACGCTTGCGGTATCCTTCGTGTTGGAGGCAGAATATCGCGATCAGGGCTTGAATATGAACATAAGCACCCTGCATTGCTACCGCCTGACCATCGACTAACTATTTTAATTGTAGATTTCATTCATCGTAACTATTGCCACACGGGAATAAATACAACCCATTTTTTATTACTACAACAATTTTGGATTATTTCAGCCAAACGTGTCGTTCGTAATCGTTTATCGAAATGTATTCAATGTTATCGAACAAATCCAAAACCTTTACAGCCTTTTATGAGTGACCTTCCATCCTATCGCGTTAACCAAGTAAAACCTTTCTCAGTAGTAGGTGTAGATTTCGGGGGACCATTTCGCATTAAACTCGGATCTCATCGTGGAGCAAAAATTGATAAGGCATATTTATGCTTGTTTATCTGTCTCGCAACGAAGGCAGTTCATCTCGAAGTAGTGTCTACGTTATCTGCAGAAGGATTTATTGCTGCACTACGCCGTTTTATTGGAAGACGAGGTCGGTGTAACGTGATTCATGCTGATTATGGCACCAATTTTGTTGGTGCCAGAAATCAATTGTCGGCTCTTATGGAGAGGGCTTCTGTTGCTGAGAAAATCGAATTCAAATTTAACCCGCCCGCAGCACCTCACTTCGGTGGCGTTTGGGAAATCCAGATTAAAGCTGCAAAATCTCATTTATATCGAGTGGTAGGCGATCAAGTACTCACTTTTGAAGAACTGACTACACTTTTCGTTCAAATCGAGTCAGTTTTGAACTCACGTCCGCTATGTCCCCTCAGTTCTGATCCTAACGATCTGACTGTGCTAACGCCTGGACATTTTCTCACCTTAGAACCGTTAACTGCCGTCCCCGATGAGGATCTCACTAATACTAAACTCCATCGGCTTCATCGGTGGCAGCTGTTACAAGCTTTTCATCAGAATTTCTGGTCTAGATGGAAGCATGAGTATCTTAATTCGTTAACCGAACGCGCCAAATGGACCAAAGAATCGAAACCGTTATCAATAGGTTCTATGGTGATAATTAAAGATGAAAATCGTGTACCACTTCAATGGTCACTAGGCAGAGTAGTTGATCTCCACTTTGGTGCTGATGGAGTAGCTCGAAGTGCTGTTGTTAAAACTTCGCAAAATCACTTGACTCATCGTCCATTGGTTAAGTTATGCCCTCTTCCAATCGAACAATAAGTCAATACTCTTTTTTTTTTGTTTAGTTAAGTCATAGGTTAATTATTTTCGTTCTTTTCCAATATTATCGCTGTTCAATTCACTTTTATCGTAATAACTGTTCATTTTAATCTTACTAACATCGTACCGTTCATTTGAACTACGTTAACATCGTATCGTATTCGTTATTTTATTACTATTCATTCATTTATTGTTTATCAGAAAATACCATAGGTATTTTGGTGGGCGGGATGTTCCGTTACCAAAATAATCAAATTCATAAATAGCTAAAATTAACGATGTTTACGCAAGTACGTGCATTCGAATGTAACAGTTGAGAATCACAACTGTTATGTATGACGTATATATTATCTGTGGAGCAATGCATAGATCTGTGACAGCCGCTGGCGGTCGAAAATTTAATTCGAGATTGTCTCTGACGCGTGAAGCCGTTGCTGTTCAAATTCAATTAAAACCGCCTAAAAATCGTGAAACGCTAATCGTTAACCAAGGTGCTTCAAGCTTATTAGAATTGCTGTCCAACGAAGGCTGGATCATCGTGCAGTTGCAGACCCAGGTACGTCATATATTGTACTTCGTTTGTGCTGCTTGTCGTGAACATCGTTTATCACGTTGTATGTATGTGACTCCGCCACCACTCAGGTGCAATTTCCATACAGTTCCATACATTTTCCATAAAAATTAAAGACGGAGAAGCAAATAAATAGTATATAAAATAATAATAATACACGTGTACAGATTATACAAATGTATATGTAGGGATTGATATATATATGTGTATATATATGTATGTTTTAGCTTATTTATAAAAGTATGTATGTAAAAATAATTAAAAAAATCGATGCAAAAAAAAAAAAATTAATATGTATAAAGAAATGCATCAGAGAGCATCCTGTGTTAAAGAGTAGGTACGCACACACGCGCGGCGACAATAAGCCAACTGGACTAACTGCTTTTTTTTACATAGACGAACAATACGGCTATCGTCCGTCAATATGAATTTGTAGCCGCGTTTATGTGTGTATATTGCATTCATTATTATCAGAAGCGTGTTTAGTAAGTCCTAGTAAACTTGTACTTAGTTTAATTATGAGAACTCAAGTGTCTAGACAAACCTGAAACAGGTTTTAAGACACTTACAATAAAATTGTAACTGTGTGTATGGTTAAAAAAAAATAAAAATAAAAACATTTATTGTAATTTTAGACACCTGCATTTTTCCGGAATATCGAAAATATGTAATAACTAATAACAAACCGCTAAAAACATAAATAATAAAAAATAAGGCTATAAACTTCCTCTTAATATGTATGATCTATAGTACTTACTTAGCCTTTTAGGATAGCAATAAACATATTTGTTTTTATTGTGTTTATTTCGAAGATTCCAGTCACCCTTTTTATATAATACCACATTCTTGGGTAATCTGCCTATAACAAAAATGTTATCACCATATTCTATAAACCGACCAAATTAAAAAGTAGTACAAAATGGCGGACATATTTGACTGTTCGCGAGTGAGAATGTTTGTATGACATTCAAATTTAGTCGATTTTTTTTGTTGGGCACATCATTGTTGTGCCCAACAAACAAAGAGTGTTATTCTCACAAAGACAAAAGAAAGTGTCTATGTCTTTGTCACTCTTGGAGTTTTCGTATGTTGTTATCTCGTTTCAATACGGTATTATTATTAGCTTATCAAATCTATTGATACTTGATCTTAGCTATTAAAAGGGCACTCAAGATGGCGGGTCAGGCACTCATTTACAGCTGTAAGTTTAAAGAAAGGGACATCTCCACTTATTTCTTAACTTCATGGCCATCCCTTAATTGACAATTATAGCCATATATTTTTTACTTTTTTTTCGTTCCTATTGAAACAAGGTAAGACAAGAGGCCATGTTGCCAATTCAGTCGTAATCAATTTTAAACTTAATCTGTGTATTTTTTCCAATTACAGAACATAATAAAACTCTCTGCCGCACAATGCTGAATTGTGTTGGAATGCTTAATTGAAACGTGAATCATCGAAGGCGACTTGTCTCTATCAAGCGTCATCAAGGCGATACAGATGCTCAGTGACGGCGAGTCCTGGATGGCGATGGTCTCCTTATGCGAGGCAGTAATGTCACAGAAGGAGGCCGACGACCGGGTGCGAGAAGAAAACGCCTCTGCGTTCGTGTCGGGCTCAGGATATGGGAACCTGGGTCTGTATGGCACGGCGTCGTGAGGATTGCTTAGTAGCGGCCGGATAGTCCCCCCTTACGAGGAGTAGTCTGGCCTTTGCCGGGGCCGCCTGTCACTGTGGCGATCCTCTCTGTTGCCTGCATATCCGAGACCCTCAAAAAGCAGCTGAAGGCGCTCGCACTGGTTATTAGTTAGTGTGGGCACTCCCAGGTGCGAGTCCCATAATGGGTCAGGATCTACCCAAAGATCCTGGCTGCAAACATTTTGCAAGGATTTCCCTGTGATATAAAAAAAATGAAACGTGAAAGTTTTCAAATGTACCAGCAGCGTGCGCTAGTGCGTTGAGTTTAAAAAAATATAGTGAAAGAAAGTGCTTTTCTTTCATTTTTTAAATAAACCCTCATTCATACTTATATTTATTTTTAACACAGTCTGAATATAATATAATATCACACAATAAAATATATATGTTACGGCGAATGTTAAGCATCGGTGAATAGCGATCCGACTTCTACTACTAAATATCGTTACGATATCGTATGACGTATGTAATTAATGCAATACAAAACTCGTTTAAAGACTGACGACGAATAAGGCCAATCACACGCGGAGCGTTTTTAACGCGTCAAATGTAGATGTGTTTTTTTTATTCGATTTTGTAATTAATTCCTTGTATTTATATCAGAGTCGGCTTTCTCAATTGTCCATCTCTTTTGTCATTAAAAACCCAAAGTCAATAATCATATAAACCACTCTTTTAATAAATTTTACCGTACGATCGCTACGTGTTTAGAGACACACAGAGAACCTTAGACAAAGTGGCCAATTATGCGAACAGTATACAAGCAATTACCTTGTCACAACATTAAATAACTATTTATTGCTCACAATTTAGTTTGTACTTTAAAATAATTATTACTGGATTTATGTGTGTGTGTGTGTGATTTTTTTGTATTTTACATTTGACATTTTTTTAACATTGATACCACTCGTCCACGTTCGCTTCTTATTAGGATACATAATAATATGCGTTGCGCGTGTGTCGCAGAACGACCGGGAACGAGATCGAGAACGAATCAGTCGGTAGGTACTGGTACAGCTGCTGCTGTACCCCCATCTTTAGCTTTTGTATGATGATTTCGGCCGTTCAAGTCACTTGGAACCACATTACATATATATTGAATTTTTCCCCATTTCATAAGATTGATGATAATAATCTTAGCTAGTCTGTCAAAGTTGAAACAACGCGGGAAGGAGGCAAATCAAATCAACAATGCCATTTTCCTATCCCAAGATGAGCAATTATTCTGCTCGAATGAATACGTTTTCCGATTGGCCTATCGGTCTGGCACAAAATCCGAGGGCGCTCGTCGAGGCGGGAATGTTTTACACCGGTCACAGTGATCAGACAGTGTGCTTTTGTTGCGGCAGTGGTTTGAAGGATTGGAGAGTGGACAACGATCCGTGGGAGCAGCACGCGTTTTGGTTTCCTCGATGCCCATACGTGTTATCCTTGAAAGGCCTGGTATTCGTTGAATCGACTAGAAGAAAAATGTACATTACCATTCCTTTTTTTTAAATACTCATAATAATATATCAAGATTGTCGTGAAAGTTTATGTTTAGTCTGTATTATAATAATAATAATAATAATCATTTATTTCATATTATGTTATGAATAAGTTTAGTTTCTTTTTTTATTTTATATTATGATGTAATAGTGAATTTTTGTAATATAGTTGTTTGTATAGTCTATGGGGTTATTTTATTATATCGTCCGCAACCTATTGCTCTAACTAGATTCGCTATGGCCGAATCACACATCTTATATAAGAGATGGCTAGTCGTAACCGTTCGCCTACCCGAGAACAAATACGCAAGGTCGCCAACTATGGTGACAACGACGACGATGATGATGGTGGTGGTGGTGCGAACGGCGACAATGCAGCGGGCCGCACGTCTGTGAACGCTGCCGGTGATGTGACGTGCCCGAGTCGAACAAACTTTAGTTTTGCAATTATACCACCGTCGACGAACTGTGCGACCGCTCAGACTTGATAGGAAGCACACCCGCGTGTTTCTTCTCCAGTCACGAGTACTGCTCGGGAAACGTGTACAATGGTCTGTGCCAGGTACATTCGAAAATATTGTATCGCAAGTTTGAGACTTGCCACGATCAAGTGTCCAAGTACAAGCAGATTTGGCCCGTGGCCACCAAGGGTTTTAGAGAGCCGAAATTTGTCTTTCCGCTACTGTCAATGTTGGGCCCCACAGATCCAAAGGACATTTTCATTAATCACGAGTCGTTAGAGGTGGAGGAACACGCCAAGATTTATCTGTCCAAGGGCAGCCAACCCGACTTAGATTCGGCCGTGCAACGCAAGTTTGTCAACAAGATGATGTTTTTCCACTCGGGCCATAATAGCTGGCTCAATCGTCACATTTCCGAACTGTCGGATCGCATCGAGACGGTGCATTTCAGCGCCAAATATGTACCCACTACACGGTTCGCCAAGAAATTGTACGACCGGGCACATTCGGGAGCCGGAGCCGTGGCGTCCAATACACAGGGCGCGGACAGTCTAAGGGCGGTCATGGTGCGTCTACCCGAATTTGGCAGCCTGCTGGATATTTTGAATCTGGCGTCTTTCATACCGAGTCAACATTACAATCGTGATCATCGGGTGACCACGTTAGTGCCAAACATGTGCATAATCGATGGTTATATTAGCTACGGTTTAGGGAATGGCGTACGCGCGCCCGCGTCCGAAGCCAAAGAGTACTATTGCGGCCACGAGATTGTCGAGTCCGTCCTGAACGAAATCAAACGAACCACACATCGTATCGTTTCACCGCTCATCCTCGACTCGGTGGCACCACAGAGCACTAACCTGTTGCACATACAACAACCGGTGGGACGCAACAACGTCGTCAAAGTACCCAGTAATATTGGCAGCGATCTCACCGACTGGGCCATGTCTGAAGTGTGGCAACAACCGCCACAGCGCTAACACTAATTACACGTCACGCTTGTACCTGGTCTACAACTAGCTGATACAATAATTATTATGTAGAACAACAACAATAATTATTTTTTTTCCAAGTCTTTTATTGAAAAGTAGAGATAAGATAAACAGTGTCGTAAATTGTCGGCCGGAATGGAGACAACGACGACGACGACGGTGGTGACGGCGGCAGAGTTAAAAGACCTATTTGGACAATTTTCTGTCCTTTTTACATCAAATCCTCACAACAGCTGCAGCAGTAGTCGGCAGCAACTACTAATCCCCAAATTATTGGATCTTTGCCTGATATTGACATTCGACATTCTCAAAGAGTTGCGCGACGATATAGAATTTTTACGGAATTTTTACACCACTTTGACACTTTCTACAATGCCCTAACCAATTATGTGTCATACAAAATGGCGTCGAGTAATAATCATAGTAGTAGTAGTACATACAATTCACCAGATGCACCCATCAATCTATCGAATAGTGTGACACGAGCCGTTTTATTGTGTTGTTCATTCGAACAGTACACGGAGAATGCCATGTTGCGACCATCGATAGACTCTACGGAGGTGGCGGCCGCGGCTCATATTATATCGCGCCCATCTTCACGTCTCACACCCGCCGCCGCCGCGACAGTCTCGTTGCCATTTTTAACTACCATGGCGTGGAACCAATGGCTGCTCGGCCCTACCAATCTGCCCGATAAACCATGCTACTACGAATTACCTCTAGATTTTAAAATTAGTACTCGATTATAATAAAAAAAAACAAAATGTATCAGCCTATATATTAAAAAAAAATAAAACAAAAAAAATACACACAAACACTTTATTGAAAAATCTGGTACATACATAAATATTTTAGCCGTAAGTATAATACTATAATTAATATTCTCATCGGCTAAAGGATTTGAATATGGGTACGTTGGGTTTGGAGTAAGACAAACATTTGACGGGTACTATCGATTGTGATACAATCTGAGTATTGTAATCATCATTTTTACTATGGGCTACTTCACGGCACCACATTTCACGAAATGTTTGCGCCGATACAATCACCCTTCATCGTTTGTTCTCGTCGTGGTCGTCGTCGTCGTCGTTGTTGTTGTTGTCCATGTTACAACGACCGTCACACGCGTCCACGATCTCGACCTCGCTGTGTTGGTAGGCGGGTTTTAGGAAAAAGAGCAAATCATCAACGTTCTCATCCTCCTTACAGGTTACAGCGGCTGAGGCGGTGGCAGGTCGAGCGTCGTACGCCATAGTCAAACGCCTCAAAGCCACCACGGCTTCAGGTGAATACGTGTCGTGTGCACCATTCTCTGCGACAAACATATAAGATGTACAACTACTGATGTCGTCCGATTGTCGCGCCCGATACGACATCTTTGACTCGGCGACGGCGGCGGCATCATCATCAGCAACGATGCAGGGAAGACGAGGATTATTAGGACGACAGCCACCGCCACCGCCGCCACAATTATTGTCGTCACAAGACGCCATAGTTAATGCTCCGATTGAACGCCTCGGCGAGTTATTAATGTCGAGCGGTGCAATCGGCAAACAATCGGGGACGTGGTCGCGCGAGTTGTCGTTTGTGGATCTCTTGAGGCCCGTAGTGGATTCAGCCGCGAGTGTCGATATGTACGCCGAAATGTTAATGGACGGATCGGCGTCTAGGATGAATCCAGTGGCGCTCATAAACAAGTACGGGTCACGAGTTAAATCGATGCGAGAGCTTAACGCATTTCTTCTGTGGTTGCAATTGTTGCGTTCCGAATGCAAGGTGACGTTTCGTCTCGATCGACACAGTCTCGCGTTTGACAGTCGAATGTGCACCGAGTTTGTCAATACTCTGATGGACGCATTCGTTTCATACTTTAACCGACCCACTCCCCCTCCACGCGTCACCGTATCACCGTACCAAAGTGACGGTTGCAAATCGCAATCTGAACGAGCGCGTAATGAACCCGCCGCCGTCCACGGGGCGCAAGTAGATAAACTGTTGTTTGATTATGTGTTTCGCAAGATTGCAGTCAATCAAGGTAGACGATTAAACTTTAAACCATCTCCGACCATGACGACGACGACGCCAGCGCCAACCACGACCCCTCTCTGTGCAGATGACGCGACGCTACCGTCGATGACACCGCCGAAGGCTATTCTAAAGTATCTCGACGACACGGCCACCGCTTGTTTGGTGCACATGGAGTTGGCACAAGTATATCCCAAGAGTTACTAGAGTTACTTGAGTACTATCCCAAGAGCAAATTTTACAGGAAAAATAAAAAACTGTTTTTTTGCAATAACTCTGCAGCTAGTTAACCGAATTAATTAATTCAAAGTTTCAAATAAAGCTAATTTTTTTACGTGGTCGATGGCATTAATCAGTTTGTAACATTAATTCTGATTTTCATGTTATTAACGATTTTAACAATACTGTACGCTATGACAAAAAAATTACCGTAACAAGATATAACCATGTTATTCGGGTGAATTGGAAGAACTTTTTGTAGACGCATTATGCGAAAGCAACATTTTTGGTATAAAATAAATTGGAATGCTTTTTATTGTAACATGACTTTACGATTATATTCATCGATAAAACTTTGTTTTAAGTTTATGTAATGACTAGATACTATATTAATCAGGGAATCTTTTTTATTCATTGAGTATGGCAAGTACAGCTTGGCAAAAAAGAGTATGGAAAAAATGAGGGCGCCACTTTCACTTAGGTCTCATCATAATATGGAAAATCAGTAAGATAATTTAATCAAATCGTTAAAAATAAATGTGAAACACTAAGCTTTACTCAAAATCTAGTATTTGTCGGCCAAGTATTGTCAACATCATAGGTTTCCATTTAGTAAAATATTTAGTTCCACCTGTCACCACGTCATACTCTTTTTTGCCAAGCTATACACATTACAGTATATTTAGTGGCTGGTAATGCAAAAGAAAAAGAATATCTTTTAATTATTTTCGTTGTATTCTTAATTAACATAACACTAACAATGATCTAACTGCTATCCAGAAACAAACGTAATTATTTTATATACACAGCAACAAAAAAACAGAGTAAAATAAACGTTAAATCAATTTCCTACACAGTACCTACACTATTGCAAGGAAATAACAGTTCGAAGAATCAAGGAGGTTCTACGTTTCTAGTAATACAAGCTGTAGTGTGTAGCTTAGCCATAAGGAGAAGATACTGAATAAAGATTACTCCTTTTTCAGTATCGTCTCCTTCATCGGATTCACATAATATCCGTGCAGCTTCCTCAGATTTGCACACTACCTTCATTACTTTAAACCAAGCAACTTTGTTACGGCGAGTATCTCTTAGCCAATTTTTCCCAGTAATAAGATTCTTAATGTCAAAGAAATCTTGTTCCTCCATTTCGGTTACGACGTAAGGCTTACCACTTACTTTGGCATTCATTATTACGCTGTATGCTTGGTCTGGGTTAAAAATTCGCTTATTTTTCATCGCACGTTCTATGCAGGAATGCATGCTCTCACCTTCGTTTTGACTGTGCCCAGTTTCAAAGAAGTATTCTCTCCAGTCCGTAAACTCATATAGCGTACAGTAGGGCGAGCACGAACAATTTGCGAAAAAGTATTCGTATAGTTAACGTAATCAATTTGTATGCGAATTTAACAGCGCCTCTGCCGGACGTAAAAGGAACTGGTGACGGGATCATACGGTAGCACGACGCTGGCGTAATTCCCTCCCCTATTCCCTTCTTCCGCTCCTCAGTACCTAACCCTTGTACCGCCCTAATGTTAAGCTCACTCGTTAATAATTGACTTCTAAGAGTTGCTTGGTAAAAATATAATATAATCTTACTGCAAAAAAATACTGCTCTTATCGTAAGCCACTCGTGTTCTATGTTATTGTGAATGCTTAGGATAAACACAGCATGTGGTAGATGTTACGTTTATGTTAGATATTCCGAACTCGTGTTTTCTTATTTTGTCACTTGTGATAAATACAGTAAGTAATCATGCTGCGTTCTTGCTAAGCAACGATGACGTCATTGTAAGCACGACATTATGAGGGTAAACGCAGTATGTGGCATTGCTTAGCATATGCGCAGCATATGCATTAGCAAGATGTCACTTGCTGCGCTCTTGTTATGTAATGCGTGACGTAGCGTGTAGTTAACTCCATTTTTTGTGTCTCAACTTTGGCGCCATAACATATATCAAAAAACGGGTCTCACAGGAATATATACCGTGTTACAAGGATTTCAAGTATATAAATAACTCAATTTTGCCAAAAATGTACATACTGCACTTATAATAAGCGCGGCAGAATAATTATTGACTAATCTAATACAAAACAATTACGAACAAAAATATGTCAATTTAAATTAGGTCAAATACAGTAGAAAGTAAAAAAATAATTTCATTAAAATAAATAGAAATTAGAATAAAATAAAAATAAAATGAAAAATTACATACAGCATAATATTTAGTGAATTACGAAATGAGGCAAGAGATTACAAGAATACAAATGTCATTAAAATAATTAATCTATCAATAAAATAATCAAAGATAATAATTAAATTCATAAAACTTTTAAACAAAATTTAATTAATTATAATAACAATTTACACTTATATCGGGAGTAGTAGTGATAAAGTCTATTCCTGTGTGATCTTAATGACAGCTGTGTGATAAAAGTCCATTCCTGTGTGATCTTAAGGACAGCTGTGTGATCAAGTCCATTCCTGTGTGATCTTAGGGCAGCTGTGTGAACATGTCCATTACTGTGTGATCCTCGAGACTGTGTGATCCTCGAGACTGTGTGATCCTCGAGACTGTGTGATCCTCGACTGTGCGATCCTGGTGTCTGTGCTGATCTGGGAGTATGTTGATCTACGAGATCTAAGAGTATGTGTGATCTCGTATGTCTGGGACTCGTAAGACGTGAGACTTTAAGCTGTTAGATAAAAACTAAAAAGTAAAGTTTCTATTTACTTATTGAACGATAAATAACAACTGATGAAACTGTGTGTATATACAAAAAATGTTTTTTTACTACAATCATATTGTCTTTAGCAGTTTATTACAAAGATAAATGTGTAACTTTAAAATGTATAGATACCTATATAGATACAACCTTCAAAAACAAATATTCTGTGCGTATTACTTTTAATTTTCAGATATGAACATCGATAAGAGAGCAAAGAGCAGAAGTTTTTCACAAACGCCACCACGACCGTTGCAGGATGGTAGAGTGATCGAACTCCAGATCTACAGTGCGAGTTCACCGCGATGACCGTGGGGCACGGTCTACTCAGGATGGCCGAATGTTACAAACCACTGACAACACCAGCCGGATGTGATGCTATTATAATATCAGGTGGCGCCAAACGGATATATTATATTGTATATAATAATGTTGAATAATAATTAAAGTATAACACTAATAAACCTTAATGTACATAATTAATATAATAATAATAATAATGCTATAATTAATAATGTATTTACAGTAGTTGTTTAAAATATTATGACGATATTTATAATAATTGTAATTCATAAATAGTCCTTCTATTAACTACATCAATGTAGTATAAAAAGGCGCCAATAGCGGAATTAGGAGTATTCTACTTTAGGGTATACATGTTCTGTGATTCTACTAGTATAATTTGTAAAGGGCGTTACTCTGCCCAAATATATTGTAATGGAGAAGAACCAATTGTTTTAATCAAGACATTCCTCCGGCGATCCGTTAACACTATCGAGTTTTAGAGTTATCCCTGCCTACCGCGGTATTGTCGTGCAGATCGGCGGCAATGTCGCCTTCGAGAGACGTCATCGTGATAGAAGTGTGTCTCGATTATGTACAGATTACGCAGACTCTATGGTGGAGGGACATTTTGAAGTGTGCCGACACGTGGGCGCATCCGACGAAACATCAGTCCGCTAGGACAATATGGATGCTTCGCGATACCAACGAGTACGTTATGCAAACGAATCGTCGCACCACAGTGATGGCAGTAGTGGCAAGCAGCGGCAGCAGCTGCTGTCGTCACCCTTGACACCACAGTTGAGGAAAAAATAATTTTACCAACTAAATTATCCATCATAATTTTATTACACTATTTTTTTTACAACTTATAAACTTATACTAAATATTACAATTTACTAATTTAATAATAATAAAATTACATCAGTAACGTAATATAATATTACAATATGGCAGTAAAAATGTTAAAGTCTATATTATATGGCAGTAAAATAAAACAAAAAACTTTACATAACGTAAAAATTATAAACTTATTAGGTACCAAAAAATAATAAAAAATTAAAACAAAAAAAAACTTTACATTTAAAAATTTAAACTTGTAAATTTAAAAAAATGCTAAAAGACATTATCATCATCAGCACACTATTTTTTTTTTACAACTTAAAAACTTATACTAAATATCACAATTTACTAATTTAATAATAATAAAATTACATCAGTCTCGTAATATAATATTACAATATGGCAGTAAAAATGTTAAAGTCTATATTATATGGCAGTAAATAAAAACAAAAAAAACTTTACATAACGTAAAAAATTATAAACTTATTAGGTACAGTAAAATAATAAAAAATTAAAACAAAAAAAACTTTACATTCAAAAATTTAAACTTGTAAATATAAAAAAATGCTAAAAGACATTATCATCATCAGCCTTTATCCGTCCACTGCAGCCAAACACAGAGACCAGCCACCGCACAGACAATAACAACAAAAACAACAACAACAACAACATACAAGATGTTGCCAGCCACTTGGCGCACACGCAAATTAACAGACAAATAGACAACGAATAAAATATACATTTCAATTGGCGGCTTGGATTTCAAATCTTCGTCCGATGGGGACGACGCCAATCTGAAAGCCAAAGCATCAATTGAGACCTAATTTGTTCCAATGTGTCTCGTTTGACGGCTAAAGCGTGCGCGCGTTGCTCCAGTTCCAAGTTACTTAGAGTCACTTTAGAACTCAAAGCAACTAGCGTATCTAAATGGTGACTAGCAACATCGTGTTTTAATAATAAACTCAAAAGAGCGTGTACCTCTGCCGTCAGAGGGACGTTTGCACGCACCAACCTCCTTAATTCCTCTCGGACCGTGTTCACGTCCAAAGTGGTACACACTCTGATGGCCAAGGCACGCAAACCACTCTCTTCAGTTATTATCTGCGATGATGTGGACGTGTCGAAGGTGGTCATTGCAGTCGGCGTTGTCACCGCCGCCGCCATGTCCACCATCATCGTAGTAGTAGAAGTTGTTGTTGTTGTTGTTGTTGTTGCTGTCTCTACTGTATCCATTGCCTCCTGCGCCTCGACCGACTGCTTCACCCCCTCCGCCTCGGCTGTCCTTGTGGTGGTAGTTGTAGTATTACAACCACCAAACTCTTGCGCAGCAGAATAAGGCGGAGGCATAAAAAAGTCGTCGCTAATATTGTCGGTCGACTGCTGCTGTTCGTCGCTCACAAACATTTTCAACAAATGTCCAAGCGAATCTTCCGCGTTGGACATTTCAGTAAATGTTGGAGCGACGTACACGTCACATTGCTAAAAGAAATAAAAAAAGACGTATAAATATTTTGTCTCAACAGTGTAATTAATAATTGTTATAAAACATCATTATCAAATAATACAATTAATAATAGGACCTGTCATAATCATTGAATTAAAATAACCATCTCAATACGTCATTATTTAAAATTAAAATAAAATATTTTGCATCACAATGAATAATAATTATTTTACACCATTATAGTGGTATTGGTAAGGACTGTGTATACGTCTTGTAAGATTTGTCTATTATGACTACTACATCTAACAATAAAAAAATTGTTGAAACACTTTAAAAAAATTATAAACTATATACTGAAACGTACCAGGGCCTGTAGACAAAGTGACATCGCTTTGTAGCCGAAATTCGTTATCGTCTTTGAGATAACGATAATAATAATTTTCTAGCCAATCAAAGATCGTGACAGTGCAACGACAACAACTTTCAAGTGTCAACAAAGCAATGTTCGACAAGAAGTGTCAAATCGGACCAAAAAATTAAAATTAATTTCTATGTAAATAGACCTCATAGACACTATAACTCATAAAAATTGTGAAAATGTTGCCCTCCATGGCCCACGCCCATGGATAACGAATCAATATCAATAATAAAATAACATAAGTTTGACATAAGAGTTCGATAACCAATTGACAGTATATAATTTTGTTACGAATTTTAACATTGTCTACCAACTTGCGATAACGATAACGAGTGACATAATTGACGACGGCTTATGTCAATCCCATACATTTTATTCTTTTCGAACTTCGTTATCGTTTTTCTAATGTTACTTTGTCTAAGGCCTCTGATATGTACTAGTTGAAAGTGTGTATAAATCAGCGTTTATATTGGTTTCCACGGCTGCTGTGTTTTGCTGGTAAATATCTAAATTTGTGTAAACCTAAAACAATCAAACAAAAAACACCATTTTAACAATAATAAAAACGAATACAACATTTATAGTAAACTATGACGTACTGTGTGCATAATAATATTTTTTTTATAAAAAATATTTCTATTTATGAGCATTTTTGTTTTAAATGGCGCAGGTTATAAAAACAGCTTTTAAAAATTCATTATCGATTTAGGATTTAAAAACTTTGTATTATTGTAAAAAAAAGTTATATTTCATGAGTCATATATAAAAGTAACGAGCTGATACGTATATTTTATCTCTTGAATCATTTTTTCTTAGTAGATTAGGAAAAAATGTCTTGTTAGTAACAAAAATTAAACCTCGATAAAAATTCAACTGTTGGAAATAAAACGATAAAAATACTCCAAATAAGCTTCCACTGTACCAATCAATGAAACTAAATATTAATACTTGGACATAATAAAATTATTTTCGATAAAAATACACCAATTTGGTCAGTATCGTAATATTTTGTCCAAATGCAAGTTTTATTTTTCGTATTAATATTTGAATTAGTCAAGGAATATTATGACTGAAATAAAATATTAATTGTTGTTTATTTTTCTTTATTTATACCATATAAATAATAATACTTGGCTTAAATAATTTAAAGATTTATAAAGAAATATAAAAAGAATATTTTGAGACAATCCCTAAATGGACATATGACGTGACGCAACAGACTTAATAAGAATAGGATTCACTGTCAGGTTAAAGTCGTACAGTATAATATTGATTATAATATTGTTTGATTGTTACTAACACTCTATGGGCATTTGTTAATCCCGAAATAAATGATTTTATTTTATTTTTATTGGTATAATGAGTGCTCTCCTCTTGATTCATTTTAGATACCTTCTTTCTGTTGGCTTTAATTTGCGCTAACTGTTTTTATCTAATTTCTTCAGCCTTCCCAGGGTTTTAATTAATTTATCATATTATTTTGTTTACTAAATGAGCTAAAATATTTTGTTTAAATGTATTAATTAACTATTAATAATAAAAGTAAATGGTCGTTACACTCGCCACCATACAAAAAAACTTCCATAAAAATCTAATGCAAGGAGACAAACTGTCGTTGGGACAGCATAATTTTTCACATTTTTGAAACGTTTTTAATAATTAATATAAAATCGAAAATATATTCTTTCAGGAGCAATAAATCAAATTCATACAAATTTATAAAAATACCTTTAGTATAATAAGATTTTGCGTTAAAAATCTGTGTCGAAATATTATTTTCATTTGTTTGTTCTCATAGGACAGCCAAAAAAAAACAGCCTGCGCCATTTAAAGTGAAAATGCCCTTATAGAGAAACTAGCTGTTGCCCGCAGCTTCGCCCGCGTTAACTTTTAAAATTTGAGGGGTTGACCACCCTTATCACTTAGGGGTATGAAAAATAGATAGTCACATATAAAATTTGGTAAAAATCGGTAAAGCCGTTTCGGAGGAGTACGGTAACTAACATTGTGACATGGAAATTTTATATATAAGAAAGATATTATAGGTAAAAAAGTTACCTGAGCTGAAGACGACCCTGTCATCGCTTCGGTATCTTCTGTGTCTTTTTGGCGTTTATTGCCCGTACTCCTTGAATTCATGTTGGATGGAATATATTTTTTACTGGTATTTTTTTTTTCACTTTATAGCGTAGTAGCTTTGTAGTCCGCGTCCCGGCTCTGAATGACTTAAATACTAGGACCTCGTCGAGCCAGTATGTAATACCAGATAAACAAACTACACATATTTTAATACGGGACATAGGACTCTAATGTTTGTAACATACGAGTGCAATTATAATAAAACATTTTTTTACGGATTTTATCGCGGTTTATTAAGATTTTTACAAGCCCGACGTTTCGGATACTTTACAGCAACCATGGTCACGGGAGGACTGAGGTGTCATACGTCCTATTATTACAAAGTTATTCGAAACTACCCTATGATACATCAATATATGGTTCAATAGGGAAGATGGCTGGCTTCTACCACCTGCTTGGGATCCCATTATTAAAATTATCAAATCAAAATCCAAGCATAATATGTCACAGATTATAGATACAGTTATCACTTTCTGCGTAGATAGGACTGACCAAAATATTGATGTATCATAGGGTAGTTTCGAATAACTTTGTAATAATAGGACGTTTGACACCTCAGTCCTCCCGTGACCATGGTTGCTGTAAAGTATCCGAAACGCCGGGCTTGTAAAAATCTTAATAAACCGCGATAAAATCCGTAAAAAATTGTTTTATTATAATGAGTGAAATTCGCGTAAACATTAGAAAACAATATACGAGTGCAATTAATGTAGCTGATATGAAAATGTATGGGTGGCGCGTTACATTGTTGCACAGCTTCTTATTTTCAGGATGAATGTGCTTACTGTTGATATATGAATCCCATGTTGTTGATGCCTAGCCCATGTTCGATTCGAACAACATGGGCTTTGTTGTTGTTATCGAATTACACTTTAAATACACTTTATTAAACACGTTCGCGCGCGGATATGGCC
This sequence comes from Helleia helle, assembly GCA_963853865.1. Taxonomy (NCBI): domain Eukaryota; kingdom Metazoa; phylum Arthropoda; class Insecta; order Lepidoptera; family Lycaenidae; genus Helleia; species Helleia helle. Next base: position 17,976,020 of record OY971432.1, on the reverse strand, counting down.
GCTTTTTTTTGTATTGCAAATATCGCCAGTACGGTTATTACCGTAAACTTTCAAATTCTCCGTATCGCCTGTATACAACACATTTCCACTGGCACTCTGTGAGAGGAATATACGATTGTACTGGTACTGCCTTCAGGAATACCTATTTTATCATGTGTTACGACAGTACGGTTATAACAGTATCCCTAAAATGTATAGAACATTTTTGTGATTTTTTACGAAACTATCAGTTAAATTACCGGCCACGAACGTGTTAAATACACTAGTACTACCACCTACCAGTTTGGGGGGGGGGGGTATTGGAATCTTCAAATTGATGCCCACCACCACCCACACATACCTCCCCTACGTTTAGGCTATTGTTATATTTCACAAACGACATAATATAAACATTTTCTCAGAGAATATCATGACGTATTTGGGCGATTTCGCCAAAAGTTATACTATGCATTTTGACCCTGTCCCACGTGTTTTATCTTTAATTACGCATTCATTTAGTAATTTACATATAAAATATTTTTATTTTTGGGATGAGTATTGTTTCAATTATAAGAATTTGCTAATAAATGTGGTATTTATCACGTTAAAATATGTTTTTTTTTTAATTATTATTTCAATTAGCAGAGCCATTATATACAACATGTCCTACGCCAAACCAGATCACGTTAGTTTCGATAAAAATCACTTCAGGACCCTACAATAAACGTTCAAAGTTTTAAACATAACTAGAAGATATTATGCTCTTTAAATAGAGATCCTTTTTAATACAAATTTAGTATTTTATTATTGCAAAAATATGGTTTAAAATAAACGGCAGAATAATGGACATGTGCGAACTCATGGCTCAATTTGATTAATATTTCAGCACACTAAAGGAAAAAAATCGAATGAAAACTAAATAATGTCGTTAATAATATTTTTAATTATATTTATTGATTTTTATAAGTATAAATTTGACGATCTCTGTGGCTCAGTGGTAAGCGTGTTGGCGCTCAAGCCGGAGGTTGCGGGTTCGAATCCCGCCAGGGAATAAAAAATATTTTCTGTGTTCCTGGGTCATGGACGTGTATTAAAGGAGACGGGCGAAAGTTCATAGAAAGTTGGGCCCGACGTTACAGTAACAATTATTTCATTATTTTATTTATATTATGTTCATAATTGTTCGAAAAAACTAAAATTTTCATGACTGATCCATGGGAGAAAAAAGTTGTAGGGTGTTTTTGATTGAACAAAAAATTATATTCTAGCTTGTTTATAAATTATTCTTAGTCCATATTCTACTGTTACTTTAGGAAAATAATTATAAGAACTCGTTCTAGATTAGATATAACAAAGAATATACCAGATATTATTGTAGGGAAACAATTAATTACGCCATCCAACCAACATCCAATTAGATCTAAGATGTTTCATACGGTTATTATTCAAGAAGACGAGTTTGAATTAAAAACATTTCATTTTTTATTTATTTATTATTCACTTCATCGTAAACAATTAAAATAATATCATCTAAATACTGTGCAAGTGGTATCCAGGTCTCTTGATGCCTTACCCAGCTTAGGTAGCATATTATTGATATTACATGACAAACAGCAACCCACTGTTCTTTTCCCTACTAGACAATTACAATAATATTGTTTTATGTCCCCTATACTATCAAGAGAACAGTCAATTAAAATATAGCTAAAATAGGTTTTTGTCTTTTGAGCTTACATGTCACGGTTGCTGTTTGTTTTAAACGTTTGACAGTTCATAGTTATTGCCTGTATTAATAAAAAGCAAAATTAAAATTTTTGAAAAAAACCCACGACGGTTAAAACATAATTGAAAAATGATAAAATAATTAAAAAAACCCCGAAATTTAAACAACAGAGTATAAGTTTTCATAGCCTTTCCCTACGCACCTATTTGGTTATCGAAGACGTAGATGTGGCAATAAAATATTATTCAAGTCCCTATGAACTTAATATAAAACCCAATATAATCCGTCGGGGGCTAAAATTAAATATATTAATGACTGCAGCGCCTTCAAGTGATTTACCACCGTATTAAAACCTTTACTGATCAACCACAAACCCTTTAATGAATACCGCATGAAAATCGGACTAGATATTACTGCAGTGTCACCTAGTGAGTTGATACCGTAATACCTATTTAAAATCTTCACTAATCAACCACAAACCCATTATTAAAAGCCGCATCCAAATCGGACCAGTACTTTTGGTTTTGTAAAAACAATGTTTACTGCAGTGCCCCCTAGTGAGGTGTCACCGTAACACATTTTTAAGAACATGCAACAATTTAAACCGAACCTATAACCAGAAACCACATCCAAAACGGACTTAGTAGTAGTTGCACAAACAAAATATTATGTTTTCTGCAGCGCCCCCTGTGGGGCTAGCATACGCGCACGACAAAATTGTATCTACCCCTTTTCTCGTATTACTTATATGAAATAATACTAGAAAAGGGGTAGACAAAATTTTGTCGTGCGCGCATGCTGCCCTACTGGTGAATTTTCATCGTCATAAAAAATATATGAATATCCATCCACCAATCAAACCAGAACCCACCACTGAATGAAAACCGCATCAAAACAAATATTTACTGCAGCGCCCCCTGGTAAGTCGTAATTGTAACACCTATCTAATAACATGCACCAATTAAATCCAAACCCATAATTGAAAACCGCATTAAACTCAGACTAGTAGTTTTGGAGAAAAATTGCAGCATTAGTTTGTACAAATAAATGTTTACTGCAGCGCCCCCTGGTGAGTCGTCACCGTAACACATTTAAGAACACGTACCACAATTAAACCCGAATCTATCACCGAAAATTGCATCTAATGCGGACTAGTAGTTTTAGTTTTCCACAATCAAACATTTACTTCAGCGCCCCCTGGTGAGTTTTCATCGTAACACATAAAACAAGAACATGCACCGATCAAACCAGAACCCATCACTGAATTAAAACCGCATCAAAACAAATGTTTACTGCAGCGCCCCCTGGTGGGTTGTAATTGTAACACCTATCTAAGAACATGCACCAATCAAATCCAAACCCATCATTGCAATTCGTATCAAAATTAAAATAGTAGTTTTGGAGAAAAATGGCAACATTGGATTGTACAAAAAACGTTTACTGCAGTGCCCTCTAGTGAGTTATCAACTTAATATCTATCTAATAATATGCACCAATCTAATCCGAACCCATCTCTGAAAACCGCATCAAAATTGGACAAGTAGTCTTGGAGATAAGCGGCAAAATAGGTTTACACACACAAACTGCCTCTCACCCCAAACGCATATACAGTCTCCGTTCCGTCGCGGGTAAAAATACTATTGATTGTGAAATCGATTTATCATCAATTTCAGATACATTATACGATATATCTAAAATTGTATTTATCTTAATATGTATAAATCTCCTGTCACGATGTTTGTCCGCGATGGATTCCTAAACTACTGAACCAATTTTTATAAAATTTTGTAAGCATTTGTAATTTGGTCTAACTTGGGAGATAGGGTAGTTTTTATCTCAACTAACCCTTCCCTTGGCAAGGTCATTTGGCGTGTTTTGGCGCATGTGGCAGACATATTGTAAAAAAATTCGCGAAATCTGCACGGGCCAACTAAAATGCTAATATCTCTAAAGTTTTGTATGGTAGCTGTACATAAAACCTACATCAATCAAATCGTTATGAGTTTTTCTAACTTATTAAAAGATGATTGTTACAATTCAAAGTTTTCCAAAAACGCGTATATGTCACCGGAGGGAGGGAAGCACTGTGCCGCGCTCCCGGCTGCATGGTACCACCATCTTGGTTGTTTCTCCTGTCAAACAGTTTTGCTGTGTTTCAGAGAGAAGGGCAAGACAGGCAGTGTAATTACTGGCACCAAGACTTAACATCTTATGTCTCAGGATAGGCAACACATAAATGTGCTCGCCCCCATGTATACTAGTTTATGTTCATGGGCGACGTAGACCACTTACCATCAGTTGGTACTTTTGCCAGTTTGTCTATCCAACTAACATAATAAAAAAAACGCTATGTCTGTGGGAGGCCTTAGTTGGCTATTCCATAAATGGGCAATGATTTGTTGCATTGCTAGATATCGTGCCAAGTGACCGATGTTACCGATGCTTAACATTCACCGTAACATATATATATTTTAATTTATTAATTATACTTTACCATTTTATTCTCATAAACTTAATGTTCATATTTGTTACTACTTAGTATTTACTAGCAATAAAAACCATCAAATAATACTGGAGTCTGACAAACATTATGCAAAAGTATCGAAATTAGAAATGTCCACAAACTATATAGAGAATACTACGAAATGTCTACCAAATACCAATTAATTATATTTATCCTCAGTGTGACCACTTTTAATAGATTTCTACTTTTTTGGTAGATTTGGCAATGAGAACGTTAATGCTGCGTGCGATAACGTTTTTTTTTTTTTTTTAACGCCGGGAAATGCTCCGAGGCATCCCGCGGGGGAGTGGGTCTCCCCACGCGGGTATGTGGGACTCGCTGCGCCCGACAGCTGGTAAGTGGACGCAGCTCTACCCACTAAAACCCGGCGAGGCCACCAATGCCACCTTTGGTGAGGTGCCCCGGATCTAGTAAACGAACAGAGCACCTCGACGGCTAGTCAGTCCCGCAAGGGACCAACGCCACCTCCACAGAGGGGTTGTCCCGCACCACAGAACAACCCCTCCCAACGTTGGGACAGTACAATGGGGTGAGGTTCCCATCCTCGCCCCTTGCCTCCTGCTCTTTTGTCCCCTCTTCTTATAAGAGGGGTACAAAGAGCCCCCTTGGCCCAATTCGCTTCGCCCAAGGTGCAGCGGCTCACCCTAGGTTACTGAGCCCCACTGCCACGACAAGGCCTGAACCATGGTGGGGTTCGATAACGTGTATTATAATTAGTTAAAAAATTCTTGGTTGGTAAGTTTCTTTTTACATTCTATTGCAACATGAATGAACCTCCGGATCCCGGGGGAACATGTAAAGTGCCCGAAGCTTGCAGTTTTGTTACAGTAGAATATAATGATTCTAGTATGGACACTGACCAATCTTCCAAAAAAGGTACTTTAAAACGTAGTCGCCTGCATAAAATATGCAAAAATTGTAATAATAAGAAAAGAAAAAATACGGGAAACCAAAAGGACATTCAATGTCGTTGTGTAGAGTCCGATAAATCAGATGAAGGTAAAAATGTAACAAATATTCCACTTGCACAGCCTTTATTACAATCTGATAATCCAGTGCCTCATAATATTAATGATTCAGTCAGTAAACCAAATACTCCAATTGGTCGAAATATTTACAATGAACTAGATGCACCTCCTTACATAATAATATAATAATGACGGAAAAATATTGCACCCAATAACCTTCGGGAATTTTCTTTTAAAAAATAAAATTTATAATATCGTTAATGGTAGTGTTAAGAGAATTGGTCGAAACCGTATGTCTGTTTCCTTCACAAACTATGTTGATGCTAACTCTTTTATTAACAATAGTATAATCACCGACAATAATTATAAAGCATATGTCCCTTCATTTAATATTTTAAGAATAGGCATTGTTAGAGGAGTTCCAACAGATTGGTCTCCTGAGGAAATTATTTCTAATATCTCAACCCCTGTTGGCTGTGGCAAAATAGTTCAAATTAGACGACTTAATTATAAAACTATTGTTGATGGGTCTCCAATATGGAAACCCACACAGTCGGTAGTAATGTATTTTGATGGTCAGGTACTCCCAAAAAGAATATTTATCTGCTACAACTCTCTGCCCGTAGACATATGTTTTTCCCACCATCCAATGTTATCACTGCTGTCGTTATGGTCATACAAAGATGCAATGTCGTTCCAAACCAAGATGCCTAAAGTACGGTCAGGATCATGTTAGCGACTCATGTAATGTTGAAGAGTACTATTACTGTTGTCAATGTTCTGGTCGCCATATGGCAAACAGTAAATCTTGTCGGGAACTTAACAGACAAAAAGAAATAAAACTATATATGTCCCAAAATTGTGTTTCTTATCAAGAAGCAAGTAAAATGTTCCCTATGCTTAATAAATCATTCGCTGAAGTCTTGTCCAGTCCTCAAAGAAAATTATCTTTCCAAAATATTAATACTCCATCTTCTTATACTCCACAAAAATCTTACAAGAAAACAGTAATATCTAAACCTTCCCGTCCTATACAAGTTGGAAAAGGTTACGACAAAACTGCACATGACAATATCATAAAAGAATTTTCCTTTAATCAATTAGATAAAAATTATAGCCCAATTTCAAATGTTACTGTTACCCTCCACACAAGAACCAACAAAAATATCAGATATTATATCTTTATTGCAAACCTTTGCCCAGACCAATAATAATATACCGTCCATCGTTGCCCCCTTAATGGAGTTAATTGTAAATATAATCAAAATAAATAATGGCCAACAAAATATTACAATGGAACGCTAGAAGTATAATTAATAAAAAAAGTGATCTAATTTACTTATTAAATAAATATAACCCTTTTTTATTTTCATTATGTGAAACTTGGCTTAGACCAGGCTTTTATATTAAATATTAAAAAATATAATACTGTTAGAGAAGACAGATTAGATGGATATGATGGTGTAGCATTTCTCATTAAGAAAGGCTACCCTTTTAATATAATATCCACTCCTGTACATAGTTCTGAAATTTCTATTTTAGCCGTAATTGTAAATAAAATTTGTTTTGTTTCTGTATATATTTCACATATTTCTATTAATATATTAAATGAAGTTGGGAATATATTCTTATCCCTCCCTAAACCATTAATTATAACTGGTGACTTTAATTGTCATCACCAGTCTTGAGGCTGCTCCATGACAACCTGTTATGGTAATAAACTTTTGGACATTTTAGATAAAAACAACTTGTGTATTATCAACAATGGAAATTCTACTAGACGTACAAACTTATCTGAAGGAAATAGTGTAGTAGATCTAACTATTTGCTCACCCCAATTTGTATCTCAGCTGTCAAGTTCTGTTTTAACATCCACATTTGGCAGTGATCATTATCCCTTTATTACCTCATTTCCTCCTGGTAAATTAATTAAAACTTGCAATAAACTATTCCCGACATACAATATATCAAAAGTCAATTCTGATACTTGGACTCAATTTAGTAGTAAAGTTGATTTAAAACTTAGTCAGAAAATATCAGAAAATATTAGCGATTCTTGCTATTTGCTATAAAAAATTGGGCTAAAAAAAATAAAATTGTAAATACCAACTTAGAAAAGCTATAGATATTTATATTTTTCTTGCTGGTTTTGGTAACGTGATATACTTGTTTAACGTCATCGTGTTTTACATTTGATTTTTGTTCATTAACTGGTAGAATGGATAGTTTAACGAACGGGCGTTTTATGAGGCCGTTTTTTGTTTTTAATGTAACAACCCTGACGTAACCGTCGCTCCAGGACCCGGCCGAATGGCCACCTCCCGGCCGGCAAGTTGGTATCTTGAATGAGTACTATGTCGATGACCTTGATATTCTCTTGTGGTTGCCTCCACTTGCTGCGTACTGATAAATGCGTAAGATATTCTAAGCGCCATTTTTTCCAGATGTCATCGAACAATCTTTGTGTTTGGTGCCAACGAGTACGTAAGTCGGTTTCAGTGTTATAAAATGCTAAATGAGGGCCGCTAGTTAAAAAATGTGATGGGGTTAGGCAATTTAAATCGTCAGGGTCTTCGGTCATTGCACACAAAGGTCTTTGATTAATACATGCTTCGAGCTGAGAGAGTAATGTTGAGTATTCCTCAAATGTAAGTTTTTGTTCGCCTATCACACGTTTCATGTGATATTTGAGACTTTTGACCGAAGCTTCCCATAGACCACCTGCTGACGGCCAAGAAGGGGCATTAAAATGCCACTTGATACCCATTCGCGTAATTTCATCGATGAAGTTTGGGTTTTGAAAGGTACTTAATATTTGTTGGTATTCTTCTTGTAAAACCTTGTTTGCTCCGATAAACGTAGTACCTTGGTCACTATATATGTTTTTCGGTACCCCTCGTCTAGATGTCATTCGCCGTAAAGCAGCTAAAAATGACGACGTTGTTAAATCTGACACCAACTCCAAATGTACGGCTTTAGTCACCATACAGACGAATACAGCCACGTAGCCCTTGGTGGTTAGAATGCCCCGGCCCTTGTTGGCCTTTACAAAAACGTGACCCGTATAATCTACCCCTGTGTGGTAGAATGGCCGTGAGGGATTTACCCTTGCTGTAGGTAAATCGCCCATTATTTGATAGTGCTGGCTGGGACTGTGTCTTCTGCACTTTACACATTGAAAGATACGCTTTTTCGTGGCCTTGAGTCCTCCTACCAACCAGTACTTCTGGCGAATGAACCCGGAAGTAAGCTTGGCGCCACCGTGATAGGTAAGTTCATGACATTGGTCGATAATTAATTCTGATAAACGACTATTTTTGGGTATTATAATGGGGTGTTTCATATCCATGTTAATATTGGCGTGTTTGAGACGTCCCCCCACTCTTAAAATTTTATTCTCGTCAAGTATAGGATTGAGCATGCAAATCTTGCTTTTTGATGATATATTATTTCCTTTCTGTATATCCTGTAATTCTTGAATAAAATATTCTTGCTGACACTGTTGAATGATTTTTATGTTGGCTTGCTTTATTTCACTCAACGTTAGGTAATTCTTTTTACCACGTTTATTATTAATAAATCTATATATCCAAGCTAAAATTCTCGCAATCTTGCTTAGCGAGCTAAATTTAAAAAGTAAGGATGTTATGATATTTTCATCTCGATTATGAATTACAGTTGTAACCAATTTTTTAGTTCTTTTAGCTTCTTGATCTGTGAAAAATGTTGTCTTAGTATTAAAAAGATTTTTACTTTTAAGCGTTTTTAACCAAATCGGCAAGTTCCACCATAGTTTATGATCTCTTAATTGTAACGCTGTTAGACCCCGGCTAGCACAGTCTGCTGGGTTCTCCTCTAACTTGACGTAATCCCATCTGTTCGGCGGCACAACTTCAATAATCTGCTTTACCCTATTTGCCACAAATGGCTTCCAGCGCTCAGGTACACCATTAATCCATCCTAAAACTACCATAGAATCGACCCAGCAGTAGTAATTAGTTTGGTAATTCTCGAGGCAACTTATAATTTTTGACAATAGTTTTATGAGTAACAGAGCACCGCATAACTCCAGTTTAGGTAAGGTAAGTTTATTATTTATAGGCACTAATCTTGATTTTCCTGCTATCATAGTTACCGATGTATGTTCGTGTGTCATTACCTTGCAATAAACAATACAAGCGTAACATTTTGTTGACGCATCTGAAAACCCATGGAGTTCGAGGACATTATTCTCCGTGATTCCTAACCACCTTGACATATAAATTTTATTTATATTTTCTATGTCAGTTTTCATACTTTCCCACTCTTTTAATATATTTTGAGGTAAAGGTTCGTCCCATTTTAATTGCAACTGCCATATTTGTTGAAATAATAGTTTTATTTTAGTCGAAATCGGAGATAGCCAGCCCAGTGGGTCAAATAATTTTGATATATTTGAAAGTAAAATACGTTTTGTAGGATTTTTTGTCGTAAAATCTAATTTTGATGTAAATGTAAATTGATCTTGTTGTGGGTTCCAACTGAGGCCTAACGTTTTTGATGACTCGGTGTTTTTAAAATCATAATTTATTTGTTCTATATTCATATTATCATTTGGAATTATATCTGAATTATTGGCCTTCCATTTTCGTAAATGAAACCCCCCAGACTTTAAGATCGAAATAATGTCCTGTATTAGACGCTTTGCTGACTCGATAGAATGGCTCCCATGGACTAAGTCATCCATGTAAAATGATGACTCAATAACTTTCGGCGCAGAGCTGATTCTGAACATTTTTTCAACATCCGCAGTAAAACCATATCTAAATTGTCTCCACTTGATAAGAAGACTCTGCAGATCTTGTTGTAAATTTGGCCCTCTTTCCATTAAGTCGTTTAGGCTCAAACCGGAAGTGGAAGGCGCTGAAGCATTAAAAACCACCCGTAACTTGGTTGTGGTGGATTCATTTCGAATAACACAATGATGCGGTAGGTAAAAGTCTGATGAATCGGAATTATATGAATGTATCATATGACCTAATTGCCTGTACTCGTTTATAAATAATTTATACTCCTGTGCTATATTTATATTTTTATCAAACTTTTTTTCTAACTGCTTAAACTGTGCAATGGCCTTTGATTTGGATTGGCCTAATTTATTTTCGATTTCAGGTCTAAGGGGGAGGCGCACTTGATATTTGCCATCCGCCCGACGTATGGTACTTTTATTATAAAAATCAAGGACCTGCTGGTCGGCAAGTGACATAGTAGATGGCTCTGCGATATCTTCCACTTTCCAAAATTGAGAGATATCCTCGATGTCATGAACAATTATATTACATTTAAAACTCCTTTTGACGCAGCCGCTCAAAATCCATCCTAAGCGCGTTTTTTGAGCCATTGGTAGAGTCGGTCCCGCCTTATAAATCCCATCTAATAAGAGGTTACTAAAAACATCTACTCCAAGTAGAAGGTCTACCGGTCTTCTGATATTATAGTATGGATCCGCTAAGGGCAAATTTTCTAAAGCGGGCCACTCTGGTTTGGGAAAGCTGTAGGAGGGCAGATTCTTGATTAATGTTTTCATTATGTAGGCATCTGTTTCGAAAGAAAACTCCTCTTGATTGGACCTACACCTGATTTTAATTATCCCCCTACAATCACTCTCTTTTTCACCTATTCCAGTTATAGTTCCCTGGCAATGTTTGCGTGGTAAGCCTAAGATGTGAGCTATTCTCTCTGATATGAGAGTAGTCTCAGACCCCTGATCCAGTAATGCCCGAATGTTATGGTAAGTACCGTCCCGAGCCTGTACCTGCACCATGGCTGTTGCCAACAAGATTTCAGGATCTTTGGAATTTACCGAAACATGTGTATTACCCACGTCCGGTTTCGAAATCGTCGACTCTGCATTTTTCGACGTAACTACTTTATTATAAAATGCCTCGTGCAATATAGTATTATGAATACCGTTGCATTCTCGACAACGTGATTCGGAATTACAATTTTTGCCTTTGTGATCAAAAAGACAATTCATGCATAAATTCTTGTCGATGATTATTTTCCGTTTCATATGGTTAGGCAGTTCTAGAAACTTTGCGCAATAATATAAGCCATGTCCGCGGCTTGAACAAAAGTGGCACGGGTTTTTTGCTGTATGTGCCGGTTTATGTACTTTGTTACTTGAAACCTTCGATTGTGTAAAATATGTGGGTTTCTTGTAATTTATGTGATTTTCTGCAGGTGAATTATTATAATATATATTCTTGAAACTAGACTTTGCCGTCGGATTTTCTTGCTTTTTCCGTGAAGTCTCAAGAGCCGTAAATTTCGTTTCAAGGTAATTTAGAAATTCTTTTAAAATGGGTAATTCTCTTGGTTGTTTTAATGATGCTATGTACTCGTTGTAAGTATCGGCGTCTAGTTTTTGGCTTAAAATATGGACAAGTAGAGGGTCCCATGAACTTATGTCTACACCCAGGTTTTTTATAGCGTTTATTAGCGATATATTAGAGACTCTAGTGACGTATCGTGGATCCTCTTGATGTGTCCCAACGATGGTTGTTGCGAAACGGGAATATTCATCAAAGTATTGATGTGCGACGTAAAAATAAGCTTTCTGTTGTTATACCTATTATTGAGTATTTCCCAGCAGGTAATGTAATTGTCTGAACTTATTTGTAGGTGTTGGACTAAGCGCTCAGCTTCTCCTCGGAGTTTACCCTTTAAAAATTGCATCTTCTGCGCGCATGACTGGGATGCGTTCGTGTAGATAGTTTCAGTGAAAAGATCTTTGAATGATGTCCACTGTTGAAAGTTTCCGCTAAAAGTCGGCAACTCCATCTGTGGAGTTGATTTCTCCCTATGACACATAGACCTCATTTTCCTATTAATAGCCCTTTTTATGTCTTCGTACAATTGTTCATAATGATAAAAAGCCGCATCATATTCCTGATTTTTCCCCTCTAGTTCACTATCTATCTCAAGATGTAAAGCATCTATCACCGACCATCGGGATTGTAAAGTTTTTAATAAATCATCAAACTCCCATTTATCTAACTCCGTATCTAAGTTTACGCTAGTTACCTTTCTCTGAAGCGCCCTGAAGTTGCTCGCCTGCTTTCTAAGCAACTCATCTGTCCTGCTATTGACGCCCTGTGCCCTGAAAGTTACCTGATGTGTTTCTTCCTCGTGCGCGAAGTCCGCCCTTGTCGCTGGCGATGAAGTGCGCGTGGGTTGCTGCGGCGGCGCGGCGCCAGCCAGCGGAGTCGCTGGCCGCAGCAGCGAAGTGCTCGGTTTGGCGTCACGTCCTTGATAGTTCACGATGATGGACCTGACATGCTCGTAGCGCTCCTTAGTTGTATCGTATTGCTCGGTCACAAAATAATCATGCGACTTGTCACCATAACCACATAACTTAAAGTGGTTGTTTTGAAACTCCTGCCAATACTTATCAAGAGTTTCAAGTCTTCTCCTGATGTAGTCACCGGTCTTGCGTTCCGACCCGTCTTTCTTGAAATTGCAGTAGAGCTGCTCAATAGCTCCAATCAATCTTCCATGTATCTCCAATCAAAGTAGATCTTCCATGTTGACTATTAAAAATTCTTCGATAAAAAATGCTCTGTAATGTCCACAATTCACTTCACGAAATGTCACAGTTTTTATGCGTTATCCACTCGCGAAGTCCTTATTATTATGCCGAAGGACTATAAAAATATCGAAGGATCATAAAAATCTCGAAGGACCATAAAGAAATCTCGAAGGACCATAAAGAAATGTAGCGTCCTTGTTTGACTCTACACACCTTTTTACTTGATATAGTATGTATCGTCCTTGATTGACGGTACACACTTTTGAATTGATAATTAATAATAATTAAAATATATTGATTTATTGATCCCTTGATATGATCAAATGACCCGGTGTGCGAGCACGCACGATCGCCTTGATAGCTCGGAACGTACCAACTACATTTTATATGATGTTCTGTAATAAAACGCGTGTCACAAACCGCTGACTCACAAAACCTACGCTATTGTACGATTTACCTCGTACACTAATGCTTATGACAATGTCATGATACAAATTCTTAAACAAAAACTTTTATGCCTTCAGATTCCCAGAAAAATTATTTCTTTTGTCATAAATATGCTTCATGATAGATCGATTTTGTTTACTGATAATGAACAAAATCATTCTAGAGTGTTATCCAAAGGCCTTCCACAAGGGTCCGTTTTGAGCCCCTTATTGTATAATTTATACACATATGATCTAGACTTAGCTATTGATAGAAAGATTGAAGTTTTGCAATATGCGGATGATTTATTATTATATGTAAAAAGTAAAAACATTAATTTAGCATGCACAGAGTTAACGTCATCACTTCAATATTTAAAAAAATGGATTGATGATCATGGACTATATTTGTCCCCATCTAAAAGCTCAGTAGTTTTATTCTCCCGTATGCGAACTATCACTCCAGTTCATGTTTATTACGATGAGACCATTATACCACAAAAAAATGATTTAAAATTTTTAGGTGTCATTTTAGACAGGAAACTTACAGGCATCCCTCATTGCAATTTCATCGCAAATAAGTGTGAAAAAATAATAAACATCATAAGATGTTTAGCAGGAGTTTGGTGGGGTGCCCATCCCTTTTATTTGAAACTTGTGTATAATGCTCTCATACGTAGTGTCCTCGAATATGGAACCTTCCTATTGGAACCGGGCCTTCTTTCTGGATTTAAAATGTTGAACAAAATTCAAAACAAATGTTTGAGAATAATTTGTGGAGCAATGAAGTCTAGCCCAATTAACGCTTTACAAATTGAGTGCTGTGATCCTCCGTTACAACTACGTCGTCAGTATTTGTCTGATATATTTCTCTTTCGACGTCTACAACTTTCCAATCACCCTCTTATTGAAAAACTTCATCTTTTAGCTTACTTCGTATCTAATTCACCGTATTGGATACATAAATCGAATCCACATTTAATTAATAGCTATTATAAGTTTAAATCTCTCTCTGCACCTTTACATCAATCTAACATATTACCTTTGTTTTCTTGTTCCTTCGAATCTCTTATTCTATCACCACAAATATTAAATATTGGTATAGCTAAGTCAGATTTTTTAATAGCTAATGAAAAATTTAATGCAATGGTTGACAAAAAATTTAAAAATACTCATCTCATATTTACTGATGCTTCGAAACATAATGTTAACGCTACAGTAGGCGTAGGTATCTTCCACCGTCAATATAACATTGTACAGAAGGTAAAACTCCCTCCAGAATCTTCTGTTTTTTCTGGAGAGTGCTTGGGTATTTTCAAAGCCATAGAATATATAATACTAGGGTAACTCAAAAATTCAATCATTTTTACTGACTCACTTAGTTCTTTACAAGCGTTAGAAAAAAACCCGTTTAAAATTAAGCTACACAACCCCATAATATTTGACACAAGACAATTACTAACAATATGCATAGGAAAACATTACAATATTAAATTTTCTTGGATTCCTGGACATTCTGGAATCCAAGGAAATGTTATAGCAGACGCTCTCGCTAATGAAGCGATTTCATGTGGTGACCTTGTTCCGTATAAGATTTACTGCTCAGACTTGTTATCAATACCTAAACTCGATCTTGATACATGTTGGAAAACGTCATGGGAAAAAAGCAGTAAACAAAAAGGTAATTACTATTACTCTCTTCAGCCTGATAATTTATCAAAACCATGGTTTTTTCCCAATGAATTTTAATAGGAGGTGCTCTAGTATCATCTCAAGATTGAGACTTGGCCATACTTGTACACCTGCTCATCTTTCCAACTTTAAAATTATTAACGACTCTTCTTGTTTGTGTGGTTATGAAACTGGCAATGTAAATCATTTTTTCTTTTCTTGTCCTTTATATGATCGTTCCGATTTCCTAAAATCCTTACTAGATCATCAAATCCCTTTTCCAACCTCAATTACTTGTCTGTTATTTATAAAAAAATATTACATATATAAAATAATTTCTGATTATGTAATTACTAATAATATAGAAATTTAGGTTTAGTATTTATAATATGAAAGTCTTGTGTGTCTATAATATAAGTAATATATTTAAATATATGTATAGTGTATAGCTATATAAATTAATATTTCATAATAATATTGTTATTATCTTGTCATACATATCCTATATCCTGCCCTGAATGATTCCTAAATTTAACATCTCTCGTCCCTTTATATACATGGAAAAATTTCTCCCGTTTGATAATGGCAAATGTACAACGTACGAGAATTGCCAGAAAAAAAAATAAAGACAGACAATACACACAGAGTATATATTATTAGTATTAAGTGCCATAGACAATATATAATTAAAAGTATACTAGTTCTCACACTGTATATCTATGGACTATGTGTCATATGTACGAATACATGTTTTATATCGTTTGTATACTTGTAACGTTGTCTTGGTAAAATTATGCTGTAATGCGTATAAAAAACGTTATGATTATGGCTAAATAAATAAATAATATAGTAGTCGAATTATTTATTAGAAATTTCAGTAGAAAATCGGCATTTTAGCACATTGCGAAAAATGGTACCTAATACAAAATGCGTTGTGTGCCTTTTTTTTGGAATGAAAAAAAACACACACAAAACGACACTATACCCAGATCCAGGAGATTTCCCGGAACGTATTACTGAAGACGGTGCTACACCGGTCTGTTTTCCGCATACGTTAGGAAATCGCTACCTATCTCTATCATTCCAATAAGCATGGATTCGTTCATAGTATTTGTTTTGAATTTGTTGCGTGTGGAGTTCAAATTCGATTTTTTAAATCAAAATAAAAGTGAAATTATGTTCAAATTATTAAGAGAAAATACGAACTGCCCTATCGTGAATGGGAGGAAAACCCATCATTTTCAGCGTGGCTGTGTAAATATCGCGACGACAACTTCAGTGCTTTTTGCAAACACAAAAATATTACCTCGATTCGGCTTCAATAAGTATAAATAAAAATTGTTTATAAATATGTTTTATTTTGTGTACCAAACACCTAGAAAAAATTAATGTAGAATTACACACAGGGTATGTATATTCTGGTAGATTTTAGCAAAATTTTTGGTAGATCGTGTGATGAAAAAGTGGTCACGCTGTTTATACTCTTTGGAAATGACAAAAATAAAAAGTAAAGATCCAACATGGCCGTCTGTTAAATCTTAATAAAATAATGTTAGACACATGAATAGTGAATAATATAACCACTAATTAAAAAGGAAGTTGACGTTTATTTTATGACATTTGATAAGATCTTTAAATTTATTTAACTTAGTAGTCAGTAATATGAGTGATCGCCACAGGAATTACAAAGGTATTCGGATATATAAACCTCGCCCCCCCTTATCAGAAATACTGCGAGCTAGTCGCTCAAATTTGGACAATCACTTTTATCTATTTTACTCGCTTTATATATTTTATTTATCTTTGCCAGTGTTTTCGCATTGGCAGGGTCATCTCGACCGACGCGTGATGATTCTAGGAGGTCAAAGGAGAGTCGGAGACGGTCGCGTTCGCGCTCCCGTTCTCCGCGGAGACGGCCTTCACCTACTGGCCATCGAGACCGGGATTCTTCGGACAGAGTGAGACACCGCGACAAGGCGTCAGATGTTAATGGTGATTATATCTTTACTTAAATGGTATTCTTGATCCACAGTATAGATACTATTGACCGTTGGGTTCCCTGGACCGCTTATTTCGTTTAAGCTGTATACAATGCTGATTAACCATAGATTGCTCTGTTAAACCTTCCATGAGGACCTATCTTAAGGTTAGATGTAATGAGTTCATTTCCTAATAATAATAAACAAGTTTACTTGGATGTTGTCTTTATGGTGGCATTGAGCATAGTAAAGTACATAGTACAGTACAGCCAGAGGTCATGATTATATACAATTAACTTTTGAAGCCAATCATTTTCAGATAAGAGAAAACATTCTCGGGATTGGGAAGATTCAGAGGAAGATGTACCAGCACCACCGCCACCTCCTCGCATCTCCAAAATCTCGATTGGCTTCACAAAACCAAAAGCTCCAATTAAAATGACCCTCTCTGGAACATCATTAGCTAAGGCTCCTGCTAAACACAGTATTGCGTCGGTGTTCAATCCAGACGATGATGATGATGATCCTGAGGAAATGCCAGCAGAGGCCAGGATGAGGATGAGAAATATTGGAAGGTAATTATTATTTAATTTTGATTAAATAATTTTTATTGTATTAAACAAAGTAATGAGTAACATATAATAAAAAAGAAATTAATTATTATTTTGTATTTAAATAATAATGAACAACTGTCTATGAAAGTAATCACGATACACTAGAATATAACTTTTTACACGCTTTATATTAGCTTCACCTGTATGTATGTAACAGACTCCTTTAGACACTTTAAGACGTCAGATTAAATTGATACTTTACACACTTTTGAAGGACCGATGACAGTTATAGTTATAGTTTAGTAAGTTTGTTCCAATATCCTGATCATGATAGCACATGCTAGTAAGGCATAAGGCGCGCAAGTTACCTACATCACTTGTTTTGTTTTTAGTCTCTCACTCATTTCTAAAGTAATTGCCATTAGTTGAGTACTTTAAATTAATAAATTCTTTAATAAAAAAAATCGACACTAAAAAGTAAAAAATATATTATAGATAAAAAAAAAAACTATAAAACATGCTTTAATAGCAAACCGTACTAAAAATTTGAAAATAATTTTTAATAGAAGAATTAAATGGGTTAACAAAATAAATAAATGATATTACTTATTGTAAAAAAGCGTGGTGCTTGTAACTAAGTTTTTATACTAACTTCACTTTTTAGAAATAGATACCAATGAAATATTTTTAACAATGAATATCGAGCACATCACACTTTTTTTTATGTTACTTGGATATTCAAACTGGTAGATGTTGTGCAAGTCTTGGTGCCAGTGATTACACTGCCTGTCTTACCATTCTCTCCGAAACAGCAAAACTGTTTGACGGGAGAAATAAGCAAGATGATGGTACCCGTGCAGCCGGGAGTGCAGCACAGCGCATCCCTCCAACCTCTTAATATAAATAACAAGAAATTAATTTGTAATAGATAGGATCGACTTGTAACAAAGTAATCCTTTCATTTCAGAGAAACGCCTACATCAGCAGGACCCAACTCATTTGGAAAAACAAAACAAGGCTTTTGTGATGCTAAGAAAGTTTTTGAAAAGAATTTAAAAGAAGCACTAGAAACAGCTGAAAGACCCATTGGCAAGTTGCCGCAGACTATTTATAAGATTAAGGGCCCTTGATGATGTACGTATATATTGTAGTAGTTGTGAAGTGTAGAAGTATCATGAATTAATTTTCTCAAATCTCACTGCACTTATATATATATTCTTCTTCTAGTATATTGGCTCCCAAGGGGATTTGCCAATGTCAGAGTGAGTGGTTTTATTTTTACTAAGGGGTAAATGCTCTGCTAAGAATAATGGTGTTACGAGAGAACAAGGGTTAAATATTAATTATATTATATTAGTAATAGCAGACCATTTATATATATTTCAGATGACTAAAGTTGTAATGGGTTCATGCTCTGCACCTGAAGAGAGAGTAATTCATATGTTCATCAGCCTATTTGAATCCGATACAAGTAGACACAAACTAGATTGCTTGGGGACTGCGCATGGCCCGCCTCCCTCTCCAGAGGGAGGGAAGAGGGCTGGCCCTTATGATGATAGGTTAAATTCAACCGTAAAAGATTTGACTAGTCCAAATCCTGCTCTACTAAGAAGCGCGCGCGATGAACCGCGCCCCACAAGGGGCGTCTCCCTCTGCGGGGCGCGTCCCCCTTTCAAATATTTCTTAAGTGAGCCATCTGCTCACTTACTGTACCAATTGAGCTTAACGACCATCAGGCGAAATCTAGCACTTCCGGAAATAAAATCAGTCTATGTACATCCTACTAACATGTATTATAAAGGCGAAATTTTGTAAGAATGTTTGTTACTCTTTCACACTAAAACTACTGAATGGATTTTGATGAAACTTTACAATAATACAGCTTTAACACATCAGAATAACTAACATATAGGCTATAATTTATCCCTGTACTCCCACGGGAATGGGAAGTTAGTGGATAAAACCTCAGAGCACTAGTTCTGAATATAGGCCTCTCAATGATACAAGTATCCTTCATTTTATATAAAAAATTTAAAAATGATTTTTTTTGTTTGTTACATTTTCGAGTCTAAACAGGTGATTGGATTTTTAGATTTGGCGAGTAGATAAATGTTATCATCATAAAGGGAATATGGATGTAAACATGGGTAATGCTGCAGGTAAAAGTTAGTAATCAATAAGTACTACTGTTACGAAAGTATCTACAAATCCCAGCCGCATTTGCGTAAATGCATATTTGAATGTAAAAAAATCACTTAAAACCACACAACAAAAGTGTCCCAATATTAAATTTTTATCAGCATGCAACCCACCACTTTGGCCTCCTTAAGATGTCTTCACACGTTCACATTCATCCTTATTGTATAATTTTTATACTCAAAAGGCTCATTCTTTAGAAAATATGAAAATTTTGCCCTGATAGTTTTCAGACGTTAATAAACAACAAAACATTCTGCTCAAAATTTCAAATATGTTCCTTGTTATTTAAGTTCAACACAGTAATTACTTAAACAGTAATAACCTCGAACATGCAAGTTTTCCCAATGTACTAGTTGTCCAAGATGAATAAAAATAAAGAAGAGAAACGAAGAAGAAAATAAGTTTTTTACTTTGTTTTGGGTTGCAAAATGAATAACAGTGGACAAAGTTGGCAAATCTTAATTCATATTATTAATGGTGTTTTATGTACCAAGAGTAATAATTATTAATTGATTAAATCTGACATGGTTTTAATTGTAAATGTTTTGTTTGAATCTTTGCCTTTTATTCATTGTATTTAGTATAAAACAATAAACCACGTTTTTTACTCTTAAGAATATTTAAGGCAATATTTGAGATGTAATTTTATTAACTTGCAAAATTAGTTTAGTACGCCGATGGTAACTTCGTTAACGACATATGTAATTGATAATTTTGTTATTTGCAAAAAATGTTTTCAGCAAATAGATTTTTATGTACAAGCTGTGAAGTTTTATTTCATGTCTATAAATATGCTATTATGGGGATAATGGTGTGAGCCCTAAAGGGAGATCTCCGATCAAGCGAGATGGTATGCTCGGCCAGGCCGAACGAAGCCCACTTGCTATCATTTCAGATGTAGTATATATAGCGACGAGCTGTGGAACTTCGATAGCTTGATTTAGGAATGTGGCGCTGATCGGTTAGCTACATCACTCCCCCCCGAAGACCGGAGGTCGAATCTTGATTCTTCTTGCTTCATCGCCAGTGCCCGAGTCCCAGTGAGTCAGAACTGTGCTACTACTGCACGGGCTTCAGTGAATCGGAGTGCTGCCGTGCGGAGCCGATACTACGGTGCTGACCAGGACAGATGTTCTCTGCTTACTGACTGGTCGTGTAGTGAGAATGCCCGTTGCAAGCCGATAAGGGTTTGACCAGGGCCGCGGTGCGTTGGGCTGGTTGGTCGAAGTACCCGATGAAGCTGAAAGCTGGCTGGCGTGGTGTAGAGGGGTAGGGGGAGTGATGATAATGAATACAGTCCCAGAACAGATTTAGGAATGTGGCACTGATTGGTCCGCCAGTATCATTTATATCGACGACCTCTGTAATTCTTGGCGCTCAAGCCGGAGGTAGCGGGTTCGAATCCCACCAGGCAACAAAAACTTTTCTGTGTTCCTGGGTCATGGATGTATGTGTATGTATGTATTATATAATAAAAATCTTACATATATTTCAGTTGTCTGGTACCCGGCCGTAACACATTACACAAGTTCATCGAGAACTTGCCACGGGACCAGATTGACGTGGTGTAAAAGGGTCCATAGATATTATTATCTTGCCTTATACTTCCATTTGGTTATACCTACTGTTCAGTGTTCCTTACAGAACGCTTGTCTTGCGTATTGCCGTTAATAATTGTTAAAAATTTGATTTTGCCATATAAAAAATATGTAACTTGAAATATTATATGGGGAAAATTTTTACTTTTTGGTTGTTTGCTACGACTTACACTCTAAAACTACCTAAGTGTGCCAGCACCTGAAACATGAAAGAACAAACCTAAAAGAAAAAAAAAATGCCATAGAAAAAATCCCCACCAAGGTTCAAGCCTTGTGGTGTGTGAACCTCACCACATTGGGAGGGGTTGTTCTGTGGTGAGCCACGCTGGTCTAACGCCAGCCTGCCACGAGTGCGGCACTGTGGAGCAGGGACTTGAAAACGGAATGAATTTAGTTCCGTTACACAAAATGTTATCTCATAACGTTCCAAAATTTGTAACGTTACTGGATCGCTATGCAATATATAATCGTTATAAAATAATAACGTTAAAAATATCCGTAACGTTATGTGTACAGTAACGATCTGTATATATCGTTCTGATCAGTTTCAGCCAAAACGTTTCACTTTTCCGTTCTACTTATAACGTTATTCTTTTTTAATTTTTAGTGATTTCAAAATTTGATAACTGATTTTATTTGTCTGAAATATGGGTAGAACTATTAAACGCGTTGCTCAGATTAAAAAGCGCTGTATTAATGAGATGAACGTAGAAAGGGTTTAATTCATTACATAACAAATGAAAAAACCGAAATAGAATTGTGTAAAACTTTATATACATGTATATAAAGCAATATTGAAAGCAATCACGGCAGATTTGCTGCTATTCGTTAAATAATTCCATTATATATAGGTATAGAACATCACCAATATATCGATATAGAATGGATATTATGACGACCTTGAAAAACTATGATGCGCTTCCAAGGCATAGTTGTTTTTTGTTCATTTAACAACTACAAGTAATAAAATTACATGATTTTAGCATAATATTATTTACCGTATGAAGTAAGCCCAATAAAAGCTGTAAATCGCTGTGTATGGTCTCCATCATCACACCTGTAATGGCGCTTATAACCCATATGGGTACAAAGTTCTCTTCAATTTAAATTAATTAAGTCCAAACACAAGGTAGCTACTGTAAACTGTTGAGGAGTTCCCTTAACTGTCCTTTGTCTTCATCATCAGACCCCTAATGACAGTCATAACCCATCTAGGTGTAAAGTTCTCATCATCACAAATTAATCAAGCCCAAACACAAGGTTACTGATGTAAATCGTTGAGGAGTTCCCTCGATTGTCTTTCGGCTCCAGCATCAGATCGACTCCAGACCTTCATTATATTGTAGTCCTTTAAAACAATTAATAAAAAAATATCAAACGCACTAGTCGCCCCTACGATTTTCGAAAGTTCCCCTCGATTTCTCTGGGATGCCATCATCAGATCCTGGTTTCCTTTATCATGGGACCATTTGGGAAGTATACCCTTTAGAACAAAAAAAGAATTTTTCAAATCGGTGTAGCCATCTTCGAGTAATCAGGTAACATACATAAAAAAAAAAAAAGATTCCAACGAATTGATAACCTCCTCCTTTTTGAAGTCGGTTAATAAAAGCGGACGAGATGAGAATATTGAATAATTTTACTTTGTAAGTAAACGCGAAGAAATTATGCTACGTTGCCGATCATGCTATCGGGAAAGTCCCGAGGTGCGACCGCGCCGAACTTGCGATAAATCTGGCAACGTCGCATTACAAAATAAATAATGTTACGTTTTGTGATCTACTTAATAACGTAACGTAACGAAATTTATTGATACTGTTAAAAAACAGAATGCGATTTACGTTCCGTTACGTCGTAATGTTAGAACATAATAATTTCGTTACGATCCTAGTAACGTTACATATTTATCGTTACGAGAACAGTACGTAACGTTATTTTCAGTAACGTTTCAAGTCCCTGCTGTGGAGGATTCGGCCCATAGCCCGGCGATAGATGGGCCGCACAGCGTCATGACCTCATGGCAGTGTTTGGAGGGGACCTCTCGCTCTTGTTTTATTTAATTAGGATTCCAAGTAACCTTTGCCTCTGCTTCCCAAGTAATGGGATTTTGCGAAGTTATAACAGAGATTGGTTTAGAAAGGTAAAATATATTTCATTGATTTTTTTACAGTCATCTTTTGTAATAAACTTGTGGTCAGGAATTCTGTTATCTTAATGGACAACAAGTTTCAATTTTATTGTCTGTCCCCAGTAGACATATTTGCTTAAAAATTTGTCCATTGAATGGCCTCTGTTAAAACACTAATTTAATAAATTGTTAGGGTCAAAATATATTATGTAAGAAAACACGAAAAGGTTTTTATCCTATTTTATTAAATTTACTTCCTCTGTACATTTTGTGGCCTCGCATTGTCCCTGGCGAATGTACTCTTGGGAGGTGTACGGATACGTCTGTCCTTCTTCGACCTGTTACGCACCACTTTGCTGTGGATTGCACAAGACACGCAGTAATGCAACTTTGCATAAAGTTTAGGAAGCTGGAATGCTGTAACAAATAAATGTTTTATGTCAAGTTGTAAACTTAAATTATTGTGTTCCTAGGCCAATAACTGTGTTGTACGTAAAGTTAACCTTTAAAAAAAAGCCATATTTTTTTTCCTTTTGAATAAATAATGTAGATAAAATGAATTTCTTCCTTTATAACAGGTTTTCAGGGAAAAATAAAGCCAAAGATATGTACCACAACACACCAAAGAAGCCCTTGACCAGGTTTTAGAAAAGAAATTACATCAATACTAAAACAATGCCTTTGAGAGCAGTTGCAAAAAAGTATAACATACCAAGAGATACTTTGCATTTCCAATCAAAAGATCCTACTTCAAAATCACACTTTGTACCAACAACGTATTTGTAATATGAAGAAGAAAATATTCTTGCAGTCCTATACTGGACATTGTAATCAACAATGGCCCATAAAGGCTTTCCTAGAAGTCAGATGATGTTCTAGACACAGTTCATAAATCATAAAAAGGAGGAAGAAGATATATTTCATATTTTTTTCTAATGTTTATGCAAATTTCACTCATTATAATGAAACAATTTTTATGGATTTTATCGCATTAGGTTTTTTTTTAATTTAATTGTTTCATTATAAAATACATATATTTCAGTTAGAAATGTTCAAGTTTCGATTTATATTTTATTTTTTGATGTGGCCAATATGATCTCATCGCCAATAACTGCAATGTTATGGCCAATTACAGTAATTTTATGTACAAGATTTTATGTCAATTTTATCCCTAAAATTAAACATTTTGGGGATAAAATTGTATGATGACTTATCTAATAAATACAAACTTTAACTTAAATTGAAATTTTACATTTTGAAGTCGCTTAACTGGCCATTATATAAACTGTTTACCCAACTGCTCCTGTTTTCTTTTGGTGTATAGTATGGAAGTAAACTCTTGACAAAAAGTGTAATGTGTAAGAGATTTTGTTTTTAAATATTTATTATTTTATATTTCAAATTAATAGGCTATTTAGTTAATGTATTAGTAGGCAACTAAAATATAAATAAACATAAGATGGAGGATGAAGAAATATATAGAGGTAGACATTAATATTTAATACCATTTTTTTTTTTGATGATAACATATCTGACTATTCCTGGTTATGTTGTGAACACATAGTTATCTTTTCACCATTTACATATTACCGTGCGGCGTGCACTAAAACAAGACTATTCTAAGTCATAAAAAGTAGCGTAGGTAGTCACTACTAGCTGTTCCCCGCAGCTTCGCCCGCGTTAATTTAGATTTACAGCTGAACCCGGGTTGATGATGATTATTTTTATAGCCTAAGTTACTCCCTATAACGTCAGCTATATGCCAGTGAAAGTCCCGTCAAAATCGGCCCAGCCGTTTCAGAGATTAGCCGGAACAAACACAGACAGACAGACAGACAGACAGACGGACAGACAGACAAAAATTGTAAAAAAAGGCTATTTTTGTATAAGTCCCGTGTAGACATACATATGCATTTAATAAAGCTATTATTTTGATATTACAAACAGACACTCCAATTTTATTTATCTGTATAGATGTATAGATTAGGTGATGGCTTCGAAAACAATCTGTAAATATTATTTATTAAAGTAATAATAACCTAAAAAACTTACAAGCATAAACGGAGGCTTCGTTGATGTCCCTGACAGCGGCCGCCTCAACAATGTTCCTGATCACGAATTTTTTGATAGCCTTGTCCTTTGGCACACAACGAGCGCAATTTGTGCATCTCACTGCCTTAACGTGGCCACGGCCGTGCTTGGCACGTCCTCCATTACGGCGTTTGCGTGTCTGCAAGAAAATATCACTTTCAAGCCACATGTATCGTAACACGGTTAAAGCATGCTTGGTCCATATCTCAAGTTTTCGGTCGAAATTTAACAAATAATCGAGAAATTTTAACAATTGGTTTAATTGTATCCATAGTTATAACAAATGAAATAAATTTATATTGAGAAAAACATATTTTTGCAATAAATTTTACTGACCATTTTTCTAACCTCCGATACGGTAAACGAAGAAAGACGGAAAAGAATTTTAAACCATAGACACTTGACAATGAATGTAGACTTATATCCTGGTAACTTTTTAAGCTTTTGAGGCTTTAGCATTAATAAGGAAAATGACATAAAAAGTTCAATAAGAAATTTTAAATTCAAACAAAATATTAATTTGAAGCTCTAACTTTATTATGTTAAAAGATTTTTTCATTCATTTCTGCAATCTATATCATATAATCTTAAACATTTCCAAAATAGTGAATTCATAATTCAAAATATATGAAACTAGGAATAAAGTAGGTATCGATTTTAAAATTCCCAATGGAGAAGTTTCACGATATTGTAGACAGTATATTTAACGTAATAGAATTTCAATAAATAGGCCAAATGAAATTAATCAATGAAAAAAATTTAAAATCCGTCATTAAAATATAGCTGAGATATAGATTACTAGCAGTTGCCCGCAGCTTCACGTTAACTTCTATTTACGGACATCCGGAATCTGGATTAACGATGATCATTATTTTACTTATTTTTTTTGTTTTATCTCTAAAGGAAATAAGGCAGTATATTCAATGTAAGCTCACAAGCGCCGACTGTTACAATAATTATCCTTATATTATTTACCAATTTACACAAATAGGGATGTTGATATTTTTCATAAATGTTTATAGATCATTTATAAATATCTAATAGAGGCCTAAATATTATTAATTTTTGCTTAAATACGTCTAATGCCTATAAAATCTTGCATTTTTCGTTCCAAAACGCTAACACTTGTCACGTGACGTCATATGTTGTTAAACATCGTAAAAATGAAAAAATGATTCTAGTTGTCGTTAATAAAAAATGGCTTCTAAGTTTTATAATTGTTGTACGGTGCCTATGTGTGTGTACACTGTCAAAACGCCTGAAAATTAGTTTTAACAATATGTACTGCGTACGGAAAATGGTGTATAAAAATACGTCAACATTCTTCTGTTTCCGCTAAATAGGAACTGGTGACGTTATGTCCGTTTATTATCACGTGAACTATTTTAAATTTTGTTACATTTTATTTATAAAATATTAATTTAATCATATAAAAATAAGGGAAAATATTGTATTTTTTCAGAATTCTATCATATAAACTACCAATTAACATCAAAATTATATTTTTATATGAATACTGTCAACATCCCTATTATTGGTAAATAATATACTTACTATAAGATAAAACCTGTCTCAGGAATTACTGTGTGTCATGTTGAAAACAGCATGAAAATCCATCTAGTTTTTAAGTTTATCGCGTACAGACAGATGCGGTGGAGGACTATGTTTTATATTATGTAATGATGATAAGGATTAATACCGTATTTGTGTAAATAGCTTTTACATTAGCGCTATATAACGGGTATTTTATTGAGTATTAAAATGGATATAGTATGATATCCGTAAGAGATAGACATATGCCAGCGCGGACTTTTTGGAGAGATATGTAAGATACACAATTCCACCATATATTATTTTGTTATAATATCTCAAAAGATTTAGGCAGCGTTTTCGTTGAAAACTCCCAGACGGCTTATTTTTTCCCGACAGTCTTGCGGCCTTCCATTTCCGTGGGAGTACAGGGATAAATAATTATAGCACGTTATTTTGATATACAAGCGATTTCTTTGTAAAATTTCATTAAAATACATTCCTAAGTTTTTGCGTGAAAGAGTGACAAACATATATACTTATTAACTTTCACATGTATAATATTAGTAGGATAGTATCTTTTTAATAATTAATAATTACAACTGGCGGTATAATATCTAGAAAACAATTATTATTCACACTTTCGTTTGTATGTTGCTTATTTCCTAACTTCATGGTATGTTGCGACTTGCGAAAAAGTTGACTAGTGTCTACTGTCTATACTCTATGGCTAATAAAAATATTTCTGTCGTCTATTCGTTGTGTGTAATATTATTTTTGTTGCAAAATATTTTAATATTTGTGTAAAAATAATTACTTTTGCTTTTGCTTGTTTTTGTATTGAAGTTTTAGCTGATGTTGATAATTACTATTTAGTATTTCTATACAACAATCATCCGAGTGATAGTTCAAAAAAATCTAGCCATTTAACATCACAGCAGAGTGCTATAAAATTTATTGAAGTGCAATGTGGCGTAGATAGTGAATTGTGTATACCGCGTGTGAAATGTCACAACATGGTTGCCCTGAAAGACTGTCGAATAGATCAAAGGCCTTTCAGGAGGATGGCCCAAGCCAGCCGACGATGGAGTTGATGGTGGAAACCCTCACGGGCACGGCGTTTGAGATGACCGTGTCACCCTCGGACACCATATTCGCCATCAAGTCCAAGATATTCCGCGTAGAAGGTAGGTTTTCGAGTCGTTATATATTACACAATCATATCTCATTTATATTATACCTTATCGTGCGTCATCTTTAACAAAGGATCTCGTTACCGTTTAACTGCGTAAATATTATAAAGTATTCACGATTGCACTACTATATTGATGGATATGGTTATTTATTACCGATTCAAAGAATGTGAAGATAACATTATGTGTGATATGAGGTTCTTCATCATGCTTATAAAACTTTGTGGTTATCCTCAGCATTTATATTTTACATCATATATTATACTAAAATTATAACCAAAGTTCAAAGCCAACAATAATAAGACATCAAAACAGTACAAATATGATGTTTTACTTTCTTTGCCATGTAAAAGCCACTGGCTAGCTACCAATGCTTAGAAGCTGTTTCAGATGGAAATATAACAATTAGCATTGTCATACTGTATATAGACTGTTAGTGATATCGTGTACATTGTCAAACAAGTGTTCACTTGTTTGACCTTGTGTTAATTTGAGTTGGAGCACTAATGTTTAGAATAGAAGTGAAGTTTTTATCAAATAAGTACCACTCACTGTACATGACAGTGTGGTTTAATGTATAACTTAATATGTAAATTTTACATTACCCATACAATCAAAACGAAAATTCTGCCTTGAGAAGCTGCCCTTCGCCCTTTCCCTATTTGTCAGCCAAACTGACATACAGTTCCACAACCACTGGAAGTGTTGATACATACAAAGGTGGTATAAACAATCTAATTACTGGTACTCATCAAAATGTGAAACTTACAAGAGAAGCCATAGAAAACTAAAGACTTCTTTGATAACTAAGTTATGCTTGCTTTCCATACTTACATAGCTGGGCTAATTATGTGTTAGAAAGACATGAGAAATTCTTAAAGAGGTGAACTATCTCTATATTATTGATCATCGTTTCTAGATGGTTCTTTCATAAACTATTGGATAAAATTGCCAAGTTTGCACATAATTGTAAACAATTGAAAGCAACAATGATAGCATAAAACAAACTTTAGAATTCAATTTAGAATATAATATAGAGAACTAGCACATTCCATGCCATTTCATCCTTCCTAAAATAAAAATAAAAGACACTTGAATAAAAAGCCTATCTCTACTATAGCCTACTCTATGAAAAACCTCTGGGCACGCAGTTCAGAAGATTAGTCTATTTTAAGAAACTCTTCATTTTAATTATTATATTCAATTGTATTAGGTGTTCAAGATGTAATAGGCATGATCACTATCACCTAGTGGTGAAAATACAATCATAACATGTCAAAGGTGGAAGAAATTAAACTACAATAAAAACATTGTTGAAATTAAACATTGTCTTATGACAAGCTACTTAATTGTTTTGTCCTTATAAATTCATATATACATTTTAGAATTTTTATTTGTTCAAATATACCCAAGGCCTAGCTTCAGGAAATACCATTTCCTATAGAATAATTTACACATTGATTAATGCACTTATTAATTATTAATCATTAAGTATCAATAAAATATTTTGACATTTAAAAATCCATTGATTATAGATACAACTGGTTTGTAGAACTCATTAAAATAGAACTGTTAAATATACTGCCTATCAACTGCTTCATTTGAAAGCACAGAACAATACCACCAATGCAAGGAATTAACTTTGTGTGTCATACCATTTTACATGGGTTTCATGGGTCAATGTTAAAATTAAATTTGTAATGCACCTTGCTATGTTTGTGTAATTGCTGAGTACTGACACCAAGTCTTCAGGAAGGATGGGATAAAACAGACATATTTTGAAAACATATATTCACCTCTTGTAAGTAATATCAACAACATAGTGGTATATATTTGTTCTTGGAGACACCTGGCATTATAGTTATTACAATTTAATTCCCAGAACATTGATTTGATTCAATATTTTTTTCCTAACAATTACACCACATGTCAACTGAGCCCTGAGGTACGTTCATAAGAACTTGTGTAACAGGTACTAGGAACGGAAAAAAAATAAGTAAGTGATTTATATATATATACATATATTTATGACCCGGTCCAGATACCTATATTCATCATATGAATTATTTACACTTGGCGGGATTCGAACCCATGAAAGCTGCGTAAAGTGTCCAGTAGCCTTACCACTTGACCAGACGGTGGTCAAATTCTGCAGCAATCTGTCAAAGCATTAATTATTCTAGACAATATGTTTGTTCCAGTCTTGCAAAAGAATGATTTACAATATTCAGATAATTGAATTCTAATGATATTGTATAGCCCTCTTTTTTGAGAAAAAAATAACAAGTACTTAATTGTGAGATGATTCTGGAAATGTATGCATGATTATGTGAGTAATGAGTACAGATGGATACTTTATTAACAAAACTTTTAACACTATACAATATGACTAGTCCAAATTTTGCGCTAAAGCGCGCGCCCGCGCCCCCTACGGGGCGCGGAGGGGGGCGTCCCCTTTCGAATATTTCTTAAGTGAGCCATCTGCTCATTTACTGTACCGATTGAGCTTAAAGGCCATCAGGCCGAAAAGTCCCTTTGAAAAAAAACAAAACTATAAAATTTTATGATGTAGAAAAGGAAAAAATATGATCTTATTTGTGTAGCACAAATGGCATGTATAGCATTATAAATCTCATGATTGTCCTTGTCCGATGGACAACAGGTAACCTAATACATTTTTACTTTTAACACTATTGTAAATCTTGGATACAGACAGATCAATTTGGTCTTGACTTAAACGGCTAATACTTTTACTAAATTTATTTGGATGATGCTCTTAATTACATTTTTGCAATTAGCATAGACCCAAATTGAGTTGAGACAGTTGCTGGCATACATTCAATTCCGTATTAACATGTATTTGTTTATGATAGAGTTAATTAATGTTAATTTGTTGTAATTATGCTTAATATAACCTGTTTTTAAGTGGCATCGGTTCTATTGCAATTGAAAAACTGTAGGCTACTGAAACTATCTTTTGGAATTCTTCAAAGAGTTTATTGACTTCCTCAATTCGGCATTCAATGATAAAAGTGATTATTTTGTAGTGAATTTTTTTGAAAGTAATAAAGGTTGATCAATACACTTTTTATATTTAGACTAATGAATAATGAATACTAAAGATTCTAGTCAAAATGCAATTGTGGCTTTTGAGATGCCACCTGTTACATAATATATTGAAATTGATTGCCTATACTGCATACCAAAAAACAGTTATATTACAGTACATCCATGCAACTAGTATTAAAACTAACACTCAGAACAGCACACTTGCACAAACATTTGCATCGACTAGACCCCTACGTATAAGTTTATTAGTTTAGATCGGATTATACGCTAAGTTTATCTCTGAAAATATATGAAATATAATATTATTGTTTTTTTTTTTTAAGTTCTACAAGTTGTTGTGTGTTATATTAAACTGTTTACTGTGTTTTAAACTATTGTCTTGTGCTGTTGTGCTGTGTGTGATTAAATAACACCGTGAGATTTCACAATTGAAATTGTATTTGTAAGCTAGTTATTTCAATTAGATTGATTGATCACTACAGAACCAAAATGTTTTAATAAAAAAAAATGATTATAGTTTTTACTTTTTAGTTTACAGAAACATGAGTATGGCCTCAAGTCAACCTTGCTAATATGTATATTGGACATTGACATTGAAATACTTTAAAATTAGCAATAAAAATGTATTTGTTTGTTGTTCTGGTTATAAATAGTTAAGAAGTTAAAAAAATCTATATGGTTCCTTACGGAACGGTTGTCCTGCATACTGCTTTTAAATACTAGTTTTTCTGATATTAAAAATAAATTTATATATCTATACTTCTATACTAAAAGGTTCAAGAGTGGAAGCCGCGTTTAGGTAAACCAAGTGTTGGTCGGCCATTAACCAGGTTGGAAGACGATCTCTGTGCAGTGGCCGGTCTGTGTTGAATGCGATGTCGACCGTCTCGGCGGTCATTGAGGGAGGCATATGTTTGGCAGTGGACGGATACTTCTATACTAATATTATAAAGGGGAAAGATTAGATTTTTGTTTGTTTTGAATGATTTTTCATCGTTGAAATGCCATGTTTAAACATGTGTGTGTGACTACAGAAATTATTTCTGGTCACACACACATTATCAATCAGGATTCGGCTGTAAATCTAAGTTATACAGGCGAAACTGCAGGCAACGGCTTTTTTTTTTATATAGCTTTAAAGTGTAATGAGTCATTTAGTCAATGGCAAAGAAGGGTCAATGCCTTTCTTCAAGTTTATGTAAATCACTTTTGGAGTAGATAAACATACTGGTCTGTCGCTAAAGCTTCCTGGTGTCCAGGATCTGTTTAAACGTTTAGTATGTCATTGCTATAATTAACTACTTTTATGATTTTTATTTATGCGGCTGGTTACATATTTGAGCGCCGAAAACAAAATAATGGTGGCACGTGGGTGCTGTTAGAGTTCTGGAGTGCGGGCCATCGGGAACTCATTCCCCATTTGGGAAAAATATTACTCTTTCAAAACATAACTTCTAATTAATATTCTCACTATATGTACATATCTATATACTAGTATGGCCCCAACGACTCAAGGTCGAGTGTCAGAACCGTTTTATTTTTATCTATCCTAATATTAAATTGCTAGCTTTAAGTGGGTATAGACCTGACCTGACCTTGATGTGAGAGTTCTAAGTTCGCACTTCGCGCATAGCCAGTGCATCACAAATGGAAATATGAAATTGGAAACATCGCGAGTGAGCCAGCATTTCTGGTGGATTTAATGTGATGAAAAGTCGCTACATTGGACTAGCGCCTGGGTGAACTATGGGTCCAACTATATACCTGATTTCGAGGAGTCGAGTCTAGCAGTGGGTCATATAAGGGTCATATATGTTATATGTATGGTTCTCATGTAGAATGATATTTCGAATGACCCGCATGAGTAACGACAGAAAGAATACTATCCACCTCGAGTGACACAATACATTTTTTTTTACACAACTCATTTTGTGTTAGTTATCCTGAGATATAAGATATTAAATGAATTATTTGCTTGGGTATTTCACCCCTTGCCTTTACAAGGATTTGTCTTTGGTCTTACGTTTTGTGAATTTCTAACATATTCATCAGGTGCCTTTTTAGAGAGACGAAAGGTAGTTGGAATTAGATGAGACGATGAACGTCGTGCAGAGGTAGGTCCTAGTTGTATGCGAGTCGCGGGGGATCAGTCGTCTTGACGTTCATCAAAAGTGGCCTATATCCAGCAGTGGACGGTAAAGGACCAACTCCTTTTGATTTGATGAAATTAATGGAGATGATGGTATATATATTTAGTTGGTTTCGCGTCTTTACCTGTACAAACACATGATAACTTGCAGTGTATGTCCGTTATTGTCTTTATAACCATCGTGTAGTGACGAAGATTGAGTTGTAGCTATTCATAATAATAATAATATCTATGGACGCTTTTACACCACGTCAATCTGGTTCCGTGGTAAGTTCTCGAAGAACTTGTGTTACGGGTACCAGACAACGGAAATAAATATATTTAATACTTGTATATTCAATTCATATTAAAGATTTTTATTACATAATACACTTAATTACACATCCATGACCCTGGAACACCGAAATCTTTTTGTTGGATTTTGTTCTCAGAGGATAAGTATTAGTGGATACAGTTGCGATACACTTATCTATCGTCCGAAGTTTCAACGCGACAGTGATACATAGGTACGTGATAGTTCGCGGAAACCGATGATGACGCCAAAAAACACGGTTTTGTTGAACATGTCATTGGCTTGAAAAGCCTTGGGCGTGCGCGTCATCGTAAGGTATCTGCAATAAAGCTATCCCGGATACAACTTTCGTTTTTTTAAACAGAAAGTCAGACATGCAAACTAGCTTCTACTCGCGACTTGCTCCGCGCTTTACACTTTTAAGATCTAGCAAAAGTACTAATTTCCAGGGAAAATTTTGCCATTTTTGCGCGATTGAGTGAAATGCAAACTTGAATTTATATTAGTAAGATACAGTTTACAATGACACAGTCAACAGGACATAATTAGACTTGGTTTTCCTCCGTAGTGGTATGCATTTTTATTTAGTTATTTTATCTTGGTGCCTAGCTTGTGATCCATACATTTTTCGATCAGGTGAAAAATACCAAAAATAGCAATAAAATATGGGAAGTTTGAAGTTGTCGTTTCTAAGGTTTAAAATATTTAAGTAGGATCTGCTCTTCCTAAATTTATTTACCAACTTA
The DNA here is from genome assembly GCA_963853865.1 of Helleia helle. Lineage (NCBI taxonomy): Eukaryota > Metazoa > Arthropoda > Insecta > Lepidoptera > Lycaenidae > Helleia > Helleia helle. The sequence continues at coordinate 17,941,632 of OY971432.1, read as the reverse complement.
GTGTAGCGACGTATTACTAGTTTTTTTTTTTTGTAGAAGAGTGGGCAAACGGACAGTCGGTTCACCCGATGGTAAGTGATAAGCGTCATCCACTGACACCCGCTACACCAGAGGGTGCGTTGCCGGCCTTTCAAATAGGAGTATGCTCTTTTCTTGAAGGTCCCTAAGTCGTAGTCTAAGTTTTATTCTTATAGTTTGTTTAGCACGATAGATAAACTGGCAGAGCAACCATAAAGTAAGTGGTCAACGTCGCCTGTCGTCGAGTTGTTGGACTAGCCTAGACCAATTGATGGGTCGCCTATCCTTAATATTCTGATTCCTGAGACGTAAGATTGTGAGCATTGTAACTCTTTCGTAACACAGCATTCAGCAAAGCGGTTTCGTTTTTTGACATACATACATAACTTTAATCTATCTATTAATCTAGATTGGACAAAATGGCGCCGTCTCGTTATTAGATGACAATAGTTGGTGGTCGGTACCGACCGACGTGTAATTCGATCAACCTTACATCAGGTTATCTAATATCTACCCACTACCACTGCTATTTACAATTAGCTCCGGTTATGTAAACTATAACAAACTATAGATAGGAGAATCGTAGTGGGTCTGTGCAGCCCGTATTTTCTATCGGGCACTCTGGGCATGTGCCCAGGGCCCGGGGCCCCATTATTTGTATTAGAATATGATGGGTTGATTATTTTAAGAAAACAAAACAATTATTGCTGATCAGAATATCTAGTATAGCCGTAATTACTATGTCTACACCTCCCTAGTCTAAAATTTGGGACCCCATTATCCTAGTACCCAGGGTCCCCGATAGGTTAATGGGGGCATAGGTTCTGTGGTATTATAAACCTCTGGCAGCGCCGGCGGGATGTGACGTCGTTTACCTATCTAAATGCATCAATAGTACAATCACTATTATTATAGACTTTTGGTGGCACCATACGGATGTGCCATTCATGAAAATAATGTTGATTAATAATTGAAGTATAACATTAATAAATCTAGATACGCATGATCACTGAAGGTAATAATAATTAAATATATATTTGCAGTAATTATTTATTATATTATGGCCATATCTATAATATTTATTGATAAGCTAATAGTTATTTATTGACTGTATCAGCTTGGTACGAATTCAATGGTATAAAAGGACGCCAGTGGTGGTCTTGCAGGTGCGGGTGATTCTACCAGTATAATTTGTGAAGGGCATTACTCTGCGCGGGTTATATTGTGATGGAAAAGATTCAATTGTGTTATTCGGACATTCCTGCTGAGAGTTTTTTATGTAGTTTGCAGGTGTTGGCCGCACCTTTGCCCGCGTTAACTTAGGTTTACAGCAGTACCCCGATTGATTATTATTTTTATATTCTAAGTTACTCCTTATAACATCAGCTATCTACCAGTGAAAGGCCCATCAAAATAGGCCTAGCCGTTTCAGAGATTAGCCGCAACAAACAGACAGACAAAAATTGTAAAAAATGCTATTTTGGCATATGTGTATTCTTCAGTCGTACGCTCTTGGCAGAGCGGTCGTGGTCATGTCATGGTCGAGTCTTGCACCACTGCTTCTCTTGTGATGCGACGCCATGTATCTCTATGCTTGGCGGAGTGCGAGTAGTCATTTATATTGGTGTGTGTCAGAGATTTGATTAGATCTGTCCATCGCGTTGGAGAGCGCCCACGAGATCTTTTGCCTTCCACTTTCCCTTGCACCACCAAACGTTCGATAGAGTCCTCGTTACGGGTGATGTGCCCAAAGAACTTGAGGATTCGTACCCGCACAGAAGACGATAGTCTCTCTTTTATGTGGAGTTCTTTCAGGATCGAAACGTTGGTACGGTGCGCGGTCCATGGGATTCTGAGCATGCGCCTCCAACACCACATCTCCAATGCATCAATTTTGCGACGGTCTCGCATCCTCAGTGTCCACGTCTCAGATCCATATAGAAATATTGAAAAGATGAGGCATTTCATCAGTCGAACCTTTGTGTTTCTGGTTATTCTGCGGTCTTTCCAAATTTTGGTGAGTTTTTCCACTGAGGACCTAGTCACGGTACAACGCCTCCGAATTTCGTCCTCGCAGCCTCCAGCATTAGTGATTGTAGAACCCAAATAGACGTAGCTCTCGACTACTTCACATCCTCCAATATCTTGGACGTCCGGTTGGTTGTTGTTCGCCCGGTCTACAATCATAATTTTGGTTTTATCGCGATTGATCGCAAGTCCAAAATCCAACGCTGTGGTCTCCCGAAGCGAAGAAGAGTCTCAATTTCGTCTTTGGTCGACGCTAGAAGGGTGGTATCATCCGTATATCTCAGATTTGATATCTTCCGACCTCCTATATTCCCTTGTCTTCGAGGACTATCCGCATTATGTACTCTGTGTATATGTTTAAGAGTAGAGGTTACAATATACAGCCCTGTCTATCGCCGGCTTCCGTTTTGAAGCGTTCGGAGTCAACGCAGTCAACTCGGACCGCGGCAGTGCCATCTTCGTACAGGCGTCTAATGAGATGCACAAGGTGTTGTGGTACACCCATTTCCGTCAGGATCTGCCAGAGTTTCCCCCACTTAACGGTGGCGGTATAGCCACACACCTGGCGGGGAAACCTGTACGGAAAAGGCGACAGAAACCTTGGGTCCAAATATACCCTAAAAAAATCCTGGTGCAGAAGGCAACGGGAAACCTCTGCACTATCATTCCACGAGAGTCATGAAAAGGCGTATGTGTATACCTACATCAATATGCATTCAATAAAAAGTGGTTAATTTAATATTACAAACAGACACACCAATTTTATTTATCTATATAGATAATGTATGGTGGAATTGTGTATCCTAAATATGCCTACAGAAAAGTCCGCAATGGCATATGTGTATATGTTATAAATATACTACTATCTATATCCATTTTTATACTTTAAAAAATTGGCAATTATAAAACGGTAATGTAAAAGCTATATTTACACAAATACGGTATTAATCCTTATAATAATTGCATAAAACAAAACAAAGTCCTCCGCCCCATAATCCTTATAATAATTACATAATACAAAACAAAGTCCTCCGCCCCATAATCCTTATAATAATTACATAATACAAAACAAAGTCCTCCGCCCCATAATCCTTATAATAATTACATAATACAAAACAAAGTCCTCCGCCCCATAATCCTTATAATAATTACATAATACAAAACAAAGTCCTCCGCCCCATAATCCTTATAATAATTACATAATACAAAACAAAGTCCTCCGCCCCATAATCCTTATAATAATTACATAATACAAAACAAAGTCCTCCGCCCCATAATCCTTATAATAATTACATAATACAAAACAAAGTCCTCCGCCCCATAATCCTTATAATAATTACATAATACAAAACAAAGTCCTCCGCCCCATAATCCTTATAATAATTGCATAAAACAAAACAAAGTCCTCCGCCCCATAATCCTTATAATAATTACATAATACAAAACAAAGTCCTCCGCCCCATAATCCTTATAATAATTACATAATACAAAACAAAGTCCTCCACCCCATCTGTGTTGTCTGTCTTTGTGTCTGTACGCGATAAACTCAAAAACTACTAGATGGATTTCATGCTTTTTTCAACATGAGATACAATAATTCCTGAAGCAGGTTATACAATAATTATAATTTACCAAGATTTTGTGTAAATTGGTAAAGAGTCTGAAAAATTGAAGCTACTTGGGAGCTTATATTGAAAACGGTGCCTTATATACTTTAGAGATATAATAAAAAATTAAGTAAAAATATAATGATCACCATCAGTCCGGATATAATATGTAAGTTAAGGTGGGCGAAGTTGCGGGCAACAGCTAGTTGTAAAATAAAGACATGTACTGTTTGACGTTGTCGTCATTATTCAACTTTGAATGTGTGCGTATCTTAGTGTGTGTAACAATAATTATTTAAATAATTTAATCTATTTATAATGCATATATTACACAAAAATAATAGCTTTCTCAACTCCCACTCCACTAATTCTTCAAACCAAATTGGAAATGCCTCCATTTGCACAATCCTCTTAAAAAGTGTACAAGGTTTTACTTCACATAAATTAATAATAATAATATTTTATATCAGGCCACATAGCCAAAACTTTGTTAGTAACAATATTCTTATAATCTATGGGTTAGTAGTAATATGACAATACATACAATACATAAAATGAATACAATTATTCTCTTTAATAAAAAAAAAATAAAAACAAAAAAAAATAAAAAAATAACCAAGCATTAAAATGAAAATTTCTAACTGTGAGGTCCCCCGCCCCCGGGCAACTAACACTATTGCGCCTGCTGTGTATGCAGGCCTATCCAGTGCCTCAGAAACGGAGAGTCCCACCGGCCCGCCAGTGTGCTCAAGATACTGTTGGAACTACCGCGCAGGCGACTCAATAATAATAATAATAATAATAATTAATGAATATATAAATATTTCTGTCACTTTATTATACTAATAAACATTATTATTATTATTAATGCTGATCAATATTAGCTAGTATCAGTCCGTTATTGGAAATAGTATTAAGTGGGTATTTTAGTATTTAAGTTTCAAAGATTCAGTACAGTTAAGTGTTGATCACTCACAGCGGTATATGATCATCATCATAATCCGTCCAGGGAAAGGACCCCTGGGGGGACCCTGACAAGTTATTAAAAGTCTTAGAACAAATGTTGTTTATTTTAGCGATCTATTGTGAGGTTGTCGCCTGCCGGTGTTACGTGGGTAACACTGAAAATGTTTAGAACTGGCCAGTTAGAAACATTGAAAATGAAAACTTTTTTTGAATTTCAATTTTAGAAATTTTTGGTAACCTAATGTAGTATATTGCATTAATTTGTCATTTGTTTTTGTGAATTGGCGGCAAATCTAAAACTCTTGTTACACGTGAAAATGAACATGAGAAAATTTTCGGTCAATGATTTATTATGACTTTCGTTGTGGGCTTACTCAAAAACAAAGCTATGATAGGCTGCGATTAGCATTTTTTAATGAAGCCTCATCTTGTGCCACTATTTACAATTGGTTTAACGAGATTAAGCGTGGACGTAGCAATCTCAGTGATGATCCGCGTGAGGGACGTCCTTTAACAGCGACTACTGAAGATAACATCAGTGCTGTGCGACGCATGATAGAGGAAGATAAGAGAGTGACCTATCAGGAGATACGGGCAAGCCTAGGCATTGGTATGAGTCAAGTTCAAAAAATATTACACGAACATTTAGGCGTCAGGAAGCTTTGTACCAGATGGATTCCCCATACTTTAACCGACGACCAGAAACGCCTCCGCATGGACTGGTGTTGCCAAATGTTAGATAAGTTCAACGGCGGTAACTCAAATGCTGTATTTGACATCATCACAGGTGATGAAAGCTGGATATATTGCTACGAACCCGAAACCAAAAGACAATCAGCTCAGTGGGTGTTTCCTTTCGAGGATCGGCCAACTAAGGTAAAGAAAGGAAGAAGTCAAGGAAAAAAGATGATTGCCTCATTCTTTGGTCGGAAAGGTCATTTCGCGACAGTTGTGCTAGAAGATGGAAGGACAGTTACTGCAGACTGGTATGTCAATCGGTGTTTGTCTGTTGTCTTGGAAAAAATTCGACAGCAGCGCCCACGAACCTTCACCACGACAATGCTTCAGCGCACTCCGCAAAACGGACTGTTGAATATTTGACTATGGCAGGTGTCGAGATAATGAGTCATCCGCCCTGACCTGGCGCCCTGCGACTTTCATTTATTCCCAAGAACTAAAGATAAAATTCGAGGTATTCGCTTTACGAGCCCTGAAGATAATAATAATAATAATATTTATTCGACCACCAAAAGAAGTATGAACAATCAAAAAATTTTTTAAACAGTTTAGATAAGTCTTAATACAATAACATAATGGTTTGCCGCTGTTGTAAATTAGGGTAAAAACCCTGTGTTTTAGGTTAAACAGAGCTCCCCTGTACAAAAGTGCGATACAATTTATTATTGTGACAAGGAACGAACAAAATATATAATGTGTGTGGTTAATGTGTGATTTATCGCGTTGTGTACGTGTGTGCACGAGAATGTGTGTGTGTGTGTGTTTGTGATTGTATGCGTATGTGTGTGTGTACCATTGTGTATATTTGAAAGTATGAAAGAGCTTAACTTAAGAGATTACCAAAAGTAATTTTTCTGTGTCTTCATGACTAAGGTTTTGGAGAAATAATTTAGTTTGGATTTTGCAGCGTTGATAATTAAGTTGAACTAAATTTTTGTGCTTATTTACTTTATTGTATAGGTATGGACCTAGGAAGGTAACAAATCTTCTTATGAAAGATGTTTTTAGGCCTATTGGAATCTTATATATTATATCTCTCCGTCTTTTATCCTTTATGCTATTTGGATTTACTGGATGTTTGGTATGTTGATGTAAGACCGTCTCCAAAATAAAAAGTTGCCTAACTCTAAGAACATTACACTGCTCATATAGAAGTTTAGTAGGGTAGAGGAAAGGCCGAAATGTGCAAACTTTAAAGTATTGTTCGTTGAGCTACTTCCAGTCCGTGTAACAGAGTTTTTGGAGCACCACCCCAGGAAGCGATACAGTAAGTTATGAGCGACTGGCCGAGTGCAAAGTAAACCTGCTTAATAATGTGAGGAGGGGCAACATTTCGCAGGTGTTTAAAAACATAGATTAATTTTCGAAGCTTTGACGTTAAATCAGCAATATGTTCTTTAAAATTTAGATGACAGTCTAAAATGATGCCTAAATATTTTTGATTTTTTTTGCGATCAAGAGGTAGACAAGAACAAGTATTTGAATTATTCAGACAGCAACCATGGGCTGTAATGGTCATATTTCGGGATGGTTGACTGGGGGATCCGAACGAGAAAGTCATGTAACTCGTTTTTTTAGTGTTTAGTGATAACGAGTTTTTCGACAACCAACAAGTGACCTCATCCCAGGAACCAGCTACAAACACAAGGGCTGTGTCGTCGGCGTACGAGATAATTTTACCTTGAGTAAGTTCGAGAAGGCAAAGGTCGTTTATATAAATGAGAAAGAGCGTAGGACCCAGAATACTACCCTGTGGGACGCCATATTCCAGGGGAAGTTCCTGACTCCTGTATCGGCCGATTACAACACTTTGCGACCTTCCACTCAAATAATTACAAAAAAGTTGTGCTTGTTTACCTCTTACACCGATGCTTTCAAGTTTAGATACCAAAACAGGCACTGATACAGTGTATATCGTATATAGATGTATATATGTATATAGATGTATATATGTAGATACAATCCAAAAAGATGGATAGACACCTGTCACCACGGTCCATAGCGGATGTTATTATTTGGGTAAGTTCCTGAACAGCATCGGCTGTAGATTTGCCTGATCTGAAGCCAAATTGTGAGTTTGCTAGTATATTATTTTTGTTTAAATAATTAACTAGTCTGTTGTTAAGAGCACGATCAAAAATTTTGGATAAGGCAGGTAGTATTGATATTGGACGATAGTTCCCTAAAGAAGTAGCGTCCCCACCCTTATGGATAGGATGGATGATGATGCGGTGAAAGCGTACGAAAATGCCATAGAAGAGACTCGAAGCTCCAAAAAAACACAATGCAATTTCTATTTATTTAATTATTAATAAGATTACCAAAAATCAAAGTAGGTATACTAAGATCTTTTAAAAACTCAGTATTTTTTTAAAACTAACATTTATTTGCCATTTATTCAACAAGACTGTTCTATAATTCTTAAATCTTATCGGCCTTACTTATAAAAATCTTGTTAAGTAATACTTAGCAACCTCTCAGTTAATCTCTTAAGCAATAAATCAATTATTAATTTTTGTTTCTTTATAAATATTGATAAGCTACTGCTTAGTTAAAAAGGAACAGAGAACGATACGTAGATTTGCACAGGTTATACCCGAAAAAATCGAGAAGATAAAGAAATTGAACTTACAATTAATTGTTTTTTTTTTGTTAATCAGTTGTTATGCAATTGAATAAATATTAACAAATGTTTATAAGTAAGGCCGTTAATCTTTAAATGAGCAATTCTTGTATATATATATATATATATATATATATATATATATATATATATATATATATATATATATATATATATATATATATAATTGGAATCTCGGAATCGGCTCCAACGATTTTCATTAAATTTAGTATACAGGGGGTTTCGAGGGCGATAAATCGATCTAGCTAGGAATCATTTTTAGAAAATGTCATTATATAAAAATAAAAAAAAACCGAGCAAAGCTCGGTCATCCGGGTCCTATACATAAATCATAAAGTTCCTCTAAATTTTTTTTTTTAAATAAAACATAAAACCAAATGGGTTTCACCGCAGTCGCAGTTACTTATATTTCATCATCATCATCATCAGCCTCTATCCGTCCACTGCTGAACATAGGCCTCCCTCAAAGAACACCAAGATTGCCGATCCCTTGCCACTCGCATCCAACACGGACCGGCCACCGCACGGAGATCGTCTTCCCACCTGGTCAATGGCCGACCAACACTTCGTCTACCTAAACGTGGCCTCCACTCTAGAACCTTATTGCCCCATCGGCCATCCGTTCTTCTGAGTGTGTGACCAGCCCACTGCCACTTCAACGAGCTGATTCTTTGCGTGATATCGGTTACCTTAGTTCTCTGACGGATGTCTTCCTTCCGAATCCTATCTGTCAAAGAAACACACAGCATAGCTCGCTCCATAGCACGTTGAGCTACGGCAAACTTGCGGACCAGTCCTATATTTAGAGGCCACGCTTCAGCCCCGTAGGTCATCACGGGGAGAACGCATTGGTCGATGACTTTCGTCTTTAAACTCTGCGGTATAGACGACGTGAGAATATGGCAAAGCTTCCTGAATGCTGCCCATCCCAATTGAATCCTCCTATCGGCTTCTCTCTCGAAGTTATGTCGACCTAGCTGCAAAGTGTGCCCAAGATAGACATACTCTTGCACGACTTCGAGAGTTATGCCATCAACGTTAACCGGCCTAGGGAGAACGTGTTCGTTGAACATGACTTTCGTCTTGTCCAAGTTCATCCTAAGACCCACACGTCGGGAAGATTAATTTAGACTGTGCAGCATCTCCTGCAAGCCCTCCAACGACTCGGCCAGTACGACTCGGCCATACTTATATTTACTTTTACATTATTATTTTAATATCAGAAAATTAGATGTTTTTCATAATGTTTTGTAGTTTTTTCTAAAGGAAGATTAACTTAGCCGCTTTTCGGTGCCTAATCTATTTCTTATTTTGCTGTGCACCAAATTGAATGTCGAAAATATTCTTTCGACCCCAGCGGTTGCGGTTGCAGTAATTCGGTAGTAAAAGTATTAATTTAAATTAATAATTCCTTAAAAAAATCAATTTGTTTTAAACGCGATTTAAAATCATCTCAATCCTTTTTATTTAGTTTTAGAGAGTTTATTAAGTTTTTTACATACATAATATTATAGTCTCGCATACTTTACAGTACAGAAATTCGCGTAAACATTGGAAAACAATATTATGTGAACTCTATACAAGTCTGCTCATTCTACTTGTATTAGTTATGGTGTAATATTTAGTATTGTATGTATTCCAGGTATACCTGTATCCCAACAGCACCTGCTATACAACCTTCGAGAGCTGGACGACGCGCGGTCCCTCCGCGAGCATGCTATCGGCGATGGGGCGCGCCTTCGCCTCGTACTGGGGCTGCGCGGCGGGCCCATGGCCACGCGACGCCTGCCGCCGCCGGAGCCCTGGCGGGACATTGAGCGACTGCTATATCCCCACAGGTAAGGGAGAGAAGGGCTATGTGGGGACCCAAACTTCAGACTCAAAGGACTTATCGGACATGTTGGTTTCTACACGATGTTATCCTTCTACAAAGATAAAGCGATATCCACATGGTTGGGTGAACGACGCATAGATGAGCACTCCTTGGAATATGGCGAGGAGGAGAGGAGGACTAAACGTTGACTAAATGCTAATAGATGTTACAAACATTCCATCAATCCAATACTGCTTGGCAGAACAAATAAGCATGATGGTGGTATCCAGGTGGAACCGCCAAAACAAACTCTTATCTATTATAATCTCCAGGGTGTCATCCGAGTGGGGTGCCAGCGACTGCAAGGTGACGGTGCTGGTGTTCCGTGAGGGCGAGCGGGTCAACATGGTGCGTGTGCGAGAGAACCGCGACGGCTCGTACTCGCCGCTCGAGCACGCCAACTGTGAGTACCACCACCATGTTAGCCTTAATATTATGTTTCTTAGTAGACTATATTATTCAGTATTTTATATTATTTTTCACCAGTAAAATGAGATAGATTTGCCATTCAAGTTGTACGACTCGAAGGACCAACTTGACTAGAAAATACATAAGGAATTTATGGAAATGATTAGGCTCAAATAACCTTCATTAATTATTTTTCATCCTTGTTTTCAATCTAAAGGATTTTAAAAAGTACACTAGCGACGATAAAATATCCTTATTTTTTTAATATATCATAGGGGGCAAATGAGCAGTCGGAGCCTTAGGTGACTACCGGCGCCCATAAACATCCGCACAAGAGGTTATGCAGATGTGTTGCCCTCCTATTCCCCTCAATGGGCCACTGGAAACACACAAGCCGCACGAAACGCGACAGCATAGCTGTCACTTGACGCTGGTGTTATGTGAGCGAGGGGTACCACCCCGGTCGTGCCGGCCCAGTTCGGCTGCAATGCAGCATGGCACTACCCTTTACAGCCTATTGATTTTTATTTATATGTTATATTGTTCATCTTACATATTTCTATCAATTTTTTTCGCAATTATTCCGTTAAGACATTATTCCTGTAAGACCCACGTGACATTAGTATCAAGGGACAATATTTCATAATATAAAGGTATTGAGATCTTCCAAGATCCATGGTTTATCTATATTGAATACTTTTACAGTGAGCGGTGGGGACTCGTCTGCGGGCGCGGTAGGGGGTGGGGCCGGGGGTGGAGGCGAGCCGCGGGAGGAGGCGCGCCGCGACAATGCGCTCACCGCCGGAAAGATGATGGACCTGCGCCGCCGCATGGAGGCGCTCAGCCTGCACCGCCGCCGCGAGCCACGGCCTGCGCGCGCAGGTACACGCACGCACGCGCTAACGTACAAGCTCACACGTACACGCAAACACGTGCACGTACACACAGTTACAGAGACGTATTTATGTCTCTGTAACTGTGTGTACGTGCACGTGTTTGCGTTCAAACACGTGCACACAGTCAAAGTTGGACTCACAACCTTTAAAGACTGTCTTCTTATCTTTTCAATTAATACAGACTGAATCTTAAATTACAAACAATAATACAGCTATTATAAAATCATGTTTATCATTAAATGATAAACACTACATGTTTTAGTATCCCGATTTTTAATATAAATATGTGAAAATTTCAGGTGATAAGCACGACATACAGAAGACTAGAAGCGAAGAAACCCTTTCCGTCCCTAGCTTACTAGACGAGGGCGACGCGTTCGGCAAGCGGTACGCGTACGGGCCCGTGTACGAGTTCGAGTGCGCCTACCGCGATCGGTACACGCTCCTGCCGCCCGCGCCGCGCCCCGACCGCCTCGCCGGGCCCATCCTGCTCAAGGCGCGCGAGGACGAGCGCGCCATCATGGAGGAGTGCCTCGACGAAGAGTTCATGCGCCAGGACTCGCTGGCCAACAACCTCGCGCCCGTGCCCACCGAGTACAGTGAGTACAGCGGTTATCATTATAATGAAACAACTTTTACGGATTTTATCGCGGTTTATTAGGATTTTTACAAGCCCGACGTTTCGGATACTTTACAGCAACCATGGTCACGGGAGGACTGAGGTGACATACGTCCTAATGTTACAAAGTTATTCGAAACTACCCTATGATACATCAATATTTTGGTCAGTCCTACGCAGAAAGTGCTAACTGTATCTTTAATCTGTGACATATTATGCTTGGTTTTTGATTTAATTATTTTAATAATAGGATCCCAAGCAGGTGTTAAGAGCCAGCCATCTTCTCTATTGAAATTAGGACTTTTCTCTATTGAAAAGTGTTTCATTATAATGAGTGAAATTCGCGTAAATATTAGAAAACAATATGTACACCGGGTATGTTAACCAGTGGAAGAGGTGCGCTGTGCTTCACTTCTGGCTGCATGGGTACCACCATCTAGCTTGTTTCTCCCGTGAAACAGCTTAGCTGTTTCGAAGAGAAAGGCAAGACAGGCAGTGTAATTACTGGCACCGAGACTTAACATCTTATGTCTCAGGATAGGCAACACATAAATGAGTTGCCTGGGCTCGTTCCAGGTAAACTGGTTTATGTTTATGGGCGACGTCGACCACTTACCTACCATCTGATGGCGCGACTGCCAGCTTGCCTATACAACTAACATAAATAAAATTTATCATATATTTACATATTATATTACACTGCAATTTTTTAAGTACCAAAACTTTAATGGTACATTTAGTAAATGTGCATATTTAATTAAAAATATATGGTCACAGTGGTAAATTACTACAAATATGTAGAATCTCAATGACCCCAAAGTTGTGTTACTCTGGGGTGTGTCCCCCCGGACCCCTCTTTATTCTAAGGGTTATTCTTCACGATCAAGCATTTCAAATATTTAAGGAAACTAACTAAAGCTACCATATATATTCAAATGACATAATGTAATGTTGGGACCCTAGTCGAGTTAATGAAACTCTAAGTATGAGAGCATACTGATTAATTACGGTAAAGGTTACTCCATATATTGTACTTAATACTATATGACTAACACGTTACATGTGCCATAGGGTTATTAAACTTTAGGTATGTCTCAAGTTATTGAGGTTAAATAAACAATAGAAAATAGAATAACAATAGCGGATTACACATATTATATTGGTTATTTATTAATATATAATAACAATAATATCAACCCTTATATTCGGTCGCATCGCACATCGAATACGGACGTGCCTTATAAAGTGCACCGTATAGTTATTTAATTAATGTTCAGCGCGGCTATATGCCGCTGTCCGCTCGCGTCGCTATGAGTTCGCAACTCATAGCCAACGAACTGTTGGCGTTTATACAAAACGCCATAGACACCATGGATGAAGTTAGCATCTTACAAATATGTAAGTCTAACTTCAAAGAAGAGGAGATAATCAGCGGCAAGCGACTGCTGTACGAGGTGCTGGGCAAACTCGACCAGATGCCGTCTAGACGGAGGGACGGAACTGAGAAGAGCGTCCAGGACATCATCACCTCGTTAAAGGTGACCGACCCGGACGACGTGCCGAGCTTCGTGGCGAAGGAGCTGCACAAGCTGCCCTCCGTCACGTTCGACCACGTTGACGTCACCAGGCTCCTTAAGGACATCATCTTCCTGAAGTCGAGCCTAACAGAAGTCCAGTCCAAGTTAGAGGTCTCAGATAGTGGTAAATTACTACAAATAGCTTCGCCCAACGTGCTGGGCTCACCCGAGGCTACTGAGCCCCACCGCCACGTCAAGGCCTTGACCATGGCGGGGAGTAAGGTGGGTCTAGTGACTAGACCGTCGTCGCTCAAATAACTTATATTCTTATTAGATATATTATGTGATCAGTATCATTACTGATTAGTGATTATGTACTTACCTATAATATTATTGGTGAATTAAAAATAGGGGAGTATACTTATGTGCAACTCGAAGTACCATACAGTTTTTAGGGCGTTTTATTTAGTTTCACTCGCGGCAGGTGGCGTGGGAGTCGCGGGCGCTGAGGTGGGTGCGAGTGGAGGAGCGGGCGGTGCCGGCGTGGGCGGCTGGCGGGCGTTCGGCTCCAGCTCGCAGCTCGCACCGCCACCGCTGGCGCACGCGCTCTTTTCCTCCTCCACTTCTGACCTAGAGGCTTTACGCCGCAACAGGTACATCAATGGACCATATTGCTCTTCATCACTCTCTTAGGTGATGTGTTAAATGTAAACACGGCAACTGCAACTCATGTTTCCGCAGGATCCTGCCCGCACTGAGTCGGCACCGCAACCGGGAGCACCTGCACCTGAGCGACGAGGGGCTCGATCTGGCGCGCGAGGCGCCACCTCCGCCGCCTCCCCCGCGCAGCCGCGTCGTGGGTAGTGAGCGCCGGCGTCGCCCGCCCGCCGCGCCGCCTGCCCCGCCCGCCCCGCCCGCCCCACTGGCGCCGTTGCCCGCTACGCCCGCCCCGCCACCCGCTCCGCCCGCGGACAAGGAGGCGGCACCCGACAAGAAGATCCGCCTTCGCTGCGGGTTCTGCCGCAAGCGCCTCAGCATTGCCACGGTGCACGTTTGCCGGTGCGGCGCGAGGTTCTGTGCCCCGCACAGGTACGCCGAGGTACACGGCTGCGCCTACGACTACAAGCAGCTGCAGCCGCCGCCGCCCGCGCAGCGCCTGCCTCGGATATAGCACCGCGCGTCACGCCCACACCACATGCCCCGCCCACACGGCACGCCTACTGTCCCGCTCGTAGCGTGCATAGCGTTTGACCGAATAAATTCCTCTAATTTATTAATTGATTCAAATTTTTAATCGATGTTTAAATTTCATTTAACTCTTAAAAATGTTATATTTGATGCCTAAGAATATGAATCAAAATGATCTATAGATTTTATTCAGCGAATTTTCTATTTTATTAACAACATCTTCGCTTTATAATAATATCACTGTATAATCAATTTTTGTTTTGTTAAATTATTCTGATTGATACATTGTTCTGATTAAGAGATTATGGGTCATAAAAAATATCTTATGATCCAAGCTCCGAGGGTTAAGATATTTAGGGTTTAAAGTAAAATTCTATGTTTTAAATAATAATATTTTTATATTGTTTGTCGTCCCATTAAACATCTAATACCGTAACATGTTGAGGGTAGCGATTTTATAAATATCTTGCCTAATAACAGACAGTGTGTTAGTGTGAAGAATGTAGGGTCTTTTACGATGGCATACTAACTTGTTCTGTGGACTGATGTGAGATTTACTGAGAGGATATATATGTGCTTACATATTACCTTTATTTGGTTTTTTAACCAACATTTAATATTATTTGTCGTAACTAATTTTAGTTTGATGGTACTGAAGTGGCAGTAGGGTATTAAAATATGGTTGCCGTAGTTTGGTATGCGTCAAGTCATATTAGTGCTCTGTAATTTGACAGAATAACACAAACATAACAATAATAAGTTGTCACTAAAACTTTAGTCGTGTTATATCTTTCTGGAAAGAAAGAAATTTTTAGTCGAGTCTCTGTTAGAATTTTTACTTCTTTTGTTTTTTCTTGTTTTTAGTAAGTATTGATAATCTAACAGGTGTAATAGATTTCGGGCACTGACCTAAGGTTTAATTTCGTTCTTTTTTACAGTATAGCATTACTTTTGTTTTGTACACTCTGTAATATAAGACTTATGTTCGGAATGTAACAAAGAGTTTGTGGGTAGATTTGAACTAACATAAATCGCTCGAGACTGGGTCCCGTCGCGTCATAATAGAAAGTCTGAGAGTGCTCTTACTACGTGGCGCGATGAAAATTTTGATGGTAATTACAATCGAGTTAGTAGGTATCAACTTTCTTGCACTGTTTCACGGGCTAATATTGATAAGGCCCATTGTTTTAACGAATTGTGATACATTGACCTAAATTAAGAATCATATGTGTGTCTTTCGTATTTAATATAATTGAGAAAAATTAAAAAAAAGATATAAATAAAATAAATGTTATAAATAATCTGTATCGCCCTTTAGTTAATATTCGAGGTGCTTTGTTTGTGTTAGCTAATTACTGTTTCCTGGTAACATTAGGTTAATGCTTTGAAGGTCCCTTTTAGTGTTTATGTCAATGTCTAGTGCAATATTAAAACGTGTGTTTGTTCTTATTAATTCGTAGGAATGCACAGATTAAAAAGTTGTTTAGTCACATCTTGAAAAACTAATAAAAGGGACATTTTCGAACAACATTCAAACGTCACTGACGTTTGAAGCGCGGGAAATACTTTTTTTATCAAGATGGCGGACATCTTTCACGCTAAAGGGGACTTTTGGCTTGTAACAATTTTTATGTTGGCGTAGTTATATAGCAAAAAATATGATGTAGCTTTTTAATATCCGGTATATTTTGATTTGTGATTGCTGTATAGCATATATAGATGGTTTTAAGACCTTTTGGTGAATGCATTTTTTTTTCTTAAAGAATAAAAACTTTTTTGCCTTAAAAAAGTAGAAATTTTCTTTGTACAAATATTTGTATTTTTTTGCTGTTTGTTTACAGCAACGGGATTTTAGGGTGAGATGGTTGTATAAGGCTGATTGTGGCTTATACGACAGTGTTAGATATATATTCTTTGTATACAAGGGACTATTTTCAGTGGATTCTTGTCCAGTGAAAATAATTTAAAAACTGCAAAACTTTAAAGGGACTCGGTCATCTGCAGAGAATAGTCCCTCGTCTGTAAAGACCAAAAAGCGCCATTTTACGTTTTTCGCGTTCGTGTTTTTCAAAGCCACGGAAAAGTGTGATGCCCATAGTTTTAATTATTTTTTTAGTTTCGATGGCGCCAAAAAATGGACACGTGGTTTTTGAAAATGAAAATGGTTAAATTTTCGGTATTAAATTGGTCATATTGTATTTACTCCACGCATTAATTATATTGACATAGGTTGGGTTTTTTATCGATATTTCAATTAATTGGAAAATTTGAAAAATGTTTATTGATTTCATTGTACAGAACATTTTGACGCTATATATGATTTTATCGATTATTCTGTGAATGTTTTTTTTCTTCTTTTGATTATATTTGTGGTAATGTATTAATAGTAGTTCCTATATGAATCCGCTGTTGATCGGACAGCGGCTGGGGTGAGCTCCGGTCGCGCGTCAACGGTCGTTGGAAGCCTCCGGTATATTTTGTAATCGAATCTATACGTTATGTTATAGCCCCATGTGAAGCGCTCATGTAAATAGACAACTGCGCGGCCGAGGCCATGTTTATATATTATACACTTTATTTGGAAAAAATAGTATTGCTGATTTCAAAAAATAAATATTTATAGCGAAAACGATGACGTGTTTCATTATATACACCTATAATCTATAAATACCAATGTCGATAATTTTCGTAACAAAAAAAAAATATAGTAGGACGAAACCCATTGGAAAAGGAAGAGAATATAACAAGAATGGAAGGAAAAATAATTTACGGGCGATCTGAGGGCGGGAAAGTGGAAGGGGAGGGGGTAAAGGTAAAAAAAGGCTTATCTCGATTTCCGGCAAAACTACAAGTCCTATGGAAAAAAGTTAAATGGCAGAGTTATAGGTAATAAAAAGGTCTACAACTTCTTATTTACATTTTTTTACTTAACCTCAAAATGTATGTGAAAAAATCAAATAAACAAGTTTTTGGTTTTTAATTTTTATCTTTTACAATAAAAAAAAATTCTTCACGAAATTAGGTGAAAACTTATCTTTTTATGTCCCAAGCACACTGTATTTTTTTTATTTTCAATATAATAGATATGATTATTCTCTTCTGGGCTTCTGGGCTTTATTCTCTCTTGTATCGTACTTGTTTTATTGCATTTTCTGAGATTATTTGATTTTTTCACATACATTTTGAGGTTATGTAAAAAAATGTAAATACAAAAGTTATTTATTAATATTTATTATTATTATTATTAATGGAGATGCTAAGCGATTATTCGCATCATTTGACACTAAATTAGTAAACTTGAAATCTGTGTGTCGCCCACCTCTTTCATGTAAAGGTCTTGCCTTGCCAAGAGCTATGGAATAACAGAGTTATGGGCTAGGAGTCAGAACCCATGGTCCGTGCCGAAATACAGCGTACGCTATTTTAAGGCGGTTCCCAAGTAGGAGCTATCAAAAACAGACACGCCCAGATCGTTTATGGGGTGTATGTTTGCGTATGTTGTGTACGTTTATGGATGCGGCTCATAAAATCCAGCATATCCAAATACGCTACAGCGAATAATCCACAATATTTGGATATGGTATATACTACATACAGAATTATTTGTAAAACACCTGAGACCTCGCAAGACGAGATAGCTAACTTAATAAACATGTTTGGCGCTGGCGTCGCGCGTCGTCCCGCCCCTATCCCCGAGTCACCTCGAGTTTCGCACGTTATTTGACCTAATGTTTGCGATGCACATAGAGGTAATCAAAATAATATAGAGACAATCAAAATAATATTTATTTTTTAGGAAAGATAGCCATTTAGCCACATATGACAGTATATTCTAAGTCCATGAGCCACATTGAACTATAATACTAGCATATGGAACAGACAAAGAACAAAAAATTTCTGCCGCGCGTTGCTGCCAATTGGCATCAACTCATTTAGTCACTCGCCGAACTCTTATGCGAGTTAATGTGTAGTGCGTGCCGAATTTGAGACTAACAATAATCTAAAAATGCCAGCATGCGTATAAAAATCAATCCACTGCGAAGAAAAAAGACAGTGGTGTGGGTAAACACAACTATTAATTATTTTATACATTATTTTAAACGGCATTTTACAAATGAACCGGTATATGAATAGTTATGGTTTAGGTTAGTAAAAACAAAGTATTAGTTAAATATTTATTTATTAGTATAACTATAAGATAGTAAATATATATAAGAGCATTTGGCACAGGGTGCTAAAGCGTCTATCACAGGATTTGGGTCGAACATTTAACGATCAATATATTTCTGAAATAAACAAACGCGAATCCAGGGATTACAGTTATTTTGGAAGGCGTATATGATTCTTAAGATCTTTTAAATTTATTTAGGAATTTCTTAGGATTTATTTGGTCTTATTTGGAATCTTTACATGTAAATCTTAGGACTATAAGGAAATAAGAAACATATTTTTTTTTGACGTGGCAACGTCTTATAATTCGATGGAGCCGGCTGCACGCACGAAAAAACATGACTCATGCGGCGTTACCTCGCTCTGAGGCGTTCCATTTTCTTATGACGTTGTCACATTCAACTATCGTCAGTAAACCGACTTTACAGGGACTTTTTTTGGGAAGGGCTAGACTTTTTGGCCTGATGGCCTTTAAGCTCAATCGGTACAGTAGGTAAATGAGCAAATGGCTCACTTAAGAAATATTCGAAAGGGGGAGGCCCCCCTCCGCGCACGGCAGAGGGCGCCGTTCATCGCGCGCGCTTCTCGGGAGAGCAGGATTTGGACTAGTCAAATCCGATGCGGTCGACTAATCTTTTACGGTTGAAATTAACCTAAACCATAATCATCATGAGGGCCGGCTCTCATCCCTCCCTCTGGAGAGGGAGGCGGGTCATGCGCGGTGCCCAAGCAATCTAGCGGTAGCGCAGTGCTAGCGCTGTTGGAGCGGTCTGGGTTTGTGTCTACTCGTATCGGATTCGAACCTAAGCTTCCGCGATCGATCCGGATCGATGTGGTTTCCATGTGTACGTCGTCCGTATGTAGCGTCGCGCTTTTGCGTCGCGCATTAGTAGCTGAGAGATTTCGTCAGCTGGATCTGTTAAAACATGCTTAGGTAACCTATGTCTAATTGGAACTGAGCTATCTGGGGAATAGTTTGCCACGCTCACGATGAGCGGGTTTGGGTGAAACATAATCTAATAAGCCCATCATCGTATGTATTTCGTAAACACAAAGGCATAATGAAACAACTTTTACGGATTTTATCGCGGTTTATTAAGATTTTCACATCCGACGTTTCGGATGTCAAACAGGGACCATAATTATTAATAAACCGCGATAAAATTGGTAAAAATTGTTTCATTATAATGAATAAAATTCGCGTAAACATTAGAAAAACAATACACAAAGGCAATTTAACGTGACATATACTAAAAAAAATACTTTTCTGGATTCGGGTCCGTTTTACAAAACATACTTAACATAAATATTAATCACTTAATACTAGTAAGTACGGCGAGTTTGGCATTCGTTTGCGCATTTAATATAATATTTATATAGTACGTTTGGAAAGTTACCCTATACACGGGTCGGGGGTTTGAATCCCGTCTCGGCCTTTTGTGTGAAGGATATAAGTATGATGTGTCTACGTATACACATAATATGTACTAGCTGTTGCGCGCAGCTTCACCCGCGTTAACTTACACTCATGCAGACTGCTGATTATTATTTTTAAAGCCTGTCACAGGGGCACTATGACACCTTTTAAACCGTATACAAACATTGTCTCTTTATAATATTAGTATAGATATATAGATACTGATTCTCTTATATTTAATCTGTATGTCCCACGGTTAACATTTGTGATTCAGAAGACTTGGTCTTCCGTCTCCCGCAGCAAGGACTCGAAGATGTCCACCAGACTGTCGATCCCTTCCTTGAAGTTCTCGTCCACGGTCGGCTCGTCGTCGAGGAAGTGCGCGTGCGCGAAGTCAATGACCTTGACCGTCCCCCAGGGGTCAGGGTGGGGAGCGTCGCTGGCCAGCTGATCCAGCATCGCCCGGTAATTCATTTTGATCTTGCACAGTTTATCCTCGTAGTTATGTTCGAACGAGTGATTCTGATTGAGTTTATCCAACGCCTCACTCCAGGGCGACTTGATGGGTGGGGGGGAACCGAAAGTGGGCTGATTCAAAGGGGAAAGAGGGACGGAGTTGACCTTTCGGTAGACGGGCCCCTTGGACGAGATCTGGCCGCTGAAGTTGGAGCCTGCGGGGTGCAGCGAGTGGATGGACTTGCGGCGCTGGAGCTCGGGGCGGTCTCGCCTGGAACACAATGTCATGTTATTTAGCCTAAGATCCCGATATAAAACGACCTTCACCGAGCTGGTTATTGGATGAAACTTATTTTATATTTAATTTAATATGTCTATAAATATATTGCACATGGGTTGCCTAAAAATTTTTAAGTCCAGGATATGAATAATTAATATAAAAAAAAATAAAGGTTTGGTTAATAGACAAATTCCATACCAATCCCCATATATATAAGCCCCATAGAATATGCAAACGTTAGGTTGCATTTCTTTTTCCCGTCACAACTCTCGGGTAGGCGGGTATAAGCAGGTAAATTGATACAAGTGACTAGCACCGGTCGTGTTAAAAAACATTGTTCAATATAGTCGTAGACAGAGTAAAACTAACGAATGTAGTAGATTAAATATTGTTTCTCATATAGAACAACACAATTCTTCTTTTACTAGATGTTATCTTTATATATAAAAATCAATGCCACTTTTCGTTGTAATTTTATAACTCAAGAACGGGCTCACCAATCCCAACCAAATGTTTAGGCTTTGTTCGGACTATTTAGTAGATGGTTTATGTGAAGTTTGCACAAAATCGATCGAGCGGTTCTTCATTTATCACATTTTTTAATTCAATAAATGGCGGATCATTTTGTTAATGGAGATTTTGCTGTCAAATTGAAACTTTTTCAGTTGGGGTCATATTGAAACTTTTTTCAGTGTTGACAGTACAACATTAAGTTTTAAAATAGCTAGCAATTAATAATATATTTTTTTGTTTGAATAAATTAATTTGATGTTCCAATTTTTTTTTATTTCACTTTAAACGTACCGAAGCACGTATAGTGCCACAAACTTTTCTTGGCCGGTAAGAGCATCGCTGTCATGGATATTAGTATTGCTAGTAAATAAAAATTAACCATTATATGGGGAAAATTTGAAGTGATGCAGGCTACCTTAATAAGTAATTTATTGAAGTGTCTTAATAAAACAATGTATACTAATATCTAGAAAATACAGTTCTAGGAAAATAAATGTGACATAAACATAGGAACAATACTGATATGATAGGTTTTGTTACCTGTACTATTAATATAATATCTTTTAAGGTACCTAGCAATCGGAACCGTTCGATAATTAAAACTTTGCAATTGTAATTAATAATGCAAGAAATAAAAATAAATACATTTTAGTTAGATTTTTAATAGGTGTTGGTGGATAGTAAAATTATTTATTGTACGCACCAAGAAAGAAAATAAACACAAACATTACAAAACAGTACAAATAGCCGGCTTATTGCTAAGAGCATTATTAATAAATCATTTTAAGCACTCTACACGTGTTTTGCCTCTATATTTTGATACAATAATTATGATTAAACAAACCAATATCTGAAGAATCACACTCTAGAGGACGAACTCCATCAATTATTTGATTTCCCGAATAGTCAAAATGTTCATCTTCAGAATCACTGCTTTCGCTTTTACTATCGCTGGCCAAACTATTATTGAACGGTTCATCTAAAAACGCATATTTTTGTCTGTATTTTTTTTATTTTTTTTTACATGATCGCAATGATTTTTCCATTCTACAACAGATGTTCTGTCGAAGGCTTCTGCAATCCCTAAGGCATTTCAGTACTTGATTTCCGAAGGTTCTTCTCTGCTACATTCCGTTTCATTGAACTCCAGATCATTTTTATTGCATTAAGATCGCAATGATATGGTGGCAATCTTAACACCGTGTGTCCACTATCTTTCATCAATTTATCAATTTCGTATTCTGGTGCCGGTTTGTGTCTTTTATTTAGTTCATAAAGCTGAGGTTTTGTATATCTTTCGTGGAATTCCACGTTCTTTTCAGTTAGCCATTGTTGCATAGCTCACTACATTGCAATTGCAAATCAATGCAATGCAAATCAATGCAATGCAAATCCAAATTCAAAATCCAAATTTAGAAGCAACATGTCAGGGACCCATTTTTTTAAATTGTTGTTCATTTTATCATGATAATCACCGCTTTTTGTATTTGCTTCGAAAACGAGTAAAGCATTCTTGACAAAACCTGCTTCTCCTCCTGCATTGACGATTATATATCTATTTCCTTTAGAAACTGGGTTCAGAACACCATCATCCTCATTACTTTGCCAACATTGTCCAGCTGTGTGCGAAGTGTGAATATATGTTTCGTCCAAAAAAACTACAGGTTTCTTTTTGTCACTAAGTTCGTTTTCCTGAATTTTTGTAAATATGTCGCCCTCCATGCGGATATATCATTACGTTCAGTAAGAACTATTAGATTGGGTCTTCTTGTATCGAAATCCTAGTTTATGTAATATTTTCCGTAGGGTCTCTCGGCTCCCCTTAAAATCAATTTCTTCGCGAAGAACATTAAGTAACTTCGGTAAAGTGGGAATTTCTTTTTTAACTGAGTAAAATTCGTGAACTTTCCTTCTTATGATACCGAGATCAAAGTTGTCGACTTCTATCTTTCCTGTTGTTATTTTTCTTCTTTTCCCCGGAGTAGAAACTTTTGTCCCTGTTTCATCGGCCAGTTTCTTTTCATTTACCATTCGTAGCACTGACCTTTCACTAACGCCTGTAGTAAAAAAAGTAAATAAGTAAGTTTCCGTTTCATTAATACGTAGGTAAATTCATCCCTATCTATGCTGGTAACACTAACCTGTAGCGGCAGCAACTCGTTCATATACTTTTTGTAATGGTATAATTGGCGCTTGGTTGCGTTTTTCTTCATTCATGAAAGAAAGAACGCGTAAGAAAATGCTTCTGCCATCGCTTTTCAATACTCCAGGCATGTTTGATGTTCATAAAAACCACAAAACACAAAACTCCGCAAGTTGTATTTGAGAGCTAACTGACAATGTCAGTCTGACATTTCAAAATGCCAATGGTAGTACCATTTTCAGCCGCCGGCCAAGAAAAGTATGTGGCACTGTACCGGGCCGCTAGTATATCATATTATATTTAGTTAAAGAAATTGTTCTATAATAATAACTTTATTTGTGAGACATACTGCACTACTATTCTATACTGCCTAGTCCAGCCATAAGTTCTGTTACAAATGAAAACGCATTTTTTAATGAAGTAATGTAATATTAAAATGTATACCTACATATTTATTAAAGTCTCAGCAAAAAATAAAAAATATTCTATTCGAAATGGCCACCTTTGACTTTTATACAGGCCTTTAATCTTTTTGGCCACGAATCTATGGATTTACGCACTGTTTCCAAGGGATATTTCGCCACTGTTTGCTCCAAAGATTTTTCGCAATGTCGCCGTGTCGTTGAGAGCAGGCCATGGCCTCTAAAGCAGACCATAATTTGAAGTCTAAGGGGTTGAGGACTGGGCTAAAGAAGGGCCAGTCTTCAGCTCGTATAAAGTCCGGAACGTTGGTTTCAAGCCAGGCTTGGGTAGTTCGTTCCTTGTGACCAGATGCAGAGTCCTGCTGGAAAGTCCACGGTATATTTTTTAAAAGTGTATTGCTGAGAGATTTCACAACATGATCCAAGACTGTATCTTTTGGCTGCACTTTGGCTGAAGTTTTCACTCCTTTTTCACAAAAACTTAGTTTTGTGACTCCTTGATAAGACACGCCCGACCAAACCATCACTGACGCAGGATGATGACCACGTTGTACCTTTCCGATCACTTTAGCAGCTTCTTTAGAACTGTCTGTGTACGCTTTATCATTTTTCTTATTATAGTGTTCTTCAATCGTGAAAATTTTTTCATCGGTAGGGAAGATATTTCTGTGCCTTTCACCTGCGTATCGTGACGGAAGCCGTTTTGATCGATCCACTCTCTTTAATTGTAAAGATTGATTTAGGGCAAGTCCTGTATATCGACGATAATACCGAGCTTCAGGTGTTTTATAATACGCGACCAAGTCCTAGCGGGAATCTGCATTTCTCGCAGTAAGATGTTTTGGTTCCTAACGGGGTTTCGAGAAATTCTTTAACAGCATTAACAGGCTTTGTAGTTGTAACAGCACGCGGCCGCCACGATCTTTTCTGGTCTTCGACAAACGAAGTGTTGTTGTATCTGTTGATAGTACGATATACGAACATACGGCTGATACCAAGCTTTTGAAGTGTCTGGAATATGACCGACGGCTCCATACCCACTTTGTGCAAGGCGGTCACTGCAATCCTATTTTCTTTAACACCCCATTCGATAATGTAATTTGATGATGAACACGAAAAAATATGTGAAATGGTGCAAAATGGGAAGAAGTTTTTAAAATAATATACGTGTTCCGAATTCAAAATAATTAAGAAGTTGAAAAAAAAGAAAAGTTTTTATGTAACTGTTATGGCCAGACTAGTTTATATTGGTAGATACCAGATACAGATTGCGAATTAGCTAATCAGCTATCTGTATGGCAATTACATCTAAACTTTTTCAACTGAGCAACAGTCATTACACAGGCGGGGAGGCGTGGTCAGTGGGCGGGGCCCGCGCGCGACGCAGCCGCGAAGCGTCGTATACGAGCAGGAGCGAGGCGGCGCGCAGACGGAGAGTGCGGGGGCGTGCGGCCCAGCGCTGCAGCCGCCACAGCGCCGCCAGCAACCGCACCACCAGCGCTCGACACACGCCCGCCCCCATCGACGCGTTCAGGAAGTTGCGGAACGCTGCCACACAACATCACCATTGTATATAGAATATAATAGAATAAATTTTATTTAGCAATCCATAGATGACACTGCAGTACAAATAAAAACATTTAGCAATTAATATAGTGCCATAGAAGTGTAGGAAAAGAAATATACAAAAGGAAAAGAAAATAATAATAATACATAAAATCGACACAAATCACGTACAAGTTACACACAAACCAACGGTCACTGGTCAAGTTCGTTACATCAAAACGCCAAATAAATAATGTTTTGTTTTGTTTCTTTTTCCTATATGATCATAAAATTCGGATATAACAAAAAACCGGCGTTTTTTGACAGTGTTAGGCTAAGAACTCACGGAGCGATTATCAAACCGCATTGACACCGGCGGCGGTCGCGGGTGAAAATCGCTTCGTGAGTTTGACGGTGTTATCCTACACTTTATTTCACATACCCTTCAAATATTTTTAGCTTTCGTATTATTATAAGCAGCTCAATTTCGTATTTCAAGCAGCACAAGGCACCCAGGACGCAAAGGGCCTCACACTCTTCAATTTCAATATTTCAATAGCTTCGGATACCACAGTTGACATGTTCGCCCCACTATGGTTCAGGCCTTGACGTGGCGGTGGGGCTCAGTAGCCTAGGGTGAGCCCAGCACCTTGGGCGAAGCTAATTGAGCCGAGGGGGCTCTTTGTACCCCTCTTATAAGAAGAGGGGACAAAAGAGCAGGGGGCGAGGATGGGAACCTCACCCCATTGTACTCTCCCAACTTTTGAAGGGGTTGTTCTGTGGTGCGGGACAACTCCTTTGTGGAGGTGCCCTGTTAGCTTAACAGGTCCGGGGCACCTCACCAAAGGCGGCACTGTTCGCACTCGCCAGGTTTTAGTGGGTAGAGCTGCGTCCACTACCATCATCGGGCGCAGCGAGTCCCACATAACCGGCGGCATGCCTCAGAGCATTTCCCGGCGTTAAAGAAAAAAAAATTGACATGTTCGCAACATGGCGTTCATTGAGTGGCGGAAGTTCTTGCTGAGGTGCACTCCTATGTTTAGGATTCGAGGTCTCTCGGCGAGAGCCTGACGCTGGACGGGATCCTGCGGGT
This sequence comes from Helleia helle, assembly GCA_963853865.1. Taxonomy (NCBI): domain Eukaryota; kingdom Metazoa; phylum Arthropoda; class Insecta; order Lepidoptera; family Lycaenidae; genus Helleia; species Helleia helle. Next base: position 17,915,091 of record OY971432.1, on the reverse strand, counting down.
CCGCCGACTAGGGCAAGAGGCGTTAATGCTGAGGTGGGGAGAAGACCTGGCGTGGGAGCCGTGTGGCAAACGCCTAACGGTTGCCCTGCGTCCGGTCCTAGAGCGATGGATGCGCCGTAAGCGCAAACCCCTCACCTTCCGTCTAACACAGGTGCTCACCGGGCATGGCTGCTTCGGTGAGTACCTGTGCCGGACGGCCCAAAAGGAACCGGCAACCGTATGTCACGATTGTGGCGCGGCGGTGGACTCGGCCCAGCACACTCTAGAGGTGTGCCCGAGATGGGCGGCGCCGCGTCTCGATCTGACGTCAGTTATCGGAGGGGACTTGTCTTTGCCGAGCATCATCACCGCGATGCTCCGCAATGACGAGTCCTGGACGGCGATGGTCTCCTTCTGTGAGGCAGTAATGTCCCAGAAGGAGGCCCATGAGCTGGTGGGAGAGGAGGCCGCCGACGAGGCCTCCCCCCGCAGGCGACGAACAGGGGTGCGTAGGAGGCGCTACTTAATGCGCCTCCAGTAACGCCCCTGTGCTCGTGTCGGGCCGAGGTTGAGGTTAACCTGGGTCCAGATAGGCACGACGTCGTCGGGGATTGCTAAAAGTATCGTGAAAACGAACGGCCGTAAATATTTCCGATAAATAATATTTTTTATAACTAATAATATCTGTCTGTAAATTCATTTGTAAATCTTAAAATGGTTCTATGTACGACTTGGCCTAGCTGTAAGTAGTAAGTACAGAGAAATGTAAAATTGAAATAAATAAATATGTAAATAGAAATCAATGGTTTTTTTCTAAATATCATATAAATACATCTTTTAAAGAAATAGTTTCAACAATATTTGTATATTGATTGCTAAACAGTTTGGTCCCTAAATGGCCCAGGGTCTCACCTGCTCTCACCATCGCTCCGTGCAGCTTCTTCCCGTATTCCTTATTGTACTTCTGTAGCTTGCCCGTCGCCAGTTTGAACACTTGGTACCCGGGTATACAAAAGCCATATTCTTCTTTGCACTGCTTGTATTTGCTCTTCTCTCTGTTTATCTTGTCTTCTGTAGCTAGATGGTCCCATGTTTTTCTGCCTGGAAAATAAATATATCTATATTTATCTTCTTTTCTTATTTCTATGAAGCAACTCTGCTGTATATTGGACAGAAGGACAGACAGCAAGGAAGTCTTAGTGCTAGTAATTTAGTGGCACTGAGATTTGCTACCTCCTACCTGGCACCAAAGATAATTCATGAAAAAGGACCCTGAATCTTCCTGAGTCTACTCATATTTTAACTAATTTTAACTAAATAATAATAATATCTATGGACACTTTCACACCACGTCAATCTGGTCCCGTGGTAAGTTCTTGAGGAACTTGTGTTACGGGTACCAGACAACGGAAATATATTTAATACTTTTATACTATACATATATTTAAGATTTTTATTATATAATACACATATTTAATACACATCCATGACCCAGGAACACAGAAAATATTTTTTGTTCCCTGGCGGGATTCGAACCCGCGACCTCCGGGCTTGAGCGCCAACGCGCTTACCACTGAGCCACAGAGGTCGTCAGTAATGCCTAATCATATACCACAAAAGACCTATCTTTAGACTGATCCCCACTATACTTCACTCACCAATCTTCACATCCATGATGCACGGCTCCAGCATTCGATCAGTCAGGTCCTCTAGTATGATGTACTCCTGCTCGTAGTCGTTGTACGTGAACTTTCGGCAGCCGAAGTACTTGGGGATGAACTTGCGCAGCTCCAGGAGGTCAGGGTCAGTGGTGGTGGCCATATGCTTGTAGAATTCCACCTCACCCCTCTGAGATTCCTTGAGGAGGGGCTTGAGAATCCTCCCATTGCTGCACTGGAGGAGTCCTTGAAAATGTTAGATTCACTTGGTTGTATGTTCACTTGGCAGGTGAAGGTGGCAGGAGAGGGTTATAAGGAATTCTTTCTTATGATCGATGTTATCGAAATGTGCTAAAGTTTTAAAACAACTTAAGTATATAGAGTTATCAGAAGATCCGACGTTTTCGTATGGATCATATGAATAAGGACGCTTTTACTTCATAAATTAATTAGTGAGGAGTGTGGACCTTATTATTACCATCACCTTTGCTCGATATTTTGCCTATTTGTAAATCGGTCTAAAGACCGCCATATACGTTCAAGTAATTTCATCAAACAGACCGTTTTAGGCTATAATAGGCCGTTATATTCTATAAATTGTCCACTGAAAAAGTGTCAAAATTTCAATGTTTATTTTTACCACCAGGGCGGCGTTAATATGACTCCGATCCCCGTGACGTCACTAAATAATATACATACAATAATCACCCGTTAAATTTAAATGGGGGGTCTCTGCGACTGCAACGCACCCTTCAATAAAACTTTATTTTCTCTATATTCCGTATACATTTTTATCGTTCTCCTTCTATATCTAGGCTCCGACAGTGAACACCATCGACGAGGGAAGATGACAATTGAGGGAAATCATTCCGCGAAATCCATCATGTCTGATAACAATCTAGAAAGAAATCTTAGGTGTGTGAAGTTCACCAACCGGTGCATGAATTATTGACCTTACCTAAGTACTTCTTATCTGTGAGTGCATTTTGGTGACCAGCCACTTGCAGCTCGTAGGCCTTCAGCTCCGGAGAATCGTAATTCGGCCACGACTTTGGCATTATCTCTTCTTCCTTCGGTCGGAGATTGTAATGTACCTGATGATAACATATGTGTTACATACAAGGAAAATAGAACTGCACATACAGTTAAATAATCACCAAGTATATATGTGCCTAAAGAGATGGGTAGAGATTAGTGCAGCCTATAGAAGTCTGCAGCTTGAGAAGTGACTAGCACGTCGCCTTTTTACTGTGGGAGAATAAGGGACGAAGCAATGAAAATAAGCGATTGAGAAAATATAGAAGAGTAACCACATCAGTAGGCCCATGTGGCGAAACGCAGGGTAGGAAAACAAATACGCTATTTCACGACGGTTTCTAGCGCGGCAGGGGTGACGAGACCAGATAAACACCTAGATTCATATTTTTTTCGGAGGTTAACACACCTGATATATAGATCTCTGCCGCCGCGGCGGTTTTCGCTCCTTCGGCTGTTTGCAGACATCACTCATTGATTGGATCTGAAACAAACAAGAGAGGTGAATATAGACAAAACGACAAAGATGTCGGGCAATGACGCCTTTGGTAGGCGACATTGCCGTCTACCTTTACTCTTCAGCCTTGTTCATGCGTTGCTTACCTGGAGATATAAGACAATACTTGGCGAGAGAAAGGATAGTAGTGAAACGGGAAACATGAAACTGTTGAATAAATTATACAATTTTAACTTTATATATAATACGATGAAGTTATGCCATTACTCATACAGCAAAGAAGATAGTGGCGGGGTACCAAAGGGGCGCATCGCATGACGTTTTAAATTATTCCAATTGTATCTAGCACGTCATGGCTCCTGTGATTGGTCACATTTAGTTTAGAGACGTCATATTTCTTTTACCGATCGATACGTTCCTATGCGTTTTACTGTTTTGAAAATTGTGTTAATTTTGATGCAATACCTGCATGCATTTTTAATTATTTCATTTGTACGATACAACAGAAGTTACAAATGTACGAAGTTCGATCTCGTACATATATTAACAATATTTATTGGATTTTCCGTTTTACCCAAAATTGAACTATAAACGAGACAGATTTGACTACCGATATGACTAATAAATAATAACTAACAAAGAACAAAAACAACACAAGTATCGACAAATTATCACTTCGTTCGCACATTAACAACACAATCACACAGTTTCAGCACAATGTAGCACAGAAAGCACAATGCCAATTACGTAGTATTTACCTTTAGCACAGCACAGGTAAATTTTCCACACAAGTGGAAGCAACCGTTCCCGATGGAGATTTATTTATCTAATCAATAAATACATCAACTCTTGACGGCCATTATCGCCTTAATATAAACGTATTCGCGAGATATCACCGCATATCTGCACATGTCCACACATCTTCAACACCATCATATGCGACCGTTTTAGGTCCTATTGCTAGGCACAGGTCTACTCGAAATAGGGCGAAAAGGATGTTGGGCTATCGCTGACCCCACCCGAGGTGGAGTACCTCACACACCTTCAAAGATCTTAATATCATCAAGCATTGTTCATTCATGATGAGATTAAAGCCCTTATGAGCATTTTCTTCACCGGGGAGCAAACGATGTTGTCATGTTCAGGTGCACGCGAAAATTAAAAAACACATTTTTTCGCACCGGTCAGAATCGAACCCAGACCTTCACTTCGAAGCTGAGTCCATCATTTCTAAACTATCGTCGCTCCCACATTCTGCTAATGAAAAATTGAAACGATGGGAAATATTTATGAATGTTTGTTAATCAAACCAAGATTATGAAACTATGCACATAAGTTAAAATAATAATATTATAACCAGAATATATTTGTATACCGGGTTATGAATGTACATATAAACAAACCAGGATGATTTAGTAGTGGCTAAACTATTTTTATATACCTACTAGCTGTTTCCCGCAGCTTCGCCCGCGTTAACTTTTGAAATTTGAGGGGTGGACCATTCTTAACAAAAAAAAAAAAATGTTGACTAATTCTCAGACCTATCCGATATGCACACAAAATTTCATGAGAATCGGTTGAGTCGCTTCGGAGGAGTTTAATTACATACACCGTGACACGAGAATTTTATATGACGGGCAAATTGCCAAAAGAACCCCCTACTTAAGTAGCTGAATAGGAATAAAATCAGTTTTACAAATTCGGGGAAAAACAAGGGATGTTTAAGAATTATAGGCCTGAGAAAGAGGCCTATAATTCTTCTACTTCATGTTTTTGACTTGTTATTGTTATTGTGTTATCAACAACCATGAATGATCTTATTAACAACCCATCAACCGTTGTGAGAACCATCCATCAAGTCGGTGACTTCAAAAATTACCTCTAATCTGTATTACACATTAATCTATCATTATAGAGCGAGAGTAATAAAAACTATATCTTTCCGCCAATGTAGTATTACGTAATAAGCTGTAATAAATATATTCACAAATATCATATTTTAATCACAGATTCTAAAACAAGATAGAAATCGATTAAACATACGTCAAGATAGAAATAGCAATTTAAAAATTGGCAAATCCTCGAGTAAGCCAAGGAAATATAGCAAAATACTTACAAGGAAAAAGAAGAAAAGGCCTCGCAGGCCAGCCATGACTCTACTAGCTTATATCAAAAGTCGAAACTAGCTAATAGTAGTTGAATAAATAACTTAATTAAAAGCCGGTTTCGCGGAACCAAGAAGAAGATAATAATTCATTCAAACATTCGATTTTAAACTAATGATCCTAATATTTAACATAATTGAATATTACCGGTTTTTTACTGTAATTTAATGTTTGCTACACTTAGTCGTAACTAGCTGTTGCCCGCAGTTTCGCGCGCGTTATCTTAAAATCAGCCGTACCCGGATTGATGAAGATTCTTATATAGCCTAAGTTACTCCTTATAACATCAACTATTTGTCAATGAAAGTCCCGTCAAAATCGGCCCAGCCGTTTCAGAGCCTGTCTGTCTGTTTGTTCCGGCTAATCTCCGAAACGGCTGGGCCGATTTTTATGGGACTTTCGCTGGCATATAGCTGATGTTATAAAGAGTAACTTAGTTACTTAAAATGATCATCATCGCTCAGGGTACGGCTGTAATATTAAGGCGGTAAATCTAACAGCTACTTTTGGTATAATATGTACCGTGTATTTTAATATTACAAACAGACACTCCAATTGTATTTATCTGTAAAGATGTTTCGATATTTTGTCACGTCTGTGGGATCATAGAGTTATACTAATTAAATTGTAGAGCTGTGAAGGTGTACTCTAATGTTTTGTATCTACGCATTATGTTAATCTTTATATTATAACATTTAGCTATGAAATTTAGTCAGTATTATTTGGGCATCCCTGCGTTTCAATTTTCTCCAACATCGCACCTCGTTACAAGCGACTCGTTGATGTATGCAGGGGTTTTCAGAATTTGGATTTACTACTTTTGGTTTACTAAATCACCATCACAACTTTTTTGAAGTGAAACTTCTTTGCGCGCATGAGGGTAAAATTTTTACGGATGAAACGTCACGAAAATGTGCAGCGTTTATGTCCAAGAACAGGGAGAGAGTTATTGAGACCGATTGAGAGAGAGTGAGAAAGGGCGTACGTAGCATAAAGCACATAGCCATGGAGTGAGAGTAGGGAGCAAGCGAGTGCTACAGATCGATAGAGAGAGTGAGATAGAGCGAACGTCGCACGGCAAGTCGGAAATTTTCGGAAATTTAAAGTTTTAGATGAGCGACGATCGATGGCCTGGTCACTTATAATATTGGGTATGGGCTCGACCTCTTGAGAGGAGCCGAGAGGTCCGGGTTCGGTCCTGACCCCCCCCTGTGATACCGAGAAATGGGTTTTTCTAAATATCATTTGGTGAAGGAAACATCGTGAGGAAACCTGCATGCCTGATGAGATTATGTCTTTGAAGGTGTGTGAAGTTCACCAACCCGCATTGGGCCAGCGCATCAGGTGAACTATGGCCCAAAACCTTCCTCGCCTGATTTTGAGGCGGAGATACGTGCCCAGCAGTGGGACATAAAAGGGTTGATATTATAATATTATTAACATAATTTTAAATAAACGTGAAAAATGTTAATTTTTACTATCTTAGAAAGATATTAATCTGAATACGATATAACTTTTTATCAATTGATAAATTTTACAATCACAGATATTTTCGCGCTAAGCCCGCACAGATAAACAATAACAATGACCTTTGATAAAATATTAAAATGTTATATTGGCAACACTGATATGAAATTAAACACCCGCAAAGTGCTTTGGATCATTTTCCGTTTTTTAACAGACTTCTAAAAAGGAGGAGGTCATCAATTGGGATGTTTGTTTTTTTTAATAATGAAAGATGACATGTCTATTAAGTGATAGGTATTAGGTAACGCCTACAAAGGCCAAAATATTTCGGTATTTTCGACTAGAACGGAGACGTTTGGACCCGTTGAACACGCCAAGATCGGCTCCGAGTACAACGGTGCCCTCCCGCCCCGGGAATGTACAGAATACCGTTTTTAATTTAACGGGTCTAACCACAGGGGGTCTAACTTACCTACCTCATATATTTTACTTACTAATATTATAAATGCGAAATTTTGGATGTTTGTTGCTCAATCATTACAAAACTACTGACCGATTTTGATAAAATTTGGCAGTATTGTAGAACTAACACACAGGTACAGGTATTAAGTAGGTATATACCAGATTAATCCCCACCATGGTTCAAGCCTTGTCGTGCCTAAGGTGAGCCGAGGGGAACTGCTCTTTGTACCCTTCTTATAAGAAGAGGGAATAAATGAGCAGGGGGACAAGGGGCGAGGATGGGCACCTCATCCCATTGTACTGTCCGACGTTGGGAGGGGTTGTTCTGTGGTGCGGGACAACCCCTCTGTGGAAGTGGCGTCGGTCTCTTGAGGGACTGACTAGCCGTCGAGGTGCCCTGTTTGCTCAACAGATCCGGGGCACCTCTCCGAAAGTGGCACTGGTGGCACTCACCGGGTTTTAGTGGGTAGAGCTGCGTCCACCTTACCACCTTTCGGGCGCAGCGAGTCCTACATGCCTCAGAGCATTTCCCGGCGTAAAAGAAAAAAAAAGTAACAGAATAACACATAGGCTAGATACATTTTTTCCCGAAAAATTCAAAGTTACCTAGTACCCGGCGAGACTAGTGACGTCACAGAACAAATGTTCCGCGCGCTTTCGGGATTCAGTAAAAGTAGATTCGTTTTGTCATTTTTCAAGTTCTTGAAATAATTCTTTCAGCATATACAGGTGTCCAAGGATTAGTACGACAAACTTATGGGGGTGATAGCTTGGGTCATTACCTGTCAGAATATCAAAATTTGACCTTAGTAAAACCTCACCATTTTCGAGATATTTGGAATTTAAAAAAATCAGGTAACTACGAACTTGTGTCGGATTATTAACTAGTAGTTTTTCAAAATAACATATGCAAATGAATAAAAATACATTAAACTATTTCTGATAGGTAGTTTGATTGATTACCCAATACCCATGATATGTTTCACCTTTTGAATAAGTAAGTAAGAAAAAAAAAATTTGAATTTGGATTTTTATCTACAGAAAATTATCTAGCTGAATTTTGATCTTCTTTGGTGAAAAAAAAAGTTCTGAACTGTGATGGCGAACTATTTAAAAAAGCGAATAAAAAAAAATTTGCGACTGATGATGACATACTGTTTTAATAACTTGAGCGGTATGAATTTGAGTAAGCGAAAAATTAACTAAACTAACGACGAATATTGATTAATAATAAAATCCAGAACGAGCTTACAAAAAGTGGATTGTGATTAACCATTTCAGATATAAAATTATCCGAGCAAATACATTACTAAGTGAGTGACTGGAAATACAGAGAGGGCAACTTCAGTCTTCAATATTAAGATAGATTCGATTTTTCTAAGTGAGGTTATACATAAATAAATAAAAATTGGTGGTCCTGAAAATTGGTGTTAGGAATTATTTCTAACCAAAACCGAGGATTTACCTTTTTGTGAGACGCGCTGCTGCCTTTATTAGTCAGTAGGTACTATTTTAAATGTAGATCTTTGTTTTAATTTCTTTTTCTTTCTCTTTATTTTGTTTGTTTTTACCTACTCATTAATTTCGATGTTTTTTTTGTATAGGTATTGTTATGTTCATTGTAGTGTGTCATCACAAATAAAGCTCTTATTATTATTATTATAACGAACTACTAAAAAGTTCACTTTGAGCAAAGTTTTGTAAGCTGCTTTATTAATGATTATTGGTTACTGATATTCTATTTGAGGGCTTATGTTTTTTATTTTGATATGTTTTTTCTAATGAAAACTACAGATTGTTAAACGCGCGCGAATTCGAATGGGGGCGGGGCGACTAATCGTTGCAGTCAGGTGAGTTGGGCTGCGGACCAATAACGTTGCGTGTTTACGATTGCCATGCGCTCGCAACACTGGCTCGCACGCAGCATTGTGAGTTTGTTTATGTTTTGATGTGACGTAATATTTGGACGTGCTTATTTAATTTGTTTTAACATCTTTAACTGTTATATAGTTACAATTATGAACAATTCTAGCTTACCAGGGACAAGTGGTGATAATATGAATGAAGTTCCAGTGTACCAAAGAATCTGAGAGTGAAACAGAAATAACAGTGACTAAAAAGCAAAAGAAGACCAAAGATTGAATATTTAAAAAAAATATTCTAATGAAGAAGATGCTTTAAACTTTGTAAATTCTGAATGTATTTGGTCGCAGAATTACACACGTGCCACTGAAGATGGTCAAAAAAGGTCCTATCGCTGCAATAAAGTCAAAAGGAGAGGGCCGCAAAGCGACGCGGAGCTTTATTTGTTATTTGTTAATGATGACGATAAGGTAAATGTGTATCAAACTGACTCAGAACATAACCATAGTGCTATTGGCACCCGAGATACTTACGTCATTCACGAGAATACAAAAGAGGAAATTAAGAAATTGTTTAATTTACGCTTGAAACAAAAGCAATTTTATCAGAACTTGCTAAAATAGAAGGAATACACTTAAATAGAAGGAATACACTTAAATAGAAGGAATACACTTAAATAGAAGGAATACACTTAAAAAGAAGGAATACACTTAAATAGAAGGAATACACTTAAATAGAAGGAATACACTTAAATAGAAGGAATACACTTAAATAGAAGGAATACACTTACCGTCAAAAAGGCAACTCTACAATTATTTGTCGGATCTCAGAGCACAAAAATTTGGAAAATCGGGTATTTGTCTGAGCGAATTAGAGCAGTGGATATTTAAACGTAACGATATTCCAGAAGATGACAACGAGGTTTTTGTCATTAGTTACCACGTTATTGAAGGAGATCAGCCAAGTTTCCGATTCAATCTATCTACAAAAACATTATTGAAAACAATTTTATTCACGGAACTCATACATCAGCATGCCACGTACCAACTGATATGGCAGGGATTTCCGGTGCTGATCGATGGCACTACGGATAAAAATCGCAAGTTTCATCCTATTTGCTTGGGAGTAGCTACAAATGAGCGCCAAGAAGATTTTCAGACAATGTTCCAAGGAATAAAGGACAAAGTTATGGAATTATACGATTACACAATTCATTGTGTAATCGTATAATATCGTGTAATCGTAGAACCCAGAGTTCTGATCTGCGACGTAGCTCTGAGTATAAAAAACGCATTTTCAGATGTTTTTGGTGAAGAACCGACTATTCGTATGTGCTGGGCACACGATAAAATGAATATACAAAAGAAAGTAGACAAAAATGTGCCAAAAAAGGACCAAAAAAGCGTTTTGAGGGATGTAGATGCTTTACATAAGGCAGCTTCACTCGAAGTGTTTAATGCCGCTTCGCAAGCGTTCCTTGAGAAATGGAAAACACAAACCACCTTCGTAAAGTACATGGAAGAGGAATGGTTCAGAAAGAATCGCAATTGGTTCTTAGGTGCAGCACCTATGACGCCATCGACCAATAATGCCCTCGAGTCATTTAATAAAAACATAAAAGACCATAACACATTGCGAGAACAATTTCCTCTGTCGCGATTTCTGTTGTTACCGATATTGTAGGCCGGTGGTAAACTCTTCGTTACCTGAGGCACCTACTATTGAGCTTCGACAATAGACGGAAGCTTACGTCTGGGCGAAGAAAAGCATAAATATAAAGATAGTAGCATCTGACCCTACCAAAAAAGTATATTTGATTTGCAACAAAAATGCGACAGACAGACAGACAGAAACTACTATGATCCCGAATTTTTCAATAGAATATGTATGTATGCAAAGACGTTTTGGGTCTTTTTTTTTTTTTTTCTTTAACGCCGGGAAATGCTCTAAGGCATCCCGCGGGGGAGTGGGTCTCCCCACGCGGGTATGTGGGACTCGCTGCGCCCGATAGCTGGTAAATGGACGCAGCTCTACCCACTAAAACCCGGCGAGTGCCACCAATGCCGCCTTTGGTGAGGTGCCCCGGATCTAGAAAACAAACAGAGCACCTCGACGGCTAGTCAGTCACGCAAGGGACCGACGCCACCTCCACAGAGGGGTTGTCCCGCACCATAGAACAACCCCTTCCAACGTCGGGACAGTACAATGGGGTGAGGTTCCCATCCTCACCCCTTGCCCCCTGCTCTTCTGTACCCTCTTCTTATAAGAGGGGTACAAAGAGCACCCTCGGCCCAATTAGCTTCGCCCAAGGTGCACCGCTCACCCTAGGTTACTGAGCCCCACCGCCACGACAAGGCCTGAACCATGGCGGGGACGTTTTGGGTCTAGCAATTCGGCTCAAACTAACAACACCACCACTGGAAGCAAAAATGATACCCATTGGACAAAATAGAAAACGAGGCCGGCCCGCTAAGTCCAAGCCAGCACTTATTTACCAGTGACCATGAAGTAGTAGGGCTCTTCATTCCTATCAATGTTCCTTAGTATTAATAAGAAGGTTTTATTTTTTTTAGTTGACTAAAGCGTCTTATTTTATTTTTGTTAAATGCATTTTACCTTATTTTTACGGAGTATATTGTTTTATTTAATTACCCTTAAATTTCAATAATAAAATTTCTTAGCTAATAGAATAGTGTTTCTTCAAATAGTTATTTCATATTTATTTAAAAAACAGTGAGCTCATTATACTCTACTCATTAGTGTATTTCTCAAAGTGGTTTTTGTATTCGAAACACTTCATTTAAGATAAAATTCCGATCAGTATAGAAAATACATTTGCCAAATATTGAAAAAAATGCAGGACGTAACGTTGACACTCTGACAAACAAATATTAGGTCGCTCAAATATTATGAAGCTGCTCATTTTGTATTAATTGTAACTCAAATTAATGTATGTAAGTTGCTGTTTTGTTGATTTCTCGTCACTCGCAGTCGCAGCAAATTAATTAATTTTGACACTTATGACATGCGGGCGCAAAATGTCTCCGTCTGCAGTTTTGTTTAATAGTGACTTTTGTGACAGACAGACATAGCTGGCAACGATAGAAAATCCCCACGAGGCGAGGAACACCGGTCCCAATATCAATTAAAAATAAACCTGTGGACCGGAATTTTAAATGGAAATATCATCGGTCCCGAAGAGTTACCACCAACACTAAACGCTGAAGAATATCTGCCGTTCCTGCAAAATCAGCTGCCACCACTTTTCGAAGATATTTCTCTGGAACTTAGAACAACAATGTGGCTGCAAAACGACGGATGTCCCGCGCATTATGGCCGAAATGTAAGAGCGCATTTGAACTCCGTGTACTACGAGAGATGGAACGGTCGTCTAGGGCCTATTCTGTGGCCACCTCTGTCACCGGACCTCAACCCTCTCGACTTCTTTTACTGGGGTTGTCTAATAGACACGGTGTACCAGAAACCAATCCAAAACCAGCAGGAACTACGACACCAAGTAAACGTTACTGCACAATAATTCAGCTTGACCATCAGTTTTAGTATTTTTATATATATTTATAATGTATTTATTTATGCATCATGTGTAGATAGGTTTATGTAAGTATATTATAAGTATTAACTTGTAAGTAGGTTTATTTAAATATAATAATAATGAATATAATTCACTAGTATTGTCTATGTGTATTATCTTAATGTGATGTGTTTTTCTGTTAGTTTGTAATTTTTGTGCTTACTGCCATATTTGTATTTTTTTTTTCTTCTATCGTATACACAAAGGTTGTCTGGAAGAAATTGCTATGCAAGCAATAAGAACGCCTTTGTGTACACAAATTTGTGTGACATAATATTTTGTAATTCTGTCTTTATGTTTTGTTTGTTTGTGTGCACAATAAAGAATAATTCATTCATTCATTCATTCATTCATTAATTCATTCAGTTTACGAAACTTAAAAAGATCGTTTCCCCGTAGATGCCGAGCATGTATTCGGGGGAAACAGTTTGAACACCTGTTATAATTTTTTTCATTAAAAGCTGATTTTCAAATACCGTTCTCTTTTAATTCCTCCTAAATCCTAATTAATGAAGGTTGTTAGTTAATAAGTTAATTTTACAATAAATCCCATCTCACGATTTCATTGAAATCATCCCCTTATGCAAGAGAAATAGTAATTGATATCTTATTATCCGTATAAAGAAATGGATTAATATTATATACTATTTTAAAATCTGCATTAAATGAGAAACTTTTTTAAGTAGTTCGCCATCACAGTTCAGAACTTTTTTCCACCAAAGAAGATCAAAATTCAGCTAGATAATTTTCTGTAGATAAAAATCCAAATTCAAATATATTTTTTTCTCAGTTTCTTATTCAAATTGTGAAAAATATCATGTACATTGTAATGTAAATGATATTGGTACCTATCAAAAATAATTTAGTGTATTTTATTCATTTGCATGTGTGTTTAAAAAAGTCTAAATATCTCGAAAATGGCGAGGTTTTTACTAAAGTCAAATTTGGATATTCTGATAGGTATGATATGATATATATGACTAAAGCTATCACCCCCGTAAGTTTGTCGTACTAGTCCTTGGACACCCTGTATATTATAATTTCTTTGCCTTACAATTATTCATATTTTAAGAATTTTATATTTTTGTAAAAATAAAAACTTCCTTATTTATGTATTCACTCCGTTATTTTATTACTGAAAATATTTTAGTATGCACTATTCATATTTTTTCTCGGTAACACGATTAGCAATTATAATGCTGCAAGAATTTTATTTATGTTACGCCATTATTTTGTGTGGATTTAATCTTAAACTTACTTATACTAAACTAAAGAAAACTAAAGAGCTAATATCAATCTCTTGATATTAGCTTTTTACCTATGCAATTGCCGTTTTGTATGAAAAAATTTAAACGATTTTTTTTTCATGTATTTTTTATTTGTATTAATCGAAGTAATCACCCATGCAATCAATGCATCTTTGCCAACGCAGTGGCAGTTTGTTGATGCCCTTCCTAAAGAAATCAGCTGGACGGGAGGCAACAAATTCTTCAAAGGCATTTTGTACTGCCTCTCGGGTATTGAATTTTTTTCCCGCCAAGAAGTTATATAAATTCTGGAAAAAGTTGTAGTCTGTAGGCGCAAGGTCTGGTGAGTTGGGCGGATGACGGAGAGCTTCCAAGCCCAGTTCTTGCTACTTGGAGACCGTCTGCTGTGCAGTATGAGGTCGCGCGTTGTCGTGCAGGAGCAGCGGAGACGAGCGATTGACAATGCTGGTTGATGTGCCAGCTTCTCCAGCATTACTGGAGATGTGTACTGTGAATAACTATTCACAGTACACATCTGCAGTAATGCTCACCCCGTTTGGTAAGAAGCTGTGATGAATCACACCGGCGCTAGACCACCAAACAGTGACCATCACTTTTCCAGGAGTAAGTTTTCGTTTAGGACATTGTTTAGGTGCTGAACAAGGATCCAACCAACTTGCTGAGCGCTTGCGGTCATCAAACAGAATCATCGCAAATTTTTCATCGCAGGTAACAATGCGGTTCAAAATTCCTTAATTTGGACGTGTCTGTTGAGCAGTGCAAGGCACGTCTCGACGCGTACTTCGCGCTGGCGATCATTGAGTTCGTGGGGCAACCATTTGTCAAGCTTTTTTACCTTGCCAATTAAACGCAAATGGATCAATATTGTTTTGACGCTAACGTAGAAAGCTGCTGCTAATTCAGCCGTAGATTGTGTATCATCAGCTTCCACAATCGCCTTTTATTCGTCATTGTCGACCAAAGTCTTCGGACGACCGCGAGGTTCATTTTTCAGGTCGAAATTTCCAAAACGGAAGCGAGCAAACCAATAACAGATGGTGCGTTGGTTTGTAGTGTTAGCTCCGTAAACGTCGTTGATGTTGCGTGCCGCTTGTGCCGCGTTGCTGCCACGACGGTACTCATATTCCATAATTACTATAATTTTTAACGTATCCATGATGACGAAAAATATTGAAATGCGATGGAAATGTAACACTAATCAATAAACAAATGACTACTTTTGGAAAAAGAATTCCATGTTTTTAAAATAAAATTAATTTGAAATTAGAATTCTTAGCTAAACAAAAATTATTTTGATTTGAAATGGCCAGTACTGCAGAACAGCAATTTCATAGGTAAAGACCATTTTAGGTCAAAGCAACTCCGTAATATTGGTGTAATTTTACCATCGAGCAATTAAAACCGGATAGAGTTGTAATGTGAGCCATCCCCACCATGGTTCAGGCCTTGACGTGGCGGTGGGGCTCAGTAGCCCAGGGTGAGCCCAGCACCTTGGGCGAAACAAATTGAGAAATTGAAAAATTCATTTATATTGGTGTGTGTCAGAGATTTGATTAGATCTGTCCATCGCGTTGGAGAGCGCCCACGAGATCTTTTGCCTTCCACTTTCCCTTGCACAACCAAACGTTTATATATTTTTAGTTTTTTTCGAGTATTCCGTTTGTATTTATTAAAATAATAATATTGATATTATCATTTTGAGAGGATAAATACCTTTGGAGGATTGCACAAACGGAGCAATTTAAATTTGGTACAGTTAAGTGAAGAGGGAGTTAAAGCTATTATTAATATGAAATGAATAAAAATATTCTTTATTGCACACATTACAAGATTACACAAATTTAAACATAAAACAAACAAGAATAAATGGCCAGTAATATGGATTATAAATACATTAACTTAATTAAATAAAATGTTACACAAACCAAGATACGCACACATTCAAAGTTGAATAATGACAACAATGTAAGTCGCGGACTCGGAACAATGTAAGACCACAGTATAACCAAAGTCATATGTATTTACACTGTGGTAAGACAATAGGATGACGTATGGACCACAACATAAAGACGTTTAGTTTTTATTTCACAAAGAAGTTTTGAATCATTAGTTTTTAGGAACTGTCCAACTGTATTTGTAGTTAATAATAATAATGTTGGGACAACTCACACACGGCCATCTGCTCCCAAACTAGGCAGAGCCTGTTCTTATGATAACCAGACAACTGATATATACTTATATATTTCTATATTCATACATATTAAATATAAATTACACCCAGACACAGAACAAAGGATCATATTCATCACACAAACATTTGTCAATCCTAGGGATCGAACCCAAGATCTTCTGGTTTAGCAGTCAGGGTCACCAGCAGTGCGACCAACAGGTCCGTTTAATGGGTTTTTGACGTGATTATAATGTGTGTCTTATAATTCGATGGAGCCGGCTGCAAGAACGAAAAAACATGACGCATGCTGCGTTACCTCGCTGTGAGGCGTTCCATTTTCTTATGACGTTGTCACGTTCAACTATCGTCAGTAAACCAACTTTACAGACAACCGATTTTTTTAAATTGTGATCGAATTACGATCGCTGGGCGACCTCTAGTATAAATACAAGGTTGATAATAAAATAATATTCAAATTTATTACAATTACAAACTCAAATTAATTATGTCTAGTATAATGTACAGCTTCTATGCTGCAGCGCCTGCTAAGTGTCAGCAGCAGCATTCTAAAAGTTATTGCGGATAGATTTGACTAATCTATCCAAAAACATTGGGTAACACCACTTACATAATTATAAGTTAATATTGTAACTAACACACTAACTATATTATATGGGCATTTCTTTTGCTTGATATAAACATGTTCTATTCTATTCTATAATATTATATATCGGATGGCCCCCATAGCCCCAGGGGATTGCTATCCAACCAGAGGGGTGAGGGTCAGGACTCAGGATGAGCCCCTATATCAAATATCTGGGGCTCATCTTTCAATAGACAGAGGACGACCGAAAGATGTCGGCAAGTGCGCTGAGCACACGCCTCCCGAAACTCGGAGAATCCAGCGCCGCCTCCAGGCAGCTATAGGTACTCCGGAGTTTGCCGGAGTATGACAACATACAGCGCATCCATCTGGACGGATCACCTTACCACGAGGAATAAGGCCCAGTTGCGCACGGTATAGCGGTCATCGCGGTATGTTTGATCCGGGGGCACCGTACGGTATCGTGGGCGGCAACCACTGACCTGGTCGGTGGCCCCCGTGGGAACTCGTGGCGAAGGTTCTTGTCGTGACTAGGCTATGTGTGCATAGAAGCACGTGCATACGTCCTAGGTTCCGAAGGGTCTCGCGGCGAGAGCCTTATGCTGTACGCGATCTCGCGGGTTAGCCGACTAGCGCAGGAGGCGTTAATGTAGAGGTCGGGGGAGGGCCTAACGGCTGCTCAGCATCCGGTATTCGAGGGCTAGAAGGGCCGTAAGCGCAAACCCCTCACCTTCCGTCTGACGCAGGTGCTCACCGGGCATGGTTGCTTTGGTGAGTACCTGTGCCGGACAGCCCGCAGGGAGCCGTTGACAGTGTGTCACGATTGTGGCGCGGCGGTGGACTCGGCCCAGCACACCCTCGTGGTGTGCCCGAAATGGGTGGCCCTGCTTAGTGGCGGCCAGGTAGTGCCATGCCATCGTTAGCACTAAGATTTTTTGATGATGAATGATTTTGTTTTTAATAAGATTTTCGGTTACCCGCAAGGCGGGTAAGATACCCATTAGACACCTATATATTACTTGGATAGGCAAACTGGCAGACGTGCTTACCAGATGGTAGGTAAGTGGTCGACGTCACTTATAAGCGTCAATCCTGAGACATAAGATGTTAAGTCTCGGTGCCAGTAATTACACTGCCTGTCCTACCTTGGTCCTACCCTCTCTCCGAAACACAGCGAAGCTATTTGATGCAAATAAGCAAGATGGTGGTACCCATGCAGACGGGAGCGCGACACAACGCATCCCTTTCACCATGAGGGTAGGATTCTGTATAACAATTTCAACAGACGTAGGTTTTTGCGTTAAAAACTTTCAAATTCACTTTTATTTTTACACGCCGCGCCGCTTCGATACGCTTCGGCGCAGTTTTGTGCGGCGCAATATTCGGGTAAATTAAAATAAAAAACCATGTAATGACGCATATTACTTCTTATATTTGTAAAATCCCTCCCCGGTTTTCATGCCAAGCTTTCCTTCGGCGACCATTTTGTCGATCAGAGGGATGGGTCTAAATACAGGATGTTTCGTTTTCTCGTACATGACTCGGCTGGCGTAGGTGTTGGTGTCTAAGCCGGTAAAGTCCTGCAACTCGAAGGGGCCCATAGGGAAGCCCAGGCCCAACTTCATGCCAATGTCAATGTCCTCCTTCGTAGCGTCTCCTGGAAAAGGCTTTCTTATAGTAAAGATAATGGCATGAATTTGATGAGCAAATGCCTTCAAAGAGACAGAGGAAGATTCTGTTTTTCTTATGTCACAAGGAGGGAACCGAGTAGTTGGAGCCTTATGGTGACTACCGACGCGCATAGACATTCGCACAACCAAAAGTTATGCAAATGCGTTGCCCTCCTTTTCCCTATCCCCCCAATGGGCCACGGGAAACTCACAAACCGCACGAAACGCGGCAGCATAGCTGTCACTTTACGCCGGTGTTATGTGAGCGAGAGATACTACCCTGGTCGTGCCGGCCCAGTTCGGCTGCAAAGCTGCCCACTACCTCTTGATAAATTATCAGGCAAATTTGAATACGGCACATATTGAGATGTCAGACCTTCACCAGTTGAATGTAATGTTTTATTGAATACTCGTAGAAGCGTGAATTTAGAAGAATTGTTAGCGTGACACAAGGTTAAGGTTATGCCGTGCGTCCATCTGTATATGCATCGTCATGCTTATTCCAACCGTGAAACTTTACTTTGGAAAAAAGAGCGCTGACAGTGTAGTTACTGTTCCGGGACCAACCACCTCGCGTCATCATGACTTAAGCAGATACAGGGCTGGTTCTTGGGCAACATTATACATTTAATATCGATATAGGGATGATAATATCGACCTAGGACGGACATCAAAATGAAAACAGTCGAATAGTCAAGTCAAAAAATCCGTCATGAAAAAAATACCTCTTTCCAGCATCCGTACAGCTTCACTGATGTACGGCCCTAGCAACCTGTTGACCACGAAGCCGGGGGTGTCCTTGCATGTGATGCACGTCTTGCCAATGGACTTTCCCCACTCCAACATGGCCTGGTACGTCTCCTCCGAGATGTCGTCACCTTTGATCACCTCCAACAGACGCATTACAGGGACAGGGTTAAAGAAATGGAGACCACCGAATCTAAAACGGAAATAAAATTTTAAATTTATAAGATTTTAAATCAAATAGTTTTAGTGCCTAGTGAATGACCATTCACTAGGCACTAAAACTATTTAAAACAAAATCAAAATCGTTTTTTTATTCAAAATAGTACCAACAGAGTATCTTTTTGAACGTCAATTGAATCTACCACCGGTTCCAAGGCAAGCCCACTGAGAAGAACCGACGAAACAAACTCAGTGGAACTAATCTTTTCAAATATTTCATAACAAATTTTACATCTTGTTATCCTGAAATACCTGGGAGGAACGCCCTATTCCCAAGGTGTGGTATCTTCCATACAATCTTTTACTTCTTTTTTTCTTCTACTTCCTTTACCACACAAACGCTCTAATTTTTTAAAATATATTTTTAAGAGATAGCTTTTGAACGTTTTCTGGGATCCTATTGTAAAAGCGTATCCAGTTGTCTTTAAAAGAATTGCTTTCTTTTGTGAGTCTAATCACTGGTACATCTAGCCTGTGTCTATTAGGTATATCCCTACTATGGATGTCACATTTTTTAAAGAATTCACTAATGTTTTTCCGGACATGCAGTAACTTTTGACTTTTTTATTTTAAGATTTAACTAAGATGTATTGAGAGTTGAGACACGACATTCAGAATTCCTACTTGTTTAAATTTGTCTTTTTAAGATGTATAGGGGGGGGGGGGGCAGCTTGTAAATTGCAAGGATATTTAAAACGGGATATATACCATTTTTCATTTTTACTGTGCGGACCTCGATATTTCGGCATTGCTTTAAATCCAGCTATAAATAGTTTTGTTACTGAAAATGATAATGTTTATACTATCCCAGATCCCTCCTTTTCCCCACCATGGTTCAGGCCTTGTCGTGGCGGTGGGGCTCAGTAACCTAGGGTGAGCCGCTGCACCTTGGGCGGAGCTAATTGGGCCAAGGGGGCTCTTTGTACCCCTCTTATAAGAGGAGGGGACAGAAGAGCAGAGGGCAAGGGGTGAGGATGGGAACCTCACCCCATTGTACTGTCCTGACGTTGTTCTGTGGTGCGGGACTACTCCTCTGTGGAGGTGGCGTCGGTCCCTTGCGGGACTGACTACCCGTCGAGGTGCCCTGTTTGTTTTCTAGATCCGGGGCACCTCACCAAAGGCGGCATTGGTGGCACTCGCCGGGTTTTAGTGGGTAGAGCTGCGTCCACTTACCACCTTTCGGGCGCATTAGCATTAACATTAAAATGTATGTCTAGAATCTAGATAGTTTCATTATCGGCCCGAAAGTTTCGACCTACGTCACCTGATAAGGGTATCAGTCATTTAGGAGACTCTCACAGAAGGATCCTTTAAATTTTTCACAAGTTGACATTTTATCATAAGGTTCTAAATCTAGTCAAGCTTTTTTATTTTCTTTAACGCCGGGAAATGATCTGAGGTGTGGCGTAATGTGTAAGTCTGTTATAATAATGCATGTAAACGGGTATGTGGGACTCGCTGCGCCCGAAAGCTGGTAAGTGGACGCAGCTCTA
Source organism: Helleia helle (assembly GCA_963853865.1). Lineage (NCBI taxonomy): Eukaryota > Metazoa > Arthropoda > Insecta > Lepidoptera > Lycaenidae > Helleia > Helleia helle. The sequence continues at coordinate 17,894,242 of OY971432.1, read as the reverse complement.
CCAACTAAAACTCGGAGAGTGCCACCAATGCCGCCTTTGGTAAGGTGCCACGGATCTAATAAACAAACAGGGCACTTCGACGGCTAGTCAGTCTCTCAAGAGACCAACGCCACCTCCACCGAGAGGTTGTCCCGCACCACAGAACAACCCCTGCCAACGTCGGGACAGTAAAATGGGGTGAGGTTCCCTTCCTCGCCCCTTGCTCTTTTGTCTCTTATAAGAGGACCCACAAAGAGCCCCCTCGGCTCAATTAGCTTCGCCCAAGGTGCAGCAAGCAAAATTTGCAATATATATATATATATTGCAAATTTTGATAAAATTACACGACCGGTTTCGATCAAGTGACCTGACGATGACTTTGTCGTATAATTTTATCTAATCTAATAAAACCGGTCGTATAATTTTATCTAAATTTGTAATATATTTACCTACCTAGGTTGACCAGATTTCCCCACCATGGTTCAGGCCTTGACGTGACATGGGACTCAGTAGCCTAGGGTGAGCCGCTGCACCTTGGGCGAAGCTAATTGAGCCGAGGGGGCTCTTTGTGGGTCCTCTTATAAGAGACAAAAGAGCAAGGGGCGAGGAAGGGAACCTCACCCCATTTTACTGTATGTATATATATATATTTATTATATATATAATAAAAGTGAAACAAGAGTTGTAGAATTATGATAAAACATGAATTTCGACCAAGAACCATCAGTACAATCAATCAGTTATAGGTAGGTAAAATACCTGCAGTACTCTTTCTAAAATTATGATACAATAATTTGGTGTGAAGATTGTGTACGGGCCAGCAGTCCAGCGTTGCCAGTTTTTTTTAGCGAGATTTAGGAGCTTTTTGAGTGAAAACAGCGGGATTCTTTCGTCGAAGGCGGGAAATAGTAAAAAAAAACTTAAATAATCAGAAGTTTTCAAATATTTATCTTTTTATTTGAATTAAAACAAAAATTATAATCGACTTCAAAAAATAAAATAATCGCGTTTCTTTAATTTTTGTGTCTACAACTAATAATCATATTGTACTTCAACTAATGTACAATTTTTACGTTTACCACGTCATTATTGTTACTTTTGGGGTGGGTAATTAGAAATTAAAAAGAGAAATTGATAACCTCCTCCTTTTTGTTGGAAGTCGGTTAAAAATTACGTTTACGTGACAATAGATAGCAAAAATAGCCATAGAAAATGTGTTTCAATAAAAATATAATATTTTGAATCATATTTACCCTATCGTTAAATAGTTGAGTCATAATATTCATAATTATCAGTTTTAAATATATTAAAATTTACTTTAAACTTTTATTCAACTACTCTTTCTTCAACCAAAGACTGTACGGGTACGTCTTAGCCGGTAAATACTTTGTGGTCCTTCGAGCACACTCACGGAGGATACTTTGTGGTCCTTCGAGGCCACGCGTGTGTACTCAGTGATCTATCAGACTTTCGTTACTGTGTATATTTGTGAGGACTGAACTAGCGTGAGACACTAAATACCAAAATTTGGATACTGTGAGCAACAAAGCTACAACAACATAGAGAAGCAAGTATCAAGTAAGATATTTCCTTTTTAACACCGCTCTATCATCAAGTTCAGAATGGAGGATCTCTTGGCAACTCAGTAACAAGTTTACATTGCCATTGAGCACCTTTACACTAATTTTAAGAAAGAAGGTTCCGACCGGAAGACGTCTGACTACATCAGGCGGAGGTTGGACACCTAGACAAGTACTGGCAGGAGTTTCACCTCAATCATAACAGTTTATGTAGCATCAAATACGCAAAGACTCATTCATATTTACGTTAAACCAATTTAACGTGGTAAAGAATAAATATGAAGATATTAAGGCAGCACCAATTAACTATCAACCTAGGGAGGGAGGGAAGCGCTGTGCCGCACATAAGTAAGTTGCCTGGGCTCGTTCCAGGTATACTAGTTTATGTTCATGGGCGACGTCGACCACTTAACATCAGGTGGTAGGTTTGCCAGTTTGCATATCCAAGTAATATTTAAAAAAAAGGGAGGATAGACCTACCACACCAGTAATTAAACCTGCCACACCTCTGGGGTTGTCAGGTACGTCTCATCAAGCATCGCCGCAGTTATCTTTGCCCCAGTTCCAGTGCGCGAAAATCAAAACCTACGAAATGTTGCGTAAGCAGAGTAGTAATGTTAAGGCATTTTAACGTATCGTATCCAATATAAAATTAAGAGTTAGTAACAGAAAAATGGGTATTCGAACATCTATTGCGGTCTGAAGTCGCGTTGGTCTATAATTGACACCTTGCATTAGGAGTAAGACAGTGAGCTCGGGGGTAGGAATGTAGAGTAAAAATCCACATTCTTCAAATATAAAGAAAAATATAATCTATACTAATATTATAAAGCTGAAGAGTTTGCTTGTTTGTTTGAACGCGCTAATCTCAGGAACTACTGGTCCGATTAGAAAAATTATTTCAGTGTTAGACAGCCCATTTATCGAGGAAGGCTATAGGCTATGTAACATCACGCTGTGACATATAGGAGTTAGGTAACGCAGGCGAAGCTGCAGGCACCAGCTAGTGAAATTATAAAGGCTATCGATAAGAAAATGTGGTGTGCGTCGCATAGAGAGCAGTCTACACCTCACGTAAAAATACCTAGATTTTGCATTTGATACAGTACCCGGATGACCGAGCTATGCTCGGTATTTTTTTATTTATTTTTTATTTTATAAAATGACATTTTCTAAAAATGATTCCTAGCTAGATCGATTTATCACCCCCCAAACCCCCTATATACTAAATTTCATGAAAATCGTTGGAGCCGATTCCGAGATTCCAATTATATATATATATACAAGAATTGCTCATTTAAATTTGCATTTGATACATATCAAATGCACAAAATTTATATTTATTTTGTGGTGGGTCGTCACAGTCCGTACAGATTGTTTTGCAGCAATGTGTGACTTTTCGCATATAAATTAGTTATTGTTTAAATATGACCTCATGTATTTAAATTACATTATAAGGAAGGGAAATATTTCGTTTTGGCAAATCGTAATGACTATTGAGGCGCAATTGGTTCAGCTGTCATTGGCAATCCTTTGAAAGTTGGCATATATTTCGGCACCGTCTACGAATGTCTTGTTCCAGAGACTGTGAAGTGATTCTCTTTAAATAGTCTTAATTGGCGATTTTTTCAGATCAACGCTAAACTTCTGTATTTTTCATCATCCATATCTCTATCCGTCCACTGATGAAATGAATAGGCCTACCTCAAAGAACGCCAAGACGGCCGATCTGTTACTACTCGCATCCAGCATGGACCGGCACGAGGATCGTTTTACCACCTTACTCTTTGCGTGATATCGGTAACCTTAGTTCTCCGGCGGAAGTCTTCGTTTCGAATCCTATCTGTCAAAGAAACACCCAGCATAGCACGCTCCATAGCACGTTGAGCTACGGCAAACTTACGGACCAGTCGTTTTAGAGGCCACGTTTGCCCCGTTTCACCGATGCGATTGATAGTGCCGCCATGACTCGGTGCGATCGATGCTTAGTGATCAAGTCTATCCCACTGTCACGATGAGACAGACTGACACCAAGCAATCGATTCGCAGTATTGGCCTTAATTAATGTTTGTACTTTGGAGGCTAAATGCCTTTTGACGACTTCTACGTCACCCTGGGCTGATGTTGGGATAGGGGTATTCTTAAACCCCCCACACTCTTCGCTTTTTGTGTTGGTCTGTTCGTGCATCGATATTTTCTAAACTACTCAGCAGATTTTGATACGGTTTTCACTGTCGGCTTCGTTATGAACTAGGGCAGGTTCCTAAGTCAATATTTTTTATCATAGAAAATAGAGAAGATTTTATTTGTTTGCTGGTTAATAGTTAACTCAAAAACTGCTCAACTGATTTTAAAAACTCTTTTGCCCTTAGAATGCTTGGTTTAAGTGATCTAGGCTAAAATAAAATATAATCAATTATCATAAATATGGATATGGCTGTAAATATAATTTATCCCGGGCGATTAGAGCTAGCAATTAATAAAATAAGTACTACTACCCAGTAGGAGTACCTTATATCCATAGTTACGACTAGATAGGATGACAAAATCCCTGCAGCGTCCGATCACAGTTGAATGCGGGTAGCAGGTGATTGGCCATCTTGGCCTTCATTGAATAAGGCCTATTTCTAGTGGACAGATCTTACTAGAGTATGAGATTATTCATTAATAATTAAATATCCATTATTTTAAAAAAAAACTCACCGGTCTTTCCTTTTAATGTTAGCACATATTTCATTTATAGAAATTGATGATGTGTTTGTTGCAAAGATGGTGTGCGCTGGAGATACCTGAATCAATCATTTTTAACTAAAATTATCAGCTTAATATCCACCTATCCTTTAATGATTATAGATTATATACTCCAAATGAAATCTTCTAAGCTGTGAGGTCTAAGTCCCTCATTACATGTATTAAAAACATACCAGAAGTCAGTTATTGTGGAAATATTATCTATACATCTATACAGATAAATAAAATGGAAGTGTCTGTTAGTAATATTAAAATATCACTATTAAATAAATGCATAAGGATGTAAATGCGGGACATATACCAAAATAACATTTTTCCGGCTAATCTCTGAAACGGCTAGGCCCGTTTTGATGGGACTTTCACTGGCAGATAGTCAGCTATTATAAGGTATAACTGAGGATATAAAAATGATCATCATCAATCCGGGTACAGCTGTAAATCTACATAAATGTGGGGGAAGCTGCGGGCAACAGCTAGTTAATTAATAACATAATATAGAAAGTTATAGTAGCTGGGGAAAGGCAACTTGATGATATTGAATTGACAATACATAGTGATACTGTAGACAAATTTGCTTAAATAGTGCATCTAAATTAAAAGTAATTTGTGTTTTGATTCAAACAAATGTACTTTGTACCCTTGATACATGAATATTAAATTAGTATAGCTTATGTAATGTTATAATGTAAATGTGGATTATTATATTTATACAATATAATCATTATATTTATCTTTTTTTGGACATTAGGCCAATCTTATCTTGTACTTGAAATGATAATTCTTATCCATTTACAATGGATATGCATTATTTCAATTTTAGAGTGTTCAGAGCAAAAATTGTAATAAAATGAAATCCTAATTATAGAGTTATGGTAAACTGGTATATTTATATAACAACTTATACTAAAGTCACATGTTGACATGTAGAACTAAGTACCTATAAGTTGTTTCATTTTAATCAAAGTAGCTTGCCTAACAAGATCCAGAGTTATAATGAAACAAATTTTAGGGATTTTATTGCAATTTATTAAGTTTTTAACATGTCAGAAGTTTTGGATACTTTAACCATGGTCACAGGACTTCTGTGACAGAATCCGTAAAAGTTGTTTCATTATAATGAGTGAAATTAGCATAAACATTAGATGACAATAAGACGAGTATTGGTTGGGCCCATGGGGCTTGTCTTGAGTAAACTTGTGAACCAGCCCAGCACTCTCCTCGCCTCATTTCGAGGAGGAGACCCATGCCGAACAGTGGGACATATAAGGGTTGATATTATTATTTTGTATATACTACATACCTGATCAAGCTTGCCAAATAGTTCTTGTTTAATATCAAGTTTTTCAACAATGGCTTCAACAATCAAATCTGAGTTTGCTCCATCATTAAGATTAGTTGATACTTTAATCTTACTGCTAGCATCTTTCACAAAAGACTCAATTTTAGCACTATCATCTTTGTACAGTTTCTTAGCTATCCGTGTTAAATTTGTGTTAATGGATTTCTGAGCTTTTTCTAATAGCTCTGGTTTTATATCCACTAAGGTTACATCTTGTCCTGCTTGTGCTGCAACCTATGAAATTATATGTAAAACATCAAAATAAGTCATTCAATAAGCATTCAATATAGATTTTAAAAAGTTCAATTTTTTTTTAAGAATTATATAGTGTGTTTTATTCAAATAAATCACCATAGAAAAGTATAAATATTAATTTAAGCTTGCAAACTTACCTGTGCGATTCCGGAACCCATTAATCCTCCGCCAACCACAGTAACAGTTTTAATTGCATTTAAAGAAGCTGAACTAGAGAAACCTCTAGTAATTCCAATAAGTTTGTTCATGACGGCGTTTAAAATTCAACAGGAAACAGAATGTGCAAGTAATACAAAGTTACAAAACTTATAAAGTTAGTGGTCACGCATACAACGTATTTAAAGAAACTGTATAACAAAAATAAATTTAAATAATAAACTAACCTGCCATCTATGGGCCGTGTGTTAAAATTTGTAATCTCGTTGCAGATAATCACTCACATATAATATTTTAAGCCACAACTGTCTTGATAATAATAAACTTCTGATAACATTTTCTATTTTCGAATGCAATCGCAAGTGCCAACTGCCAAGTTGAAACTTTTTTTGACATAAACTTTAAACATCAATGTCAAATGTCAATTGTCAATTGTCAATTATTGTCAAATGTCATCATCCTTCCGTAGTCCATAGCAATTAGCATGGGAAATAAATGGACATAAATGGAAATACACAAGGAATACAATCTCATGATTTATTAAGGGAGAATGGTTGAAATAGCTGCTGCTGCTGTTCAAAAAGCGTCCACAATAGTGAAGTAACAGGGTATGATCATTGATCACGGTTCTTTTTTTTATGTTAGTTGGAAAGGCAAACTGGCAAACGACCCACCTGATGGTAAGTGGTCGACGTCGCCCATGAACATAAACTAGTTTACCTGGAACGAGCCCAGGCAACTCATCTATGTGTTGCCTATCCTGAGACATAAGATGTTAAGTCTCGTTGCCAGTAATTACACTGCCTGTCTTGCCCTTCTCTCCGAAACACAGCAAAGCTGTTTCACGGGAGAAACAAGCAAGATGGTGGTACCCATGCAGCCGGGAGCGCGGCACAGCGCTTCCCTCCCACCGGATAACGTTTATTTTCTAAGGCACGGAGAACAGTCCGGAGACAAAGGGTTGGACTCAAGGGCGAATCCAGGATTTTTTTCTGGGAGGAGCACAAGGGGTGAACGGGCAAAAAAACCACACAAATGCTTTTTTTTTTTTGGAATGATCTATGCTAACGGCCCAGAGGCCAGGGTTGGATTTAGGTACGTTGAAAACGATAGTACAAAAAAAAATATAGTACACTTTTAAATTTTGAATTTAAAATAGGTATTCAATAAAATCTTTAAAGTACAAAGTCAATAAGCTCCTCTTTATAGTATATAGGTATTGCTTATAAGTTGTAATATATTAAAAAAGTGGCAAAATTTCAGTGTCTATTTTGTGTGCAACTAATTAAATACAAATGTTGACTTTGGTGAAAACTTTTATTCTAATTTCTTTTTTTTTTACTAATAATAATAATAATAATAAATCATTTATTTTCAGGCACTATGGCCCATAGATATATACCTTACAGACTAACATACATATATTATATTACATAAGTGTTAGTATAAAACCTTAAAATTATGTTAGTAAACTTCCTAGCGCTACGTTTTCGTGCGTTCCGGTGGTACTGTTCCGCGGAAGCGACGAAATACCACATCCTGAGGCCAGAAGCCTTCGCGTAAAACGTCCTGCAGGTAGCAGTTCGGTACTCGCACCACAAACGCCTTGAAGTTGACGTTCCGGCGCGACTCCAGCTCCTGCACCCTCGGACAGTACTTCAACCTCCGGCGCACGTATTCGGCGATGCTCTCCGCTTTTGTGGTGTAATGCAGGCGGGAGATATACACCGGCGTGTTCGGCTTGGCGGCCCGCACGAGCACGTTGGGCTCCAGTGGGGCTTTGCCGCAGCAATTATACAATTCAAATTAATTATAACTTTGTTATAAATTAATTATAAATAACTAATATATAAATATTTTTTTAAGTTACAGTTTTTATCACCACTTATAAGATTACTTTATTAGTTCCTTTTCTAAAATATAATTAATCAACCGCAAAATTATAATCGGGGATCTTTGCGACTGCAACGCACCCTTGAACCTCAATAAAACTTTATTTTTTTATATTCCGTAGACATGAACATTACAATTTATGGTCGTTCTCCTTCTATATCCAACGTAGACAGAGAATACTATAGACTGCTGTTAGCCGTGGCGACATGAGATAGATATATTCAAGTGACGTCTAAAATAGTTGTTGCCATACAAAAACATTTTGCCTACTTTAAGGCAAAACGCTAAATATAAAAAACATGATAAGCTTTTTAGCTTGTGTAATGTTTTAGATTACACATATTATTGTGTGTAATGTTTTTAGGTATTTTTTGTTTCGAAAAGGTATTTTATAGTGTGAATTTTTGAGATTCTTTATTGCGTCTTTAATTTAAACTGATCCGATGACATACTTTTAGCTCCGGTTGGCCCTCTGATCTATTATAAAAATGTATATCAGAACTGTAATGCATTAGAACTGAGTAAGTAATAAATCTATACAGATAAATAAAATTCGAGTGTCTGTTTGTAATATCAAAATAACCGCATTTTATTGAATGCACATGGATGTATACATGGGACATATACCAAAATAGCCTTTTTTACAATTTTTGTCTGTCTCTATGTCTGTTTGTTCTGGCTAATCTCTGAAACGGCTGGGCCGATTTTAACGGGACTTTCACTGACATATAGCTGATGTTATAGAGAGTAACTTAGGGTATAATAATAATCATCATCAATCCGGGTACGATTGTAAATATAAGTTAACGCGGGCAAAGCTGCGGGCAACAGCTAGTAATAAAATAAAGTTTACATAAACATTAATATAAGCTGGACTTTTGACATAAAATTCTCAAAAGTCTTACTAGAAAAATAAGAATACTGGAAAGGAAAGGAGGAAAATAAGAGTAAAAAAGTTTGTTTTATTGAAATAAAGAAATATTAATTAAATTAGTTCTTGCATAGCAACCATGGGATCGGCAGTCTTGGCGTTCATTGAGGGAGGCCTATGTTCAGAAGTGGACGGATAGAGGAGGATGATGATGATGATAGCAACTATATTATTGTATGATAATTAAGTAATGACAAAGAATGTAGACTGAGGAACGTAAACAGGGCACAGTTACTGCATAATATTTTAACAGGTATTGGTTGCTATTTTATTGTTTTGTGAATGGTATAGAAGTAGATGTCCATGGCATGTGTTCATTTCTCTCATCAGTACCTCCAAGCTGAAATATGAAAAATTTGAATATTTCTCTATTTTGAAAATATTTAAAATTAATTCAAAACTATTCTAGAAAATTTAAAATGAAGCAATTATATTTCGTTACGAACTCAGAATATTGGATGAAAAATGAACCTTATTTAAACTTCTATGAGAACATTTTTCTTATTAAAAAAATCCCACATAAGTTCCTTATAACTATTATGATTTTAATTAAAATATATAGGTATCTCACTTTTAATTTAAGGATAACTTTTGGATGTAAATTCAATCAAAATATTAATAACACACATTACTGGGAAAAGGGAAAACATAGTAGCTACTAGCAATGTTAAAATTATAGACGTCACAAAAGCAATATTAATTATTACCTTTTTTTTCATTTTAACTTAGGAATTATAAGCCAATGAAAGTATTTATACATAAATACTGATCACACATGTCGTTATTCAACTACAATTAACTACAATATGAAATAAAATATGAACTTACGCGTGAAAAGTCAATGTTGGAATTTTCCGGTCACTACCACTTTTACAATTAATTATACTGTACCAAACCATTGTTAGGGTATTCCAGAATATGTTTTTATTCCCCTTATTTTTTTAATTACCAACAAATTCGTTAATTACATTAAAATAATACTAAAACAACACTTCACAACTGACTACACGTTGTAAACAAATTACAAATGTCAAAATTTGTGTAGCAAGATATGTTGTTGACCTTGAAAAAATCAGCACGCACTGAGAGATGCCAATAGTATAGTCTTGTCCTTGTTTTTCCTTAATTATTGTAATTAGCACATCTCTTTTATGTGGGAAGGAGTGAGCATTATCCAGCAGTCTATAGTATTCTCTGTCTACGATATCCAAGCTCCATGACATTGACAACTATAATATTACTGGTAATATCGATTAATCGACTTTGTATTGTTCGAGAGCATTAAAACATGATTACAGAATATTGGTCAAGTAATGAAATTATAGTATTTTTTCGTACTATCCTTAGATATGGATAGTATATAGTACGAAGCATGATATTATAGTATAAATACTATAATTATAGTACGAAATCCAAACCTGCCAGAGGCTCTAATGCTACCAGTGAGTTGTAATTACTACGTATAGAGAAGCTATACCAAACGAAAAACGTGTCGTACGGCGTACCTTGGCGGCCGCGGGGCGACACAAGGGGACGGCTTGCGCGGGAGGAGCGCGGCGGAGCTCCGGCCTGCGCTGCAGCGCTAAACCGAGCGGCTGATGCCGTAGAAAATAAAAACATTTTACAAAAAATTAAAACCGACTTCAAAAAAACTAAAAAGTAATAAAATAACAGTTTCTTTAATTTTTGTGCTTACAACATATAATCAACTTAATCTTCTACTAATGTACAAACTTTGCGTTTACCACGTCATTATAGTTACTTTTGGAGTCAGTGTCGTATTTGTTGCTGTACATTACCTACCTACCTTGGCTGACACCGACTCCAAAAGTAACTATAATGACGTGGTAAACGCAAAGTTTGTACATTAGTAGAAGATTAAGTTGATTATATGTTGTAAGCACAAAAATTAAAGAAACTGTTATTTTATTACTTTTTAGTTTTTTTGAAGTCGGTTTTAATTTTTTGTAAAATGTTTTTATTTTCTACGGCATCAGCCGCTCGGTTTAGCACTGCAGCGCAGGCCGGAGCTCCGCCGCGCTCCTCCCGCGCAAGCCGTCCCCTTGTGTCGCCCCGCGGCCGTTAAGGTACGCCGTACGACACGTTTTTCGTTTGGTATAGCTTCTCTATACGTAGTAATTACAACTCACTGGTAGCATTAGAGCCTCTGGCAGGTTTGGATTTCGTACTATAATTATAGTATTTATACTATAATATCATGCTTCGTACTATATACTATCCATATCTAAGGATAGTACGAAAAAATACTATAATTTCATTACTTGACCAATATTCTGTAATCATGTTTTAATGCTCTCGAACAATACAAAGTCGATTAATCGATATTACCAGTAATATTATAGTTGTCAATGTCATGGAGCTTGGATATCGTAGACAGAGAATACTATAGACTGCTGGATAATGCTCACTCCTTCCCACATAAAAGAGATGTGCTAATTACAATAATTAAGGAAAAACAAGGACAAGACTATACTATTGGCATCTCTCAGTGCGTGCTGATTTTTTCAAGGTCAACAACATATCTTGCTACACAAATTTTGACATTTGTAATTTGTTTACAACGTGTAGTCAGTTGTGAAGTGTTGTTTTAGTATTATTTTAATGTAATTAACGAATTTGTTGGTAATTAAAAAAATAAGGGGAATAAAAACATATTCTGGAATACCCTAACAATGGTTTGGTACAGTATAATTAATTGTAAAAGTGGTAGTGACCGGAAAATTCCAACATTGACTTTTCACGCGTAAGTTCATATTTTATTTCATATTGTAGTTAATTGTAGTTGAATAACGACATGTGTGATCAGTATTTATGTATAAATACTTTCATTGGCTTATAATTCCTAAGTTAAAATGAAAAAAAAGGTAATAATTAAATTTGCTTTTGTGACGTCTATAATTTTAACATTGCTAGTAGCTACTATGTTTTCCCTTTTCCCAGTAATGTGTGTTATTAATATTTTGATTGAATTTACATCCAAAAGTTATCCTTAAATTAAAAGTGAGATACCTATATATTTTAATTAAAATCATAATAGTTATAAGGAACTTATGTGGGATTTTTTTAATAAGAAAAATGTTCTCATAGAAGTTTAAATAAGGTTCATTTTTCATCCAATATTCTGAGTTCGTAACGAAATATAATTGCTTCATTTTAAATTTTCTAGAATAGTTTTGAATTAATTTTAAATATTTTCAAAATAGAGAAATATTCAAATTTTTCATATTTCAGCTTGGAGGTACTGATGAGAGAAATGAACACATGCCATGGACATCTACTTCTATACCATTCACAAAACAATAAAATAGCAACCAATACCTGTTAAAATATTATGCAGTAACTGTGCCCTGTTTACGTTCCTCAGTCTACATTCTTTGTCATTACTTAATTATCATACAATAATATAGTTGCTATCATCATCATCATCCTCCTCTATCCGTCCACTTCTGAACATAGGCCTCCCTCAATGAACGCCAAGACTGCCGATCCCATGGTTGCTATGCAAGAACTAATTTAATTAATATTTCTTTATTTCAATAAAACAAACTTTTTTACTCTTATTTTCCTCCTTTCCTTTCCAGTATTCTTATTTTTCTAGTAAGACTTTTGAGAATTTTATGTCAAAAGTCCAGCTTATATTAATGTTTATGTAAACTTTATTTTATTACTAGCTGTTGCCCGCAGCTTTGCCCGCGTTAACTTATATTTACAATCGTACCCGGATTGATGATGATTATTATTATACCCTAAGTTACTCTCTATAACATCAGCTATATGTCAGTGAAAGTCCCGTTAAAATCGGCCCAGCCGTTTCAGAGATTAGCCAGAACAAACAGACATAGAGACAGACAAAAATTGTAAAAAAGGCTATTTTGGTATATGTCCCATGTATACATCCATGTGCATTCAATAAAATGCGGTTATTTTGATATTACAAACAGACACTCGAATTTTATTTATCTGTATAGATTTATTACTTACTCAGTTCTAATGCATTACAGTTCTGATATACATTTTTATAATAGATCAGAGGGCCAACCGGAGCTAAAAGTATGTCATCGGATCAGTTTAAATTAAAGACGCAATAAAGAATCTCAAAAATTCACACTATAAAATACCTTTTCGAAACAAAAAATACCTAAAAACATTACACACAATAATATGTGTAATCTAAAACATTACACAAGCTAAAAAGCTTATCATGTTTTTTATATTTAGCGTTTTGCCTTAAAGTAGGCAAAATGTTTTTGTATGGCAACAACTATTTTAGACGTCACTTGAATATATCTATCTCATGTCGCCACGGCTAACAGCAGTCTATAGTATTCTCTGTCTACGTTGGATATAGAAGGAGAACGACCATAAATTGTAATGTTCATGTCTACGGAATATAAAAAAATAAAGTTTTATTGAGGTTCAAGGGTGCGTTGCAGTCGCAAAGATCCCCGATTATAATTTTGCGGTTGATTAATTATATTTTAGAAAAGGAACTAATAAAGTAATCTTATAAGTGGTGATAAAAACTGTAACTTAAAAAAATATTTATATATTAGTTATTTATAATTAATTTATAACAAAGTTATAATTAATTTGAATTGTATAATTGCTGCGGCAAAGCCCCACTGGAGCCCAACGTGCTCGTGCGGGCCGCCAAGCCGAACACGCCGGTGTATATCTCCCGCCTGCATTACACCACAAAGGCGGAGAGCATCGCCGAATACTTGCGCCGGAGGTTGAAGTACTGTCCGAGGGTGCAGGAGCTGGAGTCGCGCCGGAACGTCAACTTCAAGGCGTTTGTGGTGCGAGACCTGCAGGACTTTTTACGCGAAGGCTTCTGGCCTCAGGATGTGGTATTTCGTCGCTTCCGCGGAACAGTACCACCGGAACGCACGAAAACGTAGCGCTAGGAAGTTTACTAACATAATTTTAAGGTTTTATACTAACACTTATGTAATATAATATATGTATGTTAGTCTGTAAGGTATATATCTATGGGCCATAGTGCCTGAAAATAAATGATTTATTATTATTATTATTATTAGTAAAAAAAAAAGAAATTAGAATAAAAGTTTTCACCAAAGTCAACATTTGTATTTAATTAGTTGCACACAAAATAGACACTGAAATTTTGCCACTTTTTTAATATATTACAACTTATAAGCAATACCTATATACTATAAAGAGGAGCTTATTGACTTTGTACTTTAAAGATTTTATTGAATACCTATTTTAAATTCAAAATTTAAAAGTGTACTATATTTTTTTTTGTACTATCGTTTTCAACGTACCTAAATCCAACCCTGGCCTCTGGGCCGTTAGCATAGATCATTCCAAAAAAAAAAAAGCATTTGTGTGGTTTTTTTGCCCGTTCACCCCTTGTGCTCCTCCCAGAAAAAAATCCTGGATTCGCCCTTGAGTCCAACCCTTTGTCTCCGGACTGTTCTCCGTGCCTTAGAAAATAAACGTTATCCGGTGGGAGGGAAGCGCTGTGCCGCGCTCCCGGCTGCATGGGTACCACCATCTTGCTTGTTTCTCCCGTGAAACAGCTTTGCTGTGTTTCGGAGAGAAGGGCAAGACAGGCAGTGTAATTACTGGCAACGAGACTTAACATCTTATGTCTCAGGATAGGCAACACATAGATGAGTTGCCTGGGCTCGTTCCAGGTAAACTAGTTTATGTTCATGGGCGACGTCGACCACTTACCATCAGGTGGGTCGTTTGCCAGTTTGCCTTTCCAACTAACATAAAAAAAAAAGAACCGTGATCAATGATCATACCCTGTTACTTCACTATTGTGGACGCTTTTTGAACAGCAGCAGCAGCTATTTCAACCATTCTCCCTTAATAAATCATGAGATTGTATTCCTTGTGTATTTCCATTTATGTCCATTTATTTCCCATGCTAATTGCTATGGACTACGGAAGGATGATGACATTTGACAATAATTGACAATTGACAATTGACATTTGACATTGATGTTTAAAGTTTATGTCAAAAAAAGTTTCAACTTGGCAGTTGGCACTTGCGATTGCATTCGAAAATAGAAAATGTTATCAGAAGTTTATTATTATCAAGACAGTTGTGGCTTAAAATATTATATGTGAGTGATTATCTGCAACGAGATTACAAATTTTAACACACGGCCCATAGATGGCAGGTTAGTTTATTATTTAAATTTATTTTTGTTATACAGTTTCTTTAAATACGTTGTATGCGTGACCACTAACTTTATAAGTTTTGTAACTTTGTATTACTTGCACATTCTGTTTCCTGTTGAATTTTAAACGCCGTCATGAACAAACTTATTGGAATTACTAGAGGTTTCTCTAGTTCAGCTTCTTTAAATGCAATTAAAACTGTTACTGTGGTTGGCGGAGGATTAATGGGTTCCGGAATCGCACAGGTAAGTTTGCAAGCTTAAATTAATATTTATACTTTTCTATGGTGATTTATTTGAATAAAACACACTATATAATTCTTAAAAAAAATTGAACTTTTTAAAATCTATATTGAATGCTTATTGAATGACTTATTTTGATGTTTTACATATAATTTCATAGGTTGCAGCACAAGCAGGACAAGATGTAACCTTAGTGGATATAAAACCAGAGCTATTAGAAAAAGCTCAGAAATCCATTAACACAAATTTAACACGGATAGCTAAGAAACTGTACAAAGATGATAGTGCTAAAATGTACAAACTTTGCGTTTACCACGTCATTATAGTTACTTTTGGAGTCGGTGTCAGCCAAGGTAGGTAGGTAATGTACAGCAACAAATACGACACTGACTCCAAAAGTAACTATAATGACGTGGTAAACGCAAAGTTTGTACATTAGTAGAAGATTAAGTTGATTATATGTTGTAAGCACAAAAATTAAAGAAACTGTTATTTTATTACTTTTTAGTTTAGTATTTTTGAAGTCGGTTTTAATTTTTTGTAAAATGTTTTTATTTCTTAATTTTTAGTGATTCCGAAATTCGTCGTCTTGGCGTTCATTGAAGGAGGCATGTTCAGCAGTGGATGGATAAATGATGATGATGATGATGATGGTGATGATGGTGATGATGATGATGATTACGATGACCGCGACATACTATGGTGTGCTACCAAAGCATCCTATACAATTGTTAGTTACATCGACACGTAATAAAATTATCATATCATCAAGATAAACAAAACCAACCAAATAGGCATTATTGGGAATAACTAAAAAACGGCTTGTCAGATCTTAATAAAATTAATATGGGACCAAATTGGAAACACCAGCTTTCAAACAAAAAAATAACCATCGAAATCCATTCACAAACGGCGGAGATATCGTGTCACATACATACAAAAAAAAAAAAAAAAAAAAACATACAGACGAATTGAGAACCTCCTTTTTTTTTAAGTCGGTTAATAATGTATAAAATTAGTGTTTCATTATAATGAGTGGAATTCGCGCAAAGATTAGAAAACAATAGTTTTGATTGGTTTTAATTAATAGCTGTGTTTACTTAACAATGATAAGCCACACCACTATCTTTTTTCTTCGCAGTGGATTGATTTTTATATGCATGCTGGCATTTCTAGATTATTGTTAGTCACAATTTCGGCACGCACTACAAATGCACTCGCTTAAGCGTTCAGCGGGTGACTAAATGAGATGATGCCAATTGGCAGCAACGCGCGGCCGAAAAATTTTGTTCGTTGTGTCTGTTCTATACGCTAGTAATATACATAGTTCAATTAATGCTACATAGGATTAGTGTGAGCTGATTTGGCTCACTTTTAGTTTCTAAAAATGGGGGGTTGCCCCCCGCCAACCGTGAAGTCTGCGACCACCCGGCCTCCTGGCGTCGGGTTGGGGTAAATACTAATTATTATCTTTCATTTGCCAAGTGCGTGAAAGGGATGCAACGAAAAAACTTCGCAATTCCAGCCAGACATAGATAAGAGTTTCACTCATGTAATTTCTGTTACTTAGCCGATTTCAAATAAACAAAAATTAAAACCGACTTCAAATAAAAAAAAACTTAAAAGTAATAAAATAATTTCCTTAATTTTTGTGCCTACAATTTATAATCAACTTGTTCTTCTACTAATATACAATCTTTGCGTTTTCCACGTCATTATTGTTACTTTTGGAGTCGGTGTCAGCCAAGGTAGGTATAAATAGGACACCGGCTTTTTTTTATTTCTTAATTTTTAGTGATTTCAAAATTCGTTAACTGATTTTATTTGTCTGAAATATGGGTAGAACTATTAAACGCGTTGCTCAGATTAAATAGCGCTGTATTAATGAGATGAACGTAGGAATCATTACATAACAAATGAAAAAACCGACATGGAATTGTGTAAAACTTTATATACATGTAATTGAAAGCAATCACGGCAGATTTGTTGCTATTCGTTAAATAATTCCATTATATATAGGTATAGAATATCACCAATATATAGATATAGAATGGATATTATGATGACTTCGAAAAACTATGATGCGCTTCCAAGGCACAGTTGTTTTTTGTTCATTTAACAACGACATGTAATAAAATTACATGATTTTGGCATAATATTATTTTTCGTATGAAGTAAGCCCAATAAAAGCTGTAAATCGTCGAGGATTCCCCTCGACTGTGTATGATCTCCATCATCAAACCTATAATGACACTTATATATACTATATTCTGTGGTGCAAAGTACTCGTCAATAAATACTCGTAAATCGTTGATTTAACTTTGGAGTCGGTCTAACCTCTAACGGTCTAAAAAGAAAATTGACGTTGCGGCACGACTCCAGCTCCTGCACCCTCGGACAGTACTGCAACTTCCGGTGCACGTATTCCGCGATGTTCTCCGCCTTTGTGGTGTAATGAAGGCGGGAGATATACACCGGCGTATTCCGCTTGGCGGCACGCATGAGCAAATTGGGCTCCAGTGGGGCTTTGCCGCAGCGATTCTGAACGGTTCTGGGATGGCGCCTCTTCCTCTTCATCACCTCAAAACCATCTTCATCCCGATGTGGCGCCTACGCAGCTTAAAGTATCCTTCTCCTAGATAGATTACAAAAATAGTAGTGGTCAATGATGTATCATTTTATTACTTGTCGATGTAAAAAAAACAACTGTATGGAATGCTTTGGAAGCGCATCATAGTATTTCGAGGTCATCGTAATATCTACTCTAATTTGATGATATTCTATACCTATATAACGGAATTCTTTAATTAATGGCAGTAAATCTGCCGTGATTGCTTTCAATTACATGTATAATAATTTTTTTTTAATTCCAAATTTGTTTTTATATTGGTTGTGTGTTGATTTAAATCTTTTCTCATTTAAACGGCCCTGACTAATATAAGCAATGCGTTTAACAGTTCTATCCATATTTCAGACTAATAAAATCAGTTACTTATCGCATTTCGGAATCACTAAAAATTAAGAAATATTTTTTTTAAACAAAAATTGTAACCGACTTCAAAAAATAAAAAATAAACTGAAAAAGGTAACAAAATAATTGCGTTTCCTTAATTTTTGTGCCTACAACTTATAATCAACTTGGGTTGGGTGAAATGGTCCCGTTAATGAGAACTGATCACCCGTCTGGCCTTGTTGTGTGTCCCCACCCTTAAATAATAATAATATAATCAACTTGTTATTTTACTAATGTACAATCTTTGCGTTTACCATGTCATTGTTGTTACTTTTGGGGTCGGTGTCAGCTAAGTTTAATAGGTAGGTATGTACAGCACCAAAACCGTCGTCAGTCACCGGTGTCATATTTGTAGCTGTACCCATAACATACCTGTCTTTGCTGACACCGACTCCAATAGTAACAACAATGACAGGGTAAACGCAAAGACTGTAATTAGTAAAATAACTAATAATAATTTATTATAAGTTGTAGGCACAAAAATTAAAGAAACGCGATTATTTTATTGCTTTTTAGTTTATTTTTTGAAGTGGGTTTCAATTTTTGTTTTTTTTTTTACTATTAATTTATTACGTTCATAACATGATGTACTATGCGTTTCAAATGAGAATAGAATGGACTTAGCGCCATATTGTGACGTCATACCTGTCAATTCAAACCAGTGAGGTAGGATGGAAAGGTAGGTAAAATGTAGCGTAGAAAAAATGTAGCGTACATTTCACGAGTCAAACTTATATAATATTTCCTTCAGGTCCTCACGAAAGAGGACAAGAACATCGGAGGCTTTTCAAACGATTGAATAATCTGTCCTGAAATTCATCATCAAACATCGTGGTTTTTAGGGTTCCGAGCCAAATGGCAAAAAACCGTACCCTTATAGATTCGTCATGTCAGTCAGTCTGTCTGTCCGTCCGTATGTCACAGCCACTTTTTTCCGAAACTATAAGAACTATACTGTTGAAACTTGGTAAATAGATGTATTCTGTGAACCGCATTAAGATTTTTACACAAATTAGAAAAAAAAACAATAGATTTTGGGGGTCCCCATCTTAGAACTGAAACTCAAAAAAAAATTCATCAAACCCATACGTGTGGAGTATCTATGGATAGGTCTTTAAAAATAATATTGAGGTTTCTAATAACATTTTTTCTAAACTGAATAGTTTGCGCGAGAGACACATCCAAAGTGGTAAAATGTGTGCCCCCCCCTGTAACTTCTAAAATAAGAGAATGATAAAACTAAAAGAATATAATGTACATTATCATGCAAACTCCCACCGAAAATTGTTTTGAACCAGATCTAGTGAGTAGTGTTTTAATACGTCATAAATCGTAAACCGCAATTTACCTTTCATTCAGTCCACTCAAATATTTAAAAAAAACATTTAATTTCATAAACATAAACCATATTTTTTGTTGAAGTGTCTAATGTTGTATATTAATTATTATGTAATGGTACGGATAACAGAACCCTTCGAGCGCGAGTCCAAATAGCACTTGACCGGCTTTTTTTATTTATTTATTGAAGAGGGGGCAAACGGACTGTCGGTTCACCTGATGGTAAGTGAAAGCAACATCCACTGACACCTGCTACACCAGAGGCTTAGCAGGTGCGTTGTCGGCCTTTCAAATATGAGTATACTCTTTTCTTGAAGGTCCCTATGTCGTATCGGTTCGGAAACGTAATTTTTAATTTTCGTAATCATGGTCAGATTGAAACAGTTATTAATTGTCCCGAAAAGGACATCGCAGTTGAATTGAAAAAGCAGTATAGTTCGTCCTAATAAGAACGGTTTGATGATACTGAAGAAGCACGTCGAACGCGAAGTCTTCGCATGCAGCGACCGTGCCCACACGCAGCTTATGCAGTAAACCCCGTATGAACGCAGCGACAGCGCACGGCTCCTGTAGCAAGAACCGTGACCGCGCATAGCATCCCTGTATACCGCTTCCGCACGTGGCACGGCAGAAGCCGGAGCAAAAAGGCTAAGAAACTATCACATTGAAGAATCGTTTACGACAAACGTAAATAAAAAAAAATGAGGGAAAATGTGATATACATTTTTTATTACTTTTCAGTTTCTTATTTTTTTTAAGTCTGTTTTAATTTTTTTTTTATTTCCTAATTTATAGTGGTTCCAATTCAATATTCGATAACTGATTTTATATGTCTGAAATGAAACTTATTAAACACGTAGCATATATTGTCTGGGCCGTATTAATGAGACGAACGAAGAAAGGGTCAAATTAATACCCAACCTTCGTCTTCATCATCAGACCCCTAATGACAGTTACAACCCATCTAGGTGTAAAGTTCTCGTCAATACAAATTAATCAAGCCCAAACACAAGGTAACTGCTGTAAATCGTTGAGCAGTTCCCGTATCAGTCTATGGTATTATATTATCAGGCCTGTAATGACACTCACATAGGTGCAAAGCACTCGTCAATATAAATAAATTAAGTTCAAACACAAGGTAACTACTGTAAACCTTTGAGGAGTTCCCTTAACTCTCCTTCGTCTTCATCATCAGACCCCTAATAACAGTTACAACCCATCTAGATGTAAAGTTCTCAACAATACTAATTAATCAAGCCCAAACACAAGGTAGCGGCTGTAAATCGTTGAAGAGTTCCTTCGACTGTCTTTCGACTCCGTCATCAGATCGACTCTAGGCCTTTATAAAATTTTAGTGCTTTAAAATACTTAAAGAAAACTCAACAAAGGCACTAGTCGCCCCTACGAATTTCGAAAGTTCCGCTCGATTTCTCTGGGATGCCATCATCCGATCCTGGTTTCCTTATCATGGGACCACACGGGAAGCACCAGCTTTCAAATAAAAAAGAATCATCAAAATCGGATCACCCAGTCGAGTTTCGAGGTAACAAACATTTAAAAAAATACAGTCGAATTGATAACAAGTCGGTTAAAAATATAATCACACCAATATAGACCTTATGAAAATGTATTCTATAAATATATTGGACCGTGTAAATACTAAATACATCATTTGAATTTAAAACATGAAAATAATTATCTGGAGAAATTCCTTTTTAATTTATAATATGCTACCAACAATTAACTTCTAAAATTATATTATTGACGATGGCTGCATACCAACATATTCACACTTCACTTATTAACATAAAATTTTGTTTATGTACCTTGTGGTTTATTCCTTGTTATATTTTTTAAAATAAGTGATTTTTATAAAATTTTAAAAGTTTTTAGTTTTAATACTTTACACCAATTTTTATTAATTCGATTACAAATACGAACTGAATAAGTAGGTATGTAAATTTTTGTATTTGCACATGATACACAATAAAAGAAGAAGGAGTGGTAATAATACTTCAATCAATTAATGTTCTTTGGACTTTGAGCAACTTTGATAAGAGTTTATATTTTTACTTTTTAGTTTTTATTTACCCATTTGGCGCCTACAAACGTGTTATATTTTTTATATTTATTTTATTAAATTTATTTATATTTTCGCTATGATTCAATTCGGAGTAATTGCGCGAAACTTTTCAAGTTCTTCTGCTATGCTAAATGCAATAAAAAATGTTACTGTTATTGGTGGCGGTCTTATGGGATCAGGAATTGCACAGGTAAGCCTTTCACTAGTACCTCAAAAATACCTAAAAATCTTGTTTAATATTTCTGAAATGGGTTTCTTGAAATATACTGGGGTTATTATTAATGTTATTAATTATTTATCATCCTTTATAATGATGCCGACATCATTCGTAAATAATTTTTTTATTACTTATGTACAAAAATTATATATAATACAATACCCTAATCAATTAAAATGTAATACTTTTAAATACCGCCATAGTAAAGAGACCAAGTGTAGGGTTAATTCCTTTATATAATGATCAAATTTAAATTAAGGTAAATAACTTTCTCTTTGGTATTTGACAAATAAATGCTGTGAAATAATATGGAGAAATTTCTAAATTGAAATAATATATTGTTAGTGTATATACTTCCTTATCTTGTAGTGTATCCACAAGATAAAGAAAATATAGTATTAATATACCATATAATAGTATTGTACTTATTATCAGGTGGCTGCACAAGCTGGGCAAAATGTGACCCTTGTAGACGTCAACTCTGAAGTCCTTGCACAATCTCAGAAATCTATTCAAACCAATTTGGGACGTGTGGCAAAGAAGCTCTATAAAGACAATCCAAAGGAGGCGGAGAAGTTTGTAGCGGAGGCCTTTGCCAAGATCAAAACTAACACAGACCCCATCAGTGCAGTCAAAGAGACTGATCTGGTTGTTGAAGCCATTGTAGAAAATATGAACATTAAACATGAACTCTTCAAGAAATTGGATGGGGTACAAAGTCATTTTAGATATTATTATAGATCGGTTTAAAGATACTGTTAGACTGTTCTATATATAAGTTTATAGAAACTATGCATTTGAAATGAGAATAGGATGGACTTAGCACTATATTGTGACGTTATAGCTGTCAATTCAAACCAGTTAGGTAGGGTGGGCAAAAAAGTTTTCTTTTAATTAAATTTATTTACAGAGATTAGGTGAAAAAAAAATCAATCTGAATCCAGCTCTTCAATTCCACTCATCTCTGCATTTTAGTCCGAGTGCATGTCGGATACGTGTTAACATGTTTTTATTTATCCCCATAGTCAAATGAACTCACTTGGGCACTTTACTTGCGTTTTGCAGTGTTTGCAAAATGGTAGCATACATTTCACAAGTCAAACTTATATTTCCTTCAGGTCCTCAAGATGGAGCCCACTAACAACGACAATAATGTAATAATTTTTGCATGGCTCCAGGGCCTTTGCGGCAACAATGAATATAAAAAAATGTTTATTTAATGTTTTTAAAAAATAAAAACGAATTAAAAAAATTAAAGTCATAACTTTAATTTTTTTAATAATTTATGACCACTTAACGTTTTTATTTAAGTTTGATTAAAACTATTAATTATGCAAATAAGTTTTTGTGCATACCATACTTTTCAAGTGATATTTGACAGATAGATTGACGTTCCTATTCTTATTTGAAACGCATAATACTGTTAGAAACAATATTAAAGTTTTATCTTAATTATCAGTACAGGTAAATTTTCTAACTTGAATATTCTTTTTTTATGTTGTACAAACAAAGAATTTTATCATTCGGTTGCCACAGGCTCCCATAATATATTTTGATATAGATTTAGTCAGTCGTCATTGAATGTTACACAACCATTATTGTCAATATCATTAAAAGTGCCAATAAAGCCCCTTAATTGAACAAACTTTCATTTAAACAGCTTCTTCGATGGATATAAGCTTAACTTCACAATAAACCATTATTTTATTTTTTAGGCAGCACCAGCTCACACTATTTTTGCTTCCAATACGTCTTCCTTGTCCATCAATGAAATAGGTAGTGTTGTGAAGAGAAAAGACAAGTAAGTGAATGATCATTTAAAGTGCACGTTAATTGTTGTTTATAGCTGGTATAACGAAAACATTATGAGGAACCTGCATGTCTGATGAGATTAAAGGTCTTTGAAGGTGAAGGTGTGGTGAACAACTGCATTAGGCCAGCGCATTGGTGAATTCTTTTTATTTATTTATTTTTTACGCCGGGAAATGCGCTGGGGAGTGGGGACTCCCCCGGTGGGTATGTGGGGCTCGCTGCGCCCGAAAGATAGTAAGTGGACGCAGCTCTACCCACTAAAACCCGGCGAGTGCCACCAATGCCGCCTTTGGTGGCTAGTCAGTCCCTCAAGGGACCGACGCGACCACAGAGGGGTCGTCCCGCACCACAGAACAACCCCTCCCAACTTCGGGACAGTACAATGCGATTAGGTGCCCACCCTAACCCCTTGTCCACCCTGCTCCTTTGGTTCAGTTTGCTTTGCCCAAGGTGTTGTATTCACCTTGGCTACTGAACTGCCACAAAAGGCTTGATCCATGGTGGGGCATTGGTGAACTCTGGCCCAAACACTCTCCTTGCCTGATTTCGAGAAGGCGACTGTGCCCAACAGTGGGACATAATATAGGGGTTGATATGGTTATTATACTATTGTAATATTTTTTTGTATGAACTGCAAATAAACATTTATTTATTTCATTAATATTATTTCAATGTCCATCAGATTTGGTGGGCTGCACTTTTTCAACCCGGTACCCATGATGCGGCTACTGGAGGTGATCCGGGGGGCAGAGACCTCCGAGGGCACGTACACCACCATGATGCAGTGGGGCAAGAGCGTGGGCAAAACATGCATCACATGCAAAGATACCCCTGGCTTCGTGGTCAACAGGCTATTGGTGCCCTACATCGCTGAGGCTATACGGTTGTATGAAAGAGGTAAACATATCTAAAAAAAAATCTGATGAGGCCTTGAAAATACACAAAAACAACAAAATACACTAACATTTTCAAGAGATTTTCAATATAATAAAATATACACTTAAATTTATTCAAAGTTTTATCGTTATAACAGAAAAAATTAATACACGTATTTCACGTTCATTCTGAAACAATTGCGTTGCTCGCCTCTTTTTTCTTTAATTTTCGTATTGGAAATGCCTTGCGCCAAGTCGTCCCCGGGATATGTTGGCCGCCTCTCCGTTACTCCCGGCGCTGGTATACCGCACTAAAACTACAGTGAGTTACCTTCAGCTGCTTGAAAGGAAGTGTCCCGGATCTGACTAACACAGGACACCCCGCCAGCGGCCGGTTCCATCAAAAGGGCTAACCGGGCTTGCTTCTAGGGGGAGCTCCGAAAACCTGAAACACCCCTGCCGACGCCGGAACTTTTCTACTAGGGCAGGTACCCAACCGTACCTCGAGTCCCGGTATACGGGAGGCAGAAGGTGCGCAGAGCGCCTCCTCAAATTACAGTTTCAAATGTATTCTACTCATCTATAACTCGTTAACAGTCGTTGCATTATAATTAGTGAAATTTGCGTAGTCGTTAGAAAACAATGTCCTATGAACGAGCTCGGCATTAGTGATATAGCAAGAAATCAGTCATGAGAGACTGGATGGATGTCCCGTTGCCAGTTGTACACAGCAAAGCTGTTTCACGGAAGATACAAGCAAGATGGTGGTGCCCACGAAGACTGGTTACGGTTAAGTAACTAGTAATGTTGAGGGTCAGGCGAGCGGTGTCAGACTGGGTTATAAAAGTGTATGTATGTCGTTGTATAAATTTCTTTGATTTGTATCCGCTGCGGAAACTGCGGCTGTTAACGCAGTGTGATTTTAGGTCCCCATCATGGTTCGGGCCTTGTCGTGGCGGTGGGGCTCAGTAGGGTGAGGCGCTGCACCTTGGGCGAAGCTAATTGAGCCGAAGGGGCCTCTTTGTACCCCTCGTATAAGAAGAGGTGACAAAAGAGTCGGAGGCAACGGGAGAGAACGGGAACCTCACCCCATTGTACTGTCCCGACGTTAGGAGGGGTTGATCTGCGGTGCGGGACAACTGCTCTGTGGAGGTGGCATTGGTCTCTTGGGGGGACTGACTAGCCGTCGAGGTGCCCTGTGTGCTCACTAGATCCGGGGCACCTCACCAAAGAGGGCATTGGTGGCACTCGCCGGGTTTTATATAGTGGGTAGAGCTGCGTCCACTTTCCAGCTTTCGGGCGCAGCAAGTCCCACATACCCGCGTGGGGAGACCCACTCCCCCGCGGTAAAAGGGTGATTTTAGGAAAAAATCATTTTTCATTTTTAAACAAAATTTTTAAACAAGTTTACATTTTTATCTACACATTTCAGTATTTTACATACCTAAGCCCAGATACGATAAAACTCTAAAACACAATCAAATATACAAAAATGATAAGATAAAGCCACCGTATTGACGTTATGTAATATTCTAATAAAATATTCGTCCGTATGTAGGATATATTATGTACATACCTCTTTCATTATACATCATTTTTTAAGACGTTTGGCGGTGTATTGTAACACAACACAGAAATTATGTTAAGAATTTATATCAATCAAATATGAAAAACTCATAACTTCTAACGGTTGCTAAGCACGGTACAGGCGAAATATGTAGATTTTTTTTATAGCATAGGAGGGCAAACGAGCCTTGCCCTTCTTTGCCCTCTGCCCCCAAGGGGCCACTGGAAACTCACAAACCGCTCGAAACGCGACGGCATAGCTTTTATCAAAATTTATTTTGGGTAAAATAAATTCAATTTGCAGAAACCAATGGACCAATAAATGGAGTTTAAAGATTTATTTAGATACACTAAACTCCTAAATTACACAGCTCGATGTGCCGCGCTCACAAAAAAATATATATTACTAGCTGTTTCCCGCAGCTTCGCCCGCGTTAACTTGCTCAACTTAATTACTGTTAGTCACAGCCTGATTTTATATAGCCTATAGCCTGCCTCGATAAATGGGCTTTCTAACACTGAATGAATTTTTCAAATCGGACCAGTAGTTCCTGAGATTAGCGCGTTCAAACAAACAAACTCTTTAGCTTTATAATATTAGTATAGGCTAGCTGTTGCCCGCAGCTTCGCCCGCGATAACTTAGATTTACAGCCTTAGACGGATTGATGATGATTATTTGTATAGCCTAAGTTACTGCCTATAACATAAGCTATCTTCCAGTGAAAGTCCCGTCAAAATCGGCCTAGCCGTTTCCAAGATTAGCCGGAACAAACAGACAGACAGACAAAAATTGTAAAAAATGCTATTTTGGTATATGTACCGTGTATACATACATATGCATTTGGTAAAAAGCGGTTATTTTAATATTACAAACAGACACTCCAATTTTATTTATCTGTATAGATGTAAATGTTCGAGAATACACCAGTGTAATTTGCAGGAGACGCTTCCGCTCGGGACATCGATGTGGCGATGAAACTGGGCGCGGGCTACCCCATGGGCCCCTTGGAACTGGCTGACTACGTGGGACTGGACACCAACAAGTTCATCCTGGACGGCTGGCACGCCAAGTACCCAGACGAGCCACTCTTCAAGCCCATAGCCATTGTGAACAAACTGGTCTCCGAGGGCAAGCTCGGAGTGAAGACCGGGGAGGGCTTCTACAAGTATGATAAGAAATGAACTGTATGTTAGTGGATAGATTAAGTGCAATATATATATATATATATTGATTTATTAAACTTATTTAATAAAGTATATTTTTCAATTTTTCTTTAGTGTTTTTGTTTAAAGTTAGTTTTACGACCTGCTGGACTAGCATACGTACTACTCGGCTAGAGAGAGAAAGAGAGATATACAAAAAATAAAATATAGTGGCCGGTGACCGGCCAAGTGATAGTCGGACTCGCGCACGAAGGGTTCCGTACCATTACATAATATACAACATTAGACTCTTAACAAAAAATATAGTTTATGAAATTAAATGTTTTTTTATATATTTCAGTTGGTTGAATGAAAGGTAAATTGCGGTTTACGATTTATGAGGTATTTAAAGAAACACTTACTAGATTTCGTTCAAACCAATTTTCGGTGGAAGTTTGCATGGTAATGTACATCATATATTTTTTTAGTTTTATAATTCTCTTATTTTAGAAGTTACAGGGGAGGGTGGACACACATTTTACCACTTTGGAAGTGTCTCTCGCGCAAACTATTCAGTTTAGAAAAAAATGGTACTAGAAACCTCAATATCATTTTTAAGACCTATCCTATACGCGTGGTACGCATGGGTTTGATGAAATATATTTTTTTGAGTTTCAGTTCTCTAAGTATGGAGACCCCCAAAATTTATTGTTTTTTTTTCTACTTTTGTGTATAAATCTTAATGTAGTTCACAGAATACATCTACTTACCAAGTTTCAACAGTACAGTTCTTGTAGTTTCGGAAAAGTGGCTGTGACATACGGACGGACAGACATGACGAATCTATAAGGGTTCCGTTTTTCTCATTTGGCTACGGAACCCTAAAAATAGGCACCCGGTTTTATTTATTTAAATTTAAATTACTTTATCTTGTCCTTAATAATGAAAACGCGTGTTAGCTACTGTAGACAGAGAGACAATACGAGAAAAGGGGTATGGGGTAAAAATTTTGTCGTGCGCGCATCCTGGAGAGGCTAGCTGGAGAGGAGTCTAGAACCAGTTGACATTCCTCCATAACATAGGGGGCATCAAATTAGTACAATCTTCCCACGAAGGGACCCATAGAGGTACCAACTTTTGCGAGAAGGCATTGATCCAGGTAGAAGTGTCATTGGACTGACCTCTAAATCTCCTGATATTTTTCCAAACAATACAGGGGTGTGAGGAAGGGGATAAACTTTCGCAAAAGAGGTACCAATTACTACTCTTCTTTTTAAAGAGCAGTCTGTTTACTTCAGCTACCACATGCTTACATACCTTTGAGCAATCAACATCCCACCAGGGAGGGGAAGTCCTTCTAAAAATGCCCAAGTCTTTTAAAGGAATTTCACCTTTTCTGTGCTTTGCGTGCATTTTTAAAATAACTACATAGAAGGTGGTCATTATGACAATGGAAGCGGAATTGATGTTAAGTTCAGGCACTTTGTGGTAAACAGAAGAATATATACCTACAGTCGCTGGAGACGGGCATGGCTGATCCAGGTTTATCATCACTCCTGTCGTCCCAAAGACTATGGAAATTGCGGTGAGTTCCAACCACGAACTAACACTTTTCGAAAAGAAGGGAGGATTAATTGGTTAATCAATTAATTGATTCTGCTGAGTGGTATATGATAAATATTCGTTTTTGTCCGGCCAACGTAGACATCGAGCCTTCCGCATATTATAAAATGTATATAATTCAAAAAGATGATCAATAAAAACAATGAATCTTTTTTTTTTTCTGTGACTGCATCTGCAACCAGTCCCAGGACTATAAGCAGATTTGTTGGTCGAAACATTGTGAGGGATCTCCCCAGCGGAAGACACTCCCTTTTTACCATCTAGTATGTAGAGTTTGGATATCGTGGCGTTTAAGGCGTTTACGGTAGTTAATTTTTGCCAATTCGGCAGCCAAGTCATTCGGGTGGTTGTCAAGCCGATTTCTGTAGTTGGTGGAAGACTGTTGGATCTCTTCCTTTACTGTTTTGATTTCCAGAGCTTCATGGATTTCAGAGTTAGTGAGAAACCATGGAGCATTTGACAAGGTACGCAATATGCCATTTTGCAGTCTCTGTATAATAGGTAAATTAGAGTTACAAGCGCTTCCCCAGAGTTGGATCCCGTACATCCACACAGGTTTAAGGATCATTTTATAGATAAGGAGCTCGTTGTCCAACGAAAGTTTAGAGTTGCGTGCCATTAACCAATTCATGGTCCGAAACCGTATGTTTGTTTCATCAAAGCAAGTAGCACTTGCTTTGATGCGTCACTTCTGCAGCCATTCACCTCTTTGTTGAGGCTTTCTTGTAAAGTATTTGAAGCAGTTGGTGGATCTGTGCTGCTTGCTAATAGTGCAGCATCATCAGCAAATGTAGCGCTCATTACTTCTGTTGACTGAGGGAGGTCTGCAGTGTATAAGGTGTACAGAGTTGGACCAAGAATGGAGCCTTGGGGCACCCCGGCCGAGATCTTATAGATTTTTGATGTGTCTCCACTTTCTCGTACTTGCAACATGCGATTTGACAGGTAATAATTCATCAGGGTATAGTAGGTATGTGGTAGTAATGTTTTTATTTTGTAGAGTAAGCCTTTATGACATACCTTGTCAAACGCCTGCTGAATGTCAAGAAACACAGCAGCGCAGTACTCTTTAGCTTCAAGGGAATGTCGTATTTTATCACAAACCCGGTGAACCTGCTCGATTGTCGAGTGGTGTTTTCTGAACCCAAATTGGTGTTTGGGGATGGCTTCATTTTCATCCAGTAGTGGCAGTATTCTGTTCAGGAGTATCCTTTCAAACACCTTAGACAATACAGGCAGTAAACTTATCGGTCTCTACGATGTAACATAATCTGGAGGTTTTCCTGGCTTATGTATCATGGAGATCATGGATACTTTCCACATAGTTTGGAAGTGTTGGACCCTGAGGATACCATTGAAGAGAGTTGCAATAAAGACTAAAGCTTTTCTAGGAAGTTGCATAAGAATCTCTCTGGTGATTAGGTTGAAGCCAGGGGCTTTGTTTTTCTTCATTCTTTTTATGGCCCATGAAATCTCGCGCACTGTGACTGGTCTTGGTGGAAGTGATAGTTGGAAGTCTTGTAGTAGGTAGTCGTCTACTTCCCTCTCGAATTCTTTGCATTCACTATCGTTCGGTTTAAATACGTTAGCTAGATGTTTTGCAAATATTTCTGCCTTTTCTTTACCAGTCCTAGCCCAGCCTCCGCTATTTTTTCTTATTGCAGACTTAAATTGTTGCGGTCTTTTAAACGGTTTTGTGAATTTCCAGAGGGCATATTCGGTAGCGGTCAAATTTTGCAGTTTACTTTGTAGAGTTGCATTATTAATACTATTAAGCATTTCCTTCAATTCACTGACGGCTTTGTTTAAAGCGATCTTATCAGATTTATGTCTAGATTGATGCCAGACCCTTCTAAGCCTTCTTTTTTCTAGCACTTTATTTTTTATATCGAGAGGAATGTTTCCAGTTGAAGCCCGTTCCTTTTTGATTGGAGTGTTGATCCAGCATGCATTCTGTATTAGGCTAGTAATGTAGCTTGTGGCATATTCTACCTCTTCCGGTGTTTTTAACGATACATGTAGTTGTATAGTTTCCTCAATGTATTCCCTGAATCCTTCCCAGTCGGTAAATTTATTAAACAAGGTCTCGGGTTCCTCATAGCATATTATAGTCGTGCTTACGGTTAGAATTACAGGGGAATGATCAGAGTTACGATCATAGCAAGGCTCGGTTTTGAGATAGTGTCTCGAAAGTCCTCTGGTAATAAAGAAGTCGAGCAGGTAAGGATTTTTCTTTGGGTCTGTAGGCCAGTATGTTGGTTCACCAGATGAGATCGATTCCAGGTCATTTCCGTTGATGCATCCCTTTAGCTGTCTACCTCTTGTTGTTATTAATCTGGAGCCCCAGTATGTATGCTTGGCATTCCAGTCGCCACCAGCAATGAATCTGTTTCCAAGCGTCTGGAAGAATTCGGAGTACTTTGCACTATCTATTCTATGCTTCGGTGGGCAGTATACCGCAGATATGTTGAGGGGTCCATCTTTACTTTCAACTACGACAGATGTTGCCTGGATATGGCTTGTTTTATATTCGGGTAAGACAAAGTGCTTGATGTTCGATCTGATGGCAATGGCAGTTCCAGCATGGGAAGTGCCATCAGGGTGACAAGTGATATAGGTGTTAATAATTTTTATGCTACTTTTATCCGTACTACAAACAATGAATCTATAAAAATATTTATTAACCATTAGAATAAACTACTACTAAACTTACAATAGACTCAGATTATAGAATTGTATAGGCTAACTATACAATTCTATAATTTGAAGCTAACAATATTCGAACCCGCTACCTCCAGCTTAAGCGCCAACGCGCTAACCATTGAGCCACAGAGGTGGTCAGGATTGACGACATTTGATGATAGGAAACAGTTCAATTGTGTTAAAAAATTATTTAATTTACATGACTATTAAAATAAACCAACAAGCATAAAACTTAAATTACAGAGGTTTTACAACAGTATATCTTAACCTAATCAATATTATTAAGTTCATTATTCGTAATCATCATCATCTCGCTTGCGTTTCTGTGACATTTCATCTAGTTCCATTTTAACAGGTCCATGTGATGAAGGCCCGGCTGTCACTCGTACCGCTGGTTTTGCTACAACCTGAAATTTTTTATTACTATTATAGCTTGGTTTTATATAAATAGGAAAGTCAGACCGACGAGCAACCAGTGTTGCCAATCAACAAGTTTACCTATGTCAGCTCAGGCGTCTCTTTTATCCCCACCATGGTTCTGGCCTTGATGTGGCAGTGGGGCTCAGTAGCCTAAGGTGTGCCCAGCACCTCGGGCGACGCTAATTGAGCCTAGGGGGCTCTTTGTACCCCTCTTATAAGAAGAGGGGACAAAAGAGCAGGGGCAAGGGGTGAGGACGAGAACCTCACCCCATTGTACTGTCCCGATGTTGGCAGGGGTTGTTCTGGGGTGCGAGACAACCCCTCTGTGGAGGTGGAGGAGGCACCTCACCATAGGCGGCATTGGTGGCACCCGCCGGGTTTTAGTGGGTAGAGCTGCGTCCACTTACCATCTTTCAGGTGCAGCAAGTCCCACATACCCGCTTGGGGAGACCCACTCCCCAGCGGGATGCCTCAGAGCGCATTTCCCGGCGTTAAAGAAAAAAAAGGCATCTCTTTTATGAGTCACCTATCCTATGATTTAGGCAAGTCTCAATAATTCCATTGCCTTTACTGCCTCTTTTCTAAAACAGAGCCAAGTTGTTTCAAGAAAGCAATGAGCGGTATGGCGGTGGACCCAAATAAATGGACACATGGGACAGTGTATCCTTCCCTATGATTTTTTTAAAGAAAAGGTGTCAAATCAGGTGAAAATCAGGTGAACCGACTGTATGTTTGCCACATACAGTCGGTTCACCTGATGGTAAGTGAAAAGCGACATCCACAGACACCTGCTACACCAGATGATTATCAGGTGTGTTGCCGGCCTTTCAAATATGAGTATGCTCTTTTCTTGAAGGTCCCTAAGTTGTATTGGTTTGAAAACACCATAGGTGGCAGCCAATTCCATATATTCGTCGTGCCAGGGTATAAGACTACAAGAAAAACTAGTGACAGTATTTATAGCATGTATATCTGTACTATTCTGTCCAAACTGATCTTAAAAATATTTATTGAGGTAAATTTGATGTCCTTAGAACCATACTCGTAGTCTTATCTTCTAAAGTATATCAAATATTATATATTGTAAAATATTTAAATGATTAGGCTCAGTTATTTTAGTTAAGCTTAAACTGAGCGGAGTTTGTTTTGCCAGTTCTCAGCTAAACCATCTTATAATAGGTAGTGATGTATATTCAATAAGCTTGTCTGTATTGTAGAAATTTAATTCTTTATATTTATTTGAAAAAGTGACAATGATCACACTCTGTACTAAAGTAGTGACATGTATCTTTGTAAATGTAATGCTAATGTAAATGATGACAGGACTCAATTGTAGTTTAAGATTTTCCAAGACGCTGTAAGAGATATCAATCGTTACCTTACTACTGGATGTGAATTTGAGAACAGGCTTGGGTGCCACACTAGGTTTGGAAGACACATTAACGATAGCCCCCGGTGATCGTTTCACAGCTACGTTGAGATTTCCACTTGGTTTTGATGATGTGATGGTTTTGATAGATGGTGCCGGGATTGTGGATTTCATAGGTGCTTTCTTTATAGCCGGTTTGAGACGATAGTTGCATGCGGATAAACAGTAACTGAAATAGGAAGCATTTTATACCATTACATATTTTAGATTCTTATATTTAAATCGGACATGTTCATGTATGTATCCAATTTCACACATGCTAATAATGGCTCAGAAAAACCTATAAATATAAAAATTGCTAATGAGGTATGATGAGGTATGCTACATCATGCATGGGTATATCCTTCCATGATGTGAATCTTAAATGTTGACTGTTTATTAATTTATTTTATATTAATAGCTTGATTATAATAAACTAACCGGTCTGGTGGCAAGCGTGGTCCACAATGCGGTTTTATTAAAGGTAGTGGGTTTACATTCTTCACTCGAGCGATTTCGAGCAGTACTTCTCTTGGTGGAGGATTTGTGAATGACTTATCTAGTTGCATCTGCACTGCCAGGCGAACATCATCCAGGTCTATCGTTTTTTTCTTAGCGTGATTCGCGAAAACTCTCGCATCGTCCAGAACAGACGTCACATAACGATAGGTAAATTCTAAGAGCTGATTTACAACTCGAGGCTCATAATCTGTGATCCCAATTTCTTTCATGATAGACATTATGACTTGTGCATCTTTCGGCACATTTTTTGCCTGTAAATTCCCTTTGAATTTATCTTTCTCCGACATTTTAATAAAAATTATATATCGATTTATTAAAGTGATAGTTACTTTTGTTCTTTCTATTACTTTAACAATAAAATTTAGGAAATAGCTTAGGAAGTACCTTGATTTGGCATAAAAATAAAAGTTTTTTTTTTTTTTTATTAATATTTTATGGCCTGGTTACGAGACCTTTAAGCCAAGTCAGTTTTTGGGCACAAACTTTTATCCTTTAATGTATCAATTACACTTCACTGATTTTATTTTATTCTATTACATATTTAAATTTTCACTACGGTATTTTTTATGTATTTATATAATGCACTATAACACTTTTTGTTTTTCAGCAAATCACACAAGTGGCGGCGGGAGGTATCACTAAATTCTATTATTTCGCTTGCCATTATTAGTCTTTGGAAAATAAACATTGGATTTTGACACTTGAAGAAAATGTGGTCAATGTCGGCGATCCCGTTGTTACAGAAAGTACAAATATTATTATTTATTATCTTGAGTCTTGCTAGGTGTGAGGGAGCAGTGTTATGGCCAAATCTTAATCTGTTGATTGTGGTGATGTACTCACGGCTAGCTATATCCAACTCATCATACCAGGGTTTTCTCGGTAAATTCTCTTGAATACTTCCGTACCATTTTCCTTTATGTTTTTGATCCTCTTTCCAGAAATCTAGCCACATTTTTTTTATTGAGATATTAACATTGTAATAATAGTCGGTCATAGGAACATGCACCACATTTTTGACGTCAAGAGCATTGACCCCTTTATATGCAGTTTTTTCTGCTATTTCATTACCAGAAATACCTTTGTGTGAGGGAACCCACATAAAGGCAATTGTTATTCCTTTGTTATGCAAACGCCAGACAAAATCTTTAATAAAATAAAGAATATAATTAGTTTTAAAATGAAAATTTACATATTTAAGACTATTTAGTAGACTTAAAGAGTCTGTTATTATTAGAAAATATTTATAATTGCTTACGTAACTAATTGCTTTTATAGCTTCAAAAACTGCATATGCCTCTGCTGTAAAAATGGAACACTGTTTATTTAGAACAAAGCTTTGAGCAACATTTTTTTGGGGATCATATACTGCACTTCTCACATATTCATCACTTTTACTGCCATCTGTATAGATTGTATAATATTTTTTATTTTCTTCTAAGAATGATAAAAAGTCTGAATTGTTATCAATTGACTTGGATAAAATCATAATAGGATGTATAATACTATTGTATGAATGATTATAACATGGCCAGTGAAAATGTTTTCTTATGTTCGAATAATGGGATTGTATTTTTAGATAAATTCGGGACAGAGTTGGAGATGTACCTTTCAGAAGATCCTTAGATGAAGTCAATGGACCTACAATATGGATTAGGTGAGGAATGATTTTATTTATAATTTGGAAATTATTTGATGAAAATAGTTTCAGGCAGTATCTTTCTGCAAGTATAAGTCTTCTCAATATCAATGGCATAATATTTGTTTCGACTTCCATGGCCCTTATGGGAGTTGAACACATTGCCCCTGATATGATCCTCAAAGCCCTGTTCTGTAAAACATCAAATTTTTGTGTATGAGTGCTATTTAAATAAGCTAAAGAACTATAGTCAAAATGACTTCTTACTATTGTTTTATATAATACTGACAGTATTTTAGGATCTGCACCCCATGCAATACCTGCTAGACATCTTAAAATATTAACACCGTTTAGTGCATTTCTAGATATTATATATTTAATATGTTCTTCAAATGATAGTTTTTGGTCAATAATAATACCCAAGAATTTGTGTGAGGTTACTCTTTGTATAACGTCACCATTATATGCAACATCAATTATTGGTGTGTCTTTTCCAAATATCATGACACTGCTTTTGGCAGCATTTATTTTCAAATTTAATCTGTGTTGATAATAGTTGCACAACTGCCCTAAACTGGTGTTAACATTTTCGATGGCTAATGTCAAATTTACATCTGAACTATACAACACTAAATCATCTGCGAACTGAAGTATATTTTCATTTTTAGTATTTACATATTTCACAAGTATACAAGTTATATAGCAAAGGCGACAGTGTTGCACCTTGAAAGTACCCTTTGACACAATTCTAGGTCCATTCAATATATTGTTGTGCCTAACATATAATATTCTGTTATTAAGGAAATCATAAATCCATTTACACAATTGTCCAGGTACACTTGCCTCACTCAGTACCTTCACCAGTATACCAGGATCCACACTATCAAATGCGCTTTGTACATCTAGAAATACACAAACTGTGTAATTTATTGTTTTTTGCATTTTTCAGATCATATATGAGGGACATGAAACTGTCAGCACAGCTTTTTCCTCTACGGAAACCATATTGGACATGAGGGATAATACTCCTAGATTCTGCATACCAGTCAAGGCGAAACTTCACCATGTTTTCAAAAATCTTTCCAAGACATGATGATAGTGAAATTGGACGATAGGAACTAGCCTGTTCAGGTGATTTATTTGGTTTAAGTATAGGTATTACACATTGCGTTTTCCATGAAATTGGTATTAATTTTTTATGCCAGAGACTATTGAGAATATTTAAAAATAACTTTTGTATAGATTCAGGTAAATATTTTATTAATAAATATGGAAAATCATCTAAACCAGGACAAGTATTCCTCCTAGATTGTATACTCATTAAAAATTCATTCCATGAAAAAGGTTCCATTAAAAATCTTGATTGAGGATTTTCATTGTTAATATTAAAATAATTGTCTAATGAATCTAGGTCAACTAAATTAGTACAATCTGATAATTTGTCTAAAAGTGGTTGTACAAATTCATCCCTATATGACTTATTACCAGCTCTGATACCCTTAAATCTTTTAATGAGATTCCATATTTTACTAATAGGGGTAGTTCTATTGAAACTGTTACAAAAACTATTCCAACTGATTATTTTTTGTTCCTTTATAGTTCGCTTTTTTAAAGCATCTAATCTTTTATAGTTTATGTAATTATGTATTGTTGGATCGTTTCTTTAAAGTTTCAGTGCTTCATAAGATTTAATGACTGCTTGTTCACAAATACTGTTCCACCAGGGAGCTGGTGGTCTATTCCTAATGTTAGTCCTTGTGAATCTAGGAACCACCATTTGTTTAAGTTTATCAAGCCGATTACAAAACTCATCATAAGATTTTATTGGGTTCTCTTCACTAACCATCATGTCATGAAATATTGAATTAGCTAATTGACTATATTTAGTCCAATCTGTTCTATTGTATAAAAATCTGTCAACATGTTTATTAATTGTGTATCTTTCAATGCATATCCTAATGCTTGTGATGGTTGGATAATGATAGCTACCCAAAGCATCATCATGCACTGACCATTCACAAAGTGGGGCCAAATGTGGACTAATAAAACTTACATCTATTGCTGAGGGATTGCGTGTGGGATAATTTACTGTAGTGAAGCTACCATTATTTAATATGTATAAATCGCATTCATCAATTATATCGTACAAATTTTGGCCTCGACTTTTAGTAGACAGACATCCAAAAGCAATTTGATGTGCATTGAAATCACCACTTACAAATACAGGTTTTGGTAAATCTCTTATAATATTGCGCAATCTATTCATTCTTATGTGTCCACTGGATGGAGGACAGTACACACAGAGAATAGACAAAGTAGTATTCCCTGTACATACACTTATGGCTATTGTTTGTATATCTTCATAAAAAGTAGTATTTATAACATTATGTTTCAAATATGGCTTAATTAATATTCCAACACCATTACAAGTGTTTTTAGAATTTTTATTGTAAAAATTATAGCCAGAAATATGAAATGTTTGATGGTCTTTTAACCATGTCTCATTTAATAGACAAATATCAATATCTTTTTCGTTCAAGAATTTTGTAAGTAGAGGTTTTTTATGATTTGCACCTTGAACATTGAATTGCGCAATACTTAGAGAGGGTGTTTTATAAGATTGTGTATCCATTATGTTGACAGATTTTTAATTAATACATCTTTAATAAATGTTCTTGTAATTGGCTCATTATCAGTCTTATTACCTAATTGAACCAGTGTCTGTACTAGGGCCATAAGTACATCACTGTTACCAATTATTTGTGATTTAATATCACTAATATTTACAGTCTGTGGGACAGTCTTAATATTTACAGATTTATTTACAAGTTTCTGTACATTATTTACATTTTTCTGTGCATTATTTACAGGAATGGCTCGTGATGGCAGAGGAGGGAAGTCCATATTCTCTTTGGTAATAGCAACGCAATATGTAATTTTGTTTTTCTTTTCTAGAATTTTCTTACTTTTAATAGGACATTGTTTAGATATAGCCAAATGAGGTCCACTGCAATTTATGCAGCAGATCTCTTCTGGTTTACTATATTCTTTAAAATAATGTTCACCTGAACAAATTGAGCAACGCTGTTTGCCATTACATGTTTTTGCGGAGTGGTTATATTTGAAACATTTGTAACATTGTTGTAGAGGAGCGATATATTCGAAATCTCTGTATGAAAATAAATCATATTGTACATTCTCGGGTAAAGAGTTCGACAAAAATGTGATGCTAACAGTTTGTGTTGGTATCAGTTCATGACCAACTTTTCTCATGAATCTCCTAACTGCAATAATTTCATAAGTAGATGTTAATTTTGTAAATAATTCCTTATTTGTTATATTTGCAGGTACAAATCGTATGATACCAGTTTTTTCAATTTGAGTTGTTGGAATATAAGCTTTCATTTCATGTCTGTCAAGAAAATTAATATTGTTTATAAAATTGTTGGCCGTATTATGCTGTTTAAAAATCACCACAATTTTATTGGCGTTAATACGCCTTATTGCCACCACACCTTTAACATTCGAAAATATATTGTTTAAATAAATTGGACTTTTATTTCCCAATTTTTCATTTATGTTTCTGCTTTCAATAAAAACCTTAAATTCTGTATTAATTGAATTTTCTGGGTACGGTCTTTTGTAGTTAGGCTTGCGATATGGTAAATAAGAGTCATTCTCACCATCTCCGCCGCCAGCACCAGGAACATCGCCAGAACCATTCCGGAGATTTTCGAGCCGCCGTGGTCTCTTTTTGGAGGAGGGCGGGATATCCCCGTCCTCCTCGTTTCCGTCCATTTTTATTATTTATATATTATTTATAAAATATAATTTGTCTATTTTAATTGTTATTTGTATGGAAAATATGTTCTAATAAATTTAAAATACAATTTTGAAAAAAATTGCAACCGCGCTTTTTCGAATTCCCGCCAAGAAAAAAAAAACAAATATAAAAGTACACAATGGTATTTTTATTTTTTTTTCCATTCAAAGGCTAAGCCACTAGGTTATTAGCCATATAAAATACAATATTTAATCTGTAATATGGAGAAACGGCGGGAAACCCCAAGGAGCGCCGAGCGCGGCTTCGCCCCTCTAGTTCCCATCAATGAACCACTTCCCACTTGATCCATCCAGAACAGTCACCAGTCACTACAATATTCGCCAACAAATCACAATATATACAGTTTAATTTTTAAAAGAAACACGGTAGAAAAGCACTTCGAATGAACAAAGCACAAAATAACAATTAATTAACGGGAAACCAAAAAAAAAACAACCGCGCTCCCCAATCTTACCCGCTGTCCCTAATGTCCCTAATTTACAAACATGGAGGATACAGAATTTACAGCATAGGCACACGGAACACAATCTCTATATTTTATTTAAAAAGAAACTAAAATACGACGGTGTAATTTACAAGAATATCAGACTGTATAATATTCCATATAATAATATGTATTATCTATTTAAAATCGTTGCTATTAGGAACTGACACGTTACTTATTGCTTAAATATCTATTTTACAATTAATATTTTTTTCATTATCTAAATTCTAAAGTTAATATCTAAAGTTATATAGTTAATCTAAATTAATATGAGCGTTCAATTCACTGTCGTTTAATAATAACTATTATTATTTACAAAAAACTAAGATACCACTAATTATTTGTGCATTTATATGAAACTATTTATTCGTTGCTAAGCAAGCGACTTTTACAAATAGGTATTCAACTTTACAAACATGGAGGTGTATCCTCCATGATGTATGAAAATGAGAGGCGTGCACTTTTGGCTTTTCCAAACTTTTTAAATAATTCTTCTGTATTGAGATTTGAGACCCTTTTTGTTTTAGCCATAAACATATAATATAACATATAGTATATTCTAAGTCTATGGTTTTAGCGACCTGACTTTATATTTAAGTTGGCAACACAGATTGTCATATCCGGGGACTTCCAAAACATGTATATATTTTTTTTCATTATCAATAATTGTCAAATTAGGGCTTGTATACATTGCATTTAAAATAAGTGAAATAACATACCTACTGTAGCCTGTAGGCTATGTTTTTTTGAATATACATTAGGATATGTAATTATAAGAAAGTTATTAACTATGTCATTTTATCCTATTGTAAATAAAATTATTTTGAGTGTTTCCGACGACAAGGACACGTCCAGTATTCGCACTGTCGTACCTGGGACAAACTCCCACGTTTGACGTACGTCCTTATAGCACTAAGCACCTTGCGCTGGTCACCACGCTACATTGCCGTATCGCGACCCATGAGTTTTTACTTTACATTTTCGCGAACATTTTGCTTTGAGCAGAGATCTTTGAAGCCTTTATTTATTGTTTATTCCTCAAAAACCCTTACAAATTGCATATTTTTATAAACCTTACAACATATTCTATGACATAAAACATAAACTAAATACATAACTTTTCATATTAAAATGTTATAAAACAAAAACCTCCGAACTTTGTGTTAAAGACTAACTTTGGACACATATTTTCGTTAATATGTACCTATCTTAAAACTATACGAGTATTCTCATTTCTAAGCAAAAATTTTTCTGTCAAGTAACATAAATTTTAAATCAATATTGCTATAAATAAAACGTACATTTTTGACTTATGTACATTATTATACACAACCATACTAAAGAATTCCTTTACAAACCACATAATATACCTTTGATTTAAGTCGTATTAGATTGATTATGCTAAAATAGCCCTATAAATCGAACTAGAATGCTACAAAAACCCTAAATCTTACTCAAAATCTATTTGAACATTCATAATATTAGAATAACATGCCTTGTCTCTTTTACTCCAATGTAAAATAAAATAGAGCGAACAATTACAACGGCGAATCAACCTGAGGATGAGTTTGTCGAAACCAGTCGTGTAATTTTATCTAAATTTTTAATACACATAAAATAAAAGTGGAAAAATTGAAAAAAGATTCGTAGAATTATTATGACTTACAACGGGCTCAGCGTATAGCGCACGACAATCAATCCAATTTTAATTTCTATAAACTAGTTCATTAGATGCTATTTACAATATGTTTGAACTCGGGGTCTTGCCTGGGGTAATAATCTAATTACTCTCATTATAATACTCATATCAGAGTTTCTTTACAATGTTTTATCCCTACCACTCGTACACGTTAAAGAAAAGAGAGGGAAAGCTACTACATCGGACAACCGTAACCATCGGTCAATCTACGTATGACTGTAATGTTTCTTTCATGTTGTTCGGACGGGGAATCTCGTCGCCGACAGAAAGTAAGAATTTTTCAAGTGGGCACACGTGCACTATATTTCATGTAATTACTAAATACTTAGAAACTCATTTTACTCTCCTTGCAATTTAAAAATAGCAAATAAATAATAAGCCTTCGTAACTCGTCAGTCTTTTGATTCAGATACACATTTTACTCGAATACTCGAACAGATTTGATTAGATCATAGCTAATACCTGGCAACTGTCAGACTTATCGATTAAACTTGGAAAAAAATATTAGTGGACATTAGCTTTACAAATTTGAAACAATTTAAGAATCTTATAAAGAATTTGTTTTTGTCTTTTGAACTTTGAAATATTCAAGTTTCTGAACAAAAGGTTTTACTTTTTGTTTTTAAAGGTTAGCTCGTAGTTCACTATGTTATTGTACATTAATTTTAATATTAATCATTCGCTTATAAAAGTCATTTAACGATTCTTTCTTAACTTCTGTATATTAAATAAAATATAAATTCAGTGCGCAGCATTATCTATGGTGTGCAGTGTGCACTATTCCTTAGGGAGATTACTGACTGGTGACTGGTGACTGGTGAGTGGGGAGTTTATTGCCTCATCAGAAGTTGTTTCAACTCTAAGGCAGTCTTACGGTAGTTACGGTAGTAGCAAAGAGTATAAATATTAAATAGGTAGTGTTCGAGGTAAGATTTTATTTTTGTTATTGATGATTTGGATTATTTTGTGTGTTGTGTGATGTAGCCTTAGCGGCGCTACCCAGATAGCATTTGACAACTGTATAAAGGCTGTACAATGGAAATTTTGAAGGGCTTAGGCTGTACAAGTTGGCTGTATTATGGCTGTTTAACCGGATATACAGACAGCACTTATATCCGCAATTTGGGCCCCAAATTATACAGCTTTAAGTGTAGATCTAGCTGTCTAAC
Source organism: Helleia helle (assembly GCA_963853865.1). Classification (NCBI taxonomy): domain Eukaryota; kingdom Metazoa; phylum Arthropoda; class Insecta; order Lepidoptera; family Lycaenidae; genus Helleia; species Helleia helle. Next base: position 17,851,377 of record OY971432.1, on the reverse strand, counting down.
AGCTGTCTAATAGCTGCGTAATAGAGATATACATAGAACATAATAATTAGATACCATTATACAGTTACTGTTCTCAAATCTTACCTATTTTACTCTTATAAACAGCCTCAGGCTTGTAAACGTCTGAATATAAGAATAAAATTATCTTTATGGTTGAATTTCCTTCCATATATAGGTACTTATTTTTTAAAGACAATTTATTCATCGGATCTATTGATCCGTTGAATAAATTCAATTTTATTAAAAAGCTACAATAAAAATCAGTGACACACTGGCCATATTTTAATTTGTGAAGTGAACAAATATTATTTTGTTGTATGATAAGTACCCTACCCATTCTTAATTTATGGTCGTTATTTTGCTTGCGGCTGCTACTTCTTCGTGAATATCTATACTAATAGTAAGCCAAAAACTCATGCGCTCTCGAAATAATAGATAAAAAAAGTGTATATGTGTGTGTGTAAGCTCCGACGCACGATTGGAGTTTACTCCTTACGAACGATAATTATGATAATATAGGTATATCGAGTAGAAATGAAGGGTAAATGAACGCATCTGCTAAAATGATACGAGAAACAAACATATATCTGTAATTATTCGGGTTATTTATATTACTTTATTTATGCAAGATGATATATATATATATAATTTTATGTTTATTTCATAAATATATAAAACCTACCGGTGGGAGGGAAGCGCTGTGCCGCGCTCCCGGCTGCATGGGTACCACCATCTTGCTTGTTTCTCCCGTGAAACAGCTTTGCTGTTTCGGAGAGAAGGGCAAGATAGGCAGTGTAATTACTGTCACCGAGACTTAACATCTTATGTCTCAGGATAGGCAACACATAAATGAGTTGCCTGAGCTCGTTCCAGATAAACTAGTTATGTTCATGGGCGACGTCGACCACTAACCATCAGGTGGTACGTTTGCCAGTTTGCCTATCCAACTAACATAAAAAAAAAACATCAACAAAACATTTTCAAATCAAATTCTTTTATTTGCGATTGTAAGTACAGACATAAGATGTTAAAGAAACAATATATTTTAAAAGAAACCACAAGAAATTAACAATAGTAGTAGTATGCAAATGTCACACATTATTCTTCTTCTTTATGTCCATATCTGTAACAACATGTCCATATTATTGTGAAACAGACTGATACAAATAAAAACAAAGTACAAATTTAAATATAATTAAATATTAATTTGTATAATACAATTTGGCACTTTGTTTTGTTGCATGTAATTTATTAACTATATTGTGCTATAACTGCTTGCCTCATAGCAATCTCTCCACAACATTTCTTGTTTTTATTTGAAAATTATTATAAATGGATTCTGCCCTAGAGTGCGGGTTTAACAGAGGGGTTAATAAAAATGGTAGACATGGATATCCACTGTCACCAACTATAATTCCTTCTATATCACTTCTAACAAATCTCATATAAGCACTAGAATTTCTTATTATTTTGCTATCATGCGAACTTCCTAGCCATCTTGCCACAATATCAAATATTTCCATATTGGGCCCAACAATTACTTGTGTATTTATTGAAAATATACCTTTTCTATTCCTATAAACTTCTGAATGTTCAATATTTCTTGGTCTATTAATTTTTATATGAGTGCAGTCTATTGCTGCCACAATATTATTCAAACCACGATTGTTGGAACTCCTTCCAATCTCTTCAAATTTGATTTTTATAGCAGGCAAGTTTTTATTATTTGGAAACTGAATAAACTTGGGGAGAAGTCTTGCTAATGCTCTGTCACCTCTGCAATAACCATTACATTACCATTTAAAGCACTGCGGCTTAATAAAGCTAGTCTGAATTTGGGTTACATGGTTCTTATTTCACTTACTGGACCTTACCTTGGACTTACCTCCTTAAGAAACGATTTGAGTTATACGGCCCGGTACGGAAATTTTATGAGGAGTAAAATAAAGTGTAACAAAAAAGTTGAGGCGTTACGTAGAAAGAGACAAACATATAAATCTGTATGATTGAACGTGTAAAAGAATGAGATGGAATACATTACACAGCGTATCTTAAAATAATGCCGCCAACGCCATCTAACGCAAAATTACAGCACTAAAAGTCAATCACACGACCAGTATGCTATATAATATTATAAGATATTTAAACAATTTTAGCTAATGATGAAAAAAAAATGGGAATAATACTTTATTCCGTTGCAATGATTTGCAAGACAAATAAGTATCCCTATAGCTAAAATTGACGTGACGTTATTATGTAGGACTTAGATGAAGTAAAAAAAGGTAGATGACGCACGGCCTTTGCTAATACTGAAGCCACAAAACTAAGCTCCTTCATGTAAATACACGCGCTCACGCACACAGATACACCAAAACTAAGCTCATTTTTGTTAGTATCTTACGAGTCGTCGTGCAGTAAGTTTGCCAAAAAAATACCGTTCCGTGTAATTAAATGGAGTAAAAACAATACAAAAGTGACCAGAGTCTAAAGAAATATCGTTTCACACATAAATAAACACAAGACTATATTCTTTTAAGATATTTTAACACTATTTTGAGGTTAATCAACATAAATAATATTATTGCCCCGAAATGACGTATCGGAAGAGTGTTGCCAGAAGTTAGTATTTCTAATAGCCCAATAGTGGGTAAGTCAAGTGCAGGCAAAGCCATAGCAAAATAATTAAGTACAGAGGTGACATAATTATTATTTTATTATTTGATCGCTATATGACTGAATCGAAATGACCTCGTATAACCTATGTTGTATTTTTTTTGGGACTCACGTACCCACAGCAGGACTATGTATTTAATTATTTATAAATTCAAAGATTTACCATTTAATAAATTAAAAAAAATGTAACAGTGTGGCTTGCAGAGAAATGTTTTTATAACTTAAATGTTTTTTTTAATGGGAAACGACATATTATGTATTTAATTTAAATGGTGTATTGATAAAATGTGACTTTCTAATTACTATTATAATCAATTATTTTGAAACTGTTATTCTCTGACAATGATTTTAAGGACATGTTGTATTTATCAAGTTTATTTAATTGTAACTATTTTTTCCTGTTAATTTATATTAATTGTTTATTTATGTAAAGTTTTATTTTCACACACCATGTTATGGTAGAATGTATAGAACTTGTTTTTTTTTTAATATCACCTATGTATTTACTACATTCATGGGAATAAATAAATAAATAAAACAATTGTGTCAATAACATATCTATTGAGACAGTTTATAAAGTGATCCTACACGCCTCCTACATATTCGTAATATTATTGTATTTTATAAAAATATTCACTGTCGCATTCACTTATTACCTATTTTTATTAATATACAATTTTAAGGGATATTTTAAAAACTGGCAACCCTTCACTCACTCACACATACTTAAAAAAGTGGCTTCACTTTCTTGTTCCAAGTGCGCTATCTACCTTTTTTTACTTCATCTGAGATGTAGGATTTTAAATAAAACAATGTGTAGGTACATACTAATTATTATTTTATTTTTCGTCTATTATTAAAATATTGACTAGGTAAATTTTTACTGTATCACTATCACTGTGTCTTTTCTGCGTCCACTTAATATATTATTTATATCTTTGCACCACTAATGTTTGTAAAAAAATAACTAACCAAATTGCATATGAAATCACAATTTTGATTTTTATGTAATTGGCATTGTATTATTAATATTTATGTTATTGGCATTTCCGTATAGAAAACTGTCTTCATGTAATTTCTTACGTTATCATAGTCACAACTCACAATGGTTTTTTAAAACATGAGTGGATAAGAAAATAAAACAACTAGAGCACATTCAAGATTGAATAATTAAAAACACAAACTAGGGAATACTTTTTATTACGTAATAACAAAAATGAATTCAAAATTGAGAAATGTTAGCACAGACTAAAAAAGTCATTACGTTCCAATATTCGCGGCGATTTTAATATTATTTTAAATTTCAGCCCTGAAAGTCTAGTAATTTTAATATATATTCATTCTTTTCAAATATACTTTTTCATATTTTCAATATCATATTTATAATTTGCAATTTATTTCTAACAATAATACAATAAATTGAAACTCTTCCAATTTGATAATTAACCAATCAGAAACTTTAAAATATTAATGTTGCCTCCCTAAATATATTATTTTTGGTGTGACCATTGAACACTTGGTTCAAGTTTAATTGTACAAACTTGTCAAGTAAAGAATTTAATTTCGATTAAGTATTAGATAGGTACCTATAATTGTTAAAAAATAAATCACGTATATTTTATATAAGAATAACTATTCTTCAACATAAAACATGTAAAAATTTCATAGACATAAAAAAAACTAAAATAGCGCCATCTAACGACTTTCTAATCTCATACAAAAAACCAAATGTACTAAGTTAAATGCCCCTGATCCTCCCTGATCTTATTCTCGGGGCCTCCTCTTTGTTATTATTATTTTGTAACATACTTTATGTAATACACTTTATTGAAGTCATATAAATAATCCGAATAATTACAGATATATGTTTGTTTCTCTTATCATTTTAGCAGATGCGTTTATTTACCCTTTTTTTCTACTCGATATATATCATAATTATCGTTCGTAAGGAGTCAACTCCAATCGTGCGTCGGAGCTGACACACACACACACACTTTTTTTTATTTAATTATAATGTTTATACATTTCAGGTACTTAAAATTATTTACAACTAACTAAAATTAGGTACAAACAAAATTTTGTGACTGATCGTGTCATTATCGAAATAAATAACTGAAAGTATAACGCATTTTTTTTTATACAGTACTTATGTAAGACTGGCCACAATATATATAATTAACTATGCAGAACTGTCATTTTCAGTTGACTCATTAAAATATTCGATAAGCTACATAGTTCTCTATTTAAACACTATTAACGTTAAAGTCATCTACTGTAACACCGAGGGCTGTACAATAGATAAAAATTACGCTTATCGCGTTAGCTTTACAATAGAGTAAGACTAAACTCTTATGCAGCAGACATCATATTATTACACTCTTTTCAGAAATTTGCTTTCTAAGGGTTTCCTAGATAACCATTGAACAGCTATTATCCAGCCTTATATTATGACTGTACTACAGAGTAATTATACACTAATATCCAGAAGGAAGCAATATTCAATGCTCTTGTACAGCATTAGGCAATACAAAAGTAGATTTCTAGAGCACTATTCAGCCGATATACTGCTCTAGTCTTATAAACTTGCTGATAGTGGTTTTTTACACCATACGCTGTATTTTAGAGTTTTTCGGTTCTCTTTACAAGCTAAAAGTAATAATTTCGGCTTTATACAGCCTTAAAGCAGCTGTACTGTATTAAATAATACAATTTACCTTTTTTATAACCTTATTTATAATTTCGATGCGAAAAGCACGGATGCTTGTTAGGCACCAATTATTTTTTCAAAATTAAACATTTTAAACAATAAGTTTATAAAATAACTATCCTCCTGGGCCTGGGTCATTTTATTTAATTTTACTTATTGTTAATTAGTGATTGAATGATTTAACGTATAACCTCTTCTTTTCGTAGTCGTTTAAAAATATTAGTGACACTTTACCATACTACCTTAATTAAGTCATCGAGCATACAACCGGAATAGAGCGATACTTTTTTGTTTTTATGTTAGTTGGATAGGCAAACTGGCAAACGTACCACCTGATGGTAAGTGGTCGACGTCGCCCATGAACATAAACTAGTATACCTGGAACGAGCCCCAGGCAACTCATTTATGTGTTGCCTATCCTGAGACATAAGATGTCAAGTCTCGGTGCCAGTAATTACACTGCTTGTCTTGACTCTTGCCCTTCTCTCCGAAACACAGCAAAGCTGTTTTACGAGAGATACAAGCAAGCATTTGTTTTCGCCAAATTACCAAATGTGTGCCACGAGTCACGACTCATGTTCTGCGCTGGATGGTTGGTCGATATGACGTCGTATCGACCACTGGTTGGTAGAATTGCAATACGTCAGTGACAAATCACTGATCAGTTTCGGAATGTTATGGCTCACATTTACTCCATCCGGTTATATGCTCGATGCCTTAGCTCGTTGCATTATGCACATATTTAAATTAATTTATATTTTATCGTTTTTTATTAGGTTAAAAATAAAACCAATATACTTAATTACATAATTAGAAAATAAAAACAAAATATATTCTTAACTAAATAAGTAATAGTAGTTGAGAAATGAGAACCTTTTTTTCTCCGGGAAATGCTCTTAGGCATCCAGCGGGGGAGTGGGTATGTGGGAATCGCTGCGCCCGAAAGATGGTAGGTAGGTAGGTCGACGCAGCTCTACCCACTAGACGCCACCTCCACAGAGGGGTTATCCCGCACCACAGAACAACCCGTCCCAACTTCGGGACAGTGCAATGGGGTGAGGTTTCCATTCTCGCTCCTTGTCTCACCCTTCCTCTTTTGTCCCCTCTTCCTATAAGAGGGGTACAAAGAGCAGCTCCCTCGGTTCAATTGGTTTTGTTCAGGCTGCTGGGTTCACCTTAGGCTACTGTGCCCCACCGCCACGACAAGGCTTGTACCGTGGGGGGATCAAACAAAGTCCTGATTCATTTACTGATAATGTTACTTTCAGACAATATGGGTTTCTTTATGGCGTTGGCAGTGAACGTCGTTGGGGGCGCAGTCATTTATGGTACAGGTGGGCTGGGTGCGGCGTGGGTGGCGCCCATTCTGGGCTTCAGTAGCGCCGGCATCGGCGCTGGGACTGCAGCGGCCGCAGCCCAATCTTACTACGGCAACCTCGCAGCCGGAAGCATTATATCCAAGATGACAGCTATCGCGATGGCCTCGCCAACTCCTTGAGTGAGTAATACAGACAAAATTCTGTGCTACTTGAATACAGCTACAATGGCTGTGCATTTTTATGTTAGTTACGCAGGAAAACTGGCAGACGTGCCTGATTGTAGGTGGCTAGCGTCGCTAATGGACATAAACGAGTTGATCGGGAACTCGAGGCAAATGCGTTGCCTATTCTTAGACATAAGATGTTAAGTGCCTGTGCCAGTAATTAGTGCCTGCACTTTGAGGTACGAATCTATAAAGTACATAAGTTAAAAAGGAAGGTTATATTTATTTTGTTTTATTTCAGATGTGGAGTGGCTTGAATGGATAATAAATGAAATTTTGTAACTGTAAACCGTTTTATTTCATACCTCTTATATATCAATCAGATATCTTTTAATTTTGTATCAAAATAAAGAAAATAAAAAATTAAATAAAATCATATAGTGATAATATGTTGAACAATAGAATACATTAAAAACTAGTAAAATTAATAAAAAACGCTAATTGTAGTTCAGTACACTGTCCATGGAGAGAATTAGGTAATAAGGCTTCGCGGGTCTTCACTTTCAATTTAAATCAAATATTATTCCCGTGCGATTTTATTCGATTTAGAGTTATTCTTCACTGATATTTGCAAAAAAATTACGTAATATTTACTGACTGGGTTACTGATACCCCCTCTCCCCTCGTAAGATTCGGCTCAACTCCCCTCCCTCCTTGAAAAACTAGCAATGGACGCCCAGCTATATTGAACGTCAAATTCTACCTACTCCTACCACTACTAGGTCCGAATAATTGCTCCGTGGTCCGAAGTACATAAGTAGAATTCAGTTTAATTTACGTATACCGGGTGTATTTGGAACGCTTGCGAAAACGAAGAGGTATGATGTTGGCATAGCCTGATATGATACAAGTGAAAAAAAACGCGTTTTCATTTTTTTTTGGTTGCGTTTTTTTTGTATAATCCGGTTTAGTAAACATAATGTTACAGGAATTTGATGATAATGCTTTAAAATAATGGTTTTTTGAAAAAAAAAACAGCAAAGTAATTGGTTTATGGTTCAGGCCGGCTAGCGGACTGAATCAGCTGATAGCGTTCGCCGCATGCACGAGGTAACGGACTCTCGCACCGACCGACATCTTTTGCGCGATTTATCGCTTTAGTCGTTCATCGTTTTAGTTTTTACTAATAAATTGCGGGTTTGCAAAATACACAAGTCCTAAAATTTTCTTTAAGAAAGGTTTCTGAGATAAATGGTTATATGCATTATATAGTATATAAATAGTATATTATTAGGGTTTAATCTTCGCAAGCGTTCCAAATACACCCGGTATAGCTTTGTTTTTGTTTTGAAAAAAAAATCTATAAATATAATTTAGGAAGTCTAGCTATAGTATTTTAGTGCAATTAATTAAAATACCATGAAACATTTAATAATTTCATATTAATAAATGATGATTCTAATTAGCTAGGGCTGCCTTTTTTAACCTTTTGAACGCCATTGTCGACTATATGTGAGAAAACGAAATCTGGCCCAGACCTCTAATGACACCAATATGTGACAAAATACACGTCGCATCATATCATGAAATAAACTATCTAACCATTACTTTTGAGTGTTTTTATTTATATAATGTAAAAGTATAAGCTTTCGTCTATATTTGATAGCATGAAACTAATAAAAATATATCAATATTATTGAGGAATTCAATGTTTTAAAAGTAGATGTTACCTAAAAGCGTATAAAAGGAGTACCCCACACGCCATAGTCTGCTATATGTGACAGCTAGTGTTGCGACATATTATGATTATAATATCCATAAAAACCTAAGAAGATGTTTATGAAATTTTAGTCCAGACTCCAGAGTTATACTATTTATTCGACCGACTTACAAAAAAAGAAGAGGTTCTCAATTCTTTTTTTATTTCTATCAGTTGGTATCAGGATATATAAAACGTTTTTCAAACTACACAATCGAAAACAAAAGATGAAATGTCTAATATCGACACTGGCTTATCGCATTATAATTGTCGTATATTATAGCAGTAGAATAATAAACACTTTTTTAAAATATTTACTTATTATTTATACCAATTCGAATTCAATATTCATAACTAAGACAGGGCTACGTCTGTCGGATCAGGTAGATATATAATAAAAATCTTAAATATAATATGTAGGTATAAATTAAAAAGTATTTATTTAATACTATATAATATATATTTTCGTTGTCTGGTAACACAAGTTCTTCAATAACTCCGTCATACAAAGCGTCCATAGATTATTATTATTATATTTATATATATATTTCTAAATACATATTACACATTATAGATAAATTACACCCAGACAGTACAAATGATCATGCTCATCACACAAACATTTGTACTGGGTGGGAATCGAACCCACAACCAGTGGGTGGGGTTTAGCAGTTAGGATCACTAAACACTAAACGAACAGGCCAGTCAATAACAGGTTCACGTTAATTCCACATCTTATTACTTATAATAAATAATTTGTGATTTTAAATATTAATATGTGATTTATCTATTGTAGTACTTAGCATAATATAAGGTTTTTTTCAAAGATCTGTGATAGTGTAAAATTGATTCGTAATTCTAATATTTTATTTTATGTAACCATCGAGCATAAATAACCGTATAAAGTAGTAATGTGAACCATACATTTCCGAAACTGGTCAGTGATTTGTCACTGATTTTATAGAAATTCCACCAACCAGTGATGTGTATGTACATCCCATTTGCCGATCATCAATCAATGACCATCAGTTGGACAATCAGAGCACAAAAAAAAAAGTTGACCAAACAAAACAAATAACATTGCCGCTCTATTATATGTTTGATGTATGATTTTTTTTTTATTATTAAGAAAAACAATAATTATTAAAATACTGATACATTTAATCTTTTCATTATAAAATTTAAAAAAATCGCGAATTTTTAAATATGTTTATTATATTAGTAAAAATACATCTCTAGAAAAAGGTAGTGCCTCCTTATTAAAAAAAAAAGTGTGTGTACTAGCGTACACTCGTAAGAAGTGAAACTTCTTTATGACGTTATTTTTCAAATCACGCCTGGTAGGGATAAGAAAAAGATGGCGCGTAACGGAAGAATGTGACGCGTAACGAAAAAATGTTACACTAAATTTTTTTCCAACCCCGATAAATAAGTTTCACTTCAAAAAAAAACTTAATACAATCGTTAAACATCGTGTACACTGCTACATCCCTAATTCAGATGCGAGAATGTCAAAAAAAAGACTGGCTGGCCACGCCATTGTCACTATATCAAGTCAAAATATGTTGATTGTTGTAACCATATCGTAATTTCTTTTTCTAATATCTGCTTTTACATTGATAAAGACTCTGTTAAATGCGGTGTAAAGATTACTATATTGGGATGTAGTTGCTGGGTAAATAAAATATCCTGTTGTGAGTGTGGTTTATTAGAAAATGGAAGACGAAAATAAAAACTCAGTTGTATATCGATTAAGTTTTCAACATCCCTATATTCTATGAAGGTAATTATACAGAAAAAGTGGCTTGGCGTCTGGGGTACGGCGAGACGTTTATACGCCGGCGTTCAAAAGGTTAAACGAGTGAAACGGTGTTATCATCATCACCATGTCTATCCGTAACCCTTATTCGTGTAACTCTATCCTCTACTGCAAGAATATAGGGGTGTTTGAACGTCAAAACAGCCGACTGCGAGCTATTTGCAGACATATTTTACTGTTTACATTATTTTATTATTTACATTATTTTAATCTGTTTGAGGCAGACCAACACTCCGTAAAATAATGATATGCACGTACATTTGTATTTTAAAATAATAGAAAAACGACAAGTCTACATAATCTATCGTGAATTTATAGAACTGGTCAAAGGAAAGTCGTGACTAAACTTGCATGCCTGATTTCAGTTCTATGGTCAAATACCAGGAGTGGGATGGATAAGGGTCTCATTCATGCATGTTAAACTTATCAACAACGGCACACTGCTATAAAAAGATAACATTCTATTTTACGCAGGCAACACTTATCACTACAGGAAATCACCTTAAATATAAATAAAAGCCATTTTATAATAACCATTTCGATTTATTCAGTTAAAATATGAAATAACTTACGCGTACAGTAAAAATAAGTTTTTAGATAGTCGTCGAAGTATACCGCTAGAGGCCGCCCAGCCAGTGTTGCCAACATCTACTTAACTTACTTTACGAAGTGTACTAAAATACATTCTAACGATTACATTATTTTAATTTGCTTTAGGTACATTAACATATAAATGGACAATTTGGACGTACAGTTGTAACTCTTTATTTACTATAGCAATAAAAAGAATGTGCTATTTAAGCGTGTTTACTTTACTTTCGTTCCATATTCTTAATTTAATTTCCTTTATATTTACATATAACTTACTTTAAACTATTTAGATAATTTTCATTATTGTTTTTTATTTTTCTCGTTTGCAAATCCCGCCATGTAATGTCATTTTGACAGCTGAAAGGTGCGTTCTGAAAGAGAATAGGTTTTTATTGAAACGTGAGCACACTAATACGTAATGAAAATATTCTCTTTTAGAAACGCGTTTATAGAACAAAAGTAAAGAAACTTTTTATAATAAAGCTGTAAGATACAAAGTTGCGATATAAAACAATTTCGACTATTGTGACGTCCTTGATATGTCTGACAGACGAAGGTGTGAACGGCGCGGATGACTGCGCCGAAGAAGGAAGGGAAATTATAATTTTATTATTGCTCTTCTATATTTAATATTAATCCGATCTAAATTCTCCGTAACAATTTATCGTTGATCCGTAAACAATTTAAAAAAATGTTATGAAATTGTCGAATTACGATATATTGCAAAGTCGCGTTTAACACAGAAAAAATGTTAATATTTTTGTGTCAATCGTAACTTGTTGGCCGCCGCAAGGGGCTACTTTTATTTAGATTTTTCGAACTATCTGTAATTAATGATAATGTAAATTGGCCTAATGCTACTTCGTAATAAACTACAATCGGCGTCGGAATCGATACTAGTGACGTAAATACTAAAGTAGCCGCTGCGGCGCGACCGTTCACAGTCCGTTTATATAATAATATTGTGCTCGTCACTGACTCCGCCAGTTACCCACCATTATACATTACGCGTTGATATAAAATAAAACCTAGATAAATCACATATTATTCATATTTAAAAACCGCTAACCGTGCCGAGTGCCCGAGATTTTAATTATATCAACGCACTTAAATTAATTATATCAACTAGTGAGGTTTCAAACGATAACCTATAATGTTTCTCACATGTTGCCTTACAACTGTATCTAGTATGTACTTACAGGCGCGAAAAAGGCCGGATAATGTTGTTCTAAATCTATGTCAATGTTCACAAATTAATAATTATGTATTACCGAAATAATAAATAACACTTAATTATAAATCACTATCATTTCATACGCGAAAAGCCTATTCACTGTTTGGTTGGTCCGTGCCGTACAATACGGTAAAATCATCTGGACTACTTCAAAACCAATGGCTGTTTGATGGTGTGTTCATGCCAAGACCATTTCGCGGACTTCTACATCAACGTAGCCTAGTGCTAGGTTTTACCGAGAGTACACAAGCAACATGTGAGAATAACAACTACTTAGGTAAATTGTCCTTAGTCTACTTATGTAAATTCAACAACAACGCAACTAGGGTCTACTCGCATCGACGTACGTAATCTAGATACAACAAATGCTATTAAAACATTACACCACCACACCGAAGATTTCATAAACAGAAATAAGTCTAGTTTTAATACGTCGATGGCTACTTAATATTGGTATTCAATGATAAAATGCGACCAATGCGAGAGTGCCAGGAGGTCACTATATGGCGTATTCTACGAACCTGGGTATTGGCAGGGGTAGTGAAGCCTTTCAGATTAGGATATATAATAGCATGGACATTCGAGCATAATATAAGAGTAGAAATGTGAGCCATAAAATTACGAAACTGGCCAGTGATTTGTCACTGACGTAATAACAATTGAAACAATCACTGATCTGTATGTATGTTCAATCGACCAATCAATGACCATCAGTCGGCCAATCAGAGCGCAGAACCGGGGCAGCGTCAGATTACAATTTTGGCGGAATTAGTTTTTGTACAAAATACATAACAATACCACTCTATTCCGGATATAATATGCTTGATGGCTTAAACCATGCCAGTATACTTAGTATAGTTTACATTAACGATCGTAGGTTCATACTCTAGGATGTCCCTAGCCTTAGGGCAGGGTTTCTGAAACTATGGTCCATGTACCCTAAGGGGTTTGTGATAGGAGGTGTGGGGGTCCGTTAGATGTGAGGAAAAGAAGTTTATTAAAATATGACAAACATGTTTGTCTAAACATGTTCACAGTATAAACTCCTGTAACTCTTTAATGAAGTAATACCACAAAAGTTTAGTAATTCCCTCATGTTTATTCAGAAGAAAAATGGGCCATTCATAAATTACGTCACACACATCACATGATATTTCGACACCCCCCCCCCCCGTCCTCGTCACAGTTGGTCACAATTGTGAGAACCCCCTCTCTAGTGTGACGTCACATATTTTGCAATTTTTACATACCTGTTGAAAATATTTTTTAATTTATTTTTCTTTATTAGTTTATAATTTGTACTTTAAAAACTTATACATTTCGATGTGGAAATGTGTTTTGTCCCTTGTCACACAATGTTACACATTGTCGGCCCAGTCCTTTCCCCTTAATTAACGTGTCAAGAGCGATGCGACTGTAGCTTGGAAAACGTTTAGGAAATTCTTAAACTTAGACTTAAACTTGTACATCACTAATCCGCGTGTCTTACAAATGTTTATATATTTATCGAATTGAAAACGCGAGTAAAAAAACCAGTACAATTAACAATAGTAAATTACATTTGAAATGAACTAGTATGAATTCAGTTACGTCCAATTAGAACAAGGATAGTCAATTTAACTATCCTTAAGTCTCAAGTTCAGTAAGAGGTAGTGTCATGCTGCTTTGCAACCGAACTGGGCCGGCACGACTGGTGTGGTACCTCTCGATCACATAACACCGGCGTCAAGTGACAGCTATGCTGTCGCATTTTGTGCGGTTTGTGAGTTTCCGGCGGCCCATTGGGGGGGGGGGGGGGATAGGGAAAAGGAGGGCGGCGCATCTGCGTGGCCTTGGTTGTGCGGATGTGTATGGGAGTTGGCGCCGTGATGGTTCGACTGCTCGTTTGCCCCCGATGACAAAAAAAGTGTGATACAAATAAACCCACTTACCCCCAAATACTCAAACGAATCTCAAATGTAAGAAGAACTTAAACTCATGCTACGACGTGTCAGATTCAAAGAAAAGAAGAGGGACAACACGAGTATAAGTACGTCTTAAATTTGAGATTCGTTTGAGTATTCGGGAGTTAGTAACCCCATCTGAAGGCTTCACTCAAATTGCACAAGTCACTTAAATTATAGCTACTAAAAGAAGCTCAACTTAACAAAAAACAATAAACAACAGCATTCTACGTCGCTAATGCTTCTCATAACCAATACTATACTTACATCGGTACCGAAGCGTCTATGAACTACAAAGGTGAAAACATTTTTTTTTAATTCTAAAGACTAAAACCTCCTATGTTTTTCATACGGCCGTGGATACAAGTCTTTTAGGTTATATAATCTTTTTGCATAGCATGTTTTAAGCCTCGGAGTTTTATGAAGCCAACTTTGGTAAACATGGGATATCAGATTAAATTTACAGCCACGTAACACTAGACATCTTACTTCATTAATAAAAACAAAATTGGCGCCAAAAACTCCTGTCAGCGAAAGTCAAAAACCCGATATTCTATTCCACACAAGGCACTGCATGCAAATGATTCTTTAAACCGGGAAACGTATTCACAAATGCATTTCACTTACATTAATGTCATATGTTTATACAAATAATAATAGCCACTTAACATAAAATTAACCAAATTAAGTCTATATTAAGAAATAGGAAGAGACTACAATATATAACAGTGCGGTGGAGTCGCGGCGAGTATAGTCGATTCGGCCCAATCATTTGGCTTTCATATTGTTTTTTAACGTTTACGCGAATTTCAGTGATGGAACAACTTTTTACGGATTTTATCACTGTCTAGATTACACGACGTTTCGGATACGGATACTTCAGTAAGTGAAAAGTTATTCGAGTGACGATTCCGAAATAAATGTATCTTTCGCTAAATGGCGCTGATCATAGATATTGGTCGCTAGATGCAAAGACTTCTATTATGACCGAGGTAGATGTGGCGTACCATACCAAACGACACACACACTGATAATTACATTATACTCGCAAACGAGATGTTTGATGAAAGCGAGACAGCAATATTAACTGACAAACAGAGTTACAAAGACGGCTATATGGAATTCGGTACTATATCCGGACGCAAACACATTTCACAGAACTATTAAAAACTAACAAAATACGCATTAGTTATACCCTATAAAACACATTCCGTCATCTGTGTCAAGATTGTAGTAGGCTATAATACACTATAGGTAATTTTTTTTCTTTGTTTAAACTAGGACCGTTCGGTAGAGCGCGCGCGTTAACACTGAGCTCAATGGTGTCAATTAGCTCCGTATGAACGATTCAAGATTTGATGGGTATGCCTAGTATATACCTCAGTTAAATAGATAGATAAAACTTTATTCACAATTCTACATTCACATACACAATAAAGAGAGTAAAAATAAAAAAAATATAATTATACTAGAAGTCTTTGGCTAGATGGCGCTATCATAGCTACAAACGAATGCCGACCGTCTCCTACCTAGGTGCCCATTGGGGCCACGTATTATGTCTGAAATCGCCACACGATTAACAGAAACAAGATCACAAGATGTCGATAATCGACACCGCGTCTCCACCGCGGCGGCCGGAGCCTCGCTATTAATCCTAGTATTACATTGCCTATATTATTATTGTTACGGACACATCCACTCGTCCGAGCGAAGGGGCCTCGTCCCGTATTGCACAAGACTATGTACACGTCCGCCCGTCTAGACCTCGGCGGCGAGCTCGGCTCGTACCTGCGGAGACGGTGGAAGGTCAAGGTCAAAAATGTGATAGACCACATAAACGAGCTAAAGGTAAACGTCGTCAATAATTAGCGTTAGTCACGGGTGAATGTATCACCCGTGACTAACGCCGGCTGTACTAGAGGTGACGGGTTGCCTATGTGGTGAGCGTCGTCTGTACCAGTGGTGACGGGTTACCTATGTGGTGAGCGTCATCTGTATCAGTGTTGACGGGTTACCTATGTTGTGAGCGTCGTCTGTACCAGTGGTGACGGGTTACCTATGTTGTGAGCGCCGGCTGTACCAGTGTTGACGGGTTACCTATGTTGTGAGCGTCGTCTGTACCAGTGGTGACGGGTTACCTATGTGGTGAGCGTCGTCTGTACCAGTGGTGACGGGTTACCTATGTGGTGAGCGTCGTCTGTACCAGTGTTGACGGGTTACCTATGTTGTGAGCGCCGGCTGTACCAGTGTTGACGGGTTACCTATGTTGTGAGCGCCGGCTGTACTAGTGGTGACGGGTTACCTATGTGGTGAGCGTCGTCTGTACCAGTGGTGACGGGTTACCTATGTGGTGAGCGTCGTCTGTACCAGTGTTGACGGGTTACCTATGTTGTGAGCGTCGTCTGTACCAGTGGTGACGGGTTACCTATGTTGTGAGCGCCGGCTGTACCAGTGTTGACGGGTTACCTATGTTGTGAGCGCCGGCTGTACTAGTGGTGACGGGTTACCTATGTTGTGAGCGCCGGCTGCGTGTGGTCTGGCGGCGGCTGGTGGTGCGGCGCGGGCGGCGGCGCGGCGTACTCCACCACCTCCTGGTAGATAAGCTGCTTCCACTGGTCTACAGTGTGCTCGCGCTCGTCCACCGAGTGGTCGTACGCCGCAGGGGCCGGCTGTCCAAACAATAACACCACGTTAATATTTACCATGAGGCAACCTCGTCACAACTTATGACACGAGAAGTAGGAACAGATATTGTAACGAACTGAACCATCATAAGTAAGAAACGTATCGATACACATATACGTATTTATTATTCCGGTAGAGGTAGCTAAAAGAGATATCTGAATAAAGTTTCTACCATCGTCATCCTTATTCTTCCGTATGACCAAGAACAATCTGATTCTTGGTCAGCATACCTTAGACCGTGCGATAAGATTCCTTTTTGTGTCCTTTCACTTTTGGTCAGTACGTCTGGACTTGATAGGGCCCTGTGAAGGAGGGTCTATGGCTCTCTAGTTCTGACTAGAGAGCCATAGACAATCCAATCCTATTAAGATTACACAGGGCGAAACAATATGAACTAAGACTAAGACGCCCTACTGTTGCATTTAGGGTAAATGGACGACTGAAAACGCCCCTAGCGTACTAACCGCGTTAACCTCGCCCTCGTCGTACCACACGTTGATGTAGGGGTGTAGCAGCGCCTCGTCCACGGAGATGCGGCGCTCTGGGTCGATCACCAGCATCCGAGACAGAAGGTCCCGCGCTTGGGACGCCTGGAAAATGTGTGAGCTGTGGTCACATGTTACTTGGATAGGCAAACGGCCAGTAGCCATGCTTTGGCTTTGGCAGGGTTGCCTATACTGCGACGTAAGATGTTAAGTCTCGATGCCAATAATGTTCTGTCAGCAATTTTTAAATGTATCTTTAAACTATCTGTTTTTTACTGCTACTGATGTCCTTCTATCGGGACTAGGCGCAGCTTGTCAAGCGGTACCACAGGCAAAATAAATGGAATTCTGGATACTTTAAAAGAGTGCTTGGACGAGACATAGTTTAAACTTTAAAGGGTCAATTCTGAGTCCTGTAGTGTGAATGTGTATACTACGTGTGTGTATGTGTGCGCGCTGACCTTGAGCCGGTTGTGCTCGTTGCTGTCCGAGGGGAACAGTATGTCCGGGAAGAGCCGCTCGAAGCTGTACCCGGCGTAGCGCGGCCGATTCTCCACGTAGTTGCGCACGGTCGGCTGCAGCCGCGCCATGAACGCGGCAGACGGGGTGCCCAGTTGTTCTGGAATACACCGCTACCTTTTACCCATCTCCATCCAAAATCTTATCTATTTACCGTGTGACATGCAGCAGTGGAGTTTGACTTACAGTTTGATTTTGGACACACCTTTTTGGCCTTTAGATTTAGGATATATATATATATATATATATATATATATATATATATATATGCAAAGACATTATATATATATATATATAGATATATAATAGCAAAACAAAATATATGTGGGGCTAAATCGAAATAGTCTCATCACATTATAAACAATCCTTAAATGGCGAAATATCTCGTTAATGTCAAGATTTTGTTGTAAGAGATCTCTAATATACACCTTGATAACAAAAATGATACAAATGTGTGTTCAATATAACTATTTTGTTAACCAAAGAAATTATAAATAAAAGAATACGTAATTATAAATAAAAGAGTACGTTCTTTTATAATGATTTTTTGTGGGTGATCAAAAGTGGCCACCATTTTTGAATAGTATGTCGATCTGGGATTTGACAAACGATAGAAACCCCAGTCTCCTCACGACAAAAATACCAAACGAAGATAGAGTTAACATTTAGATAAGATTTTCAAAACCTTTCTATTAAAAAAAAAACAGTAAACTGGATTTAAGTCATCTACAAAAAGTTGTAAAGGTTTAGTAGTTGGAAGAAAATCAATTTGACGCTCTTGACTCTCTGTAAATACATTATTGACATTGGCGAAAACGATACTTACCAATAATCTTGTTCCACTGGTCGATATGATCGGTCCCCGGGAAGAGCACCCCCCCACGGATCATCTCGCCCATGATGCAGCCCACGGACCAGATGTCCACGTTCTCCGTGTAGCCCATGCCCAGGATGACCTCGGGCGCGCGGTAGTAGCGCGTCACCACGTACGGTGTCATCATGAAGGTGGTGCCGGCGGTGCGAGCGAGACCGAAGTCGAGGATCTTGAGCGTGCAGTCGCTCTTGACCACAATGTTGGACGGCTTCAGGTCCTGCGAGCACATTGGTTCCGATTGGTCCCTTACCTACTGCACGTTTTTTGTACCACGCGCCCGTTCGCATGTTAGCACCATCCTGTTTATTTATTGCCCCATACTTTTGCTTTTAATATTTTTCGTAATCGGGTTTCAGTTTCTTTTTTAATTTCATTATAAATTTATTTGATTGAATTTTTAGCTGATGAGCTAGTAAGGATATGGATTTAAAACATTAGCTGTTCCTTACGGTTTCACTCGGCAAAAATTAGAAACGAAGTTTTATCTAAAATAAATAGCAATCACGTTTCTCAATTTCCGTCAAATGCAAAAATATTTTTTTGCATTACTGGAGACTAGCACGTTTAAACTCTTCCACTTTACATTTATACATAACTTACCCGATGTATGATTCCGGCTAAATGAAGATGCTTGATACCGCAGAGCATCTGATACAGCAAGTAGCTCATCCGCTCGTGGTCTAGATCCATCTGGATCACCTGACACAGGTTC
Source organism: Helleia helle (assembly GCA_963853865.1). Lineage (NCBI taxonomy): Eukaryota > Metazoa > Arthropoda > Insecta > Lepidoptera > Lycaenidae > Helleia > Helleia helle. The sequence goes on along the minus strand of OY971432.1, from coordinate 17,831,893 downwards.
GCATCCATCAGCTCCATAACCAGATAAACGTCCTGGAAATCTTCTAGACTTTGCTGTGGCGTAAATGCATTTAGGAGACCGATTATCTGTAAAAAATCGTTGTGCAGTCTAAAGTGAAGTAAATCTAAAAATATATATTACTCTAAGTGTAACTTTATTAATACGAGGACGGCACTGAAAATTTCGGGAATCAAGGAAGTGACACAACATTACTATTTAAAAATGTATTTATTGCTTTTCGAAGTATTCTCCGCGAAATTTGACACATTTTTTCCATACGATGGAACCAATCATTGAAGCAAACATTCTATTCGGAAGTTGGGCTCTCCAAAATGGCCGTTTTGTAGGCGTCCACAGCTTCTTCAGGCGATGAAAATCTCTGACCACGCAATTTATTCTTTATTTTAGGGAAAGTATAGAAATCATTAGGGCTTACTTAGGTCGGGGCTGTACGGCGGATGGTCTAATAATTCTATGTTTTCTTGCTCTAAAAACTCTTTTGTTTTGTGCGCGGTGTGAGAACTCGCATTGTCGTGATGGAGGATGATGCGGCGGTTGCAGTTCTCTTTACAGAGTACAAAAACGACCTGTGGCAAACAAATGCTAGCATACCATTCTGCATTAACCGTTCTTTGTCCCTCAAGAGGAATAGTCGCAACATGGCCGGTTTTGGAGACAAACGTGGCCACTATTTTTTTTCCACACTCCGTGAACGAACAATTTTTCGATGCGTGGAATCTTTCGAGAGTTCTGACGCACCAAGTAACGCCAGCAGCTTTTTGCTCTTCACAGAGCAAATGCGGTATCCATCGGGAAAACAACTTTTTTACACCTAATTGTTCATGCAAGATTATTTATATTTGACTCATGCCAATGTCTAAAGTTGCCTGAATTTCGCGGTATGCCACATGTCGATCTTCCTCAATCAGCTTACGCACAGCATCAACGTTTTCTTGGGTGACTGCAGTTTTTGGACGACCTTGACGGGGATCATCACTGAGCTTGACACGTCCACGTTGAAATCCAGCAAACCAGCGATAGATTGTGGTTTTGGATGGGGCTTCATCACCAAATGCAGAAATCATCCGGTCAACACACTGTTTTTGTGTTAAACCACTTCGAAAGTCATAATAAATCATCGCTCTAGAATTTTCTCGAGTCAATTCCATTTTCTCAACGACTAAACAAATTTGACAAGACCTTGTGACAAGACCGAGAATCTATTTTTAAATAAATAAATGGTATTCAATTTTTAAAACCAAGGAGTTTTCAATTAAAAAGATTTTAATATGACAGGAACAGTGGAAATATTCCATTCCCGATACTTTTAGTGCAGCCTATGTACACTCTGTTATAAAACATATCACATTCGAGACTGTTCTGGAACGCTTCTTCTTTAAAATGTTGGGCTCTGTTTCAGCGCATTCGGTGCAAGGAGCTGAGCGTTTAATGTAGCGTTCACAGAGCCACCACAATATTATAATGTTAATCGTAAATTAACGTTGCAATATTTATTAATATATCGAGTAGCATTTGGCAATAGAGCGTTTGGTATGTTGAATCGCCAATGCATTAGAAATAGAATATGACCGTGTAAAACTTTCATCAAGGAGTGCCCCAAGGTTAAAGACTAGGTCCATTTCTTTTTCTTGTATGTATTAAAGACCTTACTCAGAAAAGAAATAATATAAAGGACTTCTCTGCAAGTTAATAGGTTTAACTTTTGAAACAGTAACTCTCAAACACTCTTTTGAAGACAGTAAATATAAAGGTAACATTGTGGTTGGTTAGGAATGCACAATCATTATACGAATATTGTTGTGTGAGTAGGTGTGAACAGCACAATTAATGATCTTCGCAATCAAGTCCTAATCGTGTTGATAGATTGAGTAAATATATAAAGTAAGAAAGATTTAGAAGACGCACGTATGCAAAAAGTAGCGTAGCTAGTCCATAACGGGCACCGAATCAAAATATATAGCTTTAATACCACTGTTGTGGGAAAGAGTTCCGAGTTCCATTAAAGTGATTACTTACATTTTTATGATTAACTAGTTTCATCAGTTTGAACTCGCGGTAGGCGCGTTTGGCGTGCGTCACGTTCTGGAAGGGCCGGGACAGTTTCTTGATCGCCACATTCTGCTGTGTGACCGTGTCGTACGCCGCACTGGAAATTGTTCACACTAATCAGCCCATAATCAGACTTTACACGATTATTTCAGCAAAGAGACAAACATATAAAAAGTATTTTTTTTTATAATTTCGTGTTCGATATTTTGCAAACTTACTAATAAAAGATTTGAAAACTGAAAGATAACGTTAACATCGTATTTTTAATTATTTATCCGCATATAATTTCAATCGGCAATAAATGATCATTTAATTTTTTTGAATAAAAACATGCAAAGAAATAACTGATCACCAGTACCTGCTTCTACGGTACATGAAGAAGAATTAAGTTAAATGGTGGTAGGCGATGTATAACGGACACTCAAAGTCACAAGTAGTCGAAATTTAGTCTATAATGATATCCTATAATTATTATACATATATTTTGTTAGTATTTTTAAGTTGCAATTCACAGCCAGAAGCAGTTATTAGATGTTATTTAATTCATATAGGTATTATATATTTTAAACGTTTTGTTATTTGTTCATATACCAAGTTATCCTAGACGTTATAGGTTGTAGTCTATGACTTATGTATAATTATAAATTTAAAATATTTTAAAACAACATATACATCCACAACCCCGAAATAAACATCTATATTATAACAAAAACACCCGTTGCAGCATTCAAACCGGCAACCAAGCTGTTGTCTATACAGTTGATATCCTTTTGATCAGCGTGGCAGCTATGAGTTAATAATCTAGTGCGTAAACAAGAAAATTCTAACATTCAGAATTTTGCGTTCCCATTCTGTAGAATGTTGAGACACTTGCTGAAAAATCCTAAGCTTCCAGAATAACTTCTTACAATCTTAGACCATCAAAAGAGCCAAATGACATAATTTTTTCGTTTGACTAAAACGACTACACTTGTACAACATGACAACGGACAAATGTTCATAATTAAAACTGGTTAAATATTAGGATATTTACCGTATACTGTCTTGTAGACAATGCCAATCGAGCTTCGCGAAAATAAAAAACGAAACAACGGAGAATCTTTTGGAATTGATTTTAGAAACAGTATTTTGAATTAGGGATCATCATAATTTTGAAATGTTGTCAAAGGAAATGAACACAAAAGCACAGCACACCATCCCATAACTTTTTTTTGCTAGGTACCATATCAAATCATAATCGCGTATAGGCCACAGGGGTTTTCTCCTGGAAATCGGGAGAGGAGACTTTACACACCCTTAAATACTTTTGACCCTACCAAGAGACTCACGACTATCCTTATTATCGCTTTATAGAACAATAAATTCCAGATATTACAATCCCACAAGTTAAAAGCCCACAACACACCTTAGTACATCACACAAACCCAACCAAATGTTAGTTCTCGCCCAAGCGCGAAGCAAGCCATACGGGGGTCTTACCACACCATGCCCTGGGCGCCGGCCCCTCGCCGCACCAGTTCCGTGTACCTGGTGGGCACTGTGAACACCGTGTCGCCCAGCATTACCGAGTAAAACTGATCCATTCTACCCAGCTACCTAACGGGATCAGCTACAAAGAGAAATCAGTTTAGCTGTGTGGACTTAGCTAAAAGTAAGGACCTCGGTGCAAACTAAGGCCCCATGTTTAGGTTTTTATGCAGTAAATACTCTATGAACTCAGTTTCTAAAGTCCAAGTATTGTTGCTGTTTTATTTAAATTCTGTAGGTGAGCCTCCAGAATCTATCATACAAAAAGTAATGTTAATTTTATGTATACTAGGCTACTATTTGCTATATATATATATATATATATTGTATTTCAAAATTGCGCAATGTCATATCCGCCATAAAATTTTCCCAGAAGGGACACCATCTACCGTGAACCTGAGACTGTATAGGAACATGCATCACAAGTGTGGTGTTTGTAGGTGTTGTGGTATCTTGCAATCAAACATATAGTGTGAAGCCGATCAAAGTTCCTATCGTAAAACGGCGCTACATTTCGGCACGTAAGTAAGATCACGCCAGAGCCCCTATTCAGAGACTCATTCTAATTAATATTTTTGTTATCCTTAATCCCCATAATTAAAACGGTAGGCGATAAGCTTTGTAAGTATCGCCGGTGGGCGGCGCATTTAGATCCAATCTTTTAATTTAGATTCTATTTTATATTAAACTAGCTGTTGCCCGCAGCTTCGCCCGCGTTTACTTAGATTCACAGCCGTAACCGGATTGATGATGATTATTTTTATAGCCTAAGTTATTCCTTATACCATCAGCTATCTGCCAGTGAAAGTCCCGTCAAAGTCGGCCCAGCCGTTTTAGAGATTAGCCGGAACAAACAGACAGACAGACGGACAGACAGACAAAAATTGTAAAAAAATTAATATTACAAACAGACACTCCAATTTTATTTATCTGTTATAGATGATACATACTTTTGTGATATTTATAAAATTGGCTATTTATTATATTATGGTAAGTGGGAAAGTGGTCCTTGGCCGTAAGTCATTTAAACCGAGCCTTGATATTATTGTATCAGGTTCAGGCATTCCATCTATGGACTATGAGTTGTCTATTCTTAGACGCAAGTCCTCTTTATCTATGAACAATGTTCGTTAGCTTGTGGTTTTTTAAAAATCAAACAAATAAGTAGAATGGTGGTACTCATGTAGACGGGCGCGTTGCACCTCTTATCTCAAATTATATGAATCACCAAAAATCTTTTACACATGTACCTACTAAAATATTATCTTTACAGATAAATAAAATTGGAGTGTCTGTTTGTAATATTAAAATATCCGGTTTTTACTAAAGGCATATATATGGATGTATACACGGTACATATAGCAAAATAGCAATTTTTACAATATTTGTCTGTCTGTCTGTTTGTTCCGGCTCATCTCGGAAACGGCTGGGCGGATTTTGATGGGACTTTCACTGACAAATAGCTTCTGCTGATGTTATAAGGAGTAACTTAGGCTATAAAAATAATCATCATCAATCCGGGTACGGCTGTAAATCTAAGTTACCGCGGGCGAAGCTGCGGGCAACAGCTAGTAATGTAATATTACTTTACTTGTCTTATTAATCATCTTACATCTATCTACATCAATCAAAGAAGCTATTACCCCAAACGAACATGCAAACTTTATATACATGTGCAAATATATACTACTATACACTTTTAGGTTGTTCTAAACATTTTTAGTTGCCAAGTTTCCGCTCATGGCGATAGTGATCCCTCAAACGGTGTCAATGTTTCTTTCACATTTACATATAACGATAATACCACGTTTATCAACTTCTTTGCATGTACACATTACAATTGTGAATACAATATATGACATAAATGGTCGAACCCGCGAACTACTCCAGCACTATCAATACAAATCAGTGCTGACATCTAGTGAACAGCGGCGGTAGCTAGTGGCGAGAGTATAGATCTCTATCGAGAGGCACTTGATGGAACTAGGGACAAAGTTTTATCAAGTACGGACGCTTCTCGAAACTTCTGAACATCGACGCCTTTTACCCGGGCGATATACGACGAGCCATTAATGGCGGCGTTGCTCTTGCGCTCCATATTTGTTTGTATTATCGTCGCCCACTGCTAGATATTTAAGCCTCGGTCAATGACCACCAAAAGAACCGATCTCTCACACATCCAACTAACAAATGGCTACTGCATGATCTCTTTTATTTTTTCCCCAATGAGTTTCTCATTTAATTTTATTAGTAGAAGTAGTTTAACTGGCAAACGTGTCATCTGATCAGTGTTTCCACAATGAGGGGAACTTCCCCTTTTGAAGGGAAAGTAGGAATCTAATATTTCTCTATTTCCCCTTTCTCTTCCCAGAAGGGAAGGGAAGGGAAATAGAGAAACAATAATTTCGTCACTTTTTTTAATTTGAACTCAAATAACTAAAAAGAGATCTATAAAAAACGAACTACTGTAAAACAAATTTTGAGGGGAAATGGGAAAAGGGGAAAAAACCTGAGAAGGGGAAATCTCAATTAAAGCGAGGGGAAAGGAAAGCTTTACAGTAGAAACACTGCATCTGATGGTGAATTGACAATGTGGCTCTAGAATATTAACAAGTCTTACTGGGACCCTAATGGCAGAGAGAGGTGGAAGTCAGCTCGATACCTTAGTCCTACATAAAACTGCCGTGCACGCTACAACCTATTACCAGCCATTACCCTATGGCCCTATGCTATCCCAAAACACTTATCCCATCTTTAATCTACTAATAAAGAGGTTCTATGATGTATAAATACGGTAGGTGTCTCGCTGGTTCGTCACATCGTGCTATTATAAAAAGACCTAACAACTCCATGTGTTGTCTACATTGAGACCAAAGATAGACCTTGGTGGCAGTTATCACTCTCTCATACCCTTCTATCTGGACACTGCTAAAAGATTTTTAGGCTTTTTTTTAAAAAAAGTGTGGGCAAACGGTCGTTTCACCTGGTGTCAAGTGATAAGCGACATCTATATACACGTAAATGCGTTTTTCACTTTTCTCCTTTCCTTGCTGTTATTTCCCTCTTCTCTCCTTTCTATTCTCGATGTGGTAATGCTGTGGAAGTAAAAGACTCACCAGACAATCCCCTGGGCGCCGGAGCCGATGGGCTTGAGGTTCTGGTAGCGCTTGAGGATGGTGAAGCGCGTGTCTCCGACCTCGACGGTGTAGAAGTGGGGGTGACGGGGAGCCGACATGGCGGTCGCGGGCGCCGCGTGGGGCATCTACTACCCCGGGCTGGAACACCATGTAGAAACGGAACATTACTTATGAATTGTGACATATGCCAATGTCATTTGACATAGAAGTGGATTCGTTGAATAGGTTCGCTCTCTTGACATTGGGCCTCGAAGGACCACGAACGTACAAATATTAATAAATAAATAATATAAAACAGTGTCAAAAAATATGTACAAATAAAGTTTACAAAAAATATTAACAAACCAACCAACAATACACGCGATACTTACTCCATTAGCAAAGGTAGGCAATGTATGTATATACATATAGGTATAGGTAGGTAAAAGTAATAGGTATAGGTAAGTGGTTAACATAAAATTGTATGAGTTTGACCGTGAGTTATGACTGGCAATATCAAGGCCAAGGCAACTCATACATTATGGATATTTTCTAAAGTTCTGAAAGATGTTTAGTCTCAGTGCCAGTAATTGCTTTGCCCATCCCATCTTAGACACTGCACACAAGTGACACGGGACGGCGCGGCGGTACCCATCGGGCTCCCTAATGCGAAAAGTGTCTTCAAAATCCGAGCAGCAGCTCCTAAGATGGTTCACACAAAAACGTCTTTATCTTTATTATATTAGAAGGATATAGATTAAAAGATATTTCTCGATATGACAACATTAGTTTTTTACCTGAACGCTGACTAACTATGAGTCATGTTTTACTATTTGAGTACATTACATTTTATATTTGTTTTATATTTGTCAGAGGTTTTGTCGCCGTAGCCGAAATCGGCTTGGAAAGCAACATCATCATCATCATCACATTACATTTTTTTGTGAGATGCCTTATTTTGGGTAATCAAATATATGTTAGCTTCAAAAAACTAGGTTTTTAAAATCTTTCCTGTCTGTATGCACTGGCGAATCTCTGAAACTACTAAACGGATATTATGGTTGACAGATATGATTATGTTTGTATAGATAAGACTCAGAATAGAGCCATGGTTCACGCCTTGACGTGGCGGTGGGGCTCAGTAGCCTAGGGTGAGTCGCTGCACCTTGGGTGAAGCTAATTCAGCCGAGGGGGCTCTTTGTACCCAAAAACAAACAAAAGAGCAGGGAGCAAGGGGCGAGGATGGGAACCTAACCCCATTGTAATGTCCCGATGTTGGGAGGGGTTGTTCTGTGGTGCGGAAAAATCCCTCTATGGAGGTGTCGTGGTCCCCTGAAGAGCTGACTAACCGTCGAGGTGCCCTGTTTGCTCATTAAATCCGGGGCACCTCACCAAAGGCGGCATTGGTGGCACTCGCCGGGTTTTAGTGGGTAGAGTTGCGTCCACTTACCAGCTTTTCGGTCACAGCGAGTCCCACATACCCGCCTGGGGAGACCCACTCCCCAGCGGGATGGCTCAGAGCATTTCCCGGCGTTAAAGGAAAAAAAAGGGCTCAGAATAGAGCAACACGTCTAACGTCTTTATATTGTCTGTATTTAACTGTAGAAAATAGTGCAGCTGACGAAACAATGCACCATTTTACTATCATCATTATCATCATTTTCCATGCAATGCTGGACATGTTTCAATGAACGCTAGCTAAGAAGACGGCAGACCCCGCGCATACCGCTGTCGCTCGGACTATTGTACCAGGGGACTATAAAACTAGCAATATAAACAAATAATAAATATTAGCCAACGATCGCACCACGAACTTAGTTTGTGTACGACACACACGACACAACACGAAATCTTAAAAACTTGCCACGGGGTTCGTGGCAAGTTTTTAAGATCTTGTATTACGGGTACTAGGAACAGATATTTTTTTTCTTTCTTTTTTCAATTGTATATCTTGAACTATTTTGTTGTTGTCTCTAGTGTGTGGTCAAATAAACGTTTTTCTTTCTTTTCTTTCTTTCAGAAACAAATTAAAGAAATGTATATAAATACATAATATTTACACATCCATGGCCCGGTACACACATCTATATCTATCGTACAAATTATAACTTTTACGTACAAATTATAATTATAACCACTTGGCGTGATTCGATCCCGCAACTGCTGCGTAAGTGTCCAATAAATTGACCACCAGACGGACGGCAATAGAGCTTACCTTAACAGGTATACCACGTAGACCGTACTCCGTTCTCCATATATCCCGGGCTTGCTGATGGCTGGCTGTTGCTAGCTGGTGGCTGCTGGCTCCTGGCTGGCTCGGCTATCACACGTGCAGTCTTACGTCAACTGGAAGACTCGCCGATTACGTCTGTGGACAACGTGAGCTCTTATCTTAATGTCGAAATTTGTTTGATGAATGTGTGCACACGAATTAATGTTTGGGTGACGTGAGATATGGCTGGGCACAAGGATAACATAGATAGATGATGGCGAATCACAATCGAAAAATTACAAAACATATGGACGCGTTTTCTCTATTTAAAAGAGTACTGAGTGCATCCGAGCTATCCGCATGTGTACCCGAGACAGTTTGCGCTAGATATGGTACTGCCTTCCCACCATGGTTCAGGCCTTGACGTGGCGGTGGAGCTCAGTAGTCTAGGGTGAGCCCAGCAACTTGGGCGAAGCTAATTGAGCCGAGGGGGCTCTTTAAGTCCGGCGTTAAAGAAAAAAAAACGTATGGTTTAACTATGTTTTTGAACCTTTACATGAATTTTCCTCGATATACAAACAAAAGTTTTTATCAATTTTTTACTTTTATCGACATCACAGCGTAATGCTTAAGAGTTATTGAATGCAGTTAGTTTATTTTAAAACATAGAAAATTATCGTATCAAAGTAATTTTAAAGTGTTATAATAAAACAATGTTTACGGAAATGTTACCGCGGTTTATTAAGATTTTTACAAGCCCGACGTTTCGGATACTTTACAGCAACCATGGTCACGGGAGGACTGAGGTGTCGAGTGAGGCGTACGCTGCCGCTCTGTACGGACGTGTGTCAGTCGCGAACAGTGCAGGCTCGATCGGTATTACGTAATATTATATCGTTGTGTTCGGGAGTTCGCAAGGACCTGTCTTGGGACCTGTTAGCACACAGTCGCCAAGGTGAACCAACACTGGTTTTGACCGTGCGGTCCCGGTGTTGTGGTGCCTGGGCGAGTGTGTGTGGGGGGAGTGTGTGCGTAGGGGTTTTGTGTTTACGTGGGTGTTGTTTTGTCTTGTGGGCGTATCCGCCTCATCGTTAGATTAGGGTTCCGGACTATTTTAGCTCGGAGCAAAAATCTGAGGGTAGGTGGTTTTTCTTTTTTTTGCTTTTTGCTGGTTTTGTGTTTTGTCTTGTGGGCGTGTCCGCCTACGTCGACGTTAGATTAGGGTTCTGGGCTATTTTTAGCTCGGAACAAAAATCTGAGAGTAGATGGATTGTTTTGCCTTGTTTTCGTTTTGTGTTTTGTTGGTTTGCTATCGTTAGTAGATGGCAGGGGAGACAGTTTTAGAGGAGGGGGGACGAGCAGGACGAGGGAAAAGGCGGGCGGGGGTCGCCCAAAGGGGGTGGGAAGTCTGGAGGCGTTGGAAGACATCTGCGTGACATCTATGTCCGAGGCTGAGCTGGGGAGGAAACGTCTCTTTTCCGGGGTGTCGGGGGGATCTGGATCCGACACGGAGACGGGGACGGATGTGGTGAGGAGGCTGCAGACTGCCGCTAAGCGTGGCAAAGCGATCTCGCTGTCTCACGCACGAGCGGTTCAGAGGCAGCGGATCGAAAAGGAGAGAGACGACGAATTTGAGGCGGCTCTAGAGAAGCGTGCCTTTAAAAGGCCGAAGGCGGATGTGGTGGAGGTGGAGGAGGCACGCCCTCTCGACGGGGATCCGGATAAGTTGGGTGCGGAAGAGCTGAGGCTGGCAGCCGAGGATAACTTGAATATGATCCTCGGTCTGACTGGCAAATCGGTTAACCTAAGAGGGGGTTACGCCTCTAAAATCAGGAAGGCTGCCGGAACCATCAAGGAGATAATGGAGTCCCTGGTGGTCCGGACTTCAACTGAAGAGGCTCGCAAACTGCGAGCTGACAATTCCAGACCCCAGCGCGAGCTGGAGCTGGTAAGGGAGGAAGTTCGCGCCTATAGGCGCGAATTTGAAGAGAGCCGCAAGAAGGCGGCTCAAAGCGGTGGGGGCGTGTGGAACGAGGAGGCGATGCAGGCCGTCACGAAAATGGTGGGCAATATGCTCGACGGCCGCTTGGCGGCCCTGCTCCACCCGTACGCCCTCCATTGGCGGGGGATAGTGGGGAGGTAGCGAAGGCCACGAGGGCCGCCATTGCGGTAGCGAAGGAAAAGGCGGCGGTTGCGGCCGTCAAGGAAACCGACCGAGGAGGACCGGTGGTGCTGCTGAACGAGGCTGGGAAGGCTCTGGAGAGAGTCGTAGCTTCCCGGCTCGTTCAGCACCTGGAGGAGGGCCCGGGACCGGGACTCTCAGAGTCCCAATTTGGGTTCCGGGCACGCCGGTCGACCATCGATGCCCTCAAACGCCTGCGGGCGGTGACGGGTGAGGCGGAACGCAGAGGGGAGGTGGTGGTCGCGGTGTCCCTGGCCATCGCGAACGCCTTCAACAGCCTACCGCACAGGGAGGATGATACGGGAGGCACTGAACTACTTTGGTGTGCCTCCCTATCTCAGGAGGCTGTTGGAGGCGTACCTCTCCGACAGGAGGGTGGGCTGCGAGAACCGGTGTGGGTCCGTAGAGTGGTGGCGAGTCAGCTGCGGTGTCCCACAGGGATCGGTTCTTGGTCCGATCCTGTGGGACATCGGGTATGACTGGGTCCTGCGAGGCCGTCTCCTCTCCCGGGGACGAGACTACAAGGTGGCGGCGCGGCTGGTCGAGGTAGGGCTCGACCTCGTGATCAGCCGCATAGAGAGGTTAGGGCTTCGGGTCAGACCATCTAAGACCGAAGCCCTTCTTTTCCGCGGGACCGGGCGGAAAGGACCCCCACCGGGGGCTGCCCTCCAGATCGGAGGGGTGTGGATCAGGATGAGCCCCCATATTAAATATCTGGGGCTCATCCTTGACGGAGGATGGACCTTCGGCCCACACTTCGCACAGTTGGGTCCGAGGGTCGTAAAGGCGGCGAATGCGTTGGGCAGACTCCTCCCGAACCTCGGAGGACCCAGCGCCGCCTGCAGGCAGCTATACTCCGGTGTCTGCCGGAGTATGGCGACATACGGTGCTCCCATTTGGGCGGGTCACCTTACTGCACGGAGTAGGGCCCAGTTGCGCTCGGCGCAGCGGGTCATCGCGGTAAGAGTGATTCGGGGGTATCGTACGATATCGTGGGCAGCAGCAACTGCCCTAGCCGGCGACCCCCCGTGGGAACTCGTGGCGGAAGTTCTTGCTGAGGTGCACTCCTATGTCTCGGATAGGAGGTCTCTCGGCGAGAGCCTGACGCTGGACGGGATCCTGCGGGTCCGCCGACTAGGGCAAGAGGCGTTAATGCTGAGGTGGGGAGAGGACCTGGCGTGGGAGCCGTATGGCAAACGCCTAACGGTTGCCCTGCGTCCGGTCCTAGAGCGGTGGATGCGCCGTAAGCGCAAACCCCTCACCTTCCGTCTGACACAGGTGCTCACCGGGCATGGTTGCTTTGGTGAGTACCTGTGCCGGACGGCCCGCAGGGAGCCGTTGACAGTGTGTCACGATTGTGGCGCGGCGGTGGACTCGGCCCAGCACACCCTCGAGGTGTGCCCGAGATGGGCGGCGCTGCGTCATGATCTGACATCGGAGGGGACTTGTCTCTGCCGAGTGTCATCCCCGCGATGCTCGGCGACGACGAGTCCTGGACGGCGATGGTCTCCTTCTGCGAGGCAGTAATGTCCCAGAAGGAGGCCGATGAGCGGGTGAGAGAGGAGGCCGCCGACGAGGCCTCCCACCGCGGGCGACGAACGGGGGTGCGTAGGAGGCGCTACCTAATGCGCCTCCAGTAACGCCCCTGTGCTCGTGTCGGGCCCAGGATGGGGTTTTAACCTGGGTCCAGATAGACACGACGTCGTCGGGGACTGCTAAAAGTATCGAATCAAACGAACAGCCGAGCAGTCCCCCTTTAGAGGAGGAGTCTGGCCTTTTCGCCGGGGCCAGCCTGTCGCCGAGGGTCCTGCGTTGCCTGCATGATCCGGGACTCTCATAAAAGGCGGCTGAGGGCACTTGCAGCGGTTTTAGTGGGTAACGCATCTCCAAGTGCGAACCCCACACACGGCTAGGTTTAAAACTCACCCCGGTCCTAGTTATGGGTTAGTCTGCAAATTTCCGCTGCAGAACAAAAAAAATTAAAAAAAAAAGGACTGAGGTGTCATACGTCCTATCATTACAAAGTTATACGCTACACTAAGTCTGCCATCTGTGAACATAGTCTTGACAAAGCTCGCCATTATATCAGATTTGATAAACCACAAGTCCTCGCAAAAGAACACAGATTCCAACCAAGGATGATCCGTGAGGCTATTGAAATTAAAAAACATCCTAATTTCAATAGAGAAGATGGCTGGCTTCTACCACCTGCTTGGGATCCCATTATTAAAATTATCAAATCAAAATCCAAGCATAATATGTCACAGATTAAAGATACAGTTAGCACTTTCTGCGTAGATAGGACTGACCAAAATATTGATGTATCATAGGGTAATTTCGTATAACTTTGTAATGATAGGACGTATGACACCTCAGTCCTCCCGTGACCATGGTTGCTGTAAAGTATCCCAAACGTCGGGCTTGTAAAAATCTTAATAAACCGCGATAAAATCCGTAAAAAATTGTTTTATTATAATGAGTGAAATTCGCGTAAACATCAGAAAACAATTTTAAAGTGTATTTAATTATTTGAATATTTATTTGGTGCAATTTAGTTTTGGCACAAGTAATTGCATCACTTTCACTCACTTAGTAATTTGCTCGGTGCACTTCATCGACGACGGACCTTCTGCATTTAGCTCTTTCGCGCGGTGGGCTAAGTCATGATCATCGAGCTACGATTTATTTTCAAGGTAGGTACCGCCTTAAGGCGTAACTTAGGAAAATAGCATTCTTTATTCAAATTAAAACATGTCCACGGTGAGATTACCACTGAAAACACATTTTCGCGCCAAAACCAAGTTACATCATGATCATCCTAATTTAGCACGCCACATTACGGTTCCATTACGAGACGCCTGTTAAATTTTTCGTGTGAACGCTTTCAACGAACACACATCTTACATTTTGCCAATTATAACTTTGTTCCCATACATTTCCATGTTTTTTAGTTTAGGACCTTAGGATGGGCACGTACACGCAGAGGTCGCGAGTTCGAATCCCGTAAAAACAAAAAGTATAGTGAATATCTATCGGTTAAGGGCCCCTTCTCCCAAAACTATAGGTATTTAACGCACCGAATCGCTTTGCACTTGCGTTGCGCGGGAGATGTCTTTATATGAACTCCGGTGACCTACCACGGCCGGCAAGCACGCCACAGTATACGAATATACAGTAGATTGACTATGCTCGAATTATTTTTAGATGTGATAATTAATAATTATGCATAACAAAATCTTGTTGTTGTTATAGTTATCTAGTTTTGGATTTATAGAAATAGTAGCTGGTGCCAGCGACTTCGTCTGCGCAGGATAAGATAGTTTTATTTCTTCACTAATTAATCGAAAGGAACTTCGATCCATCCGGGTGTCCCTTGACACCTCTATTTAGTTTTTTTTTCATAAAAAGTATCCTATGTTACTTCTAATACCTCCAAGAATATGTGTATAAAGTTTCATGATGATCGGTTAAGTAGTTTTCGCGTGAAAGCGTAACAAACATCCACGCTTTCACATTTATAATATTAGTAAGGATTAGGAAGGATGAATTAGCTACATAGGTCTAAAAGGTAGTGCCATGCTGCTTGCAGCCGAATTGGGCCGGCACGACCGTAGTGGTACCTCTCGTTCACATGATAATGCTGTCAAGTGACACCTATGCTGTCGCGTTTCTTGCGGTGTGTGAGTTTCCGGTGTCCCATGGCAGGGGATGGGGTAAAGGAGGGTAATGCATCTGCAAAATCTTTTGTGTGGATGTTTACGAGGACGATCTCTGTGGCTCAATGGTTAGCGCGTTAGCGTTCAAGCCGGAGGTTGCGGGTTCGAATCCCGCCAGGGAACAAAAAGTTTTCTGTGTTCCTGGTTCATGGATGTGTATTAAATATGTGTATTATAAATTAAAAATCTTAAATATGTGTATAGTATAAAATATTAAATATATTTCCATTGTCTGGTACTCGTAACACAAGTTCTTTGAGAACTTACCACGGGACCAGATTGACGTGGTGCAAAAAGCGTCCTTAGATATTATTATTATTATGGGAGTCGGTAGTCATCTAAGGCTCCGAATGCTCGTTTGTCCCCCTAAGGCCTAAGCTATAAAAAAAAATCAATCATTCTAAGAATGCTTGTAGGAGATTAAAAAATTGTAGACAAACATATTCTTTTATACTATATTAATTGTTTTAAAATTCAACAAAATTTAGTTGTCGTATGCTAGGTCCAGGTTCATTTTCATCGACCCATACATCATCGATTAATGTTAGACACGGGTCTCCTCTGAGGGTCAAGGCCATTGTCCTCACGACACTGCCCTGTGGGTAGGGGGCTAGGAAATGATTGCAAATCAGAAATATATTGTGATGAAGGTTCCTCATTTTCTTTACTGTCGGACAATTTCAATTCTTCAAGTGTTAACAATTTCTGGCAGAAGACATCACTACATAGTATAAACTATAAAGCAAAGTCGCTTCCCGCGTCTGACTGTATGTATTACATCTTTAAAACTACACAACGGATTTTGATGCGGTTTTTTAATAGATAGGATATAAATTCAAGAGGAAGGTAATAGGTAGGTCCCCACCATGGTTTAGGCCTTGATGTGGCGGTGGGGCTCAGTAGCCTAGCCCAACACTTTGGGTGAAGCTAATTGAGCCGTGGGGGCTCTTTGTACTCCTCTTATAAGAAGAGGGGACAAAAGAGCAGGGGGCAAGGGGTGAGGATGAGAATCTCACCCCATTGTACTGTCCCGACGTTGGGAGCGGTTGTTCCGTGGTGCGGGACAACCCCTCTGTGGAGGTGGCGTCACTTACATTGCAAACACTGGATGAACCCTAACAGATAGATCAAAATAATGTACTACATTATTGTACACGTTAGCCGGGCCCGGTTCCGAAAGTTAGGTTTATTAATTATTATTGTATCAATGTATGGTAGAATTGTGTATCCTAAATATGCATACTGAAAAGTCCGCGATGGCATAATATGTCTACATTAGTTAAATATAACATACTACCTATATCCATTTTAATACTTAAAAAAATTGCCAATTATAAAGCGGTAATATAAAAGCTATTCACAAAAATACGGTATTAATCACTACATATTATAAAATAAAGTCCTACGCCAGTCCATAGATAAATAATTATCTTCAATCCGTATACGGCTGTATATCTAAGTTAACGCGGGCGAAAACTGTATTAACCCTTTCACGACGCCGGAACACGATCGTGCATTTTATTTTTAAAAAATCCCGCGCTTTTTCTAACCAACTTTTCGGGCCCAAGACGCTAGCCAACGATCGTGCACGAGTCTGTTTATGAATTAAACGCGCGGGTGCGAGTGCGAAGGCAGTCAGTGCTCTTTGACCTTGCGGTGAAGATGTCGGCGTATTTTGTTGAGCGGAGTGGTCGGAGTAAGTATTGAGTTTTTTGTTTTTTATTTAACTATTTTGATATGATTTTGCTTTTAATAGCTTGCTTAGTTACTAATGGCATGTAGTAAACAATATTATTGGTATTAATTACTTTGCATTGGATAACATAACCTCTCAAATATTGGTTTGCACGATAGTGACGATCCGACTCAAACGCAACTTTTGGTGTCATACTTTGTATGGCGGGAAATCTGTCTTTTTTTGGCTTTCAATTAAAGTTTTCTTTATTTCTGCTTTCAGGAACGGAAATAACGGATGAGTTGTTGCTTCAGCTCATTGGAGACGGCAATGACTCCGAAATAGAAGAAGTGGAATATGACGAAGGTGATCGAGAAGAATCGGTTTTGCCGTTGGTGCCTGCTGAGGAGCCTGAATCACTTCCCCGTCCAGGTCGATCATCTGCTACTGCACCAAAAGCTCGTCAAAAGTCGACAAAAAGCCGAGACACTCGCCGTAGAATCTGGAAGCAGATGCCTTTTAATCAGAAGGAACACTGCTATCCGGAGCGGTCGTCAGCATCGGTAAGGTCACCTTTGGCCTACTTTGAAGACTATTTTGATGAAAAATTTTTTGAGCATGTGGCTGTTTGTACCAATAATTACTACATGCGCAAAACGGGAAAAGTTTTGAACACCACAGTGGCAGAGTTGAAAAAATTTGTTGGAATTCATTTCATCATGGGATGTATTCCATACCCTCGCATTCACATGTACTGGCGGAACGAAATGCGATTAGCTTTAGTTGCTGACAAAATTTCTAGAGATCGTTTCAAGATTCTTCGCATGGCATTCCACGTTGTCGATAGTGATGACGCTCCGGCAGGAAACCAGAATTCATTCTGGAAAGTGCAACCTGTACTTACTCAAGTCAAAAATGCTTGCGACAAATTAGAACGTCAACCAGGCTTTTATTCCATCGACGAGCAAATAATTCCATTCTCTGGGACATGTCCACGTGGTTTGAGACAAGTAATAAAAACAAAGCCGCGTCCACAAGGGCTAAAAGCTTTCGTTGCTACTACCAGCGATGGTTTGATGATCGACTTCGAAGTTTATCAGGGCGCAAAAACAAACTTTGGAGACAAATCTCTAGGCGTTGGAGCTTCTGTCATTCTTCATCTCTCTAAGTCAATTCCACGTGGTAGTTGTCTATATTTTGACCGGTTTTTTTCATCTATACCTTTACTTGAGAGATTGAATGAATTGGGACTTCATGGGACCGGTACAATAATGATGAATAGAATTCCTGAGAGGAAGAACATGGACTTTAAGCTAGATAGAAAAATGAAACGTGGCGAATCTCAACAATTCGTTAGCAATGACGTTGTTGTTGTTAAATGGATGGACAATAAATCCGTCCTTGTAGCATCCAATTGTACATCTGGGGATGATTCTTGTTTCGTTAGGCGATGGGATAAAAATCTCTCAGCATTTACAGACGTAAGATGTCCAAGTGTGATCGCAAATTACAACAAAAACATGGGAGGCGTAGATATACTCGATCAGTCCATGGAATACTATCGGACTTTCATTAAAACGAAAAAATGGACTCTAAAAGTCATCCTCCATTTTTTTGAATTGGCCCTTTCGAATGCTTGGCGTTTGTATGTGTTAAATTCGATCACAACTAGAGTACCCAAAAATAAAATAATGGACTTGTTGGAGTTTCGAATGCAAGTGTCAGATGGACTTGTCAACGCACCAGAACGTAAAAGAAGATCTGATACTGATGAACAAGATGAGAACCAGGCTCCTAATACGTCTAAGTTCCGTCGATCAAACCCACCTTCTATAGCCAAAAGGTATGATGGATATGATCATCTTCCATCATTCGATGAAATAGATAGCCCAAGAGCATGCAGGATGGAAGGTTGCAAAAGTAGGTCAAAAATACTATGTACCAAATGTGAGGTTTACCTTTGTTTGTCTAGAAAACAAAACTGTTTTTCAGTGTATCATACAAAGTAGAAAGTTGAAGACTGAGAAAAGTATTCATATAATTTTTGTTTATTTTTGTATTGTTTTAAGAAGATTTTTATTTTTGTTAATATAGGTATTACTGACTCTTAAGACTAAAGTGATGTGCAATTTGATTAAGACTGATTACTTAATGTTCCTACTAAATAAATACACTAATAAATAAACATAATATGTTCCTATGATATATTTTATTTTATTTATGTTTTTACCTTACACGATCGTGCAAATAATTAGTTTAAGCCTGAGAATCACGATCGTGCGGGGTCCCCCCACACTAGGGGGGGTGAGGGGGATTTTTTCAAATATTTTTTTGGGATATCCTATCCAATATTGAAACATGTTATGTAGTCAAAAATCTTAATTTTGAAAAATCAGGAATCAGGCCTGAAAGGGTTAAGATTCTTTTTCCTTATTTTACTTTTTTTATTCGCATTTATTTATATTTAATATAAAATGCGCGGCAACAACGTAGTCACGTGCAAAAGCGGAATAGGTCCTACTTCGATGACGCCCGGCTGGGTACTGGCGCGACGTGGTGCGATGCGCGAGAGCCATTTTTATCGTTTTTTATTTTTCAAAAATTTTTGAAGTGACATAATAAAGATCTATCCAATCATTTCCACGTCATCCCCGTTTAGCAATTTAAACGTAAAAGTTTCCATTAAAATTCAGTTACCCGAAGTCTCATACTACTCAATTTGCTTTTAAAATCGACGTTACTTTAGAATTTTTTTTGATCATGTAAAATGTTAAATATTGTATTTTTATCCAAAAAAATCCTTAGATCAAAGATGTATCTATACCCTATTTTTTATTATTATTTTAAAATAACGACTTCTATGAAAACACCTCGATCTAGAAATAGCAATTTGGGATAAGGGGCCCTTAATATAATATTTATATTAGAATCTTAAAAATATTTCCGTCCGTCACAGGAGTACCATATTTTAGGTTTAACATATTATAGAACTCCTGGTGCGTTCTATAATAAATTATGTTAAACCTACAGGGGTATTTAAAAAGAATATCGTACAATACAAATTTAATAATAAAGTTCGTCCCATTGAAAGAGAGTATAAAACTATTTCAACATACAACAAAAATGTGAAATTCTTTTACATAACCGGGGCAGCCCTTTCAACTGAAACTAGCCATAGAGAAAGAGACTATTCACTGTGCCTACCATAGATTATAAATAATTACCGTTTCGTATTCAGACAGATTAAAAAAAATCGTATAAAACTTCTTTTGTGCCTTTTCAAAATCATGACGTATTCACGATTCCATAGCAATTACAGTGCCACATACTTTTCTTGGCCGGCGGCTGAAATTGGTACTACCATCGGCATTTTGAAATGTCAGACTGACATTGTCAGTTAGCTATCAAATACAACTTGCGGAGTTTTGTGTTTTGTGGTTTTTATGAACATCAAACATGCCTGGAGTATTGAAAAGCGATGGCAGAAGCATTGTTTTACGCGTTCTTTATTTCATGAATGAAGAAAAACGCAACCAAGCGCCAATTATACCATTACAAAAAGTATATGAACGAGTTGCTGCCGCTACAGGTTAGTGTTACCAGCATAGATAGGGATGAATTTACCTACGTATTCATGAAACGTAAACTTACTTATTACTTTTTTTATTACAGGCGTTAGTGAAAGGTCAGTGCGACGAATGGTAAATGAAAATAAACGGGCCGATGAAACAGAGACAAAAGTTTCTACTACGGGGAAAAAAAGAAAAAGAACAACAGGAAAGATAGAAGTCGACAACTTTGATCTCGGTGTCATAAGAAGGAAAGTTCACGAATTTCACTCAGTTAAAAAAGAAATTCCCACTTTACCGAAGTTACTTAATGTTCTTCGAGAAGAAATTGATTTTAAGGAGAGCCGAGAGAACCTACGGAAAATATTACATAAACTAAGATTTCGATACAAGAAGACCCAATCTAATAGTTCTTACTGAACGTAATGATATATCCGCATGAAGGGCGACATATTTACAAAAATTCAGGAAAACGAACTTAGTGACAAAAAGAAACCTGTAGTTTTTTTGGACGAAACATATATTCACACTTCGCACACAGCTGGACGATGTCGGCAAAGTAATGAGGATGATGGTGTTCTGAACCCAGTTTCTAAAGGAAATAGATATATAATCGTCAATGCAGGAGGAGAAGCAGCTTTTGTCAAGAATGCTTTACTCGTTTTCAAATCAAATACAAAAAGCGGTGATTATCATGATGAAATGAACAACACAAATTTAAAAAAATGGGTCGCTGACAAGTTGCTTCCAAATTTGGATCAATTTCAATGTAGTTAGCCATGCAACAATGGCTAACTGAAAAGAACGTGGAATTCCACGAAAGCTATACAAAACCTCAGCTTTATGAACTAATTAAAAGACACAAACCGGCACCAAAATACGAAATTGATAAATTGATGAAAGATAGTGGACACACGGTGTTAAGATTGCCACCATATCATTGCGATCTTAATGCAATAGAAATGATCTGGAGTTCAATGAAACGGAATGTAGGAGAGAAGAACCTTCGGAAATCGAGTACTGAAATGCCTCAGTTGATTGCAGAAGCCTTAGACAGAATATCTGTTGTAGAATGGAAAAAACATTGCGATCATGTAAAAAAAATGAAAACAAATACAGAGAAAAATATGCGTTTTTAGATGAACCGTTCAATAATAGTTTGGCCAGCGATAGTGAAAGCGAAAGCAGTGATTCTGAAGATGACCATTTTGACTATTCAGGAAATCAAATAATTGATGGAGTTCGTCCTCTAGAGTGTGATTCTTCAGATATTGTTTTGTTTAATCATAATTATTGTATCAAAATATAGAGGCAAAACACGTGTAGAGTGCTTAAAATGATTTATTAATAATGCTCTTAGCAATAAGCCGGCTATTTGTACTGTTTTGTAATGTTTGTGTTTATTTTCTTTCTTAGTGCGTACAATAAATAATTTTACTATCCACCAACACCTATTAAAATCTAACTAAAATGTATTTATTTTTATTTCTTGCATTATTAATTACAATTGCAAAGTTTTAAATATCGAACGGTTCCGATTGCTAGGTACCTTAAAAGATATTATATTAATAGTACAGGTAACAAAACCTATCATATCAGTATTGTTCCTATGTTTATGTCACATTTATTTTCCTAGAACTGTATTTTCTAGATATTAGTATACATTGTTTTATTAAGACACTTCAATAAATTACTTATTAAGGTAGCCTGCATCACTTCAATTTTTTCCCCATATAATGGTTAATTTTTATTTACTAGCAATACTAGTATCCATGACAGCGACGCTCTTACCGGCCAAGAAAAGTTTGTGGCATTATAATATATTTGTATGACAGCTGTACATAGTACTTTACTTTGTTACGTGGATTTACAACGTTTTAAAATGATTTGAATGGCAAAGACTACATGTTCATAAGTCAATATAAAAATTTACATCACACTTTTATCTGACATTACAAGAGATTTTAGATATAAACTAAAAAAACAAAATATTTAAGTTAGAAATTTGAATTGGATTTTTTTCGTCGAATAAAAGCCAATACAATGTCACCAAAAAACAAAAAGCATTGTTTTAAGAATATCTTAATTAAATTTATACATGATGATGGTTTATATCATCATTAGCCTCTATCCGTCCATGGCTGAACATAGGCCTCCCTCAATGAACGCCAAGACCGCCGATCCTCTGCCACGATATAGATGGCGATATAAAATCAAAATCAAAATCAATTTTTTTTTATTCAAAATAGTACTAATACAGTATCTTTTTGAACGTCAATTGAATCTACCACCGGTTCCAAGGTAAGCCCACTGAGAAGAACCGGCGAAACAAACTCAGTGGAACTAATCTTTTCAAATAATATATATATTAATAACAATTTTAACATCTTATCTTGAAATGCCCGGGAGGAACGCCTTACTCCCAGGGTGTGGTATCTTCCATGAAATCTTTTACTTTATAATATGCTTTACCACACAAACGTTCTTTAACAACTTTTTTGAAATTTTTTATGGAGAGCTTTTGAACGTTTTCTGGGATCCTATTGTAAAAGCGTATACAGTTGCCTTTAAAAGAATTGCTTACTTTCGAAAGTCTAATCATTGGTGCATGTAACCTGTGTCTATTACGTGTATTCCTACTATGAATATCACTTTTCTTACAAAATTCATTTATGTTTTTACGGACATACAGTAAATTTTCTAAGATGTATTGAGAGGTGACAGTCAGAATTCCTATTTCTTTAAATTTTTCTCTCAAAGATGAATAGGGAGGCAACTTGTAAATTACACGAATAGCCCGCTTCTGCAGCACAAAAATGTTGTTTATGTCGGCTGCATTTCCCCATAAAAGTATGCCATAAGACATAATGCTATGAAAGTAGCTAAAATATACTATTCGCGCTGTATCTACATCAGTAAACTGTCTTATTTTTCTCACTGCATATGCTTCTGAACTGAGTCTATTCGCCAATTTAGCTATGTGGGGACCCCACTGCAGCTTAAGATCTAGAGTTATTCCTAGGAAAACTGTGGAGTCCACCAATTCCAAGTTTTCACTGTCTAAGAGTACATTTGTTTGCAGATGCTTAACATTTGGCAAGGAAAATTTTATGCATTTAGTTTTTTTACTATTTAAATGCAAGTTATTAACGCTAAACCAATGTACCATTCTCGAAAGTGTGTTGTTTACCTCGTCATAATTAGTTTCTTGTCGTTTGATTTTAAAAATAAGTGAAGTATCATCAGCAAACAACACTACCTCTTGACTATCTTTAACTAGGTAAGGTAAATCGTTTACATAAATTAGAAAAAGAAATGGACCTAGAATGGACCCCTGTGGGACCCCCATCTCTATTTTAGTCCCGAATGACCTTTTACCATTTATCTCGACCTTTTGAGTCCTGTTTTTAAGATAGGAATTCAAAAGATCCAGTGCCGTACCGTCTATCCCATAGTGGCGTAATTTCCTGATCAAGGTCTCATGCTGTACACAATCAAACGCCTTGGATAAGTCGCAGAAAACTCCCAAAGCATCACGTGACTCCTCCCAGGCCTCATAATTGTGGTCAATTAAGTTAACGCCAGCGTCTGTTGTGGAGAGACCCTTTCTAAATCCGAATTGTTTTTTGTGCAGTAACATATTGGTTTCAAAGTAATATAGTAACTGATTTAACATAATTTTTTCAAAAATTTTACTAAATGAGGGGAGTATTGATATTGGTCGAAATATAGATAAGTACATGATGATGATGATGATATACAGGGTGACCTGAAATTCGATACATTCCTTTGAAAGACAGAAAGAAGACCTCATTTACAGTAATATTTTTCATGGCATCCCCTATCCGAAAGTTGATATTTACAAAGTTATTGAAATTTCAAAATTTTTTTCTTTATTTTCGACTTTTTGACTTTGACATGACGTATTTTTAAAAATGTTTGTCTTGTTAGTGATTTTTTTTATGTATTTTAACCGTCAATGAGTCAAATAATATTTTTAAGGAATAAATAGGGACAAACTAAGCGAGAATTTTTCATTATGAGACATGAAACAGAATTTTCTTTTAAGAAAAATGCACATTTTTCTTAAAAACAGGTGATTTTCTTTAAAAATTTGTATGATACAATGCGTACAAATACCTTAAATAACTTTCTTACCTCATAAGCTTCCAAAAAAGGTACAAATATGTACATAAAAATATGAACATGTAATAAACAAAGACAAAAACAATCATCAGGTAACGTTATCTCAAGAATTACTCTACCTGAGGCGACCTTTATTTTCAATTGTTTCCTTTGTTCAAACTTCGGTATGTTTCGGCTACTGTCGTCGCGGCCCTTTGTCAATGAGTTACCGACTGGCTTAGAGAGCAAATTTAGTAGGTAATATTAGTTTTAAGTCAACTATTGCCGTGTACGGACGTATTGTTGCTTTAAACTACACCCTTACTTCTACTTGTGATTTTTTGACGTGACAACGTCTTAAATTAGGTTGCGGCTGGGAGTCACTTATGAAAAAGTGTAACGCTCGGTAACGTTACGATGAGTCACCGAAACGATGTCACGTAAAATCTTCGCCCGTAAAACCGACTTTACAGGCAACCATTTTTTTGTATCGCTTTATATATGCTTTTGAGTACGATGAATACGCTGACATCTTGTTTTGTTACTGACTTTGTAACGGTAATGCTGCTGCTGCTGCACGAAGAACATACGTTGAACATTTTCCGAATCGACGAGTGCCAAACGTTAGAGTGTTTTCAACAACATTTCGACGAATTCGGGAAAGCGGCCGTGTTGATAGAAGACGTGGCGATTCAGGCAGACTCGTTTGTATGCTCCAGAAGAAGAAAAAGAAATTTTAACACTTTTTCAAAATGATCCTTCTATTTCTACAAGAGCGGCAGCTAGAAGACTTGGATTGAGTCGATGGAAGGTGTGGTTTACAGTACACACAGCGCGTCTACATCCATTTCACTACACACCTGTCCAAGCGTTGGAAGAGGGAGACCCGGTTAGAAGAATGGAATTCTGCCGTTTTATGATAAATGCAGACATGGAGGATCGCAATTTCTTCTCAAGAATATTGTGGACGGATGAATCGAAATTTGACCGTGACGGGATAAACAATTTCCACAACACACATTACTGGGCACCAAAAGGAGAAAACCCCAGGATGAAAAAAGAAAGGCCCATCAAACCAGATTCAGTCTAAATGTCTGGATGGGTATAATTAATAATAATTTAGTTGGACCTCATTTTTTGCCTCAAAATTTAAATGGTGTAATGTACGAACATTTCCTAAGAGAGGAGATTACTGGTTTAATGGAAGATGTGCCAATAGCAACTCGTCGTAATATGATTTTCCAGCATGATTATTATATGGTATATATATATATATATATATGGTTGCCCGGCCCACTTCCGCCTCGGCGTACGCCAGTGGCTAGACCAAACTTACCCACATCGCTGGATAGGTCGAGGCGGGCCAATTCCTTGGCCAGCACGGTGTCCCGATTTGACCCCGTGTGATTTTTATCTTTGGGGTCATATGAAGGCTTTGGTGTATACTACACCCATAACTACTGTAGAGGAGCTCAGAAGCCGCATAAGAAATGCAGCAGAAGAAATCAAAACTAGTCTTAATACCAGAATAATCAAAACAGAGGTACGGAGAAGACTACGGGCCTGTATCAGAAACAGAGGTTCACATTTTGAACAAGAGAAATTTCAATAACTTTGTAAATATCAACTTTCGGATAGGGGATGCCATGAAAAATATTAGTGTAAATGAGGTCTACTTTCTATCTTTCAAAGGAATGTATCGAATTTCGGGTCACCCTGTATATCATCATAATATCTCCTAATATATAGATGATAATATTATACATGATGATCATGATATAATATCATCATCAGCCTCTATCCGTCCACTGCTGGCAATAGGACTCCCTCAATGAACGCCTACATGAATATGAATTACGAGTCTCTCAGCTCTCTTTCCGCTGATCGCTCCGCGTCCTTCTACCTGCCCCACGCACTCACGGCTACAATTCATATACAATACACAATCTGTAGTTTTACCCGGCACCGTGTGGGAATCTCGCTGACGCGGCGACGGCAACGCGCCATCGGGAGGCAACGCCGTGCCGTGGCCGTGTCAGTGAGTGGAAAAACGCCCATTCCATCCATTTGGAGGTGATGCTGGGCGGGGAGCGGGGACGGCGTAAGAAGAATACTACTCCTTGGGAGATATGGGACTTCAAATGAAATCTATCAAAAGGATAACAAAGAGTCGATTAGATAATAAAAAACGAGTTTGTGTGAGGCCTGTCTGGTGGTAACAGCGAGGTAGATCTAATATGGTGGTGTACCATCGTCATCCAGATAGGCAAAAGGTCAAGTCATTATCATTGAACGGTAAACTCATCACTTGATATTTCATTCTGTTAATTCAAAAGTCCTCAATTTTAAAACGAAAATAATGACGTCACAAAAAACCGCCATCTTGAATACACATTTCCATTTCGCGCCACAATATTTGCATGGCAGAAACAAAATTTTTGTGATGCAAATACTTTAGACTTGTGTAGAGGTGGTGTTGGGGGTGTCGGGGGGTGTTGGGGGTGCTCTCGTGCTCGCGGAGTCAAAGCGGTCGTCAATTATACGCTGACTTCTACTTGACACCGTTACCTACTGCCACTCGTGCCACCAACTCAACTAACGTCCATATTTTCACTAACAAATGCGTGGCTTTAGATGCGTGTTTCATATAATGACTTCTCTGGTATCGGGGGTTTTGTTCTTCATCACCGTTATCATGCACTTATACGTTATCATGTCATAAGGAGGCAACCGAGCAGTCGGAACCTTATGGTGACTACCGACAATACACATCCGCACAACCAAAGGTTATGTAGATACGTTGACCTCCTTTTCCCTATGGGCCACAGGAAACTCACAAACCGCACTAAACGCGACAGCATAGCTGTCACTTGATGCCGGTGTAATGTGAGCGAGTACTACCCCGGTCGTGCCGGCCCGATTTGGCTGCAAAGCAGCATGGCACTACCTCTTACAGCGCTGCTGGACATACGCCATTACAGCTGTTCCCTTGGCACTGGCATCAAGAGGACTGGCAATCGTAATTATTTAATTGGAGGTCGGAGGTCCGCCATCCTAAACGTAGCCACTCCAGAAATCTACTAGCCATCTGCATATCTATCATTTACATAATGTACTAATTTCGTTCTGTGACTTCATCCTACTTTTAGCAACTTTCGTAACGAGAGGACCATGGTTAATAGATATTATCCCTACGATGATAGTGATAGAACCTTAATAGAGCACGATCTACAAGTGAAGTAAATTTATTGTAAACATAATACCAGTCATATATTTCATGTCGTATTGAACAATAGTGACCTAATGCGCTTTTAGGGGTGCCTCGCATCAGCAGAATCGATAGAGCTGCCATAAATAAACCTGACTCGAGGAAATCTCAAATCCTATTACTAACTCAGAGGGTCGCGCCCGCGACATTACGACACTAGATCCACCTGACACATACATGCTAAAAATATTGATAAAAACTTTAACATAATGTATTATTAATTATCTATAATATGTATGTATTTAGAAATATGTAAGTATATATCAGTTGTCTGGTTATCATAAGAACAGGCTCTGCCTAGTTAGGGATCAGATGGCCGTGTGCGAGTTGTCCCAACATATTATTATTATTATTATTATGTTACCACTTAAGGTTCATTCAAAGCTCAACTCAAAACTGATTTTTTTTTCGGAAGGGTTAGACTTTTCGGCCTGATGGCCTTTAAGCTCAATCGGTACAGTAAGTGAACAGATGGCTCACTTAAAAAATATTCGAAGGGGGCGCGGTTCATCGCGCGCGCTGCTCGGGAGAGCAGGATTTGGACTAATCAAATCCGATACGGTTGACGAATCTTTTACGGTTGAATTTAACCTATCATCATGAGGGCCGGCCCTCATCCCTCCCTCTGTAGAGGGAGGCGGGCCACGCGCGGCGCGGTGCTACCGCTGTTAGCGCGATCTGGGTTTGTGTCTACTCGTATCGGATTCGAACCTAAGCTTTCGCGATCGGTACGGTCAAAACTGAAGTTTTTAAACTAAGCAAACACGATATCAAAATTGTTTTATTTGAATAACTAATTAGTAATAAGTTATTCTTAACTGAATATCATAGGTAGCTGTGCATAGCTGGCAAACTTTTATCTTGTAAAAATATATTTAAAATCAATGCCTGCTTTAATAAATTGATTTTTCATTTATTAAAATTTTATTTAAATAGAATTTGCAAATATAAATTTGGCATATTCGATCGGCAAATAATAATACTTTAAAATTGAAACCAGTGTTTACTTAATTTGGCTGAGTCTATATTTATTATCGATGGCGGGCAATGAAAAATAACATTTTTCCGCATTTGATACGGGCCCCATTTTTAACGGTGAACCCGCAGACCCGCACAAACCTTTTATACAAAATCGTGAGTTATTGTAACCAATTACAATAAATATTGAAAATCCATTTAAATATGTATGTAAAGCCTATAAATTGTATTATTTCAGAAAGATGTATTGGCCCCGCCGATGTCATGGAAAAACATTTACAATGTTCTCGATAAATATATTACATAGGACTTAATCAGACATAATAATAAGATTATTTTTATTAAAAGAAATATTTAGAGAACTAAAAGTCATATCTAAAAATCAGTAAGTCATAGAAGACTGAATCTACTGAATATCTACCTCATAAATGAGTAAAAACCTACATGCATTAAAGTTTTAAACTATCGGCATGAATAACTCCACTAACTTGACACCTAAAGGAAACTCAGTTAAGTCTACTGCACATAGTAACATCCAAGATTTAAATCGTAGTATTCGGGTAAAAAGGTAAGTGATTGTCATCACTATTCGATCCCACTGTTACACTGTCTTTAAAATAACTCCAAACACCCGATGTTTCAGACACATTACAGCAACTACACCACATGGCACGTTATTATGAGTGACTCCCGTAAACGTTAGAAAATAACTACAAACCAAAAATGCAAAAGGCGTACATTTAAAATCTCAGAAATAATACCTAAACCCTATATACATCTATATGTATATGTAACATAATGTCGCGACTGGATTACGCCCAAGTCAGGCCTACTATATGATTGACTATCTAGCAATTTACTACCATTTTCGACCAACTTACTTCGATACGATCTAATTTTTCTTGCAAATCTTGTCACCTACATTGTGTTAGATAAATTGTTATGTCTGGGAGCCTGCCATTAAGATAATCCAAGTCAACGACATATTGCTGCATTTCTATGGGTGGGTTGCACCATCTTACTTTAACAATAACTGATCCGTCAGAATACCGGTTAGTGTAAAAATGCGTTGCACCATTTGACTACGGTCAAAATACGTCATAATTTAACACTAACTTTAACCGCTCACAATCGGCCGGTTAAAGTTATTGTTAACGTCAGATGTCAAATTTAAGTTTTTTATTCTTTTATTATATTACAAATTAAAATACAAAATAGTTTTTATTGTATTAAAATTTAAATATTTTGTCAAATATCAAGTAAATTATATATTGTTAATAGAATTGTTTTGATTTGGACTAAAAGATTATTAATGATAATATAATATTACTGATAGTAAAATATATATTATTCGTCTCGGCGTTCATTAAAGGAGGCCTATGTTCACCAGTGGACGGACAAAGACTTATGATGATGATGATATATTATTATAAATATAAATTATTTATTAAGTTCATAATTTAAAATATATAAAATAATTTTATTATTTTAACATTTTGAAAATATAGGCATATTATATATTTTTTTATTGTGTAATAAATAACACGCAGTTACCTTAGTTATATTTGGTTGGAATATTTGCAAAATATGTTTCATTATTTACTCAATCACGGAAATTTCAGAATAACTATGACATAATATAATTTGAAGGTGGCGTCCAGTAAGTTTTAAACGTCAAACCATTTTTTTACGTATGTATTACCATATCTTAAAATATTTCCCTTAAGGAATTAGAATCAAATTAGGCCTCATTAGACATGCAACCCTGGTAACTTTAACAATCAGATTTTTTATGCCGGTTCAACCCAATTGTCTAAACCGTAAAAGTCAACATTATTGTTAGTGTCAAATTTAACTTTGACTATTACTTTAACCAACAATATCGTGCAACCGGACCTAAATATCTATAAAGGCTCCAGATACATTCACAGACACTTTATCTCCAGTCGCTCTGTTGGAAATGCACGGAACTGTCCGGTGGTCGGATACATCCCCTATTCAACACCGACACCATCTGCCGTCAGACGCGGAGATACTTCACAATAACGACGAAATAGATAACATTTCGATTGATGAAACGGGTTTGTGATCGAATGGTCTAGGTCACCTATCTCTTAAATATATTGAATACTGTAGTTTTGTAGCTGTAGCTACGAATCCTCAAGTTCTTCGGGCACATCACCCTTAACGAGGACTCTATGGAACGTTTGGTGGTGCAAGGGAAAGTTGAAGACAAAAGATCAGGCGGACGCTCTCCATCCAGATCTCATCAAATCTGTGACACACTCCAGCGTAAACGACAACTCTCGCTCCGCCAAGCATAGAGTCACATCATGTCGCATTACAAGAGAAGCTGTGGCGCAAGACTCCACCTAGACATGACTCCGACCGCTCTGCCAAGAGCGTAAGACTGAGAAGAAGAAGAGTTTTGTAGCTTAGTTTTACATACACTTATTAATTCTACATATTTTACATATTCTAATTCAATGTGACAATTTAAAGACAATTCATATTGTCAGAGATAAGCTTAGACCAGCAGATGTCCCCATCATGGTTCAGGCCTTGTCGTGGCGGTGGGGCTCAGTAGCCTAGGGTGAGCCGTTGCACCTTGAGCGAAGCTAATTGAGCCAAGGGGGCTCTTTGTACTCCTCTTATAAGAAGAGGGGAGAAAAGAGCAGGGGGCAAGGGGCGAGGATGGGAATCTCACCCCATTGTACTGTCCCGACGTTGGGAGGGGTTGTTCTGTGGTTCGGGACAACCTCTCTGTGGAGGTAGCGTCGGTTTCTTGACGTCTGACTAGCCGTCCAGGTGCCCTGTTTGCTCATTAGATCCGGGGCACCTCACCAAAGGCGGCATTGGTGGCACTCGCCGGGTTTTAGTGGGTACAGCTGCGTCCACTTACCAGCGGGCGCAGTGAGTCCCACATACAAAAAAATGCAAGTTTTCTGCCACAGACCGATAAAGACAAGTCTCGGTACCGCTTGGACCCAAAATACGCACGAAATTTACATGTGAATTTCCCGATAAGTGTCGAATCTAGTTTTCTCGGTTTCCACCGGACATAAAGGCTTTTTTTATATAGGTAACTATTTGCGGATAGTGGCAATTGTTGACAATTAGATTTAGCTTAACGATTGCAAAATATAGGCAAATAAGGAATAGTAGGTGCCACATATCTAAAGTGCTGGGAGTCTTAGGGGCTCTTCTTTTGCAGTAAATATAATAGACTGTTGACATACTTGCAGTAACGACTGCTTTGCAGTTGTCTACATAAGACACGCCATCTGTAGGAACATAAACTAATTTACCCAAGACTAGGTAGACTAGAGTTATTTAGATTCACTTAATACATGTCCACCCCAAAAAAGGATTTAGCCTCTGGGCCAAAGGAATGCAGACTTCTCTAAAATTTAACAAAGGTGTTTGTTTAAAAATAACGAGGGATGCAGGCGAGCTCCTTGTGCAAAGGATCTCCTTCCTATAGATGGGACTGGCATTATAGATATTTATATTATGTACACATTATAAATGAAAAGTTATATCAAGTATGTTCAAAAAGTTGTAATTTATGTCGCACTTTTTAAAATTTATTTTCACATTCTCAAAAAAGTATTTTTAGAGTTCCGTTTCTCAAACTAAAAATATGGAACCCGCCTGTAGGTCGGTCTGTCGAACCAAACCCTATAGTGTACTTCCCACTGACATAGAATCATTAAATTTGGAAATAAAACTAAGTTTCATAACATAATATGTAAATGAAAAATTCTTTTTTTTTTCGGATGGATCTATGCTAACGGCCCGAAGGCCTAATGCTACATCGGATTAGTGTGAGCCCATTTGGTTCGCTTTTGGTTTGTAAAAGTGGGGGATGGCCCCCCGCCAACCATGCAGTCTGTGACCACACGGCCTCCTGGCGTCGGGTTGGAAAAAAAAATCTTAAAATTGTTATATTGCTACTATATTACATAAAACACGTTTTGCGGAACCCTCAGCGCGCGAGACAGACTCGCGCTTGACTAAGTTTTAAGCAATAAGTCATCTCTTTCATCAATCGATATCTGTCAACATATCATAGGTTTAGCGGGACTAGGAAATATTTTTCTGAGCGAATACCCCTCCGCTGAAATAGCGCGGAAACATGCCGACCTATATCAACGACGGACGATTGATTTTCCTTCAAACTGCCAGTACACTACACTCCCTACTAACTCTGAACCCTTTGTTCAAACATCCTCTTACATATCTATAACTGCATGTGAATATCTTGGGAATACTAAAATACGTTTTATCATTATAATGAAGTAAATTTTTACGATCGCGGTCTATTGGTTTTTTGTACGCCCGTATGTATATGTTTTGTATCTAGGACAGAGGTATCAAACGAAAACGTTACAAAGTTCTTCGAAACTACCCTGTAATTAATACCGCGATAAAATCCGTAAAAAAGTTCTTTAATAAGTATTATTTATGAGTAAAATTCGCGTAAACGTTAGCAAACAATACCTACTATATAATCGTTTTGAGGACGAACGCACAAATCAAAACAATTTTTTTTTCTTTTACGCCGGGAAATGCTCTGAGGCATCCCGCGGGGGAGTGGGTCTCCCCAGGCGGGTATGTGGGACTCCCTGCGCCCGAATGCTGGTAAATGGACGCAGCTCTACCCACTAAAATCCGGCGATTGCCACCAATGCCGCCTTTGGTAAGGTGCCCCGGATCTAATGAGCAAACAGGACACCTCGACGGCTAGTCAGTCCCCCATAGGACCCACGCCACCTCCACAGAGGGGTTGTCCCGCACCACAGAACAACCCCTCCCAACGACTTGACGGTACAATGGGGTAAGGTGGTAGCACGCATTTCTGGTGAAAACAGTGAGGGTCCCGTCCTCGCCCCCTGCTCTTTTGTCCCCTCTTCTTATAAGAGGGGTACAAAGAGTCCCCCTCTGTCGGCTCAATTAGCTTCGCCCAAGGTGCAGCGGCTCACCCTAGGCTACTGAGCCCCACCGCCACGTTAAGGCCTGAACCATGGTGGGGGCACAAATCAAAACTAAGTCAACCCTATAATAAATTGTTACGAGTAAAGCCGCGGGTCTTACAAATGCTTAAAACAAAGCCATTTATAAAATGTTAATCATTGGCAGTATAATTACATTTTTATTAAACAACTGTAACTGAAAACGGTCGAGTTTGTTCGAAGGAGTTCGAATGTAAAATATTAAGTTATTACATTTCAGAGAGTTAGTAAGCAATTTGGTTTTTAATTAATTCCTTTTTGTGATTTCACCATCATCGTCAGCCTTTATCCGTCCACTGCTGGACATAGGCCTCCTTCAACGAACGCTGAGACGGTTCGGATCTACTAAAAGTATTTCAGTAGTGTTGCCATACATCAGTAAATCAATATAATTTCACATTGTCCTCTTTTTGTGTTTTGAAAACGATATATGTAGGAGGTGGTGCCATGCTGCTTTGCAACCGAATTATGCCGACCCGACCGGGGTGGTACCTCTCGCTCACATAACAGCGGCGATCGGTTTGTGAGTTTTCGGTGGCCCATTGAAGAGAATAAGGAAAAGGAGGGCAAAGCATCTGCATAACTTTTGGTTGTCTATGGGCGTCGGTAGTCACCATAATGCTCCGACTGCTCGGCTGCCTCCTTATCCTTGGTAGATTTCTTCGAAAAGGCAAAACGGCCTTCAGTAAGTCAATAAAACAATAAATATAACTCGACACTTCGGTTATATTTTATTTTAACGTTTTGCTCAGAATATTAATACAAATAGAAGTCTACTCTGGCCAATCTTCAGCTGGTTTACATAAGATAGTCAAATTCGTCTCATATCCGTCAAATGTTAGACATAAGCCTCTATCGATGAGCGCCAAGACGGCACGGTCTCTCCCGGACTCCCATCGCATCTAGTGGGAGATCAATGGACCCTCCGTCTTCTCGAACAAGGCCTCATTTTGAATCACGTATCTGTCATCCGAATTCGAACAAAAGCTATACAATCACATTAAGCCACAGCTAATCGCCGGGAATACAAAACGATTTATAACAAAACCATCAATTTGGCGCAACGAGGGGAGCAAACAAAATGGCCGCCGTTGTCACGTGAGCTAATGCTACAAGCCGACGGATCGCGGGTACGAATCCCGCCTTGTAAAATTTACATATTCATTTCACGGGGAGAGTTAAACTTTCGTTACCCGCTATGTAACAAATAATAGTATTATTGACGAATTTATACGTTTATAATAATTGCAGGCGGAGACAAACAAATCTACAAAACACTGTACTAGTATCACTCGCGCTATCAAGACAATCTAACGACATCTCATACCTTGAAATCCTTCCTGCCGTTCAAACATACATGCCACCTGAAAAACACCCTCCTTCTATAGCAGTCGGGTAAAACCTGCTTATTTTCTGTCCTTTCATAATTTTTACATGGGGACAGAAGGAGGATAGTAAATAAACAAAAATTAAAACCGACTTCAAAATTAAAAAAAAAAACAAAAAAGTAATAAAATAATTTCCTTAATTTTTGTGCCTACAATTTATAATCAACTTGTTCTTCTACTAATCTACAATCTTTGCATTTACCACGTCATTATTGTTACTTTTGGAGTCGGTGTCAGTCAAGGTAGGTAGGGAGGTAGGTCTCAGGAGGCTGTTGGAGGCGTACCTCTCCGACAGGAGGGTAGCCTGCGAGAACCGGTGTGGGTCCGTAGTCCGTGTCCCGCAGGGTTCGGTACTTGGTCCGATCCTGTGGGACATCGGGTACGACTGAGTCCTGCGAGGTCGTCTCCTCCCCGGGGTGGGTGTCATCTGTTACGCTGATGACACCTTCGTCTACGCCCGGGGACGAGACTATAAGGAGGCGGCGCGGCTGGCCGAGGTCGGGCTCGACCTCGTGATCAGCCGCATTGAGAGGTTAGGGCTTCGGGTCAGAGTCGACAAGACCGAAGCCCTCCTCTTCCGCGGGACCGGGCGGAAAGGACCCCCACCGGGGGCTGCCCTCCAGATTGGAGGGGTGAGGGTCAGTATGAGCCCTCACATCAAATATCTGGGGCTCATCTTTGACGGTGGATGGACCTCCGGCCCACATTTCGAACAATTGGGTCCGAAGGTCGTGAAGGCGGCGAGTGCGCTGGGCAGACTCCTCCCGAACCTCGGAGGACCAAGCGCCGCCTGCAGGCAGCTATACTCCGGTGTCTGCCGGAGTATGGCGACGTACGGTGCTCCGATTTGGACGGATCGCCTTACCGCGCGGAGTAGGGCCCAGCTGCGCTCGGCGCAGCGGGTGATCGCGGTAAGAGTGGTCCGGGGGTATCGTACGATATCATGGGCTGCAGCTACTGCCTTAGCCGGCGACCCCCCGTGGGAACTCGTGGCGAAAGTTCTCGCCGAGGTATACTCCTATGTCTCGGATAGGAGGTCCCTCGGAGAGGACGTGACGCTGGACGAGGTCCTACGGGTCCGCCTACTAGGGCAGGAGGCACTAATGCGAAGGTGGGGGGAGAACTTGGCACGGCAGCCGTATGGCAAAGGCGTAACGGTTGCCCTGCGCCCGGTCCTTGAGCGGTGGATGCGTCGTAAACGCAAACCCCTCACCTTCCGTCTAACACAGGTGCTCGCCGGGCATGGGTGCTTCGGTGAGTATCTGTGCAGGACGGCCCAAAGGGAGCCGGTAACTGTGTGTCACGATTGTGGCGCGGCGGTGGACTCGGCCCAGCACACCCTCGAGGTGTGCCCGAGATGGGCGGCGCTGCGTCATGATCTGACATCGGTCATCGGAGGGGACTTGTCTCTGCCGAGTGTCATCGCCGCGATGCTCGGTGACGACGAGTCCTGGACGGCGATGGTCTCCTTCTGCGAGGCAGTAATGTCCCAGAAGGAGGCCGATGAGCGGGTGAGAGAGGAGGCCGCCGACGAGGCCTCCCCCCGCAGGCGACGAACGGGGGTGCGTAGGAGGCGCTACCTATTGCGCCTCCAATAATGCCCCTGTGCTCGTGTCGGTCCCAGGATGGGGTTTTAACCTGGGTCCAGCTAGACACGACGTCGTCGGGGACTGCTAAAAGTATCGTGCAAACGAACAGCCGAGCAGTCCCCCTTTAGAGGAGGAGTCTGGCCTTTTCGCCGGGGCCAGCCTGTCGCCGAGGGTCCTGCGTTGCCTGCATGATCCGGGACTCTCATAAAAGGCGACTGAGGGCACTTGCAGCTGTTTTAGTGGGTAACGCATCTCCAAGTGCGAACCCCAAAAAAAAGGTAGGGAGGTAGGTACATCAACGAATACGACACCGGCTTCAAAAGTAACAATAATGACGTGGTAAATGCAAAGATTGTATATTAGTAGAAGAACAAGTTGATTATAAATTGTAGGCACAAAAATTAAGGAAATTATTTTATTACTTTTTTGTTTTTTTTTTAAATTTTGAAGTCGGTTTTAATTTTTGTTTAATTTTTTTTTATTTCTTAATTTTTAGTGATTTCGAAATTCGATAACTGATTTTATTTATCTGAAATATGGGTAGAACTATTAAAGGCGTTGCTCAGATTAGATAGCGCTGTATTAATGAGATGAACGTAGAAAGGGTTTAAATCATTACATAAAAAATGAAAAAACCGAAATGGAATTGTGTAAAACTTTATATACATGTAATTGAAAGCAATCACGGCAGATTTGCTGCTATTCGTTAAATAATTCCATTATATATAGGTATAGAACATCACCAATATATAGATATAGAATGGATATTATGATGACCTTGAAAAACTATGATGCGCTTCCAAGCCACAGTTGTTTTTTGTTCATTTAACAACGACAAGTAATAAAATTACATGATTTTGGCATAATATTATTTACCGTATGAAGTAAGCCCAATTAAAGCTGTAAATCGTCGAGGATTCCCCTCGACTGTGTATGGTCTCCATCATCACACCTGTAATGGCGCTTATAACCCATATGGGTACAAAGTTCTCATCAATTAAAATAATTAAGTCCAAACACAAGGTAGCTACTGTAAACTGTTGAGGAGTTCCCTTAACTGTCCTTTGTCTTCATCATCAGACCCCTAATGACAGTCACAACCCATCTAGGTGTAAAGTTCTCATCATTACAAATTAATCAAGCCCAAACACAAGGTTACTGATGTAAATAAGTGAGGAGTTCCCTCGATTGTCTTTCGGCTCCAGCATCAGATCGACTCCAGATCAGATCATTAAATTGAAGTCCTTCAAAACACTTTATAAAAAAAATATCAAACGCACCAGTCGCCCCTACGATTTTCGAAAGTTCCCCTCGATTTCTCTGGGATGCCATCATCAGATCCTGGTTTCCTTATCATGGGAACATTTGGGAAGTATACCCTTTAGGACAAAAAAAGAATTTTTCAAATCGATCTAGCCATCTTCGAGTACGAGTAATCAGGTAACATATATATAAAAAAAAAAAAAAAAAAGATTCCGACGAATTGATAACCTCCTCCTTTTTGAAGTCGGTTAAAAATATATAAAATACTATTAAAAACAAGAGCTTTATTTATGATGGCACACCGCAATAATATCGAGAAACATCTTAATTTCAGAAAATTAACAAGTAGGGGATTACATTTGGCGCAGACATCGATCTACTTTCTACCACCCTATATGTTTTCTAAACAGTTAAACATACCATCAACAGCTAGTACTTTAATATACACAAACAGACATCCAAACACATAACTTTACTCACCATAAACACAGGGTCATTTTGTTTCATAAATATATTTTAATGATGACGCCGAAACATCTGCAACAATAAAATTGTTTTGTTTTGACTTTTTATATTTATACTAATATTATAAAGCTGAAGAGTTTGTTTGTTTGTTTGAACGCGTTAATCTCAGGAACTACTGGTCCGATTTGAAAAATTCTTTTAGTGTTATATAGCCCATTTATTGAGGAAGGATATAGGCTATATATATACGCACGCTGTAATATATAGGAGTTGAGTAACGCGGGCGAAGCTGCAGGCAACAGCTAGTTTTGTATAAATGTTAGCTGTCATTCAGCTACTTTATGTAACTTTGAATGAAGCCAAATCATATGGCCGATGGGCCAATGAGGTTCAAGAGTGGAGGCGTTTGGGTAGACGAAGTGTTGGTCATCCATTAACCAGGTGGGAAGACGATCTCCGTGCGGTGGCCGGTCCGTGTTGGATGCGAGTGGCGAGTCGTCTTGGGGTTCTTTCTATGTTCAGCAGTAGACGGATAGGGGCTGATGATGATGATGATAAAATCTTATACATTGGGCCACCAGAAACTCACAAGCCGCACGAAACGCGACAGCATAGCTGTCACTTGACGCCGGTGTTATGTGAGCGAGAGGTACCAACCCTGGTTAAGCCGGCACTACTTCTTACTAATATTTAAAATATTTGTTAAGGTATAATTTTGTAATTATAATTAGGTATACACATTGTTTGTCTTTACATGTCTTAGGTAATCTAACATGAAGGTATTTATTGAAATGTCCTCACCATGGTTCAAGCCTTGTCGTGGCGGTGGGGCTCAGTAACCCAGGGTGAGCGAGGGTGGGCGAAGCTAA
Organism: Helleia helle; assembly: GCA_963853865.1. Taxonomy (NCBI): domain Eukaryota; kingdom Metazoa; phylum Arthropoda; class Insecta; order Lepidoptera; family Lycaenidae; genus Helleia; species Helleia helle. Next base: position 17,792,866 of record OY971432.1, on the reverse strand, counting down.
TTGGGCCGAGGGGGTTCTTTGTACCCCTCTTATAAGAGGAGGGGACAGAAGAGCAGAGGGCCAGGGGTGAGGATGGGAACCTCACCCCATTGTACTGTCCCGACGTTGTTCTGTGGTGCGGGACAACCCCTCTGTGGAGGTGGCGTCGGTCCCTTGCGGGACTGACTAGCCGTCGAGGTGCCCTGTTTGTTTTCTAGAACCGGGGCACCTCACCAAAGGCGGCATTGGTGGCACTCGCCGGGTTTTAGTGGGTAGAGCTGCGTCCATTTACCAGCTGTCGGGCGCAGCGAGTCCCACATACCAGCGCGGGGAGACCCACTCCCCCGCGGGATGCCTCAGAGCATTTCCCGGCGTTAAAGAAAAAAAAAATATTAAAATGTACCGTCATGACCATTAAACGAAAAATGTTCCCTCCGCTGGACACACGGTTCAAACAACGGACGAGTAGTTTCAAAGTTTGCCTTCTACGTCCAAAGTCGGAAACTTTACATGTATGATAGAAATGTATAATAGAGTAGTAATGTAAGCCATAAAATTACAAAACTGATTAGTGATTTGTCACTGAAGTAATAGCAATTCAACCAACGGCTATCATAATGTTGCTCTATTCAAAGTACATAACATTATCATTGGTGTTAAATCGACCCCATTTCCAAGCCACTCATATTTATGCCAATGTAACGTTTAGCCATCAGATATTCTAAAAGTCAATATGGCGTTGTTGTGTGTTCAGAGACAGTGTATAGGCTGTTATGTCTGTTTGTTTTTACAGGGCTGGCGATATTAGCAACTGGCGAACGGTTAGTTGTGTTGGTAAAAATTTTTTTTTTTTGAAGTGAAAACTTCTTTAGACGCGGTACGCATATTTTTAGAAGTGATAAAATCTCTGGATTCGCGACACCGTTACCACCGTTACGAGACGCTATTTGATGTTTATTTGATGCTTGATTTATTTATATAAGAGCTATATTTGTTTACATAACCAATCGTCAAACACATTGGAATGTCAATGTCATGCGGCCATTTTGTGCGCCGTTTAAATTGTATAGGTTGTCATAATCTATTATAGCCTGTATTATAGGTATTTAAATTTAATTGATATGTTTTCACTTCTATCGGCAATCCTTGTGACTGGTAGGGTTAGTTATTTTTTAAAATTCTTATGAGAATAGCTAGTTTATTTTCTCATTTACAGAGTTTCACTAGATTAATAATTCATGTTAGAGAGTCCCATTCAAAGTATAAAAATAGATTTCTACTGTGTATGTACCAATATACTATTCCTCCCGTGACCGTTGCGGCTGTATAGTATCCGAAACGTCTGGCATGTAAAAACGCGATTAAAATCGTAAAAAGTAGTTTTATTTTTATTATAAGTGAAATTCGCGTAAACTTCAGAAAACAATCTTTTCAGTGTTATGTAGTTTGTAAATATATTTATACTAGCTGTTGCCCGCAGCTTCACCCGCGTTTCCTTACTTAATTTAACTCCTATTAGTCACAGCGTAATGTTATATAGCCTACAGCCTTCCTCGATAAATGGGCTATCTAAGACTGAACGAATTTTTCAAATCGGTCCAGTAGTTTCTGAGATTAGCGGGTTCGTCCTACGTTGAGTCCTTGTGCCGCGGCCTGACCAATCCCGGCCTGCCGCCGACTTCAAACGCGACTTCGGTTCAGTGGGCCGCCCGGGCGCGTTCCACCCTCACGGCTGGCCAATAATGCACTGGATGTACGTCCGTTTTTATACCACTAAGCCATATGCAAAGTAGATGACGAGTATTGAGGGTAAATATAGACAAACTATTCTTTTTAAAAACTACGTTGGAGACATATTTATTCGTCATAAGAACAATATAGATCTTTATCATATATTATACATATATCCTACAAACTATCCCATATAGATATTGAAAAAACAATGTTTAGTACTCTTAGGCATCCCTAGGGATAGGGGGATTTCCCAGGCGGGTATGTGGGACTCGCTGCACCCGAAAAGTGGTAAGGTGGACGCAGTTTTCCCCACTCTAACCCGGCGAGTGCCACCGATACCGCCTTTGGCGAGGTGTCCCGGGTCTGTTGAGCAACAGGGCACCTCCAGGGCTAGTCAGTCCCCCAAGAAACCGACGCTATCTCCACAGAGAGGTTGTCCCGAAACACAGAACAACCTCTCTCAACGTAGGGACAGTAAATTTTTAAAGTTTTTAGTTTTTCAGGTAAAATGAAGTCATCTGGCTATAAATAAATGATAAGTCCCTGTAAGAATCCGGGTACTAGTAATACATATTAAGCTTAACAGATCTTTAGAAAGATTAAAAGCTTTCTAAGACGCACAATATCTTTTTCTTATATCACAGGAGGGCAAACGACCAGGCGACTGTCGACGCCCATACAACATCTGCACAACCAGAGATTATGCAGATGCGTTGACTTCGTTTTCCCTGTACACGCTTTGGCTACACCAGAGGGTTAGCAGGTGCGTTGCCGGCTTTCAAATGGAGGCATGCTCTTTTCTTGAAGGTCCCTAAGTCGTATCGGTTCGGAAATACCGTGAGTGGCAGCTGATTCCATATATTCGTCGTGCGAGGCAGGAAATGCCGTAAAAATCGAGTTGTTTGATATAAAAAAAGAAACAATACCTATCATCATCGTCATCATCAGCCTCTATCCGTCCGCTGCTGAACATAGAGGCCTCCCTCAATGAACGCCAAGACGGCCGATCCCTAACAATATCTAACATAAATAAAATTCGTAAATATACAAGACGGAACTGAGAGAGAGAGAAATATGAAGACAAAGAATATCGCTTACCTACCACAATTTATTGGGATCGGAAAAATAGCGGCCCCCGAGCGACAGTCGGGACCATCGATCACGCGATTGATTCACGACCCTTATCAATATACTATATATCTCGGATTTGAATGCTTCAAACTTATCGGAGCGTCTAGAATATCATTCTCCAAGAATAAAATTCAACAATTAATGTTCTATATGTCCTAGAATTCGGACAAAGCCTCAAACGTATATAATAAGGCTATCTTTAGAATATCTATGTAGATAATAAAATTTAATAATTTATGGATTTAAGTAAACGATGTAATATGACCTTCTCTATTCTTTTGATTTAATTCGACGCCAAGGCAATTTTAATGTTTATTTAATTAGGCTTCCAAAAATCGCATTTAGTTACCGCTGTCGATCCTGACTACACCGGGTAGCAGCAGTGGGAACAAGTGGAGGGCCGTATTAAAAAAGTGTGTTTTAAACAAAAATTACAACCGACTTCGAAAAAAATTTAAGAAACGCGATTATTTTATTACTTTTTATTTTATTTTCTTGAAGACGGTTTTTATTTTTGTTAAAAATAATTTGTGCTTCAAAAATTTCACTTATTATATAAAATAATTGAGGTACTCTGAGTGTAGGACCCGTACACAAATATGTATATTTATTACTTTTTCCAGCGGCTTTACCACCACAAAATTTAATAAAAACATTACTCGAAAATAAAAACTAACCCAACCAGTCACAGGGCCTGCCGATAGAAGTGAAAACAAAACAATTGAATTCAAATATGTACCTATAATACAGCTGCTGCTGCTGAATAAGATTATGACAACCTATACAATTTAAACGGCGCACAAAATGGCCGCATTACATTGACATTTCAATGTCTTTGACGATGGTTATGCAAACAAATATTTCATAATCTTATATAAACAAATCAAACGTCATATAAACGTCAAATAGCGTCTCATAACGGTAGTAACGGTGTTCAATCCAAAGATTTTTACTCATCTAAAAATATGCGAACCGCGCCTAAAGAAGTTTTCACTTCAAATATAGCTTAATTATAGCAGTGGATGTGCACGGGCTGATGACGATAAATGAAGAGGAAGGTAGCCAAGGTCAGGTAACAATGGCCAGCCCTGACGACATAGTAGACACAACATTGTCTATCAACTTTACATTATGACGTTCTGAATAAACCTTTTGGAGGTGCCTAATCTCCACCTTTTCTAACTGCGGGGTGCGGTGGTGATATATTTCCTCAATAGCTCGTGAGGCCAAAAAAAATATATATATAGGAGATTATCCGGTTCGTTTAACCATATAGAATTTATACAGAAAATAAAAGAGAGTGGACTGTATTTTTGCGGTTGTTATAAATATATGAAATTAACTTGCATTAGCTTGTATTAATATATAGGACAGATGTAAGGTTGATGAACAGGAGGAAGGCATAGGACATGTGCGACTAACCTGGTATTCTTGTTCTTCTCCCAGGGATGCCAGCAGCTCTCGTACCCCCTCGTATCACCTTCTAACAGTCTGTAGATATGCGGGAACAACACACACCACACGATCGCGTTCAAATAGCTTCGATAGGCCTATAGCTTCATTACAGTTTAACAGTTAGCAAAACACGCGGCTATACTCGTTGCCGGCTCGCGGAAGAGAGGCGGAGTGTCACACATGTATGTAAGGAGGGAAGTTGACAGGTGTCAAGCATAATGCAAGGTTTATTTAACTACCCTCAACTTAGGATAATAATTTGAAACTCAACACCTTTTTAGATAAGGTTCATTTATTCGTCGATACCACAGAACTATATCAAGATAGAAGTAAAGAGTTCCGTAATTTGTATGGGGACCGAGCGTGTAACATTTTGCGTAGGTACGATGACGTCACGAGTGTAATTTAGTGTTGTGAAACACATAAGCCGCGCGAAAACAATTCAAAAGTATCGATTCACAGATCGATTATAACATGGCACCGATTTTATGAGTAGTACTGTTCAAATAAACTATTTAATGATAGCGTGCTATGGACGATAAACTATATTTTTATACATTGATTAGTAGTCATATATGTATATTGTAGACTATATTATAACGTGTAATCATTTAAATGCTTGTTTTTTATTATTATTGACAATTAAAATGTTGATTTGATCAGATAATATAGATAGGGCACCGACCGTCCACTGGCGCCCTTATTAGAGGGATTGTAATTTCTAATAAACCAATTTCTTTAAATTCCAATCAATTTCTTTAAAGTCATCAGTGATAATAGTTGTAGTCCTTCTGATTCAACTTTTGTTCTTTGTCACATGTTCATTCATTTTGCTTATTTTTAGCTTAATCATCTAAACGGCAAACGGTGGCCACTTTTTTATTTAGGTAATGAATCCAAAAATACGGAATATAAAACTATATCACATAAATCAATAATTGGAGAATGAATAGGCCTACAAATAATCACTGGTGGATTGTAGAAAAATTAACTGGTTTATTAAAAAACCCAATCCATTTATTTTTGGAGTTATACTTCTTTTAGCGCGTTAGGGAAAAATGATGAGTCACGAAAAACCGACACCCTGAAGTTAGCTATAGTCAACATTATTTTATATAAAAATATTCACATAATGACAGTATAGACGTCAAAAGAAGATATAGTTTTTAACTACACAATAAGCAAAAAGGTTACAGTATAATGAAATTGTATTATGTATTTTTCTTTAAGGAGTATTACTTCTAACGCGTATACATAAGTACACACACACTTTTTTATATAAGGATTATTCGGAAAACTGAAATATACTTGTAATATGGAAGTAGCCATAACCAGTTAGAAAACAATACATAACCAGTTTCTCAATAATATTTGTTTTGCATAAAAAAATGCTAAAAATAAAAGTTAATTATTTTTATTTTATATTTTACATACATTACATTATAGCTACATAATAATATAAAATGAAATTATCATTTCCTCTGCTTTCAAAATAGATTTTAATCGAGTAAGAAAATCGCAGTGTAGGTACAAACTTTTGACAGAAAAAATGAGAAATCGTCTTCAACGTGACCTGACAGTTTTAATAGCATATTTTACATCGCTGGGTTTGAACGCCCGCCAAGTCTGGCTCGTCAATTAAAAGCCGCAATGGAAAACTAGCGTTAGACACAATCGCCAGCTACCGTTTTGATGAAAATAGTAAAATAAATGGTTTTTTAAATTAATAACAGATTTTTTAGGACAAATAGTACTTACTGGTTAAAGGAAATACCTCCATTAACAGCTCCAATTATACTGGTAGTGTTTGAACAATTAATTATTGAACAACGAGTCATTTTGTTTTTAAAACCTTACGTCGATGCTGACCGCAGTCGGGAGTATACTAAAGTTCGCGACGAACAATGGAGTCGTCGAGTCGTCTTTTTGCCAGGCGAGGTACATACACTCTTTACTTCTATCTCGATATATTTCTGTGGTCGATACACTGCGATGATAAAGAAATAATGAGTTTTTAAACTAAACAACCACTACAGAAATTGTTTGTGGTCACTATATTATATTCATACATAATATATCAAAATTCTGTTCGTGTGTTGCTTTGTTCTGTTGTAAGCGCCTGGACCCATTTTGTTAAAATTTTTGTTTGCTTGAGTAGCTACAATATTTATCAATAAATATGGATATGTGGGAGAAATACATCATTGTATTTTCTATCTTAGTTGGATAGGCAGACGAGCCACATGATGGGGAGTGGTCAGAGTCATCATCGTCCATGAACATAAACAAGTGAACCTGAGATTACCGCTCTCATTCATGTATTGTCATTCCTTTTTTCTTTAACGCCGGGAAATGTTCTAAGGTATCCCGCTGAGGAGGGTGACACCCCAGGCGGTTATGTAGGACTCGCTGCGCCCGAAACAGGTAGGTAGTTTTAGTAGGTAGAGCTGCGTCCACTTACCATCGTAAGAGGACGCAGCTCTACCTACTAAAATCTAACGAGTGCCATCAATGCCGGCCCGGATCTGTTGAGCAAACAGGGCACCTCGACGGCTAGTCAGTCCCTCAAGGGACCGACACCACCTACATAGGGGTAGTCCCGCACCATAGAAAACCCCCTCCTAAAGTGCAATGGGGTGAATTTCCCATCCTCGCATCTTGTCTCCCCTTCTTGCTCTTTTGTCCCCTCTTCTTATAAGAGGGGTACAAAGAGCAGCCCCCTCGGTCCAATTTGCTTTGCCCAATGTGCTGGGCTCACCTTAGGTTACTGAGCCCCACCGCCACGACAAGGCTTGAATGGTGATGTGTTCACTATCCTAAAACATAAGATGTTATGTCTCGGTGCCAATAATTAAAATGTCTGTCTTGGCCTTCTCTACGAAACACAGCATAACTGTTTCCCAGAAGGAGCGAGAAGGATGGTGGTACCGATGTAGACGGAAGCGCAGTACAGCGCATCCCCCCCACCGGTAAAATGTAATCATCACTTTTTAGTTTTATTTGTAAAAGTCCGATAGTTAATTATTAAATCACAAAAACTATAAGGACACAAATCTTAAACTTTAGCATATTTATAATGGCTCCTAGGGGCTTCCTAAGACAGGATTTACTTTCATCCCTAAGGGGACATGGGGCTCGGAAGTTTAGTACAAAATTCCGGCATTTTCAAACTTTAACTAAAATTGATCTTTTGGTCTTATAATTAAAGGACGACGTTATAGAAAATTATTTTCTCAAAGAGGATAAAACACTCGTAATTTAGTAAGTAAAATTTGTTCTTCATTAAAATTACCTAATGCAGATTTGTGAATCTTTACTACAATGTAGGTACTAATAAAGTACTCTTTAAAAAAGTATGTCTTGCGAAGGATAAGCACGTTGATTTGCCAGGGAGTAATTATGTCTGGTCTGGATGTCCAACGGAAGATGTTCTCCAACGACACGGGATGACGATGACGATCTCTGTATAAAATTTTGTCTACCCCTTTTCTCGTGTTATTGCATATAGTAATACGAGAAAAGGGGGATGCCCAATAGCATTTCCCGGCGAAAAAAACATGAACGGTTGGATATGCGCTGATACTAATGATGATATAATTCCAGTTAGGATAACAATTAAATCGTGTTGCTCTGTCCTTCAGACAGTCACGCATCCTGTCCATTGTACGGCGCATCAACGTATATAGTGTCATTGTAATGTCTGGTAGGTATACCTAATTCACTTTAAAACAAACGACCTGAAGATTGAATAGAAAAAACGGATTTTGATCATACCGCTCTTAGTTCTAAAGCGAAGACAAGATTGTCGCCTCCCCAAGTAGCGTTGCATTTGAATTACTCTTTCATACACAACAACAAGTTGAGTATGTAGTTGTTGAGTAAGATAACACAGTACATATGTCACTAGTAACATTCATATGTACGTTACTTTGTTGTACGAATCTTTGTTTCTCAAATTGTTTTGCTTCTAAGTGAATGAGATTTACTAGAAAACCACTACAATTTCCTGACAGAAAATCAATAGTTTTGACGTAGAGCCTATCCAGTACGGAAGATAACGCGTTCATGATAGTGTCGTCATCTACTACATCATATTATATAACATATTATATGACGTAGGCTCGACTTTCAGCGGCATTAGAAACCCAATAAAAAACGTGCGTGTAGGGACATGTGTGGCTCGATCGATAACAACTGAGTTAGCCGACTAAGGAGTTTCATGCGGAATGGGATTTTAGATCTGTAAGGGTCGAAATTTAAGGATAGATTATAAAAGATTATTAGATTATTCTATTAATTTCTTCTTATTATACGGCCGAAACGTGGCCTCTAAATTTACGACTGATTCGCAAAATTTGCTTTAGCTGAACGTGCTATGGAGCGTGCTATGTTTCTTTAGCAGATAGGATTCGAAACGAAAACAACCGCCAGAGAACTAAAGTTACCTATAATACGGAAAGATTAAGCTAGTTGAGGTGGCAGTGGACAGTTCACACACTCATGTCTGTATGGTACATACAGACATAGATAATGACGAGATCTTTTATATGTTGATAGTTTTTGATGGTCAACGTCAGACATTGTAGTAATTACTGTTCTCTCCGTTTATATGGAAAGATGAGCGACTTTGTAACTTTAACAAACAAACTCTTCAGATTTATTATTTTAGAATAACAAACGTAATTATTATTATTTACTTTGATTAGGAATTACACGCATAAATTGTTGCTGACGGTACACAAGCCATCCCGAAAATGTACAAAAAAACAAAATCTGGAGGAGGCTTATCGCGGCCTCCCGGGTCCCTGGCGCACGGGGATTGAATATAATTCATCAGACAGGCTTACGGAGGAGGCAGGAGGGACCTGTCTCGCAGCACAAACCCTCAGCTATGCCAATCATATTCTTTAACCCATAAACATTCAAGACAAATCAAAGGAAACCTTTGTTTAAAATAATCTGCTCTTTATATCAACCAAAGCGGACAATCTACTTCTTCTATATAGCATTGTTGTGAAGTAATTTTATTAGTTAAATATAATAAGTAGTGTTTATCCTTGCTAATATGAAATAAATTATAGTTAAAACTAAAAAAACACGCATTAATAGCAAACTAAACACAAAATATTTTTTAATTTTTCGTTCAGATTGTTATTAATTTGATTTTTTTAAATAAATTTATATATATACAGTTTGTTACCAATATCCCACTAAATCAAAAATTTTGCTGACGAATAGCATATCAAAATTTCATTTCAACACTAACCAAGTATCGTTGCCCACTATAAGTTCCTACCATTTGCCAATATTTCATCCGCCATCTTTAACTAGGCTTCACAAAAAGCTCGTTCGTGTCACGGCGACGTAACTCACGCCAGATCGACATCTTATCGGCGACAATAACGGTGAAGTCGAGCTATTACCGCACATTACAAATGAACCTTACTCCCGGTTGGCAATTCAGTTTTTATTTAGGTTTGTACGTGAAAATCACAATGTATCTTTAGTAAGTCAATTATGTATATATAAAGTTACAATATATACTCTTTACTCTGGTCACACTCAAAGAACGAGACGGACAAAGAAGAAAAGAACATTTTTTATGTCATAAGGAGGCAACCGAGCAGACGGAGCCTTATGGTGACTACCGACGCCCATACACATCCGCACAACCAAAAGTTACGCAGATGCATTGCCCTCCTATTACCTATCCCCCCTAATGGGCCACCGGAAACTCACAAACCGCACGAAACGCGACAGCAAAGCTGTCACTTCACGCCGGTGTTATGTGAGCGAGAAGTACCACCCCGGTTTTTTTTTCGGTTTCGGGTGCAAAGCAGCATGGCACTACCTCTTACTATTATCGCATTAGGCATGTAAGTATCGTAGTCATAGGACTACGATACTTACATGCCTAATGCGATTTAAGTTTTGAGGTGTGCGTGAAGTTCTCCCCCCGCATTGGGACAGCGCATGGCTGAACATACTTCAACACCATCCTCGTCTGAAGTCTACTTAGAGACCTGTGATCATGATTATTTAAAAACAATGTAAAAAAAACTCAATTAATTAGCCAGATAAGTTAATATTTTGCAAATGGCAATTAAATATAACAACTGCTACCAACCGACAACCGTCTACCGATTTAATAAATTGCCTTCACAAAATATCATTTATACGGCCAAAGGTCGAAGAAATCGGTGAAATAGTACAAAAGAAAGTCACAGAGTCGCTAACCCCATCACGAATATACTACTGATAATCCCCACCATGGTTCAGGCCTTGTCGTGGCGGTGGGGCTCAGTAACCTAGGGTGAGCGGTGCACCTTGGGCGAAGCTAATTGGGCCGAGGGGGCTCTTTGTACCCCTCTTATAAGAAGAGGGGACAGAAGAGCAGGGGGCAAGGGGTGAGGATGGGAACCTCACCCCATTGTACTGTCCCGATGTTGGGAGGGGTTGTTCTGTGGTGCGGGACAACCCCTCTGTGGAGGTGGCGTCGGTCCCTTGCGGGAGTGACTAGCCGTCGAGGTGTCCTGTTTGTTTTCTAGATCCGGAGCACCTCGCCAAAGGCGGCATTGGGGGCACTCGCCGGGTTTTAGTGGGTAGAGCTGCGTCCATTTACCAGCTGTCGGGCGCAGCAAGTCCCACATACCCACGTGGGGAGACCCACTCCCCCGCGGGATGCCTCAGAGCATTTCCCGGCGTTAAAGAAAAAAAAAATACTACTGATAATATAAATGCCACTGGCGAATAAATGGTTCTTAAGCCGGAACAAACAGACACACAGACAGACAGACAAAAATTGTAAAAAAGGCTATTTTGGTATATGTACCGTGTATACATCCATGTGCATTTAGTAAAAAGCGTAAAGATGTATAGATTTGTAGCGAAGCTTGAGCGAAATCATCAATCTTGCAGAGAAGAAGTACAATATTGAACTATATAATATGTATTTCATAATGAGTTTGTCTACTTGTTTACAGCGACCGATAGGAGAAATAAAATACTTAAGAGTCGTTTTATTAAAGCTTAAAACGAGTTAAATTTGCGTGAATATAAGAAAACGTCTGTTAGAGATTTAATATTGTTAGCTACATCATTGTTATATCACGCCTAGGAGTAAAGTTAGCTTTATTGGAAAAAACTGAGTAACAAACACTCACGTAATATGTACTGATGATATCGATTTAAATGATACACCGTCTCCTAAATAAGGAAAAAACTACCTATAAGAAAAAAAAATAGCTTTGGCTGCGTGTACTCAGAATGTAACACATTAATCTAACTAATAACATCATTAGATACTACTAAAAATTCAAATTTTCGCAAAATCATAATCAAAACATATCCCTAGCTTAAATACACAACTAACACAGAAATAGCAGTTACATAACAGTACACGCAGCATTAGTACCCGAATAAACTGATTTGGAAAAAAAAATCTCTCGCTAGCTTCATTTGACCGTTAGATCTTTAACCGTCAGAAATCATTTTATCAAAAAAAAAATATTATAATTATTGCTGAAATTCTGTAATTAAGATATTTTGCTAAACTACTAATTTCCTAAAATTTTCTGTATAATTACGGAGCGTTCTTAACTCGGAGTTATTTCAAGTAAACATTATATTCATGTCATAAACCACACTTAATCTAAGTAACTAAAGTTAAACTCCTAGACGTATAATAAGTCCAGTTAGTGACGTAACACGCTATAAACACACATGCACTTACCCCGAGCAACAGTAGTTTGTGGAAACTCCGCATATGCATATAAAGCTTAACCGCGAAGGCGGAAGAACCAAATAAACTTTTAACTTAATACTTTGAATAGAAAACATGAATTTTTCATCCATTACAAAGGATTGGGGTTGGGGGGAGGGGGTTTGCGGCATCCGGCTGTATGTGTATTTATTTACAACGTAAAACAGCTTTGTTCTATTTCGAAATGGAGGATAGGCGAGGCAGTGTAACTACTGTCATCGAGCTCTAACACAATGTCAGTTACGGGTGAATGCCTAATAACCATGAGCGACGTTGGCCACTAACCTCCGATGGCTCATCTGCCAATTTGCCTATCCTGATAATATAAAAGCATACAAACAACAAAACGGTAAACAAAAACTCATTATGAGAAATAATAGAGCAGAATGTGGCGTGCGCGTGTTTAAAAGAATGCGAAACAGTAATAAGGACATAGCAGCAACTGTAATGGCTCGTTCATTGTTCGCAACTGGGGCGCGACGGACGGACAGCACTTTTTGTGTGAATGAATTCCTGCCCGGGAACTGGTGCACGCGTCAAACGCTTGACATGCCATGTTTCATTGTTTGATGTATGTTGATTATGTAGCTAGTTTTCATTCACTTGTTATAAAATGTGAAGAATATTTGATTTCGAAAATAATTGAAGAAAAAGAAAAAAAGAAGAAGAAAAAGGACCGCTGCACGCTGCTACTATGCTACGGCGTCTTAACAATTCTTGAATGCTGCAAGATTACAGCTACGGTTGTGCTGCGGTGTTATAGCATTCTCCATTAAAATATGCTGCTACGGTGTCGTAGCACTCTACTTATACGCTGCTACGGTGTCGTAACACTCTACTTATACGCTGTTACGGTGTCGTAGCACTCTACTTATACGCTGCTACAGTTTCTTAGCATTCTATACACGCTGCTACGATTTCTTAGCACTCTATATACACGCTGCTACGATGTCTCAGCACTTGGCTTATATCTGCTACAGCCGCTAAGCGAGAACATTCTATCTGGTTAAATCTAGATCAAAGATAAGATATATAGAAAGATAGATAGAAAGGTTTATTGTTAAGTGCACATAGACATAAAAGTGAACAATTCAGAAGGTAGTGAATATTGCACGAGTGCACTTGGGCGGTGCAAGTGCAACGACCAGGTAACAAGGTCATCGGGGCGGACTGCGGCAAAACGCGACATATCACGTGCCAGTACCGAGTAACATACACGACATTCCTGTAGATTGACATGTCTTGCTCAATACATAATACTGTTTTAACTTACAGCTTTTATTGATTATGATATTTATTCTAAATAGGTTTTAGTTATTTATGGATTGGTCGATGGTCTAGTAAGTGAAAGTCTCGGACCCAAAAGAAAGCATAAAAAGCTCTGGGTTCGATGCTTTTACTTCGAGCCTGAGCAAACCTTAAAATCATTTTTTCTAAATTTCCTCTTAATTTCTTTAATTAGATAGACTATTAAGATTAATTCGACGTCCATGTGTTTTCGAATAATTTGTATTTGACCCTATCTGTTTGTTCATAGAACATCAATAAAAAAGGATTTAAAAAAATTGTTTCTCTAAAAGATATAATTTCCTTCCTATTCAAAAAAAAAATAAGAAAAGACGTATATTGAGGTAAGAAAATCTCCACTATATTCATTATTCTAACCAACATAATAATAACAATGACAATACAATCACAAATATAATATTTATACAAATAAAACGAAAGGAAAAAACCAATTTGGGTCATAAAAGAACACAAATAGAAACAGTGCAACGGAACAAAGAACTATTTATTGAAAGAACTAATGACTACTTAAGGGCTGGTGGGAAGATTCCATCGCCCCGAGTGCACTCGAACGAGAGTATCGCAAAGCGCAAGAGAGCTTTTAATTCTCGAATAAACCTTCTCATTTTTAAATAAAGCTTTATATATTTGAATAACATTTTCATATTTCTGGACCGCAAAAGGTCACCGCAGGGTAAGAGGGTTTTAGGTATTCAAAGAGGAACCTGTTCTATAAAAGACAAAGGTCGAAAGTGAACTAGCTATACGCCCTAAAGTGACTACTACTACTATTAAAATTGTTCTTGAATATTACCCTGAATGTATTTTAGATGTATAAGAATACATCTAAAATACGTCTAAAGAATCTTTAAAATGTCTAAAGTAAAACATATCTTTCGTCAATTGGTTTTACTGCATTTCGGATAGAAGACAACAATTACTGGTGAGTACTATAATTTTTTCATGATAGATGATATAGTATATTGGTTGACCAACGTATGGACGAGTCATTGATGAATAGAATCAGCTTTAGAGATAAAATGGACTAAAAAAGGAGATTTTTTATGAAATCAGAAATATGGCAAAGGAAGCAGAATAAGAGTAAAATCAAATATCAGCTCATCAACGAAAATCAAGTCGACACAGATGTGAAACAAGTGTGTGTTAGTCTACATCTTAGAAAATCTTGAAATGTTGTTTACATACATAGAAGGTCTAACACAGATGAAGTAACAACAGAAAGTCTATAGTTTGGTAAATTTTGACATAGTGACTGTGTCTACTTATTTTTAAACTAGCTGTTTCCTGCAGCTTCGCCCGCGTTACTCAACTCGTATATATCACAGCGTGATGTTATATAGCCTATAGCCTTCCTCGATAAATGGGCTGTCTAACACTAAAAGAATTTTTCAAATCAGACCAGTAGTTCCTGAGATTAGCGCGTTCAAACAAACTCTTCAGCTTTATAATATTAGTATAGATTAGAAACCATTCCCAGCAGCGGGCCATAATGATTCAAGATAATGCCTGAGCGGTGTGTTCAATTTGGCCTGGCTATTTATACGAGTGACGTCACTCGCCCGGGAGGTTGCGCAACACTGCAGGAACAAGTTACATAAATCCCGCTATCAACTTATGAAAGCCCAAGTTTCGAGCGGACCAAAAAATGAAATAAAACTCTTGGGTTTCACATTCAAAATACAGTTTGATGGAGTTCTCTTTTATGGTGAAGAGGTTGATTTTTATGAAAAGCTTTGTGGGTTGAATGCAGAAATAAAATTCAAACTGTATGATTTGGTAGAGAAATGTTAAAAAGGAGAAATGCAAGTTTAAATGGCTTGATTTTGAAAAAATATATATCAACATTTGAAGAAATACATAAATTAATTGAAAACTTGCATAATAAACTTAAACTTAAAGAATAGTCAGCAGTTACTTGTTTATAAGAGGTGGTTCAAACGGACAGTCAATTTACATAATGTTAATCACCGACACTCGTAGACAACCGCTACAACGGAGGGCGGACAGGCGTGTGGTGGGCCTTGCGGATATGAACATGCACTATTCTTGAAGGTCTCTAAGTTTCTAATATATTAGGAACCTCATAGGGAAAAGAGCAACAGCAAAAACTTCCAGTACTTATCTGAAATAGAAATATGTTTTGAGTTTCTTTGAAACTGGCCGCATATTAGAGAATATTGATCCTGCTTTCTATCGGGATAAGCTTTGCCGCTTGGACACAATGCCCAGGAAAATCGTCTTAAATTCCTCTATTTATCATCTATATTATATCATGTTTCAAATCAAATTACCTATCATTACCGGTTTTTGCGGTACGTTTACTCGGTAAGTACCGGGTTTAAAATCTTGCAAAGGTCCGACTATTTCCATAAAGATAAAAGATAAATATAGGTTAGATTCTAGAATCAAAGATGTGTATACGTATTTGTAAATTTATATTCTAGTACCCGTAAAATAAATTCATATAAGATTTTAAATTAACTTGGTTATTTTCACTTCTACGAAAGTCTTGTTGAGCCTCGAGAAGAAGATGATATAAATAGAGAAGAAGATAATATCGAAATATCGAGCTTCGGAAAACCAAAAGTGAAAAGTATAGCAAATATAACGGTATATTTGCTATACTTTTCACTTTTGGTTTAACTTAAGTACACTTAAGTAGTTTAAGAAATAAATTCATATTTTTTACAAAAGTAAACAAACGTATATTGTTGAAATAAAGTTTCCAGTCATTACACTAATACCACTCCATCTTCTCCGAATGTAGGTTAAATGTTGTTACTATTAAAACGCAGCCTTTCATTTTAAAACATCGCTTTAAAATGAAAGGCACGAAATTAAGTTTCCAGTAATTCCACAATTGAGGTGAGGTGTAGGGCCCTTCGACCCGCGCTTTGCCATTATGAACCTGGTTCTGAGGAACTGCAAACGGATTTAGCGCAAGTATCGCTAAATACTCAACATCCACTTGATGGTTCTATTCATTAACACTTATTTGTGAGGAAAACAGATTTTGACACAGATTTTTTTGTCTTGCATTCAAAAAAAGAATTATATTTCCCTTTTAAGACGTGAACCTTTATCTCCATAAAGAGGACTTATCTTTGACTCTTGGCATGAAATGTCCAAGTAGATTACTGAACTCACGTGTCCTAACCATGTTGCTGTTAAGTACCCGAATCGTCAGGAGTGATACATTCCTTTTAATCATAATAAACCGCGATAAAATCCGTAAAAAATATTTTTGTTTTAATAAGTGAAATTTAAAAAAAAATATTAAAATACTATTTACTGAACTGATCTAAATTAAGGTGTGGCCAGCTGTAGATAAACATATTACGTCGCCAGGACAGACATTTTTATAACTCTATGTACCATTATTTCACATTTTAATTAGTTACTAAAAAAACAATACAAAACTATATTCAAGTCGTAAACAAACATCTAATTTTCCAAGTAGCAGATGACAATGACGTCAAGAAGCGAGACTCCACAAAAGGCTTCCAAGAGACGGCAGGATGGTGGAAACTGAGATAAAGACCTCTCACGACGCCTGTCGCGTGTGAAGGTTAATAAACTGGGAAAGAAAGAAAAAAAACAAACTTTATATAAATGTAAGTAGGAACTGGGTTTTGTAGGTTTAAAAAAGGATATAGTAGAAATGTAGAAAATACTTTTTTGTGAGTAAAACGTAAAAATTTGGTTTCGTACTCATCTTCTGTTTGGGTGAAACAAACTTCTTGTTATGTAGATAAACCTAAAATTTACTGTACTACTTGTTTCATTTAGTTAGTAAGCTCCTCTTTCTAGGATTGAATATACACGTTATTAATATTACTTTTTGTATCACTTGATTCCCATATATGATTGAATAACAAGAACTGAATTTATATTCCGGATCCATAGGTCACTGAGAAGATCCGGTTCGAAGGACCATTTAAATTAGGAATTCTTGTTAACGTGCAACATTTTTCTTGATGATATGAACACAAATAGGAAGCTTGTTAAAATGTATATGTTAATATATAACATGTATAATAAAATCCATTCACACTTTGCCGTATATTCCGGAATTCTCTAATAACACCTGCTAAAGAATATATGTACATACTATATAGGCTCGGCGAGTCAGGAGCGTGGCCGCGTTACTAAAGCGAACATTTATGTTAATAAATCATTTACCTACCCTTACGCATTTGTATTTCACACAAAATATATAATAAAGATATTTTTATTCATGACATTTCATTATTTCTTTCATTTCGCCGTAATATATGGAGTTATTTAAATATAAATATGGCTGTTTATTATCATATATGTTCAGTATTAAAATTTAATGATTGAAATTATTATGAATGGCTTTCACATAAATAATAGCTAGATAATTCTATGTTCATAATTGAACAATGTACTAAAAGGCTATGAATATTTAAATGTCATTGTTATTTATTGTATAATTTGTCGGACACCAACCGATGTATATTAAATTTCATTATTTAAAAATTTAAAACGATAACATCTACAAAATTTCTACCGACTTCCAAAAAGGAGGAGGTACCATATTCGTCTATATGTATCCTTTTTTGTGTATGTTCATCGATATTTATTGCCAAATGTGAACCGATTTTGATGTTTCTTTTTTGTTCGAAAGGAGATATTTCAATGGTAGTCCCATGATAAGGAAACCAGGATCTGACGATGGCACCCCAGAGAAATCGAGGGGAACCTTCGAAAATCGTAGGGGCGCCTAGTGCGTTTGGTATTTCTTTCATTAAATATTTTATAGCACTACAATTTCACGAAAGTCTGGAGTCGATGTGTTGATGGAGTCGAAAGACACTCGAGGGGAGTCCTCAACGATTTACAGCAGTTACCTTGTGTTTGGGCTTCATTAATTTGTATTGATGAGAATCTAGACGAGTTGTGACTGTCGTTAGGAGTCTGATGATAAAGATAAGGAATAGTTAAGGGGTCTTTACAGCGGTTTACAGTAGCTACCTTGTGTTTGGACTTAATTTATTTATATTGATGAGAACTTTACACCCATAAGGGACAAAAGTGCCATTACAGGTCTGGCAATGGCGACCATAGATACTCAAGGGAATTCCTCAACGACTTACAAGTTACCTTGCGTTGGACTTACTTCATACGTTTCAGTATGCCAAAATATTCAGTTCGCTAAAAAATTTGAAATTAAAAATTACAACTTTTTAAAAAATTAAAACTTGTTTTCCACTAAAAAATAATTCAACATCACCTACGAATGTTTTGTTCAGGATTCTGAAGCGATGAGCACGCAGCAAACGCATGAGAATGGAGGCAGTCCGGTACCGATAGCTTTAACACACTCAAAATCTACCCGCATAGGTACTTCAGTCTTGTGAACAAGACATTCGTAAGATGATGTCGGAACATCGAGCTCCGTATCTTAAAACTAGTTATAGAAGTGAAATTAACCATGTTTATTTAAAATCTCGAAATATTTAATTGGTAGCATCAAACGACGACAAAATGGGCTATATCTAAATCTAATAACCAATATGAACCATGTGTTGAAAACTAGTAGTAGTATAGTGAACTTTAAGCTGGCGATAGTAATACGAAACGAGATTGAGTCGCGTACTCCGAGCTATTACTGGGAGATTGCAGCTTCGACGATGTGTGGAGGTGCTGACGTTATAATTAGCTCTTCACCAGCATATTAGCTTGACATTTATAATAAGCTCTTCACCATCATATTAAAATGGTAAGAGATTTCGTATCGTCATGAATATAAATATTCATTTAAAGTTATTTTGATAGGAAAATTAAAAGACCAGTCACCTAATAATATAAATTGGTTTAACCTTAACTAACCAAAACAAGTCTGAGACGAATCTAAACCAAAAGATAAGTAAGAAAAATGGTGACTATCAACCATTGCGCACTTAAAAAGAGAATCTTCATTTCATTTGTATGCTCATATTTAATAGAATTAGGCGTTGCTTGCGGAAATCTAAAATATGAGAATATATTATATATCACTTAGCAATAATTCTGTGAACCACGTAGTCTTTACAGAAAATGTGCAAGTGCACGCATATATGCATGCATATAGCATCCACCCCCTTTCACACACTGCATAAACTTACCTACACCACAATAAAAACCACTGTGGTTGCTATATGCATCCCTGTGGGACCACTCCCACACTTGCTGTAAAGACTGGGTGGTTCGCGGAATTATGGCCAAGTTTTAATATCTTATATTAAAATATATTATAGTTATTAGCCGGGGCTTTGCCTGATTGTTTAATGTAAAAAATAAATGTTACCCCGTACCACTTAGTTTATTTCGCCGGTACTACTCACTAAACTTTGGAGCAGGTGGTAGGTTCCATTGTTCAATAAGCTACTTTTAGTTCCTACCATAATAAATCATCATCATCATCAGGCTCTATCCGTCCGTCTCCGGCATAATAAATAAAAATGTATTTCGTCTTGACCAAAATGTATTCCATACTTTGTTTCGTAACAAACATCTTTTCTCGCCCACGTCTAATTCATAAAGTCATATCGCATCAACCGAAACTGCACCGGCAGCTAACATTTTAATCACATAAAACAGAGTACCCAGACAAAGAGCAGAACCGTGTTAATCTAATAGGCGACAGGCGGATAATCCGGCCCACCCCAGGACCAGCAGCCCAACGGCCCACCGACTAGGGTTCCCAACCGTACTGTTAAAAGTAATTATTTTCTAATGTTTACGCAAATTTCACTCATTATAATGAAACAATTTGTAATTATTTGATCGCGAACAGGGTAGGCCCACCTCTTGTTCCTACCACTACTAATCCTGTCCGTACCCGACCCTTTAGTATAGAGGTATAATTTAAACCTGACTTGAACCCTGAGAAACAAACAGCACAAGATTGCAATAACTTACATAAGTCAAGAAAATACAGTAGCCAGAAGAAGCGCAGCTGCAATGCACCACCACCACCACGGTGATATAATTCAAATGTCTACAATACTAAAATGCCTGCATAGTAAAATTAGTATAGATGTGTACTAATACTTCATTC
Source organism: Helleia helle (assembly GCA_963853865.1). Lineage (NCBI taxonomy): Eukaryota > Metazoa > Arthropoda > Insecta > Lepidoptera > Lycaenidae > Helleia > Helleia helle. The sequence continues at coordinate 17,772,431 of OY971432.1, read as the reverse complement.
GTTGTAAACAAAGTTGGCAACCCTACCACCAGCCCACCACAGCCCCCCACCAGACACTGTGGAGGTGTCACTCTTGTACTGCATAAAAATAAATCTCTGTCTGACTTCGATTAAATTTTTTATTGTGTTATCGATTTCCATAATATGATTCCTGGGATTACTTTGATGGAGGAAGATTTGGTAGTCGGAGGGAGAGATGTTAAATCTTTTCTATCAACCAAAACGGATTCAGATGACTTTACAGTATTATACGTAACTAGCGGTTGTCCGCAACTTCAGCTGCGTTAATTTACATATGTTCCGGGTTGATGATGATATTGTGTCCATGTCACTCGGTGATAACGTAGAATTATAATGGTGAAAGGTTTTTCAAAATGGTTGACATATTTCATAGACAACCTCATACGCCCAATGAAATTAGACTAAGACCTATTTATAAACCTTTATTCATCAACATAAGTCTCAAAAATCAGCCACGTGCCATTAAATAATTTTAACTTCGTGTTTTTGGGGTTTTTTTTTTGTCCCGACGCTTAATTGGCCCGGCCCGCGAAATTCTCTGCAGACCATAATAATACTTAATAAATACTAACAACTCAAAACTCTTTATTCTCCACAAGAAATAGATTATTATATAATCATTCTTCAGGTCGATAGCACATTTTCTAGCGCCGAAAGTGTGGTAAAATATAGAATAAGTATCTACCTAATACTTCATAGTGGCGTGCCCAAAATATTAGGTGGCATGCCATCAAGGGCACGCGTGCTATTGGTTCGCCAACCCTGTTAGCCAGTATACAATTATAATTTTTGAACTAAGTGAAGCCGGTTAAATTTACTTCCATGAAACTGTAAAGTGTAAACTGTTCCCGACGCGTTAGTTACATTATGTGATGAGTACTTAGGAGTGGGTGCCGAATTGCGGAAGTTTCCGTAACGCTTACCAAACTTGAGGCCCGAAGAACAACACGGGCCTGTAGGCATTTTGCTGAATATCAGACCGACTATTTATTAAAATATAGTACCTACTAATATTATCGCCGCTCTCAATCTTATCGATTCAGAAGTTGCTAAAAATCAGCACTATGTGACACTTTACACACATTATTGCTTTTTTACCTTAGAATAAGTACAGTTCTATTTACTTTTTCTATACTTAGATTTTGTATTAATGCAGCTAATTAATAATAGTTTATTTTAAAACACACCCAAGTTCCCGTAGAGGGTTCACGATAACCTGTTTTAATTCTTACATGTAAAGATAAAAGTAAAAATGTATTTATAGAAGAACAAGTTCATAGATATCAAATAAAAATCTGCCATTTGCAGGATTCGAATCTGACCTCTCGGTTTAGTATTCACAAAGACATTTCTGCACCAACTGTCACAAGCGATTCTTCAAGCTCACTGGACACTTTGGCTTCGTGTTTATTGTTTGGCATTTCCGCGTTATATTGTCTTATGACGGACACATACCTAAGTAAAGTATCGGTGACGAAGGTGATGGTAAGAGACTTAAGTTTGATCGTGTAACTAAATATACATGGAAGGTAATTGGATAAACCGTCAAAGATTATTTAACCATTATTTTTGAAGCTAATCGGATAAACTGTCAAAGATTATTTTACGATTGCAGATTTTTAAAAACAAGTTTTCGTAAGTTCATAATAATGTAAAACAGACGTTTACCTATATATATAATATATCAAACTAATCTGCCAATTGATCCCCATAACTCAGGCAACTAGTCCGTGAATGGATAAACCAACTGATAAAGTAAGTTGGTCGGTCGGTAAACTAATCGGACAACGGGTCGCTCGACTAAACCATTTGGTTGGTATAAAGAAATTCAACTGGTAGCTTAACTTATAAATTCTATATAAATACATCACAAATATAATCTCTCTTACAATTATATGATTAACATTTATCTGATTCCAAATCATGGTAAAAAAAACAATAAAGTATCCTATTATTTATACACCCAGCCACATTTTGTAATTATTTTAACTTTTATTTAAGTTGGCAATTGGAAAAAGAACTATAACACTTTTCTCTCGATTTTTTTATCAATCATAATATTATGTACTATTGTCTACAAGTTTAAAAGCCCTTTTTAACTACAGTTCCCTTGGCTCTGGCATCCCTGCCAGACTCAGTCCACTGTAGCGTGTAACTCCAATTACAATTTCTGTACAAATTCAATAACAGCTGTCCCTTCGATTTAAAACCTTACCCGTCGGTTATAGGGCTGCTGGGTGACTAAGGTATACGTTTGTTGTTTCAGAACGTCCGTTGACCCTAGTTTTCCGAAAAGGTTCGCCCTTTATTGTATAGATGATGGAAGGTGGTTAAAAATACTCAAACACGGAATAGCATGTACCAAAAATACTCAAACACGGAACAGCATGTACCAAAAATACTTACCTATTAAATTTTCTTTAGAGGTTTAACTCGTTTGTAGATTAAATCTGTAACAAAGTAATGCTAGATTAGATAAGTTAATCAATATATTTGTACATTAAGACATCATTATTACATGTTGGATGCTTTTAGCTTAGTAGGTAGGGTAGTAGGATATTTTCTAGATTGGTGTACAAACATAAGTAGTAACATGTGAAATGTGGCGCAGAATTTACATGAATTGTAGTAAATACGGATTAATAACAATGATACTGTCAGCTATACAACGGTTAAGATGTGTCAAAACCACAGACTACATTTTTACTTTCACAAATAAGTATGGATAAAAAATGATTAAAAGAACATCATTCTGTAGAAACATAGAATTATGGCGCTAATTTGCAACTAGCACAATCTGGAAGACATCTAGATATATCGATTAATAGCTGTGGCCTGCATCTTATGAAACTTAGGATTTACAGCCGTATTCTGATGATAATTATTTTTAGCATGAACGTGTCATTTTTTTATCGGATGTGTAACTTCTGAAGATTACCTTCACCACAAACTTTACCTCTTTATAATATATCACTTGTAGCAGTCAGTTCATCAGTGTTTCCAAGTATCAATATCTCTAAAATCTCCATTCATTAATATCGTACGGTGATTGGTTGGCATTCAGTGTAGTGTGAATCTCACACCAGACCGATAACATCGCTTTCAGGATCGAAAACATTCACTGCAGCATCCCATCAGCGCTGATTAATATGTACCAAATCTCAGATAACATTGATAGGAGCCAATCTGAATATGGCTCATAGTTAAGAGGTAGACCTCGCCAATGAATTTAAAACGGAATAGCTCGAGCAACTCATTTATCCGTAGCCTATCTTGAGACCGTTGAGAAGGATACCCTTGTGCTGCGCTCCCATCTACTTGGGTATCACGTTCCAGTTTATTTCTTCTGTAAACAGCTTGGCTGTGTTTCGGAAAGAAGGCCAGGACAAGCAGTGTAATTACTGGCACCGACACTTAACATCTTATGTCTCAGGATAGGAAAGACGTGAATGAGTTGTCTAGGCTAGCTTCAGGCGGGTTACGCTGACCACTTACTATCACGTGGTTCATGTGAAATATGTGGCTATCGGCCAAAAAAATAAAATACGTAAGACGGTAAGTCTTTAATGATACCAGCTGCAAATAAGTTCAAGTAATCGTAACAAGAGAGCTATAAAAACTAAATAACAAAGACTTACAGGGATAACTGAACGACGAGAGCATATGTAAGGGTTGTCCCAAAGGAGACTAAAACTAAAACAGTGAAGACGTAAGCATATTCTGCAATAAACTGTAACGCTACTGATATGTGACAGTAGGCACTGATATATTTTGTAAAATGATAAAAATTATACACATTCTGTTATCCCTGTATGCTACGTTAACAGTATTTTGCTAATTTCTTTCAATAAACTTTTCTGACTTTCCTATCGTATTCTATTCAGCAGGAAGAGAAAAATATACAGCATAATTACTGGCAGTACCTTAGATTGGGTCAAAGGAGACAACTCTAAGAAACCTACCTGCCCCACCATGGTTCAGGCCTTGACGTGGTGGTGGGACTCAGTACCCTAGGGTGAGCCAAACACCTTGGGCGAAGCTAATTGAGCCGAGGGGGCTCTTTGTACCCCTCTTATGAGAAGAGGGAACAAGAAAGCACGGCAAGGGGCGACAACGGAAACCTCACCTATTTTACTGCCTCGACGTTGAGAGGGGTTGTTCTGTGGTCCGGGACAACCCCTCTGTGGAGGTAGCGTCGGTCCCTTGGGGGATTGACTAGCCGTCAAGGTGCTCTGTTTGCTAATTACATCCGGGGTGCCTCACCAAATGCGGCATTGGTGGCAATCACCGGGTTTTAGTGGGTAGAGCTGCGTTTAAAGAAAAAAAAAGAAGCCTACCTGGCACAAGAAAAACCAAACCTTTACAGACTTGTTCAGTTTCTGCCTGTCAATACTACCAAAAAGCCTTTAAAATGTAGGTTCCATTAAAACCACATTCCAGTGCGACAGGCGGTCAGACCAGTTAATATCGGATCCCGCTGGCTGCGGTTTGGACGGGAGCGAGTGGATCACTCGAATAGCCCACATTCATGACACATTAACAACCCTCCCCAAATTGTAGTTCCAATTAACATCGATACATTATTCTTATGTCGTCCTTTAATGTGCTTGCTTTTGAGGTTGGTCTGTGTAGATAAACAGACACAGATATGTTAAATGGAAGTAAGAAGATACTGTATTCAGTTGTCTTTTTAGCATTAAATGCGTTTTATTTAGATTTATTAATAACAACTTTAAGGAATTTGAATAAAATTAAACTATTACAAATTATTTCAAATCATGACTAACAGCCCGACAGATTTTGATGGTAGCCTCAAACTACGCAATTGTAAGGGTTATGTGACGTGACGTTTATACAAAACAGCAGCAGCACAGCCAACAGTGCACAAATGTGGACAAACAATGATAAAGATAGTAATAACGACGTCGACGACGAACAACTAATTTATATTCTGAAAACCTCTCCTCTAAATCGATATTCAAATACTATTTGAATATAATATTCAAATATTCAAATACTATTCTGTATATAACGTTTATTGTAGAACATAATTGTAAAGGAACGAATACATAGAAGATTGAAATAATTGAAATTGATAAAGATACGACGGCGGAGAAATTTAATTTAGCTTTATTCGAAGATCGACTCCGTTTCACCTTGTCCGTGGGGAGTGCTTAGTATGTGCTTCCAATTTTATACATTTAGGGCATTGTTCCTTTACTTCAATTACATTTATTTCTGATATTGGCTCCTTATCATTCTACCTATAATAAAACGCTAATAAGATAAGGCTGTTGAATTTATATTGTTATAAAGACAATACAAGCAATTCTCTTCTTCAATACTTAAAATTGTCATATAATTCCCAAAAAAACTAATTAAGACTTAGATCATATTACTCTGTGATTTATTCAAGATATTAATATATAATAATATCAACCCATATATGTCCCACTGCTGAGCACGGGTCTCCTCCTCGAAATCAGGCGAGGAGGGTTTTGGGCTATAGTTTACCGATGCGCTGGCCCAATGCGGGTTGGTGAACTTCACACCTTCAAAGACTTTTAATCTCATCGGGCATGCAGGTTTCCTCACGATGTTTCCTTCACCGGTGAGCAAGCGATGTTTTCATGTTCAGATGCACGTACAAATTTCGAAAAACCCATTTCTGGGCATTACAAGGGTCAGGATCGAACCGGGACCTCTTATATCTCACTCAAGAGGCCATCGTCGCTCACGTCGTTATTATTTATCTATACAAAATTTATTTTAAAGTAAGATACAGTAGAAGTATACATCTGTAGACAGTTGAAGTACTGTATATATTGTAAGAAGGTATTGCCATGCTGCATTGGGCAACTGGGCCGGCACGGCCGGGGTGGTACCTCTCGCTCATATAACACCGGCGTCAAGTGACATCTATGCTGTCCCGTTTCGCGCGGTGTGCGAGTTTCCGGGAGCCGATTGGAGGGGGACAGGGAAAAGGAGGGTAACGCATCTGCATACACTCTGGTTGTGCGGATGTGTATGAGCGTCAATGCCATAAGGCTCCGACTGCTCGTTTGCCCCCTTATGACATAAAAAAGTAGTCGAAAATAGCAATCGTTTGCAATAGCTTTATAAAACTATACGATAATAAAACAATAATAGAAAAAATACACTTAGAATATACAAATAAATAACAATCATACCAGCTTTCACTACTAGCAATATAAAATGAAATTCTTGCAAAGCTTAATTGTTTTTGACTTGTTAAATTCGTTTGGTTCGTAAGACTGTAAAATATTGTAATGGTGGTACTCAAAACGTCACTTAGTCTAGTATTAAAACAAAATTTAGTAATAAGTGAAATATAGACGGTGCCGACGGTGCCTTTGAATGGTAAAAAGTAAAATAATAATAATAGTAGGATGAAACCGATCGAAAAAGGAAACCAAGAACATGGTTATTCGAATTTTTCACAAAAATTTTGAGGTTATGTCAAAAAAGTGTAAACAAAAGTTGTAGATCTTTTTATTACCTACAACTTTACCATTTAAATTTTATCTATAGGACTTGTAGTTTTGCCGGAAATCGAGATAAATCGTTTTTAACCCATAAATCCCTTCCCCTCCATTTCCAAACCTCAGATCGCCCGTAAATTATTTTTCCTTTCATTTTTGTTATATTATCTTCCTTTTCAGATGGGTTTCATCCTACATTTTTTTTGGTTTCAAATATTATCTACCCTAGTCTAATATTGATCACAATAAATTGCCAATACACTTCAGACTGGAGTCGAACAAAGCGAGATTCCGCAGACAATCAAATGCTCCATTTTTTTCATTATACAATATGAACTCGAATGCATTTGCGCAGGCCAGACATTTCAAACGCTTGGGGATTATAGTACGGGAGCTAGCAACGTTTGAAAAGTAAGAATTTTAGGTCAGCTGATATTGTGATATGTCGTCCTTCTTGCACTTTCGGTTAGTCTGGGCTATCTGGCTGGCGGTAGCGGTTGCGTTCATTAGTGCGCATCCTACCTGTCCAGGTAATAATCCTGGATTTTAAAAACATTTTAGAAGGCGTAATTTTTAATTTTTTGTTTTTAAATAAGTCTACCTGACATACTTTTTTTATTGCCAGACATTTTTAACAATGCTAACTATGTGCCATACGCGATATTTTTTTTATTTTTTATAAAAATTTCAAAGTATTTTATAATGTCTGTAATTTTAATATTATGTTATTTAAAGATAAGAAAAACTTAAAATAAATTTGCCAGACATTAATTCGATTGTTAAGTCTTGAATTAAAATGAAAAAGTCATGAAAAGTATTGCAGTATAATGCTAGCAGTCCGAGAGAGACAGTTGCAGAATAAGTCGAGAATGATACAGAGAACCATTACAAAAGTAAATTACTTGTCACTGTACATATAATAAAAAATAAAAATAAATCATTCAAGTCAGAGCAAGTTTCAAAAAAAATTTAAGCATAAAAAGGAATATAAAATTAGATTAAAATTTTAAAAAACAAAGGTTTCAGAGCAAAACAATCCGTGCCAACACACCACCAAACATATGCAACAAGTATGTGAATCTGGACTTCAACCTGCGAACAATTAAACAAGAAATAGAAACATACAGCAAAAAATATCAAGCGAAATTGGACAATCATACAAATATATCAAATATATTGGCAGCTGACTTGTGGGGAGAGGGCAGCCTAAAATACTCCCGCCTCAAGAGATATGGTATACCGGAACTTGAGTCTAGATTCACAGCCAAATGACGAGATTAACATCACTGGATGCGTAACTCAGCTAAGGACATAATTGACATTGAAAAATTAAAAAACAACATTTTTTTTTAATTGTTCTGATTACTAAATATAAATTAGAAGTAATTAATATAAAGTTTTTCAAGTTGTTTCAGCCTATAGTGACGTCACAAAAAAAGAGGCTTCTTCATAATCATCATCATCATCGTCGCTGTTTGTCAGTGTCATTCATATCATCTTCTTGGGAACTTTCGTTATCTTCTAAAACTCTATCATCTGCAACAGAAAAAAAAAACAGTGTAATTCTTCGTGTTCATTATAAAACATTTTAGTTATTATTGAAAAATATTCCATTTCACACTTACTTTGAACAATAATATCTGCAACTGAGGATGGTAATTGATCTCCCAAAAACCAGACAAAATCATATTTGTCACCGTTAATGGTCCAACCGAAAGCCATTGGAGATAAAGATGTTGGATGTTTTGAGTGAGCATTTCTCCAAATTTTCGTCACGTAACGAACCTTCAATAAATGCTGTTGCAATTCCGCTTTACAGGGTGAGGAACTGGATGAGTCAAAGTTTCGAAATTTTTTGTTGAAGTTCTCATCTGATTTTTTAGACGTAAACGTACTTGAAAATAAAATTTAAAAAATCATTAGCATTGGAACAATTTTTAACTCCATACATTTGACAAATAAATTTCTCCAGGGTTACAAATGTAGTTTCAAGTACTTCTTCGTCATCCGTAATTATATTATCAAAAGCTAACTGGTATTCTTTAGAATTTTCTAATATTTTAAAAGGCTCAACTTTGCCTTTTCTAAAAAAAGCTGGCGTGTAATCACATCCGGTTATTGCGTGGAAGCATGGTAAATCTTTGCATAAAGAGTCACCAATAATTCGGTGTAATTCATTGATGTTTATGTAACGCTGATGATTTCCAACACCCATATTTATCCAAATTTTCAAAGATGCTTTCTGGTGATCCATATTTCCCAGAAGTATAATTAAAATATCAGAATCAGAACAGCGTATAACAACGTCTGCGTCAAAATCGATTTGGCAAATATGAAAAATAATCCTAGAATCAGCTTCTTCGTGTTCTTCACACGATAATGATTCTTCAATAGTTTTAATTACTTTGTTTTTTATCACTTTGTATGAATAACATTTATTGAAACTTACGTAAATGTTTTTATTACCAATGAAAGGCAACATATCTTCACTACCCCAGTGATCAATGAAAAAGTGAACCGAAGCTCCTTTAAATAGCACATTTTTAAGTTCAGCTGCGAAATGATGGGGCTTAACAATCGAATTAATGTCTGGAAAATATATTTTAAGTTTTTCTTATCTTTAAATAACATAATATTAAAATTACAGACATTATAAAATACTTTGAAATTTTTATAAAAAAAAAAAAAAATCGCGTATGCCACATAGTTAGTTAGCATTGTCAAAAATATCTGGCAATAAAAAAAGTATGTCAGGTAGACTTATTTAAAAACAAAAAATTAAAAATTACGCTTTCTAAAATGTTTTTAAAATCAAGGATTATTACCTGGACAGGTAGGATGCGCACTAATGAACGCAACCGCTACCGCCAGCCAGATAGATAGAAGTGCAAGAAGGACGACATATCACAAAATCAGCTGACCTAAAATTCTTTCTCGGAAACGTTGCTAGCTCCTATACTATTATCTAACGGATATTTAATATAAACTTAAACAATGCCACTTTTATTAGACATTCTTCTCACTGAAATTAATATTAGCCTCTTGAAAAAGATAATCTTATGAAATAGAAATTTGTATCTTTTTTTTTCTTTAACGCCGGGAAATACTCTGAGGCATCCCGTGGGGGAGTGGGTCTCCCGAAAGCTGATAAGTGGACGCAGCTCTATCCACTAAAACCCGATCAGTGCCACCAATGCCGCCTTTGGTGAGGTGCCCCGGATCAAATAAACAAATTTGTTTTTTTCGGCAGGGACCGACGCCACCTCCACAGAGAGGTTGTCCCGCACCACAGAACAACCCCTCCCAACGCCGGGACAGTACAATGGGGTGAGGTTCCCATCCTCACCCCTTGCCCCTTGCTCTTATGTCCCCTCTTCTTATAAGAGGGGTACAAAGAGCCCCCTTGGCCCAATTAGCTTCGCCCAAGGTGCAGCGGCTCACCCTAGGTTACTGAGCCCCACCGCCACGACAAGGCCACCAAACCATGGTGGGGAGAATTTTGTATCTAGAATAATCTTAAGCAACCCTTGTTCCAACGTGCAAAATCAGCATGGAACTCTTTTGAACGAGCAACCCTGACACGAAATACACTCACACACACTCATATAAATTATAAACACACATCAATATTAGTTTGAATTTCAAGTATTAAAGTAATCATGAATTGCGGCGAAGAAAGTTTACAAAAACCCATTTAGTATTTGCATCGTATTATATAGCTAAACCTGCTCTCTCGATTCGAGACCCATAACTAGACGTATCGTTTAGCTTACTGAAACTTAAATAGTTGATGCGACGGTCGTATCGTAGTTTGAATCTTGCCTAAGTATCCTAGAAAGTTGCAAAATTCGCAGACAACAAAATTCCTTGCGTCAGAAACGGCTAAACGAGAAACAATTCACTAAATGTTGAGATCAAAAGACTTCCCAAATTTCGGGACAAAGAACTTTTGTCGAAGACAATTTATCTATTGGATTTTTTTTTTCAGAAAAGCATTAATAATCCGTGGAAAAAAGACTATTGCTGTTAATTCTAAACTTTTTGGACAAAGCCTTGGCAAAGCAGATCTTATAACTATTAATAAATAATATGTAATTAGTAATATAATATGTCCTAGTGGTTATGGGCTCGGCCTCTTGAGTGAGAGATGAGAGGTCCGCGTTTGATCCTGACCTTATATGTGATGCCTAGAAATGGGTTTTTCTACATTTCTAGGCGCACTTGAACATGGGACCATCGTTTGCTCACCGATAAAGGAAACATCGTGAGGAAACCTGCATAACATGACAATGTTGATGATGTCACCTCAGTTCATCTAATCCGTAGTTCCATATCCCACTAGCCTCTGAAGACAACGCCATCACTATTCATTAGAGCCGCATCATTCCAGCGTCCATGAATATTCAACCAATACTGCGACCGAGCATAATCTGACACATTCATACATACCAGATATATCTGCAGTGATTTATTGCTGAGTGCGAGATACCTTACAATTTATTCCCATTTTATGCAGGGATTAGGGTCCCAGCCATTTCGTATCTGCCCAATAATCTCCTCCTTGTAAAAATGTTTCCCGTTAAATATATTATCATAACCTCCTACAGGGGCCGTTAAAACTATTATAACCACTGTTATAGGTGATTTTAATTATAAAAAATGAAAACACCAAAAATGAAATGAATCAGACATACCACGAGTGTTTGGAAACTTTAAACTCCGACAATAACTATTTGACTCCAATTAATTAAGATCGCAGATTTAAAGCTAATTACTTAGAAACAAAACAAATTGATAGAAACATTAATTTGTCTCCACCGATAAAAGAATCCGACCGGGCTTAGTACGTAAATATAAAAAACGAAACAGTAGAGTATAAAAGTGGAATATTTACCGTTAGGCGACGGTCGCCCACGCGCGCCGCACAAACAGCGGTGTTTGCGTTAATTTTGCGCTTTGAACGACTGAATGGGATCCCTCGGGTGCCCGCAGTATAAACTAAACACTTACCGTGCAAAGAATTCACGTCTCTGAGTATAGTTATATATAAAATTCAGGTTGCTTGTTCGCAATGAACTCATAAACTTCTGAACTGATTTCGATGAAATTCGGCTTAATGTGTGAAATGTGGTCCAACATAAAAGATGGGATAGTTGTACGGTAGCTGACTATTGTCTGTGGTATGGCTAAGCCATCCATTCAGCCATTATCTAAGAAAGGCAAATTATTTAATATTTTAAGGAGTCATGTCAGCCAGACAAGGGAAAAGTGAGTACCTTCCTCTTGCCAGGTCGTGCAATCATTGAACATCTCGTGATGGATAGAATGATATAAACCAATAATACAAATATCTTGAAAGTATTGGACTACGTCAGTGTGAAGATTGTGAAAAAATGATCATGAGGAACATTTAAAGACTGCTGATGTTAATGATGACGATATACGAAATCAAGTAAAATATATGTAAATCAATTAACGTCGACGATTCGGACGAGGTTGAAATGATTCGATTGATTTTCCCAAGTTCTAATATCGAAAATTAATTTATTCAATAATGTGCTTGCAGATTGCTTTTTGATTGGTATTGAAGATTTTTAATAATTACTATCAGCGAGTCAATTAAAACGATCATCATCATTTTATTTTGGATGTGTTTCACTTGTACAAATTTGTTACCTACAAATAATAAGTGGTCAAAGCCACCAAGAAACATCTAGAATTCATCATAAAATTGTGTCCTTTTGTGCCAAGCGGGTAATTTGTACTTAAGGTTGAACTAGTCGACGGCGCGAACTCTAACAAAATGATTGCTATCTCACCTGACATAGTGCGCGAACATGTGTGCTAGAATGAAATGCACAATGATTCATTCCGAAAATGTCCTTTTAGCAAAACAATTATTATAGAAAAACTATTAAGTGTATCTTTTAAAAATAAATTTATTTCAACTTTTGAATAACTAAACTATGTCTGTACGGGCTTTATTTTTGAGCTTTCGTGCTCTGTATACTATATATTTTCGCTCAAAGTTGGGCTAAAATCAGTGTTGAAATACGAAAGTTTAGAAGCTTGTATTTTTTAAATGTATATTTTTTTTACGATTTCGGGTACATACAGACATACATAAAGACGAGATCAATTTATATTATCCTTAGTTTTTGATGGTCAACGTCAAACATTGTAGTAATTACTGTTCTGCGTTTGTATGGAAAGATGAGCGACTTGTGTAACCTTAAAGGTCTTAGTGCAGCCTTTTTATCCAAAACTGTATTTTGATTAATTAGACTTCAATAAACTTGCAATTGGCTTATTTAAAAGAGTATTTTTCTTTCCCATATTATGAATTTCTGTTTTTTAATTATTATTTTTATAGAACAGTCGGTTCAACTGATGGTAAGTGAATAGCGACATCCACAGACACCCGCTATACCAGAGGATCAGCAGGTGCGTTGCCGGCCTTTTAGATATAAGTATGCTCTTTTCTTGAAGGTCCCTAAGTCGTATCGGTTCGGAAACACCATAGGCGGCAGCTGATTCCATATATTTGTGGTGCGAGGCAGGAAATGCCATAAAAATCGAAAATTTGTGGATTTCCGGACATCATCCGGTGTGGGTGGAATTGGGAATTCTTACACGATGTCCGGTGGTGGAATTCTGCCGCAGGTATTAATCCGAACAATTCCTCAGAACACTCCCCGTGGTAGATGCGGTAGAAGATGCAGAGTGATCCGACATCTCTACGCAGCGCCAAAGAGTCAAGCCGATTGGAGATAACATTGTCATCGACGATTCGAGCCGCCCGGCGTTGGACGCGGTCAAATGGGAGGAGCTGATATTAGGGCGCTCCAGCCCAGAGGTGAGAGCAGTATTCCATGCGAGGCCGGATCTGCGCCTTGTATAATTGAAGGCGGTGTGAAGGCATGAAATACTGCTTCGCCCTACTGAGCACGCCGAGTTTCTTAGAGGCTAGTTTAGTCTTTCCTTCCAAATGACCACGAAACTGCACATCACTCGATATGTTGACGCCAAGTATCCCAATGCCAGCTGCGGCAGTTAGGGGAGTGCCTTTAAATCTTAGAGGAACGACGAAGGGATTAAATTGGACCAGGTTAAGTCTCCCCCCCCCCCCCACACCATGATTCAGGTCATGGCGGTGGGGCTCAGTAACCTAGGGTGAGCGGTGCACGTTGGGGCGAAGCTAATTGGGCCGAGGGGGCTCTTTGTACCCCTCTTATTAGAAGAGGGGACAGAAGAGCAGGGGGCAAGTGGTGAGGATGGGAACCTCACCCCATTGTACTGTCCCGACATTGGGACGGGTTGTTCTGTGGTGCGGGACAACCCTTCTGTGGAGGTGGCGTCGGTCCCTTGCGGGACTGACTAACCGCCGAGGTGCCCTGTTTGTTTTCTAGATCCGGGGCACCTCACCAAAGGCGGCATTGGTGGCACTCGCCGGGTTTTAGTGGGTAGAGCTGCGTCCATCTACCAGCTGTCGGGCGCAGCGAGTCCCACATACCCGCGTGGGGAGACCCACTCCCCCGCGGGATGCCTCAGAGCATTTCCCGGCGTTAAAGCAAAAAAAAAAGGTTAAGTCGTCCCCATTCCGAGACTTTCGTCAACAGAGACTCAATTTTAGACACAAGTTTGTTCCGACACTCATCGACTTGTTCCCGAGAAATATTAGAGCAGCCAGTGTATCTCCAGTGCTGTCATCCGCATAACAATGAATGTCGCTGTTTTGCAGCTTATCATTGATATGCAGAAGAAACAAGGTTGGAGATAGTACACAGCCTTGCGGAACACCAGCATTAACAGACTTGAGGTCCGAGCACGCACCGTCGACAACGACCTTGATGCTCCTGTCTGCCAAAAAACTGGTGATCCACTTACATAATTTCTCGGGAAGCTCTATGATGGTAGCTTCGCTAGAAGTGATTTATGCCACACCCGATCAAAGGCCTTCGCTATGTCCAAACTAACCGCCAGCGCTTCCCCCTTGCTCTCAACTGCCTCCGCCCATCGCTGCGTTAGGAATATTAGAAGATCACCAGCTGAACGATTCCATTGAAAGCCATATTGGCGATCGCTAATTAGCTGGTGCTCCTCCAAATACCGCCAGAGCTGGCAGTTAATTATGGATTCCATAACCTTTGAGAACAAGGAAGTTATGGCTATTGATCTGTAGTTGGACGGGTCTGAGCGGTCCCTTTTATTAGGGATCGGGTGAACCAAAGCTGTCTTCCACGAGCATGGGACGACGCCTAATGAGTAAGAGTGCCGGAAAAGACGCGTAAAGACGGGTGCCAACTCAGGAGCACAAGTACGTAGCACTAACGGAGGGATGCCGTCAGGCCCACTCGACTTATGGATGTCCAGCGAAAAAAGCGCTTTGCGTACGGAGCTCTGTCGAAATATTATTTCCGGCATTGAGGTATCACACCGAGGGATCGTCGGTGGTATTTTTCCCTGGTCATCCAAAGCCGAGTTGGAAGCAAAAAGAGAGCCTAGAAGATCGGCCTTCTCCTTCGCGGTGTGGGCCAACGAGTCGTTCCTCATGTGCAGAGATGGTAGGGATGGCTTACAGAAATTCCCTTGAACAGCCCTGGCGAGCGACCAGAATGTACGAGTTCCCGAAGGAAGTCGAACCAATCTCTCGCCAATTCTGTTCTCCGCTTTTGCCTCAGCAATAGCTCTTTTGAAGGACCTGGAGGCAAAGTTATACTCCTTTTTTACTGCGCTGGTCTTTACATCCTGAGACTTCGATGCATTGGCCCAGGCTCGGTAGCTTAACCGCTTGTGGCGTGCAGCCATCTTACAGGTTTGGCCAAACCAGGGCTGGGATTTGCCGCCTATAGGTACTGTAGAGCTTGGAATAAAAAGCTCCATGGCTTTTTGTTGAACACGGTCTAAAGTATGAGACATGACCAAGACAAGTTTTTAGTAAAATAAAGTTCAAGAACAAACTAGGAAAGTGATTGACTCGGCCATTGTATAAGTTGGCTCGCTTTTTTAATTATCTTATCAAGTTTGAAATAATACGCTCGCTCTACTGAGTTTCTTTGTAGTTCCGAAGTCGAGAAAACGCTCTCTCCTTTTTCTTTTGAGATTATTATTAATATTTTAGAAAAAAAGAGGAAAGAGCTAATTACAAGGATAGAAGTAAATTAAAATTCTTTCATTATAACGTAGAACCTAATTTGTTTTATAATAACAAAAAACTAGCCAAAGACAACGAAATCTTGCAAGATATTGAAATAAAATTAACGTAAAATTCAGTTTAGATTACCGTTTCTTTTCAAAATTTCGGATACGTTGATCCAGTTGCAGAACCTATTTCAGAGGGTTAAACAATAAAGTTATTAGACTCGTTGCATCATATGAAATAGTAGTTTACACTTTAAATTTTAAAATCAGAAACAGACGCTTTAACTTATTTATTGGTGTTGAATTTACCTCGGCTGTGATAAATCGGTCAAACAACGTTCTATACATTCAATTACATTCGTTTCTGTATGTGTTCTACATAAATGCTCCCCCTTATACACACTACACACTCCACTATAGTGGTGTCAATAGATCAGGAACAACCTCTGACGGGACGGGTTCCCGGAGGAACAAATGATCCTCATTCACGAGGGACATTAGCCTGTCATTATTTAAACGTAGGTAGCTCTAATGTTACAAACGTTTACTTTAACATAATGACAATCGTATCCACTGCTGGATGCACTGTAACTCGCATCCAACTTGGTATCTGCACCGTCGTTCGAAGCTATGCCTGAACATGGTTTGTACTTCAGAACCCTATCCATCCAACGGTCATCAGTTTTGTAGCTTGTGAGTGGCTCATTGCAACCATGACTTACTTATCATTCACATTGTTAAATACTCACGTCATAGAATGAATAACGTGCTGGTGAAAATTATTTAATTTTAAAAATATGTCACACCATATTTAATTCATAGAGTCACTGATTGGTTAGAAGATTCAAATAATACAAAGATATAATTTATCAATAACGACTGTCAGTGCTGCCACAGGATGTTGAGCCCTACAAGTGTCCCATTAAACTAGCCATCGCAATAAACGAAGTATCGTTAAGTATCGCGGTTTATTGCGATAGTTTCAGAACATATTTTTATGAGCCACCTCATGAAAAGTGGTCAATTACCGTAGGAATCAATAAATCCGGCACGAATGATTAACTATTCCTTACCCTTCTTAATTAGCTTAGATTACATGGCAATCATGAGGAAAAAAAGATTGATTAGAAACAAATTACAGAAATTAATTTTAAAGACAAGTAGGAGAAAGAAACAGACTTGATTCACCTATACAAATTGGAGCGCTGCACAAATACCCCTCCATTAGAACTGTGAACACCGGCCAGACAAACCGCAACAAAGCCATAAAGTATAAATTCAACAAACACCCGAAAACCGGAGACTAGAGGAGAGGAAAGGAAATTCCAATTAAAAAATTCATTAACGTTTGTGCACACCAGGAGCCTTGTTGAGGGACATTAAAGAAGAAATTATTCTGGCTCACGGCACCCAGACTGTTAGTATGCATACACGTAAACTTAATTATGTGCGAGAACTTGGGAATCTTGTATATTCGCATTATATAGACGCAGGTAGAGTAGGTGTAGCATCTATACCGATAAAGTTGGACTGTTTGTAAAATTAAAACAACCGCTTTTTACTAAATGCATATGGATGTATACACGGTGCACATACCAAAATAGCATTTTTTACCATATTTGTCTGTCTGTCTGTCTGTTTGTTGCGGTTAATCTCTGAAACAGCTGGGCCGATTTTGATGCGACTTTCACTGGCAGATATCTGACATTATAAGGAGTACCTTAGGCTATAAAATATTCATTATCAATCCGGGTACGGCTGTTAATCTAAGTTAACGCAAGCGAAGCCGCGGGCAACAGCTATTATGACATATGACAGTTACAGTTAGCACTTTCTGCGTAGATAGGACTGACCAAAATATTGATGTATCATAGGGTAGTTTCGAATAACTTTGTAATGATAGGACGTATGACACCTCAGTCCTCCCTTGACCATGGTTGCTGTAAAGTATCCGAAACGTCGGGCTTGTAAAAATCTTAATAAACCGCGATAAAATCCGTAAAAATTGTTTTATTATAATGAGTGAAATTCGCGTAAACATGAGAAAACAATATATGACAGTTCCATGAAACTTAATATTTTACTATGGATTTGTAGTCACAAAAGTGTAGCAATATTAGTGGCATAAACAGGCATGTAAATGGTAGTTTTCTAATTTTGTCTAGATAATAAGACTAGACAAAGAATTCATTATTCAATAAGAAGGTTCGATATAAAATAATTATTTCCTTTCTTTACCGATGACAAAATCATGTAAACTATAAAATATTTAAAAAAAAAGGATGTAATCATCAAATATATTGTTAAAGAGATTATCAATTGCAAATCATATCTTCAATAAAACAATTAAAAACTCTGTAAAGAGAAGTTAAAATAGTAACAATATTCAGAATCACAAACTTTATAACACAAACTATAATTGAAATACGACATAATAAATTACCCAAACTTGCTAACATTTTTCAAACACATTCATAATTAAAACGAGTCAACCCTTCGATGCCTTCAGCGCGGTTTGTGTGTAACATTCTGAATTTTGGAACGAAAGCCTCCTTGTGTTTAAGTTAATTAGAGCAGTCCCCTCAAAGTAATAAATCATACCACTCCTATACACAAAAGGTAACTAGAACGATGGTACAGGAATGAAAGCTGAAATAAGGGAAGGGGAATTGACTTTAAACAGAGACGGTAACAAACACGAAGCTAATAAACTCTTAAGAGTTTATTGCTAAGATTAAAAAAACCGTATTTATTTTAGAGCTTAATCAATAAATAAGCTGTGCAAATGTATAATAGATGATAAAATTAAAAAGTATTATAACAATGAAAGAAAACACAGATATGATGCTTTTGATTAAGGTAGTCATTAGCCTAATAAAGTCCAAAAAACACAACTTAGACATTTTAAAGCCACAGTTTGTCTGTTGAATAAATAAATATACATATTTGTAGTCACTACGATAAAACAGGTAAAAATAAATATATCACTAATCACTCCACACAAGTAACATGTAAATGAGTTGGAAGGAGATGGAGTACTCTATCTGTCTTCGTCATTAGTAAAAGGGTGCAAAGGGTGTAGAGATAAATCCTGAACAATAATGATGCTCGTTACCCCCTTCCTTGCGTGGAGTGCCTATCTGCAATCTAAGGAGCCTTACAAATGTGTCACAGTAAAATCGACTTTAAATACTGATTTGGACGTTCAAAGTTCGTAAAATTCTCATCACAGGTAAAATTGGGCACTCCTTCAGAATGATTCGACGTAAAACTTACAAACACGCTTAGAATGTAAAATGTTTTGCAGATACCGTTTGATCTTAGAACAGTTTCGGCGATATAATTTAAAAGTTCTTTGAACATTTTCCAAATTATTTTAGCGTTTTCGTAAATATTTTCTGTGATAGAGTTATGAAATTCTTAAAAGGATCTTTTGCATCTAAATTAATATCGAATTTATTTAGATATCTTTATGTAAGTACAAAACACCAAACTTAGCAATATTACTTTTAGATGCACTGAAAAAACTCTTCTTGGCGTTACGAAATCTTAATATTTTTTCGTGATATTTTCTGGTAAACAGTACATAAAAGAAAAAGTGCGTAATATATATTTTTCTTTCGTCCATGGTAACCTAAACTTCAAGCAATGTTCCTAAATAACCCACACAACATCACAAGTTATATTAAACTGCGACAAAAGTTTCACAACTTGGCCAAATTTTAAATGTGAAAGTGTAAAAGCTTTGTATCACGTCAAGGTGGAATAATCATTAAGGCTATTTTTACACTGAGGCAGTTTGAAACCCCGGAAGGAAGTCGCTAATTTTCAATTCCGGAAACGTAATATTTCCTCAGGAAAATTTCAAACAAAAAATCTTTTTATAGCTTGTTAAGATTATTTCTATGGCTTGAACCTAGCACTGATCACAATAAACTCTGTTAACGAGACTCAGGTGGGAGGGATGGCGTGTTTATTTCAAACGTGAAAAAAATGTTTGGGAAAGAAAGACAAGACTGAGTTTACTGGCACTGAGTCTTATAACCTCACGTTTCAGGATAGGCAACGTATGAGCTAGTTACTCAGTTACTCAACTCACATTCGGTAGATGTGTAACATATAACTTCATGTTGCACATCCGCCAGTTTGCCGTACTGATGAACGAAAATAAAAAATACATGAGCCAACAACAAATATATGAGCTAGACGTAGAGTACGCCATCTTAGTGTGTATCGAGAACGTCCGGTGCAAGTTGATGTAAATCAATAGACTGGACCATCGAAGGCACTCAACCACAAAGTTCGCCATCTAATTAACTTAGCATCCGCCGAGGTATTTACTGATGTTACATAAACCGATTACAACTTATGTTTGTATGCAGATGCATGTACACTGGTACATAGTACTAACATAACTAGTAGTACAAAAAGTATTATTTGAACATTATTAACCTTTTTTTCGTCCACTTTTTAAGCAATGAATGCCAAGATGGCCAGTCCCCTGCCACTGCTCAAATATGACTAAAATAGCACTGAATAATGAACTGAATAAAAAAGATGAAATGTTAAACACCCCTTCTTCGATCCTGTTTTGAAACTAAGCTACCTATGTTCCTCAATAGATGGATAATATTAATAATATCTAACTTATATTATAAATTGGAATGTAAATTTATTTGTTACGCTTTCACGCCTAAACCGATTATAAAAAATCTTTCACCAATAGAAAGCTACATTATCGTCAAGAGACATAGATCTTATTATATCCCATATTCCCACAGGGAGTACGCAAATGATACCGCGGAACGCTGCTCTAGTGTATTTATAACTTTTATTAAAGAAAACGTCACATCCAAGACATAAATTAATTATTATACATACACATTTCATCAAAGAACTTTCCTAGGGCGAGGCTATTAGTGTCTTGTGATATTCATCAACGATTAGCATGCGAATGGTGGGCTGAAAAATGAGTTTGGACGGGGTCAAGTAGAGGTCGATAACGTATCCGAAAAGCGGGACAGTGTAAGTCGGCGCTCTCTGTCTCGTTTACATTGAACTGTTAACATTGGAATTTGTTATACTAGAATTCTGGATGTTGTAATAAGTAGACGTAAATTAAAGAATCCTTCAAAAGGAGAAAGAAACAGGCAGACTGCCTGGCGGTAAATGGTTAACGTCGCCCATGAACACAAACCTGGGAAGTGGGACTAGCTAGGAGATGGTGAGTACTTTCACTGCCTATCCTGCCATTCTTTTCGAAACATATAATAGTTGTTTGAGAAGACTTAAGCAACATGACACAAATAGAGTATTAAATTAGACGAGATTAAAAAACGAATCTAGGAAAATAAAGAAAATATACTTTAGTAGATACACATCAGAAATACGTAGGTATGAGTTGACCCCTAACATTATTATCAAATACAACCATCTCGCGGTCAACGTTACCTACTATAAATAAAGTTTCCCAATACAGTATCATCAAAAATACATCAAAATCCAGTGAGCCTTTGACGTCAATAAACAGAACATTACGTAATCATCCGATTTCAGGAATTACACGAATTGGACTAATATTTCTTTTTACTGATTTTATCGGTATTGCCGAGAGCAAGATAAAATCTGATTAATTTTGTAGTTACCAATACTTCGGTAGCCATAACATTGACTTTTGGCTTTTAATTTCCCTTTAGGCGGGATTTATTTTACTTTACTTACTAGCTGTTGCCCGCAGCTTCGCCCGCGTTAACTTAGATATACAACCATATACGCATTGATGATACAATATTACGTAAGTTACAAACAAGTGTTACCTGGCTGTTTATTTAGGAATCTAGTCTTCTAGCATCTAAACTAGGCCTGGCCTGTATCTTAGATGCCAGAATTTGATGATGCATATTTTGATCTATCTGCTAGGGTTCATCCAGCGTTTGCAATGTAAGTGCAAAAAATGTGCTTATTTATGACACCACATCAGAAACTTCTAAAATTATGAGTGTTTATCTACTATATTATGCATGTACCTATTAACTTCCTCTTGAATCATTCTATCTATTAAAAAAACCGCATCAAAATCCGTTGTGTAGTTTTAAAGATGTAAGCATACATACAGTTTGTGATAAAACTGTATTAAGATTCTTTTTCCTTATTTTACTTTTTTTATTCGCCATTTCAATTAAATAACTAGGTACTACACAAACTCAAGTATCTATTTATTTACACTAATTAAAGGTTTTGTATTGCAAACTAATTACAACTAAGAACAACAATTGTTAGTAAGTATTAAGTAGCTATATTATTTACACTGTGTCGTCTTATTTATTTAGACGTAATAATATAAAATGCGCGGTAACAACGTAGTCACGAGCAAAAGCGGCACAGGTCCTACTTCGATGACGCCCGGCTACGACGTACTGGCGCGACGTGGTGCGATGCGCGAGAGCCATTTTTATCGTTTTTTATTTTTCAAAAATTTTTGAAGTGACATAATAAAGATCTATCCAATCATTTCCACGTCATCCCCGTTTAGCAATTTAAACGTAAAAGTTTCATTAAAATTGAGTTACCCGAAGTCTCATACTACTCAATTTGCTTTTAAAATCGACGTTACTTTAGAATTTTTTTTTATCATGTAAAATGTTAAATATTGTATTTTTATCCAAAAAAATCCCTAGATCAAAGATGTATCTATACCCTATTTTTTATTATTATTTTAAAATGACGACTTCTATGAAAACACCTCGATCTAGAAACAACAATTTGGGATAAGGGGCCCTTAAATTGTAACAAGCAAACAAATTATGCATGGTTCTCTTTTAGGAGATACTTGCAGAACACACCTTATTTTTATTACAATTTATTAACTCATTCACTCCTTTAATGTACCCAATGAAAAGGTTCACACAGTTTATGCCTTACACTCCTAAAGGATTAATATCGATGTAAATTGATATGGAATTCCTGTATCATGCACACTATGAACGAAAAATAAGCTCAAAGACTAAACCAGTACCGGTGAGGAATAAAACTTTAGAAGCTGTCAAAGCTCAAGTGAACTTTTATTTACATAATTAAACCATTCTATTGCGTCGCTATAACATCGAAAGTACAAAGTGAGCTTCCAAAGCCGAGCTTTCGAAACACTCCCAAAACGTCGGCAGTTAGAAATACTTTGCATACATTAAGGAAATTTTAATTGGATTTGTTCTTTGTCTGGGATCGACAAGGAGGTTTTTTTAAGTTTTATTTTACATTACAAAATCACGGATTATCTAGTTAAAAGACCTTTTAGACAAAAGTTATCATCAACATCGACTCGCTTGATCCCCATTACATTTACACTTCAATCAATGATTTGAATTGTATACCTTAAAAAGGATACCTATTAAAATGGCTGATACAGCCTGTATAACGCCAGAGATCTCGTCCATTCATTCCTTTGTTTTTTTTCCATTCCATTCTAAGACAAAAGTATTTAATATTTCGCTAATAAGGCTTCTTGGTAAAATAAAATAAGAAAAGCCTTGATGCAGGTGGAGACAAGTCGACACTCATCACCCAGCTACTTGAGATAAGTGCTTCCACCTTTCTAAGTACCTTCTAGCCTTTCATCATCCCCGCCATGGTTCAGGCCTTGACGTGGCGGCGGGGCTCACTAGCCTAGGGTGAGCCCAGCACCTGGGGCGAAGCTAATTGAGCCGAGGGGGCTCTTTGTACCCCTCTTATAAGAAGAGGGACCAAAAGAGCAGGGGGCAAGGGGCGCCCCACCATGGTTCAGGCCTTGACGTGGCGGTGGGGCTCAGTAGCCTAAGGTGAACCCAGCACCTTGGGCGAAGCCAATTGAGCCGAGGGGGCTCTTTGTACCCCTCTTATAAGAAGAGGGGACAAAAGAGCAGGGGGCAAGGGGTGAGGATGGGAACGTCACCCCATTGTACTGTCCTGACGTTGGAAGGGGTTGTTCTGTGGTGCGGGACAACCCCTCTGTGGAGGTGGCGTCGGTCACTTGCGGGACTGAGTAGCCGTCGAGGTGCCCTGTTTGCTAAACAGATCCGGGTCACCTCACCAGGCGCGGCATTGGTGGCACTCGCCGGGTTTGAGTAGTAGAGCTGCGTCCACTTACCAGCTTTCGGGTGCAGCGAGTCCCACTTAGAGCATTTCCCGGTGTTAAAGAAAACGAACAGTTGCACACTCATGTCTACCAACTTCCCAATCTAAGTAACATATAATGCATATTTAGAATTGTCTGTCTATCACACAACAGAGTCGCACGTCGCGAGGTCGTTAGCTACAAAATCTGAGGCACAGTAATGAGTGTAAATAATGCAAGGCCCTGACGCGCCGGCCCGCTCCCGCCCGACATAAAACATTCACGGAGGTGTGGGCCAAGCTTTATGATCGCCTCAGTAAACATTGTATTTTTAAACAATTTTAGTGTCTATTTATATAAGCTTAGAACGCGATCGGACAGTAAAGCCACTTGATGGTATGTGTCCAGCGTCTCTCATGAACATGAGCAACTTCACCTGCGATTAGCTCACGGAACTTATTTATCCGTGGCCTACCCCCGACCCCGAGACCTCCCTTTGTTCTTTCAATACAGATTTAAACTATTTCACGGTAAAAAACAAGCAGAATGAAGACATGAAGAACCGGTAATGTGTCATTTATATAAAACAACTAGCTGTTGCCCGCAGCTTCGCCCGCGTTAACTTTTTATCTAAAAAAATTTAGGGGTGGACCGGACCACCCATAACATTTAGGAGGATGAAAAATAGATGTTGACAGATTCTCAGACCTACCCGATATGCACACAAAATTTTATGAGAATCGGTCGAGCCATTTCCGAAGAGTTTAATTACTGACACGAGAATTTTATATATTAGATTATTAAAAGCAAAGTGAGAAGTTCTTTCTGACAACCATTAGCAAATTTTATCTTTATATTGTAACAGCAGCCCTCCCGTGACCATGGTTGATATTATTTATCGGAAACGTCGCGTCGGGCATGTTAAATAAAGCCTAATAAACCGTGAGAAATAATAATATCTATGGACGCTTTAATCTGGTCCCGTGTTAAGTTCTCGAAGAACTTGTGTTACGGGTACCAGACAACGGTATATTTAACATTTTTACTATATAATACACATATTTAATACACATCCATGACCCAGGAACACAGAAAACTTATTGTTCCCTGGCTGGACTCGAACCCGCTACCTCGGTCTTGAGCGCCAACGCGCTAACCATTGAGCCACAGAGGTCGTCAGTTATTAGCACCGTTATGAATGATCAATAGAGTGCAACCCTCGTACAGGCCGCGGGCGCGCCAGGAAATTGGAAGTGGAGGGTGAAATATATCGCCACTCAGCGCGGGGCAGGAGGGGTGGAAATACACCTGTGCCTGCTGGGTCTAGCCTGGAGTAGTGGTCGCAGGTTCGAGTCCCGCTATACGTAAACACATGATATGATTTTTTAAGTTACTTCTAACTTAGTGTGGGATTAGATAAATTATAGTTTCATTAATATAATTTTAATTGAAATACTAAAATACACGATTTTAGTTACATGAAAATATATAAGTTTGATTTTATTTTCAAACTTTAAGAATATTGAATTGTCATCGGTATTTTGTGGCGGATGTATCTGTCGACGTTGAATAGCTACGACAGACGAGCAAATCATCTCATCTACACGTCAGCGGACGCGTCTGCCGATAACGTCTGCCGATGCATCTGTCTACGTCTAGAGGGGCTACTACATATATGATACATAAGCACAGATTGAAATACAAATATATTTTAATAATTTTACCGGTGGGAGGGATGCGCCGTGCCGCGCTCCCGGCTGCATGGGTACCACCATCTTGATTGCTTGTTACTCCCGTGAAACAGCTTCGTGTGTTTCGGAGAGAAGGGCAAGACAGCCAGTGTAATTACTGGCACCGAGACTTAACATCTTATGTCTCAAGATAGGCAACACATAGATGAGTTGCCTGGGCTCGTTCCAGGTAAACTAGATTATGTTCATGAGCGAGGTCGACTTACCATCAGGTGGCACGTTTGCCAGTTTGCCTATCCAACTAACATAAAAAAAATGGCTTAGTTACATAGAAAAACTGTTGAACCATCTGATAGTAAGTGGAACCGTCGACTATGAACATCCATGCATAAGTTCTTGTGGTTAATACAAGCGTGTTAACAATAAAATCACTCAATGAGCACCGACTGGTTGGTGTGTCGTTGACAATGATGGTATTGTGTCATGTGTCGTTACGTACGTAGTGCGTACCAGTGACGTCACGTGATCGATACCCGGCCCGCTCACGGTGTAAGTACCAAACTAACTTGCCCCGTACATCCATTGTATAGGGTTTATGTTGCTTGAAATAGGGCATATATACCTATTTGCAATATATCAAATTGTGGAAGAGTATAAAATTCCTTAAGAGAGTTCGTACTATTTAACTGACGTAATAATATGTTAGTGCAACTGACAGATAAGCCAAGTGGTTAATTTGAACTTGATGAGTTAATCTCGGGCTAGCCCCGACGATCGCAGACTACAAGTAGAGCAACATATTACGTCAAATTGGACGACGATGATGATGATGATTATGATGACACCTACCTACCTACTCTATTTATGTAATTTTCTATTGACCCGAATTTAACTTTTATTACTTAGATTTAGCGGTTTATTTATATTTTTACATGCCCGACGTTTCGGATACTTTACAGGGGGACTAAAGGTGATTTAATAATTTTGATATATAGCCATTCGACGGTACAGTGAGCAATTGATAAACGTGTCATGACTAGCGTTAGTGTCCCGGCGCCGCCCGTCTAGACGCGATCACCTTGACTCCGCTGACTCGCTGCCAACCGGACGACATATCTGTCCTCGGCCGGAATGTTCATAAAAAATAAAAGAAATTCGTGAAATGTCCCATTTATAGTACCATTTTATTTCAATCTTTATTTTAGGGTTACATACTTAAATCAAAAAAAAAACCTATTTTTTATCATCTGTATTAACTGTGTAGAATATAGTAACGTAGAAGATGACCTAATCGTATTTTGTTACTCTGTAGTCAGAATTTCGCTAAAGCTATATTTCCAAGTTACAATTAGTAGAAAACAATAAAATATAAAAGAAATAAATACCTAGGTAACACTGAAAATGTTTAGAAAATGAAAAACGGCTTAATGTAGAAAATTGCCAATACTTTTATTGTTTTTCGAAGTAATCTCCGTTTCTTTCTACACATCGTCGCATTCGACACTGAGAAAAGCAGTGGGCCCATTCTTCCTTAGGAGTCTCTTCTAAGGCATTTTCGTACGCTTTCACCGCATCTTCAGGGCTCGTAAAGCGAATACCTCGAATTTTATCTTTAGTTCTTGGGAATAAATGAAAGTCGCAGGGCGCCAGGTCAGGACTGTAAGGCGGATGACTCGTTATCTCGACACCTGCCATAGTCAAATATTCAACAGTCCGTTTTGCGGAGTGCGCTGAAGCATTGTTGTGGTGAAGGAGGATCCTGCTTCGTGGGCGCTGCTGTCGAATTTTTCCAAGACAACAGACAAACAGCGATTGACATACCAGTCTGCAGTAACTGTCTTTCCATCTTCTAGCACAACTGTCGCAAAATGACCTTTCCGACCAAGAATAAGGCAATCATCTTTTTTCCTTGACTTCCTCCTTTTTCTTTACCTTAGTTGGCCGATCCTCGAAAGGAAACACCCACTGAGCTGATTGTCTTTTGGTTTCGGGTTCGTAGCAATATATCCAGCTTTTCACCACCTGTGATGATGTCAAATACAGCATTTGAGTTACCGCCGTTGAACTTATCTAACATTTGGCGACACCAGTCCATGCGGAGGCGTTTCTGGTCGTCGGTTAAAGTATGGAGAATCCATCTGGTACAAAGCTTCCTGACGCCTAAATGTTCGTGTAATATTTTTTGAACTTGACTCATACCAATGCCTAGGCTTGCCCGTATCTCCTGATAGGTCACTCTCTTATCTTCCTCTATCATGCGTCGCACAGCACTGATGTTATCTTCAGTAGTCGCTGTTAAAGGACGTCCCTCACGCGGATCATTGAGATTGCTACGTCCACGCTTAAACTCGTTAAACCAATTGTAAATAGTGGCACGAGATGGGGCTTCATTAAAAAATGCTAATCGCAGCCTATCATAGCTTTGTTGTTGAGTAAGCCCACAAAGAAAGTCATAATAAATCATTGACCGAAAATTTTCTCGCGTTATGTTCATTTTCACGTGTAACAAGAGTTTTAGATTTGCCGCCAATTCACAAAAACAAATGACAAATGAATGCAATATACTACATTAGGTTACCAAAGAGATCTAAAATTGAAATTCAAAAAAAGTTTTCATTTTCAATGTTTCTAACTGGCCAGTTCTAAACATGTTCAGTGTTACCCACGTATACACATAACACAAATATTAATGTACCTGCTACCATGTTCTCATTAAACTATCGTAATATTAATTAATCAGACCGATTTAGACGGTATACCGTTGGACAACCAAGGCACTATATTCCTGACTCCAACAAAATCATCACATGACGTATCAAGTGGAGCAACTCTTCCCATAGCTTGAATTGAGTACCTCTTCCAATACCTTGAATTGAGCAACTCTTCCAGTAGCTTGAGTGGGGCAACACTTCCTATAGCTTCAGTGGAGCAACTCTTCCCATAGCTTGAATTGAGTAACTCTTCCAATCGCATGAATTGAGCAACTCTTCCTATAGCTTGAGTGGTGAAACTCTTCCAATAGCTTGAGTGGGGCAACTCTTCCAATAGCTTGAGTGGGGCAACTCTTCCAATAGCTTGAGTGGGGCAACTCTTCCAATACCTTGAATTGAGCAACTCTTCCAGTAGCTTGAATTGAGCAACTCTTCCAATAGCTTGAGTGGGGCAACACTTCCGATAGACTCAGCGGAGCAACTCTTCCCATAGCTTGAATTGAGTAACTCTTCCAATAGCATGAATTGATCAACTCTTCCAATAGCATGAATTGAGGAACTCTTCTAATAGCTTGAGTGGGGCAACTCTTCTGGACAATATATTTAAGTCTGGTGGACGCTTCAAATCTGATAGAAGGAATCAATCAACACTTGACGGAAAAGAGCATACACTTGATATATTAATATATCAAGTGTATCCCCGTCTATCGGAGTTCAGCTTATGATGTTTATATTGAGCCTGGTGTTTGAGGCAGTTAAAATATCGGATCGCTAGTTGGATTCATGGGCATTTCAATTTCTGAGAATCCGTAATATCGGCGTCGATTATTGATCTTTTATATGAAACATCTGCCGCGCCTGGCAGTAAATTCGACTCGAAGGCGGTTACAGCAAACGGGATGTCCCTATCATTCCTTTATTTTATCCCAGCCGTCCATATATTATTATCATCATCATCAGCCTCTATCCGTCCACTGCTGAACATAGGAATATAATTAATTTAATAAGTAACATTTTTATTAAGTATAAATTTTAATATAAAATAAATGATTCACATCTGCCAAGCTATCAGCGACGGTAACTTTTTTAGGCCTAATAATATAGTAGGAATATCCGAGTGTGTACCCCGCTTATAGGTCAGACGAGGGACACCGAGGTGCTTTTAGCAGGTTAAAGTCCTGCACCCCCTCCGCTATGTCAAAGCGGAGGCATAGTCCATGACGATTTTACAACCCGAAAAAGAAAGTGTATATCCTTGTTTGTTCGTTAATTTGAACGCTAATTCACGATAAATCACTCGGATTAGTAAAAACCCTATTACATTTGTTCGCCACAGTATTACTGTAATAACAGTTTTTTTTTTATTAACGTGCCATCCGTTTTGAGTGTTTTGACATATAAAGGGTATTGCTATATAAATCAGCCTACAGTCTGCGGACTGCAGTCTAGACTGCGGGAGTACCTAGGATGATAAACGGGAGCTACGTGTCCTAGGGCTACTATGTTTAATACTTTATTAATGTACTTTGTTAAATATAGCGCTATATTTTAAAGTGTTAACTTTGGTAACATTTTTAATTACAAGTATAATTCAATAATTATATAAAATGAAATGTAATACATACATAAATAACATAATATTTTATTTATTTTTATAATGAAACAATTTTTACGGATTCTATCGCGGTATATTAAGATTTGAACCATTGTTCACGGTTAATATTAAGATACTTTAGTATGAACAGTAAGTGAAGAAAATTGACCTTTGACTTTGTAGTGTCCCTGGGCTATTTTATGTCATAAATCAAAAGTGTCAGCACCACCTAGGCCGGGGTTCACTGACATTAGGGGGAGGGGTAAGTGAAGGGGGAGGGTATTTGTATTAAAGTTAGTGGTTCCAGAGAGCGACAGCAGCGGCAAGCGGGACACTCTCGAGGACAGACCAAAGTAAACTATACGTTTAGGAATCAGATTGATAATGGCTTTCATATTACTGCTTATGATAAGTTTCCATTTTTGTATTTTTAGGGTTCCTTGTCCGAAAATGTCAAGAACCCCTAGTATACATCCATTATAAAATAACTGTATAGTATAAAACTTGTGCATACATACGGACAGATGGCCAGAACTTTTATAGGTGTAAAAACATAATGTATATTTTTTAACCATTACCTATAATTATTAGGCTATTAAATAATAAACAGTTCCGATACGGCCGCAAATCTAAATTAGCCCGAGCGAAGCTGCGGCAACAGCTAGTATACAAATATAATGTATAACAAGAATGGTCGATGTAGGACGGTCGATCAGCGAGCATCACCGAGACGTCGTATTGATTCTAAGTCGGCAACCATACAAGTTCACCCTTGACCCCACCCTATTTTTTATCATCTGTATTAACTGTGTAGAATATAGTAACGTAGAAGATGACCTAATCGTATTTTGTTACTCTGTAGTCAGAATTTCGCTAAAGCTATATTTCCAAGTTACAATTAGTAGAAAACAATAAAATATAAAAGAAATAAATACCTAGGTAACACTGAAAATGTTTAGAAAATGAAAAACGGCTTAATGTAGAAAATTGCCAATACTTTTATTGTTTTTCGAAGTAATCTCCGTTTCTTTCTACACATCGTCGCATTCGACACTGAGAAAAGCAGTGGGCCCATTCTTCCTTAGGAGTCTCTTCTATGGCATTTTCGTACGCTTTCACCGCATCTTCAGGGCTCGTAAAGCGAATACCTCGAATTTTATCTTTAGTTCTTGGGAATAAATGAAAGTCGCAGGGCGCCAGGTCAGGACTGTAAGGCGGATGACTCGTTATCTCGACACCTGCCATAGTCAAATATTCAACAGTCCGTTTTGCGGAGTGCGCTGAAGCATTGTTGTGGTGAAGGAGGATCCTGCTTCGTGGGCGCTGCTGTCGAATTTTTTCCAAGACAACAGACAAACAGCGATTGACATACCAGTCTGCAGTAACTGTCTTTCCATCTTCTAGCACAACTGTCGCAAAATGACCTTTCCGACCAAGAATAAGGCAATCATCTTTTTTCCTTGACTTCCTCCTTTCTTTACCTTAGTTGGCCGATCCTCGAAAGGAAACACCCACTGAGCTGATTGTCTTTTGGTTTCGGGTTCGTAGCAATATATCCAGCTTTTCACCACCTGTGATGATGTCAAATACAGCATTTGAGTTACCGCCGTTGAACTTATCTAACATTTGGCGACACCAGTCCATGCGGAGGCGTTTCTGGTCGTCGGTTAAAGTATGGAGAATCCATCTGGTACAAAGCTTCCTGACGCCTAAATGTTCGTGTAATATTTTTTGAACTTGACTCATACCAATGCCTAGGCTTGCCCGTATCTCCTGATAGGTCACTCTCTTATCTTCCTCTATCATGCGTCGCACAGCACTGATGTTATCTTCAGTAGTCGCTGTTAAAGGACGTCCCTCACGCGGATCATTGAGATTGCTACGTCCACGCTTAAACTCGTTAAACCAATTGTAAATAGTGGCACGAGATGGGGCTTCATTAAAAAATGCTAATCGCAGCCTATCATAGCTTTGTTGTTGAGTAAGCCCACAAAGAAAGTCATAATAAATCATTGACCGAAAATTTTCTCGCGTTATGTTCATTTTCACGTGTAACAAGAGTTTTAGATTTGCCGCCAATTCACAAAAACAAATGACAAATGAATGCAATATACTACATTAGGTTACCAAAGAGATCTAAAATTGAAATTCAAAAAAAGTTTTCATTTTCAATGTTTCTAACTGGCCAGTTCTAAACATGTTCAGTGTTACCCACGTATACACATAACACAAATATTAATGTACCTGCTACCATGTTCTCATTAAACTATCGTAATATTAATTAATCAGACCGATTTAGACGGTATACCGTTGGACAACCAAGGCACTATATTCCTGACTCCAACAAAATCATCACATGACGTATCAAGTGGAGCAACTCTTCCCATAGCTTGAATTGAGTACCTCTTCCAATACCTTGAATTGAGCAACTCTTCCAGTAGCTTGAGTGGGGCAACACTTCCTATAGCTTCAGTGGAGCAACTCTTCCCATAGCTTGAATTGAGTAACTCTTCCAATCGCATGAATTGAGCAACTCTTCCTATAGCTTGAGTGGGGAAACTCTTCCAATAGCTTGAGTGGGGCAACTCTTCCAATAGCTTGAGTGGGGCAACTCTTCCAATAGCTTGAGTGGGGCAACTCTTCCAATACCTTGAATTGAGCAACTCTTCCAGTAGCTTGAATTGAGCAACTCTTCCAATAGCTTGAGTGGGGCAACACTTCCGATAGACTCAGCGGAGCAACTCTTCCCATAGCTTGAATTGAGTAACTCTTCCAATAGCATGAATTGATCAACTCTTCCAATAGCATGAATTGAGGAACTCTTCTAATAGCTTGAGTGGGGCAACTCTTCTGGACAATATATTTAAGTCTGGTGGACGCTTCAAATCTGATAGAAGGAATCAATCAACACTTGACGGAAAAGAGCATACACTTGATATATTAATATATCAAGTGTATCCCCGTCTATCGGAGTTCAGCTTATGATGTTTATATTGAGCCTGGTGTTTGAGGCAGTTAAAATATCGGATCGCTAGTTGGATTCATGGGCATTTCAATTTCTGAGAATCCGTAATATCGGCGTCGATTATTGATCTTTTATATGAAACATCTGCCGCGCCTTGGCAGTAAATTCGACTCGAAGGCGGTTACAGCAAACGGGATGTCCCTATCATTCCTTTATTTTATCCCAGCCGTCCATATATTGTTATCATCATCATCAGCCTCTATCCGTCCACTGCTGAACATAGGAATATAATTAATTTAATAAGTAACATTTTTATTAAGTATAAATTTTAATATAAAATAAATGATTCACATCTGCCAAGCTATCAGCGACGGTAACTTTTTTAGGCCTAATAATATAGTAGGAATATCCGAGTGTGTACCCCGCTTATAGGTCAGACGAGGGACACCGAGGTGCTTTTAGCAGGTTAAAGTCCTGCACCCCCTCCGCTATGTCAAAGCGGAGGCATAGTCCATGACGATTTTACAACCCGAAAAAGAAAGTGTATATCCTTGTTTGTTCGTTAATTTGAACGCTAATTCACGATAAATCACTCGGATTAGTAAAAACCCTATTACATTTGTTCGCCACAGTATTACTGTAATAACAGTTTTTTTTTTTATTAACGTGCCATCCGTTTTGAGTGTTTTGACATATAAAGGGTATTGCTATATAAATCAGCCTACAGTCTGCGGACTGCAGTCTAGACTGCGGGAGTACCTAGGATGATAAACGG
Source organism: Helleia helle (assembly GCA_963853865.1). Taxonomy (NCBI): domain Eukaryota; kingdom Metazoa; phylum Arthropoda; class Insecta; order Lepidoptera; family Lycaenidae; genus Helleia; species Helleia helle. Next base: position 17,738,941 of record OY971432.1, on the reverse strand, counting down.
GAGCTACGTGTCCTAGGGCTACTATGTTTAATACTTTATTAATGTACTTTGTTAAATATAGCGCTATATTTTAAAGTGTTAACTTTGGTAACATTTTTAATTACAAGTATAATTCAATAATTATATAAAATGAAATGTAATACATACATAAATAACATAATATTTTATTTATTTTTATAATGAAACAATTTTTACGGATTCTATCGCGGTATATTAAGATTTGAACCATTGTTCACGGTTAATATTAAGATACTTTAGTATGAACAGTAAGTGAAGAAAATTGACCTTTGACTTTGTAGTGTCCCTGGGCTATTTTATGTCATAAATCAAAAGTGTCAGCACCACCTAGGCCGGGGTTCACTGACATTAGGGGGAGGGGTAAGTGAAGGGGGGAGGGTATTTGTATTAAAGTTAGTGGTTCCAGAGAGCGACAGCAGCGGCAAGCGGGACACTCTCGAGGACAGACCAAAGTAAACTATACGTTTAGGAATCAGATTGATAATGGCTTTCATATTACTGCTTATGATAAGTTTCCATTTTTGTATTTTTAGGGTTCCTTGTCCGAAAATGTCAAGAACCCCTAGTATACATCCATTATAAAATAACTGTATAGTATAAAACTTGTGCATACATACGGACAGATGGCCAGAACTTTTATAGGTGTAAAAACATAATGTATATTTTTTAACCATTACCTATAATTATTAGGCTATTAAATAATAAACAGTTCCGATACGGCCGCAAATCTAAATTAGCCCGAGCGAAGCTGCGGCAACAGCTAGTATACAAATATAATGTATAACAAGAATGGTCGATGTAGGACGGTCGATCAGCGAGCATCACCGAGACGTCGTATTGATTCTAAGTCGGCAACCATACAAGTTCACCCTTGACATTTAAGAGTTGTGGAAAAAATACAAATACTACAACATTGCCAATAGAGTATCTGTGAGCCATTCGTTATCATTATCCATATATGCGTCCACTGCTGAACATAGGCCTGCCCCAATGAACGCCAAGACGGCCGATCCCTTGCCACTCGCATCCAACATGGACCGGCCACCGCACGGAGATCGTCCTGCCACCTGGCTGATGGCCGACCAACACTTCTTCACTTACCTCTCTCACTGTTCGCCAAATGAATGACGATGAATAACAGATACATAAAAGTACAAACACTTTTTTGAATAAATTGATAAAAATTAAAAAGATAAGCATATCAAAAATCAAAATAGTACCACTGAGAAGAACCGGAGGAAAAATAGGTTTTTGTTAATGTACACGCAAATCTCTTAAATTCATATGCAGGCTAATCATCAGAGAATGGATGGGCATCGCGAGCGCCGCCGAACTGTTTCGCCTCGCCAGAGACAAGGAAAAGAGGAAAAAATATGCAGAGGTGACTGCCAACCTTCACTAGTTGGAGAGGCACCTCAAGAAGAAGAAGAAACTCTTAAACGCATTTTCTTGCAAATACTAAAAGAGAAAAAGCGTGGCTTAGAGCAAAATGTCTTGCTGTTTCATTAAAATGTAATGACAATGAAACAGTTATCGTCATTTAACATAGACATCTTGGAGTAACGCGCAAAGTTTCGGGTCACACATTTACACAAGTGACCTTATGTTTCATCATTACCAGCCTCTATCCACTGCTGAACATAGGCCTCCCTCAATGAACGTCAAGCTTATGTTTATTAACACAAAAATTTACCGTCACCACTTAATAGTGTATAGTGGGCCAGATCCACCCCAGATGTTGATTGGCATATCACGGAGTAAAACGAATTACCCTGCACGACTCCCCGGAGACCGCCGGGAGCGGTTCCATCAGCTGTATATATCAGCGAAACACTTTTATAACACATTCCGTGTTGTTCGTACATTTTGAAAATGTAGAGCAATTTTCGTGAGCTTTTATTATAAATTTAAACTAACTTAATTAATTTTTGTGGTCAGATCCTGAACAAAATACAATTTCAAACAGACTAGGTGAATTTAGTATTTTACGACATGAACTAGTTCCACTGGAACCATTTATATGTCGCTTATCCCAAGACGCAAAAAGCTAAGTCTCAGTGCCAGTAATTACTCTACAATTCAGCTACTCTTTCCGAAACACAGTAAAGCTGTTTGAAAAGCGATAAGCAAGGTAATGGTACTCCACTAGATGGGCGCGCGGCTCGTGTGCATCCCTCAGATAAAACGATGTTAGTACTACTTCATTCGGAGACTAGAACTTAGTTGGGCAAGAGCTTTGTCCGTCTGTACGTAATATGTAATCAAGACACCAATTCCACGTCAGAGTTAGCTCCGGGCTCAGTATGTTCGGTGCTCGCCCTCACGCGGCTTGTTAAACGAATGCCTGCAGGGTACACGTATCCGTTGAACCACGACAACAATAATTTAACTTGTAAGATTAGATTACGAGGCACGTAAAAGCCTTCTTCGTATCCTTTTTAAATAATTTAATATCTATCTTATTTATACGTATGTTGGTGCAATATCTAATATTCTTACTAATATGAGAAACATTCAAGATACTTTTTATCTTCTTTCACTATTGACTGATCGGTATTTTTGGGCAGTCCACGTTGGTTTAAAACATTAATGATGTCTCAGTTGACTTATAAACTGTACCAAAAATTTTTCGGACGTCTTAACTTTGTCTAGCCGTGCATTGAAAGCACCTTGAACCAGGCGTTTTATTTTACATACATATATTAATTTAATCTTATTCAACATCAATTTCAGTTTACAACAATCCTAAACTAGCCCGCTGAGAAGAACCAGCAAAACTCATGATGACGACATATCGTACGACACAGTCGTGTGACGTCGCCGCGCTCCGTAAAGCGTGTTCGCGTGCGCGGGGTGGGGGGTCGCAGCGGGGTAGCCCCGATCGTTAAGTGGTCCACGTGGCCGGCAGGGAATGCTACACTGGCGGTAGTTCCATGCTGCCAGTAATTGTAACAATACGGATTTTACTTAGCACAGATTTTGCACAAGGCTTCGCGTAATTCAAGCAACGCATGGTTCTAATTAAATTTTCGTTAAGTTAATTGGTCAGTAGCGAATTAAATAGCACACATAAAGATGACAGACCATAATGATCACCTTGTAGCAGAGACGGATATTTCAAATTGTACACTGAGTGAATTAGCAATGATAGCGTTATATGTTATTTGTTATATTACATAGTTAAATTATGTGTGCTTCGCTATCGAATTCGATAATATCTGTAATGATAGTTGAAAATTAAGGTTGAAATAAATAAATAAATGATAATGAATTTCGTGAGACGGATAATTCAAAAGGTTTTTTAACTTATAAGTTTATTTCAAGAATAATTTGGTGATATGGTAACAACAAAGTGAATCGCATCAAACATTAGTTATTATCTAAAACAGACCATGGGCTTAAATTCTCAGATGCTTAGAATATTTATTAACATAATAAACCTATAGTTTGTTTGTATACGCGCAAATCTCCCAAACTAGCTCTTGGATTTAATAAAATATTTCTGTAATTGATATCGAAATTATTGAAGCCGATTAATACAGACTATATTTTAAAAGAAACTTTTATTACAATTTTGTGTGTTCGTTTTAGTTTCCAATTCGCCTTCCCGATTTCAATTCTGAAACAACCCGATCTTTCCATAAATTTAACAGGAACACCAAAATTCGTTATAATTATAATTCCGTGCAATGTGAGGTTTTAGACAGGGACAGGTCAACGACCGGTAACGTAATACGGGTCAATGACCGCGGCACCCCCGGGCAGATTGCAAATATCTCCGACGTTTTGTTAAACACGCTCACACCGCGACAGTCATTATATAAACCACATTTTATAGTACAACCTTTTGACTGACCATCTTTCTATTTTATTAAATGTACTGTTATATAATTCCAACATTAGTGATAACCAACATTAAGCGATAGCTCAATTCAAAAATAAATATATAAACAAACTATCTATGTTTTTTTTGTTTATTTAGCCAATTTTTTCGTTTCGTCCTATTTTTAGCGCCTAATAAAAATTATTAATATTATTGGTAGAGCTCCAGAAGGTAGCATTTTTTTCTAATCATAATTTGTAAACATTAACTACTGCTACGACGTACGAGCGCTACGAACGTGTGCTACGAACTACTACGATCTCGTAGAGCTCTACCTACAGTATCTCGTTTACATACTAAAGCCTCAACCGCTTCCACACGCGTGCATTAAGTATGCAAAACGCACGATAACTTCATCCGCTAGAATAATACAGTAAAAAAACAGCGGACTAGGCCAATTATAAAACAAACTCTTTTGTTTTGTTTTACTACATTTATTTGAAACAGACGGATGGGACAATACAAATAGGCACTTAAACATTCCAACATCGGGAAATAGTAAAAATATCTAGAGCTAAAAAAAACTTTTCAAATAATTTGACGATATAAATAAAAAGAAATAGAGCAGGAAAATAAAAGTGAAGAATTATTCAAATAGCCTTTGAGCTAAATATGACTTAGCTCGCAGAATTTTTAATTAATATGATGGAGTGGATGGAAACGGTATAATAAATTATGATGGAGGTATATTTATTAGCGATATGAAAAGATATTTCAGGATAATTAAGAGTAGAACTTTCAAGTTAACCAACGAGCAACTTTCGAATATGCAGTGATTGACAATAACTAATTATTGACAGAGACAAGACAAGTCAATATAATTTACGATCAATCAATTACACAAAGTCTATTAATTAATTATAATAATGTCATAAGTAATTTGTGCTTGTATGTTCAGACTTCAGCCTTATAACAAGTTTTTATATTATTTATTGAAACCACTTTTAATTATGATTTGATCGCGGTTAATTAATAGTTTTAACATTAATTCCGTGGCCATGATTGCTGTAAAGTATCCGAAACGTTCAGAATGTAAAATGTAAAATGCCCTCACTCACTAAATTTATAAAACGTTGTATCGTTTACTTGAATAAAATTCGTGTATTTATTATAAGGAAGAAATTAGATCTTTATTAATTTATAAACTATTATCAAGTATCATGCTCACATTTTTTCAGAAAATTTACAAATACAGATCACCCCAATACAGACTAAATTGAAAATACGGATAACAAATTATTTCGGAAGTGTACCTACAACCCCGCGTGCTCTACAAGTATATAACTCTACATACAAGTATATGTAGAGTATAGAATTGAAAATACTTAACACGCCCCTCACCTCAGGGACCTGTAAATAACCGTTAGAACTCGACAACTAACTTTGACACTCTCGGCCGGCAACTTTCCTCCTTATCAATTATGAACACCCCGCCCTCCCTTCACAATATTTACTGATAAACTAATTGACACGAAAGGTCAAAGCCAATATCTTTTACAGTTTACAGAAAGGTTTACAGAAATTTTTGAACAGTTATAAATAAACGATGGTTATTTAAAAAAACTACACTGTATCAATACTACTCAAGTGGAATAGGGTCAAGTGCTTTCTGAACCCCATCATGGTTCAAGGCCTTGTCGTGGCGGTGGGGCTCAGTAGCCTAAGGTGATCCCAGCACCTTGTGAGAAGCCAATTGAAGCTGATCTTTGACCCCTATTATAGAAGAGGGAACAAAAGAGCAGCCCCCTCTCCCATTTTCTTTAAAATACATGCTAAAATTGAAAAAGGTTGATGATGATGATGACATGCTAAATAACATTGTGAAGAATGAATATCTTTGTTTGATCACCTACATGAGGCTAGCCTATATAATATACCTCTCTCAATTTGAAGATGCGTCTTACAGTGTCAGATGCACTACGCTTGTGATACAAAACAAAATAAACGTATAAGGATTAAAGTGAACGAACTTTTCCATCCAAAAACACCATAAAACCTTAAACAGTAATTTTCAGCAAAGGTAAAGGCAGGGACTCGCAATCAAAAAATGTAATAACGCAAATCCTCACCGCCGTCTCTCTAATGTGTTTTGAAACGCGCCTTCCTGTTTCTGTCTAAACACCTTTCCATTACCGTGGGGTAGTTTTACATTTATCACTTATCCTTTTTGTTTTGTGTAAGAAAAGATTAGTTATGGATGAGCTAATCAGGCTTCGCGTTGTACGTAAAAAGGCTTAAGGAAAAGATAAGATCGATGATAGAGTTAAACTTCGAAAGAATAACGAGCATATTACAATGAAGATAACATTTTTTTTTCTTTAACGCCGGGAAATACTCTTGAGACATCCCGCGGGGGAGTGGGTTTCCCCACGCATGTCGGACTCGCTGCGCCCGAAAGCTGGTAAGTGGACGCAGCTCTACCCACTAAAACCCGGCGAGTGCCACCAATACCGTCTTTAGTGAGGTGCCCCGGATCTAATGAACAAACAGGGCACCTCGACGGCTAGTCAGTCCCCCAAGGGACCGACGCCACCTCGACAGAGGGGTTGTCCCGCACCACAGAGAAACCCCTCCCAACGTCCCCGTCCTCGCCCCTTGCTCCATGCTCTTTTGTCCCCTCTTCTTAAAAGAAGGGTACAAAAAGCCCCCTCGGCTCAATTAGCTTCGCCCAAGGTGCCGCGCTCACGTTAGGCTACTGAGCCCCACCGCCACGTCAAGGCCTGAAGTATGGTGGGACAAAGAGAACAATTGCTAGTTACCTTGGTACATTAAAAAGAAAAAATACGTGCTAACAATAAGAATAATTTTCAACCAGTTTCAGTTATCTTAACACTTACGAAGATGCGTCCACCCTCTTTTACAGCAAGATTGCCTTACGAGGCCTTTTATGGTGGGGAACGTATGTGGCTTTTATGGCGAGGAACGTGTTTTGAAATGTTTGAGTGTTATATACAATTCTTATATTATATACTGTTAGCCTATAAAAAGAAAACAACAACTGTTTGAAAGAATATAGATAAAATACTTTATACTTGAAAAATGCCGTGAATGACCAGGAAAATGCGAAAAAACTTTCATCTTGAATATAGCCGAAGTATTTTTACGCTTATAGAGTTACTGAACTAAGCCATTTAATATCTATTGAAAGATAATAGGTTTTTACCTATGAAATTGCGGTTCTGCAGTACTGGCCATTTCAAATCAAAATAATTTTTGTTAGGCTAAGAATTCTAATTTCAAATTAATTTTATTTTAAAAACATGGAATTATTTTTCCAAAAATAGTCATTTTTTTATTGATTTGTGTTATAGTTTCAAAAAAAAAAAGCAACGCGGCACAAGCGGCACGCAACATCAACGACCTTTACGGAGCTAACACTAAAAACAACGCACCACCTGTTATTGGTTTGCTCGCTACCGTTCTGGAAATCTCGACCTGAAAAATGAACCTCGTGGTCGTCCGAAGACTTTGGTCCACAATGACGAATTAAAGGCGATTGTGGAAGCTACACAATCTACGGCTGAATTAGCAGCAGCTTTCGACGTTAGCGTCAAAACAATATTGGTCCATTTGCGTCAAATTGACACGGAAAAAAACTTGACAAATGGGTGCCCCACGAACTCAATGATCGCCAGCGCGAAGTACGCATCGAGACGTGCCTTGCACTGCTCAACAGACACACAAATGAAGGAATATTGAACCGCATTGTTACCTGCGGTAAAAAATGGATTCTGTTTGATAACCGCAAGCGCTCAGCAAGTTGGTTGGATCCTGGTTCAGCACCTAAACAATGCCCTAAACGAAAACTTACCCCTAAAAAAGTGGTTGTCTCTGTTTGGTGGTCTAGCGCCGGTGTGATTCATCACAGCTTCTTACCAAACGGGTTGAGCATTACTGCAGATGTGTACTGTGAAGAACTGAACACAATGATGGAGAAGCTGGCACATCTCCAACCAGCATTGGTCAATCGCTCGTCTCCGCTGCTCCTGCACGACAACGCGCGACCTCATACTGCACAGTAGACGGTCTCCAAGTAGCAAGAACTGGGGTCGGAAGCTCTCCGTCATCCGCCCTACTCACCAAACCTTGCACCTAAAGACTAATACTTTTTTTAAAATTTGGATAACTTCTTGGCGGGAAAAAAAAAATCAACACCCGAGAGGCAGTACAAAATGACTTTGAAGAATTTGTTGCCTCCCGTACAGCTGATATCTTTAAGAAGGGCATAAATAACCTGTCACTGCGTTGGCAAAGATGCATTGATTGCATGGGTGATTACTTCGATTAATACAAATAAAAAATACATGAAAAAAAATCGTTTAATTTTTTTCATACAAAACGGCAATTTCATAGGTAAAGACCATCGTATATCGTCGACCAATATACCTCGTATTGTAAAGTATTGGTATTTCTTATTTATTTATATAAGCCATCAATCATATTAAATTCAAACATTTTTAATCAAAATAGTTCCAACAAAATAGCTTTTTGAACGTCAATTGAATCTACCACCGGTTCCAAGGCGAGCCTACTGAGAAGAACCGATGAAGCTAATTCAGTGGAACTAATCTTTTCAGATATTGTATAATGAACAACAAAAACAACTCTCATCTATACATCAACAATATTAATTCCTCAGTAAACTTTGAACAACAATTTTGAAACAATTAACAAGCCCTGTGCGCACTGCTACGATCACAGCTACGTAAAGTTACGCTTTGTTCTACGTGACGTAGCGGCACTACGTTTCTCGCTACGAGTACCGCTACGTGCTTCGCTACGAGATTCGCATACCTGCCGAGTCCGCTAACTCTCACGCGAGACGAGATTACGAGGATAAACGAAATTTCGTTAATCTTACCGGAACTTTCGGATGCTTACCTGTAACAGATAACACTTTATTAGGGATATAAAAATAACTTGCCAAATAATCATTAAATTCAGTAACTGGACATTTTCTTCAAATACATTAATGGAATTATTGTTAAATGAATAAGCTCTCTCTCAAATCGGAATTACATTCAGAACCAACCATTATGTCATAATAATATCTATGGACGCTTTTGACACCGCGTCAATCTGGTCCCGTGGTAAGGTCTCAAAGAACTTGTGTTATGGGTACCAGACAACGACAATATATTTAATACTTTTATTTTATACTATACATATATTTAAGGCTTTTAAGATTAAGATAATCCTAAGATTTTCTAGTATATAAGTTATCTGAACCTTATTGGCCTATCGGCCCATCGGCCAGTGTTTGACCAGCCCACTGCCACTTCAACGACCTTATTCTTTGCGTGATATCGGTAACCTGTTCAGCAGTGGACGGAAAGAGGCTGATGATAATGACGATGAATTTGCCTATACTCAGAAACGTTGAAATTCTACTGATATAATGAATATAAGTTTTGTAAGAGGTAGTGCAAATGCTACTTTTCAGCCGAATTGGGCCGGCACAACCGGGGTGGTACCTCTCACACACATAACACCAGCGTCAAGTAACAGCTATGCTGTCGCGTTTCTTGCGGTTTGTTAGTTTCAGGTGGCTCATTGGGGGGGAAAAGGAAAAAGGGGACAACGCATCTGCATAACTTTTGGTTGTGCGAACGTCGATGGTCGTCGGTAGTCACCATAATGCTCCGACTGCTCGGTCGCCTCCTTATGACATAAAAAGGTTCGTTTGTTACTCTACCCCGTGTAAGCTGCTAAACGTATTTGGCATTAAATTTTGCGCATAGACCTTGACCTCGACGAGGACACAAAATACTTTTCGCTATTACGGTGTAATTGATATTCTATCAATTGTTACGAACCACAGGCAGCACCAGCCGGATGTGAAGCCGTTTGCCTGTCTAAATTCATAAATTTAAGTAATTTAAATTCCGAAGACTTCAGGTGCCGCCAAACGGATGTGCCATTCGTGAAGATAATATTGAATAAGAATTAAAGTTTAACATTAATAAATGTAAATATACGTGACTAATAATTCTAATAATTAATAATGTATTTGCAGTAATCATTTGTAATATTGTGGCGATATTTATAATAATTAGATTTGGTATAAAAGGACGCCAATGGCGGTCTTTTGATGGATTCTACCAGTATACTTTGTAAAGAGCGTTACTCTGCCGAAATATATTGTAATCGAGATTGATTAAATTGTTTTAATATATCTACTTTTTATAGATCTTATCACTGAGAAATGTATACAAAAAAGTATTCTTAAGTGAAATTCGCAAATATAATAGAAAAAATAGCCTCAATGATGTCCTAAAACTGTTCCCAATAACAACAAAGCTGACCAATAAAATTAAGCCCACGACGGATCCCCTAGCATTGATATATTTGATTGTAATGTTAGGCGACGGTCATCAAATATGGATGTACACGCTACAACATAAACTACTCTGACGTTTTAAAATGTACACTTCGTCCCCGAGCCAAGTTGTGTCAACTTGGGTTTGCATCCAATCCGAGTTTCCCGAACTGAGTAAACCAAAGTGAACTGCATCCCGCTGACAGTCCGTATTAAGTATTTATGTATTGTCTGGTAAACAATGTTCTCTATCAAACCTGTACTAACATGCTGTAAAACTATGTATATTATGCACATGTCACATGATTATAGCAAAAGTTTTGACGTGATAACGTCTTATAAATTAATAAACACCGGCAGCGCGCACGAAAAAGTGTCCCATTCCGCTGTCAAACGGGCTATGGCTTGGAAACCATTATTTAAAACAAATGTTAAAACACGACAACGTGTTGTGTTTTTCGTAAAAAATTTCGTCCGTAAACCGACTTTACAGACCAGCAATATTTTTTTATAGTTTTCTATTTCAATATGGTTTATAAGGTTACGAAGCTTTTTTTTGAGTTTAATGCTCCATAGCTCAACAGTAATTTATTTCATGTATCTTTTTTGCATAGAAGAAAAACAAACAAAGACATATTATTAACATATATACATGCATGGAACAAGATCTTTTTATATATATGAGCCGTCTATCTATTTATTTACTTCTTAAAATACTGCATAAAACAGAACGAGAGCCCAAGACAAGTAAATTTAGTCAACAGTCCAACTGTTTAATCAAAATATTTGCATGCCACTAAAAATGGCGAACATTATATAACTTTCAATATTATAACAACTCAATTGTACCTATTGTTCCTGTAAATAAAAAATATTATTATTAATAATAACACCAAAATGGAGCAGATGGGCTACAAGACATGTTAGTAATAGAACATAATATAGAATTTCTTTATCATTTTTTTTATTTTCAAGTATAACCAAATGTAACGTATTTTCTGTCACTCTGTTTAGGAAAACCTTATCACTATTAGCTTATCTCTCTTCACTGCTGGTTTTAAGAACTTCTTTTATAATTAATATTATAGAACCACGTGGCTCAATTTTAGCCAGCCAGCAGCAAAGCCTAATAATTCAGCCAATTGTAATCTGTGCCCCCGGGAGAGTTGGGGAACAGCCTTTGTGAGTCTGCAATTAACGTCAGGCGTGACTTAAATATTCGCGGCTGATTTGATATTTTGATATAAAGTTCACATAGAAGCCTGCGTTACGGAGTTCTTACGTACGTACTTTTATGTCTCACTGCTGTGCACGGGTCTCCTCCTCGACATCAGGCGAGGAGGGTTTTGGGCCATAGTTCACCGATGCGCTGGCCCAATGCGGGTTGGTGAACTTCACACATCTTCAAAGACTTTTAACCTCATCAGGCATGCAGATTTCCTCACGATGTGTCCTTCACCGGTGAGCAAGCGATGGTATCATGTTCAGATGCACGTAGAAATACACAAAAACCCATTTCTAGGCATCACATTCAGGATCGAACCCGGAACTCTCGGCTCTCACTCAAGAGGCCGAGCCCACACCCACTAGGCCATCGTCGCTCGCATGTGTTGCTTAATCAATAGTAAATAAAAAAACAGTAAAACTACTGATGCGTTTGTTACAAAAGATTATGAATAGATCTAATATAAATATGAACCATACCAGAGAAGAGCTGGAAACCGCACCACAAAATAAATAAAACGTTTTTAAAAATAGTTTCTCATATTTAAAAATGGGATGAAAGGGAACTTATAACGGTATTATTAGTTCAATAAGAAGTTTATTTATTATTGAGAGAAAACTTCTTGTGAAGACGTAAATAGCTTGCCCTTTTATAGAAATAACACCGCGGAGGAAACGGTTCGAGTAAAAGCTATGTCAATCAGACCGGGTTAAATGAAACGTTTTGAAATTTTCTCGTTCAAAACTTAACTAGTCTAGTTTTATCAAGTTATCTTAATTAGATTTTAATTTCAAATTGTTTCACCTTCATAAGAGAAGATGTTTTTGAAATTAAAAAAATATATATATTAATCTTTTTAAAATCCGCATTCACTACAATTAATATAAGGTTTTAGAATTTTTGAGCTTTCATTAATACAAACACTTTTATAAAAAATTTGCAGAAATATAAGATATTATTCATAAACTTTTTCGAAAGGGAAATATAAAAGGTGGAAATTAACCAAGCAATATTTACTACGTGATGAGTCTCGTGAACGAGGCATTCGTAAACAATGCCCAAATATAGAGTTCAGCTGAAAAAAACATGGTACAAACCAATAAACAGTTTTAATAGAGGAAATAATCACTTACTTTAAAAACAAATCTTTACCAGGTCGCTTCCCAACCTGAACCAAATTTATATTGGTGGTAATTGGTTGGAAAGTATCCAGTATCTAGTATAGTGAGGTGAGTCTAACAAAACCTTACAAGCACAATTAAGTGGTAATTCAATTACAACGCCCGTTACACCGCTGCGAGCTTAACTGAAGTACACACGAACATTTCTAGTTCAAATCTGTGTAACAAAAAAAAAATCTGGATAGACCACAGCTAGAAGCCCCTTTCATTCATTCGTTCACAGCCAAAAATATTTTGTATAAAATAGCTAGGTATATACATGTAAAATTAAATTCATAAATCGCGACTCACCCACAATAAAACCGCTTAGCCGGGTTTGTGGAGCGCGTGTGTGTCATATTGTTATATTGTGATAAGTTACGCTAAACTTTTTGGCAATTTGGATCAACACTTTATAAAGAACCTAAAACTAAAAACCTTAAAAAATAAAATAAAATAACTTAAGTAGGTATATTAATAAAAAGGAGTCCCTTTAGGCAAGGTCCCGAAGATACTGGCAGCATTCCCCCTTTGAATTGCTAGACTTATTCTTTGTCCGAGGTAGCTGCCAGCTCTTCGGTCTCCTGTGATGTCGACTAATCTTTTTGTTATTTCCTTAAAGAGCCTTAAAGCGCTAGGACCCCACGGACCAAGGGTCTCGACGCCGAATGGGACAAAATCATATTCGGAGCCTAGACCCCTGTATTTGCAAATTTTAGCTTTTTCAGCCGCTTCACAAGCCGCACCAGCTCTGTTGTTGGTTCCATGTAGATGGGAAGGGGCCAGCGTGTCTGAACAGGTTGCATCCCACACCAGCACCCGGCCCATCTTCCATGGAATCAAACTCATACCGTCCGGTCTCTTGCCATCGTCTCTTGCAATACCAGTCGGCTCAAGTAGACTTGGCACGTTGACGGTGGCAAGGGACCGGCGTATGATATCGTTGAGTGCAGCATGTCTCGAGAAGCGGCCTGCACTTTTTTGGCATGACAGTCCGTGATGTCCTAGCTTGTCGACATCACTGCCACAGGGACATTTATGGGGAGCGCAGACCGGAACCCCAAGCCGTAGACAGGTTGCGATTCGGAGCGTGTCAGGCTCAAGAAAAGTTCCTGTATTTGACGAAGGGTACGCGTGAAGCCAGTAGCCGGCCTCATGCGTACCTACGGCCAAAAGCCTAGCACGCGCCGAACCTGTACTACAGCTCAAAAGATTCTCAAAAGTCAATTTGCAATTTATGTCGTCCCAGCTCCTCTGTGAATTTGGAGAAAATGGAAAATTTTGACCTGGGCATGCAATTAAGAAAGCGTTTCTAGCTTCTTCCAAGCCAGCAATCTCAAAGTTTGAAGGGGATGCCCTTAAAATTTTACTTATGAGATTTGCTGAACTATGGACAGAAGATAGGAAGGCTGGTAAAGCGACACTAGAAATTTTGCGAATCCCTAAACCACCATAACGGATGGGTAGGGATGCTTGGGACCAAGATTGCTCGTTCAGCTGCATATTAAGAATCGATTCTAAGCTAATTTTGATTAAATCGTCTACTTGTGCCAAAAGATCTGGGCGATTCCAAAAGGAGCAGCAACGGAGCACATACGTAAATTTTGGGACGAAAAGACAGAATTTTAAGATGCAAAATGCATAATGTGGACTAATTTCAAGGAGACGGTCAGCAGAATTTTGAAATTTAGTAATTGAATTATTAATATATTCAGAAATAGATTCATCAAAAATTGGAGAACCTAAAAGGTAAAGGGAATTACTGTTAACTATTTTAATATTTGGAGCCAAAATATTAAATTTTTCTTTTACGTCATTTAAATTTAAGTCGCAGTTATTTATAAAAAGTTCGCATTTGCTAAAATTAAGCTCCAAACCAATGGCTTCAAATTTATTTTTGATTAAAAAAAGGTCCGAAAACGCAGTATCCACATCACCTCCTAGGGTTCCGTCATCCAAATACCAAACGTTGAATTTAGAATTTAAACTTTTGATTATCGAATTTATAGCCAAACTAAAAATTGCAGGCCCAAGGGGATCACCCTGTTGACAACCTACTTCCGAGGACAATTCATTAGAACGATATAACAATTTTGTTGGGACAGCGTAACTGAGAAGAAGATAATTGTATATTTCCGGTATATGTTTTTTTATTTCCGTCAGCAGGGTATCCCTATTTACCGAATTGAATGCATTTTTGACATCAATTTTGAGCAACACGTCAGGCTGTCCGTACGTTAGGAAAGAGCGTACGGCATGGACGGCTGCCTCACACCCTCCTTTTACACCAAAGCCTAACTGTACGGGTTCAAATTCCGAACTCAATTTTGGTAAAATATGTCGAACAGCAATTTTGGACGCCAGGCGTCGAAGTGTTGATCCAACAGCAATTGGTCTCACCCCTCCGTCCTTTTTGGTGAGGGCAATGAGGTTCGCGCCGAAAAGAATGGGAACAATTTCTGGATTAACATTACCGGAATACATAAAGTTGATTAATTTAGTGATCGAATTTACAAGTTGCTCGCCTGCATCACCCACAGAATGCGATGTTAAGTCTTTCAAATGTTGGGGTGAGATTCCATCCAAACCTGCAGCCGAACCTGGTTTAAAAGATAAAATGGCATCCGTAACATCTTTCTTTTGAATTTGAAGGCATGCTTGCCCTGCTGTTGGTGGGTCGAGGGCTGTCGCTAAACTCATCTCATTTAATTTATTTTTAATTTTCGAATACTACAGAATTAAATGTTAGACACAAGATGGTCAGGTTTTCAATCATCTATCTGTTGCACCGATTTCTTGTGTTGAAATTGACCACATCTTATAACAGCTGGGTCTACCACACGTTGCCATGCCAGTTTTGCCAGCTTTACTACTCCTTCAAATGGCCCTTAAATACGAGCTCTCGTTAAAACTGCCTTAGGGCCAGCAACGAATTTTATGAAAACGATTCGGGAATACTGGTAAATACAGACATCAATAAATCAAAAATAAATAGATGCGCGCTGATTATGATAGCAGTACATATTTTTTGTCGTTTGGAGCCCGATATGGCGTTGTAACACCACCCTCCCTAGAGTCATGTCTCGACGAGGGGACGATAAGAAATGATATTGATGGTACAATACTTTTGAAAAAGGATTTTATGGAATACAGTTATGTAGAAAAAAGATACTGGCAAAAGGCAATATAAATGGATAACTATATTAAAAGTTTTTCTATTATACTGACAATTTAGAAAAATCTAAATACTTTTAATCATTAATTTAAACCTTTATTCTGTTTAACTAAGGACTTACTTCAGGACTCACGACAATTACTTTTGCATATGTCAGTGACATCGTACCGTCGCACCATTGTATAATTTTTACATGTTCGACGTTGCCTTGATAATTTGTAACGAATTCAATATTTTTAAATCAGGCGATTCTTTGCCACCGACATCCAAACCCTAAAACTAGGAGCTGTTCTATATTATATTGACTATAGATTGACTCATCACGATATCTGTGGAACTATAAGACCTATGCCCGAATACTCAAACGAATCTCAAATCTAAGACGTACTTAAACTCGTGTTGTCCCTCTTTTTTTCTTTGAATCTGACACGTCGTAGCGTGAGTACGTCTTACATTTGAGATTCGTTTGAGTATTCGGGCGTTAGAGACTTGAAATTTGGTAGGAATATGACTTTTGCCATGTAGAGGTCAGCTAAGAACAGATTTTTATTTTTTATTTTGACAGAACGAAGTCTGTGCGGGCAGCTAGTATTAGTATAGTCTAGACGTAAGTTAGTGTTAAAAAAATGTAAGATTAAGACAACATTCTTTAAGATGAACATAATATCCGATTCCGTAACATTCATTTCTCTCAATATCTGGAACATAATTTTACAGATTCAAAACGAGAATTACCAATTGATTTGTGATTGTATTTTGTAAAAGACAAATACGCGTAATCCTTTCTTAGTGAGCATCAAACGTAAGTAACTACATAAAAAAAACAACTTGACGGATTTTATTGCGGTTTGTTAAGATTTTTACATTTCCGACGGATATTCCGGAAACTTTAAAGCAACCTTGGTCACGGAAAAAAAATACGCCGCTTGTCCTGCCTTTCTTCCCTAAACACAGCAAAAATGTTTCACGGAGGCAATAAATAGGATTGTGGTAATGCTCCCCACCATGGTTCAAGCCTTGACGTGGCGGTGGGGCTCAGTAGCCTAGGGTGAGTCCAACACCTTGGGCGAAGCTAATTGAGCCGAGGGGGCTCTTTGTACTCCTCTTACAAGAAGAGGGGACAAAAGAGCAGGAGGCAAGGGGTGCGGATGGGAACCTCACTCCATTGTACTGTCCCGACGTTGGGAGGGGCTGTTCTGTGGTGCGGGACAACCCCTCTGTGGAGGTGGCGTCGGTCCCTTGCAGGACTGACTAGCCATCAATGTGCCCTGTTAGCTTAACAGATCCGGGGCACCTCACCAAGGTGGCACTGGTGGCACTCGCCGGGTTTTAGTGGGTAGAGCTGCGTCCATTCACCATCTTTCGGGCGCAGCGAGTCCCACATACCCACCTGGGGAGACCCACTCCCCAGGCGGGATGCCTCAGAGCATTTCCCGGCGTAAAAGAAAAAAAAAAAAAAGGATTGTGGTAATGCTGGCCCGCGCGTCACAAGTGCACTCCCACCACCCACCGATTAGTATAATAATAAAATGCCTAGCTAACTTCAATTAACAATATATACATTTTTTTTATCATTACGAGCAATGAAATTAATGAATGAAAAATGTCCAAAATTAATCAAGTTTCAAACAAACTTAATAAAAGGAAGAAAAATCCATTGGGAACAGATAAAAAACGAGTCGATAGATTCCTCTTCATAGACTCGTTGGGACTAATGAGTTTCGTTAGGTTTAGAGCCGGACTGCGACCAGAAACCGACTCTAATACCATGGGTTACGAGTCCAAATTTACTGAACTCGACAAATAATTATCAACGTACTAAAATCGAGTATTTGGATATTTTTTATGTCTTGTTACGAACGTGCCTCACGTTATTTGGCAAATAAAATTCGTAATGAATAACAAAAGTAGCATAGCGTCCTATGATTTTAATAATACAAAAATTGAATTCACAAAGTTGAAGAAATTTAAATATGTATAGGAATAATACAAAAAAGCTAAAGAGTTTGTTTGTACATGTTAATCTCTGGAACTACCTGTCGTATTTGAATATTATTGCCACATTAAATCGCAATTTATTTAAAAAGGCTAATTATATCGGTGCAATTATAATTTTCAATTTTGCGACATAAAGAAATAGTCATAAATTATTTAAACACAAGTAAATTTTCATTTCCCGAGCACAAAGGGACAAACACAGGAACATTTCAATCCATTATACAGTTATTCTTGGGAGAGACTCTCTTCTATAATCCAATTGATAGCTCGCCGGATATCATGGACGGACGGACCACCACCCGTGTTCATCCTCGGATGGATGGATATTCGTCCATCCACCTTATTTAGTATTTGGGTATCCACCCACACCAAAACTATTGATCATTGTTTTTATGAAAATTTAGATTTATTTTTATGTCATAAGGAGGCAACAGAGCAGTCGGAGCCTTTTGGTGACTACCGACGCCTATAAACATCCGCACAACCAAAAATTATGCAGATGTGTTGCCCTCCTTTTCCCTATCCCCCAATGGGCCAGCGGAAACTCACAAACCACACGAAACGCGACAGCATAGCTGTCTCTTGACGCCGGTGTTATGTGAGCTAGAGGTACCACCCCGGTCGTGCCAGCACTCTTACAAAACATTTGGACATGAGTTATCAAAATAATGATCATCAGCTTGTCTTATACAGGAGTCGTACTTTATATGAACTAAGACACGAGCAAAATCATTATAAACGTATATATGTAAAGATGTTTACTACCGACTCACATGCTCATCAAAACAGAACCAGGTAATAATGACGCGGCTGAAGTCGCGTGCAGCAGCTAGTTTATATAATTTAAATTTTCATATATTTTCTTTGGGTACTGTTACATAAAATCATAATCCATAAATTTTCATCAAAGACAAAGGTTTCGAATGACACAAAATATATGTACTTTCAAGTTACCAAAGACCAAAGTTTATTAGTGTAACAATTCAAAACTACCTTTCAATATCTAATAATAATATCAATCATCTTATATAAATACTATGTGTACGGACAATTCCTCTTTCTCGGCTACGTACTAATACGGACCAAAATAAACCCCTTACGTAATAAAAAAACCACAATTACTGCAATACGCCCAACGCCATCTGTTATCACAAACGCCAACTCACCGTAATTTTCTCAATCACTAATTATCCACATTCAATAAGCCACAGCACTGAACATTTTTTTTGTTTTTTTTTTTGTGCCCGCGTGCGTTATGCCCGGGTGGTGCGGGCTGACTGCCTACGCTCACCCCCGCGCCAGCGTGCGCAACCCCTAACTCCCGTTTAATGAAAATAAGAAGCATGACACAGCGTGTCATTATACGAGTTATTTGATTACCTGCAAATATTTATGGCCGTTGCACACGTCTCTTTTATGCTGACGCGGAATTGTGTCACACTTAGCTGACAGAGCTCGCTCAGCTGCATATGCTGTTCTAGTTTAGCTATATCCGTAATCTATTGAAACTGTTCAAAATGGAAATGTTTAGAATGCTATTTTTGTTTTTCACCTACCTCGCAGAGCTCTATACGGCATTGTCTAAAAAGGCCATGTTTACGTGAATATAACCATGTCAGTTTAAAATCTCATATTCATATGTTATATTCTGAGTAATTGGCTCATAAATATAATATTAACTCGCTATTGGACGCAGCTTCGCCCGCGTTAACTTAACTAACTCCTATTAGTCACAGCGTAATGTTATATAGCCTATAACCTTCCTCGATAAATGGGCTATCTAACACTGAAAGAATTTTTCAAATCGGACTAGTAGTTCCTGAGATAAGTGCGTTCAAACAAACAAACTCTTTAGCTTTATAATATTATTAGTAATTAGTATAGATGACATCAGTACTTATACATTAGCAATTGCCTCGGGCTATCGTTCACCGGCCGGAACGTTTATCTAAAGACTGAACAACACTAATGAAAGCTTTAACTTAAAAAGCTCTATTGAATTCTTTTAGTAAAACATTTTTATCCTTTTTAAATATCCCTCGGAATCCAAAGAATTATTTTCAATTTTCAAATTGTAAGTGCGCGGGCGAATCTGCCACCTACATCTAGTTATTACGTGAAAACTAAAGGTTTTTGCGATGTTATTATAAGATACCAGGTTTCTAAATTAAATATATTTCTTATAAAAAAAATATCTATATTTTTTTAAATAGAAGGAATAACATTTATATGCCAATTATGTTTCTAAAAGAATAAATAGGAGGTAAGTAAATATGGCCTATATACAGGGCGGGTATGACGATATAAACTTTCTTTATGCCACATGTCAGGGATAGTGTTACTAGAGAATATACACATAAGAATAAAAATAGACTAAAACCACTACGAGCACCTTCAGCCGCTTTCTGAGGGTCCCGGATCTGCAGGCAACAGGATCACCTCAGAGTGTATTGGCCGGCCGCTTCTAAGCAGTCCCCACGACGTCGTGCTATATAGGCCCGGGTTCCCATCCTGAACCCGACGCGAACACAGTGGCGTTTCTGGGGGCGCATTAAGTAGCGCCTCCTACGCACCCCCGTTCGTCGCCCGTGGGAGGAGGCCTTATCGGCGGCGTCCTCTCTCACCCGCTCGTCGGCCTCTACTGCCCCGCAGAAGGAGACCATCGTCGTCCACCGCCGCGCCACAATCGTGAGACACTGTCAACGGCTGTCAGTGGGCCGTCGGGCACAGCAATCATGCCCGGTAAGCACCTGTGTCAGACGGAAGGTTAAGGGGTTGCACTTACGGCGCATCCACCGCTCGAGGACCGAACGCAGAGCAACCGCAAACTTTTTCCATACGGCTGCCGCGCCAGGTCCCCCAGCGCCGCATAAATGCCTCTTGCCCTAGTCAGTAAGTCTCTAACCGAGACTTCCTATCCGAGACATAAAGCGTTTTTCTACTCACCAGCGACGGCGACGGCACGGCGTTGCCTCCGGCGGTACCGTGCCGTTGCCCTAGTTAGTAACTTCCCACACGGTGCCGGCCCGGTAAAACTGCTTGTGTATTGTATATGAATTGTAGCCGTGTGTGTGTGTGTGTGTGTGAGTGCGCGGGGCGCGTAGAAGGACGCGAAGCGGTCAGCTGAGAGACTCGTAGTTAATATCATCTATATATTATGATATTATGAGATATTATTATGATGATAATATATATCATCATCATCATCACTGACTGGAATGTTGGTCTAGTGGTTAGTGACCCTGGCTGCTAATCCAGAAGGTCGTTGGTTTGATTTCCACCCAGGACAAATGTTTGTGTGATGAGCATGATCATTTGTTGTGTCCGGGTGTAATTTATCAATGATGTGTATGTATTTAGAAATATATAAACTGTATGTATCAGATGGCCGTATGTATCACATTCCCAACATATTATTATAAATTATTATTATTACCTATATTATTATTATTATCATCATCAAGTATATATCGCTATCATGTAATGTCGTGGCATGGGATCGGCCGTCTTGGCGTTCATTAATGGAGACCTATCCTCAGCCATGGGTGGATCAATTCTGATGCTGATATATATAATATCGCGCATGATGTTCTCGTCTTA
Source organism: Helleia helle (assembly GCA_963853865.1). Classification (NCBI taxonomy): domain Eukaryota; kingdom Metazoa; phylum Arthropoda; class Insecta; order Lepidoptera; family Lycaenidae; genus Helleia; species Helleia helle. Next base: position 17,717,563 of record OY971432.1, on the reverse strand, counting down.
TTTTTATTTTTTTAATTTCCTTCTTCTTCTTTATCTTTGGCACGTCTACGTCAATAATATTTTGTTGTGCAATCTGTGTAAACTGTGTAATCGTTTCGTGGCTTCACTGAATGGCCGCAACGGAAGACCAGTGCTGGAATGGTAATTACAGCAAACACTGAGTTGAGGCCGTTTTGTGTAACTACTAGTAACTATATATGTTATATTATTAATTGTGTGTCTTTTTTTCATTATCTTGTATTGTAGTAGCATGGGATCGGTCGTCTTGGTGTTCAGTGAGGGAGACCTACCTTCAGCCATGGGTGGATAGAGGCTGTATAAATTATAATAATATTATGATCTACGTGTCGTCTTGCTGAAGTCCGTGTCACCACCGTGCCGTGACCGTGCCGTGGCCGTGCCGGTGAGTGGAAAAACGCCCTTAGGAATTAGGAGTGCGGCTCGGCAAGAACCACCGCCACGACCACGACCGTCATACACATCCCGTATACTTATAGTGATGATGGCGTCCATTGATAAAAGCCTATATAATGACAATGATGAATTGTGATGAAATGTGCCATAAAACCATTTCATATCACTAATTAGCAAACTAAATTAAAATAGCTGGGACAACAAACAAGTGATTGAAAGTAGTCCAACATTAGCTGGACCCCGGACGGGCCCTTCTAATTGCCTATTCGTTGAGGGGACTCCTTTTAATAACATAATATAGAAGAGTATGAGCATATGCAGACTATTCGGAAGAAACAAATGAAACAGATTACTTCTAACTTGTATAACGTGACACCAACAATTTAAAATAATCTATGCATTCTTGACAGATTGTCATTCAAATATTTACAGGAGTTTTACGCGATTCCTACCTCGCCATGATTGCTGTAAAGTATAAAGTATCCGAAACTGCGGGAATGCAAAAATCTGTTTAAACCGCGATAAAATCAGTCAAAGTTTGAAAAAAGTTTGACTGATTTTATCGCGATTATGAATATTGTCAGAAAGTTTTTTCTTGTCTGAATTTCAAACGCGTATTTTATTATCCTTGTGTTGTATGTTTGAGTTTTGGTTTTGTTAATCATTAGAGCAAACGGCCTCATGATAATGATAAGAAAAAACGCTTTGGAAACTGAAGATTTCAAACAGAAAATAATTTGTGGCACATATGACTTTACGTAGAGTTCTTTTTACTACTCTTTAGAGAGCGCAGGACTCTTTATAGGTTACGTACTATAATAGTAGCCGAAGACTTAGAAATTGGACGACAGCGGAATAATGATGAAGTTTGCAAGTCAACTCCAAACTACAACTAGCTACTAACTACTAAATTATCATTAAAGTTGTGAACCGTTTGATAAATCACATTCAAGCACGAGATAGACAAGTTTTGGGTTTAATAAGGAACCATAAACAAATATAGCGTCCATAACTTTACATAACGGTACCTATATAAAATATCTATGACGACCTCTGTGGCTCAATGGTTCATTGGCACTCTAGCCGGAGGTAGCAGGTTCGAATACCGCTAGGGAACAAAAAAAAGATGTCTGTTGATGTATATATATATATATATATATATATATATATATATATATATATATATATATATTAATGTTCTTAAAAGTATTAAATATATTTCCGCAGGTACCCGTAACACAAGTTCTTCAAGAACTTACCACGGGACCAGATTGACGTGGTGTAAAAGCGTCCATAGATAGATAGATATCTATACTCATATTTTGAAGAGAGAATGTTTCAGTTTGGACGTAGAACGAATCTTCGATATAACTCATCCGATTTAAATAATTCTTTCACCGACATAATGCTAAGTGAATTTATGTAAAAACCATCGAGCATATAACTGTTATAGAGCGGTAATGTTATGTGTTTTGTATGAAAATAAATTCTAAAAAATTTGTGCTGCGACGCTGCGCCAATTCTGCGCTGGGTGGTTGAATTTATAATACGTCAGTGACAAATCACTGACCAGTTTCGGAATTTTATGGTTCACATTATTGCTCTATCCTATTCTATGCTCGATGGTGTTTACATCGCTATTATATTTTCAGTACTTCGAGGAGGTCGCCCAACACTCGGTGACCTCGTGTCGGTCTTATTTCTCTTTAAGGCAGGCTATTTACATCTCCACTTCGAAGTTTGCTATCAACAATAAATAAACTTATTAAACTATTAATAGAAACATCACTTAAAATAAAAACCTATTTCTATAAGCGTTTTATGACTAACCGTTTCCTGCGGGTTCTCACGCGTAGTTTTATATTTGTAAGTCTATAAAATTATACGAATCTCATACATAGTACTTGTCATCGTAAACGTATAATCTTGTTTTAAGCTACTGTTGAACTATTTATAGCCGTCTTTAAATATAATACTCATCTAACCATAATGATAATGTTACTGTATGCATTTCACTTTTTTTTTTGGTACAAAAATCTTTACATTCTTTACCATCCTATCTTGTTACGTACTTATTATTATTTAAAAAAGTGTGTGTGCGTACTTATTTATGTACACGCGTTAGAAGTTATACAAATACATAGTACAATTTCATTACACTGTAACCTTTTTCTTATTGTGTAGTTAAAAACTATATCTTCTTCTGACGTCTATATCATTACCTGAAAATTGTTACATAAAATAATGTTGACCATAGCTAATTTCAGGGTGTCAGTTTTTCGTGACGGTGTGCGCGCGCATCGTACAAATTTACTCTCATCATTTTTCCCTAACGCGCCAAAAGAAGTATAAACTTTAAAAATGTGAGAAATCTACAAAAACTAAAGCATATGTGGAGGGAATCGGTCGCCTTGGCGTTATTTGAGGGAGGCGTATGTTCCCATGTTCAGCAGTAGAGGGATAGGGGCTGATGATGATGATGAAAGCCAATGTATAATAAAAATAAAGATTATTATGTACTTAATCAACAACATACTAGAAATAATACAAAAAATCCTTCCCATCACGAGTGTCAGAACTAAACATTCCCGTCCGGTAACACATCTCGGCGCTTCCCGTCAGTCCCTCACGCGCCATTGTGTGCCTCCGCCCGGGAGGGGGCCCCCGCCCTAGGAGCCCCGAGGCGGGGGCCCATTGATCGGTGACGTCACCATTCCCACGCCGCGGGTTCGCGCTCGGTACGGTGACAAGTGCGACGTGAGCACGAGAATATTGTATTAGTATTTAGAACGCCTAGATGAATTCCCGCTGACCTAAATAATAAGTAAATATAATTCAAGCAAAGATGAATTAAATACTCTAAACTTTTACTTCTTTTCAACAGTACTGATGCAAACGAAACATGCATACCTAGTGTTTAAAACATGACATGAAAAAGAAGTCATCATATAAATAGACAAACATGAAATCAATCTATAGAAATATCGAATGAAATGGCAGGAGAGACTTCACCGAGCCCTAACAATGGCATCAGCGCCGGACAACATACAGAATTATTTAAAGGTTTTATTATACGAATAGGTATTTATATACATTCTAGTGGACCCATAAAAAATTGTAGGTAAAAAATACTGCTGAATCAATCAGAAGGACTTAGTTCTCAAAAATCTTCATTTATTAAGACTATCCCTTTTTTGTCACAGAAGGAGACCATCGCCGTCCAGGACTCGTCGTCACCGAGCATCGCGGTGATGACGCTCGGAAGAGACAAGTCCCCTCCGATGACTGATGTAGACCGTGACGCAGCGCCGCCCATCTCGGGCACACCCCAAGAGTGTGCTGGGCCGAGTCCACCGCCGCGCCACAATCGTGATACACTGTCAACGGCTCCATGTGGGCTGTCCAGCACAGGTACTCACCAAAGCAACCATTCCCGGTGAGCACCTGTGTCAGACGAAAGGTGAGGGGTTTGCGCTTACGGCGCATCTACCGCTAGAGGACCGGACGCAGAGCAGCCGTTAGATTTTTGCCACACGCGGCTGCCGCGCCAGGTCCTCAATAAGGCCCCATTAAGACTATCCCTGCTATTGATGATTTCAAACATTAACTCATATTTTAGTGTCTACACAACTGATTAATTTCACCTCTAGACTGACTCACTCAGGATTTTGGTACAGAATTAGTTTTGGTTTCGCTTTGAGCGTCACCAAGTGAAACAAAACTACTACTTGTATGGAGACGTGAAAAATATGTGAAAACTTTGTTCTAACGATTCGATATTAAAACCTGAACTAAAACTGAAAACAACAGATAAAACATCTGAAAGCTTGATTAATTATATGAAAAAGCTTTATGAGACGGCAATATAAAAATACCAGTATTGTATCCTGAAAATACGTTTCTTAAAGAGCCTAAACGTAGAAGCTCAATTTGCAAGCGAGATACTGGTAAATAGACACATCTGAATTCTAAGGTCAGCTAATAATTCACGCATAACCGTATCTGAAAGTTTGATCCATCTACCCTCTCATATCAGCCCGAGAGGAACCCAACAACGCGTGCAAGTTTCCGATTTATTATCATATGCTCCAATTGGATTTCGGCCGACCATTATAGAACCTTTCTTACAATCTGAAGCATTTTGAAATAAACGTGAAATATCATCCCGCCGATAACATATCAGATATTAAATTGTTAAATTACGCATTATTCACATCACTCTTTCATGTGAAGCATCTACATACGCTGGCAGTTAAATCAACTCGAATGCCGTGACGGCAAGTGGTGACGCTGTCGCTTTTATTTAATTTCAGTTCTCGCTACAAATTTTTATCAATTATGAACTTTAATATTCACATCGATGATTCATATCTTACGGGCGTTTCGTGACAGCTATTTTTTGTGCCAACATATTATAATAAATACGAATAGACGCAAATCCCTCGAACAATTTCCAATAATTTGAGAGCTAATTTATTCCAGATCGATAACAATGTGAGGACGTAAGATCGAATGTTAATAGGCGAACAAAAGATAACTCCCTCCATAGTCTAGTCAACAAGTTCAAAAACGTGAAAAATAGAGATAAAGGTCCTAAAAATATGAGCGATGGCTCATTCGATTCGGAATCACCTCTAGAAAAATGTTTTTGAAGGATTTTGGTGCAGGTAAAAAATTGCAATTGTTATTAACAAAATAAGATGGAAAAAAAACGATATTTAGTTTTTTGTTAATAACTCGAAAAATATTAATATTTAAGCAATTTTGAAAAAAGCCCGTTAAAGAGGAGAAAATTTCCAAGAAAAAAGTCCGTACTCCCGGAACTCTATCTCCATTATTTATAATTTTAATTTGACGTTGAAAATAGGGCTCCGCGCGGCTGTTACGGCATGCGCGCGCCGCCGCTAAAGAGAGCTCAGCAATAAAAATAATTTTTTTATAACATAAAATGTGATTTTAAAAATTTGAAAAAATTCTAGTATCTTCTTAACACTTGAAAGAATCGAGCCGCGAAGAAAAAAAAGTTTAATCACCATTTTTGAAAAAGTTATCTAATTGTTAACTAACAAATTTTTTCCCAATCTCCGTTGGCATAAACAATGGGATAAAAGGTATAAATAATTGGCCTATAAATTTTAAACTTCGTGGAGCCCTTTTGATATATATACTTTATAAGATCCTGCGATAAATTTTCATTAAAGTTTATTAATTTGTTAATTATGATTTTTTATAACTATTGAAAAATTAAAAATCTAAAAAAAGTTGATAAATTTTTTTTTTTCAACTAATATTTAGCTATGCCTGTTTTCACATTAAGCAATGGCAGTAATTAATATAGGTTATGATTTTTTTACGTAATTTGTTTATAAAATTGTTTTAAACAAATAGAGAAATTCAATATTTTTGAAAAATTTTTTTTTGCTATTTGGTTGTCCACAAAAAATTATGATTTTTAAAAAAAAAATTTTTTCTTAATTTTAATTTTTAATTGTTTAAAAACGATTTTTTCATATTTCGATTGTTTAAACAATTAGTTAAGAAAAAATTTTGCTTTTAAAAATCATAATTTTTTTTGGACAACCAAATAGCAAAAAAAAATTTTTCAAAAATATTGAATTTCTCTATTTGTTTAAAACAATTTTATAAACAAATTACGTAAAAAATTCATAACCTATATTAATTACTGCCATTGCTTAATGTGAAAACAGGCATAGCTAAATATTAGTTGAAAAAAAAATTTTTATCAACTTTTTTTAGATTTTTCAGAAAATTTTTTTTGGAACTTTTTTATATATGGCTGTTTTTATAATTTTTTTCTGCTTCAAAAAAAAAATATAACGTTGGTCAATATTTGTTTATAACAAATTGTTAAACTAATAAACAATTAAATAATTAATAAAAAAAATTTTTTTTTTGCCAAACTATTTAAAAGTGTAAATTATGATTTTTAAAAGCAAAATTTTTTCTTAACTAATTGTTTAAACAATCGAAATATGAAAAAATCGTTTTTAAACAATTAAAAATTAAAATTAAGAAAAATTTTTTTTTTAAAAATCATAATTTTTTGTGGACAACCAAATAGCAAAAAAAAATTTTTCAAAAATATTGAATTTCTCTATTTGTTTAAAACAATTTTATAAACAAATTACGTAAAAAATTCATAACCTATATTAATTACTGCCATTGCTTAATGTGAAAACAGGCATAGCTAAATATTAGTTGAAAAAAAAATTTTTATCAACTTTTTTTAGATTTTTAATTTTTCAATAGTTATAAAAAATCATAATTAACAAATTAATAAACTTTAATGAAAATTTATCGCAGGATCTTATAAAGTATATATATCAAAAGGGCTCCACGAAGTTTAAAATTTATAGGCCAATTATTTATACCTTTTATCCCATTGTTTATGCCAACGGAGATTGGGAAAAAATTTGTTAGTTAACAATTAGATAACTTTTTCAAAAATGGTGATTAAACTTTTTTTTCTTCGCGGCTCGATTCTTTCAAGTGTTAAGAAGATACTAGAATTTTTTCAAATTTTTAAAATCACATTTTATGTTATAAAAAAAATATTTTTATTGCTGAGCTCTCTTTAGCGGCGGCGCGCGCATGCCGTAACAGCCGCGCGGAGCCCTATTTTCAACGTCAAATTAAAATTATAAATAATGGAGATAGAGTTCCGGGAGTACGGACTTTTTTCTTGGAAATTTTCTCCTCTTTAACGGGCTTTTTTCAAAATTGCTTAAATATTAATATTTTTCGAGTTATTAACAAAAAACTAAATATCGTTTTTTTTCCATCTTATTTTGTTAATAACAATTGCAATTTTTTACCTGCACCAAAATCCTTCAAAAACATTTTTCTAGAGGTGATTCCGAATCGAATGAGCCATCGCTCATATTTTTAGGACCTTTATCTCTATTTTTCACGTTTTTGAACTTGTTGACTAGACTACCACGCGGGGCGCGCCGCTCGTGTGTTAGGACGAATTGTTCCACGCCCGCCCGGCCCAGAATAGGGAGCCTGACTAGCGTGACATCATCAAGCTACGATGATACATGGACGCGAAACAATAAATCTTCATCATAATTAACCCTGCTAGATTTTTATTTTTCTTTAACGCCAGGAAATGCTCTGAGGCATCCCGCGGGGGAGTGGATCTGTCCACGCGGGTATATGGGACTCGCTGCGCCCGAAGGCTGGTAAGTGGACGCAGCTCTACCCACTAAGACCCGGCGAGTACCACCAATGCCAATGCCAATGCCGACTTTGGTGAGGTGCCCCGGATCTAATGAGCAAGAACCCCGACAGCTAGTCAGTCCCCCAAGGGACCGACGTCACCTCCACAGAGGGGTTGTCCCGCACCACAAAACAACCTCTCCCAACAATGGGTTGGAGGTTCCCATCGTCGCCCCTTGCCCCCTGCTCTTTTGTCCCCTCTTCTTATAAGAGTGGTACAAAGATCCCCCTCGGCTCAATTAGCTTCGCCCAAGGTGCTGGGCTCGCCCTAGGCTACTGAGCCCCACCGCCACGCGAAGGCCTGAACCATGAGGGGGACCCTGCTAGACATAGGCCAATGAATGCTAAGACGACCAACCGGCCTTACATCCTTCTAGTTATTGGCCACCAATTGAAGATTAACATCCCTACTCGGAGGTCGACTAGGCCCCTCTTCCCTGATCTGGCATTCACACAGAACTCGACTGTGCCATCAGTTAGCTGTTAGGCTTCTTCGACGTATGCGATCTTCGCGTTATGACGCCATCACTCCAACCGTATAGTCGTAAAGATGTAGATTAATCATTCTGATAGAGAACAAAAGTTGCCTATATCATTACTCTATACTAGGGACAACTTTCTTTCCCTATCAGAATTCAGAAATGTGATTTCAACGTGAAAAGGTAATAGACCGAATAAATTTAATATATTTGGAATTCATAATATTAAATATGGATGTTAGAACAAATTGTTGGGAAACATGCGACATTTTTATCGAAAAACTTCATACCTCTCTACATTTCACATCGTCAATAGTTTAGAAACTAATGAAACAAGTTATTTATCGACTAACCTTTGCCTTCGCCCGAGCAGAAAGTGAAATAAAATATAGATCGTAAATATTATTTAAAAAACTCAGGTCAAAAAATATTACGTGAAAATTATTGTTTGTCAAAACAATACCCCTATACAGATAATGGTCCAAAACTAGAAACCTAGAATAGGTTTCTATTTTTTGACAACATTATCTGTATACGGTTATTTTTTTTTGACTTGGAATTGAATGTATATAGAGATAGATTTTTGGCTACATAACGGGATAGCTTTATTAGTTTAGTTAACTCTGCTCTACGATACTAGGTTAGGACACATGTTATGATAGCGGATAGTTTAAACTATTCTAGTTTCTCCTGAATTCTTCTGATAAAAATCGTTGCAAGTCCTAGGCACTTTTAGGACAGTATCCCTCGAGTTCCCTGAGATCGGATAAAGAGATGGTAGTTACCGCTGTCAACTCTGGCTACAGAAGTAATGGGTCTAGCCCGATTAAAAGAAAATACATAAAAGTTATTCCCAAATTTTCCCAGGAATACCGAAGTACAGAGTCGTAGACCTAGCCCAAAAAAGTCAGTTTGAATTTTTGTATTTTTTTAATCTTTTAAATGTACATGAGTTTACTAAATTCCATTTGCAAACATAAATGAATTTGTATGAATCCCCACGTCATAGATCCCAACACCTGAAGGTCAGGACCTTGGGGCCGCGTCAGGTGCCTCCACCATGTTCATAGAATCAATAAAACGCTTGCTGAAATTTATATAAGCCTATCTGTACTTGGATGTAGAATTGTTGCTTGAGCATAAAAAGCTTTTCGCTAGAGCCTTGTATGATTAATTGGAAGTGCCACGTTCTTTCTACTGAACTACATGGAAGTCTTAAAAGCCATGAGGAAAAGCCTAGCAATTCTGAGAGACCAAGCACATTAATTGTACTTTGTATTGGGCTTCAGCCTGTCTTAAACATTTGCCCCTGAACCAGGAAACTTCCAAATACAATTGCAAACTTGCTAGCTTACCAATATACTACAATTTTAAAAAATGCGCCACAATAACATTAAATTATTTTGGGCAGATTAAAATAATTTTAATAAAAAGTGATGACTTGTTATGTGATTTAAGTGCTTTTTAACTAGGTTCATCGAATGAATAAGGTAACTAAATCTAGTTTAGCATTAGGACACTAGGCCGGGGCGTAACTGGTGTTAGAGGATAGTATTAATTGTTTTCCACATCTCCATTCCTCCTTCAACATCTCCAGAATTCTTCAGATTTATTTGGTCCAAAGGCAGTTTTTTCATACTTTTGAAATGTGCAAGCGAAACCCTTTTAAGCGGTTACAAAAACGGAGTAACGGAGGTTTTTTTTAACTCATCTGATTTATAAAAATATTTTATCACTCACTATATTATTACGAGATGGGCTGTAACAATAATCATCACCAAGATGCAGTTGTACAACTAAGGTAAGTTAAAAGCCCCAGCTGGTAAGTTCATATAAAACGTTTGTGTAATAGCTCAGGAGTTTTTCAATTTGATTGCCCTGATGCGGGTGCGGTCCGCACTTTTCCGCAATAACCTCAGCCTTTGGCATTTCTTAGATTTTGCTCTACTGTTATATTTTATGACGTGTTATGAAAAATTGGGGATACCACAGGATAATATAAAATTGGGGATACCACAGGATAATATAAAATTGGGGATACCACAGGATAATATAAAATTGGGGATACCACAGGATAATATAAAATTAGCTTTGAGATATTAATAATCATACAATATTGTTTTGTATTACGTGACACGGATTTTATCGCTTTTTACTAAGATTTATACATTACCGACGTTTGGGATATTTTATAATCCTCCCGTGACCACGGTCTATGTAACCGTATACCGGTTTTCATACTATAAATTATTTATATTTTTCAACAAGCAAAGTTTTTTCTCGATTATCTCAAGAGCAATCTGTTTAATGTTTTTCAAATAATTTAGTCTCAAAATAATAATATTTCCCTCAGACTTTTAATTGTATTTTCATGAGCAATCTTGGAGTTCATTGATAGAGGCTGATGATGATGATGATGATGAGCAATCTGACAAAGTGTTGGCCCACCGCTTTTGTATTACCGGTATTATTATGTAAGTAGTTGTATATTTACGAATAAGCCGTA